>CM046874.1:331484477-332907531 GCA_025667525.1 Glebionis coronaria | reverse complement strand
ATATATATATATATATATATATATATATATATATATATATATATATATATATATATATATATATATATATATATATATATATATATATATATATATATATATATATATATATATATATATATATATATATATATATATATATATATATATATATATATATATATATATATATATATATATATATATATATATATATATATATATATATATATATATATATATATATATATATATATATATATATATATATATATATAATATATAATATATATATATATATATATATATATATATATATATATATATATATATATATATATATATATTTATATATATATATATTATATATATATATATATATATATTTATATATATATATATATATATATATATATATATATATATATATATATATATATATATATATATATATATATAATATATATATATATATATATATATATATATATATATATATATATATATAATATATATATATATATATATATATATATATATATATATATATATATATATATATATATATATATATATATATATATATATGTATATATATATATATGTATGTATATATATATATATATATATATATATATATATATATATATATATATATATATATATATATATATATATATATATATATATATATATATATATATATATATATATATATATATATATATATATATATATATATATATATATATATATATATATATATATATATATATATATATATATATATATATATATATATATATATATATAATATATATATATATATATATATATATATATATATATATATATATATATATATATATATATATACTTTTTTCTATCCGGATTTTACTGATTTTGAACATACAAAAAGTTTGTTATGATTATGGGGTCTTATCCTAACCCATTTGCTTAGCCCTCCTCCAGGCCTCTTATTTAATATATAAACCAACTCCCATGCTCATTAGAGGGTTCAAATGTACATCTAAGTACCTCAATCATCTTAAAACATTAAATTAAACCCGACTGATTTCAAAACTGTTTTGACCTCCGACTGTTGTAACCTGTTTTTGACCCACCTCCCGACCTCCTATTTAGTTCTAGTTTATTGAATTTGAAAGCCACTTCAATTACCTATTCAGGTATGCTTGGATCGCAAAATAAGGGTTTGTAGAACACTAGATATGATCAAAACAAGTGACATAAAATTCTGCCCAGTTTTTAAAAACGAATTTAACACAATTAGCTTAATTAATTACCATCACCATGTATAATAATTATCTTCAATTAATCTAATCATTATAATATCATATATATACAGATTTTAATTCAAACCCTAACCTAATCCATCATTGGATGATTGAGAAAGAATTAAAAACACTTCAATTAAAAAGGGTTATAAAGATTTACCTTTGATTTATGAAAACCCCCAAATTTATGAAGAAGCCCTATTTTTTTGATGTGACCGTCGACTCTAATAATTCTCCAGGGATTTATGAGAGTTATGATATAATAAAAGTACTTATATAGTTTTTCTCCAAAATCCTAGCCCAATACAACCCACCTTCCTTTTTTTATTTTGTTTTTCTTTTTATTCGGCCCTAACCGACCCATATATATATATATTTTTTTTTTTTATTTTTTTCTTTTTTATTACTTATTATTATGTTATTAATAATAAATTAATTTACCTTAATTTATTTCAGCTCCTAAAACCTCCAAAACCTCAAAACCGTAAAACTAGTCAAATTTACACGTATACCGTAAAAAAACGTAAAATATACAGTTTTAAAAAAAATCTTAAATTTCGAAATAAACTTTATAAATAAGTCCTAAATGACTTAAAACCATCCCGAAAAATACTCACATGACTAAACACCTTACCCGAGACCTTCTAAATGCTAAACCCTAAATCCTAAAAAAATACAATTTACTATAATACTTATACATATACGTAAACACCAAAATAACACCATTTCATTTCATAGTCACTAATTGTGAGCTCATGAACATGAAATAACCGTTCCTTGATTTACTTATGAGTACTTTATACCCATATACGATATCCACACCAACCTCGTTCACGCAAAATAAACATGTAAACACGCTAATCATATAGTCACACATAAATTAACCTAAAAATAGGACCAAGTGACGAACCTCAAAACCAAGGTTGTCACATCACTCCCTCCTAATAGAAATCTCGTCCCGAGATTAACTCCTTAGGATCGTCATTATCAAACAGCTGAGGATACTTATTCCTCATAAAATCTTCCCGTTCCCACGTGAACTCCGGTCCACGTTTTGAATTCCACCCCTTAACTAACGGTATCTTACTTCTTTTCAATGTTTTAACTTCACGGTCCATAATTTCTACCGGCTCCTCAATAAATCGAAGACTCGCATCTATACTGATATCGTCCACCGATACTTGCAAGTCAGTTCTTGCCAAGCATTTCCTCAAGTTTGATACACGAAACACATCGTGTACACTACTCAACTCTTCCGGTAACCTCAACCTATACGCCACTAGCCCAATACTTTCAAGGATTTCAAATGGACCCATAAATCTAGGCACTAAATTCCCTTTCTTCCCAAACCGCATCACCCCTTTCCATGGCGAAACCTTTAGCATAACCTTGTCCCCAACCTCAAATTCCAACGGCTTACGCCTCTTGTCAGCGTAGCTCTTCTGTCGATCCCTAGCCATCTTTAATTTTTCCTTAAGCACAGTAATCGCATCCGTAGTCTACTATACCATCTCCGGTCCAATTAGTTGACTACTTCCCACTTTAGCCCATAGCAACGGTGATCTACACTTCCTACCATAAAGTGCTTCAAACGGTGCACACTCTATACTAGCATGGTAACTATTATTGTACAAAAATTCTGCCAACGCCAAGTGATTCTCCCAACTTCCTCCAAAGTCTATCACACACGCCCTCAACATATCCTCTAGTGTTTGTATAGTCCTCTCACTCTGACCATCCGTCTGCGGATGATAAGCTCTACTCATATCCAGCCTTGTACCCAAGGCTTTCTACAATAGTCCCCAAAACCTAGACGTAAACCTGCTATCCCTATCCGATATGATCGACACCGGCACTCCATGTTTTGCCACCACATGTTCCAAGTATTTCTTGGCAAACTTTTCCATATTATCATCCTCCCTCATTGCCACAAAATGTGCAGACTTAGTCAGTCTGTCCACTATTACCCAAATCATGTCATTACCACTGTTAGACCTTGGCAGTTTTGTAATGAAGTCCATGGCAATATTCTCCCACTTCCACTTAGGAACCTCTGGTTGTTGCAGTAATCCTGATGGTCTTTGATGTTCAGCCTTCACCTTGGCGCAAGTCAAACACTCACTAACATACAAAGCTACATCTTTCTTCATTCCTGGCCACCAATACATATCCCTCATGTCCTGATACATCTTATCAGCTCCTGGGTGTATCGAATACCTCGACGCATGAGCTTCATCCAATATAAACTTCCTTGTATCGCCAAACAACGAAACCCAGATTCTATCCAAGTAATACTTGCAACCATCTCCTCTTTCTTCCATGTACTGATCCATAGTATGTAGATTTTCTTTAACCAGCCTCTCCTCCTTTATGGCCTCTACTTGTGTTGCTCGAAGTCTATCCTTAAGAGTTGTCTGAATAGTTATGTGCATTGCCCTTACTCTTTTAGGTTTTAGCCTCTCCTTCCTACTTAGAGCATCCGCCACCACATTGGCCTTTCCAGGGTGATACTTGATCTCACAATCATAATCACTAAATAACTCCAACCACCGCCTCTGCCTCATGTTAAAATCTTTCTGATCAAAGATGTGCTGCAAGCTTTTGTGATCCATATAGATCATGCTTTTCGTCCCATACAAGTAATGTCTCCATATCTTGAGAGCAAAGACTACAGCCCCTAGTTCCAAGTCGTGTGTGGTGTAATTCTTCTCATGGTTTTTTAATTGTCGTGATGCATAAGCTATGACTTTATCTCGCTGCATAAGAACACATCCTAACCCCTGATTGGACGCATCACAATCAACCACAAAATCTTCCACCCCTTCTGGTAAGGACAAGATCGGTGCATTACACAACCTATCCTTTAGTGTCTGAAACGCCTGCTCTTGCTCTTCGCCCCATTCATACTTCTAATTCTTTTGGGTCAACAATGTCAAAGGCTTTGATATTCTATAGAAATTCTCTATAAATCTTCTGTAATATCCTGCCAAACCTAAGAATGACCTTATTTCGGACGGTGTAGTAGGTGCCGTCCAATCCTTCACGGCTTCAATATTCTTTGGGTATACATGTATGCCATCATTGTCGATTACATGCCCTAGAAATTGTACTTCTTGCAGCCAAAATTCACACTTGGAGAACTTCCCATAAAGTTTCTCCTTCCTGAGCAGTTCCAACACCGACCTTAAATGCTTGTTGTGTTCCTCCTCCGTCTTAGAGTAGATAAGTATGTCATCAATGAAGACTATGACAAACTTATCCAGATATGGCTTGCACACTCGGTTCATTAGATCTATGAACACTGCTGGCACGTTTGTCAACCCAAATGGCATAACGGTGAATTCAAAGTGTCCATACCTCGTTCTGAACGCGGTCTTTTGTATGTCCTCCTCACAGACCCTTAGTTGGTGATAACCGGACCTAAGGTCAATTTTTGAGAAGTATCTTGCTCCTTGCAGCTGATCAAATAAATCATCAATCCTTGGGAGTGGATAACGGTTCTTAATGGTCAGCTTGTTCAGCTCCCGATAATCGATACACATCCGGAATGATCCATCCTTCTTCTTAACGAACAACACCGGTGCTCCCCATGGTGAAGAGCTAGGCCGAATAAAGCCCTTATCCTGCAGCTCCTTAAGTTGCTCAGCTAATTCCTGCATTTCGGAGGGTGCTAAACGATATGGCGACCTAGCCATGGGGGTTGCCCCGGGTATTAAGTCAATCTTAAACTCCACCTGTCTCATCGGTGGTAATCCCATCGAATCATCCGGGAATACATCGATGAATTCTCTTACTACTCGAATCTTATTGATTTGAGGCTCATCATCCTTGGCATTCATAAGGGATTTGGTCATCTTCTCCCTTCTTTCTCCATACACATATAATACCTTATTATCACCTATGGAGATCTTAACAATCTTTTCATGACACATTAGCTCAGCCCTATGCTTCGATAACAAATCCATCCCAATAATCACATCGAAACTCCCATGTCCTAGAGGTATTAAATCTATGGTGAACTTAAATTCTCCCAACTCTAATTTGCAGTTTAAAAATATCTCATCTACCTCTTCTTGCTTACCACTAGCTATCTCAATCACATACCCCGGTTTCGCTACACTAGGGTTCATATTTAACAAAGGCACGAATTGAGAAGATACAAAACTAAAATCTGCCCCAGAGTCAAAAAGAATAGTAGCAAAGTGATTGCTAACAGAAAACGTACCCGTTACTACATTCGGGTCCTGAACCGCTTCTACTGCATTTGCAAGGTAAACCCTGCCTCCATTCCGATTTCCTTTATTCTGATTTCCTTCGTTCCTGTTCCAGTTCCGATTCCCAGTGTTTCCATTGTTGCGGTTAGCAAACTTCCGATTGCCACCGCCTTGGTTTCCTCGATTTCCTTCCAAAGCTAGCTGCCCTATGCCCTGATTGGTTGCTCCAACCAATCTAGGACACTCCCTCTTGAAATGCCCGGGTTGTCCACACTCAAAGCAATTTCCCCATGTTACATTCACCCTCACGGATTGAAGTGGCGACACATTCCGGTTAGGCTCCCTACAATCTTTAGCAAAGTGCCATGACTTCTGACAATTAAAACACAAGGCACAAGGGGTGCCTCTCGCGTGGAACCTAGAGCAGGTCCTGCAAGATGTGTTGTTGTTAGTATTGTTGTTTGGATTTCTAGAATTTTGGGGTGTCCTCATGGCAAAATTTCTGCCATCCTTTGCCTTCTTATCACTTTTCCAATTGTTGTCAGGTGATTTCACATCTTCCGGTTCCTTTCTCTTATCCCTCGATTTTCCCAAAGTCCCACTTGATACAGCCTCTTGAGTCAGAATTCCTGCTGTCAATATTGCATGTTGTATCGTAGTAGGCTGAGTAGCCTTGATCATTCCTCTGATCCGAGGAGGTAATCCAGCAACGTACCTCTTGATTTTGTTTGCTTCAGGGGTAACCAAATGAGGAACCAACTTTACCAACTCATGGAATCGATCCGTGTAGTCTGCATGAGCCGCTCCAACCATAGCATGTCCCCAAAACTCATTTTCCAGCTTCTCCATCTCATTGCTTGAACAAAACTCCGTAGTCTTAAGAGCCTTGAAGTCGGCCCAAGCCATAGCATTTGCAGTAACTCTCTCTCTCGCTTGGACTTGAGTATTCCACCAAGTTAAAGCCTTCCCTACCAGTGAACCAGTTACATACATGACCATTTGATTTGCTAAACAACCACTCATCTGAATCACATTTTCCATCTTTTCAATCCATTGGGTATGTGCTACCGCGCCACCCTTTCCATCATACTCCTTAGCACCACAAGACGTGAATGCCTTATAGCTGCAGCCGTTTTTGCCACCAGCTCCTGGATCGTTGTTGTGGTTGTTCATGTTATCAGTCACCTGTTGAACAATGTTTGGTATGATGTTTGCCATTTGAGCCGCAATCAAAGCAACCATGTCGGGATTTTCTCCCCCACCACTTCCTCTAGCACCATTTCGTGTGTTCACTATTCTATAGTAAGACATGATAACCGTTAATAACCACCAGAATACTCCATGCCGTATAAATACTACAACATATCTACGTCTACCATAATCATACATACTACTATCGTACATAGTACAGGCATGTATTAACTCTCTTTCATACAATCACACTTAGAAATCCGTTAAAGTTGTGGTACTTGTATAACTATGTTGGCCACCATACTTATACGATTACCGTTTCCCTAACGCACTCCCTCCTATGATAGCACTTATAAGAGTCAATACAACATATAACACATACATCTAACAATTAAACCCACCAACACAAAAAAAAAGATCCGAGATTTCATTATTAAAATAATATAGTCAATACTCAAAATGCATAAATTTATAGTCTAGCTAAACTAGCATAGACCGAATCCAAATGGAAGCATAACCAATAGTAAGTCATGTTGCCCGCAAGAGTAGAAACAACCTATACTAAGTAAACAAATAACCGTTGGATGCAGTGGATTCTGTATCCGATTCAACCCTCCATTATTATTACAATTCGGGTATAGTGGTTGGGTCCTGACCCTCCTCCACAATTGTTCCCTATCCCCTTCCTTAGCTATTACTGTCAGCACGGTTTTATAAACCCACATGTTATTCACCTCTTCCCTAGTCATGTGCTCTACACCCTCGCATGGATACCAAGCATTTGGGATTTTCTTCCTATAGTTTACACGCCGATAGATTACTCTCCACCTAATCCGGGTAACTCGAACCAATACGTACCTCTCACGGGGCATGACTTAAGCATAAAAAGAAAATACTATACTTCAGGTACATAAAATAACTCAACAAAAGACAGAACTACCATGTACCAAATTATGTACTATAATGTACAATATAAGCAAGATACAACAATGAATAGCGTAGGTGATTATGGTTCAACCCATACAAGTCAAAACTAAACAACATCGCTAGTAAAAACCAATAACATCCAGAAAACTTTTTAATGCACAGATACTCCTATGACGCCTATATGCAGGGACCCTTAGGCTATAGACTAGGCTACTAGACTAGGCAACCTAATTCTCTATAACCATTGTCTCTGATACCATTCTGTCACACCCCAACATGGCGGAATATGGGGCGCGACGTATGTATATCATCACAACATGGCGTGTCTATAGCGATAACTAAATGAAATGGAAATGTCATAAAATGGTGACACAAATGTCATGACAATATCTCCACAAAATGCAGGAGTCTAGGCAAGTAGGTAACAGTCCTACCTCTTACCCAAGACAAACAATTACCACAAACAAAACATCATAAAGGTGTCCACAAAGTATCACTTATCAAAACACATAGAAATAAACTAAGAAGGAACGGGGATCTCCTTCTAAATGCAATCCTAATGCCTCCAAAGCTAGCCACTTCTATTCTCAAGCTTAACCACATTCTCACCTGAAAGAGACACAAAAATACGTCAACATAAAGTTGGTGAGAGTCATAGGTTTAGACTCCAACGCCAAAATCAAACCATAAGCTGTGAATAATAACCAAATTTAAGAACATATGGACAATGTGATACAAACATGCATTAACAACTAATATTCAAGATTTAACAAACCAAACCAAATCCAAGGCTCCCAGCCTTACCAAACACCATGGTCCCATAGGCGCCCATTCACCTATGAACCAATCTTAAGGCCCCGCCTTGTCATCATCCCCTTGGTACCAAGTCAAAACATAAAAAAATCATGAATCAACTAGCAGTTAATCACATAAGTATGCACAAGTCCATCACCAAACACAAAACATTCACAGCATAATTTATAATAACAAGACAGTCTCTCTTCCATCCCATCTGGAAGTCAAAATTATTAGTAGACATGGGACTATGAAACTCACCTGATTGAGCTTCTCCAAAAATCTGCGCACTAGCAAAAAGCTAACAAACCAAAGCACACAATCAAAACATGAACCAATCTCTAAAATGTATCATCAATCTATGATGGATATCTAGCCTTCTCCCATATATGTTCCTCATTCATATGCTCTAAACACCCCATTACCCTTCCCTAACAAGTCCTTAACTTGGTTAAGTTTGATACCTTTTCCGTTCATATTTTACACAATACAGTCCCAACTTTTAGGTCTCCAAACTATAAGCCAAACGCCCACCTAACCATACCCATGACCTCTGTAAAGGAAACCCTATGCCCTTACATATGTTAGCTAACTCCTCCCCTTTGCCACAACCTTAAATCTACTGTTAAGGCCCCGATATATATATATATATATATATATATATATATATATATATATATATATATATATATATATATATATATATATATATATATATATATATATATATATATATATATATATATATATATATATATATATATATATATATATATATATATATATATGTATACTTTTGTCTATCCGGATTTTACTGATTTTGAACATACAAAAAGTTTTTTTGGTAAAAGGGTAGCAATGACCCCGGTAAATAGAACCAAAAAAAGCGTTGAAGTACAAGGAATGTGGCTGAAATACCACATTAACCGCAAGCTACAGGCAGCTTGTTAAACAAAATGTTTATGACAGGCAATAAAAGTTTGTTATGATTAGGGGGTCTTACCCTAACCCATTTGTTTAGCCCTCCTCCAGGCCTCTTATTTAATATATAAACCAACTCCCATGCTCATTAGAGGGTTCAAATGTACATCTAAGTACCTCAATCACCTTAAAACATTAAATTAAACCCGACTAATTTCAAAACTGTTTTAACCTCCGACGGTTGTAACCTGTTTTTGACCCACCTCCCAACCTCCAATTTAGTTCTAGTTTATTGCATTTGAAAGCCACTTCAATTACCTATTCAGGGATGCTTGGATTGCAAAATAAGGGTTTGTAGAACTCCAGATATGATCAAAACAAATGACCTAAAATTCTGCCTAGTTTTCAAAAACGAATTTAACACAATTAGCTTAATTAATTACCATCACCATGTATAATAATTATCTCCAATTAATCTAATCATTATAATATCATATATATACAGATTTTAATTCAAACCCTAACCTAAATCCATCATTGGATGATTGAGAAAGAATTAAAAACACTTCAATTAAAAAGGGTTATAAAGATTTACCTTTGATTTATGAAAACCCCCAAATTTATGAAGAAGCCCTATTTTTTTTGTGTGACCGTCGACTCTAATAATTCTCCAGGGATTTATGAGAATTATGATATAATAAAAGTCCTTATATAGTTTTTCTCCAAGAATCCTATCCCAATACAACCCACCTTCCTTTTTTTCTTTTTTTTCTTTTTATTCGGCCCTAACCGACCCATATATATATATTTTTTTATTTTTTTCTTTTTTATTACTTATTATTATGTTATTATAATTTACCTTAATTTATTTCAGCTCCTAAAACCTCCAAAACCTCAAAACCGTAAAACTATTCAAATTTACGCGTATATCGTAAAAAACGTAAAATATACAGTTTTAAAAAAAATCTTAAATTTCGAAATAAACTTTATAACTAAGTCCTAAATGAAATAAAACCATCCCGGAAAATACTCACATGACTAAACACCTTACCCGAGACCTTCTAAATGCTAAACCCCAAATCCTAAAAAAAATACAATTTACTATAATACTTATACGTATACGTAAACACCAAAATAACACCATTTCATTTCATAGTCACTAATTGTGAGCTCATGAACATGAAATAACCGTTCCTCGATTTACTTATGAGTACTTTATACCCATATACGATATCCACACCAACCTCTTTCACGCAAAATAAACATGTAAACACGCTAATCATATAGTCACACATAAATTAACCTAAAAATAGGTCCAAGTGACGAACCTCAAAAGCACGGTTGTCACAGTTATCTTCACTAGGGTAAACTTTTTTATTAAGGTCTTTTTATTTTTTATTATTTTTATTTTTGGCCGCTGACATATTTTCCTTTCAACGCTGATAAGACCATTTTCAACGCTGACATGGCAAAATTTACACGTTGATAAGAATATAGCCGTTACACGCTGACATTTACTTTTTGACCGTTGAAAAACACTGGGTCCCACCTAGTTGTTATTTTTGACGAAAATTTGGGTCGTAATTTTAGCAAGTTGGTAACTTTTTATTAATGAAGGAGATAAGTTATATATTTTCAAGATTTTCATCATGACTTTTTGAATATAACTGCATTCTTTTCAACCAATCGTGTGCTAATATCTTTCCTATAAATTAGGCTCATTTCTTTCAAACATGGTAACTACTATTCTTGTCTGCTAAAATTCTCAAAACCTACATCACCACAACACATGGACCTTGACCCTCAACCTTCAGGCACTGACATTCACAATGTGGGCCCTGACACAGCCAACCCAAACACTGACACCATTTCCCCACACACCCAAACAGACCCCCATTCCACTTCATCCTTAGAACAACAAGACTATAGGTTTGAGAAGAGACAAAGGACTACTGGAGTGTTCTCCTCTAGTGGTCCTAGCCATGTAGCAGAAAGAACCACCAACACAAGTGTGGTTGGTGACATGGGTGGGGCTAGGACTATTGACACTGGCTTAGAAGCAGGTCAAGACAGTCCCACCATCATTAAGACCACACCCATGCCCAATGAATCTCTCTTGGGGTGTCAAATCCCCATGATAAAGGAGGACATAATGGAACCTTTATCAGCTATGTAATTGACGGAGGTTTGCATGCGTTTGCAAAAGAAAAATGTAGACCTTGTACAGGTTATAAAAGCTCAAGGCCTTGAACTCAAATCATTGAGGGAGAGGTTGGTTATTTTGGAGACTGTCAATACTAGGAGAAGGCAGGATAGATTCCTTTCTTTAGGGGAGGATTCTTACAAGGGGGAGGAAGCACCTACTGATCCTATGAATTTGAGTGACAAAGGCTCACAAGAAGGTGTTTCTTATAGGAGTAAGGCTGTGAAGGTAGCTGAGGAACTAACAAGTTTGAAGGAAGGACAATTGTGGATATTTCTTTGGTTACTCCTAAGAAGCTATTATTTGTAGAGATGATGGAGCAAGTCATAGAGTCAACCGCTGACACTCAGGTTTTAGACGCTGACATTAATAAATCAGACGCTGACAGACTTGCAGGTAGACTGGCGTATCCTAACCATCAGCCGTTATCAAAGATGTTTATACACAGGCACCATCAACAACTTTACCGGTAATTGGAGCCTTGGATAAAGGTAAAGGGGTTATGGTATAAGTACATGTACCTAAGGATGCAGCTCAGGTACATTTTGATTATGTTTTGGCTGCACAACTGGAAGAACATGATAGGGTAAAGTCTGCCATTAAAAGCAATAAAGATGGCAGTAATGATGAGAGTTCTGGTTCTAGTGTGATGATGATTGAAGAGCCAGAAAAATTGGAGTATGGGGAGGATGAAATGGCTAGGGAGAAGCTTAGGGAGTTAAAGATGTAGGTTGACTTTGACATGCCTGAGGTAGTTGCTATGTATTTTGCATGGGAAACTTCGATTGCAGAAAATCCAGACATGTCACTTTTTTTTTGGTAAAAGGGTAACAATGACCCCGGTAAATAGAACCAAAAAAAGCGTTGAAGTACAAGGAATGTGGCTGAAATACCACATTAACCGCAAGCTACAGGCAGCTTGTTAAACAAAATGTTTATGACAGGCCATAAACATTAACTAGTCTAGAATACTGGAAATATATAAACTAGACAAAAACCAAGACGATAACATGAAGTTACGAGGAAAATAATAAAATATCAACATGGGATCATCCAGTTGGAGTGCTTGCCCCAATATTAGTGTTGAGAAGATTCACCGATTCATCAAAGACGACGTCGACTCCCTCCTCCTCCTCATTATCTTCGTCACTTACTTGAACCCCTTCGTCAATACCAGGGATGGACAAAGTTGAAAATTTATTAGATGTAGAAACACTGCTCATTTGAGCTTTACCCTTGTTCGGACCATTAGGATTGCTAGACTGCTGCAACTGACCAGTTTTAGTATTCAACTTCCTACTATTATTACCACTCGTACTTGTAGTATCCAAGTGAGTTTTTGGACGAAATGCAACCGTCTTACCTGGTTGGAAACCCTTGCTCAATGGAACACCTCTCGGAACTTGATTCCCTAAATTACCTTTGGGCTTCTTCCTCTTGCTTTGCACTTGTTGAAATCCATCATTCTCAACATGAGTTGTCACATTTTCAACCGTTTTAGGTTTGACATTTTTTGGACAAGAATCAAAGGCATGACCAAAAATATTACAAGTATGACATCTAGGGGGTTTCCATTCGTATTCAACACGAATTAGTTCCTTAGTACAACCAGAGCCTTCAAGATCAGGGACACCAATAGTAACGTTATCTATAAACTCCGAATCAGCATTCATCTCAATAAGACAACGAGCAAAACTACAACGACCCCAAGACTCTTTGCACATATTATCAGTATAATTATCCATCATAATAAGCTTACCAAGAAATGAAGCAATTAAACTAATACCTTCCTCTTCAAAAACCTGTAGCGGGACATCATGAAACTTGACCCATACCGGAATTCGGGTTAGTTCCTCCTTTAAAAGATTCGTTTTCATAGTCCATTTCTTAAGAAAAATTGGTGAATTACGAATCATCCACGGACCACCTTCAAGAACCGCATTAAGACCCGCACTAGACCCAAATTGAAAAAAGAAAAAACCTTTCTCATTCATCATGATACGCTTAAGACCATGTTTTGCCCAGTTATTCTTAGCAAAATACTCAACCACAGGAAAAGCAATCCTTTTACCAAGAAAATAACCATATAACGTGTTTTGGTAGCGAGTATTTACTTTTTCAACAACCTTCTTAGGAATAGAGATATTAACCCCTTCACAGACATTATCAAAATTAAACGAAGAAGAGACTGCATTAATACCTCCATTAGTAGACGTAACCATATCAGCTTCAAATTTGCAAAGTAACTCCAGAATTTCTTTAACACGGTCATGTGAGATCAATTCCCATAAAAGATGTTTCTTCATTCTTAATTCATGCATAAATTCACCCGCATCACCAACCGTACAAATCGTTACACCAAATAAGTTCAAAACCTCATGTAGATTACACGGTTGCATGCCATTAATGGTTGCAGCCTTAGCTGCAAGGTCCAAAGATACATCATAAGAAGAGGAAACATTTGGAATAGAGCCATCTGTTTCCTTAGCCATTTGTGCTGAGTGCACACTCGAACCACTTGAACTGATTGAAGAAGTTTTGCTAGTAAGATTCATATGGCGTTCACACAAAACTTCATAATAAAGCATAGTGGTCTCCTTAGGTAAGGTAGACCATTTAGGAAATTTGTTTGCCTTAACACCATTTGCAAACACTTCAATGTCACGCACAGTATTCAAAGGAATAGAAAACAAATTGGATATCTCCTCTAACGTTACTAAAACCTTAAGATTAGACACCATATCCCTATCATTCCAAGCTGTAAACAATGGCTTATCACTTTCATTGCTCGAATCCATGTTCAATCAAACACAATCAAACAGTAACTTCTTTTTTTTTCTTTTTTTTTATCGTAAAGAAAAACAATAACCGAAACCTACTACCCAACTAAATAATCGATCGACTCTTAATAAACAAAACACAATTTACGCTGAAACTAAATAATATAGCAGCCGACCACTCTTCAAAGGTCAGCCGACCAAAACTAAAGGTCAGCCGACCAAATACTAAACAAATTAATGCCAGCCGTCATCCACTAGCAACAATGACACCTAGGAGATAAAGAGCAACACAGAATTAATAAGTCAGCCGCAAAGACTGAATAGTCAGCCGCCACAGGCTTCCTTTGATTGGTGGGTCCGGTTGAAGGGATGCAACCTTAAACAATCAATCAACGAAAGACCAAAGGGTCAGCCGACAAGATTAATTAATGCAACAATGACTCTGAATGATGACTAAAATCAATTCGTTCAAAACAAAACCCACCGAAACCCTAAAAATAATATATGCTAATCCTTGTTTAAACAAACAAAACGAAACAAACAACTTGCCCAGGAAACGTGACGATCTAAAAAAGGACAAGAACCCCCAACGAGAGAAATAATACACTCGCAAAAGACAATGACGGCAAAAAACGAAAATTAAAACCAATTTAATTTACCCTAAAATCAATCAACCAAATAAAGACTTTGTTAACTCAAGAATAATCAGTGATTATTCGAGAAACCAGCATCATTATAAGGTATTCGGATTAAAGGAAAAAAAATTAGGTTATGAGAAGAAGGGATTTTTTGGCAGCCATTGATGTTTTTTAAGGTTTCTAGGTTCCCCCGGTCATTATTACCAGACATGTCACTTACTGAACAAATTTGGGGTTTGGAAATGCTGTTGAGAGTTCAAAAGGATTACAAGGTCATTTTAATGCATAAAGCTAGTAACGTACTTTCTGAGCTAAGAATAGATAGAAGAGAGCTCTATTAAATGTTTCTTAGGTGCCATCAAACAGGATGGACTTATGCAAGATTGAAGAATCTTTCCTTTGAACAATTAGAGTTTTATGCATATCCTATTTGGGAACGTGTTTGTGAAGAGAATACTCTCAGACTTCTTTCTGATGAAAGGAAGAAATAAATTGAAGAAAACATGTAGATCAAGAGGGCTTCCATTGTGCCAAGGCCAGTGAAGAAGGGAATACCAATTGAATTTCCAGTACTTGATCATTTGAATCCAAGTGAAGCTTTGATAGGAAGACTATAAAGCTTTCACCATTAGAAGCTTTAGATTTTGCAAAAGTGTTACCTTTAGATTTTAGAAACCCTATAATCAAGTATGAAGAAGATGCAAGTGGTTTATGGGTGATCACCAGATATGGTGACAAGGTACACACATTCACTTCTTTGATTTCTTTGTTTGCAAGTATGGATAGAGAAGACTTGGTAGATTTATGGAATTTGATGAAATCCAAGTATGAAGCTGAAGAGCCTTCTTCAGTAAATGGAATAAAGATATGGACAACATTCAAGAGAATGATTGAACCAGATGAAGTTGATCCAATATGGTTGGATCTGGATGACCTTAGTGGTTTGAAGTGGCGTTTATATTCAGCTGCTGGTGTATACTATCTTAGTACCTCAAAATTTGTAGAATATCTTTTGGTTGATGCTGAATATCCTCTATCTCAAGATGTTTTGGAGATGATGGTATCCACACAGTTAGAGGTTGACTATACCAGTGATGTTAGTAAGGATTTAGTTAGATTTGTTTATTATCTAACTAAGAATTAGTTGGTTTTTGTAAGAATCCTCTTTGTACTTAGTTTTTATTTAGAAACTTGATTACTAAAGTAGATATGAAGTTTAGGGGAGGATTTTTGGGAATAAAATTAACTAAGTCACTGGGACACTGACAAGAAGAACTTGGATGCTGACAAGTGTAAAAGAGGTGCTGACAGATGAGCACTGACAAAGCATATTTGAGCGCTGACAAGAAGAAGTTCAACCAATAATAGAATTCTTAGTCTACTCGCTATGTAAATCTAGTAAAGATATGTTCAATATTGTATTTATTTTGTTTATCTTTACCTAGAATAGTTGATAGGTAGACCTTTGTACACGACTCCTTGTGTTATAAAAGGAGGTCGTAAGGTTCATAGTTTGATTAAGTTTTAACAAGTTTACACTTTCATTTGTACGCAAGTTTCATCATCAATCAAAGTGAAAGTTTGGGTTACATTGTTTTGCTTTGTTCTTTGTTCTAATTGTTAATTCCGCATAACACTTAGATTGTTAAATACACAAAGTTTCTCTACGTCTTAATATTGACTCAATCTCGTTTAACACAAAGCTAATCGATCTAAGTTTGGGATCAACAGTGGTCAGTAATGAAATAAGAATGAAAGGTGAAGGATCTACTCCGACTTCACGGATACTACATAAATAAGGGACGTGAATGAGTTGTCTGATTACTATATAATTCACTGGTTTTGAGTGTTCTTAGTTTATTTTATATGCTCTTGTATTATTTTATTGTCTTGTATATAATCTGGTAAATCTGACTATTATGGTGTATTTCTGATAAATCTGACTGTTCTTTAAATATTTACTGATCAGCGTATATCCTGTACTTCTGATTACTATATATTATATTGTATCTTGATTAGTGTATTTTACTGTATTCTAGTATTATAGTACTATTATATGTAACCTGCTAAAAATAGAATGTTTCCCGAAATAGAAAGTTTCTTAAACTAGAAAGTTAAAATAGAAAGCTCCCAAAATGGATTCATAAACAATTAATCATTTAAAAATATTATCAAAGTATTAAATAGATAAACAAGTTAATAACTTGATTATTAAAATGCTAAAACAATGCCTCTTGTTATAAATCTATATAACCTGAACCCGAGCCTATCGAGTTATTCATCTCGGTCGCACTAAAAATAAAACAATGACAACAAAGATACTCACAGCCGGATTAGCGACAGAATTTTCTGTCGCTAAACTGTGACCAAAACTGCCTATAGTAACTGCGACAAAACTTTCTATCGCTAAACTGTCGCTAATTCGGGAATTTAGAAATCAACCGAACCCCCTGCTGTTAATATATTTCCACTGAGTGTTTTATTTCTGACATCATTACCAACACCCCCCGTTTGGTTGTCTTACCCGCTGATTAGTAACCAAACACCCCTGGTGGGTTTGTGTTGTTGCCTACACAACCACAGCCACCACCGCACCCTATTTGGGTCGCGGCTGGGCCAAAACAGGACACACCGAGACCTTATAAGGTCTCGGTTTCTCATGAAATCCAACCAACACCACCCTCTGTTTTGATTACTGTTAATGATTAAACCAAAATAGCATGTGTGTTCTTGGATTAAAGTAAGAATCATAATTAAAGAAAACTAGATTAAGATTTAGGTTAATGACATACCAATTCGTGTAGGCTTAGGATTCATGAACATAAACTAGTGTTTGTATCCGTTTATGATCAAAAGATCTCCCTCCTTGTTTCCTTTTTGTCTGCTGCCGGTATCTACACCAAGAAAACAACCCTAAAATTATTTGTTATTTGGTGAAAATAAGAACATATATTTTTCTTGGTTTCATTTGTATGTTTACCAAAATGGGTATGGGTTAAAAGCCTCCTTTCTTTCTTTGTTATATAAGCCGCAGCCCAATACGCCATATACACACTTTTCATTTTTGATTTGAGTTTTAAATATTAACGAATAGCTCGTGTTTAAAAATTTTCGTGTTAAGCCCATGACGTAAGATATTTATTTTCTAAATAAATAATTTTACGTAATACTTGAATAAATATTCTTATTTATTATTCTGAGATAAATAATGTGAAACTTTAATTTAATCTGAGACTGCGTGTAATTACTATTCATGGATTTTAAATGCGGGTTTTACAACCACCATAAGTTGTTTCAAGGTTTTTCCAAAGCTCCTTAGCAGATTCATACTTTCTGAATTTGTGTTGCTACTTAGGACCAAGAGCCAGTTTGAGAGTACTTAAAGCCTTCATATCATTCCTCTTGTCTTCTATCTCAGCAGCTGAGACATCCCTTCCATCTTCAGGTTTTGCAAGTAGCTCATCACCAGTCTTTTGAGCTGCTCTTTGTGCTTCTATAGCAGCAGCAATATTTTCTTCCTTTTTGAATTGGTTACTAAACTCAATCACTTCCCATATAACATAATTATCAACTTGGAGATATTGCTCAAAGTTGAACTTCCAAAGATCAAAGTTATCAGGATCAAGTATCGAAATTTTGAGATTGTGATTTGAGGAAGAATGTGGAGTTTTAGTTGAAGTAGACATGGTGTTTTTAGGGTTTTCTTCTTTTAGGGTTTCGTGCGATTTAGGGGTTTTGAGTTCTTAAGATCAAAAGTTCCTCAACAAGCTTTGATACCACTTGTTAATCCCAAACTTATATCGATTAAGCTTTTGTATTATCGAGATTAGATCAAGTATAATACGTAGAGAAACCTTTGTGTATACAACAATCTAAGTATTATGCGGAAATAATACTTAGAACTCAGAACAAACAACAAAGCACGTATACCAAACTTTCAACTTCGATTAATAAAAATAACAATGAACAATGTTATTGAAAGTGTATAAAAAATAAAAGCTAAGGCCTCTTTTTATACGCATAAGGAGCCTTGTACATAAAGCTATCGTATCAACTATTCTCGGAAGATATAATAAGATAAACATAAGAAAATATAATATTTGTGTACATCTTCCTAACTTAACAAACGTGTTGACTTTGACAGCTAATAAGTCTTGACAGTGGCGTGATTATTCTTGTCTGTGCCTATTCTGTCAGCGGCTTGATAACAATATGTCAACGACTTGATGTAATGTGTCAGCGGCTAGATGACTTGGATAATTTTATTCCCAACAAAACAAGAACATACACAGTTGAGGACTAAAGTGGACCTTTCACTAATTTTATACCAAACTGAATTAAAGGAAGCAGACTTACGTTCGATCTAAGGTACAACTACTTTTCATTTCATATTTTCCTGAAGAAAACTTATTACCAACTGTCAAATTTAAAGATTACAATCAGATCAACTATACTATCATAGGATGACTGATAAGCAAAACACATATTTTGTAAAATCGGCATAAAAATACCGTTAAATAGAAAAACTTTTAATAATTAATAAATGAATGATAAGTATTTATGTATATTTAATACGACACGATAAGATAGTAAGAGAATTAAAATCACGAGTTCACGAAATGCAATAAAGTATATGATGAGACTACTTTTATAAATAGTCTCATCGTCCAAAATGGGCTTAAAATGCATAAAATATCATGAAATATGCCAAATATATGCTTGTGTTTGTTCCATGTGTATTTTAGGTGCGAATATTAAGAAAATGGCAAAAGATCACAAGAAACAAGCAAAAACGAACACATGAAACGAAGCCGCACAATGCACCAAGCCCTAGAGTTGATTTTCCAAGAATAACCCTTGAAGAATTGAAGATTGTACAAGAAGGTTCCTCCAATATTGAAGAATTTACACATTAAACCCTTGTATATTCATAATTACAAGATTGGTCCTTAAAGTTTGTCAAATTGCAAAAAGGACCCTCCACTTTGAAGAATTGGCAAGAATGGTCCCTCATTTAAGAAGACTTGTCATTTTTATTCCTCTAAAAGTCAATCATACAAGTCAAGACCATGAAGAATGAAGATATGTCCAAAACAACCCTTGAAGAATCATCAAATTACAAGAAATACCCTTAAAATTACATTACAAAACTTTTTGGGGCAAAAGTCTAAAAAGTGAAACTTTGTTATAAAGGGAATTCGGATTTACTTATGTTTTAACCAAGAATGAAAGCAGGAAAGAAGTGAGGCACCAAACATGGCAGATAGCCATAGATACCTTAACCAATCCCCCATTGCCACCTCACCCCACTCACCACCACAACCAATCATATCCCTTCCCTTTGCCAACTCACACATCCACTCACCAGATTTTTTAACTAATCTAATTAGTTAACTAATTATGGTGCTTAACACTTTTTCAAACATAAAACCGGATAAAAACCTCCACTATTCATCCTATGAACATAATTAGTGGTTTGATAAGTACTTGAAATTAAACCCTAATTCCTTCCAGATTTGAGATTAAGGTTGTTCTAATCATAACCCAAAACTTAAACTTGCCACCTCACCACTCACAAGCTCACATGATAAGTCCCCTGCTACACTTTTGAGGAAGATGCCAAAACATGCCAGCAATCCAACCATCCACAAACAAGCTTACATTTTAAGCTTAGTATGGACCATTGATCAAAATTCCACCAGCTCACACCTCCACAAACGTCCAAGATAACTTCACATGAGTTCAAAATTTTCAAACTTCAAAGGGGCATTTCTGGAAGATCAATGCTTAGGGTTTTCAGTTTTTTAGTTCACTAAGACCATGTACACCCTCTATATAAATGGTATAGGGTCATACATTAGTCTTTGCTCTTGGTTTTTCCTTGTTCAACATTCTGTAAAGCCTTGTTTCAATATCAATGAAAAAGTGTTTGAATTGTTTAAGAAATCCAAGTGCCATCTTTATTATATGCTTTTTATTGATTAATGTTTGTGAATTTGAAGTTTCAAAACCTGTTTTCAAAGCTTGTGCAAGAAATTGCCAAGTTTTCTAAAATCTGATATTTTTCTAAGACTTTGTTCAAACCCTTGGAATTTTTGGGTCAAAGATTGATCACATCACCCTGATAAGGAGCTTATCAAGGAGAGGTGAGATCTTAGCTTGGGGATAATCAAGGAGTGGGGTAACAAAGCTTGAATCAATCAGCTTTTTCTATTTTTCTGTTTTATATAAACTGCTTGTTCTAACCTTGTTGTTCTTAGCATCTTGTTGGAAGCTTGTGCCTTGTTAAGCTAGGCACATAGGCTCAAAAATTTGTGAGTGTGGATGTACATTCATGAGGTTTAAGTCTTCTTACCAAAAATCTGCTTGAAAAGTGATAAATTGTGATTTTGTGATCTGCTATTATTAGAGGTGTTCTTGTGGCTTGAATTTGCTTAATACTACATGATATTGTTGGTATGATGCTAGATTTGGCTTGGTTAAACCTGTTACACACATTTACTTGTTTAAATCTTTGATTAAAAATTGAAAGGGGTGTTTGGGATTAGTGCTTGTTACAAGTTTGTGATTTGTATGCTAGTTTGAGTAGGTGCTAAGTGTTTGTTTGAGTTTTTATCTGATATACAAGTGTTTGAGTTCTGATATTTGCAAACTTTGCTCATTGAAACATCAAATCTGATAATGTGCTATATCTTACTTGTTTTGACTGTTTTGACCTAAGAATTTGGCAACACCTAGAGTGTATGCATGTTTAGGGTTAAAGAGCGTTAAAACAAAGTTTATATAACCTGTTTGAAGGATTTGAGGGTTTAAAATTGGGCTTGTGGTCAAGTACATCAGCAAAGTTCATTTCCTATTTGTTCATTGTTCATCAGTAAGTAGGATAAGTTATAATCTTGGTCTAATATGTAATTCAGTGCATGAAACCAGTTGATTTATGTTCATTTTAATTTATTTAAGTTGTTGTGTGCATTTGGTTCAATTTGGTTGGCTTAATCTTGCTAAAACTGCTTATTTTGTTCAAAACTGCTTATGTTCATGTATGTGCTAGATTTGTATGCTTTTTGATTTAACTGTATCAATTGGCCTGTTGTTTTGTGATTTTGTGATTGATATTGACTCCTTATAACCCACTGGTTATAAGGGTGCCTTTGTGTGCTTTGATTCCAACAAAAATCCACAAAAGACAAAAAGTCAAGATAGTCAAGCAGTGGCAACTTTTCCCACTGCTGGACACCCAAAACTAGCCCCTTCTAGTGTTAATTTTCAATCAGCTTATTAATAAGCTATTCTAGCTTATCCAGACCTGCAACAACTTTGTTTTTGTAATCAATCTTCCTTATTTGACTTTGACCATTCTTGAGCTTTTTAGGTTTTGACTTTTAGGTTTGACTAGAAAACCAACTAAGTTGACTTTTACATAAAGTGCTTATTGCTTATTCCAACTTATTCAATGTGCTTTTTGGAAATCTTTCTGATTATTAAGCTTAGTTTTGTCATTTGAAACCTTTTGCAACAAGAATCAGCCCTTGAATTGGTCTAGAACTAAAAAACGACTATTTTGTCATTTTCTGTAGAGAGATTTTGCTTATTTCAGGCTTATTTATTGGGCTTATTCAAAAATTCTTTTTACAAATAGCTTAATTAGGTTAAGATAAGGTTGTGTGTCAAATGTGTGTAAAAACTCAACTATCATTTTGGTGCCGCTGCCGGGGAGGCGTGTTGTGTTTTGATTTGAACAAATTTTGTTTTTATATTAGCCATAATAACTATTTGTGTGATTATCACTCTAATCATATGTATTATCGGTTCTTCGTTTTTGTGTGAATATTATTACTACATTATATACTAAAACAATAAATTCACAAGTACTCCAAAACTCTGAAAACACAACCTTGATTCGGGATTTCATCACTCGATCATTGTATTCGAATCTCAAACAAAGAAAAAAGGAAAAGTAGATAATTACTTTCGTGAAGCTTAATTTTGAAAAACACAAACTATAAAGGTTGGTATAAGGCGGGTGTTATAAAATACACCCTAAAGAAAAAGGCTCTTAAGTGCTTCGCGCCGCCTCGTTTCTCCGCTTGCTTGTGCGTGTTTAGATAAAAAGGGCTAATCTAGGGTTTGCCAACCAAAGTATTATCTACATATCATATATATATTCTTGGTTTCAATTGATTAAACCCTCTTGAACGTTTTGGTGTTCCACTAACGTTCTAAAGTCATCGAAGGCATTCACTTCACGTGATCGTTTTCATTCCTTGAGGCTCCTTTAATCGAGGGATTTGATTTGATGAGAGATTTGTAGATTTTTGTCTACGTAATACATCACCAAAATCCAAAAAAAGTAAAAACAATCAAAAACACAAAAAAATTGAAAAAGTTAAAAACACCAAAAAGAATCTTCTTTGCTCATCCCCACGTTGTACGTGACGTTTATGAAAACTCGCAACCAAGCTAGACGTGCACATAAACGAAGAAACCGAAAGGAAACCACACCTAACCTTTCAAGTGAGGAATCTCCTATTGATGAACCTGTCGTAGAAAAAGAAGCAACCATGGCTAATCGAACTATGATGGAGTTACTTCAAGCACCCACCGAGGGTTATGGAGAGGCTATTGTGATTACCTCCATCCTTGCGGAGAATTTTGAAGTTAAGACGGGTTTGTTGTCGATGATCCAAAACAACAAATTCCGTGGTGATGAAAAGGACAACCCGCACAACCATATCCGCCAATTCAATCGTCTTACCACCACTTGTAAGTTTAAGGACATTGCTAACGACTCGATTAAGATGATGCTTTTTCCGTATTCCTTAGCGGGGCCCGCTAAAATTTGGTTAGAGAAAGAGCTACCCAATTCTATATTGACGTGGAAGGATCTCGTTTCGAAGTTCGTGACCCAAATTTTCCCGCCCTCTAAGACTACGCATTTGAAAAACGAGATTTCAAAAATTTCACAACAGTTTAATGAGAGTTTTTCTACGGCTTGGAATCAGTTTAAGGAAATGTTGCACGAGTGTCCTCATCATGGATTTTCCAACTTGCATCATATTGACACTTTTTACAATGGACTGAACGATCATGAGAGAGATTATCTTAATTCTGCCGCGGGTGGTAATTTTTTGTGTAAAACGGTCGAGGAAGCATTGTTGATTATTGAGAATAAGTCTAATGTCTACAGTCCTTGTAGCACGTCAAGTGTTCGTAAGGCTTCGTCTTCGGCTTCACCTTCATTGTCTCATACCATCGATGCTTGCCAAATTGAGGAAAATTTGGAGAAACAAATCGTTGATAAGCTTAAGGGTCTTTTGATTGAATTTAAAGTTGGTGAACAATCTACTCACGCTACGGTCAAGTTACCCGCACTAATCAAATGACTCCACCGGGTTTTGCACCCATTCAAAATGCTAACAACTAAAGCGGTTGAGGTTTCTTGCATGTATTGTGGTGGAGCTCATGATTTCTCCGAGTGCATTACCAACGGTGGTAACACTTCGAGTGCCTACGCGGCCACCGAAACTTATAACTAAAACGGTCAAGTTACCCGCACTAATCAAATGACTCCACCGGGTTTTGCACCCATTCAAAATGCTAACAACTATCGAAACAATCAAGTTGGTTACAAGAACAATTACATGGGTAACAACTATGGGAATCAAGGGGCTAATAATCAAGTTTCAAACAAAAATCAAAACAATGAGTTTCAAAACAACAACAAGAGTTTGCAAAATTTAAAAGATCTTCCAAATGAATTTGTTGAATACACAAATGGAAATGATGCTAGGTTTGATAATATACAAAGGGAGATCATTAGCCTAAGATCCGAGTTTAAGAATGACTTGAAAAAGGAGTTGAAAAACGAGGTAGCAAATGAGCTTAAGATTCATACCAACAAAATTGTGGGTAATGTGACTAGGTTAGAACAAAACCAACAAAAGATGGAACAAGGGCAACATGAAATAAAACAAGAGATGCTTAAGGCCGATAAGAGGCAATCTATGTTTGAGAATAAAATTTCATCCATGTTTGAGGCTATAATGTGTAAACCGTCTTCGAGTAGTCTTCCACGTAACACCATATCTAACCCTAAGGGAGAGATAAAAGTGATTACCACACGAAGTGGTAAGACACTTAAGGAACCGACTCCTCAACCAATTACTCCAACGGTGGAGGGAATTGAGGAAGAATCGGAGGTGGTGGTAGAAGAGGAGCATATCCCAATCCCACGAAGCACCGCTCAAACCACACCTAAGGTTGGCCCATTACCATCATTGGAACCCGAGATTCCAAAGGCTATGCCTATGCCTCAAACCACACGACCTATGCCTTACCCAAAGAGACTTCGCAAGGAGAAACGACAAGAACGAGAGAATTACCAATTTGAGGTTTTTATGAAAATGTTTCGTGATTTTCATTTCAATATAAGTTTTGCCGACGCTTTGGTCATGATGCCTCGATTTGCCGCTAACTATAAGAGTATGTTAAACAACAAGGAGAAATTACGACAATTTTCTAGTTGTTCATCGGTTTATATTAACCGCATACCTCAAAAAGACGGTGATCCCGGTAAATTCTTGATTCCACGTGCAATTTATGATATGGAAGAATGCTATGCCTTGGCCGATCTTGGTGCTAGTATTAACTTGATGCCACTTGCAATCTTTAAGTCGCTAAATCTTCCTAATCTTACTCCTTCACTAATGTCTATCGAATTGGCCGATCATTCCACTATTCCCCCATGTGGATTGGCCGAAGACGTTTTTGTGAAATTGGGAAAGTTCTATTATTCGGTAGACTTTATCGTTGTAGATATTCCCACGGATCCTCAAGTTCCTCTTATTTTAGGTCGTTCGTTTTTGGATACGTCAATGACGTTGATTGATGTGCATGCTAGAAAAATCACCTTACGTTTCAACGACGAGGAACTTGTTATAAACGCAACTCAAAATTCTCCAGTTTCTCATGTTTATTCCGTCGCGACCATAAACCTCGTTGATATGATCGACGTCGTTTGCGAGGAATTTTCACAAGAAGTTTTAGGTTTTGGTGACGATGAAAATAGTGGCAATCCCACTATGCTCGATCCTACTCTTGATAATTCGACACCATCCTTCACTCCAATTGAAGGTGGCGGTGTTACGTTGGAAGAATTTGATGTTCCTCGTACTTGTAACGAAGACCTCGACAATGATGAGGACTTCTCGATTATCATGGATTTTCTTAACAATTTCCCATTTCCTCTACCCGAGGAGGTTATGATTATAGAGCCCAAATATTCAATTGAGGAACCACCAATACTTGAGTTGAAAGATTTACCTCCTCATCTTGAATACGTATTCTTGGAAGGAGACGATAATTCGCCGGTGATTATTGCGAAAGATCTTTCGAATGATGAAAAAATCGCACTTATCGTTGTTCTAAAGGACCACAACGGGGCAATTGCGTGGAAATTATCCGACATTAAGGGGATCGATCCTAAATTTTGTACCCACAAAATCTTAATGGAGGAGGACTACAAACCCGCAACCCAATGTCAAAGGAGGGTGAACCCCAAAATTCATGACGCCATCAAAAAGGAAGTCCTTAAACTCCTTGGCACGGGAATGATTTACCTTATTTCCGATAGCCCTTGGGTGAGTCCTATTCATTGTGTCCCTAAGAAGGGAGGAATGACCGTTGTGCCAAACGATACCAACGAGTTAATTCCAACTCGACTCGTGACCGGTTAGAGGGTGTGCATCGACTATCGTAAGTTGAATAACGCCACTCGTAAAGACCATTTTCCCTTTCCCTTCATGGACCAAATGTTGGAGCGTCTTGCGGGAAACGATTTCTATTGCTTTTTAGATGGTTTTTCCGGTTACTTCCAAATCCCCATCGATCCTCGTGATCATGAAAAAACTACGTTTACGTGTCCATATGGAACGTTTGCCTACCGTAGAATGCCATTCGGACTTTGCAATGCACCGGGAACTTTTCAACGGTGTATGATGGCTATTTTTCATGATATGATCAAGAAGACGATGGAAGAGTTTATGGATGATGTTTCCGTGTTTGGATGTTCGTTCACTTCGTGTTTGTCGAATCCTGAGAGAATGTTGAAACGTTGTAAGGAAACCAACCTTGTGCTCAATTGGGAAAATGTCATTTTATGGTTAAAGAAGGAATCGTCTTAGGGCAAAAGGTCTCGAAAGCGAGGATTGAGGTAGACAAAGCTAAGGTAGACGTCATCGCCAAATTACCTCATCCCAAAACCGTTAAGGGAGTTAGGAGTTTCCTAGGCCACGCGGGATTTTATCTTCAATTCATCGAGGATTTTCAAAGATTTCTCGACCTATTACACAACTCCTTGAAAAAGAAGCTCCTTTTTTCTTTAACGAAGATTGTGTACGAGCCTTTGAAATTCTTAAGAGGAAACTTACCGAAGCCCCCATTCTTGTTGCTCCCAATTGGAACCTTCCCTTTGAGCTCATGTGTGACGCTAGTGATTACGCTATTAGGGCCGTTTTGTGGCAACGTCATGATAAGCACTTATTGCCTATTCACTATGCTAGCAAGACGATGACCGAGGTTCAACTTACATACACTACAACGGAAAAGTAATTCCTTGTCGTGGTGTATGCTTTTGATAAATTCCGACCTTACCGCGTCTTGACCCAATGCATAGTGTATACGGATCACTCGGCAATCAAGTATCTCATGGCTAAACAAGATGCAAAGCCGAGATTGCTTCGTTGGATTCTCCTCCTACAAGAATTTGATGTCGAAATCCTTGACAAAAAGGACCCGAGAATCTAGCGGCCGATCATCTTTCTCGTTTGGAAGATCCTCACCAAAGTGTGTACGATAATAAGGAAATCACCGAAACATTTCCTCTCGAGACACTTGGTGTAGTGAATTCTAGGCTTGACTCATCCACCCCATGGTTTGCGGAAATCGCAAATTAACATGCGGGGAACTTCATCATTAAGGGTATGACGACTCAACAAAAATGAAAATTATTTCGTGACGTCAAGTTCTACTTTTGGAATGACCCTTACCTATTTCGGACTTGTGCGGATCAAATTATTCGACGTTGTGTATTTGGCACCGAAGCTTCTAATATCCTTAGAGCTTGTCACGAGGGACCCACGGGTGGTCACCATGGTGTTAATCTCACGGCGAAGAAGGTCTTTGATTCCAGATTATTTTGGCCTACTATTTACCGAGATGCACGAGCACTTGTGAAGTCATGTGACTCATGTCAACGACAAGTAAAAGCCTCACAAAACGATGAAATGCCACAAAACATCATCCAAGTGTGTGAGATCTTTGACGTTTGGGGAATTGATTTTATGGGGCCGTTCCCATCATCTCGGGGTAATAAGTACATCCTTGTCGCCGTTGACTACCTATCCAAGTGGGTGGAAGCTAAGGCTTTGCCCACGAACGATGCTCGTGTGGTAGTCAAGTTTTTGAAGAATTTGTTTTCTCGGTTTGGAACCCCTCGTGCGATCATAAGAAATCGTGGAACCCATTTTTGTAATGACTAATTCGAAAGGTCCTAAGGAAATATGGGGTTACACATCGGCTTTCTACGGCTTATCACTCACAAACGAGTGGGCAAGTCGAGGTTTCAAACCGAGCGTTGAAGAGGATCTTGGAGAGATCGATAGGGGGGAACCGACAATCGTGGTCGGATAAGTTAGACGACGCCCATTGGGTGCACTCCTTATAAGCTCGTGTATAAGAAGAATTATTACTTGCCAATTGAACTCGAACACAAAGCTTATTGGGCCCTAAAGCATTGTAATGATGACATTGAGACCGCGGAAAACACCAAAAAATGCAACTTAATGAATTGGATGAATTAAGGGACATTGCTTATGAAAATTCATTAATTTACAAATAGAAAACAAAAAATTTTCATGATTCTAAAATTAAAAACCGGGTTTTTAACATTGGAGATCAAGTGTTGCTTTTTAACTCACGTTTGAAAATCTTTTCCGGCAAGTTGAAATCCCGTTGGTCCGGTCCGTTCAACGTTACCCAAGTTTTTCGACATAGGTTGAAGCACTACTTTGGTTGGAAAGTTCCCTCTTTGAACTACCTCGACCAAGTCACCTTCCCTAATGATAATTAGTATTGAGGGATCAAGTGGAGCTCATGACTTGGTAATAAAAAACGAGGTGCCTCGTGGGGGAGTCCCATGCTTATCCATGTATATGTTATCACTTTCTAATGTAGTAACGTGAGGGGATTTGTGCCCTTTCAACCTTTGTTCCGTGGTTGTTTGTGATATGTGGTTCTTAGATGATCATGATCGTCACGATTGGAGCCTCTCGTGTTCATTTTATGAGAGCACTCGATTGTTTGCTTTGAATAATTTCTCGAGATCCACATGATATATCCTTTGATGTTCTAACCTTAGGTTTATAGCACACTTCATAAACGGCTATTAATTTAACGGTTACACCTTTTTCATGCTAGATTATGCATTCGACTACGTCTCTAGTATGGGGGTATCCTACCCTTAGACTCGAAACATTGAGGACAATGTTTAACTTTAGTATGGGGGTGAATAGATACTTGCCTTGCCAAACCTTCACGCTTTCCAAAGTTTATCTTTTTTTTTATCGTTTTGTTGCAAAATAAGGCTAAAAACGGCCAAATTTTAAAAATTTTCTCATGTTTTATAAGTGTTTGAAGACACGAATGTAGATTTTCTAATGGCGAGGATAAGAGTAATTTTGACTCGACCGTGCGTGTTGAGCACTTAGTTTCAATTCCTTAACTTTATATTAGGCTAAGTCTCTTAAATGAGTACGAGAAATGATAGAGTTAATTATAAGTTACTATGCTAAACGTAGAGTACTCGTATTCTTTCAAAAACTCATGTGTTCTCGTTGTTTGCTTATTCTCCCTTCGCTTGTATATATATTTTGCTTAACAAGTATTGGCTTAGCAGTTTAGTCTTGATTGTTGGTTTCTAGTCTTTTCTAGTAGCTTCAATGTAATTAAATTGGGAAAACACTAAGATATCACCAGCATCACGGTTTTGAAGTATTGGCAACCCGAATAATCGAAAGCTTCACCTAATAATAAGATTTCAAGTGCCCACCTAAATGAAGCAAACAATTTGAAGCTCACAAAGCCGAAAAATCTATGCGAAATTGAAAGTGAATTATGCCTTAATCTTTTAAGCTTTAAAGATCCAAAATTCGCTTTTAGCGTGAGGATATACGTCTTTGGCCATAATAAACACCTCATGGCGAGGTTAAATAAAAGGCAAGGCAAGACCGAAGTCATAATAAAAGCTTCATGGCGAAGTTGAACAAAAGATGGAGGTAAACCTATGATAATAAGGCCCATTCGTTAACGGGCGTATAAAAGTTCTGGTAATAAGTCTCATGTTCAAAACCGTTATAAAACCGTGTTTATCGATCCTTCTTGTTGACTTAATTTTTTGACATCGTTGTCTATTAGGGGGGTTATTTATTCGATGGTCTTGGTTACACCGTTATGACTCTATTTTTAGACCTAAATCTCTATCATCGCATAACTCAAAAATGTATCCTCGTGAACATTCAAGACAAAAATAAAATATAAGAGATACCACTTAGGAAAATGGGAGTCTAAGTACGTGATTAGGGCATATGAGTAGTGTTAGCATTACTAACTTATAATGACAATGATCTCGTTGCACGCTTTGCATGGGAATGGGGTGAAAATCGACGACGACGAAATTATTTCTAACGAAGCATTCACGTGTTCTTATTCTATGAACCTAAACGTCCCATTTTTAGATGAAAATCCTACATTATGTCTAAAACTCAAGTAGTAGCAAGTAGTAGTAGTGTAGCAAGTTTATCATTCAATAAAAGTGCATAAAAATGAATTTTGGAGATGCTTAGATACTTTATTCTAGCATTGCGTGAGGGCACGGTAATGGTTTAGTATAGGGGAGTGATGAGACTGCTTTTATACATAGTCTCATCGTCCAAAATGGGCTTAAAATGCATAAAATATCATGAAATATGCCAAATATATGCTTGTGTTTGTTCCATGTGTATAGGTACGGATATTGTGAAAATGGCAAAAGATCACAAGAAACAAGCAAAAATGAACATGGGAAACGAAGCCGCACAATGAACGAAGCCCTAGAGTTGATTTTCCAAGAATAACCCTTGAAGAATTGAAGATTGTACAAGAAGGGTCCTCCAATATTGAAGAATTGACACTTTAAACCCTTGTATATTCATAATTACAAGATTGGTCCTTAATGTTTGTCAAATTGCAAAAAGGACCCTCCACTTTGAAGAATTGGCAAGAATGGTCCCTCATTTATGAAGACTTGTCATTTTTTCCTCCAAGAAGTCAATCATACAAGTCAAGACCATGAAGAATGAAGATATGTCCAAAACAACCCTTGAAGAATCATAAAATTACAAGAAATACCCCTAAAATTACTTTACAAAACTTTTTGGGGCAAAAGTCTCAAAAGTGAAACTTTGTTATAAAGGGAATTCGGATTCACTTATGTTTTAACCAAGAATGAAAGGAAGGAAATAAGTGAGGGAACAAACATGGCAGACAGTCATAGATACCTTAACAAATCCCCCATTGCCACCTCACCCCACTCACCACCACAGCCAATCACATCCCTTCCCTTCGCCAACTCACACATCTACTCACCAAATTTTTAACTAATTTAATTAGTTAACTATTTATGGCGCTTAACACTTTTTCAAACATAAAACCGGATTAAAACCTCTACTATTCATCCTATGAACACAATTAGGGGTTTGTTAAATACTTGAAATAAACCCTAATTCCTTCCAAATTTGAGATTAAGGTTGTTCTAATCATAACCCAAACCTTAAACTTGCCACCTCACCACTCACAAGCTCGCATGATAAGTCCCGTGCTACACTTTTGAGGAAGATGCCAAAACATGCCAGCAATCCAACCATCCACAAACAAGCTTACATTTTAAGCTTAGTATGGACCATTGATCAAAATTCCACCAGCTCACACCTCCACAAACGTCCAAGATAACTTCACATGAGTTAAAAATTTCAAACTTCAAAGGGGCATTTCCGGAAGATCAATGCTTAGGGTTTTTAGTTTTTTAGTTCACTAAGACCATGTACACCCTCTATATAAAGGGTATAGGATCATACATTAGTATTTGCTCTTGGTTTTTCCTTGTTCAACATTTTGTAAATCCTTGTTTCAATATCAATGAAAAAGTGTTTGAATTGTTGAAGAAATCCAAGTGCCATCTTTATTATATGCTTGTTATTGATTAATGTTTGCGAATTTGAAGTTTCAAAACCTATTTTCAAAGCTTGTGCAAGAAATTGCCAAGTTTTCTAAAATCTGATATTTTTGTAAGACTTTGTTCAAACCCTTGGAATTTTTTGGTCAAAGATTGATCACATCACCCTGATAAGGTGCTTATCAAGGTGAGGTGAGATCTTGGCTTGGGGATAATCAAGGAGTGGGGTAACAAAGCTTGAATCAATCAACTTTTTCTATTTTTCTATTTTATATAAACTGCTTGTTCTAACCTGGTTGTTCTTAGCAGCTTGTTGGAAGCTTGTGCCTTGTTGAGCTAGGCACATAAGCTCAAAAATTCGTGAGTGTGGATGTACATTCATGAAGTTTGAGTCTTCTTACCAAAAATATGTTTGAAAAGTGATAAATTGTGATTTTGTGATCTGCTGTTATTTGAGGTGTTCTTGTGGCTTGAATTTTCTTAATACTGCATGATATTGTTGGTATGATGCTAGATTAGGCTTGGGTAAACCTGTTACACACATTTACTTGTTTAAATCTTTGATTAAAAAGTGAAAGGGTTGTTTGGGATTACTGCTTGTTACAATTTTGTGCTGTGTATGCTAGTTTGAATAGGTGCTAAGTGTTTGTTTGAGTTTATATCTGATATAGAAGTGTTTGAGTTCTGATATTTGTAAACTTTGCTCATTGAAACATCAAATCTGATAGTGTGCTATATCTTACTTGTTTTTTACTTTTTTGACCTAAGATTTTGGCAACACATAAAGTGTATGCATGTTTAGGGTTAACAAGTGTTGAAACAATGTTTATATAACTTGTTTGAAAGATTTGAGGGTTAAAAATTGGGCTTGTGGTAAAGTACATCAGCAAAGTTCATTTCCTATTTGTTCATTGTTCACCAGTAAGTAGGATAAGCTATAATCTTGGTATAATTTGTGATTTAGTGCATGAAACCAGTTGATTTATGTTCATTTGAATTTATTTAAGCTGTTGTGCGCATTTGGTTCAATTTGGTTGGCTTAGTCTTGCTAAAACTGCTTATTTTGTTCAAAACTGCTTATGTTCATGTTTGTGCTAGATCTGTATGCTTTTTGATTTAATGTATCAATTGGCCTATTGTTTTTTGTGATTTTGTGATTGATATTGACTCCTTATAAGGTTATAAGAGTGCCTTTGTGTGCTTTGATTCCAACAAAAATCTACAAAAGACAAATAATCAAGATAGTCAAGCAGTGGCAACTTTTCCCACTGCTGGACACCAAAACTAGCCCTTATTAGTCTTAATTCAATCAGCTTATTAATAAGCTATTCTATCTTATCCAAACCTGCAACAACTTTGTTTTTGTAATCAATCTTCCTTATTTGACCCATTTGACTATTTTGGAGCTTTTTAGGTTTTGACTTTTAGGTTTGACTAGAAAACCAACTAAGTTGACTTTTACATAAAGTGCTTATTGCTTATTCCAACTTATTCATTGTGCTTTTTGGAAATCTTTTTGATTATTAAGCTTAGTTTTGTCATTTGAAACCTTTTGCAACAAGAATCAGCCCTTGAATTGGTCTAGAACTCAAAAACGACTATTTTGTCGTTTTCTATAGATAGCTTTTGCATATTTCAGGATAATTTCTTGGGTTTATTCAAAAATTCTTTTTACAAACAACTTAATTAGGTCAAGAGAAGATTGTGTGTTAAATTTCATCTTATGGCATCAGCTTATAGCTTAATGGGCCAAAAAGCCGATTAAGAATAAGCTACTTTGAAATAAGCTGTGATAAGCTCACTTTCAGCTTTTGGGCCTTTGAAAATTTGTGTTTAAAATTGAATTTTAAGCTTAACTGGAAGTTTTGGGCCTATTTTGTGAACTTTTTCTTATTGGGCCTTAATTTAGCCCATTAAGGGACTGTTTTTCATTTAGGCCCATTTGGAGGCCCATTAGGGGTATTTTGGTCATTTCAAGTTCATTTCTGTTTTAATTAGGTTAAAATAAACTAGTTTGCAAGTTTTTAGAAATTTTTATAAATTTTGGATTTTTAATATTATTTTATTATTAAAATTAGTTTTTAATATTTTTGCAAGTTTTCATGTTTCATAGCTTAAATACATTAAGTTAGGAGTTTTAAAAATTTTAGATTAATTTTCTTGTCATTTAATTAATTTTTAGAATTATTTTAAGATTTTAATAGTTTTTAATCATTTTTAAATAGTTTTAATTAATTTTAGATTTTCCAAAAATAGTTTTTAATTTAGTTAAGTTATTTTAGAGGTTTACAAAGTGAAAAATCTCATTCTGGGCTTTTTGTTAATTATATTGATTTTTTGGGCTTTAATTATCATTAAAAAATTAATATTTAATTATAATAAAAGATTTGAGTGAATTTTGATTTTTTGTAAACTCTAATTACATTTTTTAGGATTTATTTCAATTTTCTAGGAATTTTGAGTTTAATTTTTAAATTTCGTCATATTTTACGGTTTTACGTGCACGACTTTTCGTCTTAGATTAATTTAGAATCATAACCGTCATCCTTTTCTCTTTTCTTTCCTCATAGTCATAATCACAAAGCTTAATCATCTCTTAACACAATACACAAGCCTCCTTGAGAACGAACTCTCCACATTGGGTCATTTACACTTGGTTTTCCTGAACCACTTGTCTAATACTTACACTATTTACCTCTTTGTTTTTCCTAAAGCAAAGGTGTGTAAAAACTCAACTATTAGTATATTTAATTCATTACACGAAAAGTATATAATTATATCACGACAAGTGATTACGTATAATATTAAATAAGACATGACAAGATTTAAAACGAACTTAATTTACGTATGTACGACACGTACAAGAATACAAATTAAGACACGAAAATATAAATGGGCTCCATGTTATTAATTACCTTACAGGACTTTTAATAAAACCATACAAGTAAATAAGGCCCAAGGCCCGATCCACCAAAAAGGGTACAAACAAAACACACGGTGGTTTTATTTTCCCATTTATCAAAACAAGAAAAATATTAAGAAACCCTATTTTGTCCCTATTGGCCACCGGCAAATAAAAATAAAAAGGAGAGAAAAGATTTTGGCTTTGATCTTTAATTCGTAAGGTGGGGTTCGTGTTTCTTTTCCTAAACCTTTCATCATTCGGTAAGCGTCAACCTCTTTTCTTATTTTAAAGAATCACGAATTTAATTTAATAAATGAATAAACATGTATATTATAATTAAAAACAAGGAATGGAATCGGTTTGGGTTGGTTTGATTTGCACGAAAACTGAGAACCCCTTCATGGGGTGCTCTCGGTAGGGTTTTTAGCCAAGCAGCCGTAGCCACAGTGGCTGCTGTGGCTTAACAACCGCAACCCCAACAGGTCCACGGTGGCTGGGTTGTGTTGCCGGTGGGACTGAACAGCAAGCAGCGGCTGATGTGGCTTAACAGTGGTTGTAGTAGGATCGAACCACTACGCAGTGGCAGTCGAAGCCACAGCTTCGGTGGGGGTAGGCTACTGCCGGTGGGGAGATCTGTTGGGCAGTGGTAACCTGCAGCAGGGTTGTGGTGATGGTGGTGTTTGCTTCGAGCAGGTGAGACCAAAGGGTCTCTACGGTGCTTGTTTTGGGCTCGGGTAAACCGAAAGACAATAGGGGTATTTTGGATTATTTGATTGCGGCTTATAAGATAATTAACTTATTTAATTATTGATTAAATTAATGACGGCTTAATAATTTAGCTTAATTATTTTACCTATCAAGTTAAGGGTTAATTTATAATTAATTATAATTCAAGGAATACTATAGGTTAATAAATAGTTATAAAATACATGACATGTTATTATTTAATAATTAAATTAAATCAATGATATATTATTATTTAATGATTAAATATAAATCATGATAAACTATTAATCAATAATTATATATATATACTATAACATATGAAGGTTAATTATTAAAATGGACCTTATTAATAATTAACTTACTTAAACTATGACTTATTAATATAATATAATAATTAACCATGACTTATAAGAAATTGCTTATTTAATATGCTTATTAAACCATGACTTATATAATCAGCTTATTCAATGAACAAGGTAAATTATTTAAGTATATTAAACGAGCTTATTACTATTTATGGAAACTTACTATTTTTAGAAACTTACTATTTATGGAAACTTACTATTTATGGAAACTTACTATTTCTGGAAACTCACTCTTTATGGAAACTTACTATTTTTGGGATGTTACTATATACGAAAACCTGCTATTTTGGAAAGTTATTATATATGGAAACCTGCTATTTTTGGAAATAGCTATATATAGAAACCTGCTATTTTTGGAAAGATAATAATTATGGAAATACCAAGTATAATAACACAAGAAACATGTAATACATTAATCAATAACACATGAAACGTACAATATTAAGGAAATACACGTTAAACCATGAACAAGTAACTCAAGTCATGAACAAGTAACGAAAAACTAAGAACAAGTAACTTATTAATGAACAAGCAACTGATACACGTCCTTTATTATGTAGCTCACGTTATGTCGGAGTAATACTTTTTCCATTGTTCGTCTCTTTCACTGCTTGCTGGTCACAAGGTACGGATATTCCATCCTTCAGTAAGGACATCTCTTCTATGCATGATTAGGATTCCCAGTTTGCTATGCCATCTGTTTTCCCCAGTTTACAAATCATAAAAAGCTTTTCATTGTTTTCCATGGTATCATTTTGAATTTCCCGAGCTATATATATATGCATGACCATGACTTACATGACCACCTAGTTATAGAGGTACCATAACCATGACATATGAGGCACGTGTGTCATGACTCTTCCGCGACGAGAGTGATTTCTCGCGGCGTCTCTTCACGTACATGTTGGCCATTATTATTATTTGTGGGGCGTATGTGTGCATCCTAGTTTTTAGGTTTACACGTACAGGGGGATTAATTAGTGTGTGTTCTACACTCCATCACATTGGAGTTGGTCCCTCCACCAAGATTATTATTTATTAGAGGTCATCCCTCTAATAGCATGACGAGGTTACCCTTCTATGTATTCATGCACGTTGATGATATGTTATGACTTATATGAGCTCGTGGGCATTTAAATTATATAGCATGCATAAACATAAGACTTTTTAGTATCCTTTTGTTTATAAACTACCTTCCAGGTTTTCAAGAACATACACATATTCCGCTGCATTTCATATCTTTTACTCATATTTTAGTTATTCTTATCATGTCATTATATTTGTTCACTGAGCGTATTGCTCAGTGGTATTTTCTTTCCATGTCCCATACGACAGGTACCTAAGGACAGACTTGAGCATTTGAGAGTACGTGCATAGGATGGAAGCTACCTTAGACTCCTTTACGTTATGCATTTTAATACTTATGCTTTGGTTGGACATATGTTTTGTCATTTAGCTTTCCTTATTTTTCTTTTATGATGAGCTTATGTTGGGAGTCGATGTTTGATTTTGAATTTACTTTGGTCTTTTACGTCTTTATGACATTATGCCTTTATTATGCTTTGATGACACGCCATGATTATGATATAACGGTCTACTTATCAAAGTGGGTCAATTATGGTATCAGAGATAAGGCTTCGACCTGTAGGCTCTAAAACTTGACCTGTGACTAGTGGGTAGTCAACAGGATCTTCCGAAACCAACGTTTATTTCCTTTCCATGCATTGACTTTCAAGATATTGGTGGTTTTATTCATAATGTTTTCTTTTAGTTTTTTTCCTAGTATGGATTGAACCATAGTCGTCCATACTTAGTCGCATGTGATCAGTCCTTACTCATAATGTTTTCTCTTGAATTTTGACTAGTATTGACTGAACCATAGTCGTCCATACTTACTCACATGTTATTGACTCCTATTCATGATGTTTTCTCTTGAATTTTGACTAATATGGATTGAACCATTGTCGTTCATACTTAGTCACGTGTTTATTCTTTTTGCATTTTAAATTGGTATGGGTTGAACCATAGCCGTCCATACTTAGTCACATGTTTATTCTTTTCACATTTTATACTGGTATGAGTTGAACCATAGTCATTCATACTTAGTCACATGTTTATGTATTTTGAAAATTTGATTAGTGTGGGTTGAACCATAGTCGTCGACACTAGCCATTGTTAAATCTTGGTTGATTATTGTTGGTCCCTTGTAAATCGGTATTACTTATCAACCTTCAGTAAGAACTCTTTACTATGTCTCAAGTGTGTTGTTTTAACAATAGATAAGAATTATGAACATTTAAAACAACAATACCAATAACTTTTCAATGTATAGACTTTTATTAGAATCAAATAAAAAATCTATAACCCACTTTGTTTGTGGAATAACAAAGTGGTTGAATGACAATGGGTTGTGATCTCCTCTACTTAAACATCTAGCCAAAGTTAAAGTCTAAGCTCCAATCTAAACGTTCATATGCATCTTGGCTATATGGTTTAGTTGGTATCGAGAGAGAAAGGTTTTCTAGAGTTTAATCTCTTGTATTGGTTGACCCTTTCTCTCCCAATGTACACTCCTTTTATAGGCAGTGTAAACTAGGGTTTGCATTTTGCATGTTTTAATGCATGGGTTTATACAGTGGGTGGTTGATGCCCATGTTGGATAAACAATACAAAGTACATATTAAACTATTCTAGAAATGATAAAGGTTGTACTTATATCTAAGTATACGAGCATCCTACTTTGACTTAAAGTCATCTTTTCCCGCCTAATGCAAACCATCGGAATACTGAAGAGTCTTTAGTGTCCTAGAGGATATCGATATCATTCAGTTTGGTATTGTCAAACCAAACTGAACCGAAAGCCCTTCTTCGGTCCTTGTTCTTCAGCAACGAGACCGCCTAGTATTTGATGCGAAGACTCCTTTGTCTTCTAAGTTAACTGGAAGGGGATTGTTGAACTTTCTTCAGCTATAAAGTCTTCAGTAGGAACTTTGTTCCTTTGGTCATCCTTCAGCAGACTGGCCTTACTACTGAGCATGAAACACTTAGGGGGATTTTATATTCAAATCCTAGAGTTGCTTCAGGGTCAGTAAATACTGACCTAACAATTATGTTTTCATGTTTCTTTATGTTGATTTGCTTTCATACTCTTCATGTTGATTAGGTTTTCATACTTCCTTGTGTTGATGATGCTTTCATATTTATTCATATTGTTTATGCTTCCATGCTAGTCATTGATGGATTCCATTTAATCATGCTTTCATGATAGTCATGGTTGGTTTTCATAAATCATGCTTTCATGCTGGTCATTGTTGAATTTCGTTTAATCATGCTTTTCTACTTCTTTATGCAACTGGAATTATGTCTACGCTCGATTAGCTAGGCTATCATGGTGCTCTCTTTAATTTGCTCTTCTAACCGTTTAATCAATTAATTTTTTTTGATCATGTTAGATGGTTGACGCCTATACTAATCATCTCATGTATGTGACGCGTGTATTTCCGTTACCGTATTCTATGTTTATTCCATTTATAACATTCAACGTGTATTCGCAAGTCGACTTTCGATCATTTCTTGTGCATTCCATTTACCTAGGTTGCTCAAGTTAATGATGTTGCTCGCGGCTTAGAGATTCTACAAAACAGAGATAGGTATGATGGACCGGAGCGACAAACAAGAAACATACTTCATCCACCAGATGTTACCATTCCATTTTATGTCTTTACCTTCTTAGTTACATGTCACGCGTCACTCAGTTGTCTTTTCAGGCATAAGAGTGGGAACCGGTGCTAGCCGGCTACTCAACTAAATAGTTACATGAATTACGGTCAGTATAATGACCGTCATGGAGCTGACGGGAAAGGCGATGGTGACAACTACCGTGTCAACACTATTCTGGCAATAACTTCAGAAACTCCGGTAACGGACGTGACCTGAAATATAAGGGTCAGCAGTCCAACCGATCCGCCAATTCTGGTATTATAACCGAAAATTTCAACTTTATTTGTTTTCACATCTCAAGACACATGTCAAGACAACAAGTCAAGACACATGTCTCAAATATACTTTCTAAAGACACATTTCAAGACACATGTCATACGTATATTTTATCAAGACACGAGTCAAGACACATGACTCACGTATATCTACTGAACCAGGCCCTCAGTAATTCAGGGTACCCTCCAAGGGGTATACCCATCATGTGGTGTCCCGTGTGGATCAGGCCACTAAAATCTCAGGTACCATCACTAGCGTATTGTTCATGTTTGGACACGTAGAGTTCACTCTGTTTGATACGGGCAAAACGCATTTAGTGAGATCTTCCACGTTTACTTCATGTATTCAAATGGCACCTTCAATTCTTAATCATGTATTACATACATCCCCTCTCAGGAAGGACTCTGTTTGTATCACCCGGCTTTCGTTGCAGTTTGACGACAAGATCCGTTCTACTAACGCACTTCCCTTGAACATGTTCGAGTTCAAAATGATTCTAGGTATGGACTGGTTTGCAGCACATCGCGCTACGATTGATTGCCATTCATATCGGGTCATATTCAACGATGTTCCGGCTCTTAAATACATTCATAATGGTTTTCTACCCGGAAAATCTATGCAAATTATTTCTACTTTACCAGCCCGTGCTTTATTATTCCATGGCTGCGAAGGTTTCCTAGCTACCATTCTCGACATGACTTTTGATGTTCCTTCTATTCATGATCAGCCGATTATTTCCGAGTTTCTAGATGTATTTCTAGAAAAACTTCTAGGTATACCTCCTACTCGCGAGGTGGTGTTTGGCATTAAGCTTGTTCCGAGAGCTGAACCTGTCCACAAGGCTCCTTAACGCATGGCTCTCATTGAGTTGAATGATTTGAAGGATCAACTGCAAGAATTGCTAGAACGAGGTTTGTGAGAACTCCTATTTTTCCCGATAATTAAATTATGATCTACTTTCTTAAAATCATATGTATGTCAAATAAATCACGATGTGAACATATATGGATTTCCTTTATCTGTTCTTTTATACATGACTTAATTGTCATTATATATTATTTTCTTTTCTTCCAACATGCCACTGATTTGGGTCAAGATTTGAAGTTCTTGTTTTCATATCTTTTGTTATCATTTTGACACGTGTCTCATTACGATTATGACTAAACCTTTTGAAATCTTATTACTTTGTAACCATTTCATTGATTGTCTTATCAATTACTCTTTACTACTCTCGTGTAACCCACTTGCTATATTGTCAAATACCATATAAACTCAAACCGGTATTGTTTGCGAATCACTTTACAAAATGCTCCACTTGGGCATTATTAAATACTTGAATGTTATCTTATAAAATTAATTTATATTAATTTTACAATGTATTTTTGCAAATAGTTCTACTTTGGCCGTATAAAGAACTCTTGTAACAATAAAATTGTTGATTTAAACATCTAGCCAATTAGTTACTGGCGAAAAGTTTCATAAATTATTTTTATTCCTGTTTTTACAAATGGCATTATATAAATATTTTAAATTATATGACATGTAATACTAGTTTGATGAAACTAAGCATCGCATTGCTAGTCCTAAATTATGCATGGCCTGATCACCTATGCGTTTTAGAAGGAGCCATGCGAGGCTGAATAGTAGTCACTTTAAATATTTTGTCAAGAACCAACTTTTATTTATGTTCCTTAAAAAGTTAAATAAAATAAAGTTTTGAAAACTTTTACATATTATGCGAGTGGCTCCCGTTCATGATATATTTATATAAATTTCCTTATATTTTCTTGAACGAATTACGTGCCTGCAAGTACATGTTCTTTAATCAACAATCTTTGTTCTACTTATTACCTCATTTTCTCTTATAATAAAATTTTATTTACAGTTCGTCTAATTACCGACCATTGATACCAGACTTGGAAGTTTCAATGTTTTTATGCTTCTTCATCTACCAACCTTCTTTATCTATTTTGGTAGACCTTCGAAACGTCTCTGGACGCTAATAACGATTTCTGACTAGACGTGGATAATGATTTTCTATATCCGTCATGATGTGTGTCAGACTCTATCCTCTCGAAATTTGTTCCTGTGAACCATGCGTTGACTTCACTCTCTAATTACTTATGTTCATTTTACTGGAATTACTCACAAGTGACTTCTTAAGAATTTTCGTTGATTCAAAAATTGTTGTGTGGCTTTTCTTTTTCGATCGTGTAACGACCACCGAGAATTGATGACGTATAGTCCCCAGCCGGGTCATGAAACCGGCCCACGGGTACTACCTGCATCCGGCCCATTACTGATGGGTGGGATTAATGTCATTTAAGATTATGGGCTTAGATGAACAGTAACCGCGCACACGTGTGTGGCCCACGGCCCGGCATGGCCGGTACAGGGTTAGATAGAATCATACTCTTACTATGATTAGGATTTACCCCAAAGAAGAGGATATTCACTCACCATAATTAGAAGATAACAATCAATCTAATTCTGGCACTTATCCTTTCCTTAGGGCCGAAGTATCAGTGACAACCCATTAGGGTTTCACTGCCTATATAAGGTACCCCCAAGGGTTCCACAAAGGTATTACATTCTTCACACTCTCAACTCATCCGATTCCACAACCCTAACAGATTACATACTCTCACGCCAGAGTGTAACCGTGGGATACATTCCCACGGTAAGCCTAACGCGTGCTGTTTTAGTGTGTAGGATCCCAACCAGATAATTCACTTGGTGCAGGAGCCGGAGTCTAGCCAACCCGAATTAAGCCTAATTCGGGTCTAGCAAGGATCACCCAACTTTTGTATCAACAAGTTGGCGCCATCCGTGGGACCAATACACTAAGCTAGAGCAAAGCTCATCTCAATCTCTTTCAATGACGAAAGGACACCAGCAAGGAAACCCCAGGAACACGAATCCTGCGAACCAGAAGTCCATAGGGGACGGGATAATCATTCCCAACTGATCCCCTAGTAACCATACAGGCGGACCGAATAAACGAAGTGTTCTTCAGTCCACGGGTGTGACAAGCACGTTCGCTATCACCCCACCACCTACTTCGACCTTGGACAACCCTGATCCAGGGAGTGCGCGTAACCCCCCTAACAAGGAACCGCGCAGACCATCAACTGAGGAAGAAGTGGAGGTCGAACCACTTAGTGAGGAGGATCTCACTCTAGTTCTCACGCAGAACTTCGAGAGGATCGTCCCAGGAAACGCATCCAGGTTGAACCTAGGGAGGGACCTCCAATCTAGGCTCAACTTTGGCAGTGCTGGACCGGGAACCTCTCCTCAAATTCAAAGGAAGCGAAGGAAACGACCCCAGGAGAAAAATCTCTTTGAGGAAACTCCCCAACCTAGGAATGTGTTCGAACGCATAGGGGATCGTATTATGTAGGAACTACTACAATCCCGTGAGGAGGGAGAGAGGTCCGACGATTCACCCGAACGGCCAGATATGGAGCTAACCAGAACTAATCGCCGCATAAGCGTGTGGGACAGGATGAATACCGGGAAGAAGGCTCCTAGCTCTTCTTACAAGAGTGATCCTCAGCCAAAGAATGGGGCACCGCCCCCTTCTCCCGGTCCATCAGGAGAGGATTCGGATGACCATCCACCCAAACATCACCGACCCAGGCGTACTCCTCCACCGCCACCAGACAATGAAGAGTACTACGGCGGCCCCTATTATCGCGAGACGCAGAAGATCTTTCCCGCCCATGGTGTGATCCTAATCTCACCCGTCCATGGGCTGATCCCAGGGAAGATCCTTTTACCCTCCGCATACGGAATTACTCCGAGGATACAAAGCGTCGCATGCCGGCGTGCGTCAAGACTTATGATGGGACTGGTGATCCGGACGATCACCTAAAGATATTTAACACGCAGGCGAAAATTGAATGACGGCCCATGCCTATATGGCGCCATCCGTGGGACCAATACACTAAGCTAGAGCAAACCTCATCTCAATCTCTTTCAATGACGAAAGGACACCAGCAAGGAAACCCCAGGAACACGAATCCTGCGAACCGGAAGTCCACAGGGGACGGGATACTCATTCCCAACCGATCCCCTAGTAACAAAACAGGCGGACCTAATAACCAAAGTGTTATCCTGTCCACGGGTGTGACAAGCACGTTCGCTATCACCCCACCACCTACTTCGACCTTGGACAAACCTGATCCAGGGAGTGCGCCTAACCCCCCTAACAAGGAGCCGCGCAGACCATCGACTGAGGAAGAAGTGGAGGTCGAACCACTTAGTGAGGAGGATCTCACTCGAGTTCTCACGCAGAACTTCGAGAGGATCGTCCCAGGAATCGCATCCAGGTTGAACCTAGGGAGGGACCTCCAATCTAGGCTCAACTTTGGCAGTGCCGGACCGGGCACCTCTCCTCAAATTCAAAGGAAGCGAAGAACACTACCCCAAGAGTGAAACCTCTTTGAGGAAACTCCCCAACCTAGGAATGTGTTTGAACGCATAGGGGATCGTATTATGTAGGAACTACTACAATCCCGTGAGGAGGGAGAGAGGTCTGACGATTCACCGGAACGACCAGATTTGGAGCTAACCAGAACTAATCGCCGCACAAGCGTGTGGGAGAGGATGAATACCGGGAAGAAGGCTCCTAGCTCTTCTCAAAAGAGCGATCCTCAGCCAAAGAATGGGGCACCGCCCCCTTCTCCCGGTCCATCAGGAGAGGATTCGGATGACCATCCACCCAAACGTCGCCGACCCAAGCGTACTCCTCCACCGCCACCAGACAATGAAGATTACTACGGCGGCCCCTATTATCGCGAGGCGGAAGCAGAAGATCTTTCCCGCCCATGGTGTGATCCTAATCTCACCCGTCCATGGGCTGATCCCAGGGAAGATCCTTTTACCCTCCGCATACGGAATTACTCCGAGGATACAAAGCGTCGCATGCCGGCGTGCGTCAAGACTTATGATGGGACTGGTGATCCGGACGATCACCTAATGATATTTGACACGCAGGCGAAAATTGAACGATGGCCCATGCCTATATGGTGCCAAATGTTCAATTCAACCTTGATCGGCAATGCTCGTGATTGGTTTGAGGGACTTCCTCCCCGAAGCATTGATAGCTTCACTGAACTGCGTACTGCGTTCAAGAACAATTATACTCAGCGAAAGAAGTATAATAGGGACCCGGTCTCATTGGCAACCGTCAAGCAACGGCCTGGGGAATCTACGGAGGCCTTCCACGAACGCTTCAATGACGAATGCACGCGCACAAAGACAATGCCGGAACTTCTGAAAATTTCCGATTATATGCATGCCATAACAGACAAGAAATTAATCAGACGTCTCAATGACAAGCGACCGGAGAAGTATGATGACCTTATGGAAAGGTTCAGGAACTTCATAGAGGGAGAAACCGCGGTAGCCGCGGCCTACCCTTCAAAAGGAAACAGCTATCGATCGAACGACCAGTCCAAGAGACAGTCGGGTGGTCAAAGCAACCAGGGAAGTGGGAGGAGCTATGACTACAAGAGCCAAAACAAAGGAGGGCGGTCGGAGGACAAATTTACCCCACTAAAGATGTCCTACCGGGAGATCTTGCTAACAGAAGGGGCCAACTTCCCGAGACCTCCCCCAATGACGACTCTGGTGGACCGTCGTCAAGGAAATCGCTTTTGTGAATTCCACAACGACAAGGGCCACGACACGGAGGAATGTATCCATCTCAAGAAGCACATTGAGTCACTGATCAAGTCAGGCAAACTCAAACATTTGGTCAGGGATTGGAAGGATGTAAAGGACAACAAGAAGTATGACAAGAAGGATCCCCAAAAGGACAAACCTTCAACTATATACAGGATCCAATCCAGGAAGCACCGCACACGGCAGAAAATTAGTCAAAAATTTTCACACGGCAGAGAAATCTCATTCCCGCCCATCACGGCAAGTGATGTAGCCGATACACATCTCACGATTGAGATAAGCATTGGAACACACAATGTCCGCCGTATGTATGTGGATGGAGGGTCATCAGCAGAAGTACTATACGAACACTGTTTCGTACAGTTACAACAAGAAATAAGAAGCCAATTAGTACCGGTCACGTTGCCGCTCATTGGCTTTAGTGGAGACACCATCTGTCCAATAGGATAGTTGCGTCTGCTTGTAATCATTGGGAATGAAGAGCATTCCACCACGGCGTGGATGAACTTTATGGTGATACGCTCACACTCTCCATACAATGGGATCATAGGCAGACCAGGTATCCTAACCATACGTACAGTACCGTCCATAGCTCACGGAATGATTAAATTCCCTGTGGAAGGAGGAATTGTCACTATCTATAACACAATCATACCAGCATCCGAGTGTCATGCCGTGACAACACCGGTTCCACCTGTTCCCCCCAAGGATGGATCACCACCTCCCAATTGGAAGGTGGCAATCCATCCTGATTATCCGGAACAAGAGGTATCCATAGGGGGAACACTCTCGGATAGCGGCAAGAGGGCCATGTGCTCTCTCCTAAAAGCAAACTTGGATGTATTCGCATGGAGCCCAAGCATATGACGGGCGTACCGCGTACGATAGCAGAACATAAGCTCCAAGTCCGCCAGGGATATCCTCCCGTTAAGCAAAAGAAGCGCGGTCAGGCACCAGAACGCAACCAAGTAATATTGGATGAAGTACGTAAATTGGTGGATGCAGGTATCATGCGCGAGGTGTACTACCACGAGTGGTTATCCAACCCGGTCATGGTCAAAAAGCATGATGGGAGCTGGCGCATGTGCGTGGACTTCACGGATCTAAACAAAGCCTGTCCGCAGGACTGCTATCCGTTACCGGAGATTGATTGGAAGGTGGAATCCCTATGTGGATATCCCTTAAAGTGCTTCTTAGACGCATATAAAGGATACCACCAGATCTAGATGGCGGAAGAGGACGCAGAGAAGACGGTGTTTCATACTAGTCAAGGCGTATACTGTTATACAAAAATGCCATTCGGACTAAAGAACGTCAGGGCAACATATCAGCGGCTTGTTGACAAAGCCTTCGACTCACAGATAGGTCGCAATCTTGAGGTCTATCTTGATTATTTAGTTATCAAAAGTCATACGGAGGATGCACTTCTCCGTGACGTCCAAGAGACGTTTGACACATTGAGGAGGATTAATATGAAACTGAATCCAAAGAAATGCACGTTTGGGGCAACTGAAGGGATGTTCCTTGGATATATGATTGATCCAAATGGCATCAAGCCTTGCCCGGAAAAGAAAACAGGTTCTTGTCAAAGTCGGCGGAGAAGTTACTCCCCCTATTCAAAACACTCAAGAAGTGCATCAAGAAGGGAGATTTCCGGTGGACAAAGGAAGCGGAGGAAGCTTTTGGTCAGCTCAAGCAACACCTCGCAGCTCTTCCCATGCTAGTGGCCCCCCGACCCAAGGAGGAGCTCATCATGTATCTGTCGGCCACACACGGAGCAATAAGTGCGGTACTAATGACCGCTAGGGACACAGTCCAAACTCCGGTCTACTTCATAAGTAGAACACTACAAGGGCCGGAGTTGAATTATTCTTCTATGGAGAAATTGGTTTTGGCATTAGTGTTTGCCACAAAACGGTTACGCCGGTACTTTCAGGCGCACCCAATTGCGGTCATTACTGATCAACCAATAAAACAAGTCATCTCCAGACCAGACGTGGCCGGTAGGCTACAGAAGTGGAGCATTCTGTTGGGAGAGCATAACATCTGTTATAGACCATGGACAGCTGTTAAAGGCCAAATCTTGGCAGATTTCTTGATAGAGAAGCCGGACGAGGATGGACCGGTCGTATAACGAGAGGAAACTCCAGTAGAACCATGGGTATTATTTACGGACGGATCCTCGTGCACGGATGGATCAGGAGCTGGTCTCATCCTTACGAATCCGGAATGAATGGAGTTTACATACGCCCTGCGCTTTGAGTTCACAGCCACCAATAATGAGGCAGAATATGAAGCGTTGATTGCTGGTTTATAAATCGCCACTAGAATGGGAGTCCGCAACCTTGAGGCCTACGTGGACTCACGGCTTGTCGCGAACACATTCTAGGGGGTTACGTAGCCAAGGAGGATAACATGGTTCGATACTTGGAGAAAGTCAAGTCACTCCTCGCTGCTTTCAACAAGTTTTCTATCAAGCAGGTACCAAGAGGTCAAAGCAAGAAAGCGGACGCTCTTAGCAAGATTGCGTCTACAAGTTTCGCCCACTTATCCAAGCAAGTCTTGGTATAAATACTAAAGGAAAAGTCTATATCGGAAGGGGAAGTAGCAGCTATAGTTGAGGAAGATGGACCTACATGGATGACCCCGATCATCAACTATTTGACTAGTGAAACCCTTCCGGACGAGGAAAAGGCGGCACGGCGTATCAGAAGGAAGTCGCAACACTTAGAGCTTCGAGGAGGTATTCTTTACAAGCGCTCTTTCTTACAGCCGTGGTTGCGGTGTGTTGGGCCACGCCAGGCTACTTATGTGATAAGTGAGATACATGAAGGGTTATGCGGCATGCACGCGGGTCCTCGGTCTGTAGTAGCTCGAGCTCTACGAAAAGGATACTATTGGCATACTATGCATAGGGATACAATCGACATGATTCGCAAGTGCAATGATTGCCAAGTGCACAGACCAGTACCACGACATCCGCAGCAAGAACTGACACCCATTACATCCCTATGGCCATTATATAAGTGGGGGATTGACATTGCAGGACCTTTCCCCGTAGCTGCAGGGGGAGTTAAGTTCTTGATTGTCGCAATGGACTACTTTACACGCTGGATTGAGGCTAAGGCAGTTAAATCCATCACAAGCAAACAAGTTAAAAAGTTTGTTTGGGAGAACATCGTGTGCCGTTTTGGCTTACCAGGAGAAATCATCTCGGACAACGGGAAGCAGTTCGCGGATAATCCATTCAAGGACTGGTGCGCAGCATTGAATATCACACGACGCTTCGCATCTGTTAAACATCCGCAGACAAATGGTCTTGTGGAACGAGCGAATAGAAGCTTGGGTGAAGGCATCAAGGCATGCTTGGATGAACGAAGTGCCAAATGGGTAGACGAACTGCCACATGTTCTATGGGCACATAGGACTATGATTAAAACAGCCAATGGGGACACTCCATTTGCACTGGCCTACGACACTGAAGCTGTTATACCAGCAGAAATCAGAATGCAGACCATCCGTACAACGGAGGTTAATGTCGTCACAAACGACGAGCAACTCCGGATCAATCTGGACTTGTTGGAGGAAAAAAGAGAAATAGCGGCTATCAATGAGGCCAAGTCCAAGGCACGGATGAAGGCTTATTATGACGCCAAGGTTAAAGGTGTTTCTTTCCGACCGGGAGATTTTGTTTATCGTGCCAACGAGGCAAGTCGAGCGGAGAATACAGGAAAGATGGGCTCTAAGTGGGAAGGACCGTATGAGGTTACAGAAGCCTTAGGACGGGGCGCGTACAGGTTACGTGACATGGATGGCCGCGACCTGGAACGCACATGGAATATCTGCAATCTTAAAAGGTGCTATCTTTGAAAAGCTACGGCTTCCACATGGACACTTCGCTATATCTGGCTTCAATGAAGATCCATGTGTTCTATTTGTTTTGTTTTTATGCGTTTTAGGTTCCCTTTGTTTTTAGGATTTCCCATTCTTGTCAAAACAAAAAACGTAAACATTCTAAATAAAATGTCGTGGTGCCTAGCTAGCTCCACGACTCGTTCTTGTGCAAATTATTGTCTTATTTTATAGATTCTATGAACAAATTATTGTCGTATAGATTTAGTTGTTATTACTATAATGTGCTATCTCTTATTCATATGAATTCATTCAATACCGTACATGTACTATGCGCCTCTAGGTGGGGTAAGAGGATTAAGTGAACCTAATAATTCAACTTGTCGCATAAGAGGGATGCAACCCCAGTGACACGGATCATGTATCCTTACTAGACACCTTACTCACAAGACGTTGTGATAAGTTTCCATATGTCGCGCTCACGTAGTGCTTTGCATGGGAAAGACGCACGCCGCACGTCTAGTAAAATATAGACTTGATTGTATTTTTGAGTAAGACGTGACATGTCATGCCACACAGGTATATGATATATAAGAAAACAAAAATACACAAGTTTCAAATTCAAAACACCAAAATAGTTGTGGTCATCATGGACTTGCTTGCATAAGTATAACAAGTTATCACAAAAACATCAGTTCTAGCCGTATACATACACGGACGAATAAAATGGTACAAATGTTTACAATGTAAATTACAAAGGAGGTAGGAACTCCCCTATCTCTTTCTTCCCTTCTTCAATCAAAGTGCGGAGGACCTCCCTGTGAGCACTCTTTCCATCTTGTGCCATGATCATGTTTGCGTCCAGCGCCTCGGCCAGCAGCTTTTCACCTTTCATCACCTTCGACACAGAGTCATAGGTAGGCATGGTCAGTTGGATGGGATCGGCGGTGAGCTTCGACATTATTACCCCATTTGGAGCATCCTTCAGCGACTCTAGCTCGTCTAGGATGGGGTGTTGGATTTCAGCAAGGGCGGCCATTGATGCGGTCATCTTGTCTTTGGCTAGAGGGTTGTGGTAGGCATGCTGGGTAATATCTTCTTTCTTGCCTATTATCTCCGCAGCTTTGACCAGCCCCTCGTACCTACCACGGTCAATACCGTCCGAAACAACGTCAGCAAAGGCCTGCAACAGGTAAGGAGCCTCCGTTACCTTGCTCACGGCAAGCCGCATTCCCTGGCCAACCATCCATCTACGCCCAGCTATGGCTGTGAGCAAAGGAGGACATATCATTTCGGCGTAGTCCGTTGCCATCTTGCTTTGTTCACCCTCAGCTACTGCAGCTTGATCTTCCAAGGTAGTCCGCACCTGGGTTAGTTCATCCTTCAGCGTGTCACGCTCCTGAGCAATAGTGAAGGCTTGAACGGTTACGGCTTTAGTAGCAGTTTCGGCTGCGGATACCTATACATGACACTTGGAGTTACTACAAAGACAATGTGGTTTTTTGCGTGCACAAATAAGTATTAATGTAAGAGTATACCTTCTCATTAGATGCAGCTAAAAGGGCCTCAAGCTCGGCAATACGTTCCTCACGAGCATTGGCGTGATGGGCTTGCTCCTTGACGGTTGACTCTGCCACGACCAACGCTGCCTGTAAGGATGTGATAGTTTTCTCGTGCTTATCCACCAGTTCTTCACGGCGAGCTATCTTTCTATTGCACGGCTCACGTTAGCCAAGGCCTTGATCAGACGGCGTCTTAGGGCCGCACCAACTGTCACCTGGTGTGCGGAGGATACATCAAACTACTCCAGCAACGTCTCATGCCCTAGTTCGTCCAAATCTTGCGCCAGCGCTGGAGGAGTAATGTGTTCAATGAATTCAGTGCACTCGGACTTCGCCTCCAACCTTGTTAAGCTGGACAAATTCCATGCTAGGTGAAGGCTGGTGTCGGGTCCCTCAGGACGTGGCTCCTCGGCATGAGTTACGGGAGGGGATGGAGGTCTCATTGATGTCATGGGTGAGGGTTCCCTTTCCACCTCCTTCTTATGGGCTACTATCGATGGGTCCGCCATGTTATTAACACACTTATTAGTTCTGTTTACGGATTTATATCCTTTGTCGTATTAAATGGGTACTTACGTAGTGCCAGTCACGGGTTCCGTGATGGTAGGAGCCACGACATTCACAGGGGTGGCCATCCAGACTTGCTCATCCGCGCGCAGCGAGGGGTCTACCTGAGCCGTAGCGGCGCTGCTCCCTTCCTGGAACTGCGGATGGTCTTTCCTTAGCCTCTTCAGGGGAGCATTATGTACCCCCGTCCCATCCCCTAGATTTTTTGCTACCTTCCTGGTAGTCTTCCGTTTCCTAGATTTGGGCTTGGATGACTGCAGGGACCCAGAAGCTTCTATTTTTTCTTCATCATCACCGATGCGATTGTCAGCAGGGTTGGTGAATTCTTCTTCTTCTTCTTCATCCTGGTGCGGCACGGTGTCCTCCAGCAGCAGTTCTCCACCATCTTCATTATGGAAGTTAAGAGGGGACTTCTCAATCGTGGGCTTTCCCTCATCTGATCGCTGCTCAGTGGTTTCTTCCAGCGGGATGGTTTTGTCTATGGTGGCTTCCAGTAAGGGGAGTTCATTTTCTTTCAGTGGTCGGAATCCTTCAGGAACTTTGCTTGGATCGCCTTGGCGCAATAATCGATGTAGCTTCATCTCTGCGGACATGTGCATATGTAAGAATTAGTAAATTCACAAAGTACAATGAGGCACTTTTACATCTAAAAATATAAGAAGACCTAACCTGCCTACGTTCGTTCAGAAAGCACGGATATCTATCCTCCCTCCCATAGCAGTAGCGGCTGATCCCTACTAGGCACAGGAAGTGCTTTGGCAAACCCCTATGGAATTCTGTACGGTGGGTATCTAAAATTTTCAAATCCTTACTACTATAGTCTTTGGATTTGGGAGGATAGTCTTTGGATACTCTGGTTTTGAGGACGAATGAGGTGGGGAATACTTTCTCATCCACGAAAAAGTAATGGTCGCACCAATTCTTGAGGGAATCTAAAGGTTTCCTATAAGCCATGGGGGCATTCGCGGATTGTTTTTTGAACGACAGCCACCCATTCACTAGTTGGGGGAGTAAAAGACCCTAAATAGATTCACGGTCGGGGTTACCTCGCACGTATGGTAGGTAATCTAAAACTGATTGATTTTACATGCCCCTATGCAGTGCAACTGGGTTATGTGGAAGTCATAATATAGAAGCAGATCTACCAAAAACTTAGATAAGGGGATGCGGTAGTTAGCCGAATCAAATAGCCGCGTGTACACGCCTATCTTTCCCTTTGAGAATCCGTAATCGCTTCACCGTCACCTGGATAGGTCGGATGTACGCTTTCAGGAATATAATACTTAGACAAAAAGTCTATGTATTTCTTCGCAGGCATCACGTTAAGGACATCCGTAATAAGAGGATTGTCCTTCACCATGTTTTATAAAAAGGATTTGAGAGGCGTGATGATCTAACCTGTAGTGGAGAAAATCCGTGGAATAAAGAAGCGAAGGTATGAGGAATGAGCTTGGGAATAACAATGGCGGAATGAAATATAAATTGTGTGTGTAAACAGTAGCACACACCAACTCTTATATATGGTTGCCTCAATTTCCGGGGTAGCGTGGATGTTCGCCACGTGTAAACCACCACGCCCATCAAACGGATGGGATTTCCGACACTTCTGAAACGTCAGAAGGGGCCCACGGGTCACTTCTTGACAGTTTTACGTGGCTCAAGGGTGGGCCTTTCTGGTGCACTTTTTCAGGCGTGCGTTTGACTATTGACTACCATTAATGCATTCATTAAAGTTGTCCCGGTCGGCTTATTTTGGAGTGCGGCCGTAATTATAACAAACAGGTCTACGTGACATTGTATAGTCTAGCGGTTACACCTGCGGATGTAACAACTAGACTGGGGGACATGATGACGTATAGTCCCCAGCCGGGTCATGAAACCAGCCCACGGGTACTACCCGCATACGGCCCATTACTGATGGGTGGGATTAATGTCATTTAAGCTTATGGGCTTAGATGAACAGTAACCGCGTACACGTGTGCGGCCCACGACCCGGCATAGCCGGTACAGGGTTAGACAGAATCATATTCTTACTATGATAAGAATTTAACCCAAAGAAGAGGATATTCACTCACCATAATTAGAAGATAACAATCAATCTAATTCTGGCACTTATCCTTTCCTTGGGGCCGAAGTATCAGTGACAGCCCATTAGGGTTTCACTACCTATATAAGGAACCCCCAAGGGTTCCACAAAGGTATTACATTCTTCACACTCTCAACTCATCCGATTCCATAACCCTAACTGATTACTTACTCTCACGCCGGAGTCTAATTGTGGGATACATTCCCACGGTAAGCAACGCGTGCTGTTTTAGTGTGTAGGATCCAAACCAGATAATTCACCTGGTGCAGGAGCCGGAGTCCAGCCAACCCAAATTAAGCCTAATTCGGGTCTAGCAAAGATCACCCAACTTTTGTGTCAACAAGAACTTAATAAGGCGATGTTATTGATGCCAACCGCATTCAAGAATTGATATGCTAAATCCTTTGTTTCTTTTTGTCTTATCATCAACGCCTCTATTCTATCCTTTCATTAATATTCGTACGACTTTCATTTTATTCCTTCATGCCATTTCTTGCATATTATTTGTGAACTATTAATTGTTGTATATTCGTTTGCTATCTTGTCACCTTTTAAACTCCGACCACGTCCTATGTATTGACTATTGGACGTTTAATGATTCTAAATGATTTAGAAAATTATTTTGAACACTATCATGATCAAGAAAAGACTTAGCGATTATATACCCATTAAATATACATTTTCGTCTTAATCCCTATATAACCTAGTTAAAACCCTCCTTTTTCTTAGTAGAGTGAATTATTGTGTTTTAAGGTTTAGGCGATTCGAAATTCCTCGTCGATCATTATCTTCATTCGTTTTAGTGTATCCTATCCGTTTAAGCGTTTATCATGTTTATTCTATCTCTAAATACCCTCTTTTTTTTAAAAACCAGTTCAAAGCAAAGTATCCCTTTTTATTCCCTTCTCTTTCCGTCTCCAGTTGAACTCTGAGGCACCAGAGTTCCTTTAGGGGGACGACTGTGAGAACTCGTATTTTTCTCGATAATTAAATTATTATTTTATTTATACTTGTTGATTTTACAATGTTTTACTTGTTCTATTTATTTTTCATATGTAAATCCTGAGATCTCGAGAATTTTAATTAAATTATTTTTTTAATTATTTTTCTGATCATTGATAATATTTTATTTGAAATTATAAAAATCTTATTTTTATTTTTCCATATTGATATACTATAGTAACCCGAAATTTAAAATCAACATTTAGACCGAGCTCTAATTCTAGTCCTAATATCCGGACAATATTTATTACCTGACTTTTAAATGTCATGTTCGTTCTATAAATAATATGAAATTCTTGACTAACCGACAAGGTTAAGTCTTTACTGTATCGTATACGTGTCAGTTATTATTTATCGACAAAGTATATGTCCGACATTAACCGTAAACATTCTCGTTATGACATAGAAATATATTTTATTGTCATCATTTTAATTTCTCGTTTTACGAGTCTCCTTCGTAATTTACATTAAACCCTTAAGCGTCATTCGTTATACGACGTGTTAAAGTTTATTAAACCATAAGCCCTCATTTATATATCGAAATGTAAATGTTCTCCGAATGTCAATATTTTTATTCTATATCGAGCGTTTATTTTTCGTGTTTAACACTTATTTTTTAAATTGCGTAACTTTAAAAATATCAGACTTCAATAATACCCGCTTTATCTTAATGTTAAAATTTACTTTATAATATAAAAATAAATTCGAAGATGATGTATATATGTGTCTCTTTGGAAGATACATGTTGTCTAAGTTGAAATGTCATGACTCGTTCTTTGTATATATATTGCATTATCCTTTTCTTTAAATCATACGAGTAGCACATATCATCGAGTTTCTTATAGCTTTTTGTGGCTTAATATTACTTCTTCCATTTCATAATAACAAAGGGAGTCTTGATCAAGTCGTAGTGCACACAGACGCTATCAAATTATAGTTCGCATCATCTCGATTCGTTTTGACACTTTTCATTTCATTTCAAGTTTCTGTAAGGTTTCCTTTCATTTTATACACTCTTCTGTATCTCTATAGCACATAAATGATCTGGTGTTAATCTTTGATAAACCAAAACTCACGAAAACGTTTTTTGTTAAGAACAAAAAATGAGAAATCGTGGCCTAACCAGCCAACTTTAAGCCCCGTCATCTTTTTATTCTTCTTAAAAACTTGATCTGATTTTCTGGTATGTTAAACACCACCTAGGAGTCTCTATAATCCCAAGGTTTCAGCAATTATATGGCATGATAGCTTATCTAAACTAGCGACCCAAAATCTGCTCATAAAGCTAAACTAAAATCGTGGCCTTAAGGGCCATCTTTGAAGCAGAAAATCTAATGATTCTAGGAACAACAAGGTCTGATCGTTTTGGAATTATAATCACCACCAAAGAGACTCTAATGAACTATAAAATCAGACCTTAATTTTTAGTATAACCTACATAAAATCTGCGCCCAAGACTGTCCCTAGAAACTTCGACTTTTGTCGTAGTAATCTGATGTTAAGAACACTTTTGAGCATTAAAAGGGATTTGGATCATATGACTTGTTCTAATAAGCTTACGAATTATATTTAAAGACCCTAGAACTAGATCTAATCAATGTATAACAAAAAGTTATGCAAGTCCCATATGTGAAATCTCTCATAAAATCACAAATCAAGTGTCTCGGGTCACTTTTGCATCCCTATATCTTTCGATTTCTCTAAACAACCTATGAGGAGTTTTTGATATATTAAACACCGTCTTAAGATACTCTAGAAATATATAATATCAGCCCCTAAGTCGTGGTCTAGCTCATTTAAAAGTCACTTTCAAAACTGTCCCAGAAATGACTGTACATGTCCATTCACGACTATGGTTTTGGACACCCTTTCTCACCATCACAAGTCGAAATTCTTAAACACGACCACTATCTTTCTTTAGACCTGGTATATCACCTTACAAGAGGCTACACACACCCCAAATTGCAGGTCCTAACTCGTTTCCTACCTCTAGATATGTCGTGTAAAGTCTTGTCCTCAAAACACATGAAATCTTGAAAAATATTTCTAAGTCTTTTATTATTAACCTATAGGGGCTGTTTTTGCCAATTATCAAACATGTAAAAACTGATGTTAGAATTGTAAAATACTCATAAATATGTTTAGGGACCAAACTTCTATTTTTGAAACTATAGGGACTAATTTTGCCATTCTTAAAACTAAAAGGACTCAATGTAAATATCCTTAAATATAAAAATATAAATTGTAAAAATATTTTAAACTAGTTTTGTTAAATATTTAAACCCGACTTACCGTTCATTATCAATGAAAATATTATAAAACTTATTTGAATTTTGTACGTTCTCGTGTATATTTCTAAGACGCGTTATTTTATTTTAGGTCGTCGTTAGAAGCTCGCGGCTTCCTATTTTATCTTATTTTTTCGTTTCATGACTACTGTGTCGATTGTTATCATCCCTTGGTATCGCTTTCGCTAAGGTGAATTCATAGCCCCTTTTTACAACTTATATATTGTTTCTAATCGTGTGGTGAGATTTTACATAGTGGAACATATTCATTTATAATTGTATGCTATCCAGAACTTGTATGTTATCCAGAACTAGTATGCTATCCAGATCATGTATGCTTTCAAGAACTTTTATGCTTTCCAAAACAGATTACCATTATTATTATTGCTTTTAGTTTCCGTAACTGTCACACCCCCCACCATGGCGGAATATGGGGCGCGACGTATGGATATCATCACAACATGGCGTGTCTATAGAGATAACTATATGAAATAAGAAATGTCATAAAATGGTCACACAAAAGTCATGACAATATCTCATCAAATGCAGGAGTCTAGGTAAGTAGGTAACAATCCTACCTCTTACCCAAAACAAACAAGTAACATAACCAAAACAAACATATGTGTGCCACTGTAACACTTATTAAATGAAAAAATAAAAACTAAGAAGGAAACGGGGATATCCTTCTATATGCATTCCTACGCTCTCCAAATCCTAGCCACTTAAGTTATCATGCCTACCCATAGCATCACCTGAAAGAGACACTAAAACACGTCAACATAAATTTGGTGAGAGTCATAGGTTTAGACTCCAACGCTAAATCAGTTATAAGCTGTGAATAACAACCATCAACGCAATAACGTATGGACAATGCGCTACAATTATGTATTAACAACTAGCATTCAAGTTCAATCAATCATCACAATTCCAAGGCATCACGCCATACCAACAACCACAATTCCCAAGGCATCACGCCTTACCAACAACCATAATTTCCAAGGCATCACGCCTTACCAACAACCATAATTTCCAAGGCATCACGCCTTACCAACAACCATGGTACCATAGGCGCCCATACACCTATGTACCTTTCCCAATTTCAAATCATACACAAACAATAATCACATAGCAGTTAATCACATAATGTACACACAAGTCCATTGATATGTCGTGGATAGTATAGTGATAATTAGATACGTTATAGGGTAAATTAGAAAATTACCTTTAGGAAAAAGTAAGTCTAATAATACCAATGGCGAATTCAATTAAACACGTGAGTGAGTCGAGTTCGTTGTACACGAAGATCTTATGAATTTGAGACGTTTTGCTTTGATATGGACAATTGATTTGAATTCGTTTTCGGTTTTTAAACTACAATTAAAATCTACGAATTTTAAGCTATTTAAAATTACCCTAAAGTGCATGAATCGTAAACCCGAATTATTCTATCTAAAGATGATAATAAAAAAATAGACAATAGGACTATTTAAAAATAAACATACTATTAAAAATCAATTTAAAATTTAAACTATCTATCTAAAAGAAGTTTTAAACTATTTAAATAAATTTAAATATCTAAAAATAAATAAAATCTATTTAAAAGTAACTTTTACTTTTTATCAAAAATATATTTATAAGACTAATTTAATTAAAACATTTTAATTTTTATAACTAATTAATAAAACATTTTTATTTTTATTCTGAAACCCTTGTTTATTTGTAATTCTTATAAAAGAAAAAAAAATGAATTTAAACTAATACTAAATTAAAATGTTTACTTCCAAACTTTCAAATACTACATCACTATATTAATTACATTAGTGGTAATTAAACCAAAAAGAGCTCTTAGCTCAAATGGTTAAGGTGCATGTCCTATAACTTGCAGGTCTCGAGTTCGAGACCTGCTGTAGACAAATTTTTAATTTATTTTGTTTTTGAAACAGTAATGAATATAGATTTTGAATACACAGTAGGTAAAGAAATATATAATGATGATAGTAAAGTCTTATGCAGTAATCTCAAAAATATAACACTCAACAGTCAAGACAATACAGCGAAACTAATAGCAGTTCATCAGCAGGAAGCGTAAAGTACTACAATTAAGCAAATACAGCATCTAAAAAATCAAAATAACAACAACTACAATATCATATATAAAATCAGACAATTAATTGTAACAAAATAAAGGGATACCAAAGTGCATTGAGCAGACATTAAAGGTCTTAAACAAACTGATTAACGTATGCAGCAGCAATACATTCACTAACCGCAAATGCAACAGCTCTAACTAGTAAATTCCTAAGCAACATTTTACTAAACGAAGCATCAGCAAACGTCATTTCAGCAAAGAACAGTAAGAAATCCAAATTACTCAGTCTCGTCACTTATTTCAGCGAAGACTTGATACATTTCAGGGACAGCAACAGTAATAAATTAGCAAAAAAAAACAGCAATCTAATGAATTATTAAGTAAACAAGAATGATCTATCAGTTAACCCAATATTAAAAAGGGCAAGCAAAAACTCGATTTAAATACAAACAGGCAAATCAAATGTCAAAATGACGAATCTTATCAGCAGAAACGAAATTAGCAAACTAAGTCCCATTCGGTCCATACTCACCGTTTAGTGAAACAAACATCAGCAAATCAGATAAGCTGATTTTGCAGATTTATCAATTAAAATCCAAATTCAATCTATGAAATCAAATTATCCCAACTTGTACAGTAAATTAAAACCACACATATCTGAAAGACAATAATGAGCAAATTTCTATCATGAAACCGAAAAGCAGTTAATAATATAACATACTATTCCTCCAGCCAGTATAATCAACAGAAAAAAAGATTAACAATAGATCAGATCTAGTACCACTACACAAACAAATCTGAAAACAGCTATTCAATATAACAGTTTAAAACAAATACTTAAACACTCTAATCCGCTAATATATCAATCATAAAAAAAATAGAAAATAAGTACAATCAAATCTTAAATATGAATATTAAGCTAAATATAAGTTAATTTGCAGAAAGCTAATGCGCTTAACCAGCTTTGAAGAAAACCTTTGGGCAGAAATCACGCGCTGAGCGGATTTTAGACCGAATCGACACCAAAATACCGTCAACAAACACCATCATTCATCGACCCAACAGAAGTGAAATCGAACCAGTAATATTATTTGAAGTTTAATCAGTGAGATTAAACTTTTCCCCTAATCAAACTCATTAATCATAAAAGCTATAGTTTAAGCAGATATGATTAATTTAATCATTTTATAATATTGATAAGATTTATCTGACAAAAACTTTAACAGAAAATAGATGAAAAAAAAACGCAGGATGAAATTTAAAATAACACTTTTATTAATCTCAAATCAAATCATATTACACTATTAAAAACAGAAATTACAAAATCCTTAATCTAAATCTAATACTATAAAAATAAAGAAAGAAAAAGGGATTACTCAAATACAATGAGAATAAGGGTATTTATAATTGAACCGAGAGGTGGGGGATGGAAGTTGTTGGTGATGAAATGATGATCACAGCCCTTCATCTTCTTATCTATCCTTTCTGTTTTGATCAAAGGGTCGAAAATCAGTTCCTTTCACTCGGATTGCCAACATGGCATTCCCTGTGCGTCTTCTTTGCTGATGTGTCTCTCATCTATTAGTGGGTGGTGATGGATGATGTGTTGCCCCCAATGAAAAGTTGCCACGTACCCAGTCTTCTCCACTCCCGCCTTCCGAAATTAAGGGGAATTTATTCCCACTCGTGTGTAACACACGAGTGAATCAAAATCCCCTTATTAATTTTGTTATTTACTGGACTAGGGTTTAGCATGAATAGTGCTTAAATGGTTGCCTCTGGTTTGTTAATGGGGAAGAAGAAAGACACTTTGGTTATATCGAATATTATTTAATTGTGGTGGTGAATAAAACGTGTGGTGACAAACAGGTTAAGTTTATATATTTTTTTTAGAAAAATGAGTGGACGATTGGGTGTAGAAAACGTGTGAAAGAAATCAAGTGTTGAGTTTATTTATTTGTTTTGAGAAAATGAAACGGTTAATGTGAGGATGAAAGTTTGACAAAGTGAAACCCTAAAGCCCATGATTCTTTTAATTCCTTCGTTTCTTTTCAATATTGGGCTTAAGCCCAAATGTACTCCTAACCGTGAATACAAGTCCCCTTTTTGGGCCTCACATGGACTTTTCAAATCACATAATATTTACTTGAAATATAAATGGGCTTTTGAGCCCATTTACCCCTTTGTGGGACCCACTTGGCCCGTTTCCTCGATAAATGATTAAATCCTTCAAAGTCGAGCTCGATTTTGGCTTCTAAGATCTTTTTCTTCATTCTCGTGTCGATTTTGCCGATTTTCGCGAACTTGGTACCTACACACATGAAAACAAGAAACAAGCATATCCAAGGCATATTTGATACATTATGTGCAATATTTCATTGTTTTAAGCTACATATGATATGAGTAATTACACTCATATCAAATTCCCCCTTGCTAAGCAATTGTCGTGTCCTCACGCAATGACAAAATAAAATTATAGCTACACCATTATTCAACTTTTGACTTTTTATTTCGCAAAAACATAATGTATTACTGAAAAATAACTTTAAGGATCATAAAACTCAAATAGATTCATCGTCCTCGACTTTTCACTTTTCCATGCCAAGTGCAAAAACAAGATCATTGTTATTATAAGTTGGTAGACTAACACGAACTCATGTGGGCTAATTATTCACTTAGACTCCCTTATTCCTAGGTGTATCTCTTATATTTTATTGTTGTCTTGAATGATCACAAGGATGCATTGTTGACTTATTTCGATAATTTATTAGGCCAAAAATAAAGTGAACGATTTAATCAATAGTTAGCTAAAGGACAAAATCTTTTAAAACTGCTTCTCGGGACTTCATAAAGTTCATATCTTGGCATAACTTGCTTCGCGATTTGAGACCTTTCTCGGACCGATCTTTGGCAGTGACTTTATACTTCCAACCTTGAGAGACGTTCACGAAATAATGGTCTTCTCTTCATATAGGAATTTCTTCACTTGAAGTTTTGAGAGATTCATACTTGGACCACGACTTCATCATTTTTCTCCAATCTTTATTTGGGATTTTGATTTACAACGATCCGCCTCCTTTTTGGACTTGGCTTCATTTATCCTCATACCTTATTATGGTCTTTTTGGATAGACTTCTCCATGACTTTTTGGGAGTTGGTTTGCTTTTCGTCGTGTGTCTCGATCCTTCATATTGATTTTTGATAAATGACACATCACTTGAGATCTTTAGCAATAAAACATAGCCCTCATGTCTTGTTAGGACCTTTTTGGACTCGCCAATCTTCGCATCCCGCTTCAATAAGTTATGCCTTTGCTATGAACTCTAATCCATACCGAGCAACTTTTAAACGATCTTGGGCTAGAAGCTAAGTAACTTTTCAAATCGTTCAACCTTATTTATTGCAATTAAATTATTAACAAGTGATGGGAGAATAGGCTCATAATTAACTCACATAAATTCCCGAAAGAATACCAAACTTATAATTGGCTCTATCATCTCTTGTTCTCCATATCGAAAAATTTCAAAAATGTGAAATCAATGGATACTTAGCCTATCAAATCAAAGTTTTGGGTTTTCAAGTCATCTATAGGATCTTGCATCTTCTTATACTTTTGCAAGTTTTAGAATTTGCGTTTTAAAGTTCCCTTGATAGACGACTTTCTAGGATTAATTATAGGAGCTTGCGAAAAGTTCTTGTTCTTAACTCGTATGAATTAAGACTTTCGCGTTTTAAAGCTCCCTATATAATAGCCTAGCAAAACTTAATTCAAATACGTTAAGTAAAAGCTAAGGTTAAAAACCGAGTCGAGTCAAAAACTATTCTTATTGAAAGCCTACATTCGTGTCAAAAACACTTATTTCCTTTATTAAAACTTAAAAATAACACAAAAAATTTAAATTTTTTATGAAAAATGAGAAAAACAAAACGTTTGGACACGACAAAAGCAATTGCAAGCGATTATATCGATTGACTCCCCCATGCTAAAACCAAACACTGTCCTCAATGTTTCTTAGCTCAAGAGTAACACCCCCTTGCTAAAACACGAAGAGTCTAATGCAAATCCTAGCATGGAAAGAGTACGCAAATCTATAAGCCGTTTATTAATTATGCCTCAAGATAAAATGTTAGTCGATAAAAATCAAGGGTAAGAAAGTGTGCCCCTTTTTGGCATTCAAAGAATGGAAGATCAAGTGGACCGGCAAAAACCGAACACGAGAGTCTTCAAATATTAGGCTCATACCTAAGATCACAACACAACAAATCACGAACACGAGCTTGAAAGATCAAGCCTTATTAGGTGTTAGAAAATAGAAAGAAGATAGAATGTATGGGACTCCCCCACAAGGCACCTCGTTTTTGTTAACCGAGTCATGAGCTCGACTCGATCCCCGCATTCATTGGTCCTTAGGGAAAAAGGTGAAAACCGACATAATAGGATAAAATCCAACATAAAGCGCGATGCCGGGGTCAAAGATTTTATCCTCGTTGTCGGATGACAAACGAAAGGATAAAACTCCAACACAAATCTCTAAAAAGAGATAGAAATCAAAAATGGTGGAATGGATATAGCATGCTCCCCGAGATAAACTCGCACCAAGATGATAGAAAAGTCTTTCAATTATTACATCGGTGAAAGGCCGAGATTTCCCTAAATCAACGATTCCGGGATCGAATACCTCGTCCTCGGTGGAGAAAGAAAAGGATAACACGGTGTCGTCCCCCCATGCTAATTCAAGATCATAGAAAGCACATGGAAATGGTGGGATAAAAGTTTCATCCATAGTGGAATCAACATTCTTTGCTTTAACGACCATTTCACCCTTAGGAATGTGATCAATTGGGTCATGGTACTCAATATGAGACACATGAAAAACCCGTACATTAAGGTCAAAGTGGGTGGGCGGAGGACTTGGGACGAAATCATCATCAAGTAAATTCTCTAAAAAGAGAGCGTCCCCCTCCGGGTCGATATCATCAACACCCGGTGGTATCGAATCGTTAGAAGCAAGAAAAGTATCAATCTCCTCCATAAGCGGATCACAATCCTCAACGGGAATAGGAGATGGAGAGAAAGACTTGGGATTAGGCTTAGAATTCAAAGCCTCGATCCTAGATATGAGAAGATAGACGTTTCATAACTTCTCACGAAGAACCACGTCTTCCACATCTAAATGAGTAAGTTCATCGGTGAACTTCTCGAGGATCGGAATAGTCAAATCAACCTCATTTCCCGGTGGAAATGGGTCTAAAGGAGAAAGTTCAAAAGTGAACCTCTTATAAAACGGATCACTATCATCCTCATTTCCCGGTGGAAATGGGTGAAGAAGAGTTGATTCATCGGTAAACCCCTCAAAATCCGAGTCGTGAATATCATCTTTATAAGAAAGTTCATCGGAGAACTCCTCATTAGAAAATTCACTAGAAGTAGAATCATTCTCAAAATCTTCATTTCCATCACAATTTTCATCATTAGAATTAGAGAAAATATCAAAGTGAATGGAAGAAGTCGAGTCATCACAATGTGGCAAATCACACATCTCATTGGAAATATCGTAAAACTCTCTTGGGTTTTGGACAAGAATAGTGCTAATATGCTCGTCCCCCTTGCTTAGAGAATTTTCGAGTTCCACGGTGGATGAATCATGAATAGGAGTGGTGATGTCATGAGAGATTTCCTCATCATCTAGGATGGGAGAATCCTCGGGCTCAACAGCAGGCAAGATACGAATAGGAAATACGATAGCACTAGACGAAGGATGAAGAGCCATAAGATCTCGCAAAGAAATAGTACTATCCTCGTCATCATCCAAAAGAAGAGAACTCTTGAGTTCACGATTAGCAAGATATATTTCTTCCTCTTGAATTTTTTCTTTCTTTCGAATCTCAATGCTTAATCCATTATAATCTTGCGAAAGTTGTCGAATCTTAAGTTCACAATCTCGTCTAAATCCCTCATCAATTATTTCTCCATGAAATCGTCGACTTCCTAATTCATTTGTAATGTCATTAATCTCTTGATTAATTTGTCTCTTTTCAAGCAACAAGTCTTCAATACTTTTTTCAACAACTCCAACATTTCTTTGATTCATTATTTGTTGGAACATTGTTTCAAGTCGTTTAAAATTTTCATTCACGCGAGAAAAGGGCTCATAAAAATTATTATCCCTCGGTTGACAATTAAAGCTCTCGTGAGGACCTCCACAATACTCACAACAAAGATGTTGTTGTGATAAACTCGGTAAATCTTGTGGATAACAATTATCATTAAAGTTTTGATTGTAGCTCGGTTCTTGCTCGTAATTAAGCGAGAATCGATGCGAACAATCATTACTAAAATGAGAATCGTTTCCACAAAACTCACTCGAGGGTGTCTCGTATGTAGGGTGCGGAGGTGGATTGAAATCGAGAGAATTATCCGAAAAATTCGGATTTCCACATGAAGTAATCTCATTACAATAAGGACAAAATCCAACACGTAAATCGTGACGTAAGTCATTTACACAACGCTCACACGTGCACCACCGACATGGTAAAAACCATATAACGGTTCTCCACACCCAACACAATCGACGAAGGAAGAATTAAAATTTAGAGGGTGAGGAGAAAAAGAATTAAACATGATAGAGGTTTAAGAAGATTATTTTTGGTATTTTTCATAAAAACGATACATACTATATAACTAGAAAATAACAAAACTTTCCGAGGACGGAAAGGGTCTTCAAATCAACGATCAACAAATCTCCACAAAGACGAATCGTACACAAGATCCACGGCAGCGGCGCCAAAATTTTTGATGTGTCGTGGATAGTATAGTGATAATTAGATACGTTATAGGGTAAATTAGAAAATTACCTTTAGGCAAAAGTAATAGTCTAATAATACCAATGACGAATTCAATTAAACACGTGAGTGAGTCGAGTTCATTGTACACGAAGATCTTATGAATTTGAGAAGTTTTGCTTAGATATGGACAATTGATTTGAATTGGTTTTCGGTTTTTAAACTACAATTAAAATCTACGAATTTTAAGCTATTTAAAATTACCCTAAAGTGCATGAATCGTAAACCCGAATTATTCTATCTAAAGATGATAATAAAAAAAATAGACAATAGGACTATTTAAAAATAAACATACTATTAAAAATCAATTTAAAATTTAAACTATCTATCTAAAAGAAGTTTTAAACTATTTAAATAAATTTAAATATCTAAAAATAAATAAAATCTATTTAAAAGTAACTTTTACTTTTTATCAAAAATATATTTATAAGACTAATTTAATTAAAACATTTTAATTTTTATAACTAATTAATAAAACATTTTTATTTTTATTCTGAAACCCTTGTTTATTTGTAATTCTTATAAAAGAAAAAAAAAATGAATTTAAACTAATACTAAATTAAAACGTTTACTTCCAATCTGTCAAATACTACATCACTATATTAATTACATTAGTGGTAATTAAACCAAAAAGAGCTCTTAGCTCAAATGGTTAAGGTGCATGTCCTATAACTTGCAGGTCTCGAGTTTGAGACCTACTGTAGACAAATTTTTAATTTATTTTGTTTTGAAACAGTAATGAATATAGATTTTGAATACACAGCAGGTAAAGAAATATATAATGATGATAGTAAAGTCTTATGCAGTAATCTCAAAAATATAACACTCAACAGTCGAGAAAATACAGCGAAACTAATAGCAGTTCATCAGCAGGAAGCGTAAAGTACTACAATTAAGCAAATACAGCATCTAAAAATCAAAATAACAACAACTACAATATCATATATAAAATCAGACAATTAATTGTAACAAAATAAAGGGATACCAAAGTGCATTGAGCAGACATTAAAGGTCTTAAACAAACTGATTAACGTATGCAGCAGCAATACATTCACTAACCGCAAATGCAACAGCTCTAACTTGTAAATTCCTAAGCAACATTTTACTAAACGAAGCATCAGCAAACGTCATTTCAGCAAAGAACAGTAAGAAATCCAAATTACTTAGTCTCGTCACTTATTTCAGCAAAGACTTGATACATTTCAGGGACAGCAACAGTAATAAATTAGCAAAAAAAACAGCAATCTAATGAATTATTAAGTAAATAAGAATGATCTATCAGTTAACCCAATATTAAAAAGGGCAAGCAAAAACTCGATTTAAATACAAACAGGCAAATCAAATGTCAAAATGACCAATCTTATCAGCAGAAACGAAATTAGCAAACTAAGTCCCATTCGGTCCATACTCACCGTTTAGTGAAACAAACATCAGCAAATCAGATAGGCTGATTTTGTAGATTTATCAATTAAAATCCAAATTCAATCTATGAAATCAAATTATCCCAAATTGTACAGTAAATTAAAACCACACATATCTGAAAGACAATAATGAGCAGATTTCTATCATGAAACCGAAAAGAAGTTAATAATATAACATATTATTCCTCCAGCCAGCATAATCAACAGAAAAAAAGATTAACAATAGATCAGATCTAGTACCACTACACAAACAAATCTGAAAACAGCTATTCAATATAACAGTTTAAAACAAATACTTAAACACTCTAATCCGCTAATATATCAATCATAAAAAAACAGAAAATAAGTACAATCAAATCTTAAATATGAATATTAAGCTAAATATAAGTTAATTTGCAGAAAGCTAATGCGCTTAACCAGCTTTGAAGAAAACCTTTGGGCAGAAATCACGCGCTGAGCGGATTTTAGACCGAATCGACACCAAAATACCGTCAACAAACACCATCATTCATCGACCCAACAACAGTGAAATCGAACCAGTAATATTATTTGAAGTTTAATCAGTGAGATTAAACTTTTCCCCTAATCAAACTCATTAATCATAAAAGCTATAGTTTAAGCAGATATGATTAATTTAATCATTTTATAATATTGATAAGATTTATCTGACAAAAACTTTAACAGAAAATAGATGAAAAAAACGCAGGATGAAATTTAAAGTAACACTTTTATTAATCTCAAATCAAATCATATTACACTATTAAAACAGAAATTACAAAATCCTTAATCTAAATCTAATACTATAAAATTAAAGAAAGAAAAAGGGATTACTCAAATACAATGAGAATAAGGGTATTTATAATTGAACCGAGAGGTGGGGGATGGAAGTTGTTGGTGATGAAATGATGATCACAGCCCTTCATCTTCTTATCTCTCCTTTCTGTTTTGATCAAAGGGTCGAAAATCAGTTCCTTTCACTCGGATTGCCAACATGGCATTCCCTGTGCGTCTTCTTTGCTGATGTGTCTCTCATCTATTGGTGGGTGGTGATGGATGATGTGTTGCCCCCAATGAAAAGTTGCCACGTACCCAATCTTCTCCACTCCTGCCTTCCGAAATTAAGGGGAATTTATTCCCACTCGTGTGCAACACACGAGTGAATCAAAAGCCCCTTATTAATTTCTTTATTTACTGGACTAGGGTTTAGCATGAATAGTGCTTAAATGGTTGCGTCTGGTTTGTTAATGGGGAAGAAGAAAGACACTTTGGTTATATCGAATATTATTTAATTGTGGTGGTGAATAAAACGTGTGGTGACAAACAGGTTAAGTTTATATTTTTTTTTTTGAAAAATGAGTGGACGATTGGGTGTAGAAAACGTGTGAAAGAAATCAAGTGGTGAGTTTATTTATTTGTTTTGAGAAAATAAAACGGTTAATGTGAGGATAAAAGTTTGACAAAGTGAAACCCTAAAGCCTATGATTCTTTTAATTCCTTCGTTTCTTTTCAATATTGGGCTTAAGCCCAAATGTACTCCCAACCGTGAATACAAGTCCCCTTTTTGGGCCTCACATGGATTTTTCAAATCACATAATATTTACTTGAAATATAAATGGGCTTTTGAGCCCATTTACCCCTTTGTGGGACCCACTTGGCCCGTTTCCTCGATAAATGATTAAATCCTTCAAAGTCGAGCTCGATTTTGGCTTCTAAGATCTTTTTCTTCATTCTCGTGTCGATTTTGCCGATTTTCGCGAACTTGGTACCTACACACATGAAAACATGAAAAAAGCATATCCAAGGCATATTTGATACATTATGTGCAATATTTCATTGTTTTAAGCTACAAATGATATGAGTAATTACACTCATATCATCCATCTCAAACCTTAAAAACATTCACAACATCAATTTATAAATAACTCAACACAGTGTCTCTTCCATCCCATCTGGAAGTCAAAATCAATAGTAAACATGGGACTATGAAACTCACCTGATTGAGCTTCTCCAAAAGTCCGCACACTAGCAAAAGCTAACAAACCAAAAACACATAATCAATACACGAACCAATCACCAACATGGCTCATCAACCTATGATGGACATCTAGCCTATTCCCATATAAATACCTCATTGATAAGCTATAATCACCCCATTAACCTTCCCTAACAAGTCCTTAACTTGGTTAAGTTTAATAATTATCCCGTTCATATTTTACACAAAACAGTCCCAGTTTTTAGGTCTCAAAACTTTAAGTCAAACGCCCACTTAAACATACCCATGGTTTCTGTAAAAGGAATATTCATACCCTTACATATGTTAGCTAACACCCCCCACTTGCCCTAACCTTAAAGCTACTGTTAAGGCCCCGATATATATATATATATATATATATATATATATATATATATATATATATATATATATATATATATATATATATATATATATATATATATATATATATATATATATATATATATATATATATATATATATATATATATATATATATATATATATATATATATATATATATATATATATATATATGTATATATATATATATATATATATATATATATATATATATATATATATATATATACTTTTGTCATTCCAGATTTCCTGATTTTAAACATACTAAAAGTTTGTTACAATTAAGGGGTCTTACCCTAAACCACAACCTTAGCCCAAGTGCAGATACTTAATACAATATATAAACCATCTCTCATGTTCGTGAGAAGATCCCAATGCAACCCTAAGTACCCCAAACAACTCAAAACTTAAAAAGAAAAAAGGCTGAATTCAAAACTGTTTTGACCTCCGACTGTTGTAACCTGTTTTTGACCCACTTCCCGACCTCCAATTCAGTTCTCGTTTCTTGATTTAGAAATCCAACTCAATTACCTATCCAGGGCTAGTTTGATCGCATCTTGAATGTTTCTAGAACTCTAGATATAATCAAAACAATAGACTTAAAATTCTGCCCAGTTTTTAAAAACGGGTTTAACTAAATTAACCTCATTAATTAACCCTAATCCCACTAATTACAAGCCCTAAACCATCCAATCATTATGAACTCATTAAAATACAGATTACCCTAACCTAAATCCATCATAAGATGATCATATAAACATTAAAAATAATTAAATTAAAAAGGGTTTTGAAGGTTTTACCTTTAGATCAATGGAAGATGAAGAAAACCTAATTTTTTTGTGAAGAACCCAAAAAACTCTCCCAAAACCCACGACTATGATTTTTCTCCAGGGATTTTTATGAATTTTGGTAGTGAATAATATAATATATAGGGTGTACATAAAATCATAGTCCAAGTATAAGCCCACTTTCCTTTTTTTCCTCTTTTTTTCCTTTTTCCCTTCTTTGGTGCGTCTAAACCGACCCAAACACCCCTTAAATTCGTTTTTTTTCTTTTTATTATTAATATATGTATTAATAATATTACCTTAATTTTCCTTAATTTATTTCATCTCCTAAAGCCTCCAAAACCTCAAAACCGTAAAACTAGTCAAATTTACGCGTTTTACCGTAAAAGTCGTAATTTACACTTTTAAAAAAAATCTCAAATTTTGAAATAAACTTTATAACTAAGTCATAAATGACTTAAAACCATCCCGAAAAATATTCATATGACTAAACACCTTATCCGAGACCTCTAAATGCTAAACCGTAAATCGTAAAAATACGATTTTCTATAATACATATACGTATACGTAAAACCACTAAATAACACCATCTCACTTCATAGTCACTACCATGTGAACTCATGAACATGAAATCATCACACATCGTTTCACTCACAAGGTACCCCGTACCGGAAACGATATCCAAACCACAATCTATACACACCAATAAGCACATAAACACATAAAGACACGTAACTAGCACATAATAAAACTAAGTGACGAACCTCAAAACCAGGGTTGTCACATCACTCCCTCCTAATAGAAATCTCGTCCCGAGATTTACTCCTTAGGATCAACACACAACCAACAAATCACATGAGGATACTTGTTCTAAACGAACTCCTCTCATTCCCACGTGAACTTTAGTTCAAGTTTCAAAATACCACATATACAAACAAAAATTAATTAAACTCATTGCCAAACTCTTGACCTCACAGACAATAAATCTCACCGATGATTCTTTGATATAAACGAAGACTCTTATTAATACAAGTCCTGAATAACCGTACATGCAAAATGCATTCTCAAACAACCTTTACCAATCTTAATACATGAAATGTATCATGTATACAACTCATTTCCCCCGGGTAATTCTATGCTCATAAGCTAATGGTCCGATCTTTCCAAAGATCATAAATAGACCTACAAAACTCTACATCAACTCTTCCATTTTACCAAAACGTACCACCCGTTACTATGGGTGAAACTTCCCTACATAACTTTGTCACTAAATCTAGTGGTTTCCTCCTTTTCTACATAGCATCCCTTGCTGCTCTCATCCCGTCCACAAACACCATTACTACATTAGTAGCCTGCTTTGTGCGTTATTCTACTCATTAGGCTCTACCAAAGTTCTACCTTCGGTTCCTATCTCGACCTATTTTATTTATGCTTCGCTTCTATACACACTTCCTTCTTCCTCCTTAACTCATACCATACATCACGATGTGATGCTTCCCATCGTTTCTTCCCTTGCCATAATCCCTCATAAGGCATTCCATACATATCGGGCTAACTTTTACGCAAAACCCTCTATTCCATCACATCCGTACGCAATCCTTCCAACTTCTCAACTACGTGACTTCTCATTCCTCTTGAAATGTGAGATGAATTAGTCTGTCTATCGACTATCACCCAACTCTCGTCGTACTTATTCCTCCACCGCATTATGTATCCCTTCCACCAACTTCGTCCTTACATCGCCCCTTTCTAAGCTACTCCTATCTATGTAGGAAGTATAGTCTACGTCCCTTTTCTCCACATGATTGTCCAAGCCACGCAACATACATGTTGACGCGTTCACTGATTTAGACAACTCAACTCGCGCGACCTACATCCTTCATCCAAACCACCCTAATACGTCATCCCTATAGTTCAAGTTCGTCTCAGCTTCACTTCATTCTTCTTATTCCATGTATTATCAATCATGCTTGCCTTTCCCAGATGGTACTTGGCCTTGCAATTTTCTTTCATCACTTAACTCCACCCATCACCTTTGCCAAATGTTCAATCAAGATGACTGAATATGTGTTGGAGACGTTCATGATCCGTATAGATCATTCTCCACGTCTCGTACACCAAATGCCTCTAGCATTCTAGGCAAATATAACAGTCTAGCTCCACTAACTAAGTCTATCCAGTTCTTCCAAATCTTCAGTTCTTGCAACGTATAAGCAATCGCCTTTCTTTGTCGTTCTCGTACACATCGAAATCCTTGCTCCACGTATCCTCATGCTTCGCGAATTCATCCAGTCCTTCCGATAATGCCAAGATCGGCTCATTATCCCGTCCACCTCTTTAGCCTCCAAAATGCTTCCTCATCCTTCTTCACTTCGCCCCTCGCTAGTTCCATGATATGCCATCATCTCTAACTACTCATCATGGTAGACTTAATACTAAAACTCACACTTGAAAATCTCACGTATAATTCCACTCCAAAACCAACACATACTTCGCCTCACTCTCCTTCTTAGATTTGAGTAGATCAAGATATCGTCGATGCTCCCGATGACAACTCGTTTATACACGTTCATGCACACTTGGTTCATTGACACCATAAAAACCGCTAGTCCTTTGGCGAAGCCAAATGCATAACCGTAAACCCAAAGCGTTCATACAACATCCTTAGTAATCTCAACTATGTCCTCCTTGCACCCTTTCTTAGAAGCAATACGAATAAATTTCTACCTCGTTCTACTCGCGAAAAATCTACACGTATTCTATAAGACCAATACTCCCTCTTATTAGACCACTCAACCGCTTCCACATCACATTTACTACCAGGCAACTCAACCTTTATCCTGAATCCCTTGCAATTTCTAACCACTCTCTATGGCGCGTTACTTGTGCCAATATACATACGTTATACAAATCTCTATTCCTCTCCCTGGTACTCCAAAGAGACCATATATTCTCATTTGTTCGTCTACGAACTTCTTCCCTTCCCATTAAGGGCATTCCGACCGTTCTCTCGTGGCCACCTACTTAATCGTGTAGGCGCGACCAAGTCTTTCGTATGACTACCTCAACGCTCCCAAACAATACAAAACCAAAACTACATCCTGAGTCCACCAGAGACGATCGACGAATCAAACCCACGGACAACTAACGACATTTCACGTGCACCAATTAAAACAAATCAAAAACCACGAGACTCCAAAGAAAACTCAAACCCAAAACATGTATCAATTCAAAACGACTCATGACAACGAAGAAAAATAATCCAAGAAAACACCCAATGGCAACCAAAACATATTACGCCCCGCGGCATATTATTTAAACTGTGCAAAAGATCGACTTTTCCAAAAGAATATTTATCTTTTTTTCTTTTTATTATTACCTCTCACATCTTTGTGACTCAAACCATCTACAAACAACCATCTTGACGAACTCCAAACTCAACTCAAAGACTAGGCATCCCGTGCATCCCAAATCATTAAAATAAACTACTATTCAAAACTCAACCTTGGACCCGACACTAGTACAACAATTCCGACCAGTCCACTGACCTCCCATGACTATACATTCTGAATATTTGAAAAGTACGTTCCGAGTACATAATTTTTGGCTTTTGAATCACTCAAAAATCTCTAGAAACGAACAAGTTATGACCAAAACAGTTTTATGCTAGTTGTTTTAAAAACTAAAGAATAGACTTAGTGATCAATGCAATCCTTTTAAATGAAAGATATAATTGTATGTGAAATATTCATAAACTCCATTTAACCTTGTATTTATAATTATAAATGACGTGGATCGGTCAAACCCAATTATATAACCTATGTAAGTAGAAAGAAATTTTACTTCGCTTTATTTTAAAGAAAGTCTTTTAGAATTTGAAATAATTAAGTGTTGATTAAAAAGAAACTTATGTTACATCTTGTTTCAAACATGACTCCAACACCTTATCCTTATTTTACCGAATACCACCAACTATCTAACTCTATAGTAGATTTCCAAGTCCCCCTTTTTTCCATACACCAATCAAAAGAAATGTAAGACTCAGCCCATCATTATCCCAAAAGAAATCTCAATTTATTTCAACAGACTTAAAACCAAGAACACCATTTTAAAACGTACACGTGAAATACAAACTCAAAGAATACGCTACAAGACACAGTTCAAAAGATTCAAAACGTCGTTGAAACTCCATCAAACTCCAGCGCCATAAAACACGAACAAACACAAGGTACGTTCAAGTTATAATAACTAGTGAACGACCATAAATCATAACATAACATCTATCAGTATATATACATCCGCATATTTATACCTATTGAATCCCTCAAACATACTCGTTATCATACACGTAAGTCAATCAATCGCTTTATACGCTCGTTTTTCCATACGAGTAATCACCATCTCACCGTACCACAACAAGGCATAATGCCCACCTCCAAAACCAAACCATATCGTGTGACCCCAAAATCACACAACACAACTATAGCCCAAAACATATAACACAAAAAGAACAGTAGCCATATCATAGGCAGCCATTACATAAACCCATATATTATCGTATACCCAACTTCTACATCTCATCATATACAAGCATGTACTAACCCTCTTTCATGCAATCATACTTGAGAACCATTGAAGTTGTGGTGCTTGTATAACTATGTTGGCAACCATACTTATACAATTACCCTTCCCCCAATGCACTCCCTCCTACGATGACACTTATAAGAATCAATACAACATATAACACATAAATCCATCTACTCACATAAGCTCATAACCACAAAACCAATAAGGTCCAAATCTCCAACTATAAAAATAACATAATAAAACTCTTGGAATACCGAAATCCATAGTCTAGCTAAAACAACATAAACTAAATCCAAAACGAAAACATAATCAGTTAAAAGTCATGTCACCCGTAAGAGTGGAAACAACTTAAAATCCTTCCTATCCACCTACTCCTAGTAACTCGAACCACCACACGATTCTTAGGGAACATGACTTAAACATCAAAAGAAAAATAACATACCTCAGGTATGTAAAATAACTCGATAAAAGATAGAAACTACCTTGTACCAAATTATGTACTATAATGTACAATTTAATCAAAATACAACAGTGACTAGCGTGGACGATTATGGTTCAACCCGCACTAGTCACAAACCCGAAAAGAAAATAACAAGTGACTAAGTATGAACATACTACGGTTCAATTCATACTAGTCAAAACATCGCAATAAATAACATCCAAACACATCAATTATTATAAAATGCACACATACTCCTATGACGCCTATATGCAGGGACCCTTAAGCTATAGACTAGGCTACACGACTAGGTAACCTAATTCTCTATAACCATTGTCTCTGATACCATTCTGTCACACCCCATCATGGCGGAATATGGGGTGCGACGTATGTATATCATCACAACATGGCGTGTCTATAGAGATAACTATATGAAATAAGAAATGTCATAAAATGGTGACACAAAAGTCATGACAATATCTCATCAAATGCAGGAGTCTAGGTAAGTAGGTAACAGTCCTACCTCTTACCCAAGACAAACAAGTAACATAACCAAAACAAACATATGTGTGCCACTGTAACACTTATTATATGAAAAAATAAAAACTAAGAAGGAAACGGGAATATCCTTCTATATGCATTCCTACGCTCTCCAAATCCTAGCCACTTAAGTTCTCATGCCTACACATAGCATCACCTGAAAGAGACACTAAAACACGTCAACATAAAGTTGGTGAGAGTCATAGGTTTAGACTCCAACGCTAAATCAGTTATAAGCTGTGAATAACAACCATCAACGTAATAACGTATGGACAATGCGCTACAATTATGTAATAACAACTAGCATTCAAGTTCAATCAATCATCACAATTCCAAGGCATCACGCCATACCAACAACCACAATTCCCAAGGCATCACGCCTTACCAACAACCATAATTTCCAAGGCATCACCCCTTACCAACAACCATAATTTCGAAGGCATCACGCCTTACCAACAACCATGGTACCATAGGCGCCCATACACCTATGAACCTTTCCCAATTTCAAATCATACACAAACAAGAATCACATAGTAGTTAATCACATAATGTACATACAAGTCCATCTCAAACCTTAAAAACATTCACAACATCAATTTATAAATAACTCAACACAGTGTCTCTTCCATCCCATCTGGAAGTCAAAATCAATAGTAAACATGGGACTATGAAACTCACATGATTGAGCTTCTCCAAAAGTCCGCGCACTAGCAAAAGCTAACAAACCAAAAACACATAATCAATACATGAACCAATCACCAACATGGCTCATCAACCTATGATGGACATCTAGCCTATTCCCATATAAATATCTCATTGATAAGCTATAATCACCCAATTACCCTTCCCTAACAAGTCCTTAACTTGGTTAAGTTTAATAATTATCCCGTTCATATTTTACACAAAACAGTCCCAGTTTTTAGGTCTCAAAAATTTAAGTCAAACGCCCAATTAAACATACCCATGGTTTCTTTAAAAGGAATATTCATACCCTTACATATGTTAGCTAACACCCCCCCACTTGCCCTAACCTTAAAGCTACTGTTAAGGCCCCGATATATATATATATATATATATATATATATATATATATATATATATATATATATATATATATATATATATATATATATATATATATATATATATACTATTGTCATTCCAGATTTCCTGATTTTAAACATACTAAAAGTTTGTTACAATTAAGGGGTCTTACCCTAAACCACAACCTTAGCCCAAGTGCAGATACTTAATTAAATATATAAACCATCTCTCATGTTCGTGAGATGATCCCAATGCAACCCTAAGTACCCCAAACAACTTAAAACTTAAAACGAAAACAGGCTGAATTCAAAACTGTTTTGACCTCCGACTGTTGTAACCTGTTTTTGACCCACTTCCTGACCTCCAATTCAGTTCTCGTTTCTTGATTTAGAAATCCAACTCAATTACCTATCCAGGGCTAGTTTTATCGCATCTTTAATGTTCCTAGAACTCTAGATATGATCAAAACAATAGACTCAAAATTCTGCCCAGTTTTTAAAAACGGGTTTAACTAAATTAACCTCATTAATTAACCCTAATCCCACTAATTACAAGCCCTAAACCATCCAATCATTATGAACTCATTAAAATACAGATTTTTATTAAAACCCTAACCTAAATCCATCATAAGATGATCATATAAACATTAAAAATAATTAAATTAAAAAGGGTTTTGAAGGTTTTACCTTTAGATCAATGGAAGATGAAGAAAACCTAATTTTTTTGTGAAGAACCCTAAAAAATCTCCCAAAACCCACGACTATGATTTTTCTCCAGGGATTTTTATGAATTTTGGTAGTGAATAATATAATATATAGGGTGTACATAAAATCCTAGTCCAAGTATAAGCCCACTTTCCTTTTTTTCCTCTTTTTTTCCTTTTTCCCTTCTTTGGTGCGTCTAAACCGACCCAAACACCCCTTAAATTCGTTTTTTTTTCTTTTTATTATTAATATATGTATTAATAATATTACCTTAATTTTCCTTAATTTATTTCAGCTCCTAAAGTCTCCAAAACCTCAAAACCGTAAAACTAGTCAAATTTACGCGTTTTACCGTAAAAGTCGTAAAATATACACTTTTATAAAAAATCTCAAATTTTGAAATAAACTTTATAACTAAGTCCTAAATGACTTAAAACCATCCGGAAAAATATTCATATGACTAAACACCTTATCCGAGACCTCTAAATGCTAAACCGTAAATCGTAAAAATACGATTTTCTATAATACATATACGTATACGTAGAACCACTAAATAACACCATCTCACTTCATAGTCACTACCATGTGAACTCATGAACATGAAATCATCACACATCGTTTCACTCACAAGGTACCCCGTACCGGAAACGATATCCAAACCACAATCTATACACACCAATAAGCATATAAACACATAAAGACACGTAACTAGCACATAATAAAACTAAGTGACGAACCTCAAAACCAGGGTTGTCACAATAACCAATAAGTTTCCCTACCATTTCATGCACCGTTAATTATCTAGTGTTACCTTTTCTAAGCGCGAATGTTGTGGGTGGATCCATCGGGCTTGATAATCCCCGTCCCGTATTACCTTGACGCATTACATTTGTTTATACTTGTGTGTTTAGGCTGAATACTAACTAGGGGAACTTACCTTTTGTTAAGCTTCGGTGTCATGAGCTAAATAGAAATAATAATAGTTTCGGACTATGGTTAATGATCATAACCATTTTCCCTATTACTTGTTTTGCAAATGAATGCTTGTGTTCCACAACTTTACTTCTAAACCTATGAATATCACTCAACTTTGTGTTTACGTTTTACATGTTTAATCTCAGGTAATAATACTTAGTTTTGCTTGGATGGGAGCCCGTAGGATATTTTCGCAGCTTGGAGATTTTTGTTTTATATATTAAACTTTGGTTTTGGTAACTGCTTTCAGAAGTTTATCCTATATTATTGGTAACCATATATTACAAAACCATGTTTAAATAGTAGATTTTTCCGTTTATAAAACTCTGGGACCTTTGTTTAAAAAATCTGATCTTTTATGATGTAATGTAAATGTTTTATTACGTCAAATTTTATGTCAACTGTATTTTATTGATTCTTGTACCATGACGTGGCGCCCCCATGCTGCCTACGTGTTTCCTTGCCTCATATTGGGGGTCTCACAGATTGGTATCAGAGTGATGGTTATAGGGAACTGAGTCATTTTCAAAACATGGTATATAACTGAAAATTCAAATATTTATGTCTCTTAGTGTCAAACACAGAATCTGCCAACGTTGTTCGATATCTACGCGGGTAACTCTCTAATCCTTATTATTTACTTTTATTTATCGTTGTAATTTTTAATTTCTTTATTACATTTTGAAATATTACATTACCCTAATATCGATAATTACTATCTCTTTCCAAATCATTTGTTCTTAATGAATTATTGTTGGATATCATTGTGATTACATATAACCTTACTTTATTACATGAATTCTTGTTCTTGTGAACTTGATCTTGCTACTGTAACTTTATATTGTTATGGCATTACATACATGTATTCGGAGCGCGTATGCTGCCGACTTTTCATACTCACTTTTCTGAGTACTATTGCTATTTCATTTATGCGTGATACGACTGACCTCACATACTCGTTCGTTTTGAATCGTTTATTTTTCTTGACTCACTTTTTGTGCAATTCTCGTGATATCATTGTTCGGGATTTAATAAGTGTTGCTTTCAATGAAACTTCCGATTTTCATTTTACTATCCTGTGTGTTACTTCCATTGTTAAACCTCTTTTGAGATATCTATTTAGACATCCAAATTATTTTCCGACCGTTCATAATTGAATGTCTAGTCTATCGACCATTGTGTAGATCAATGTGTCTCCGAAAAAGACTAAAAGACATCGTGTGAGTCACACATCTTGAAGAATTCCTTGAATCCGTGTGAATAAGATCGTGGGTTTTCATAACCTTGATTGACCTTTAAGTCACCGTTTTACACGACACTCGTATATCGATTAAATATTATTTCACTGATCCATTCTACATTTCGACTTCAAATTTCAATGTTCGTTTGTACCTTGGAAACACCATTGCCATCTTGTAATTCCTCCTCTATTATGTAGCGATTGTTTGAAATACAATTCTACTTCTATAAACTTGTACCTTCCCCTTTCATTAAACCTCTTTGCTCCGGGAGTACAACTCGTTAATGTTGCATGTCTTTCTCGGTATGTCTTGTGATTGTGGAAAATCACACCGCCAAGAGACCTTCATGCATTGCGACTTTAAATCAAAGACACGGATATCATGCGCCGTTCTTGATTTCTTAGATTATCCTTGGTATTCTTAAGCCATTTTTATACTATGCTTTTCTTTGTATGCTTAATTATACAATCTATTCTTTTTCGTCTTTATGGAATCCATAAGTCATGTGTGTACATAAATTCCGGGTCGTTATGAAGTTTGATTAAATTTCAAGGTGTGTCGAAAAATATACTTTCTGTAGTAAAGTTACATATAATGTAACGATGTCGAGAAAATATTTTTGTAAACTTTAGACATAAAAATATATTTCTACTTATTGAGATGTCCATTTAGGACATAAAATTTGACCTGTAACTTTAAAAAACGAGCAAGTTACACTCATTTGAAATAGTAAAATTAAAGAACTTATTTTCTGCATATCTCAAAAATATCATTTTGTTGATAAATTTAATGCAAGGGTATTTTCGTCTATTTTTTATCCGTTTCAAGTCTCGAGTAAAACTAGAAAGTTGTCTGAAACGGGGTTTTACACCAAATTGCTTTAGACTCCGAGTTTTGAAAATGCTATTTAGTGAGTCAATTGGTCTAGTCGGACTCAAAAGTCAAACTTAAAGGTCAAAACTGATAGAATTTTAAAATATGGTTCGAAGCGTTTTTGAGTTCGTGTGGGCTCGTAAAACTTTAACTAATGATATTTTACAACTAAAAACATTCATTGCGTTTGAAAACGTTTAAAAATAGTAATTTTGAGCTTGGTCATACATAAATCTTGAACTTTTGGAACCAAGTCATTTGATAAACCGATGATGAACTACATGTTTCGATAAATGAGTACATTTTTTTATGCGTCACTATTTACATGTTAAATTCCTAAACTTTCCGAAAATAGAAACTTTTCGGAGTTGTTGTACTATTTGGGGAATGATGCTCTACTTTCTTAAAAGCATATTTATGTCAAATAAATCACGATGTTAAAACATATGGATTTCCTTTATCTGTTATTTTATACATGACTTAATTGTCATTATATATTATTTTCTTTTCTTCTAACGTGCCACTGATTTGGGTCGAAATTTGAAGTTCTTGTTTCATATCTTTTGTTATCATTTTGACATGTGTCTCATGACGATTCCAGCTAAACCTTTTGAAATCTTATTACTTTGTAGCCATTTCATTGATTGTCTTATCAATTACTCTTTACTACTCTCGTATAACCCACTCACAATATTGTAAGATACCATATAAACTCAAACTGGTATTGTTTGCGAATCACCTTAAAAAATGTTCCACTTGGGCATTATTAAATACTTGGATGTTATCTTATAAAATTAATTTATATTAATTTTACAATATATTTTCGCAAATTGTTCTACTTTGGTCTTATAAAGAACTCTTGTAACAATAAAATTGTTGATTTAAACATCTAGCCAATTTGTTACTGGCGAAAAGTTTCATAAATTATTTTGATTCCCGTTTTTACAAATGGCATTATATACATATTTTAAATTATATGACATGTAATACTAGTTTGACGAAACTAAGCATCGCATTGGTAGTCCTAAATTATGCATGACCTGATCACCTATGCGTAATTTAGAAGGAGCCATGCGAGGCTGAATAGTAGTCACCTTAAATATTTTGTCAAGAACCAACTTTTTATTTTTGTTCCTTAAAAACTTAGATAAAATAAAGTTTTAAAAACTTTTACATATTATGCGAGTGGCTCCCGTTCATGATATATGCATATAAATTTCCTAATATTTTCTTGAACGAATTACGTGCCTGCAAGTACATGTTCTTTACACAACAATCTTTGTTCTACTTATTACCTCATTTTCTCTTATAATATAAATTTATTTACAGTTCGTCTAATTACTGACAATTGCTACCAGACTTAGAAGTTTCAATGTTTTTATGCTTCTTCATCTACCAATCTTCTTTATCTATTATGGTAGACCTTCAAAACGTCTCTCGACGCTAATAACGATTTATGACTAGACGTGGATAATGATTTTCTATATCCGTCATGATGTGTGTCAGACTCTATCGTCTCGAAATTTGTTCCTGTGAACCATGCGTTGACTTCACTCTCTAATTACTTATGTTCATTTTATTGGAATTACTCACAAGTGACTTCTTAAGAATTTTCGTTGATTCAAAAATTGTTGTGTGGCTTTTCTTTTTCGATCATGTAACGACCACCGAGAACTTAATAAGCCGATGTTATTGATACCAACCGCATTCAAGAATTGATATGCTAAATCCTTTGTATCTTTTTGTCTTATCATCAACGCCTCTATTCTATCCTTTCGTTCGGACGACTTTCATTTTATTCCTTCATGCAATTGCTTGCATATTATTTGTTAACTATTAATTGTTATATATCCGTTGCTATCTTGCCACCTTTTAAACTCCGACCACGTCCTATGTATTGACTATTAGACTTCTAAATGATTTAGAAAATTATTTTGAACACTATCTTGATCAAGAAAAGACTTAGCGATTATTTACCCGTTAAATATACATTTCCGTCTTAATCCCTATATAACCTAGTTAAAACCCTCCTTTTTCTTAGTAAAATGAATTATTGTGTTTTAAGGTTTACGCGATTCGCAATTCCTCGTCGATCATTAATCTTCATTCGTTTTAGTGTATCCTATCCGTTTAAGCGTTTATCATGTTTATTCTATCTCTAAATACCCTCTCGTATTTAGAAACCAGTTCAAAGCAAAGTATCCCTATTTGTTCCCGTCTCTTTTCGTCTCCATTTGAAATCTGAGAGACCAAAGTTCCTTTAGGGTGGCCGACTGTGAGAACTCGTATTTTTCTCGATTATTAAACTATTCTTTGATTCATACTTCTTGATTTTACAATGTTTTACTTGTTCTATTTACTTTTCATATATAAATCCTGAGATATCGAGAATCTTAATTAAATTATTTTTTTAATTGTTTTTTTGATCATTTATAATATTTTATTCGAATTTATAAAAAAATTATTTTTATTTTTCCATATTGATTTACTATAGTAACCCGAAATTTAAAATCAACATTTAGATCGAGCTCTAATTCTAGTCCTAATATCCGGACAATATTTATTACATGACTTTTAAATGTCATGTTCGTTCTATAAATAATATGAAATTATTGACTAACCGACAAGGTTAAGTCTTTACCGTATCGTATACGTGTCTGTTATTATTTATCGACAAAGTATATGTCCGACATTAACCATAAACATTCTCGTTATGAAATAGAAATATTTTTTATTGCCGTCATTTTAATTTCTCGTTTTACGAGCCTCCTTCGTAATTTACATTAAACCCTTAAGCGTCATTCGTTATACGACGTGTTAAAGTTTATTAAACCATAAGCCCTCATTTATATATCGAAATATAAATGTTCTCCGAATGTCAATATTTTTATTTTATATCGAGCATTTATTTTTCGTATTTAACACAATTTTTTTAAATTGCGTAACTTTAAAAATATTGGGCTTCGATAATACCCGCTTTATTTTAATGTTTAAATTTACTTTATAATAAAGAAATAAATTCAAAGATGATGTATATACGTGTCTCTTTGAAAGATACGTGTTGTCTAAGTTGAAATGTCATGATTCGTTCTTTGTATATATATTACATTATCCTTTTCTTCAAATCATACGAGTAGCACATATCATCGAGTTTCTTACAGATTATTGTGGCTTAATATTACTTCTTCCATTTCATAATAACAAAGGGAGTATTGATCAATTCCTAGTGCACACAGACGCTATCAAATTTTAGTTCGCATCATCTCGATCCGTTTTGACACTTTTCATTTCATCTCAAGTTTCTGTAAGGTTCCCTTTCATTTTATACACTCTTCTGTATCTCTATAGCACATAAATAATCTGGTGTTAATCATTGATAAACCAAAATTCACGCTAACTTATTTTTATTACGAACCAAAAATGAGAAACCGTGGCCTAACCAGCCAACTTTAAGCCCCGTAATCTTTTTATTCTTCTTAACAACTTGATATGATTTTTTGGTATGTTAAACACCACCTAAGAGTCTCTATAATCCCAAGGTTTCAGCAATTATTTGGCATGATACCTTATCTAAACCAGCGACCCAAAATCTGCTCATAAAGCTAAACTAAAACCGTGGCCTTAAGGGCCATCTTTGAAGCAGAAATCTAATGATTCTAGGAACAACATGGTCTGATCGTTTTGGAATTATAATCACCACCAAAGAAAATCTAATGACCTGTAAAATCAGACCTTAATTTTTAGTATAACCTATATAAAATCCACGCCCAACACTGTCCCTAGAAACTTGACTTTTCTCGTCGTAATCTGATGTTAAGAACTCTTTTAAGCATTAAAAGGGATTTGGCTCCAATGACTTGTTCTAATAAGCTTATGAATTATATTTTAAGACCCTAGAACTAGACCTAATCAATGTATAACAAAATGTTATGCAAGTCCGATATGTGAAATCTCTCAGAAAATCACAAATCAAGTGTCTCAGGTCACTTTTGCATCCCTATATCTTTCGATTCCTCGAAACAACCTATGCGTAGTTTTTGATATATTAAACACCGTCTAAGATAATCTAGAAATCTATAATATCAGCCCCTAAGTCGTGGTCTAGCTCATCTAAAAGTCACTTTCAAAACTGTCCCAGAAATGACTGTACATGTCCATTCACGACTATGGTTGTGGACACCCTTTCTCACCATCACAAGTTGAAATTCTTAAAAACGACCACCAACTTTCTTTGGACCTAGTATATCACCATACAATAGGCTATACACACCCCAAATTTCAGGTCCTAACTTGTTTCCTACCTCTAGATATAGTCGTGTAAAGTCTTGTCCTCAAAACACATGAAATCTTGAAAAATATTTCTGTCTTTTATTATAAACCTATAGGGGCTGTTTTTGCCAATTATCAAACTTGTAAAAACTGATGTTAGAATTTTAAAATACTTATAAATATGTTTAGGGACCAAACTACTATTTTTGAAACTATATGGACTAATTTTTCCATTTTTAGAACTATAAGGACTCAAGTGTAAATATCCTTAAATATAAAAATATAAATTGTAAAAAATATATTTTAAACTAGTTTTGTTAAATATTTAAACCTGACTTACCGTTCATTATCGATGAAAATATTATAAAACTTATTTGAATTTTGTGCGTTGTCGTGTATATATCTAAGACGCGTTATTTTATTTTAGGTCGTCGTTAGAAGCTCGCGGCTTCCCATTTTATCTTATTTTTTTGTTTCATGACTAATGTGTCTATTGTTATCATCCCTTGGTATCGCTTTCGCTAAGATGAGTTCATAGCCCCTTTTTACTACTTATACATTGTTTCTAAACGCGGGGTGAGATTTTACATGGTGGAACACATTCATTTATAACTGTATGCTATCCAGAACTTGTATGCTATCCAGAACTTGTATGTTATCCAGATCTTGTATGCTTTTCAGAACTTGTATGCTTTCCAGAACAGATTGCCATTATTATTATTGCTTTTAGTTTCCATAGCCACTAAGTTTCCCTACCATTTCATGCACCGTTAATTATCTAGTGTTACCTTTTCTAAGCGCGAATGTTGTGGGTGGATCCATCGGATTGACAATCCACGTCCCGTATTACCTTGACGCATTACATTTGTTTATACTTGAGTGTTTATGCTGAATACTCACTAGGGGAACTTACCTTTTGTTAAGCTTCGGTGTCATGAGCTAAATAGCAATAATAATGGTTTCGGACTATGGTTAATGATCATAACCATTTTCCCTATTACTTGTTTTACAAATGAATGCTTGTATTCCACAACTTTACTGTTAAACCTATGAATATCACTCAACTTTGTGTTGACGTTTTACATGTTTAATCTCAGGTAATAATACTTAGTTTTGCTTAGATGGCCCGCATGATATTTTCGCAGCTTGCAGATTTTTCTGTTATATATTGAACATTGGTTTTGGTAAAAGCTGTCAGAAGTTTATCCTATATTATTGATAACCATATAATACAAAACCATGTTTAAATAGTAGATTTTTCCGCTTATAAAACTTTGGGACCTTTGTTTAAAAACTCTGATCTTTTATGATGTAATGTAAATGTTTTATTACGTCAAATTTTATGTCAACTGTATTTTATTGATTCTTGTACCATGACGTGGAGCCCCCATGCTGCCTACCTGTTTCCTTCTCTGATTTTGGGGGTCTCATAAGGTTTATTCGCCCGTGTGTATCACCATGGGTGCACAGGTTCCGTTTGTCCAGAAGAAGGACGGTAGCCCCAAATTATGCATCGACTAATGTGAACTGAACAAGATCACCATTCGTAATCATTATCCTCTTCCACGGATTGATGACTTGTTTGATCAACTACAGGGTGCTAAGCTCTTTTTCAAGATTGATCTACGATCAGGCTACCATCAGTTGCGAGTGAAAGAGCAGGACGTCTCCAAGACTGCTTTTCGCACACGTTATGGTTATTTTGAATTCGTGGTTATGCCTTTTGGTCTCATGAATGCTCCATCTAGATTTATAAACTTGATGAATCGAGTTTTCTATGAATTCTTGGACAATTTCATTATTGTTTTCATAATGACATGAGAAATTGTATGCCAAGTTTTCCACATGTGAGTTCTGACCGAGTAAAATGGCAATCCTGGACCACATTGTTTCAGCAGAAGGGATTACCATGGATCCGGTGAAGGTGGAGACTATCACCATATGGCCAAGAATGACGTCTGTGACTGAAGTACGTGGTTTTCTGGATTTTGTTGGTTAGTACCGTAGAATTTTCGAAAGGTTCTCACGGTTAGCCTTACCACGACTAAGCTTACGCGTAAGGGAGAGAATCCTACATTAGATTATGTGTTCTAGAGGATCCTACACTTAGAGAAGTCTTATTTGTCTAGAATCATAGTTTTCCATTTGCTGTTCATCCGGATTCCATAAAGATGTAGCATGACCTCAAGCAAACTATTTGGGAAAAAGGGTATGAAACAAGATGTAGCTACTTTCGTATCTAAGTGTCTAACCTGCCAGCGGGTTAAGATAGAACACCAGCGTTCTAGTGCTTTATTACAGTCAATAGATATTTCTGAATGGAATTAAGACAAGATCTCCATGGATTTTGTTACTAGACTATCACAGGCTCAAAAGAATCATGATGCTATCTGGGTCGATGTCGATCGTTTGACTAAATCTGCACATTTCCTTCCACCCGCAAGGATTACCCAGTTAGTAGATTATCAGACATTTTCTAGCAATAGATCACACGGTACTCCGTCGACGATCGGATCCGATAAAGATTCACGTTCACGTTCATGACTTTGTGCATGTTCGTATTGTTATTTCATCTCACGATTCACGTCTCACGTTCGCGTTCACTACTTTGTTCGCATTCATGTTCTCGTTTCATCTCACAGTTCACGTTTCACATCTCGTTTTCGAAAGGATTGTAGAAAGCTTGGGAAACCAGACTCAAGTTTAGCAAAACTTTACATCCTCAGCATACCTGTCACGTCACGTTTCACATCTCGTATTGTATCGTTTGACTTTACCTCCTCAGTTATCACACGTTCACGATATGTTTCACATATCATGTTCACCATATGTTCGCGTATCACGTTCATAATTTTTCACGTATCACGTTCACAATTGTTCACATATTACGTTTCCATTATGTATCCCGTATCATTGCTCAGAGGTTACGAATTTCATTCTTTTCATGTTATTTCGTATCGTATTATTTTATGTATCTTTGTACGTTAATTCTTATCCACTCGATCAGATTCGAGAGGATCTATCTTAAGTTGAGTAACCGGAAACTATTCTAAATCTTCAAGATAGGGTCATGAAGATCAATACTTTTCCGTTCGTCAAGATCCTTCGGAGAAACCATCCCGAGCGGGACCACTTGGGAAAAGGAAGAGTCCATCCGGATTTCTTATCCTCATTTCCTCCCATGATCCGGGTATGTTCTTTTCAGCCATATCATGTTTCCGATTCGAGGAAGAATTATTCTTTTTAGAGGGGAAGAGTTGTAAAACCCGCATAAGAATACCGTTAAATAAAAAATATTTTAATAATTAAAAATGCACGATAAGTATTTACGTATATTTAATACATCACGCCAAGATTGGACACGAAATTAAAAATCATGAATTCACGACAAGCAATGTCACACCCCACCATGGCGGAATATGGGGCGCGACATATGGATATCATCACAACAATAGCGTGTCTATAGAGATAACTAAATGAAATAGAAATATCATAAATGGTGACACAATGTCATGAAGTTATCACAAACAACACATGCGTCTAGGTAAGTAGGTAACAGGCCTACCGCTTACCAAAGACATACAATTAACAAATAACAAACATATAGGTGTCTACAAAGTATCACTTAATCGAACATTAAATAAGTACTAAGAGGAAAAGGGGTTCCTCCAAATGCAATCCTAAGGCTCCCAGCTAGCCACTCCTATTCTTACGCTTAACCACATTCTCACCTGAAAGAGACACTAAAACACGTCAACAATAATGTTGGTGAGAGTCATAGGTATTGACTCTAACTCCAAATCAATTATAAGCTGTGAATAACAACCACTAACAAAAGAACATATGGACAATGTGCTACACTTATGTATTAATAACTGGCATTCAAGATTAACCAATCACCACAAATCCAAGGCACCAAGCCTTACCAATCACCATGGTCCCATAGGCGCCCATACACCTATGAACCAATCCCAAGGCCCCGCCTTGTCAACATCCTCTTGGTACCAAGTCAAACCACAATAACTGAAACGGTACGTGTCCCCCGATCCAAATCATAAACATAATCAAGAATCACATAACAGTTAATCACATAAGTGCACACACAAGTCCATCACAAACCATAAAAACATGCATAGTATTAGTTACAAAACCATAGAGTGTCTCTTCCATCACATCTGGAATTCAAATCTAAAAAAACGTATACAATCAAGACATGGACCACATACCAAAATGGCTCATCAATCTATGATGGATATATAACCTTATCCTATCACTTAAACCCATTTGTATGCCATATGCATCTCATTACATCCCTCTATAAAGCCCTTAACTTAGTTTAGTTCATAACTCGCCCCGTTAACATTTAACCCTAAACAGTCCCATTTTTCGTACTTCAAACTATGGGTCGAACACCCCCTTAACCAAAATAACATGTCCTGTAAAAAAACCCTATGCCCTTACATGTGTTAGTTAACTCTCCCATTTGGCCGCAACCTTAAAGCTACTGTTAAGGCCTTCATATATATATATATATATATATATATATATATATATATATATATATATATATACATATACATATACATATACATATACATATACATATACATATACATATACATATACATATACATATACATATACATATACATATACATATACATATACATATACATATACATATACATATACATATACATATACATATACATATACATATACATATACATATACATATACATATACATATACATATACATATACATATACATATACATATACATATACATATACATATACATATACATATACATATATATATAGAGAGAGAGAGAGTTGGAGTAAAATAAAATAAAACTTATAATAAAATAAATGAGGTGGAACCACAGGCTACCATGTGTCCTCCATTTTTTCCAAAAAAAAGGTGTACGTTTGTAATTTTAGAAACTTCAGGGGCCGTTTTTAAAAAAATTCTTAAACCTATATAATTTTGTTTTTTTTTCACACACACATCATTCCCTATTTTTGATCGACTGTATCATATCAACCGTAACCAACCACCGTCTTCTCCATCATTTTCTCCACCATCTTCTCCATCTTGAACCACTACCTTCCCCACCTTCTGACCACCGTACTTTCGCCACCGCACCACCAGCGCCATTGTTGACAAGCGTTCCCCAGTTGGTATGTGGTTAGATTTGACATAAAATTTTAAAAGTTTGATTCACATTATATCTTGTTTTTTTAATACATACATGTTCTTAGATCTGTAACAAAATATAGAAAATGTGAAAGTTGCATACGAAGTGTTTGATAAAATGTATAAACTAGACTTTATAACTGTGAAGCACTTAATTCACAATGTGATGCAGTAAGATATATACAGTAATGGAGTAGATCGTAACTGCAATACGTTAGAAACATACATGTGACGCAGTAGGATATAAAGTAATGTAGTAGAACGTAACAGTAATGCAGTAAAAGCTATTTGTAGTGTTATTATAGTTTTTACTGAATCACAACTTTATTTCTACTACATTATATTTGTAGTGTTTTTATAGTTTTCTACTGCATGTGATTTGGTAGAAGTTGAACCATGATGCTCATTAATCTTTGTCGATATTCATATGCATGAGTTATGATATATTAGTATTTGCCTTTTGTCGATATTCATATGCTCATTGATCTTTGTCGATATTCATATGCAGTATGATATACACTAATGTTGTAGAATATACGGTAATGCAATTAAAGAATGCAATAAAACACTAATGTTGTAGAATATACGGTAATGCAATAAAACATAACTGTTGTAAAACACTAATGTCGTAGAATATACGGTAATGTTGTACAGTATACGGTAATGTTGTAGAATATACGGTACTGTTGTAAAACACTAATGTTGTAAAACACTAATGTTGTAGAATATACAGTAATGTTGTAGAATATATAGTAATGCGGTTGGGTATAAAATAATGCAGTATGATATACACTAATGTTGTGGAATATACGGTAATGCAATAAAATAATGCAATAAAACACTAATGTTGTAGAGTATACGGTAATGCAATAAAACATAACTATTGTAAAACAATAATGTTGTAGAATATACGGTAATGTTGTAGAATATATGGTACTGCTATAAAATAATGCAGTATGATATACACTAATGTTGTAAAATATACGGTAATGCAATAAAATAATGCAATAAAACACTAATGTTGTAGAATATACGGTAATGCAATAAAACATAACTGTTGTAAAACACTAATGTTGTAGAATATACGGTAATGTTGTAGAATATACGGTAATGTTGTAGAATATACGGTAATATTATAGAATATACGGTACTGCAGTAAAATAATGTAGTATGATATACACTAATGTTGTAGAATATACGGTAATGTAATAAAATAATGCAATAAAACACTAATGTTGTAGAATATACGGTAATGCAATAAAACATAACTGTTGTAAAACACTAGTGTTGTAGAATATACGGTAATGTTGTAGAATATACGGTACTGTTGTAAAACACTAATGTTGTAGAATATACGGTAATGTTGTAGAATATATAGTAATGCAGTTGGGTATAAAATAATACAGTATGATATACACTAATGTTGTAAAATATACGGTAATGCAATAAAACATAACTACAATTCAGTAGAAACTATTTGTAATATACTAATAATTTTTTACCGCATTATAATGTTTTAGTTTGTAATTCACATTAATGATTCTATAGATTCACTAATGTACATAACATTTATGTTATTTCTTATTGATCAAGTGAAGTTAATCGAATTTTGTTATTGTATGAAGTATTGAAATGAATTTAGATGGTTGTTACAGTATTTGGTAATATTGTGCTGATGTTTGGCACATATTAGGTTTAGATATAAATACTGTGATTTTCAGAGTTAAATGGTTGTTACTGGTCTTAAAGTTAAGTAGCTTTTCATTATGATGGAGTAGGTATAAAAGCGTGATGCAGTAAGATTGTCTATTGTATTGTGATGGAGTAGAATATACATTTTGATGTAGTAAAGTTTACATTGTAATGCAGGAAAATAACACAGTGATGCAGTAAAGTAATAAAACGAGGAAGTGTAGTGGCTGTGTAGAAAAAAAGCCATAATTTAAAAGCATGCCCATTGAAGTGGCCACGATCAAAGAACAGCAAGCAACAAGAAGAGCCGACAAGAGCGACAAGATCTGGACACATAATATGTACCCGTAAAGCTTACAAGCAATGTTTCATTATTCGTTTTATATTCAAAATAAGTAGTGTATAGATATCAAATTATTACTTACAAGCCATGTTCTCGGTTCTAAGATGTATAGTATTTGTTACCAAACATGAATACAAAATTATCTTATTGTATTTTAAATATACTCGGTATCCTTTTGTTTTACGAATAACAATTAATACTGTATATTATCTTATTTGTTTTGTGTATTATAACGCATTAAAATATACATTATATTTTGATACAATAGCATTCACATTATGATGCAGTAAAATAGTCATTGTGATGTGGTAAAATAATACAATGATGTACTAAAGTATTATTTTGATGAAGTAAAGTTATATTGCAATTCAGTAGTATGGTAACAATCTGACGAAGTAAAACAATATTGTGATGCATTAGATGTAGTCGCCAGATGCAATATTATTTTCCTTGCAACATACTTGATAACTTAATGCATCTATGTTCATTCACATATCAACAGTAATCAAAAGTAGTAAATATTATACAAAATTTGTCATCATTAAAATTTCAATACATCGTATTTACGTTCCGTATTCCAAAGTATTACATCTAATATAATTTAAGTGTTGTCTATAAATGATCCACTATCCACGAGTATCTTCCAAGAATCTTTGTTACGAGTTCAATGCATCTGTGCACCATTTTGCCCTTCAATTCTAGTGTACCAATTGGTATTTGAGGATGCAATCTACTGCTTGTAGCTTGGTAAATGCATATGCCTTTGCCGCTTGTTTTTTTTTGCATGTTCTTTTCACCTGTGTAATAACAGTTCAAGCATTTTCATGAAAATAGCAAAATATATTATGTGATGCAATAGAATTTAAACTAGCATGTAGTAGAGTATAAGTATAATGCTGTAGAAATAAAGTTATAATGTAGTAAAAAACTACAAATACATTAACATTACAAATATTTTCTACTTCATTACAATTATATTCTACTACATCACTGTTATTTATATCATAATTTTATTTTATTCTACTACATGATTGTTTATTTCTCCCGCATTACAATTAAATATTTTGCATCTCATTTATATGTAGAATATAAAAATTCAATGCAGTAAAATAAAATAGTAATGTAGTAAAATTAACACTATGATTCAATAGAAAAAAAGTCTTATATTTTCTATTACATCATTGTTTTCTACTGCATTACAATCATATTCTATTGCATTACAGTTATATATTCTCCTTTAATGCGTTAGAAATAATAGTAATGAAGTAGAATATAATATTATAGATTACAGTGAGAAAAGAACAGTATCTATTTCAGGTATACATACACAAGCATTTTTACAAAAACAAGAAAGCACACTTATCCTAAATTATTTATGTGAACAATAATTTACAAGCTATTGTATTATAGCTAAATGCCAACCACGTCAAACATACAATTTGCCACACATAATCATTTTTGAAAAAAAAAGACACATTCATCCTAAATCATTTCTGTGAACTACAACATACTTCCTGCTACATTATGGCACATTTTCTAGTATATAACAAACAAACCACGCACATACAATCATTTTCATACAAATGTAGTAGAAATAAAGTTTTAATGCATTAAATCAGGCATATGAAAAATGTACGTAACCTACTTCATTACAATGCATTAAAACTAAACTGTAATGTAGTAGAAATAAAGTTGCGATTTAGTAAATCATGCATATGAACAACACGAGTAACCTACTGCATTAAATGCATTAGAATTTAAACCTTAATGTATTAGAAATAAAGATTTAATGTATTAAATCATGCATATGAAGAATGTACGTAACCTACTTCATTACAATGCATTAAAATTAAACTGTAATGTAGTAGAAATAAAGCTGCAATGTAGTAAATCATGCATATGAACAACACGAGTAACCTACTGCATTAAATGCATTAGAATTTAAACCTTAATGTAGTAGAAATAAAGTTTTAATGCATTAAATCATGCATATGAAGAATGTACGTAACCTACTTCATTACAATGCATTAAAATTAAACTATAATATAGTAGAAATAAAGCAGCAATGTAGTAAATCATGCATATGAACAACACGAGTAACCTACTGCATTAAATGCATTAGAATTTAAACCTTAATGTAGTAGAAATAAAGTTTTATGCATTAAATCATTCATATGAAGAATGTACGTAACCTACTTCATTACAATGCATTAAAATTAAACTGTAATGTAGTAGAAATAAAAATGCAAGTATCGTAATATATTAAAGTGCATTAAAATTAAACAGTAATGTAGTAGAAAGAACAATGCAAGTGACCTACTGCATTACAGTGCATTAAAATTTAACTGTAATGCAGTAGAATAAAATTTGCTTATTATTATTAAAATTTTACCAAATAACATGCACAGTATTAGTTTTACTCCATCATAATATTAATTCTACTCAATCTTAGTGTTAATCCTACTCCATCACAGTTTTAATTTTACCAAATCATTTCTATATCAAAGAGAACTTTATAATTCTCATTGAGGCATCATATCAAACACATTTTATACATCAAGCATAAACACACAGTTGCACAAAACCTTATATATGTTTGATATCCTATCGCATTCTAGAGCATTATAGTGCATTTTTAACACATTCTAACACAAATCATTCAAAAATTAATCAAAAAATTAAAAAAAAAGTTTACCAGTAGGATGCGATGTTTAATTTGTTTGATTCGAGAGGATTCAGTAGGTTTGATTTGGTGGATTTGGTGGATTTGGTGGATTCGAGAGGATTCAGTGTGTACGGTGTGTTTTTTTGATCGTTTTTTAGTACGTAAGTGTGTGTTTTTTTATCGGGCTATTTGGGACGTTTTAAATTTTATTATTTTCGAGAATTGCCCCTAAAGTTTGAGAGTTTACAAAAAGACACCATTTTTTTATCACATTTAGTGATTTTGATCTAAGGGCTAAGAATTCACCTCATTTATTTTATTATAGGATTTGTTTTATAATAACTCCACTCTATATATATATATATATATATATATATATATATATATATATATATATATATATATATATATATATATATATATATGTATATATATATATATATATATATATATATATATATATATATATATATATATATATATATATGTATATATATATATATATATATATATATATATATATATATATATATATATATATATATATATATATATATATATATATATATATATATATATATATATATATATATATATATATATATATATATATATATATATATATATATATATATATATATGTGTGTGTGTGTGTGTGTGTGTGTGTGTGTGTGTGCGTGCGTGCGTGGGCGCGCGCGCGCGCTTGTCTGTGTCCATGTCTGTGTTTGTGTGTGCGTGTGCGTCTGTGTCTTTGTGTGTGTGTGTCTGCGTTTGTGTGTCTGTGTGTGTGTCTGTGTGTCTGTGTGTGTCTCTTTATGTGTCTGTGTCTCTCTGTGTGTGTCTCTCTGTGTGTCTGTGTGTGTCTCTCTCTGTGTGTTTGTGTATGTGTGTGTGTCTCTGTGTGTGTGTGTGCGTACGTGCGTGCGTGCATGCGCGCGCGTGCGCGCGGTGTGTGGTTGGTGTGTGTCTGTCTGTGTGCGTGCGTGCGTGCGTGTGTATGCGGATGCGCTTGCCGATACGGATACGTATACGTATACGTATACGTATACGTGTACGTATGTATGTATGTATGTATATATATATATATATCTATCTATGTATGTATGTATGTATGTATGTATGTATGTATGTATGTATGTATGTATGTATGTATATATATATCTATATATATATATATATATATATATATATATATATATATATATATATATATATATATATATATATATATATATATATATATATATATATATATATATATATATATATATATAATATACATATATCTGTGTGTGTGTGTGTGTGCGCGCACGCGCGCGTGCGTGTGTGTGTGTGCGCGCGCCCCAGCCCCAGCCCCAGCCCTAGTTAATTTCCTCCTCCATCCCATCTCAAAATACCAAGCAGGAGCCTCTTTCAATTTATCCTCTCATTTCATCTCATTTTCCGACGACATCTATGCTCTTATTTTTCGGCGACTATTTTAACAGCCACTACTACCTATAATTTATTCGAATAACAAAAAATACAACCAATATATGCCTCGGACACGTTTTGGCTTTGTCTTTGGGTCTCGAACGAACCCGTGTCTCGAAGTGATCCGTGTGTCGAACATCCAAGATCTAAAACTCGAACAACCAAGAACAAAAATACCAACTAAGATCTACAATGCGAACAACCAAGATCTACTTTTGTCTTGATCACGTCATACACAAAACCACAATGTGGCCGATGTGCCGGAATCTACCACTCTTCATGTTTGATATGTTCTTCATACGCAAATCTGTTGTATGTATCATATTTGTAGAAAACTGCCGCATATTGGTTTCGATCGGTTTGTGTACCAGGTTTGATACACACTATTTCGGTTTCGAAATAACCATTCTTTTGTACGAGCATATAGCAGATCAAGTATATACTAGTTGCATTTCATATTTGGATGTACTTATTGTTATTTACGTGTGATGTACCAATTTGTTTTTGCTATAGAAGTTGTAATTTGATGTAGGGTACTCTTTGATGTGTTGTAGTATTTTTCTATCATGGTATCATTTCATGTCCATTTGTACCATGGGTATCAGTTGTATTTTTTATGTACCATATGTACCATGTGCACCAGTTGTAGTATTTTTTATGTACCATTTGTACCATGTGCATCATTTGTATTTTTTATTTACCATTTGTACCAGCTTTTTTGTTGTACTAGTGTTGTATCATTTTTGCCAATATTTTATGTACCATTTGAACTAGTTTCATATTTTATTTTATTTTTGAACATCACTAGTTCCATATTTCACTTTAACATTTGTACTAGTATTTTGTTGTACCAGCGTTGTATCATCTGAACCAGTATTTTGTGTACCATTTATACTAGTTTCATATTTCACTTTAACTTTAACTAGTTCCATATTTCACGTTTTGATAACAAATTTGTAAAAAAAAGTAGCTCGATAAAAGAAAACAAACAAATAATAGATCTAATACTAGAAAAAAAAGTGTACCAAAATACCCTTGACACACTACTTAATTAGTATAACGTCTTTCATTTAAGTCTAATCTCATCTAACACAAATTAATAGATCCAACGGTGTAGGTTAGTTCTTATTTTTTTAATTTTAATTTTGCTCTCACAATAACCTCCCTCTATATATATATATATATATATATATATATATATATATATATATATATATATATATATATATATATATATATATATATATATATATATATATATATATATATATATATATATATATATATATATATATATATATATATATATATATATATATATATATATATATATATATATATATATATATATATATATATATATATATATATATATATATATATATATATATATATATATATATATATATATATATATATATATATATATATATATATATATATATATATATATATATATATATATATATATATATATATACTTTTACCTATCCATAATTTACTGATTTTGAACATACGAAAAGTTTGTTATGATCAGAGGGTCTTACCCTAACCCATTTGTTTAGCCCTCCTCCAGATATTTTATTTAATATATAATATAAGTCTCATGTTCGTTTGAAGGTCCAATTATACTCCTAAGAACCCTAAACATCTTAAAACATTAATTTAAACCCGACTGATTTCAAAACTGATTTGACCTCCGACTGTTGTAACCTATTTTTAACCAACTTCCCCACCTCCAATTTAGTTCTCGTTTCTTGCACTTAAAAGGAAACTCAAATAACTTTCCAGGGGTACCAAGATCGAAATTTAAAAGTTTGTAAAACTCCAGATATGATCAAAACAATAACCCAAAAATTCTGTCCAGTTTTTAATGACGAATTTAATATGATTAACCTAATTAATCACACATATACCCTAATTAAAACCTAAAAACGATTTATAATGATAAAAACCCATTATTTACATCACTAATTACAGGTCATTAACAAACCTTAATAAAAAATTATGAATCTCGACCCTAATCCATCATATTAACTTACATATACGTAAATTAAACGTTAATTGTCATAGTTTTAGTGTGTACCTTAAACCCTAATTGAACTATTGGGTTTTATTGCTCCTACATTGATAGAAACCACCGAGATTAGAGTTATGGAAAGGATAAATTCGTTTTTGCGGCTAAAGGGAGTAATATGGGTAATTAAAACTAACTAGGAAGCTTAATAGTACTCAAACTGGGCTCACATTCCTTTCCTTAAGCAAAATTCGGCTAAAAATCAAGTCCAACACCCTATGGCTGACTTTTTTAATTATATTACTGTAAATTAACTATTAATTATTATTACTTTAAATTACCGTAATTTATTTCAGCTCCTAAAGCCTCCCGAACCTCAAAACCGTAAAACTAGTCAAATTTACGCGTATACCGTAAAAGATGTAAAATATAAAATTATATAAAAACTCTTGAAATATGAAATAAACTAATTAACTAAGTCCTAAATAACTTAAAACCATCCCGATAAATACTCACGTGACTAATTACCTCATCCGAGACCTCTAAATGCTTAACCTTAAATCGTAAAAATACGATTTTCTATAATACATATACGTAAACGTAAAACCATGAAAAACACCATCTCATTTCATAGTCACTACCTTGTGAGCTCATGAACAAGAAATATCCGTTCATCGATTTACTTATGAGTACTATATACCCATAAACGATATCTAATCCTCACTCCAAACACACAAAATAAACACATAAGCTCATAAAAGCACATATTTGCACAAAACACCCTAAAGTATAGTCTAAGTGACGAACCCCAAAACCATGGTTGTCACATCACTCCCTTCTAATAGAAATATCGTCCCGAGATTTACTCCTTAGGGTCAAACACACAAACAACAAATCACATGAGGATACTTGTTCTAAATGAACTCCACTCATTTCCATGTGTACTTTAGTTCAAGTCTCAAATTACCACATATATTATCCAACATTATTTAAACTCATTCCCAAACTATTGACCTCATAACCCATAAATCTCACTAATGACTCTTTTTAACACAAATCCCTAATAACCGCACATGCAAATATGCATTCTCAAACCACATTTCCTAAATCTCAATACATGACATGTATCATGTACACCACTTAATTCCCCAGGTAATCCTATACCCATAAACTACTGGTCCAATCTTTCAAAAGATCATAAATGGACCTACAAAACTAAACATCAACTTTTCCTTTTTTTCCTAAACATGGCGCCCGTTACTATGGGTGAAACTTCCTATATAACTTTGTCACTAAACTGTAGTGGTTTCCTCCTTTTCAACATATCATCTCTTGTTGCTCTCATCCTTTTCACAAACACCATTACTACATTAGTAGTCTCTTTCCCCAATTTTAGTCCACCATAAGGACAACTCACCCTATCCTTCCATATAGTGCCTCAAATAGCCTTCATCGACTTCTAGTATGATAACTATCCTTATATGAAAACTCATACATTGCTATCGAGTTTCCCGCCTCCCTCTAAATCAGTCACCCAAGATCTCAACACGACTCCTATACTTGTAGCAATCTCTCACTTCATCCATCCATTTCCAATCAGCCGTATATACTCATATCCAATCATGTTCATCAAATCCCTTTAGTGCGTACCTCAAACCACATAAAAATTTCCAATTTCCTTTCAAGAGTGACCTATGACGGTCTTTCACATATTCATTAGTTAGTTCCGTCAACTGCCATCCAAACCCATGCTACAAATACTTCCATTAAATTTGGATAGCTCATTAGTAGCACCCATACACTTCTTTTCTCACTTTCCTCAATGAAGGATTTATAATGACCTTTATATTCAACTTACCCTTTAACATATTCAACTCTTTCTAAGACAATTAGCTACATTTTTTTCCTTTATACCTAAAAAATGTCTTACCTTCAAGGTCATAGTCCTCCTCATCTTGTCTCAGTTAGACCAAACCCTTCGTCTCTCATGACACGTCACATCTATAACTCCTCATCCATTCGATTATTGATACTAAGCCTTCCAATCAAACAATATAGGTCAGTGCCATTTCGTTTCCACACTACAACAATATTAGCGGGCTTAGTGCCTTAGTCTACTTATTAGGCTATACCAAAGTTTTACCTTCGATTCCTATCTCGACCTCTTTCATTCATGATTCGCATCTGTCCACACTTTCTTCTTCTTCCTTAGCTCATGGCATACATCACGATGTCATGCTTCCTCTCTTTCAAGTCATCTATACGTCAAAGTTTTCCAAGTAGATTCACTTGTTTTCCCCACGACTAGTTCTCCTACTAGCTCCTAATAGGGACAGACTATAGTTTCCTGTGATTACATGCGGATCACACTCTCATCTTATACCCATATTAGTTTCCATATGTCTAAACTAAGCCATATTCTAAATTCTTACTCAAGTCTCATACTTCTGTTATGACCTTGCACCTAACATGAGGTACTTTCAATCATCATCTTCTAGGAATACATGGTTCTCTCCTTCCATGGTTCTCCCTAATTCCTTCACTATCATGTCCAACCAAAATTTCTCACTCAATTCATCAACTCTATGGAAATCGTTATTGCATTGGATAATGCATAACTGTCTCTTCCAAAGATCCTTCATAAACACCTTCACTAAACTGACCCTAAAATTACTTCTCCACGAACTTATTCCGCTCAGCTTCACTACTCATCCCTCGATATTGATTGCCATAAAATTCTATCTTTGTGTAGTCATTCGACTCCCCTTGTTACTTCCACGAGTTCTTAATCTCCCATGTTATGTAGTCACTCCATCACAATCCATTAGTTCAGCTCTTTGTAGCTCCACTCCGGTACTCGATATGTCCTTCTTCGTCACGAACCATACGGAGATTCCCATCATAGTGCTTGTCACCTTTCCAGTCCTTGCAACTTCTCTGACTCCTTCGAAATCTCTTGCGTCCTTCTAGGATCCGGCACGTAGTCCTTTCGGCTTTTTGCTTCACGATGTAGCTCTTCACGCACTCCTTCTCGTCTCCATGATGTTACCTAGGAACTTCACACTACGCAGTAGCTTCTAACTTCAACTCATCTACCACAATATTTCTAAACGTACTTCAACCCCTCAATGGCTCAGTCCTCCTTACTTGTACTTCACCATTAATCAGCCTCCTACCAATCATTCTTTCACATCCATGTTTTCCTTCACGTGTCTACTACTACCTTGCCTCAATAACTATACCAATACTCTTGCGTGTTATTTGCCCCATCTTTCCATTAGTATAAACTTTCTAGTATACCCTCACATCCACTAGTACTTTCATCAATCTCCTAATGGTACTTCAGCCAACTTCTCATAACATGACATCTCGTTCCCACGACCAGTCAACTAACTTTACTTACTCCCTTATTCCCGTAACCAATCTATGTTTCAAAACTCCACAAATCTTAATCATTCCTTCAACACAACCTTTAAACCAAAATACATCTCTCCATTCTAATATCTAACCATAAGTAATACTACCCAACTCTATCCTCTCATCCTAACGTTCCCACAACCGCATAAATAAATCAACCATAAGGTGTACCAAAAGGATTCCAAACAATCGTGTCCCAAAATAAATATAGGGTAAAACGAACCCTAGCCAAAACAACTGAAAACAGAACGATGTAATTCGAAAGATCAATGGAGTGTGCCAACAACAAAAGATAGACTCATCACGATTTGTATTACCAAATTTCAATATCTTAGAATTTCATCTCAATTAATTACTTCACATTAGGACCATATTTTAACACCAATAAATGAAATCATAGTCATATTTTACCATCTTCGTTACTATCAAAGGGCATAACTCAGTTAGTGTACTAAAACTCACTTAATCTATCATCTCTTTTAACAATAAATTCATCTTTTATCTTCATTATTTTATCATAGGTATCCACTAGTTAGTATAGTATAACACTATTCTAACATTTATCTTGTTTACTCACATTAAACTCATTTCACTTGTTATTATGAAACCAATACGTGTTTATAAAATATAGTGTTTTTATTCATTTTATTCTATATTATAATTATTTTATACAATCCATTTAGGCTTGTTATAACTAACTATTACACGTTTACAAGGTGTGGTGTTATTATTATCATTATTATAATAAAATCTTCCTTTTTACTCTTTCCGTCTATTTAAATACTTCTAAACTTTTAACTCCACTTTTAAGAAAATTATCGTAAAATTTCTTTACCCTTTATATGAACCATCACATGTTACATAGAAAACTAATCCATTCATTGTCAAGATTTTTTTTAACTTATTACCAATAAACTTAAAGAAAAGATATATAAGCCAGGATATCATACCGTACACTTACAGAATATTTTCAAAAGCATTTTCCTTTAATTAGCTAGACTCCTTTGCAAGAAAATTGGTAGTTCTCATCAATTAAAATACATACCCCAATGTAGACACACTTCAAAAGATTCAAAACATCGTTGGAACTCCATAAAACTCCAGCACTAATAAACTATTTAAACACGAGAGAACACTAGGTACGTTCAAGTTATAATAACTCTTGAATGACCGAATATCATAACATAACATCTACTAGTATATATACATCCGCATATATATGCCTATTAAATCTCTCAAAACATACTCGTTATCGTAAATGTCAAGTCAATCGATCGCGTCATAGACTCGTTTTTTCATACGAGTAATCACTGTCTCACCATCTCACCATGCCACAACAAGGCATAAAACCCATCACTAAAACCAAACCATATTGTGTGACCCCATAATCACACAACACGACTATAACCCAAAACATATAACACAAAAAACCATAGCCATATCATAGGCAACCATTACATAAACCCATATTATTTACAAATACCCAAAATACAGATCTCATCATATACAAGCATGTACTAACCCTTTTTCATGCAACCATACTTGGAAGTCGACCGGGGTTGTGGCACATATATAATTATGTAGGCCTCCATAATTATAGATGTCCCCTTTCACCCATGTACTCCCTCCTATGAGGACACTTATAAGAAATTAGTACTACACGGAACACATAAGTCTACCACATATATACCACATAAAATACACTCTATATATACCGTATAGGTAAAATAAGAACATCTCATAGGTCAACCCTAACTTCATTCATAACTCGAGGCTCAATCACCAAAACAAATCAATAACAACAAAATATCCAACATTAAAAAAAATGACCAGAACCATTCAGGCGAAAATTCGAATCTAGTACTAGTCGCAGACTCAACATCGGTACTATCCTATTATTACCTAGAGCACCTCTTCTTCTACGCGACATAGGTAACACTAAATAGGTTCCTACAGTTTCGGTTCATACGTCGCATCAATAGAAAATAAATGAATGTACTTACATATACTATTTCTCAATATGTAAGTATGAAAGTAAATAAATATCTAAAACGAAATTAACACTTGAGCACTCCATATACTATAATTCACACATACCCCTATGACACCTACATGCATGGACCCTTAAGCTATAGACTAGGCTACTAGACTAGGCAACCTAATTCTCTATAACCATTGGCTCTGATACCATTCTGTCACACCCCACCATGGCGGAATATGAGGCGCGACGTATGGATATCATCACAACAATAGCGTGTTTATAGAGATAACTAAATGAAATGGAAATATCATAAATGGTGACACAGTGTCATGAAGATATCACAAACGACGCATGCGTCTAGGTAAGTAGGTAACATGCCTACCTCTTACCAAAGACATACAATTAACAAATAACAAACATATAGGTGTCTACAAAGTATCACTTAATCAAACATTAAATAGGTACTAATAGGAAAAGGGTTCCTCCAAATGCAATCCTAAGGCTCCCAGCTAGCCACTCTTATTCTCACGCTTAACCACATTCTCACCTGAAAGAGACACTAAAACACGTCAACAATAATGTTGGTGAGATTCATAGGTATAGACTCCAACTCCAAATCAATTATAAGCTGTGAATAACAACCACTAACAAAAGAACATATGGATAATGTGCTACAATTATGTATTAATAACTAGCATTCAAGATTAACCAATCACCACAAATCCAAGGATCCAAGCCTTACCAATCACCATGGTCCCATAGGTGCCCATACACCTATGAACCAATCTCAAGGCCCCTCCTTCTCAACATCCCCTTGGTACCAAGTCAAACCACAATAACTGAGACGGTACGTGTCCCTCGATCCAAATCATAAACACAATCAAGAATCACATAACAGTTAATCACATAAGTGCACACACAAGTCCATCACAAACCATAAAAACATTCACAGCATTAGATACAAAACCATATAGTGTCTCTTCCATCCCATCTGGAATTCAAATCATAAAAAGACATGGGACTATGAAACTCAACTGAACAAGCTTCTCCAATTATTCGTGCTCTAGCAAAAATCTAAACACACAAACGTATATAATCAAGACATGAACCACATACCAAAATGGCTCATCAATCTATGATGGATATATAACCTTATCCTATCACTTAACCCCATTTATATGTCATATGCATCTCATTACATCCCTCTATAAAGCCCTTAACTTAGTTTAGTTTATAACTCGCCCCGTTAACATTTAACCCAAAACAGTCCCATTTTTCGTACTTCAAACTATGGGTCGAACACCCCCTTAACCAAATTAACATGTCCTGTAAAAGAAACCCTATGCCCTTAAATGTGTTAGATAACTCCCCCATTTGGCCGCAACCTTAAAGCTACTGTTAAGGCCCCCATATATATATATATATATATATATATATATATATATATATATATATATATATATATATATATATATATATATATATATATATATATATATATATATATATATATATATATATATATATATATATATATATATATATATATATATATATATATATATATATATATATATATATATATATATATATATAATAAATATATATATATATATATATATATATATATATATATATATATATATATATATATATATATATATATATATATATATATATATATATATATATATATATATATATATATATATATATATATATATATACGTACGCACACGCGCGCGCGCGCGCCCGCGCAAGCTTGCACGCATGCCGCGCGCGCCACGCGCGCCCGCGCGCGCGCACGGACGGACGGACGGACGCACGGACGCCCGTACACACATACACACTGTGACATTCGTCAAATTTCCATCATTTAATTTTTCATGTAGTACGAGTATTTTAACTGTTTACCGACTAATTGTCGTCATGAACGTGTTAATTGTTTTGCTTTGCGGACAAAGCCCTTTTTAGGGAGAGCATATGTAACATCTCAATGTTTCGCGATTATTAAGTTGTATGCAATACACAAGTTTGTGAACGTTTTATGTTTTGCCGTACGTCTATTTGTTATAGTTATTAAGTTTTCGTGACGTCTCGCACAATTGTTTTGTTTTGGGATCGTATGCTAAACGGTTTTGCTGTCGTGTTTATTCAGTCACGTCTAAACCTAAACACTGTGAACCCGAGTCGAGTGTATAAGCTATCACAGCAAGTGTACATATACTGAATATAAAACCTTCATTTATATTACCAAGCTTGTCATACAAGGGTCTCAAAAATCAGTCACATGTCTAAACCTACATATAAACTTTATAGTTTATTTGCCCCACTAAAGGACAGCACATTTGCCTAGTTTACCCCTTTTGGGTATATCACAAGTTAACATTTCCAGATTTACACTAACCCTAGACTAACTATACAAGTTTATATACAAACCCAAAGTATTATCCAATGTCCAAATACAAATTATCTCAGTCCAAAATACAAACATCAAAAGTCTGCACAAGTCTTCACAATACAACTCCTGGATAGAAGTTTTGTTCCAGCCAACCCACACGTCCCGTCCGAACCTGCACAACCAAGAGTCTTCATCCCGTCCGAACCTGCAAAACCGAACGTAGCATCCCCATTGTGAGTCTTTTGTCTTTTTCGTCTTTCTTTTGAAGTCTAGATGTGCTTGTTTGTACGAACCTACGAATAAACGTAACAATGGTTAGTCATTGTAATGGACTTATACTTTTATACTAAACACTGAAAAATTGTTAAACTTTTTAAATGCAAACATGTTATGTTATTGCTTTTCTGTCAACCAAACCGAGACCCAATTTAAACCAAACCGAGACCCAATTTAGACCAAACCGAGACCCGATTGAGACCAAACCGAGACCCAACTTAGAACCAAACCGAGATCCATGTTCAACCAAATCAAGACCCAATCAAGAACCAAACCGAGACCCAATTTAGAACCAAACCGAGACCCATGTCCAACCAAACCGAGAACCTAATCAAATCAACCAAGTTCTACTTTCTGCCAAATTATTAACCATTCTTACCAACCAATCCAAATGTCTTAATCAAGCTTTATTTTACAGAAAACATTAATCATGTCGCGGGTATAGAAACCCCCAACTCAAATCAAAACCCTAATTATTTTAAAACCTTTTTTTTTAAACATCTAATTAACATTGCCACATTCCAGAAACATCATATAAACATGAGTAACATTCGAATATATAAAAACCCCCAATTTTTATAAAACCCTAGATTTACTTTTTATTAATTAAAATGCTAATTAAACCTAATCTAAACCCAAACCCCTTAATTAATTTAATTAAAAGTGAGTTATACAAAAACCCCCAAATGACCGAAACCCTAATTTTTATAAATCGACTTTATATTAAAATTTGTTTGATTTTATAAATGAAAACATCAATTAATCATGTTTAAACCCGATTTTGATGAAAACCCCCAAATATTTCAAAACCCTAATTTTGTTTACTTTCAGTCCGAGAATCATATGATTTACAACAAGTATATACAAATAAATTAAACCCACTGATATTTATTAAATCAATTAAAGCTTTTAAAAGAACCAAGGAGAATGAACTTATCTTTGATTTTGGTATTTGATTTACGAAACCGCAAGGGAGAACACATCATAAAACCAATCGGTTTGATGTGGGGATTAAACCCCACATCTCACACGATCTAAACATCTCAGACCACCACACATGATTGTTATATCCACAAATGATTAGATGATAGCCATAGAAAGGGTTTGAACCGATCTAGGTTAAGAGAGAGAGAGTTTTGGGACGGTGGAGGAAATATCGAGAGAGGAGAGAGAGAGTTAACTCTCAGATATGGGAAGTTGTGTGTGTAAACACACGTAATGTACTCCCTCCGTTCTTGTTTATTCCGCCAGTGGGCCGGGCCGGGTCTATTGACCTTGGGCCGGTTTGTGTGTAAATGTTTTGGACTCCCATTTTGGGCCTTATATGTTTATTTGGTTTAATTAAAGCTCAAAACGAAATTTGGTAAATTTAAGTTATAATTTGACCCGTAAAACCCGACCATTTAATAAACCGATTTTATTTATCGTACTTTTCCGTAAAATCGTACTTTTCATAAACGTATGGTTTCGTCAAGCACAACTAGGGTGTCGAGTCATTTAATAATACCATTACTCGTATCGTAACTCGATTCTTAAATTAATTAGGTCGCGGCTAGCGTAACCGTACTCTCGAGCTATTTTATCTTCGTTCTCTTTGCTGAATTTACGAGGTGAGTTTATAGCCCCATACTTTACTATTTTCACTGCTTTTTGGGGTGAGACATTGCTTGATTTTAACGTTTGAACACAAGTGCATTTACTGATTTATATATTAGTCTAAGTCCCACTAAAAACCCAGTTGCATTGGCCCGTGAATCGTGAACCGTTAATTACTTTGTGTAAGCGCGAATGTAATGGATAGATCTATCGGGATTGACGTCCCTGTCTGTCTTGTCCAACAAGGGGACAAGCGGGCACAGTTTCATTTGAATCTGATATAGGATGTCGTGGGTTTAGGCATCTAGTTTGGGCTACATTTATATGATTATACTACCGGTGTACGCTTCGGTGTCACGAGCTTAGACTGTAATAAATACTTTTGGGATGACTTTGTATCTGTTATATTGTCATCACATTTGGGAAAATCTTGTGGTTCATTAAACATTTCCAACTAACTAAACCTATGAACTCACCAACTTTATGTTGACACTTTAGCAATGTTTTTCTCAGGTATTAAGAAGGAAGATGCTAAATGAGGTCCCATGCATTGCCGTCATTTCTTTGAAACAACGATCATTTGTACCATTTGAGAAAACTATGCTTTGTAACCATATTCAGTTTATGCTTCCGCACTTTGTTAAAACAACTTATTTTATTAATTACAAGTGATCTATTTTCCGAACGTCTCATTTAGAGGTCGTTCTTTGTGACTATGTGTGTATGATAATCATGACGTCACCACTCCCTTGTCGCCATTATACTCTGATATTTTGGGAGTGTGACAGATTGGTATCAGAGCACTAGTTATAGAGAACTAGGTTGCATTAGTAATTCTAGACTATAACTGCTCTATGTTTAATCGATTATCATACAGATTGTAAGTATTAAGTATATACATAAGTAATAAATGGGATACATGTGAGTTAACAATTACGAGGTATATTTACATGGGTTACATGTGCAACAACAAAATCTGAATTATGTTATATGGGATACATGTGGATTCAACAATGATTGCTATGTTATGTTAATGTCCTTTTTACGGACTAATTTTATGAGATATTTACACACCTTTATTTTGTTTATGATTACAGCGATGTCTTCATCCGATGATTCCACGTCTACAGGAGCGTACTACAACCGTAGTTCACAGTAGACCATCAGTTCATCAGTAGGACTACCTAGAGGATCGCCGTCAGGATATCCGTGGTACCGGATGGTTTCAGATGACGATATAGAGAGAGAGGCTGAGGAGGTTCGTCATTCACCGATTCGTATTCCTGACGCATCAGCTGACGATGTGCTTAGCCTAGAAGGCGGAGGAGAGGATGACTTAGACACTGACGTGGTGCAGTCACCAGGTCAGACATCAGTGACTGGAGATGAGATGGTAGAGGAGACAGAGGATGATGGGATGGAGTTTACAGATGGGGAAGGAGAGCCTATGGAGGTCACAGACACTGAGAACCCTCCTACTGCATATGCCGCTACTCCTGAGGTTTCCCTAGCACACATCTCCTCATCTTCATCTGAAGACGAAGGAGAAAGGACTGCTATTCCTGCTCCAGCACCTGGTACCCTACCTTTCTACTATGTGAGACGACGTCTTCGGGGGAGAGCTGCTCGACCACCACTTTCACCTTACAGACCCCTCATACCTTTCACTGCCACTGACAGGCATGCAGCCCGCACAACTGCCAGTTCTGTCCCAGAGACACCGTTACTGCTACCACCACCAGAGACTGTACCTGCAGTGTACCAGGAGATGCTTACTGACGCTGGTATCTCTACAGGACCGATAGCTACGACTCCTCTTCCTAGGAGAGCTACGTCGACGGTGGTGATGCTTGGGGCGGCAGATGGATGTGTGACGACACGGTTGAACAGGTTGGAGGATGCTGTAGAGGCGTTGGGTGAAGAGTATAATGAAGTGCAGGATAAGTTGGAGGCACTGGCGAAGAAGAGTCCAGTCAGGGATGAGACAGTGTTGACAGTATGTGTGACCCGTCTACGAGGACAGCTTCTTACTGTTCTTGATCAGATGGAATCCATGCCGAACACTCGTCTTGAGGAGATTGAGAGCCTGATGACCCGTTGGGGAGTAGAGCCATTGGTGGAGACAGGCGGACTAGAGGCACCAGTGGATGACCCTGTTGCAGACTTGGATAAGAGGTTTAGAGCCGCTTGTCATGACACCGATGTTAGATTGAGAGATTCCCAGGCTCGTGAGCTAGTGGTTGAGAGGAGATTAGCAGAGTTGGAGAAGGAGCTTCATCAGCGCCGTGAGGGCACTAGTTAGATTATCTTGTACCATCGACGTATCCCTGTATGACCACTAAGCTTTGAAGTTTGTCTTAGCTAGTTGGTATTTTATTTTCTCTTATTATGTTATGACAAACTATGATGTATTATCAAACGATTTCATGAATGATATTATGAATTGCAAAAATTGTGAGATCGTTATATATTGTGTATTATATCTTGGAGCATTTCATAATTGTGTTGTGTGTGCCATGCATGTTATGTCTGGCAAAACTCATTATCCTATTACCTTGTTAGATTATGGCGCCAGTTAGAAGATCCGAAACGCAGAATCCGCCAGCCGCTACCGGTGGAATTGACACCGCCCTGTTAAGCCAAATGATAGCCGAACGAGTGGCCGAGGCACTCGCGACCGCTGAATCAAACCGTACAGCTAGCACACAGGAGGAGACCAACAAAGGAGCTACTAATGCTATTGCACGAACTTGTACCTACAAGGAATTTCGTGCAGTTACGCAAGTAAGTTTCCGAGGTACTGAAGGAGCAGTAGGATTAACCAGATGGTTTGAGAAGCTAGAATCCCAATTTGGGATTAGCAATGTCGCTGAAGCCGACAAGGTGAAGTTTGCGTCAAGCACGTTAGTGGATGGTGCTTTGACTTGGTGGAACGTCTATGCTCGTGCAGTGACCATTGACGTTGCCCAAGCGACGCCCTGGAGTGAATTTAAAGCTATGTTTGTGAGGAAATACTGTCCCCGAAATGAAGTCAAGCAGATGGAAGTTGAGCTGTGGAACCTGAAGGTCAAGGGTACTGCTCTTACTGCTTACAATCAGCGCTTTCAAGAGCTGATTTTGTTATGTCCTGAAATAGTGCCCAACGATGACCGATTGTTGGAGCGCTACATTGAAGGACTACCTTTGAGCATCAAAGGGAATGTGACTTCATCCAAGCCGACCGATTTGCACGAGGCAATCGACATGGCTCAGAGTCTGATGTACCAAGTGGTACAGGAGTTGGGAGAAAATACTGGGGATAAAAGAAAGTGGTCTGGCAACCACTACAACAACAATACCAACAACAACAACAACCCAAGCAACTACAACCAGAACAAGCGACAAGAAGTAGCAAGAGTGTTCAATGCTGGACAAGGAAATACTGGGAACTACGCTGGAAGACTACCTTTCTGCGGAAAATGTGGTCGACACCACGAAGGAGCATGTCCCCCTACGTGCTACAATTGTGGGAAGGCGGGACATAAGGCAAAGGAATGCCGAGCACCACCTCGTGCTACTAATCAAAGAGGACCTGGAACGCAAGGTGGCCAAGGAGCAAATGTCACTTGCTTTGGATGTGGAGAGAAAGGTCACTACAAGAACAAATGTCCAAGCAGTGGGAACCAAGGTCGTAGTAACCAGATTCGAGGGAATCAAAATCAGAACCAAGGGAACCAGAAGCAGAATCAAGGGAACCGAGGAGGGAATAACCGAGCCACAACTAGTACTCCTGGAGGATTCACGGCACCTAGCAAAGTGTATCATCTCTGTGCTGAAGCTGCTGTGCAAGACAACAATGTTGTGACTGGTACGTTTCTAGTCAATCACAACTATGCTTCAGTACTATTTGATTCTGGTGCGGATAGGAGTTTTGTGTCGTCTATATTTAGTGAACGCCTAAATGTTACCCCTACTGCGTTAGACGTTAAGTATAATGTAGAATTAGCCGATGGGAAGTCAGTAACCACCGACGTTATTCTAAAAGGATGTAGTGTAAGGCTACAAGGTCGTTCGTTTAGTATCGACCTACTCCCTATAGAATTGGGAAGTTTTGACGTCATCATTGGAATGGATTGGATGTCGAAGCATCACGCGGAGATTGTATGTCATGAGAAGTGTGTCCGTGTTCCTTATGGAAACGACGTACTCATCATACAAGGCGAAAGAAGTGGTGTGAAGAATGGATCAAGATTGGAAGTCATCTCATGTATCAGGACCCAAAGATACATTGAGAAGGGATGTCCGGTATTCTTGGTTCAAGTAACACAAAAGGAAGGAGAAGAAGATCGCGAGAAGAAGGTGGAAGATGTACCGATCGTTAGAGACTTTCCGGACGTATTCCCTGAGGATTTACCCGGACTACCACCAGCACGGCAAGTGGAGTTTCACATCGAGCTTACACCAGGAGCCGCGCCTGTTGCTAGAGCCCCATACCGTCTAGCACCGGCCGAGATGACAGAGTTAGCTGAACAAATAAAGGAACTTTCTGACAAAGGTTTCATTAGACCAAGTTCCTCACCTTGGGGAGCGCCGGTCTTATTTGTCAAAAAGAAAGATGGATCCTTTAGAATGTGTATCGATTACCGAGAATTGAATAAGCTAACGATAAAGAACCGCTACCCATTGCCGAGGATTGACGATCTTTTCGACCAATTGCAAGGATCTAGCATATACTCGAAGATCGACTTAAGGTCAGGATATCATCAACTAAGGGTTAGAGAGGAAGACGTTCATAAAACGGCTTTTAGAACCCGGTACGGACACTACGAGTTCCAAGTTATGCCTTTTGGTTTGACAAACGCACCTGCGGTATTCATGGATCTCATGAACCGAGTTTGCAAACCATACTTGGACAAGTTTGTGATTGTATTTATCGATGACATCCTTATCTATTCTCGTAATGAAGAAGAGCACAAGGAACATTTGAAGGCCATATTAGAGCTGCTAAGGAAGGAGAAGTTATATGCAAAGTTTTCCAAATGTGAGTTTTGGATAAACACAGTGCAATTCCTTGGGCATGTGATCGACAGCAGTGGTATTCACGTTGATCCTGCTAAGATCGAGGCTGTAAAGGATTGGGCGACTCCAACAACACCCACGGAGATCCGTCAATTTTTAGGTCTTGCTGGTTACTATAGGAGATTCATTGAAGGTTTCTCCAAGATAGCTAAACCAATGACGGAATTGACTCAAAAGGATAAGAAGTTTGAGTGGAAGGAGGAGCAAGATTTGGCATTCCAGACGTTGAAGCGGATGTTGTGTGAAGCACCGATACTAGCCCTACCCGAGGGTAATGAAGACTTTGTGGTGTATTGTGATGCATCCATAAAAGGATTAGGTGCAGTACTGATGCAAAGGACTAAGGTCATAGCTTATGCATCAAGACAACTAAAAGTGCACGAGAAGAACTATACAACTCATGACCTAGAGTTGGGAGCAGTGGTGTTTGCCTTGAAGATTTGGAGACACTACCTTTATGGTACTAAGTGTGTTGTATTCACTGACCATAAGAGTCTACAACATATTTTGAATCAAAAGGAACTCAACATGAGACAACGACGTTGGCTAGAGTTGCTCAGTGATTACGATTGCGAGATTCGTTATCACCCAGGCAAGGCAAATGTCGTGGCCGACGCTTTGAGTCGAAAGGAGAGAGTTCTTAGGGTGAAGGCTTTAGTGATGACCATTGACTTAGACCTTCCATCCTTAATTCTCAAGGCTCAGAAAGAAGCAGTCGAGGAAGAAATACTTAAGACTGAAGATGTTGGAGGAATGATAAAGAAGTTGGAAGCACGTTCGGATGGAACGTTATGCCTTGATAATAGGAGTTGGTTACCATGCCATGGCGACCTACGATCCTTGATTATGCATGAGTCGCATAAGTCGAAGTACTCCATACATCCGGGATCTGATAAAATGTATCATGATCTGAAGATGTTGTATTGGTGGCCGAACATGAAGGCGGACATTGCTACATACGTTAGCAAGTGTTTGACTTGTGCCAAAGTCAAAGCCGAACATATGAAACCATCAGGATTATTGGTCCAACCCGAACTGCCAGAATGGAAGTGGGAAAGGATCACTATGGATTTCATTACCAAGCTACCAAAGACAGCAGCCGGATTCGACACGATTTGGGTAATCGTCGACCGACTCACCAAATCGGCTCATTTCCTACCCATCAAGGAGACTGATGGAATGGATAAGTTAGCAAGGACGTACTTGGAGGAAGTAGTCACGAAGCACGGTGTGCCTGTGTCTATAATCTCCGACCGAGACAGCCGATTTACTTCGCAGTTTTGGAAGTCACTGCAGAAGGCATTGGGAACGCAGTTGGATATGAGCACTGCGTATCATCCCCAGACCGACGGTCAAAGTGAACGGACCATTCAAACCCTAGAAGATATGCTGAGAGCTTGTGTGATTGACTTTGGAAATAGATGGGATAGACACCTACCTCTGGTGGAATTCTCATATAACAATAGTTATCACACTAGCATTAAGGCAGCGCCGTTCGAGGCACTGTATGGTAGGAAGTGTCGTTCACCCGTGTGTTGGGCAGAGGTCGGTGAAGCACAACTCACTGGACCTGAAATTATACACGAGACTACTGAGAAGATCTTTAAGATTAAGAGCCGTATGCAAGCCGCAAGAGATCGACAGAAGAGTTATGCTGATATGAGATGCAAACCTCTTGAGTTTGAAGTTGGTGACAAAGTCATGTTGAAGGTCTCACCTTGGAAAGGTGTGATTCGCTTTGGAAAGCGTGGAAAGTTAAACCCTCGTTACATTGGACCCTTCAAGATTATAGAGAGGATTGGTCCCGTAGCCTATCATTTGGAATTACCCCAAGAACTTAGCCGAGTGCATAATGTGTTCCACATTTGCAATCTGAAGAAATGCTTAGCCGACGAAGCACTCGTTATCCCTTTGGAGGAGATTCAACTCGACGAAAAACTCAACTTCGTAGAAGAACCCGTAGAAGTCATGGACCGTCAAGTTAAACAACTCAAGCAAAGCCGTATACCTATTGTGAAAATCCGATGGAACGCGCGTAGAGGTCCAGAATACACGTGGGAACGTGAAGATCAATTCAAGAGCAAGTATCCTCATCTTTTCGCTAACCAACCTACTACGACAACGTCTTGATTTCGTGATGAAATCTCTAAAACATGGGAATACTGTGACATTCGTCAAATTTCCATCATTTAATTTTTCATGTAGTACGAGTATTTTAACTGTTTACCGACTAATTGTCGTCATGAACGTGTTAATTGTTTTGCTTTGCGGACAAAGCCCTTTTTAGGGAGAGCATATGTAACATCTCAATGTTTCGCGATTATTAAGTTGTATGCAATACACAAGTTTGTGAACGTTTTATGTTTTGCCGTACGTCTATTTGTTATAGTTATTAAGTTTTCGTGACGTCTCGCACAATTGTTTTGTTTTGGGATCGTATGCTAAACGGTTTTGCTGTCGTGTTTATTCAGTCGCGTCTAAACCTAAACACTGTGAACCCGAGTCGAGTGTATAAGCTATCACAGCAAGTGTACATATACTGAATATAAAACCTTCATTTATATTACCAAGCTTGTCATACAAGGGTCTCAAAAATCAGTCACATGTCTAAACCTACATATAAACTTTATAGTTTATTTGCCCCACTAAAGGACAGCACATTTGCCTAGTTTACCCCTTTTGGGTATATCACAAGTTAACATTTCCAGATTTACACTAACCCTAGACTAACTATACAAGTTTATATACAAACCCAAAGTATTATCCAATGTCCAAATACAAATTATCTCAGTCCAAAATACAAACATCAAAAATCTGCACAAGTCTTCACAATACAACTCCTGGATAGAAGTTTTGTTCCAGCCAACCCACACGTCCCGTCCGAACCTGCACAACCAAGAGTCTTCATCCCGTCCGAACCTGCAAAACCGAACGTAGCATCCCCATTGTGAGTCTTTTGTCTTTTTCGTCTTTCTTTTGAAGTCTAGATGTGCTTGTTTGTACGAACCTACGAATAAACGTAACAATGGTTAGTCATTGTAATGGACTTATACTTTTATACTAAACACTGAAAAATTGTTAAACTTTTTAAATGCAAACATGTTATGTTATTGCTTTTCTGTCAACCAAACCGAGACCCAATTTAAACCAAACCGAGACCCAATTTAGACCAAACCGAGACCCGATTTAGACCAAACCGAGACCCAACTTAGAACCAAACCGAGATCCATGTTCAACCAAATCAAGACCCAATCAAGAACCAAACCGAGACCCAATTTAGAACCAAACCGAGACCCATGTCCAACCAAACCGAGAACCTAATCAAATCAACCAAGTTCTACTTTCTGCCAAATTATTAACCATTCTTACCAACCAATCCAAATGTCTTAATCAAGCTTTATTTTACAGAAAACATTAATCATGCCGCGGGTATAGAAACCCCCAACTCAAATCAAAACCCTAATTATTTTAAAACCTTTTTTTTTAAACATCTAATTAACATTGCCACATTCCAGAAACATCATATAAACATGAGTAACATTCGAATATATAAAAACCCCCAATTTTTATAAAACCCTAGATTTACTTTTTATTAATTAAAATGCTAATTAAACCTAATCTAAACCCAAACCCCTTAATTAATTTAATTAAAAGTGAGTTATACAAAAACCCCCAAATGACCGAAACCCTAATTTTTATAAATCGACTTTATATTAAAATTTGTTTGATTTTATAAATGAAAACATCAATTAATCATGTTTAAACCCGATTTTGATGAAAACCCCCAAATATTTCAAAACCCTAATTTTGTTTACTTTCAATCCGAGAATCATATGATTTACAACAAGTATATACAAATAAATTAAACCCACTGATATTTATTAAATCAATTAAAGCTTTTAAAAGAACCAAGGAGAATGAACTTATCTTTGATTTTGGTATTTGATTTACGAAACCGCAAGGGAGAACACATCATAAAACCAGTCGGTTTGATGTGGGGATTAAACCCCACATCTCACACGATCTAAACATCTCAGACCACCACACATGATTGTTATATCCCCAAATGATTAGATGATAGCCATAGAAAGGGTTTGAACCGATCTAGGTTAAGAGAGAGAGAGTTTTGGGACGGTGGAGGAAATATCGAGAGAGGAGAGAGAGAGTTAACTCTCAGATATGGGAAGTTGTGTGTGTAAACACACGTAATGTACTCCCTCCGTTCTTGTTTATTCCGCCAGTGGGCCGGGCCGGGTCTATTGACCTTGGGCCGGTTTGTGTGTAAATGTTTTGGACTCTCATTTTGGGCCTTATATGTTTATTTGGTTTAATTAAAGCTCAAAACGAAATTTGGTAAATTTAAGTTATAATTTGACCCGTAAAACCCGACCATTTAATAAACCGATTTTATTTATCGTACTTTTCCGTAAAATCGTACTTTTCATAAACGTATGGTTTCGTCAAGCACAACTAGGGTGTCGAGTCATTTAATAATACCATTACTCGTATCGTAACTCGATTCTTAAATTAATTAGGTCGCGGCTAGCGTAACCGTACTCTCGAGCTATTTTATCTTCGTTCTCTTTGCTGAATTTACGAGGTGAGTTTATAGCCCCATACTTTACTATTTTCACTGCTTTTTGGGGTGAGACATTGCTTGATTTTAACGTTTGAACACAAGTGCATTTACTGATTTATATATTAGTCTAAGTCCCACTAAAAACCCAGTTGCATTGGCCCGTGAATCGTGAACCGTTAATTACTTTGTGTAAGCGCGAATGTAATGGATAGATCTATCGGGATTGACGTCCCTGTCTGTCTTGTCCAACAAGGGGACAAGCGGGCACAGTTTCATTTGAATCTGATATAGGATGTCGTGGGTTTAGGCATCTAGTTTGGGCTACATTTATATGATTATACTGCCGGTGTTGTTAACGCTTCGGTGTCACGAGCTTAGACTGTAATAAATACTTTTGGGATGATTTTGTATCTGTTATATTGTCATCACATTTGGGAAAATCTTGTGGTTCATTAAACATTTCCAACTAACTAAACCTATGAACTCACCAACTTTATGTTGACACTTTAGCAATGTTTTTCTCAGGTATTAAGAAGGAAGATGCTAAATGAGGTCCCATGCATTGCCGTCATTTCTTTGAAACAACGATCATTTGTACCATTTGAGAAAACTATGCTTTATAACCATATTCAGTTTATGCTTCCGCACTTTGTTAAAACAACTTATTTTATTAATTACAAGTGATCTATTTTCCGAACGTCTCATTTAGAGGTCGTTCTTTGTGACTATGTGTGTATGATAATCATGACGTCACCACTCCCTTGTCGCCATTATACTCTGATATTTTGGGAGTGTGACACACACATACACACATACATACATATGTGTGTATACTTTTACCTATCCATAATTTGCTGATTTTGAAAATACGAAAAGTTTGTTATGATCAGAGGGTCTTACCCTAACCCATTTGTTTAGTCCTCTTCCAGATCTTTTATTTAATTTATAATATAAGTCTCATGTTTGTTTTAAGGTCCAATTATACTCCTAGGTACCCTAAACATCTTAAAACATTAATTTAACCCGACTGATTTCCAAAACTGATTTGACATTCCGACTGTTGTAACCTATTTTTGACCCACTTCTCAACCTCCAATTTAGTTCTAGTTTCTTGAATTTGAAAGGCAACTCAAATACCTTTCCAGGGGTACCAAGATCGTAATTTAAAAGTTTATAAAACTCCAGATATGATCAAAACAATAACCCCAAAATTCTGCCCAGTTTTTAATGACGAATTTAATATGATTAACCTAATTAATCATACAAAAACCCTAATTAAAAACCTAAAAACGATATCTAATGATAAAAACCAATTAATTACATCACTAATTACAGGTCATTAAGAAGCCTTAATAAAAAATTATGAATCTCAACTCTAATCCATCATATTAAGTTACATATACGTAAAATAAACGTTGATTGTCATAGTTTTAGTGTGTACCTTAAACCCTAATTGAATTATTGGGTTTTCTTGCTCCTCCGTTGATAGAAACCACTGAGATTAGAGTTATGGAAAGGATAAATTCGTTTTTGGGGCTAAAGAGAGTAATATGGGTAATTAAAACTAACCAGGAAGCCTAATAGTACTCAAACTGGGCTCCCTTTCCTTTCCTTAAGCAAAATTCGGCCCAAAATCAAGTCCAACACCCTATGGCCGACTTTTTTAATTATATTACTGTAAATTAACTATTATTATTATTACCTTAAATTACCTTAATTTATTTCAGCTCCTAAAGCCTACCGAACCTTAAAACCGTAAAACTAGTCAAATTTACGCGTATACCGTAAAAGATGTAAAATATAAGATTTTATAAAAACTCTTGAAATATGAAATAAACTAATTAACTAAGTCATAAATTACTTAAAACCATCCCGAAAAATACTCACATGATTAATTACCTCATCCGAGATCTCTAAATGCTAAACCTTAAATCGTAAAAATACGATTTTCTATAATACATATACGTAAACATAAAACCACGAAAAACAACATATCATTTCATAGTCACTACCTTGTGAGCTTATGAACAAGAAATAACCGTTCCTCGATTTACTTATGAGTACTATATACCTATAAACGATATCTAAACCTCACTCCAAACACACAAAATAAACACATAAGCTCATAAAGGCACATATTTGTACAAAACACCCTAAAGTATAGTCTAAGTGACGAAACCCAAAACCATGGTTGTCACAAGCAATAAAGTATATTTAATTTACAACACGAAAAGTATATAATTAATTCACGACAAGTGATTAAGCATAATATAAGACATGACAATATTAAAAACGAACATAATTTACGTATATACGACACGTATAAGAATACAAATTAAGACACGAAAATATAAGTGGGATTCATGTTATTAATTAACCTTAAAAGACTATTAATAAAACCATACAAGTAAATAAGGCCCAAGGCCCGATCCACCAAAAACAAGAAAAATATTAAGAAACCCTATTTGGTCCCTATTGGCCGCCGGCAAAGAAAAAGAAAAGGGAGAGAAAAGATTTTGGCTTTGATCTTTAATTCGTAAGGTGGGGTTCGTGTTTCTTTTCCTAAACCTTTCATCATTCGGTAATCATCAACCTCTTTTCTTATTTTAAAGAATCACGAATTTAATTAAATAAATGAATAAACATGTATCTTATAATTAAAAACAAGGAATGCAATCCGTTTGGCTTGGTTTGATTGGAATGGAAACCGAGAACCCCTTCATGGGGTGCTCTCGGTGGGGTTTTTGGCCCAGCAGCCGCAACCACAGTGGCTGTTGTAGCTTAACAACCATAACCCCAACAGGGCCACGGTGGTTGGGTTGTGCTGTCGTTGGGACTAAACAGCAGGCAGCGGCTGTTGTGGCTTAACTGTGGAAAACAACAGGGGATGCAGTGGGATCGAACTACTGCGCAGTGGAAGCCGAAGCCACATCTTCGGTGGGGGTAGGTTGCTGCCGGTGGGGAGATCTTCTGGGTAGTGGTAACCCGCAGCAGGGCTGTGGTGATGGTGGTGTTTTGTTCGAGCAGCCGAGACCAAATGGTCTCGGTCGTGCTTGCTTTGGGAACGGGTAAACCGAAAGACAAAAGGGGTATTTGGGATTATTTTGGATTATTTGATTGCGGCTTATAAAATAATTAGCTTATTTAATTATTGATGAAATTAATCACGGCTTAATTAATATATCGAAATATAAATGTTCATTTATATATCGAAATATAAATGTTCTCCGAATGTCAATGTTTTTATTTTATATCGAGCATTTATTTTTTATCGACAAAGATGTAAAATAAAAACATTACATGTAAAATAAAGTAGGACATTAAATACACATTTTGGATCGAAATTTATAAATAAGATATATATATATATATATATATATATATATATATATATATATATATATATATATATATATATATATATATATATATATATATATATATATATATATATATATATATATATATATATATATATATATATATATATATATATATATATATATATATATATATATATATATATTCACATAATATCGACAAAGATGTAAAATGTATGTAATCCAGAATAAGTGGTCACGCCTTATTCGTAATCTACACTTTGACACAATTCAGAATACATGCAATGCTCACTATCCGGAATGTGTGTTCCAACTCTTATCCGGAATCCAGTATTCTCAGGAATCCGGAATGTGGATTTGTGAAACAATCCGGAATCCAGTAAAAGGTGCTAATCTAGAATACCCAATTCTCTCACTATACGAAATCCGTGTGAAAGAAGAAGTCCGGAATAAGTATTCTATCTCTTATCCGGAATTAAAGAACCTCAAGTTATCCGGAATCCTATTTATGCTTCTTATCCGGAATGTAAGTTTTACCTCCAATTCGGAATACACAAGATGCAGCTTATCCGGAATGTGCACTTAAACTACAATCCGGAATAAATGAACAAAACCCTATTCGGAATAAACGAAAATTAATCTTATTCGGAATACTAAGTTTTACTACAATTCGGAATGTTAGGGTTTTGGAAACCCGGATAACACAAAAATTAAGCAAACACGAAAATAAGCTAAAATCAAGTAAGCATTTAACTAAAAGTTTAACCAAATCAAAATTAAGAAAAAGCTAATAAGTCACAATTTAAAAACTTTTAAAAACACTAAATAATCTAAATATTAAAATCAACTTTTTATAAAAATAAACTATTAAAACACTTGATTAAAAATAAGAAAAATAACATAATAAGCACTAAACATAATAAGCTAAATAGATCAAACACATTAAATTCAATAAGCAATCAAACAAACACATCAATCAAAACAAGAACATGATTAAACAACTACATGATTATAAAAATCAAACAAGATTAAAATGAGAAAGGTAGAATGAGAATGATTTATGAAAAGCTTGAAATGAACTTAGACCTGCGATATATTTCATTATGAAATAGAAATATTTTTGTTGCCGTCATTTTAATTTCTCGTTTTACGAGCCTCCTTCGTAATTTACATTAAACCCTTATGCGTCATTCGTTATACGACGTGTTAAAGTTTATTAAACCATAAGCCCTCATTTATATATCGAAATATAAATGTTCAGCACTAGCACGCAGGTGTTCTATCTTAACCTGCTGGCAGGTTAGACACTTAGATACGGAAGTAGCTACATCTTGTTTCATACTGTTTTTCCCAAACAGTTTGTTTACGGTTAATGTCGGACATATACTTTATCGATAACATCTCGTATCGTATCGTTTGACGTTACCTCCTCAGTTATCACACGTTCACGATATGTTTCACATATCACGTTCACCATATGTTCGCGTATCACGTTCACAATTTTTCACGTATCACGTTCACAGTTGTTCACATATTATGTTTCCATTATGTATCTCGTATCATTGCTCAGAGGTTACGAATTTCATTCTTTTCATGTTATTTCGTATCGTATCATTTTATGTATCTTTGTACGTTAATTCTTATCCACTCGATCAGATTCGTGAGGATCTATCTTAAGTTGAGGAACCGGAAAACTATTCTAAATCTTCAAGATAGGGTCATGAAGATCAAGACTTTTCCTTTCGTCAAGATCCTTTGGAGAAACCACCCCGAGCGGGAAACCACTTGGGAAACAGAAGAGTCCATCCGGATTTCCTATCCTCATTTCCTCCCATGATCCGGGTATGTTCTTTTCAAAATTTAAACCTGCGATACATTTCTCGCATATAACCTCTATACATGTTACGCACTGGGATTATGCTAATCAAATGAAGATAATCTATGTATGTATCTATGAACAATTTTATATGTAGCCCAAAATAACATGGCGAATGTTCATCTTTTATTCAAATATAGTAATATAAAGTCAGTTGCTTCATTAGAGTATGAATTTTGGATATTAAATCTACTTTTTCACTGATCAAGTTTTCACGGTGCATGACCTGGTTCATAAAGCACAAGACAATCTAAGACTACTAATCATGAAATTATTATTCTTGGAACACGCAGAAAAGAAAACCAAACAATTTAAAGTCGACCCCATTGCAAAAGAGACCTCAGTCAATCATCATTTCATCCTAATGATCATGTCATTTCTTTTTTATTTTTATTCTTCTTACTCTTCTTCGCCTTGTTTCTCTTCCCCTAGTTGTTTCTCGCATCCGAAGTGTTATCGCCGCTGCTTTGATTTTCTATCACCAATTTCACCTATGAATCATCGTAGACTTTTTATTTAAACTTAGTTGTGTAGCTTCTCACTCACGTGACTAATTGCCCAACCTTTGATTCCTCACTCATGACATATTTTTTATGAATTGATCTATAATTTGCCCATAAACTTGCATCCCCTTCACAGCAAGTTTTACATCCTTCGTTGTGTCTGATTGCTTGATATCCGATTGACTAAAAAATATCCAAAAACTCAAGAAATCTTAATATGGATTGCTGTTTGGTTTGGTCTAAAAAGTGACAAACCCATTCATAGTTCAAAGTCTACAGTAGTGCAAATCTAACCTTAGATATTATGCAAAATAAAGTGCCTTCACATTACATACAAACGATATATCTTCGTTAGGAAATGTTTGAAAATTCACAAGGGCAGTAGCTAATGCGCATTTATTATCTCAAGTTCATCCTAGCAAGAAAACAGATACTGTAAATCATAAGGAAGCAAACTTGTACAAATTCTTCTATGGTCTCCTACTAAGTTGAATTCCGAAGATGTGGTATGTTTAACCTGTTCTACTTTCCTCTAAACTTCAAATCCTCTTTGCTGCACCCTGTCGGCTTAAATTCAGACCACAAATTTTGACTTTTGATATTCAAATGGTATAGAAGTAAAAAGTTGGTAAATAAACTAAAGGATCGCTATGTCCTAGGTTTAAATTTTTATCTAAACCAAGTGCTTGAAACCGACATAGTTTGCAAGTAATGATACAAGTATTTATCGGTTTTCTCTGTGACATGCAGGATGACTTTAATAGAAGAACTCGACCGCCTTCTACGGTCGACGAGGATAACTAGAGTGACTGATTTTGCGACTCCATAGCTTCACACGTCTGTTTTTATGGGGAATTTTGTTGGTTAAACTGTATATAAAAGTACATATTATGTTGGGGGTTTCAAATACTCATGTAATTTGTTTTAGTTATTTGGAATTGTAAAAGTTGCGATACTTTTACCAATGCGCATCTAGGACTATAGCTAAACTTCCCACTTCCATGTTTTTGCTACGAAAGTATCTACATATTTGATTATTAGATCATAAAATTCTGTTACCTTGTTATTCTAAATACATTCTAAATATGCATCTCTACTGAATTGGTTCCAATAATCAGAAACATAAGCTATTTAGTGATGCAAGTGTGCACTTAAGGAAATCATTTTATGATTTTTCTCCAACAGATAATGTAGTGACATGTCAATGATAGTGAAAGCAAAGCCAATACTTACAACTTAGAGAGTTGTAGAGTCTGATTAGTGTCCACTTGTTCTCACAATTCACAAACAGCTGTTTGTGCAAACTACTCCTTCCTTACATTTATAAAGTTTAGGAATCAAAATTATTAGGATGTTTAAAAAGATGAATGAGCATAAACTTACCCGTAATCATAATCACCGAGATAAGCAAAAAACGGATCGGGTAATTTAGAACCGAATTGATATGGGAAACTTGTGACCTGTTCGACCCAACTGGTATTCTTCAACCAATTTAAATTTTTTACCTTTTTAACCATTAGAAATAAAACATGCTGAAATCAATCCATTTAAAGCATATCACTATTACCTGTAATTGTGTCGATAAACCTGCATCGTGTACCTACCTGAAGTAAGAAGTAAAAACCACAAATAATTTCAATTAGAAGTTGAAACTTATATCGGGATACACCTTCTAAATTTATTTTTTCGAAACCGTCATACATATGAGAAAATACAATCACCAAAATATATAATATATCAGTCTCTTTTTTTCCTAAGGTTCATGTAGGAACATAAAGAACATAACTAAGCTTGTTAGAAATTCTAGTCTTTATGAATAATCTATATGCCCCGTGATCATCCTCGCTAAAGTATCATATTTAAAATATTTAATAGGTGGGTGAAATAAAATACACATTTTGACCCATTGTCGGACCACCCGTTGCCACAGTAAGTGAGTAACAAACACTTACCGGAAGAGTCCTAATCATATGCTCATGAAGCTTCCACTAAGCCTGTTTCAAATGATACACGAATATTATTAATTGTTGTAAATATTACATAAGACTTTATGAATGAGAGAACCCAATCTAGCAACTTTAGATTGTTGATATTCTAATCGTAACAAGTCAAGGTTGAAGTAGGATCTACCTAGAAGTTTATTAACCAATGCACATGCTTTCTCAACACACTTTAGAGTTAGATGAGCACTTCTTCCATCATTGTATCGATTATCCTACACGTATAAGGTTGTCTGTTTAGCAAGCAAGTCGAAAACGGCCAATTGGGTTGGAACAAAGTTCACTAACATACTCCTTGTATAACAAATTCAAATGCGAAACTAAATAAATCAAAACCTCACATAACAATCACAACTCAAAAACAAATTCAGAATTTAAGGAAAAGCTTCTCTAGCTTAATTGAACCTCTCCAGTAAATAGATTTATTGGAAGTAGTAATATAACAACAAATTGTACCCTACTGAGAACTATGGAGATGGTTTTTACCTTTAAACCATATATAGGGTAGAGCACTTTTCTTGGTGTGGGAATTACTTGTCGAGTTATGATTTTCAATCCATTTTCTATCCATACATACTTGAAGCATGATATGTATTGACTCCATTCACATAATGCACACCAAAGTGTAATACTCCTTAGTTCACTTTCGGTTTCACTGGATGACTTTGCCTTCTGAAACCCAAGTAATTGTTTAAGCATCACTTGCAAGGTAAATGGGGACATTATAGGTGGTCGTTACTTACCATTAACGTACAAACGTTGAACAGTAAATATATGTAATTCCAAAAATCGTACTTATCCAATTAAATATTTTTTTCAGATATTATCTAGTTCTGTTATCAAACAAATACAAACGTTGAACCCCTCTTATATTAATGGGCTAAATTTGGTCACCACTACATCGTAGTGGCAGAAAACATTGTGATCCATTAGTTGACAATAGTTATGTGACACGTTCTTTTATAGTTTATGATCTTGAATGTTAGCATTCATGTGATAAGAATATGAGAATGTCATATTATTATTTTCAAATGGTTCATATTTGGTAAAGATGAAAGTAGGTACCTGGAAAGCTCCTCCATGACCACACTCAACACATCGAACTGATTCTATACGTAGAAGAGTTAGAGCAGCTGCAACATCTTTCAAGGCTACCATTTTGATGTCTACAAAATATTGAATATTCGGTTAACAATACTGATGCTATAAACTTTTACCATATCCAAACACTAATCTAAAATTTTAGTACATACTCAATTCCATGGCAACTTTTATACATATCCAAGCACTCTTAATAATTTCCATAACATATTGCTACCTTATCACAAAATGAATTTCAGCACAACATAATATCAAAACATATCGATAATGAAGGATTGTGGATTTAAATTGAATATCGAAGACAGTTATTATGATCATAGTACAGTACCTTAGTAGGTGCCACGTACCCATGCAAGTTAAGGTTCCCATTCAAGTTATTTGATAACGCTGCATCTGTGTTTAAAAAAGCGCGCCTGAGGCACGCCTGAGGCGTGACTGAGGCTGATGCACACCCTTATTTCATCAGACACCTTGAGACAATGCAATTATGGGATGCGTGGTGAGGCGCACGCATCGGGCACGCATCAGCTAAAACGTGCTTCAATTCTTTATTGCGCATCATGTACTTAGGCATTACAAAGTGAATTTTGTCTTAGTCATATGTGTTGGGCTTTTTCTTATGGGATTTTCTTTTTAAAATAGGGTCAATTTGACAGATTATAATAAATAATTCACATAATGATAACACTTCTGAAATTTTTGGTAATATTTATGTATTCTATCGAACGGAATCATGAACTATGAAAATCCATGGTATATTTTGGTCGTAAATTTGGTAGTTTTGTGTTTTGTGCATTGCATATAATTTATAATTATTTTTGTATAAGACTGTCGCCTCAGGTACGTGATGCGCGCGCTTTCGCCTTAGCGCCTCGCGCCTCGGCTTTTTGACCCTCAACGCCTCGGCGCGCTTCGCGCTTTTTAAAACCCAGCGCTGCATAACAGTTATATGATAAACTTATTGACGAATATATCCACTTTCTATCATCCAAATACTACAAAAAATATAAACAAAACTTAGAATAAAGCATATGCAAATGAAACTGAACATCAATAAGTATGATGTTACTACAACACTAATTGTACAAATGAAACTAAATATTTCTCTTAACAAGTATGTTAATCAACAAGTTAATCACTTAAGGTGTACAAAAAGCGCTGAACATCAATAAGTGTCTCCGGGCCCCCGTGATTCAAAAGAAGCACTCCAAATTTCTCCTCATCAATGTGCACATGAGATTCAACACCACTTATGTAACACCCCCAAATTTACACAATTGAATACAGCGGAAGAGTCGTTGGTGTTACGGGATAGAACATTACTCACATCATAGACAACGCTTAAAAATCGCGTCGTTTAATAATAAAGCATTTTCCATTCATAAATATCAAATTTACATAGGTCCCAAATCATAGTATTTCATACAAGTTTTACAAAGCATTTGAATGGAAATTGTTATTTAAGTGCGGGCCATAAATTCTTGTCGTCTTCCCGAGAATTACCTTCAAGTACCTGAGATAAAACATGTTAAAAGAAAAGGTCAGCGAAAACGACGAGTGAATTCATAGAGTTTAATGAAGTACCATTAATATATCATCGGTATATATTTATTACCGAAAATATTTTTGTACAAATCCTTGTAGTAGGCCATAAAATAGGCCAAAAACATTTTTTACAAATCCTTGTCAAAATCATAATATAGGCTTTTGCCTTCAAAACCATTATACGAACCATTGTCGTAAAAACATCATACAATGCGTTTTATAACGTTGTTTGAAGTTAAATAAAAACCGTTATATGAATATGGTTATATAAAACCAAAACACAAACATAATATCAATAATAAGAACCCGTATTGCTAGTCAGGCAATATATTGTAATTCAATGCGTAAATCAGTATTATCGTTATTTTTGGATTATTATAAGCCGCATGACATTGTTACCTTACTATACCAAACAACGGGTAGCTAACCCGAAACTCAATTTGCCCATCTATGTTAGCGTGTCGTCACAAAAATCACGCTATGGAAATCTTCTCATACATAAATTCGCTTACCAATCAATGTGGCACGACGGGGATCAACTGTCAAGGCGCGAACTGGGGTGATCGTCCCCAAATAGTACTATTATATGCATAAGCATCTACCAAATCCCGGTAGTTTACAATTCATGCTAATGGGACTTTTAGTGACATAACCTAACTTTAATAATACATTTTATTTCATACATTGGGTCATATAATCATTCATCGAGTCATACAATCATTCGGGTCCAAATCAATAAACAAACAATCGGGACAAATTGTGTCCTATTTTATCAAAACTAACATGTTATCTCCCTCGCGGTTTTATAAAACATTTCATAAAAACATTTAAAAGAGTGTGAGGCTATGAGCTCACGTTGATTGGGAAAGGCGGATTATCAGAGATATGGATGTACGGTACGTGCTTCTATCACGGAAACCTATATAAATAATACTTGGTCTTAGACTTTTGTCCAATGACTTTATAAAAATAATAACTATGTATATATATGATGATTTTACAAATATGATTATAATCAAGTGGGATTGTACATCTTTATTACTCATTATAGTGTTATGTGTAGGTAACTTTTTATACTAGTTTCACTAGTTTATCTTGTTTACATGTTAAGGCCCAATAAGCCCTATTATAAGCCCATTACATTATATTGGCCCATTTTATACTCTTAATATCAGTCCTATACTTACATGTTGGGCCCAAGTGGGTTAAGCCCAATAAGTAAGTTCATAAGTGTTTAGCCAAATTAGTTGGATTAATAGTCCAATAAGGCTAATTTGGCCCGTTAATGTCCGTATGTTATAAAGCTCGGGTTTTATCTATTTTTACTTGTAATATGTACTTATATATCAGTATATAAGTTATAAAAAGATTACATTAGATGGGTCCGACCATCTAAGTTTTAATTGACGAAAACGTTAATTTTACGGTTTTAGCCGAAAAGACGTAAAAATCATGTTTATAGTTTTGTAACTTATAAAACTTATCAAATTGTCATTTTTATAAAATGTCTCATTTATTTATTATTGTACATACTTCTATAAATGTTATATATAAGTTAGTGGGTTTTAAGTTTACATTTTATATATTATTTACTTGAGTGCTATTATAATACTATATACTTTAATTTTCACAAATCTGATTTTTACTTTCACTTTCACCATTTTTACCATATCTTGAGTTTTACAAGGATATAGAAGCTCATTTTTGGATGACATAAACTTCATATTATGTGCTATAATTTACTTAGTTTTAGCTACTGCTCAATCCAAGTCTAAGTGTCCCTAACAATACTCATAAAACAGACTATTCAGATTGATACATCAGTTTTGTTTTGACCATATCTCACTCATTATAATGTTTCCATTGCATGGCCAACTCTCACATGTGTACAAGACTTAATACTTACTGTATATTGACTATACCATTTTATCAGTTTAACATAAAGTTATTTACTGTTTTTTTACAGCCAACTATTTTAAGCATGATTTAACCATTTTTACATATAGTTTTCAATCTTTTTATCCAAGTTTATCAACACATGATCTCCACACAATATTTTTAATCATCATTCATCATCATATACATATACATAAATAAAGAAAATACAAGATTACATATTCAAAATAACAAAAGGATAGGAAGAACAATCTCTATACCACTAAAGTGATGAAAAGATGGGATTGATGATGAACAAGACTTGGTTTTGGGTAACCAATCTTATGAGATATCAACACCAACTCTAGGATCACCAAATATTTGTGGACTTCTCCAAAAATCAGCCCTTTATCTTCATGAAAACTCCTTGCTAGTTGTTAAAATCACCTCCAATCAATATATCTTCAATGGGTTTCCATCATATGTAAGTTATACATATGATTTGTGGTAGAAATTTTTGGATGAATGGTGGTGGTGATGATAAATGGACGGCAACAAGGAGATCTAGAGAGGAAAATGTGTGGTTTTTCATGTTGTAAATGAGATAATGGTTTAGTCTTGGCTAGTTTTGTGGTGCTAGTGGTTTGGAAAGAAACAAGGACAAGTGTCCTTGTTTACTTAAGTAAACTTGACACATCAAGAGTGTGTTGTGTACTCTTGGAGGCCACTTGTATAGGGGTGGGCAAGTGTAAACTTGGCCCATCCCTATTAATTTACGGGTACTCCTGGATTCTAGTTTCCTCGATTTGCGTGCCCTCGGGTCGTTTTACGAAAAACGTTTTTATAAATTATGAATCAACGGCACAAAACGAATCTAATAAAAATTGTCTCATCAAAAACGGAGTTCAAAAATATAAATACGTAATCCTAGGGTTTCCGGTTTAATCGTAAAGGACATTAAATTATTCACGTAAGTCCTAATCTCTTCTCGTAAATTTGTGAGTTTATGAACCAATTAAATTTAAAATCCCAAAATAATATTCACGGATAAATTTATTTCCTGAAATGTCGGACTTTCACCAAAAACGGTGTATGTAAACGTAAGCACGTAACGTAGAGTCATCCGGTTTAGACGTAGTCGATGCTACTTCAAGACGTAAACCCAAATTTCTTCCCAAAAATAAGTGAATTCATAATATAACATTATAATAATGTTTTTAAATAATACTTGAGAATAAAATATCGACTATAAATTGACGGATTGTCACAGCATTTACCCCTAAACAGGATATGTGTCCTCAAAGATCGATTTATCTTACTACTCGCTTCTTATAGAGTTAAAACCATGTGGGTATTTCCTCCACATTCGGTCTTTTCTCACAAGTGTAATCCATTACAATACGCGAGTTTCATCATACATAACTACGGGAATACAATCAGGCTTAATGTTGACTTACTTTCTCTATCCATGATGTTCACGGGTTTTTGATGAATGCAACTTTTCGCGATCCAAACTTCATTAAGGAATAGTCAGATTTTCACTTGATAAACGTTTCATCAAGTTAGATATATGAAACATAATTCACGCAGCCCTTGAAGTCATAGAGTGGATCCAGCTTATATGCCTTTCAAATCAACTTTTACATTATCTCAATGGTCCCATTCAACGGGGACTTATTTCCCATGATCTTTCAGATTATCAATTCATTTTTCCAAGGTGAAAATTTTTGGCATAACTTCGCTACCCATCCTGCACTTCAAGATTTAAATTTCATATTCACATAACCTCCTGCCCACTACTGGCAGTCAATAATCAGATCCTAGTTTCAACAATCATTTCAGGTCTCGCGGGTCGGGTATTTTGTAAGGTTAGGTTTGTCACCATAGGAAACCTTATACCTATAAGACATGTCCAACTCACAATGGGTGTATGTCGGGTGTCTTCATCCCAACTCCTACTTACAGATGCTCTCACATTTAGATCCTCACAAGATTCGATCTCGATCCTATTACGATAGTTATCAATGATAATCTCTCCAAAGGAAAACGATTATACGGTTATTACTAAAGGTCAATTATTCAAGCATAAAACAACACTTCTAGTGTTTTGTATCATTACATTACCTTGTCCCTTCGATTGTGGTGGTAAATAGTACTCTCATCAAGGTTCGTTCCCAATGACTTTTGAACAAATCTCTAAAAATTCGATGCGAAGCGAGGATCTTGATAGAGATGATCGATACAAGCACACTATGTTTATACAACTCCTCTAAATACAAAGAGTCAATTTCTTCATCGAGAATCAATCATTAATAGAATGATATTAGCAGATTTGGTCAGTCTGTCGACGATGACCCAAATCGAATCAAATTCAGATGATGACCTTTGCAATAGTTAGACGTTTACTAATGTATGAGGTGATGTCTGCCTTCATAATTTGCCATCAGTACAACTTCTTCAGATAAAGATACATTAAATCAGAAATGACATGAGTAGAATAATTAATCTTATGAGATTCCAATCATAACTAAATCTCACAAACCTCCATATTTAGGAAATCACAAGCGGTCTTTTTATACATTTAACGCCATCGTCTTCTCAATTCTAATGGTCCATATTAGTCGTGAACCCCTTTTATTATCTATATTATCTTTTTTACAAGCATCAGCTATTTTTAAATTGCTCGGCAATTTGTTTTGCATAGTCATTACTAAGGAACACATCCTAATTGATTCTTTATCCTTTCTATATAATGTGTCAGTATGTACATTCCTCTTTCCTGATGAAATAATTATCATAACCACAATTCACTCAGAAATTCTTTTTTCATATTTTCTAAGTTTTAGTTTCGTCTCAACTATTATCTTTATTAGTTTTGCTCAATCTGGCGTTTAAAGCGTCGATAGTTATTACAAAACATTAAATAATAAATATTTAATTTTTATGAAACGTAAACGTAAAAATTTTAAATTTCTTAGTTCGACCAATTATATAAAAATGTTCAAAACAAATTTGAATTTAATTAACACGATTTTGGTGATTTATCGAAAATAATTAACAAGATTAGTAAATGTTTGAAAAATCTTTGTTTATACTTTGGTCAAAATGTTCTTAGTTGAAAGGCAAAAATTGTCGTTTCAAATTTCAAGTCATGGTTTAAATGGTTTCCTGAATCCCTCTTAGGTTGTCTTTGAGGTATACACAAACATTTACCCCTAAACAGGAGTTTAGTTAAATGATTTGGGTATAAGGGAATGATTCCTTAAAAGTCCTTTGATAGATATTTGTTAAAATATTTTTGCACTTTCTTTTTGATAAAACCCAAAGTCTTAAATGGCTCAATTTTTTTTTTGAAGAGTCAATATATTCCATTATCTATTAATCACACAGTCAAAAAATATAAAAGATTAAGTCTTAATTCACATGTTAATTATTCAAGGTACAGGTTTTCATTGCTCGGCCAATTCAAGGCAGTCTATAAATGATTATTAACTCCTTCTTATTCTTATAAACCAACAGATGGTCCTTAATGATCACCAACATGAATTTATCAAATTACAGCCTACACACGTGGTTCACTAATTTTATGGATGCTACATGTGCATTGGTCAATCCAAACGACATCACGTGAAACTCATAATGTTCATTACAAGTTCTGGATGTAGAGATTGAAATAGATAATCTTTTTCGCGGACGCAAAATTGATGATAAACATGTCGTGGATCAAATCATTAAAACATACGCTAGAACCTTGTAAATGATCGATCAAATCTATCATCTTGGGTAATGGATATCGATTTCGATCGTCAATTTACTTAGTTCACGGTAATCAATAAACATAAGGAATAATAACACCATAGCTCTTCATAATGACGAGCTTGGTAGAATAAAAGCTTTCTCTGACAAATCTCTCAGTTGTAGGGTAATTCTTTTAATTCAGATGGTGGCTGACGTACAGTGCAAATGCCACAGGTGCAGCATCGGGAATATAATTAATACCAAATTCAACCTGCCTTAACGGTAAAAGTCTAGATAATTCACCTGCAAATACCTCCTAAAGTTTCTATTAACAGAAACATCATTTAATACATTTACTTTAAGTTCTTTCTAGATTACAATATCTATGACTAGTTCAAAACCATTCATGGTTTAATTTCAAGTCTAAATGCAGGATATGGTCATCCATTAAGAATTATTTAGATCACTTTTGATAATCAACATCTTATCTTTTAGGGGAATTCTACTCGAGTTCCCATCAATTAAGACAATGTCGTCATGTCATAATCAATCAATCCATTCTACTGGCACTACCAACTTTCCAGTTTCATTACCGTTGATAAGATGTGAACTTCTCAAAAGACTAATAATAACTCATAATCCTTCACAAATTCAAGGATATCTGGAGACATAACTAACATCAAAAGAGTAATGTCAATGCATAATCTACGCGAGAGAATTTCAAATCAGATACAGACAAAAACATTTAACGAATATAAATATATCCCACGTTTTCATCAATTGAGTACGCATTCGAAAGCTCCTCGGATCGTTACCCAGGTCATTCAAATGAAATATAATCAAAAGAAATGATAGGAACGTCGATACATCCAGTCGGGTATCAACCCTCGGTAATCAGATACTTTTCCAAAGAATCTCACCACGAGAGAATTGGACAAGAAAGGGATATCAATTGTCAATTAAGACAATTTCTACAGATGATTAAATTCGATTCAGAAAATAAATTGTACAGGCACATATGTAGGTGTTCCTAACAATATGTCCCTATTTTTTCACTTCTTGCAGATCTCATAAAATTTAATCCTTCACAATCTTCAATGAAAATTTAGTGTTTATTAATAATTTCATGGTGACTACTAATCAGCCTTGCATGGTCCCTTCCGAATTGTATGTAGGCGCGCAACTATATACAATTTTAGGATTAACGATGCAATACTCAGTTCGTCAAAACTTTTGTCATCATGTTTAAAATAAAACTAATTCCATGTTTAATTCTAGAACAAGAATCAAAATTTACAAAGATGTTCTTTGTTATAGAAACAATTAACTTTTCCAAGGTGTTTCATAAACAACTTCATTTAGATAACGATTATTTATAAATCAAACTTTAAATAATCCTTACGGTGATGAAAATTCAATCTTTATTAAGGGATACTGTTTTAACTTATAAAAACAATGAGTGATCTGCAAAAGTGTGAGGAAAAGTTGTTCACGAAGAACTAACTTAAATATATCACGAAATGAGCTTAGCCACTTAATCATGAGGTTCATGACCTCGATGGCACTAAAAAGAATAATCTACAACGTAACTCAAACCGAGATGAGTACTTGTTCAATGGTGGCATCACTAATGCGATCATTAGAAAGAAGCAATAAAAGATAGATAACATCGATACATGTAGGATTTAGTAATCAAAGGTAGTCTTTTCATTAATCACAAACAAGTCAAAATTGTACCGTAACACATTACGTGTCACTATGTCATACAATTCGAAGAACTCATCCTACCAACTGATGTCTTAGTTAAGTTAGGTATTTTTAAAAGATACCACAATGAATACTAATCTACAAGAGTCATTAGGTGTTCCACATGTCCCGAAAGATCCATCGGTCCCAATTCAGAAGAAGATTTCTTCAATTTATTTATTTGACACTGGGCATCCTCGTTAGAATGTCCTAGGAACAACCCTTAACACGAACCAACAATCATTTAAAACCTTATAATTCAATCACAGGACTCAACAACTTCCTCTTAACAACATCATATTCCATACGGGTTAAATTTTACTTTATTCAAGTTTCAACCAACTTATACTCAATGCGATATCCTACCTCATTCTCTAATACTTTCATCCTTATTCTTACACCTTGAAAGGACAATAAAATTTCGATATTATCAACACTTAATTTCCACTCCTATATCTCTTACAACAATAGTTATCAAATGAGTCACTAGTATGAAACGACTCACACATTCAATCAGACTTCTCAGAAAGGTACTAGTGGCATGAGGCTTTTGGGTAATGGTTCCAATGACAGCCTCAAGTGCAACATTCACCCTTTCGATTTCAATTTAAGAATTGGGTGACAACGAACCAGATGACACCTTTCCAGGTGGTAACGTTTTGTCAAACTCCACTCTATAAGGAAAGATAGCCATGTCATCGATATCAGATTTAATCTCGCCAATTCTTCTTCAAGATCTTAATCAACTACTATTAACATTTCTACGAATATCAACCATTTTGTTGGGATCATAATTATCCACAACTTGGTTTAGATCTAGAATAGCTAGAATTCCTACGGGAATAGCTTAGATTGATTTGCTAGGGGAGTTAGGGTTTCTTGTGACAATCTACGTCGTATAAATACCTCGTATAAGTATTAAAATAATCATCAAACAATCATGTAATCAAATTACATCATATATATATATATATATATATATATATATATATATATATATATATATATATATATATATATATATATATATATATATATATATATATATATATATATATATATATATATATATATATATATATATATATATATATATATATATATATATATATATATATATATATATATATATATATATATATATATATAGATGGGATCAATAGAAAACTTAATCTCAAAAGAAAACTTAGAAAACTTCCTCCTAACCGTTGGATCAAAACTACTCTCCCTTCCTTTTTTCGCAAAAACTACAGGGACCTGATTGACACTTCTTTCTTTCTTCAAGGGCGGATTTTGTAAATTCACATCAATCATATATAATGTCTATTTTTCTCACTTTTTTTTTTCTTTTTCTTCGTTGTTCTCTGTAATAACGTATGTTCTTCTCTCCACCGTTGACCACCCTTCTCCACCATTCATCACCGTTCCCCACCATCATTCCTCACCATTCCCCGACATCATTCCCACCATACACCATCGTTCCATACTATTTCTTTTGTAAGTTTGAAGGTAAGTTTATTTTGTTACTTTTTTTATCATCAATTAATATGGCTATATCTTCGTTGGCATTTATCTAATGCTTATTGATTACAGTTCGAATAATTTTTTTGGTAAAAGTTGATAAAATAATCGATACAAGTTGTGTTTAAGAAGCCGCACACAAGGTGTTTGGTAAAATGTGTGAAAGAAATTTTATAACAAAATGCCTTATTTGTTTGCATAAACTATTTATCACTAGTATGGTATGGTGTTATTTTATATGCCTACATGAAAATGAGCGGGGTGCCTGGATTCTATATCTCGGTTATCGTGTCTTTGGTTTTGGTAATAGGCACTATGAACATTTTAACAAGGTTTTTCGTTACGTCACAGTTTGTGTTATCACCAATGAGTATTAAGTTTTGGTTTTAGGTTGAAGATGGTTTTGGTTTCAATAATTACATTACTGTATAGGAATTTTTAGTGCTTTTAGATTCGATTCACTTTAATTTTGTCGACTTAGATTATGTAGTTATAAAACTTCGAAACATGACATATCCCAGAAGTTATGACACAAATCTTTGATCAAATCTTCAATATTCCCATTTCTTGAGTTTGGTGTCATCTAGTGCACATAAGTACCATTGCGTGATTGGATATGTTTATTTTAGCATATAAACAATATAAGATTGTATGTACGATTTCTTATTCAAGTTCTAATATGCCTTCTTTTTGCATATAAGTAGTTTAGAGTGTTTGGATTTGTTTATTCCAGTCGACAAGCACTTAAAATAGCAGGTAACGAAGCACATAATGTGATTATTTCATTATAAACGCTTTTGGTCAGTGATGACTTGCAGACCACCACCATGAAAGAATGCAGTCCACTTTCAAGGACCAGAACCGGTATCAAAGATGATTTGTAAGATGTATACGCTGCTGCCAAATCAGCTGTCGATGATGCTAAACGCGCAGCAGCTGCAAGCCTTGTTCATGTTCGTATTGATGAACTTGTTAAGAAGTAGAATGAATACGATTCCAACGAGAACCCATTTTTTGGAGATAGTTATGAACCGAATGCACCTAAAAACTAAATCTTGACCATCACGACTCCGCTTTCAGTTCTTTAAGTCCACCACAGTCATTGATTACTCTCCAACCACAAAGGTTTCCCTCAATGGATGATGGTTTTACGTCTTATGGAAATTTGTTTACATCACGTAGTCCTAGTGGGTTGTCTCCTACTCTTATCTTTTAATGATAGTATGTAGCTTTTAGCTATTTAAGTTCTATATTTTGTAAATTTATGTTTGTTGTAGGAACCTTACAACATATATCATGAAGTTGACCGTGAACGTGCTTTGTCCATGGTCTTCACACAAACAAAGCAACAAGAGTGTAAAGACGGTGGTGGACGCATTTTTCTAGTTTAATATGGCAGGTACAAATACATTAACACTTGGATAAGTAATCATAATTTTTCTGTTGCCTTTATATTCGTACGATGCAAGCCATATTTTTGGTTCAAACGCCTAAACTCACTAACAATTCTATTACAGCCAGTCTGGATTGGAAGAAAATATTAATGAATTACATTTCAAGCTTACTAAAATACAAGCTATTCTTGAAACTGATCATGATTTTGCAGAGTCGTTTAATGTATTTGGTTATTGGGGCCTGTGTGACACAGATAATGTGATACCCTACAATAATGAATACCGAATGATGGAAAAGATGATTTCCTTGTGAAACTTAATTGAAGGGCTTGAAGTTACAGAAAACAAAACACTAACTGCTGAAGGGCTAATACAAATGTTACACCTGTCGGTAGATGATGACCCCATAGGAAGATTATGATGGTAAAGCTTGTATCTCGTTTATCTTCTTCTCGTAGTGTTATCTGCAAATCCTTGAGGTGCGAAAAGCCAACTAGTGCTGAACTTTTCACTTATATGATGTTAAAAGCTTGGCCTTATTTCAAGTTTGGCTACTTATGTGCAAATGGAGCAACTGCTGACGCCATTAAGAATGAATACAAAATCAATATAATTGATTTTGTCATTGGCAGACACTAAAGACTAAGAATTACTGGTATATATGATTTTAGAAATGCATTTGTAAGGGGTGGACAAGTGGAGGACTCAATCTCGTTGGCCAGAGGCTTGCAAATATTGCAGAATCATGTAAAGTCTCATTTGAGTTCATGGTGTACCGATAATAGTTTTAGATATTCAGATTCAACATCTTATAGTTCAGCATAATAGTTTGTGTTTTTTGTATTCTACATTACTAAAACATAATCGATTGCATTTATGTACTGATGCACCTTTATTTTCAACACGGATTCCCCTTTCTTGTTAGAAATTTAATTTTGGCTTACAAGTGAAGTGGATATTTCATTCCACTGTAACTATTTGAAGCTCTTGCTATTTTCAGATTTATAAACAGAAGCAACAAAAATAACTAATATGTGAGAGTATAGACACTTTTGACGAGACGCATGCCAATGGATTGCGGAATATTAGAGTCACTCGACGTAGTGTAAACAATAACTATTCGATATTACTTAATTTCTGAAGTATTGGAATTGGCTATCAATGCAAGTAAAGATACGAAGCTGAAACATATAACGCCACGTCATTTGCATCTTACTATCATATTAGATGAAGAACTTGACATTCTTAGTAAAGAAACTATGGTAGTGGTTTTATCCCTCGTATACACAGGTCGCTCATCAACAAGTCTGGTATCAAGTAAATTTATCAAGAATGGACGTTGAGTATGCGACTCGTGATGGCAGATGCAGATTTCTCCCGTTTGACGTTGAGTATGGACGTTGGTATAACACACCCTCCATGAGTCAAGAAACCACCTACTGAATCTGCGAAAAAATTGGATTGCAACATGTTGGTGCTGAGGTAGATGCAGGTGCAACAACCGATGTTACATGTGTCGTTGAGATGGTAAGAAAACCACCTACTTGAGTTGATGGTTGTTAATGCAAAGGCAAATGCATAGTTAGTTGTACTATCTTTGCAGCAACAACAACATGTTTGGAAATTTCACGTCTATCAGCCTCAAGAAATGGATCATTCCAATCACCTCTACCACATTAGTCAGCAAGATGTGCGGCTTTCATGGACTCCGTATATTGATGAATACTCTCCACCTGTACAAGCCATTCCATGTGAGTATAACACTATAAAATCGACAATATTGAGTTGCTAACAAAACAATTAATTTTCCTACCTTTGCTGCCACATAAACAAAGAAGTCATGAACGTTTGACAAGAGGATTTTTAACCATGAATCATTTGCCTAAAAAATTCTGAAGTAGGAACCTTAACGGTTTACCCAACTGTTTGACCTAAATAGAAGAACGTGACACATATAAAATTTGTGCCAACAACACTTTTACGTTCAACTGATAACAAATATCATATAACTCGAGTAACAACTTCACAATCAGTGCTTTAAGAACATAAACTTAATATATTTACAACTAACAAACAAAATGATCTAACCCACATTTTAATTCTGCACATCCAGCCCATTTAGCAGCAACACGAACACCAACAACTAATGCAGCACATAGTAACGAAATTGGAACCCTTCGCCCCTGTTGTAGTTAAAGTTTACATTAAATATCTTTTGGTCGAGTCTTAGAGTACTGTACGACAACAAAAGCGACAAAACACATCGTCATTACAACCCTAACCCACGACTCCCCTGCACTTACAAACACTACTTCAATAGACAAAGCTGATGAAACATAAAATCTGTTTTTGATAGAACAAGTAAAAGAAAATAACCCAAAATAAAGAGTGTAAAAAACACTATAAATGGCAGACAAGTGTATTATTTCAGACCCAAAAAATATATAAAACGGATGCACAAAATATATAGAAAACGAATGCACGAAAATATATAAAACGGATGCAAGAAAATATATAAAACGCATGCACAAAAATATATAAAACGGATGCACGAAAATATATAAAACGGATGCACGAAAATATATAAAACGGATGCACAAAAACAAGTTCATTAAACACCAACTTAGATTTAACTGATGTACATACTCTAGTGCTACATTTTATCTAGTGCTAGATTTTTATCTCGTCACCAGCATGCATCTTAACTGTTTCCTCTACCGTACAAACGGATTCAAGAAAATATATAAAACGAATGCACAAGAATATATAAAAGGGATGCAAGAAAATATATAAAACGGATGCACGAAAAATATATAAAACGGATGCACGAAAATGTATAAAACGGATGCTAGAAAATATATAAAACGGATGCACGAAAATATATAAAACAGATGCACGAAAATATATTAGACGAATACACAAAAATAAGTTCATGAAACTGCAACTTTCAACTGATGTACATACTATCTAGTGCTACATTCTATATAGTGCTACTTTTAATCTCGTCACAAGCATGTGTCTCAACTGTTTCCTCTACCGTACAAACGTATGCACGAAAAATAGATAAAAAAGATGCACAAAAATATATAAAACGGATGCACGAAAATATATAAAACGGATGCACGAAAAATATATAAAACAGACTCGAAAAATGCTTGAGGCTTATTTGTGACTCGGTTTGAGCTTGCTCCATGCTAGCATGCTGGTCATGTGTATTCAATTTCTTATATAGCAGCAACCGAAATACCTCACACGGATGCAAGCTAATGCAATGAGTGACAACAACAGACTACATCAAATTTGCCAAAACAGATGCAACAAAATTTAATAAACAGATGCAACAAATTTTCCAAAACACGATGTTATTAAATCGTAATGAATTGATACCCTATAATATGCATAATAAAATGCCCTAATATTATTTGCTAACTGATTCCCTAATTTAGTTTATTAGTTGATTCCCTACAATGTGATTTGATTAACGATTGTTATGATGCCCAGACATACATTAAGCAACTACCTAACTCGAAAACCAGACCAACATCGGTTAACACACGAACAACAAATCTACATTTGACCTAAAACAACTTGAATACTATTCCATACGCCAACACTGACCCGAATATTCGCATCGCTTTAAGTGATTCCTTTAATTAGTTATTAATCGATGCCCAAGGTTAGTCTATGACATGATTCCCTAAAACGTTATTGATATGATTCCCTATATTTGTTTGGTATTTGATGCCCTATGTTAGATTTGTTATGTGATTCCCTAAACCTTGCTTTGTCATATACTTTCAACGATGCCCTACACATACAAATAAGCAAATACGGCATCTTGTGAATTTAACTATGTATTATAATTAGGTTATGCTCTGTTTAACAAACGTGCATCCATGTTTCGATATTTAATGTTTATACATGTTATAAACGTGTCAATAAAGTCTTCCTATATAATATAGCCCACACTGATTCCTTGTTTTTTAACAAACGTATGCCTTACGTATATCAATATCACACGAAACTAACGATTTATTTTTTCAAAACTAACAAACGTGTGAATGCTTTTTTTAGATTTAATTATGGAACACATTCGGGCATCATATCAACATGTGGCTTCAAAACAACTAAACAACACATCATAATACATAATTGGTGCATCAAAATTATAAAATTTAACTCAAACATTTAATCAAACACATGGTGTGTAGTTTTACAAAACACTATTTTAATTCATTTTTTTACCAAAATTGTTCCATATCCATTAGATTACATTATGTCATTATGATTTACATTAAAAAAAACTTCAAAAATCATTGTATTAATGTTCTAAATTTGACCAAATTACGAAATTAGTGCACTTACAAGTTACATCTTTATATTTCTTCACTTAGTGCAGATATGATGTCGAATATGATAGAGCGGTTTAAATGGTTTAAAGCTTACAGTTAGGGTTCGGAGTGATGGATAAGATGGTGACGGCGAGGAAGATGATGACGGCGACGAAGATGGTGGTAGTGACGTAGTGATGGTGAAAACGGAGATGGTGTGGTGGCGGCGATGATACTGGTGGAGATGAGTTTGTGTCTGAGATAGTGAAAAATGATTGTCGGTGAAGTAAATTGATTATGTTTGGGTGTTTGGCAACTTTACCCCTCCGCTTTTTGGTAATTTACATGTTTTACCCTCCGGTTTGAGATGTTACATATTCTTCCTAGAAGTTTGTTTTCTGAGTTTTCCACGAAAAGAAGGTTTTCTCTAGAACCCATCCCTATATATATATATATATATATATATATATATATATATATATATATATATATATATATATATATATATATATATATATATATATATATATATATATATATATATATATATATATATATATATATATATATATATATATATATATATAAGAATGGGGTAAAATGAGAAGGGGTCTTAAAATAAAAAGTATAGGAAGGATTGTGAGAGTGACATGTGTCACTATGCCATATCACCATGCCACATAATGATGACACCTCATTATTTTAAAAAATTCGAATTTAAAAAAAAATTCGAAATTTATTTTTCGAAAAAAAATATTTTCGAAAAAAAAATATTTCGAATTTTTTTTCGAAAAAAAAAATTTCGAAATTTTTTTTTGCAAAATTTTTTTTTTCGATTTTTTTTCGAAAAAAAATTTCGATAATTTTTTTGAAAAAAATATTCAACTTTTTTTAAAATTTTAAATAAAACAAAAGATAATCTACTGCATCGCGGTTATATATTTTGATGCATCATGTTAAAAGTTAATGCATCACAGTAATAAGTTACTGCATTATAGTTCATCACCGAACTTAATGCAGTAACTAATTACAATTATACATTAACTTCTTAAGTTGATGCATCAAACATATAACTGTGATGCAGTAGATTATTTTTTAAAAATTTTAATTAAAACAAAAGATAATCTATTGCATCGCAATTTTTTATTTTGATGCATCATGTTAATAAGTTAATGTATCACAGTAATAAGTTACTGCATTATAGTTCATCACCGAACTTAATGCAGTAATTAATTATGTGATACATTAACTTATTAAGTTGATGCATCAAACATATAACTGTGATGCAATAAATTAATATTTTTTTATTAAATTTCGAAAAAAAATTTCCAAAAAAAAAATTTTCGGAAAAAAAATTTAGAAAAAAAAAATTTCGAAAAAAAAAATTTCCAAACTTTGTTTTCGAAAAAAAAAATTTTCCAAAAAAAATTTTACGAAAAAAAAATTAAAAAAAAAATTCGAAATTTTTTAGGTGTTGAGGTGTCATGATTATGTGGCATGATGATGTGGCTAAGTGACACATGTCACTTCTATAATCCTTCCTAGACTTTTTATTTTAAGGGACTTTTTAGTGTATCCCTACCCTATATATATATATATATATATATATATATATATATATATATATATATATATATATATATATATATATATATATATATATATATATATATATATACGGGTCTAAGTTTGACATAGGAAAATAAGATGACGACATGCCATATCCAATGTGGCATTATCTCATTGGCTACAACAAAAAATCCTATTTTTGTAAAAAATCGTATTTAATATAGTAATAAAATGAAATTCGGATTTAATGTAACAAGAGAATATACGACTCAAAAAAATATACAACTCTTTCTCATTCATCCTTCACCAACGCCTAATGGTTCGACTCTATACATTTTTTTCTTAAATTTACATGGAATTTGTTCTTTTTTGGTGATGTATGTAGGATCAAGAACCTAACGCCCTACAATGTGGTTCTTAATGGTATGTTATATCCATGTATACAATGATATAGATCGATAAACAATACAAAAATTTATTCACAAACTATTTGTAATCATTCATCCAAATATCAGGTCGGCTGAAAATATTGCAGGTAATCGTTGGCCATCTCAATGGAAAGACTTTTAGTACCTATATTATCGACTTTGCAGATTTTATATCTAAAGAGTTTGATATTTTTCTATTCAGATGCTGAAGATTTTAGACCCAACACCCAAAAAGATATTAATTTGATTAAGAAAGCTGTGGATCCTAACAGACTGACTGAGCAAACAGACTTTGAGAGTGCATTACTGTTAGGTGATCTTAAAACCAACTTAAATTGGGGGTGAGTTAGCGATTTTCACATAAACACATCATTTGTTAGAACATTATTTCAAAACAACTTTTTACATTGTTTCAGGGCAAGATTCTAGCTGGAACAGGGAGCAGCGAGTTCCTGAATTGATCACAGAAATGGAATCATATCAGGGGATAACAACCAGTTTTGAAAGTGGAATGATAGGCAGCAACAAAGATAATGCATCTAATCTCAAACTTATGGATTCAGCTTATGTCAAGAATCAATTGTTTGATGATATTCGACCATCTTCTGCCTTTAACATCAATAACTGAATGCCACACTTAAAAGCTACACATAATTACACCCCACAGGATGGTACAAGTCCCAACATGGACCGTTCTGGTGCCTATATGTTTCCCATGAGGTGTGTAACAGATTGAATATAATTTTATATTATTGACATGCCCTCTAATTTATTAGTAACAGATTGAATGCAGAAGCGATTGTGGGTTCAAAAGCCAAGCTCCGATTCTAAAAAGATTTCCACATGTTAGATTGTAGGGTATAGCACCATCCTGTACTACCACTGGCAAAATATACATTTCCAGCAACAGGATTGATTGGAGACACAGATCCACAAAAAGCAGAACACGGAACCATTAGGGGTGATTTGGCTGTTGTTGTTTAAAGGTACCAATCTTAAAAACTGCCAGTTGTTATCCCTACATGTGTTGCATCTGATCTTATAAATGTATAATTTTAGTATCTATAGTCATACATGTTAGAGAAATGTATAACGTCGGGCAAAAGATTAAAGGGTATAGCACCATCCTACACTACCACTGGCAAAACATAAATTTCCAGCAGTAGGATTGATTGGAGCCACAGATCCACAAAAATCAGAACACGGAACCGTTAGGGGTGATTTGGCTGTTGTTGTTTAAAGGTACCAATCTTAAAAACTGTCAGCTGTTATCCCTACATGTGTTGCTTCAGATCTTATAAATGTATAATTTTAGTATCTATAGTCACGCATGTTAGAGAAAAATATTATCCATTGAGCCTATATATAAAATTTTTCATACAAATTAGCTCCAAGAATCAGGTCTGCCCATCCATGTTGTTATATGTTCCATCAAGTTTATTGGCAATATGGTGTAACAAGTATCATATCTGTCAACCATGGTGTTATCTATTCTAAAAAATTTATTTGGCAATCCGGTATATGGAAAACCTAACTTGTGCTAAGGTTGCATCATAAATCCCATAAGTTCAAATACCTTTATCAATTATAAAAATCCTAAGCATATGGTGTAAATAAGAATGGAAACTCCCCTGGTGTTAACCCAAACACAATTATTGATCCCATATTTACAAATGGTGTGTAACATATTTTCTACTTCTATAAACATTATGTTTTCATTCGCTATAGGTAATGAAATGTTAAGAGATGTTCAAGTACCCGCGATGGCAGTTGGTTTGACCGATTGAAGTCACGTGGTGCATTTCCAGAAGTACATGACAACACAAGAATTAATTGCACTGGGCCAATAGTGAAAAAAAACCTCAAATCTGGAAATTCTAATGCATACAGATCAAAGCTTGGAAGCAAAGATGTACCTTTAGTATGATATGGTTGCAATACTTAGTTCTTCCGTATTCGTGAAATAAATATTTTTTGTTCATTTTCGTATTCTAATAGAGCAAAAGGTGTTTCATCCAAGGGGACAAAATTAAAGTTTATGATGTCTATTCAAGATATAACATTCAGTCACAAGCTCTAACTTAACTTAGAGTAGGAGGAGTCCAGCCTTATGGCTTGGCGCCATGGACACCATGCAGCAAAAGTCGACCGTGCAGGACTCCCTCCGCCTGCGCCGTCGGCTTGGCGCCATGGCCACCAGCCCTCGCCATGGGGTTTTCTAATTTTATTAATTTTTTTATTTTAATTGTTAAAGTGGCTATATGTGGAACCCTTATACCACTTTTTACTCCCACGGCACCAGTTTTCCCACGGCTCAAGGTTACCAGTGAAAACTGGTGCCGTAGGAGAAATTGGTGCCGTGGGAAAAAAGCTGACGTGGAAGCACTTTTTGTGCCATGGCACAAGGATTTCCTGTGCTCTTATAATGTTCGGTCAAGATATTAACATTTAGTCACACGCTGGCCTACCATCTAAGTCATGTTCTAAATGAATAATAGAATTTTTAAGATCCACATTAGCGTTTGGACTTTTAGTCTTTGAGTTGGAATTATTGGACGCATGTCGAAAAGCATGAGTAGAACTTGAACCAGCTCCATCCCGACTTGGCCGAGATATATTTAGGCAATTATAAGATAACAGATCTCTTTTCGAGATCATTTAACTTGCTGACTCTATCATATAGCAGAACTACCTTTTGCTCTGATGGCCCATGTTGCCTGTGCATCTTTATTTATTTTTAAGCTTATTTTTGAGCTCTTAACATTAACAGTTTGAAGCTGATTGGGCGCTCACGAACATTGCTTCTGGACCTTCTAAGGAAAAAAAGGTTAAGCTTACAGCAGTTTACGTATGGCAATACGGTGATTAAAGAAACGCTTTGATCAACCTACTTGGATCGGGTCTTGTGGATATGTATGGATCATGTCTTACGGATATGTATGCTAATAGACTCACTAAAGGAACAATTGGATTAGGTCTTAGGCATATGTAGAAACAAGTGCATACATTATTGAAACAGTTGGATCAGGTATGCGGATCAAGGTCATAAGCTTTCAGAAATATGAGTTTATTGGTTAAATATTTTACTTGCACAGACTCATTAAAGAAACATACATAAAAGTTAATCCCTAAGAACATGTACATATGGGTGAGATAGTGGTTAAATGTAGGCAAGAATCTGCATTAGAGAACAGGATACATATACTAAGTGATGAAGATGATATCGTATTCAAGCACATTCATGAATCTGAGAAGTATGATCCAAACCAATCACTAGATGACTGGCTTCCAATTACCCGCTTATGAAAGGGAATTCGTGGATGACTATGTTCCATTTACTTTGCTCAGGAATCAGAGTCCAAACACTCCTTCTTCCCTAGCATTTGTCTACCTCGATTGGTTAGTTATCTACTCATTTATTTGCCCATTACGTTATTATTATAGTTTCTAACTAGGTGAGATTATTTTAAGACACAACATCAGGTCTTGTGGTTCTCGAATCACAAAACCAAACTGTGAGTTGACTGAAAAGCACTCTGACCATTATTCAAAGTTGTATTCATGGAACAAATGTACCTGCTTATTTTGTTAGCCTAATAATAAGAAGTGTAATATTTAGATGGTGTTTGTTGTACATTTTTGTATTGAAATTATGAAATTTGGGAAGCTCTAGAATCTTAGATAGTCTCTTTCAGAAACTAAAAAAACCATAAGTTTGCAAGATTGAACAATATTAGACTTAACAAATTATGGAATTGTAAATGCAGACTGCATTAGTAGTACTCGAACAACTCTCTCTTGCCAGTTATGTCATTAGTTTATTACGATTGTGATTATAAGTATACCATGTCAATAAGTACTTTGAGTTATTTGATTCACTAATCACATGGCCCGAGATATAAGATAATTTATGTAACACTCTCAAATTTCTTATCGGTACAGCGGAACAGTCTTTAGAGTGTTACGGGATAGCACAATAACTCAAATCATAGACAACACATAAAAATAGTTGTACAAGGTTTAACATACATTCATTCGAAATAAAAGTTTCAAGTGTACAATAGGTCCCAAATTATACAGGTCATTAAGTTTAAAAAACATAGATCGAATGAACAGTTTTATTATTATGTGGGCCATCAGAGTCGATCTCCATCCGAATTACCTTCAAGCACCTCAGATAAAAACATGCCAAAATCATATCAGCAAATGCCGAGTGAATTCATAGAGTTTAATAAAACTGTTATATAAAACAATCATTGAAATCAGATCACAAGTATTATATCAGAAGTAAGTCCTCGTATTGCTAGTCAGGAAATATATAAATCAAAGCATACATCTTAAACCGTCCATGAGACCGTAGCCTCAATATTACCATTATAGGTAATATTATTATCGTTATTTGTATCATATCATATCGGATATTTAGATTACATTGGATTATTATTAGCCGCATGATATTGTTACCTTACTATCACAAACAAAGGGCCGCGGACCCGACAAACAATTTGTCCATCTAAGTTAGTGTTTCATCACAAAAATCACGCTATGTAAATCTTCTCATACATAAATTCGCTTACCAATCAATGTGGTATGACGGGGATCAACCGTCAAGGCGCGAACTGGGGTGATCTTCCCCAAATAGTACTATCATATGCATAAGCGTCTACCAAATCCCGGTAGTTCACAATTCATGCTAATGGGACTTTAAGTGACATAACCTAACTATAATAATCCTTTACATCTCATTTATTGGGTCATAGCATCATTCGGGTCCATATTATTAAGCATACCATCGAGACTACTTGTGTTCTATTTTTATCAAAAACTAGCATGTTATCTCCCTCGCGGGTTTACAAATCATTTTATAAAACATTTAAAAGAGTGCGAGGCTATGAACTCACGTTGATTATGAAAGGCGGATTATCGGCTACGGGCGTGCTTCGATCACGGAAACCTATATAAATAATACTCGGTCTTAGACTTTTGTGCAATGACTTTATAAAATAATAGCTATGTATACATATGATGATTTTATATATATGATGATGATCAAGTGGGATTGTACATCTTCATTTACTCATTATAGTGTATGTGTTGGTAACTTTTTATACTAGTTTTACTAGTTTATCTTCTTTACTTGTCAAGGCCCATTAAGCCCATTATAAGCCCATTACCTTATATTAGCCCATTTTACACTTTTAACATCAGCCCTATACTCACATGTTAGGCCCAGGTGGGTTAAGCCCAATAAGTAAGTTCATAAGTGTTTAGCCAAATTAGTTGGATCAATAGTCCAATAAGGCTAGTTTGGCCCGTTAATGTTCATATGTTATAAAGCTCGGGTTTTATCGGTTTTTACTTGTAATATGTACTTATATATCAATATATGAGTTATAAAAAGTTTACATTAGACGTGTCCGACCCTCTAAGTTTTAATTGACGAAAACGTTAATTTTACGGTTTTAGCCGAAAAGACGTAAAACTCATGTTTATAGTTTTATAACTTATAAAACTTATCAAATTGCCATTTTTATAAATTGTATCATTTATTTATTAATGTACATACTTAATTATATGTAATATATAAGTTAGTGGATTTTAAGTTTACATTTTATATTGTATTTACTTGAGTGCTAATATTATACTATATACTTTTATTTCAGAAATCTGATTTTTATTTTCACTTTCACCATTTTTATCATATCTTGAGTTCTACAAGGAGATAGAAGCTCATTTTTGGATGACATAAACTTCATATTATGTGCTACAATTAACTTAGCTTAGCTATTGCTCAATCTAAATATAAGTGTCCCTAACTGTCCATGCAAAACAGACTACTCAGATTTGCACTTGCATTTTGTTTTGATCATATCTCACCCATTATAATGATTTCATTGCATGGCCAACTCTCATATGTGTACAAGTCTTAATACTTACTGTATATTAATTTATCTATGCTATTTTATCAGCTTAACATAAGGTTCTTTACTGTTTTTATACAGCCTACTTATTTTAGCAAGATTTTAACCTTTTTACATGTAGTTTTCAATCTTTTTATCCAAGTTTATCAACACATGATCCCCACACAATATTTTTATCATCATATATCAACATATACATATACATTAAGAAAGAAAATACATTTTACATTTAAAAAAATAACAATGAAAATGGGAAGGATGATCTAGTTTACCAACCAAGATTATAACTTGACTTTGGATGACAACACTTTGAGGTACACCAAATCTATCTTCAAGATCACCTATCACCAAGAACTCTTGTTGAAAATTAAGCCCTAGGAAACAAGCAAATCACCTCCTTAGATGTTAAAATTACCACCAATCAACGAAGCTTCAAGAGTTTTCCATCATTTGTGTGAATAATACAAGATATTGTGGTTAAAATTGATCAAATGGGGGTGTTTGTTGATGATTTTGGACGGAAAAGAGGAAGAGAAAGAGAGAGTATGTGGTGGTTTTGCATGAGATGAATGAGGAAGTGGTTTGAGAGAAATGGTTTTGATGTTTAGCTAGCTTGTTAAGAAAACAAGAAAAGTGTAAAGCTTGTTTAATACAAGTTGACACCTCAAGGGGTGTGGTGGATTTGTGTGCCCTCGGGTTGTTTCCACTAATTTACGAGTATTCCTCGATTCTAGTTTCCTTGATTTGCATGCCCTCGGGTTGTTTTACGAAAAAATGTTTTTATAAATTATGAATCAACGGCACAAAACGAATCTAATAAAAATTGTCTCATAAAAAACGGAGTTAAAAAACGTAAATACGTAATCCTAAGGTTTCCGGTTTAGTCGTAAAGGACGTTAAATTATGCGCGTAAGCCCAAATTTAAATCCGTAAATTATGAGTTCATCAACCAACACAAAAATAAGTTTCAAAATAATATATGAGAAAATAACTAACTACCTGAAAATGTTAGATTGTCACAGCTTTTCCTCCTAAAAGGGATCAACGTCCTCGTGATCCATTTCATTTTTATGTCCGTTTCTTATTGAAATCAAAGAGGTGCGGATGTTTCTTCCACATTTCATCCTCTCGTTCCCAAGTAAATTCCGGTACATGCTTTGAATTCCATCGGATCTTGACAATAGGTATCCGACTTTGTTTCAGTTGCTTTACCTCACGATCCATAACCTCTACGGGTTCTTCGATAAAGTGCAACTTCTCATGAATTCGGACCTTAACAAACGAAATTTTCTCATCACTCACTGCTAAATATTTTTCAGATTAGATACATGCAATGTGTTGTGAACACCATGAAGTTCTTGGGGTAACTCTAGTTTGTAAGCCACCGGACCTACTCTAGATAAAATCTTAAAGGGTCCAATATAGCGAGGATTCAATTTCCATCGCTTTCCAAATCTTATGACGCCTTACCATGGCGATACTTTCAACATTACTCGGTCACCCACTTCAAACTCCATCGGTTTCTGCCGCACATCCGCGTAACTTTTCTGTCTACGACGGGCAGTCAACAGCCTATTCTTAATCTGAACTATCATCTCCGTAGTCTCCCGGATCAATTCCGGTCCCGTGAGCTGGGTATCCCCAACTTCACTCCAACACACAGGAGATCTACACTTCCTACCATACAAAGCTTCAAACGGTGCAGCCTTAATACTAGCATGATAACTATTGTTATACGAAAACTCTGCTAACGGAAAATGTTTATCCTAATTCTTACCAAAATCTATCACACAAGCTCTCAACATATCTTCCAGTGTTTGTATCGTTCTTTCACTCTGCGCATCAGTCTGGGGGTGATAAGCAGAGCTCATGTCGAGATTCGTTCCAAGGATCTTTGGAGAGATTTCCAAAAATTCGATGCGAATCTAGGATCACGATCTGAAATGATCGATACATGCACTCCATGCTTGCATACAACATTCTCAAGATAAATACGAGTCAGCTTCTCCAGTGAGAACTGCTCTTTAACCGGAATGAAGTGTGCTGATTTGGTCAGTCTATCGACAATGACCCAAATCGAGTTATTTCCAAATGTGTTCTAGGATGCTTGGTAATAAAGTCCATCGTAATTCGCTCCCACTTCCATTCAGGAATCTTTGGCTGTTGAAGTAGTCCTGATGGCTTTTGATGTTTAGCTTTGACTCTAGCACAAGTCAAGCATTGAAGAACATACATAGCAATATCAGCTTTCATATTCGGCCACCAGTACAACTTTTCAAATCATGATACATTTTATCAGATCCAGGATGAATGGAATACTTAGATTTATGGGATTATAATATAATAAAATCTCTTAATCCTCTAAACTTAGGTATCCACATACGACCTCTTAAGCATTTCACTCCATCAGCTCTAACCTCTAAAGGATCTCCTTCACCTCGAAACCCTTCATTAACAAAATTTTGTTTCTTACTGGCTTCCATTTGCGCATTTCTAATTTGCTCAGGGAAATTATTGTGCACGGTCAAGACTAGAGAACGTACCCTGATAGGCTCTCTATCATATTTGCTTAATGCATCTGCAACAACATTTGCTTTTCCTGGGTGATATTTTATATCACAATCATAATCACTTAACAGTTCTATCCATCTTCGTTGCCTCATGTTCAATTCCTTTTGATCGAGAATATACTGTAGGCTTTTATGATCGGTGAATACCGTACACTTGGTGCCATACAGATAATGTCTCCACAACCTAAGAGCAAAGACTACAGCTCCTAACTTAAGATCATGAGTAGTATAATTCTCCTCATTCTTCCTTAATTTCCTAGAAGCATAAGCTATTACTTTTTTTCGCTGCATCAAAACAGCTCCATATCCTCTAAGAGATGCATCACAATATACTACAAAATCTTCACTTCCTTCGGGTAATGATAGAATTGGCGCACTACATAATTTTTGCTTCAATATCTGAAATGCTCCATCTTCTTCACTTCCCCAAATGAAAGGTTTATTCTTCAGGGTAAGCTTAGTCAAGGGTTTAGCTATTAAATAAAATTCTTTAATGAATCGCCTATAATAACCAGCCAATCCTAAGAACTGTCGCACTTCCGTTGGCGTTGTCGGTGCAAACCAATTCTTAATGGCTTCAACATTTGCAGGTGCAACATGGATTCCATCTTTGTTAATCACATGACCAAGAAATTGCACAGAATCTAACCAAAAATCAAATATTGAAAACTTAGCATACAACTTTTCATCCTTTAACAAACTCAAGATAATCCTTAAATGTTCTCCATGTTCCTCTTTATTCTTAGAATAGATTAGAATATCGTCAATAAACCCGATCACAAATTTGTCCAAGTAGGGTTTGCACACTCGATTCATTAGATCCATGAAGACCGCAGGTGCGTTAGTTAACCTAAATGGCATTACTTAAAATTCATACTGTCCGTTACGAGTTCTAAATGCAGTTATAGGAATATCTTCTTCATGGACGCGAAGTTGGTGATATCCGGACCGCAAATCTATTTTAGAATACACACTAGATCCTTGTAGTTGATCAAACAAATCATCAATCCTTGGTAAAGGATATCGATTTTTAATCGTCAACTTATTCAGTTCCCTATAATCGATGAACATACGGAAAGATCCATCCTTCTTCTTAACGAACAAGACTGGAGCTACCCAAGGCGACGAGCTTGGTCGAATAAAACCTTTATCAGACAACTCCTTAAGTTGTTCAGATAATTCCTTTAATTCAGAAGGTGCTAATCGGTAAGGCGCACGTGCCACCGGTGTAGCACCAGGAATTAAATCGATTCGAAACTCAACTTGCCTTATCGGCGGAAGTCCGGGTAAATCTTTAGGAAATACCTCAGGAAATTCAGAGATAATAGGTACATCTTCCGATCGTTTCTCCTTAGACTCATTCCCGGTCACTTGAGCTAAGAATAACTCGCAACCGTTCCTGATGTACTTTTGGACTTTAATATATGAAACGATTTTCAAACGGGATTCACCTCGATTACCATCAGTTACTAACGTCCTATTCCTAAGAGGAATCTTAACCTTCTTTTCTCCACATAAAATAGTAGCATTATTCAATGATAACCAATCCATACCAATAATAATATCAAAACTACCTAATTCTATCAACATCAAATCAATCGGAAAGGAATAGTTTAAGAGATTTAGAGAGCATCCTTATAATAGCTTTAGTTTTTACTAATTTATCATCAGCCAATTCCACCTCGTAACTGGTATTTATCTCAACAGGTTCATATCAATAAGGGCACTAAATTTAGTGGATACAAAGCTCCTATCAGCACTCGAGTCAAATAAAGCAACAACATAATGATTGTTGAGTAAAAACGTACTAGTAACGACATTTGGATCCTCTTTCTTCACCTCGACTGTTCCAAGTTGATAAGCACCACCCTGGGGGTTTCTTCCAGGTACAATCGCTTTCAACTTAGGGGAATCCGACTTCTTATGACCTTCTTCATTATAGTTGAAGCAAATGATTCACTTCTTACACCTTTCAACTTTGTGTCCAAGCTCTCTGCAATTTCGGCACTTCTAGCAGTCGCCAGCATGCCTCTTGTTGTCACACTTAGGACATTTTTCATCATTGTGCGGTGTGTTGTTGGTAAGAGTATTTGCATTCCCCTTTCTCTGGTTTTGACGGCGATTGAAATTCTTCCTATTGTCACCTCTATCTACACGATCGCCATCACCCTTTCTTTTCTCACCAGTACGTGCTTCATCTTCCCTATCCTGAATTATTTGCCCAATGAGTTGGTAAGCCATTCGAACAGCATCATCAATGGTCAGTGGTTTTAATGACGTCACGTCCCCTCGGATTTTCTTGGTCAACCCTTTAATATATTGTTCAATTCGGATCTCTTCGGGTTCCACCAATCGAGGACACAACAAGGCCAACTCATGGAATCGATTTGTGTAGCTATCAATGTCCACACCTTTCATTCTCAGATGAATCAACTCTTGTTCTAACCTAATGATCGCACTACGGGGACAGGACTCCAAAGTCATCCACTTCTTAATTTCAGCCCAAGGAGTAGCATTAGCAAGATCAATACCCATGAAAGCAATTCTCCCGTTCCACCAAGTCAACGCACGACCTTTAAGATTAGCCATAGCAAAAGTCACCTTATGTTCCTCCTTACATTTACTAATCCGAAATACCGACTCAATCTTCTTAATCCACTGGCTTAATCCTACAGCACCTTCAGTTCCATTAAAAGGTAGAGGTTCACACTTCATGAAAGTCACATAAGTACAACCACCACCTTCAGGTGCATTAGTTCCAAGTCCTCCTACATTTCCTCCAGCATTAGCATTCACATTCACATTAGTACCACCAATTCCACTACCGCCAGCTCCACTACCGCCAGCTCCACTATCGCCAGCTCTACTACCGCCAGCTCCACTACCGCCAGCTCCACTACTGCCAGCTCCATTTCTAGCATTTGCCATAAATTCAGTCATAAATGCGGTAACTTGCTCCGCAATAATCCTACGTACATCATCCTCAGTCACAGCTTTCTTGGGAGACATGGTTCTATAATTTCACAATTTCAAAGTATTAAGCATTCACCCAACAAGGGATTCATATAAGATGGATTGAATTCATAATCAAGATACAAATAAGGCACAATATGGAATTCAAGACAAGATACATATTTCATTGGATTAGAAACAAACGCATTGTCTTAATTTACATCCCATATCAAGTTTCTAGCGCTATACATACCCAAAATTCGTGCCAGATCTACTAACTAATAAGTTGGTTCAGTCAAAGTTACAAAAGGTACAAAAGATACAAAGGTCACTACTAAAGATACATTGGTCTACTGAGAACCGCCAGATGGTCCATCATCCATCGTCTTCTGTATCTTCGTCGGACGATCACAAGACACATCTTCAGCTAGGCGCTTACGAATCACTCCTCTTTCAAACATCTCAGTATAAAATCTACTGTTCCAACCAACAGATATATTCAATTCTTTTTCAGCCTTCTCACGCATCGCACGAGCTACACTCAACTGAATCTCCATAGTATTCACCTTTTTCTTTATTGCAGCAAACTCACCACTTTCTAACACGTATAACCTCCTTAAAGCCTCATTCAAACCACGCTTTACATCAGTCAAATCCAAGTTAAGCAATTCCCGCTCTTTCTCACCAACCTTACTCTTCGACTCCAAATAAGCAACATGAGTCTGAACAACACCTAATCCAACCTCTGTCATACTACCCTGAGCACGGGAATCATCTAAATCACGTCTCAAGGCCCAAGGTGCAAGACCATCAATATGAGTAGCCTCTCGAACCCTAGACGACTCTCCTATCACATGTCTACGAGTAGCAATACCATCAGTACCATCAGGTGCATCATCATCCTCATCATTCTCTGATTCAGAATCAGATTCAGACGATTCAAACAATTCATCTCTAGGTAGCTCAATCTCAGAATCAGACCAATAAACTGGAGGTGGTAAGGGCTCACCCTCCGCTACATCATAAGGGAAAATAAGCTCAGCCTCATCATCATCATCAACCTCATCATCTATACCTATCTCCTCCTCGACATCCTCGTCGTAATCCTCATTATCTACATTATCTATCCCAATCTCATCATCATTCTCAATAATAATATTATCATTCTCATTCTCTACAACATCAACCTAAGGGGCAATCTGATCTCCTAGTCCTATCTCGGGCTCGGGATCCTCAGATGGTTCCTCCTCATCATCATCCATATCCTCATTTACATCATAATCCACTAAGTCTAAATAAGGGTTATCATCTACATTAGGTTCGGGAATAACATGGTTCTCTACAGGAATATTAGGGTCAGCCATGACAATATGCATTTATATATATCTCGTATTAGCATAAAATAATTATTAAACAGTTACATACTGAAACCACGATATATACATATATATAAATTAAATTATATATATCAAAATATATATCTTTTCAATAAGGCTTGTTGGTAACGTCGGAGATTTTTGGCACCGTTATAGTCAAAAGATTTTTCAAATATTTTCTCAAAATGTCTATAGTTAAAAGATTTTTAAAAGTTTTGTTCAAAACCTTGATTTTTAAAAATCTTTCGTTCTCTATAACGAGAGCTCTGGTACCAAACTGTAACACTCTCAGATTTCATATCGGTACAGCGGAAGAGTCTTTTGAGTGTTACGGGATAGCACGATAACTCAAATCATAGACAATACATAAAAATGGTTGTACAAGGTTTAACATACATTAATTCAAAATAAAAGTTTCAAGTGTACAACAGGTCCCAAATTATACAGGTCATTAAGTTTACAAAACATAGATCGAATGAACAGTTTAATTATTATGTGGGCCACCAGAGTCAATCTCCATCCGAATTACCTTCAAGCACCTGAGATAAAAACATGCAAAAATCATATCAACGAATGCCGAGTGAATTCACAGAGTTTAATAAAACCGTTATATAAAACAATCATTGAAATCAGAACACAAGTATAATATCAGAAGTAAGTCCTCGTATTGCTAGTCAGGCAATACATAAATCAAAGCATACATCTTAAACCGTCCATGAGACCGTAGCCTCAATATTACCATTATAGGTAATATTATTATCGTTATTTGTATCATATCATATCGGATATTCAGATTACATTGGATTATTATTAGCCGCATGACATTGTAACCTTACTATCACAAACAACGGGCCACGAACCCGACAAACAGTTTGTCCATCTAAGTTAGCGTGTCGTCACAAAAATCACGCTATGTAAATCTTCTCATACATAAATTCGCTTACCAATCAATGTGGTACGACGGGGATCAACCGTCAAGGCGCGAACTGGGGTGATCTTCCCCAAATAGTACTGTCATATGCATAAGCGTCTACCAAATCCCAGTAGTTCACAATTCATGCTAATGGCACTTTAAGTGACATAACCTAACTATAATAATCCTTTACATCTTATTTATTGGGTCATAGCATCATTCGGGTCCATATCATTAAGCATACCATCGGGACTACTTGTGTTCTATTTTTATCAAAAACTAGCATGTTATCTCCCTCGCGGGTTTACAAATCATTTTATAAAACATTTAAAAGAGTGCGAGGCTATGAACTCACGTTGCTTATGAAAGGCGGATTATCGGCTACGGGCGTGCTTCGATCACGGAAACCTATATAAATAATACTCGGTCTTAGACTTTTGTCAAATGACTTTATAAAAATAATAGCTATGTATACATATGATGATTTTATATATATAATGATGATCAAGTGGGATTGTATATCTTCATTTACTCACTGTAGTGTTATGTGTTGGTAACTTTTTATACTAGTTTTACTAATTTATCTTCTTTACTTGTCAAGGCCCATTAAGCCCATTATAAGCCCATTACCTTATATTAGCCCATTTTACACTTTTAATATCAGTCCTATACTCACATGTTAGGCCCAAGTGGGTTAAGCCCAATAAGTAAGTTCATAAGTGTTTAGCCAAATTAGTTGGATCAATAGTCTAATAAGGCTAGTTTGGCCCGTTAATGTCCATATGTAATAAAGCTCGGGTTTTATCTGTTATTACTTGTAATATGTACTTATATATCAGTATATGAGTTATAAAAAGTTTACATTAGACGGGTCCGACCGTCTAAGTTTTAATTGACGAAAACGTTAATTTTACGGTTTTAGCCGAAAAGACGTAAAACTCATGTTTATAGTTTTATAACTTATAAAACTTATCAAATTGCCATTTATATAAAATGTATCATTTTTTTATTAATTTACATACTTAATTATATGTAATATATAAGTTAGTAGGTTTTAAGTTTACATTTTATATTATATTTACTTGAGTGCAAATATTATAGTATATACTTTTATTTCACAAATCTGATTTTTATTTTCACTTTCACCATTTTTATCATATCTTGAGTTCTACAAAGAGATAGAAGCTCATTTTTTGATGACACAAACTTCATATTATGTGCTACAACTAACTTAGTTTAAATACTGCTCAATATAACTCTAAATGTCCCTAATAGTCCATACAAAACAGACTACTCAGATTTGCACTTCCATTTTGTTTTGATCATATCTCACTCATTATAATGATTTCATTGCATGACCAACTCTCACATGTGTACAAGTCTTAATAATTACTGTATATTAATTTATCTATGCCATTTTATCAGTTTAACATAAGGTTATTTACTGTTTTTATACAGCCTACTTATTTAAGCAAAATTTTAACCTTTTTACATGTAGTTTTCAATCTTTTTATCCAAGTTTATCAACACATGATCCCCACACAATATTTTTATCATCATATATCATCATATACATATATATTAGGAAAAAAATACATTTTACATTTACAAAAATAACAATCAAAATGGGAAGGATGATCTTGTTTACCAACCAAGATTATAACTTGACTTTGGATGACAGCACTTTCAGGTACACCAAATCTATCTTCAAGATCACCTATCACCAAGAACTCTTGTTGAAAAATCAGCCCTAGGACACAAAAAAATCTCCTCCTTGGATGTTAAAATGACCACCAATCAACAAAGCTTCAAGAGTTTTCCATCATTTGTGTGAATAACACAAGATATTATGGTTAGAATGGATCAAATGGGGGTGTTTGTTGATGATTTTGAACGGCAAAGAGGAAGAGAAAGAGAGTGTATGTGGTGGTTTTGCATGAGATGAATGAGGAACTGGTTTTAGAGAAATGTTTTTGATGTTTAGCTAGCTTGTTAAGAAAACAAGACAAGTGTAAAGCTTGTTTAATACAAGTTGACACCTCAAAGGGTGGGGTAGAGCTTGTTTAGCCGTCCCATGAGTGGGGTGAGGCAAAACTTGTTTTGTCTCATCCCACTAATTTATGGGTATTCCTCGATTCTAGTTTCCTCGATTTGTGTGCCCTAGGGTCGTTTTACGTAAAACGCTTTTATAAATTATGAATCGACGGCACAAAACGAATCTAATAAAAATTGTCTCATCAAAAACGGAGTTCAAAAACGTAAATACGTAATCCTAAGGTTTCCGGTTTAGTCGTAAAGGACGTTAAATTATGCACGTAAGCCCAAATTTAAATCCATAAATTGTGAGTTCATCAATCAACACAAAAATAAGTTTCAAAATAATATACGAGAAAATAATTTACTACCTGAAAATGTTAGATTGTCACAATTTACCTTAATTAATCCAACGGTTCTTGATAGACCAGTCATCATTAGATGCAAACTTTTAAAAGGAGAACCTGATATAGCAGATATATAGGTGTTATACATAAACTTTACACCAGATCAACGTTTCACATGTCACATCCAATATGATTTCAAGAGTCCTTAGCAAATAAGGTAAAATTAAGAGCCCTTAGCAGAGAATAAAAATGGAGCAAAAACTTACAGCAACTGCTTCTTTACCTTATCATATTGCTGTCTCTCCTGTTTCTTATTTGCATTCGCAAAGCAAGAGCATTATAACTTTTATGTATTCGGAAAATGATGTCGGTGGCCGGTGAGGCTAAATCAAGAAGTATGACAAAAGTGGTTGCTTCATTAATGGCGACCTGATGTAGAGTGGAATGTATATGTGATAATTAAGATACGTTATAGGGTAAATTAGAAAATTACCTTTAGGAAAAATTAATAGACTAATATTACCAAAGACGAATTTAATTAAACACGTGATGAACAAAGTTCGTTCTACACGAAGATCGAGAGAATTTGAGACGTTTTGCTTTGATTTAGACAATTTATTTGAATTGGTTTTCGGTTTTTAAAGCTAGAATTAAATCTACAAATTTTAAACTACTAAATCTAATCCTAAAGTGCATGAATCGTAAACCCCAAATTAATTATCTAAAAACAAATACTTAAAATTTTTAAAACTATTTAAAATTTAAACTATTAATAAATCTATAAAAAATTAATCTATTAAATAAAAATTACTTTTAAACTATTTAAAAATATAATTAAAATCTACTTTAATTTTTATTAAACAAAATCTATTATTTTAAAACTATTTTTATTTAAATCTAAAATAATAAAAATCTAATTGTATTAAAACTAATTAAACTTTTAAAATTAATAAAAAAACTTTTTTATTTTTTATTTTTTTTATTTTTATTTAACTTTTGTTTTTATTTATTAATTTGCAAACTTAATAAAAGAAATTAACATGATTAAACTTTAGAAAACAATTTAATTAAATATGTATTAAAACTGACAGACAACTAATGTACTATATTAACAAAATAAGTAGCATTAAAACTCAAAGAGTAACTGGAACAGGTGGTTAACACGCAGAGCTGTTAAACTAGAGGTCTCGAGGTCGAGACCCTCTAAGGACATTTTGTTTGGAATTAATTTTTTTTATTTTTTTTTCTCTTGAAGAGTTGGATAAGTTTTTACTGTTACAGTATTTACAAACCGTAACAATTACGATTACACTAACAAATTCACTACATAAATCAGATAAAAGATTTAGAATCAATCTATCAAATCTCAAAATAGTTAAATGAACACTCAGCATAAACAAATCAAAACAATAATAATCTAACTACCTAAAATAAGGATTTCACAGCCTAAATTACACAGTAATATCTCAACAAGCAAACTAGAATCACAGCTACTCTATAATTCAAATTCATATTACCATTAACATGAATCTACATATAGCAACCAGATACATACCAGAATTTTATCAGCAGATAATAAGAGTATAAAGATCCAAATGAGTTATATCGTAATTAAACATAACAGTCTAACTAATACACAGAATAACTAAGGTTTAACTTGAAATAATTAGGTAACAATACAGTAAACAATCAATTTCGGTCAATCTCATGAATACTATATCAGTAATATCAACTATATCAGCAAGCAGACAACAAATTGTAAACAAGCAGATACATATAAATCAAAACCTAGCATCAGTTTAAATCAAATTATCATCTATCAAACAGTTAATGTTTCGATAAATCAGGAACCGACTACTGCTAAACTACCAGCCTAATAAGAGAACAATTACAGATACATAACTCAAACATCAGTTGCATCTATAGACTCATAATAGCAACAACTTAAACTGTAAAACTGACTTAAACGAGATTAGCAATTCAGCTAGTACCACTGGTTATTAACTCAAAGATAACAGATATGAATCAATCTTGCATAAGAAGAATCACAAGCAGATTATGACTAGAATACACCATATAAAACAGATAAAAATCTGCAAATTCTAACACATTAACTCATAAATATATCAATCAAATATCAGTTTAAACTACCAAAACAATACGATCAAAACTCCACAGTAAAATCACCAACTAGGTACAATCTACACACAATCCAACTAGCAAAAATATTTTAAGCAGTAAAATAAGTATAACTGAGCCTAACCATTTGAAGATATCCGTTGAGATGTAGAAGCAGCGCTGAGCCGTCTAACTCACTAGATCGAAACCACCATAAAACACCATTCTCAGCATCTTAATCACTTTTTCTTTATATTATCTTGATTTATTAATATAATAAATCGAATCCCAAATTCAGCTCAAGTTAATCTCAATAAACTATTAAAAAGCTTTTAAGACTAAACATAGGTTATAATCAGTAAATAGTATATCATGACATCAATTTAAACAACTCAAAAACATTAATCAAAATAAAGACGAGATTGATAAACAAAACTTAAATTGCACTTTATTAGTTAAAACTTAAGACATTACAAGATTTGTAAAAGAGAACAATTCCTAAAACTATTTCTACACTATAACAGTAAGCTAAAAGAGGGATGAAAAATACATTGATAAATATGGGTTTAGATAGTTGAACCGAGAGGTGTGGGTGACAGCTGAGGACGATTAAAGGCCCTTCGATCTTCACTTCTATCTTCTCTCTCTTTTCTGTTTTGATCAAAGGGCTGATAATCCTTCAAACTCACACAGATTGCCAACATGGCACATCTTGTGCTTTCTCTTTGCTGACTTGGCTATTCCTGATTTGTTGATTGGGAATAATGAGGTGTTAAGGCCAATAAGATTTTTCCACGTAACCAACATCATTCCATCTTCTCTTTCGAAAACTTGGGGGATTTAATTCCCCTAAGTGTGAATCGCACGTGTGAGTGAAAACCCCCAAAAGTTTACTTGAGATTAAGGCTGACCATGGTTAATTATGGTTTGGAAAAGGATGTCTGGTTTGGTTATTTGGTGATGGGAGAAAGATGGGGTAAATACTTTGGAAATAACGAAATAAAAATAAACGTGTGATGTGTGAATGAAAGGTTGTGGGTGGGCAAACGTTATAACTTATTACTCGTTTTATTTTCTTTCTTTTGTTGACCTAGTGAACTTTGACCAAGAGTAAATATAAGTTCCCAACTTTATTTTTCTCTTTGACCGCTCCTTTCTTTACCAAATATTCTAGCCACGTTTTTTTTCTTTTCTAGTTCTCTCTTTAATTCGTGGGTTGTTATTGTTGGACCCATCATGGGATGATATGGGTTCAAAGTCTAAGTTAACTCCACTAAGTAAGTATGATGGACTTATAAGCCGAGTAAATGCGGGACCCACGAGCCCATTAAATTTGATAGTCTCTCATTCCATAAATAAAATCGAACTTGGCTTTTGATCTTTACAAATTTCTTTACTCTCGTGTCGGTTTTTGTTGATTTTCGTGAACTTTGTACCTACACACATGAAACAAACAAAACAAGCATATACATGGCTATTTTTATACTTTTTATGCATTTTAAGCTCGTCTATAGATACAAATGATATGAGTAAAATCACTCATATCAAACTCCCCCTTGCTAAGCAATTGCCGTGTCCTCACGCAATGATAAAATAAAACACTAGCTACACCATTATTCAACATTTGACAACTTATTTTGCAAAGACATAATGTATTGCTTTCATTATTCGAAAAATAACTTTAAGGATCATAAAACTCAAATAGATTCATCGTCCCCGACTTTTCACTTTTCCATGCCAAGTGCAAAAACAAGATCATTGTTAATCATAAGCCCCAAAATTAAACCAACTCATACAAGTAATTTGTGTTAAACTCAATCTCCTATTATTCCTAATTGTATCTCTAGATTTTATTTGTCATACACCCAAAGGCTCATTTGACTTTATTTTGATATTTATTAGTCCAAAAATGAAGGCAAAAACGGTGTAAACTCAACACTCAAAACCTAACCTCGACTTCAAAAACCGTTGTCACTAAAGAAAGCCCACATCAAGGATAACTTAACACGATTTAGGGATAAATCTCGGACCCGAAATTTGGCTAATATGGCTACTTATAAGCAAAAATAAAACCTCCAAAGTCAATTATGACCTTATTAATGGAGTTAGCAACAACTACATCATAACACCTTGTGGCTCTTTAAGATGCAATTGTGCTCCTTATTTAAAATCCACACCCGAAGGCTCCTTGGACAAAAATAAGGGAATTGACTTCACCATCCCACCTTACGGATCATGATGATGAAGCAATTTTTATTCAACACGCCCCTTGACATACACCCTAAGGCTCTAATGACAAGGTTAGTGCTACATGACTCCCACCCGAAGGCTCCAAGAGAACATGTTTTTATTTATTCTTCTTATTAATATGATATTTATAGTAAGCCAAATTTCCGCAATCCCATGATCAAAAGTCCATGACGCTGACACCCTTAATGTGTTCTCACTTTAATTACAAGGGAAGAAAAAGAAGGAGTTACGAGTTAAGATATCAAGCCTAAACCGCTAAAAACTTCATTTATTAAGCAATTATTATTCAAGTGTGGAAAGTAAATACGAGGAGATTAAATCAAACACAAAAATACTTACACAAAGAAGAGTTAATTCTAGAAACTTATGATTGAACTCTATCATTTCTTGTTCTCCATATCGAAAAATTTCAAAAATGTGGAATCAATGGATACTTAGCCTATTAAATCAAAGTTTTGGGTTTTCAAGTCATCTATAGGATCTTGCATCTTCTTATACTTTTTCAAGTTTTAGAATTTGCGTTTTAAAGTTCCCTTGATAAACGACTTTCTAGGATCAATTATAGGAGCTTGCGAAAAGTTCTTGTTCTTAACTCGTATGAATTAAGACTTTCGCGTTTTAAAGCTCCCTATATAAAAGCCTAGCAAAACTTAATTCAAATACGTTAAGGAAAAGCTAAGGTTAGAAACCGAGTCGAGTCAAAAACTATTTTCAATTTCACCAACGGAAAGCCTACATTCGTGTCAAAAGCACTTATTTTCTTTATTAAAATTTAAAAATAACACTAAAAATTTAAAATTTTATTGAAAAATGAGAAAAATAATTACGTTTAGACACGACAAAAGCAATTGCAAGCGATTATATCGATTGACTCCCCCATGCTAAGACCAAACATTGTCCTCAATGTTTCTTAGCTCAAGAGCAACACCCCCTTGCTAAAACACGAAGAGTCTAATGCAAATTCCTAGCATGGAAAGAGCACGCAAATCTATAAGCCGTTTATTAATTATGCCTCAAGATAAAACGTTAGTCAATAAAAATCAAGGGATAGAAAGTGTGCCCCTTTTTGGCATTCAAAGAATGGAAGATCAAGTGGACCGGCAAAAACCGAACACGAGAGTCTTCAAATATTAGGGTCATAACTAAGATCACAACACAACAAAACACGAGCACGAGCTTGAAAGATCAAGCCTTATTAGTGTTAGAAAATAGAAAGAAGATAGAATGTATGGGACTCCCCCACAAGGCACCTCGTTTTTGTTCACCGAGTCATGAGCTCGACTCGATCCCCGCATTCATTGGTCCTTAGGGAAAATGGTGAAAACCGGCATAATGGAATAAAAACCATGATAAAGCACGATGTCGGGGTCAAAGATTTCATCCTCGTTGTCGGATGACAAACGAAAGGATAAAACTCTAACACAAATCTCTAACAAGAGATGGTAGTCAAAATTATAATGGTATGGATGTAGCATGCTCCCCGAGATAAACTCGCACCAAAAAGTCTTTCAATTATTACATCGGTAAAAGGCCGAGATTTCCCTAAATCAACGATTCCGGGGTCAAATACCTCGTCCTCGGTGGAGAAAGGAATAGACAACACGGTGTCGTCCCCCCATGCTAATCCAAGATCATATAAAGCACATGGTAATGGTGGGATAAAAATCTCATCCCTAGTGGAATCAACATCCTTAGCTTTAACGACCAATTCACCCTTAGAAATGTGATCAATCGGATCATGGTACTCAATATGAGACACATGAAAAACCCGCACATTAAGGTCAAAGTGGGTGGGAGGAGGACTTGGGACGAAATCATCATCAAGTAAATTCTCTAAAAAGAGAGCGTCCCCCTCCGGGTCGATATCATCAACACCCGGTGGTATCGAATCATGAGAAGCAAGAAAAGTGTCAATCTCCTCCATAAGCGAATCACTATCCTCAACGGGAATAGGAGATGGAGAGAAAGACTTGGCATTAGGCTTAGAATTCAAAGCCTCGATCCTAGAAATGAGAAGATAGACGTTTGATAACTTCTCACGAAGAATCACGTCTTCCACATCTAAATGAGTAAGTTCATCGGAGAACTTCTCAAGGATCGGAATAGTCAAATCAACCTCATTTCCTGGTGGAAATGGGTCTAAAGGAGCAAGTTCAAAAGTGAACCTCTCAAAAACCGGATCACTATCATCCTCATTTCCCGGTGGAAATGGGTGTAGAAGAGTAGGTTCATCGGTAAACCCCTCATAATCCGAGTCGTGAATGTCATCTTTATAAGAGAGTTCATCAGAGAACTCCTCATTAGAAAATTCACTAGAAGTAGAATCATCCTCAAAATCTTCATTTCCATCACAATTTTCATCATTAGAATTGGAGAAAATATCAAAGTGAATGGAAGAAGTCGAGTCATCACAATGTGTCAAATCACACATCTCATTGGAAATACCGTCAAACTCTCTTGGGTTTTGGACAAGAATCTCAACACTAGACTTTATTACTTTGTCCGATTCCGTGTCCGGAATAGTGCTAATAAGCTCGTCCCCCTTGCTAAGTGAATTTTCGGGTTCCACGATGGAAGAATCATGAATAGGAGTGGTGATGTCATGAGAGATTTCCTCATCATCTAGGATGGGAGAATCATCGGGCTCAATAGCCGGCAAGATATGAAAAGGAAATACGATAGCACTAGACGAAGGATGAAGAGCAATAAGATCTCGCAAAGAAATAGCACTATCCTCGTCATCGTCAATAAGAAGAAAACGCTCGAGTTCACGATTAGCAAGGTATTTTGCTTCCGCTTGAGCTCGTTCTTTCTCTCGAATTATTTGTTGGGAAATTGTTTCAAGTCGTTCAATATCGAAAGAATATTATGGAGATTCGTCAAAACCGGAAGGAATCGAATTATAGCAAGGATTAAGCTCATAAAAATTTTGATCTCTCGGTTGACAACAAAAACTCTCGTGACGACCTCCACAATACTCACAACAAAGATATTGTTGTGATAATCACCAAGAGATGTCCAACTTAATAAAAAAGAGTAAAACACAAGTTTTACGACAAACCGACACTCAATACTTTGGACAAAGTATGGAACTTAGAAACCATCCAAATTTTAAAGTTTTAATAAAGGTTTGGAATCATTTTTAATTTAAAGAAAATTCAAATACTTTCGAACTGACGGGTGGCACGACTTCTACGGACTTACGGTTGATTTTATATGATTTTTCAAAGTTTTCAAAAATCTGAGTCAGACTGACTGCGGTTCCTTATTGATAAGGATCCGCGAGGAACAATAAAGAACCGCGGTCAGAGGACAAAAAAATGAGTTTTTAGCCAAAATCATTTGGTAACTTTTTGGAAGGACTTAGGACTCTAAATAATCATTTTAGACACATAGAACTCGTATTTTAGAGTTAATTATGACACAGAAGATTTTTATACTTCCAAACATGAAAAGATTTAATTCAAGCTATTATACAAAGTTTATTTAACACCATAACTTGTATGAATAAAACAATAAAACACATTTCATAAGTAATCACTCTTTATGAACAATTTGATACAAAGATCGTCTCTCTTTTTAAAAACCGTTTTCATTTTTAAAAACCATTTGTTTTGAAAAAGAGAGCAAAGATCGATCCAAGCTTTAAAGTACAATATACTTCAAAGATCTTGAGTAACCTCGCTCTGATACCAATTGTAGAAACTAGAAGGAGGGGGGGTTGAATAGTTTCTAGTTAATTTTTAAAACATTTCGGCTTAATCCACTGTGCGCGGTTCCTTATGTCTACCCGCGGTTCCTTATCAATAAAGAACCGCCGGTCCACTTATGGAACCGCCGACAGTGGACGATGCCATTTGTTACATGTTAAACATCAACAATCCTTTGTATCAAATTCTCGATCAAGCTTGACTAGAGATGAGATGTGTTTGATTAAAAGATAAATACTACAAGTAAGTAAACACACAAACACATCAAATCAAGAGTACATCAAGCAATAGTCTAAACACTAAGCACACACGTACTAAGCATAAGCTTTTCCGCAACTAGGATGTTTAGACTAAGTGATGTACACTTGACCATAATCTAAACATGAAGCACACACGTACTAAGCCTTAGCTTTTCCGCAACTTAGATGTTTAGATTATGAGATGCACACAACACACAACAACAAGTATGCAACTATAAATATATCTAAAAATATAAAGACATAAATGTAAATGAAAGTACCGACACGATGATTTATAGTCGTTCGGTCACGAAGCTCCTCTTCGCCCTACTCCACTCCTCGAGTACACCTTACTCAAGAGTTACTTCACTAGTCAACAAACTCCTTAAGGTGGAGAAACCATACACAACGTCGCTTATCCAATTTCCGACTCTAAGCTAAAAGTCGAGTCCTAATCTTAGGTAGGACCAATCTACACAACGTCGCCCACTTCATCATTTAACGACACAAGGCTAGATGTCGAGTTCTAATCGAAAGCTAGAACCAATCTTCACGACTCTTCACTTTGAAGTTTAGTGAGAACTTCACACAACACAACTACTAATCACTTTCAAGTTTAGTGAGAACTCACAAGACACAACCACATCACTTTATAGTTTAGTGAGAACTACCTAGACACAACCACATCACTTTAGAGTTTAGTGAGAACTACCAAGACCCAACCTAATCTACCCACTAGTTATGTTTTATGGCCCAACATAATAAACCTTGTGTTTTATGGCCTAAACACATAAACCATATAGATCTAAGAACACATCACTTAGATCTATAACTCTAACACTATATCCAAGTACTAACAAGACTTGGATCTACACAACTAACACCTAATCCAAGGATACCCATCACTTGGATATTCTACCCTTACAAACACATCCAAGTGTACCCAACACTTGGATCTTCTACATATACATAGTAGGAAGACTAAAAACATAACTTAGATCTATAAAAGGAAAGATCTTCATCATGTAGTGAACCCAACACATCATGGTAATGATAGTGTTCTTCTCTTTGCACTTGAGAGGATGAGGAGATTGAAGATTGAATCACATCTTAAACAAGATTAATCAAAACTAACTAATCAAGGATCTAAGATGGTTTTTGAAAGAAACTGTGCAAAAAGGGTTGCAAGAAAACCTAGAAATGATCCACTATTTATGGGACAACATTGCAACGGTCAAAAACACCCGCGGTTCCGTATCTCTACCCGCGGTACCTTATCAATAAGGAACCGCGGGTTCCTTTAAGGAACCTCCGCGTCGGAGTCCGTGCAAATTTGTCCTTTAGTGGGGATATGCCATATAGGGTAGTTTATACCCTCAAAGGATATTCCTTTGGCATATGGAATATGCCAAATTTAAATTTCCATTTTCTTTTTAATAAAACATTTTCTTAAAAATAAAGTTAATTAAAATCTTTTGTCACATTTTGATTAAAATGTGAGTTTTAAGAAAATATTAATCCTTGATCACTTTGTTAGGTTAATGACATGTTTGTACATACCTTGAGTGATTCATGTCGAATGCGGTCTTGGAGGTGTCGAGAGAAGTATACAAATGTATTCTTGAGTGATTACGAGTACCTTAACATTTTACGTAATGTATTGCGAATTATACGTTTGTCATCAACAAAACACAAAGAGATTATATCGACAAAGCATCGTAATGTTTGCACTAACAATCTCCCCCTTTTTGATGATGACAAACAAGTAAACCACAACACATATTAAAATGCATAAGTTACTCGTTTACACTTACTTCTTCCCCTTTTGTCGAATCAAAAAGGTAGTCTTCATTTGTAGAAGAGGAGGATTGACTTCGAGAGAACATGCATCCAAAAATCTAATCATCCATAGTGGTTGTCGTTTGAGAGGCGAGAATCCAAACCATAAACCCATCATACAAAAATATTGAGCTTGCGTCATCCTAGTGAAGTCTTCAATCACCATAGGTTGACCAACTCCAAGCATAATAATATGCTTATCTACAACTGTCCAAAATGCATTACTTGAAAGATGTTCGATGAATGCAATTTGAGTGAGTCAACGATCGCAAATGTAATGAATTGAACTCTTGAAAATACTCCCCTTGATATGAGCTCCCCTTGCTTGAGACACCAACAAAGCAAGAATAGTGACGAGCTACAAAAATGGGTTAGAAGTGTCCTACAAAACAAGGTTAGTAGACAAGAGCATATATAAAAAGAGGTTGATAAACAAGTCGTTTGCACAAACAATGACAAGCAAAGAAGTGTGCATGCGATGCTATCAATCCAAAAACAAATCAAAGGAGAGGATCTTGACAAGATCATTTCACAATTGATGGAATCACCCAATTGTAATGATAATATGTCAAAGGGTAAAAAGCTTAGAATTTTTGGAATCACCCAAGAAAATTCAAGATTTAACCCTCAACTCTCAAAAAACAAGGAGAGGATTTTGAGGAAATCAATTCAAAATTGTTGGAGTAGAGGTAGAAAAGAAACATCCAAGAATTTGAATATATAATCTCAAGGGGTTAAAAACTCAGAATTTATGGAATCACCCATACCAATTGTAAATTTTAACCGCAATCAACTCTCCAAAAGAGGAACAAAAATATCTCAACCTAGAGACATTTTTGACCAGAAAAATAAATAAAGGAAAACCAAAAGCAGATAAATCGACGCTTTAAGAAAAATTCGGGATATAGGACATTATAGGAAAAAATGCGTATGAATGTCGACACCAAATGGTGTTTAGCATACGATAAACTACATGATCAAAGTTTCGTAGCTCTTCTCAATCATTATGGATGTTCAAAGAACAATTACATGATGAGGAAAGGGTAAGGCTCGACTCAACTTAGTTTAGAAAGACTAGAATAAAGAGACTCGACTTAGAAGAGCATGATTAAAATGAATTGAGAGAGACTCAACAAAGAAGTTAAGGATAACTTCACAAAATGATTCATGAATACTATACCTTAGAAGGTGATGGTGAAATCTCGAAAGAAAATGAGAGAAGGAACTCAAAAGAAGCTCAAGAAGACATGAAAGAGTTAGTACAAAATCTAACACATAATCAAGTAAGCACATAGGATAATTCATGCAATACCTAATGAAGTCTACAATAAACCAATGTAGAGAAGGTGCACAATTAACACATATGGCATGCAAGAAACATGATTACTTAAAAAAGAGAAGACTAAGTAAACCATGTTAGCACGTAGCATTTAAGAACATGCATGAGTTAGACACATCTAAGAGATATTATATCGGAATTGCTTGACAAAGACAAAACCTTTATAATAAGCATGCATTCATTAACTAATCAATTAAGCATATAGCATACGGATAAGCAAGAAGATATATAAGCAGGTAGCATACAAGCAAGTCATCTATCTAGATATCACAAATCAAGCTACATGTAATGTAAATCTCCAAGAAGATTCCTAATTCTTATTAGTTTAAGAAAAGGACTCAAAATAAGAGAAAAGACAAAACATAATAACAACAAGATCCAAGACTCAAATAAAAATCATGTTGAAAAACATGAAAGGAAATACAAGAGAATAAAGATCATACAAAGATGTAGAAAAAAAAACAAGCCTAAAACATAAGCATAATTTTAATATTAGTTACACTAGAATCCTAAGATTTGCTTAAATTAGATGTCTTAGAAATAAGCAATCCACATGCTTAAATGAAAGACAAGGGTGGTGGCGGAATTTGGTGGGGTGAAAGGTGAAGTCACCAAGGGTTCAACAAAGTCATTCACAATGGGAATAATTTGGATGGGTTGAGGTTGGGTAGTCACATCCAAGAGAGTACTTGGAGGGAAGGGTGAGGTTAGCTCATTCATTCTAGATTAGAATGAAGAGAAGGTAGAACCATGAGAATGGTTGGTACCATGGGTTGAGGTAGTCTTGCATGGAGTAAGAGGTGGAGAGGGTGATGAAGAGATGAGAATTGGAACAATCTCATTCTTGGGTGTGTGAAAGGGTGAAGAGTTAAGTTTGGGTAACTTAATCTTAATTTTGAGGTGCCTCTTTGAAGAGGAGGTTTTGGATGAATTGGAGGTTCTTGTAGAACATGGTAGTAATGGGTGGTTTAAGGGGGTGAGGGGATGATCCAAACTAGTAAAGGGTTAAAAAGGGAAAGCCCAAGATATTTTGGGAGTGATCAAAGGTTTGAAACAAAGATTCCAAAGGGTGTTGGAACAATTAGGAAGTTTCAGAAAACCCGAATTTGAGAGCTTCTGCCCGCGGTTCTTTATCTCCATCGGCGGTTCCATATTGATATGGAGCTGCGGTCTATTTAAAGAACCGCCTACATAGGCTAGGTTTAGGTGGTGAAGGAGGATTTTCTAATTCAGCAAATCCTAATGTTCTAGTATAACTTATCACAAAGTCATGCTTAAGAGCAACAAAAACTAGAACACACACAAAGGAAAGACACATAGGTTCAATTAGCACGTAAGAGGAAAGCTAAGAAAAACCTAATGGCTACAAAAGAAAAAGACTCCTAATGACATACAAAGTTCATCAAAGTAAACTATCATTAGTCATATATAGGAAGAGCCATTTAGCCAATTTAGAGAATGAGTATGAGACCATCACTAGAGGTACTCAATTAAGGCTAAACACGACCATTTTTACGAGTTATACACCAACTCAACTTCCCACATGGAAGTAATTCAACCGTTAGGTCAAATTAAGATCCTAGTGCATAAATTCTCTAGTAGTCATTCTCAAGTTAGACAAAATGTAATTCCAACATTTGCCTAATAAAGTTTTGCAAGGATGAAACTTGCATGGCGACACAATGCATGACCTAATGAGGGTAAAGAATGCACCATTGCATATCTTGTCAAACAAGTCTAGTTAAGGTTAATTACCTTAATAGTACTTGAGGCCAATAACATTGAAGTGTATAAACAAAGTTTACACAAACCAAAGGAACACTCTTGATTGGTCTTTCGGAAATGACACATTTATAAATTGCATAGCAATGTAAATTACTTGAGTATTTCGGATGAATCATCCAAGTTATCAAACCGACTCTATTGTGCATTATAAGTAATTATTAAACAAAATATATCTAACAATTTGAACAAGTAGATTCAATATAACACCATCAACACAAGTGTGAGTTATGATCCGATGTATATTATTAATAAACCACATTCATGTCTACACTAAAAAACATGTCAATTAGATTCGATAATGATACCAATCATAGTTTGAATAATGCATTGATATTTAATCGAAATCTTTCTTGATTCCCACAAACACTCTTTTAAGAGAAAATAGCTAAGATTTTCAAAGGGTGTTTCATGTTTTATAGTGAGACATTTGTCTACTTGAACTAATAACACAATGATCGAGTAAGACGACCCAAAACAATAGATTTGATAAGCTCCCAAAGCTTTCAAACCTAAGAGTGTTAATAAACATAACGAGGTGTACATGATGTTTATATAACATATATAAACCTAGAGATGTTGATCCTATATGCAATGCACAAATAATGTTGCAACCAAAATGCAAGAAATATAGCATACATCCTAATTAGGAAAAACTAGATACTAACAAATACCAAGCAAGGCACAAGAGACTAGACATATAAGAAATACTACTACAAATAGCAAGGAACACTTAATAATGTCTACATATAATAATAACACACAAGGAAACACATACAAACAATTAGCTTAACACATAAAAGCATTTGTCCATGTTTTGAGTGTTAGATACAACAAAGTATTCATAGCTTGATTTTATTTGAAAATAGTCTTTGACCCATTTAAGATTTAATTAAGTTTAACACTTTGTAAATATATCAATTTTCAAAGATATATCACCAAGAGATGTCCAACTTAATAGAAAAGAGTAAAACACAAGTTTTACGACAAACCGACGCTCAATACTTTGGACAAAGTATGGAACTTAGAAACTATCCAAATTTTAAAGTTTGAATAAAGGTTTGGAAGCATTTTTAATTGAAAGAAAATTCAATTACGTTCGAAATGACGGGTGGCACGACTTCTACGGACTTACGGTTGATTTTATATGATTTTTCAAAGTTTTCAAAAATCTGAGTCAGACTGACTGCGGTTCCTTATTGATAAGGATCCGCGGGGAACAATAAAGAACCGCGGTCAGAGGACAAAAAATATGAGTTTTTGGCCAAAATCATTTGGTAACTTTTTGGAAGGACTTAGGACTCTAAATAATCATTTTAGACACATAGAACTCGTATTTTAGAGTTAATTATGACACAAAAGATTTTTATACTTCCAAACATGAAAAGATTTAATTCAAGCTATTATACAAAGTTTATTTAACACCATAACTTGTATGAATAAAACAACAAAACACATTTCATAAGTAATCACTCTTTATGAACAATTTGATACAAAGATCGTCTCTATTTTTAAAAACCGTTTTCATTTTTAAAAACCATTTGTTTTGAAAAAGAGAGCAAAGATCGATCCAAGCTTTAAAGTACAATATACTTCAAGATCTTGAGTAACCTCGCTCTGATACCAATTGTAGAAACTAGAAGGGCGGGTTGAATAGTTTCTAGTTAGTTTTCAAAACATTTCGGCCTAATCCACTGTGCGTGGTTCCTTATGTCTACCCGCGGTTCCTTATCAATAAAGAACCGCCGGTCCACTTATGGAACCGCCGACAGTGGACGATGCCATTTGTTACATGTTAAACATCAACAATCCTTTGTATCAAATTCTCGATCAAGCTTGACTAGATATGAGATGTGTTTGATTAAAAGATAAATACTACAAGTAAGTAAACACACAAACACATCAAATCAAGAGTACATCAAGCAATAGTCTAAACACTAAGCACACACGTACTAAGCAAAAGCTTTTCCGCAACTAGGATGTTTAGACTAAGTGATGTACACTTGACCATAAATCAAACATGAAGCACACACGTACTAAGCCTTAGCTTTTCCGCAACTTAGATGTTTAGATTATGAGATGCACACAACACACAACAACAAGTATGCAACTATAAATATATCTAAAAGATAAAGACATAAATGTAAATGAAAGTACCGACACGATGATTTATAGTGGTTCGGTCACGAAGCTCCTCTTCGCCCTACTCCACTCCTCGAGTACACCTTACTCGAGAGTTACTTCACTAGTCAACAAACTCCTTAAGGTGGAGAAACCATACACAACGTCGCTTATCCAATTTCCGACTCTAAGCTAAAAGTCGAGTCCTAATCTTAGGTAGGACCAATCTACACAACGTCGCCCACTTCACCATTTAACGACACAAGGCTAGATGTCGGGTTCTAATCGAAAGCTAGAACCAATCTTCACGACTCTTCACTTTGAAGCTAAGTGAGAACATCACACAACACAACTACTAATCACTTTCAAGTTTAGTGAGAACTCACAAGACACAACCACATCACTTTATAGTTTAGTGAGAACTACCTAGACACAACCACATCACTTTAGAGTTTAGTGAGAACTACCAAGACACAACCTAATCTACCCACTAGTTATGTTTTATGGCCCAACATAATAAACCTTGTGTTTTATGGCCTAAACACATAAACCATATAGATCTAAGCACACATCACTTAGATCTATAACTCTAACACTATATCCAAGTACTAACAAGACTTGGATCTACACAACTAACACCTAATCTAAGGATACCCATCACTTGGATATTCTACCCTTACAAACACATCCATGTGTACCCAACACTTGGATCTTCTACATATACATAGTAGGAAGACTAAAAACATAACTTAGATCTATAGAAGGAGAGATCTTCATCATGTAGTGAACCCAACACATCATGGTAATGATAGTGTTCTTCTCTTTGCACTTGAGAGGATGAGGAGATTGAAGATTGAATCACATCTTAAACAAGATTAACCAAAACTAACTAATCAAGGATCTAAGATGGTTTTTGAAAGAAACTGTGCAAAAAGGGTTGCAAGAAAACCTGGAAATGATCCACTATTTATAGGACAACATTGCAATGGTTAAAAACACCCGCGGTTCCGTATCTCTACCCGCGGTACCTTATCAATAAGGAACCGCAGGTTCCTTTAAGGAACCTCCGCGCCAGAGTCCGTGCAAATTTGTCCTTTAGTGGGGATATGTCATCTGGGGTAGTTTATACCCTCAAAGGATATTCCTTTGGCATATGGAATATGCCAAATTCAAATTTCCATTTTCTTTTTAATAAAACAATTTCTTAAAAATAAAGTTAATTAAAATCTTTTGTCACATTTGATTAAAATGTGAGTTTTAAGAAAATATTAATCCTTGATCACTTAGTTAGGTTAATGACATGTTTGTACATACCTTGAGTGATTCATGCCGAATGCGGTCTTGGAGGTGTCGAGAGAAGTATACAAATGTATTCTTGAGTGATTACGAGTACCTTAACATTTTACGTAATGTATTGCGAATTATACGTTTGTCATCAACAAAACACAAAGAGATTATATCGACAAAGCATCGTAATGTTTGCACTAACACATATAACGGTTCTCCACACCCAACACAATCGACGAAGGAATTCATGAAAGAATTAAAATTTAGAGGGTGAGGAGAAAAAGAATTAAACATGATAGAGGATTAAGAAGATTATTTTTGGTATTTTCCATAAAAACGATACATACTATATAATAAGAAAATAAAAAAACTTTCCGAGGACGGAAAGGGTCGTCAAATCAACGATCAACAAAACTCTCCACGAAAACGAATCGTACACAAGATCCCCGGCAGCGGCGCCAATATTTTTGATTTAGAGTGGAATGTATATGTGATAATTAAGATACGTTATAGGGTAAATTAGAAAATTACCTTTAGGAAAAAGTAATAGACTAATATTACCAAAGACGAATTTAATTAAACACGTGATGAACCAAGTTCGTTGAACACGAAGATCGAGTGAATTTGAGACGTTTTGCTTTGATTTGGACAATTGATTTGAATTGGTTTTCGGTTTTTAAAGATAGAATTAAATCTACAAATTTTAAACTATTAAATCTAATCCTAAAGTGCATGAATCGTAAACCCCAAATTAATTATCTAAAAACAAATACTTAAAATTTTAAAACTATTTAAAATTTAAACTATTAATAAATCTATAAAAATTAATCTATTTAATAAAAATTACTTTTAAACTATTTAAAAATCTAATTAAAATCTACTTTACTTTTTATTAAACAAAATCTATTATTTTAAAACTATTTTTATTTAAATCTAAAATAATAAAAATCTAATTATTTTAAAACTAATTAAACTTTTAAAATTAATAAAAAAACATTTTTATTTTTTATTTGTTTTTATTTTTATTTAAATTTTGTTTTTGTTTATTAATTTGCAAACTTAATAAAAGAAATTAACATGATTAAACTTTAGAAAACAATTTAATTAAATATGTATTAAAACTGACAGACAACTAATGTACTATATTAACAAAATAAGTAACATTAAAACTCAAAGAGTAACTGGAACATGTGGTTAACACGCAGAGCTGTTAAACTAGAGGTCTCGAGGTCGAGACCCTCTAAGGACATTTTGTTTGGAATTAATTTTTTTTATTTATTTTTCTCTTGAAGAGTTGGATAAGTTTTTACTGTTACAGTATTTACAAACCGTAACAGTTACGATTACACTAACAAATTCACTACATAAATCAGATAAAAGATTTAGAATCAATCTATCAAATCTCAAAATAGTTAAATGAACACTCAGCATAAAAAAATCAAAAAAATAACAATCTAACTACCTAAAATAAGGATTCCACAGCCTAAATTACACAGTAATATCTCAACAAGCAAACTAGAATCACAGCTACTCAATAACTCAAATTCATATTACCATTAACATGAATCTACATATAGCAACCAGATACATACCAGACTTTTATCAGCAGATAATAAGAGTATAAAGATCCAAATGAGTTATATCGTAATTAAACATAACAGTCTAACTAATACATAGAATATCTAAGGTTTAACTTGAAATAATTAGGTAACAATACAGTAAACAATCAATTTCAGTCAATCTCATGAATACTATATCAGCAATATCAACTATATCAGCAAGCAGACAACAAATTGTAAACAAGCAGATACATATAAATCAAAACCTAGCATCAGTTTAAATCAAATTATCATCTATCAAACAGTTAACGTTTCGATAAATCAGGAACCGACTACTGCTAAACTGCCAGCCTAATAAGAGAACAATTACAGATACATAACTCAAATAGCAGTTGCATCCATAGACTCATAATAGCAACAACTTAAACTGTAAAACTGACTTAAACGAGATTAGCAATTCAGCTTGTACCACTGGTTATTAACTCAAAGATAACAGATATGAATCAATCTTGCATAAGAAGAATCACAAGCAGGTATGACTAAAATACACCATATAAAACAGATAAAAATCTGCAAATTCTAACACATTAACTCAAAAATATATCAATCAAATATCAGTTTAAACTACCAAAACAATACGATCAAAACTACACTGTAAAATCAATAACTAGGTACAATCTACACACAATCCAACTAGCAAAAATATTTTAAGCAGTAAAATAAGTATAACTGAGCCTAACCATTTGAAGATATCCGTTGAGATGTAGACGCGGCGCTGAGCCGTCTAACTCACTAGATCGAAACCACCATAAAACACCATTCTCAGCATCTTAATCTCTTTTTCTTTATATTTTCTTGATTTATTAATATAATAAATCGAATCCCAAATTCAGCTCAAGTTAATCTCAATAAGCTATTAAAAAGCTTTTAAGACTAAACATAGGTTATAATCAGTAAATAGTATATCATGACATCAATTTAAACAACTCAAAAACATTAATCAAAATAAAGACGAGATTGATAAACAAAACTTAAATTGCACTTTATTAATTAAAACTTAAAACATTACAAGATTTGTAAAAGAGAACAATTCCTAATACTATTTCTACATTATAACTGTAAGCTAAAAGATGGATGAAAAATACATTGAGAAATATGGGTTTAAATAGTTGAACCGAGAGGTGTGGGTGATAGCTGAGGACGATTAAAGGCCCTTTGATCTTCACTTCTATCTTCTCTCTCTTTTCTGTTTTGATCAAAGGGCTGATAATCCTTCAAACTCACACAGATTGCCAACATGGCACATCTTGTGCTTTCTCTTTGCTGACTTGGCTATTCCTGATTTGTTGATTGGGAATAATGAGGTGTTAAGGCCAATAAGATTTTGCCACGTAACCAGCATCATTCCATCTCCTCTGCCGAAAACTTGGGGGATTTAATTCCCCCAAGTGTGAATCGCACGTGTGAGTGAAAACCCCCAAACGTTTACTTGAGATTAAGGCTAACCATGGTTAATTAGGGTTTGGAAAAGGATATCTGGTTTGGTTATTTGGTGATGGGAGAAAGATGGGGTAAATACTTTGGAAATAACGAAATAAAAATAAACGTGTGATGTGTGAATGAAAGGTTGTGGGTGGGCAAACGTTATAACTTATTACTCGTTTTATTTTCTTTCTTTTGTTGACCGAGTGAACTTTGACCAAGAGTAAATATAAGTTCCCAACTTTATTTTTCTCTTTGACCTCTCCTTTCTTTACCAAATATTCTAGCCACGTTTTTTTTTTCTTTTCTAGTTCTCTCTTTAATTCGTGGGCTGCTATTGTTGGACCCATCATGGGATGATATGGGCTCAAAGTCTAAGTTAACTCCACTAAGTAAGTATGATGGATTTATAAGCCCAATGAGTAAATGTGGGACCCACGAGCCCATTAAATTTGATAGTCTCTCATTCCGTAAATAAAATCGAACTTGGCTTTTGATCTTTACAAATTTCATTACTCTCGTGTCGGTTGTTGTTGATTTTCGTGAACTTTGTACCTACACACATGAAACAAATAAAACACGCATATACATGGCTATTTTTATACTTTTTATGCATTTTAAGCTCGTCTTTAGATACAAATGATATGAGTAAAATCACTCATATCACGACCACTGATTCTGTGACTATTGTTGCAGCCAAGGAAGAAGCGAAAAAATCTGTTGCATGTGATATGAAGTACTCGATGCGTTCCTCTCCTTGTGATTGGTACATGTGTGATGATGAAAAGAGGACGAGATACATTGTCCTTTTGAGGATTTGCATCACTTAATAGCTCACTTATGCGTGAGGTATTTGTTCATGTTATATGACAAGAGTAAAAATTCATACATAGGCGGCCAAACTGGATACCTCGTGTTCATATGGGTCGTGGGATCAGCTTCTTAATATCATCCAATAATGCTCAGCGAACATTTATAAAAATTTATGTTGGACAACATAGAATGGAAGGGAGTGGGGGTGGAAGCGAAGTGAAACATAAAGCAGCCAATGACCGACATGTCTTTGAGACATTTTACCAACCTTTCAACTACAACAGCATGCTAATAATATAATTATCTCAGTCAAAACAAATACGTACACTACATATGAGTTTGAAGAAGCGAACTTTGAGGCAAGCTGTAGACTTGCAAATCGACTTCTATTGAAGATGTGGAGTAATCAAAGGATGAAATTACCATAAATTATTCAGTCACAAAAGTATTGCAATTAATTAGCAGGAGAAACTGAAACTAAATTAATGTTTCAGTATAGACATTACATGAATAAAAATATAACTATAGTAAAGAAGATAACTTTATAAATTATTTTTTAAACATGAAATGTGTTAATAAATAATAGGGTAAGGATCATGTTAAATCCCATCAGAATCATACAACAAAATGTTTTTTATTCTTTTGTTTTATTCACAGTAACTTGAGGCGAGATGATTTGGGAAAAATGCGAATATTTCATTTTCAAGACATGTTTTACACTACTTTCAAATGGAATAGCCCTGACAAAAGAATACTATACATATCTGCGACAAACGATATACATAAAATCAAGCAAAAAAACTTCACCGCAACGCGCGGGCCCAAAACCACTCGAACTTAACTTAACTTTTCACACATGAGAAAAATTTATAAAATATTAAGACAACTGTATTATAAGTTAAGACATATCATAATATCACAAATGCAATGTAACGTGAATGGTGGAATACGCATTAGGTTTCTTCCATTTACGTGAATGTTGCCTTGTCTTCACTTTAATCCATGCAGAGTATACTTGAGATAATTGGTATTGTTATATTCAATGTATACACTACCAAATTTTTAATATTTGCTTACTACATTAAACGTAAAAAATTAAATAATAATAGGACAACTAATAGTATTTTCTATCATTTCTACTAAAAAATCATTAAAAATTATTTTTATCGACTTCTACCCAAAAAAAAGTAAGTAATAAAGAGGATCATTAAAAGTCTAAATAGTAAGCAAAACTAGATAAAAAGTAAATAAATGTGTAAATTTTTTAATAACTATTTCTTTATTAGACCAAATAGTAAGCAAAAGTTATGGCTTTCTTTCGTCTATTTTTATATACATTGAGTTTTACTAAGAAAAAGTTATAACGATTTAAATAATTGTTTATTGTATTAATATGCAAAACTTTTAATAAATAAATGTCTTTTATTTTATAATGATACATTAAGTTTCAACAATGATAGTAATTGTTCTTTTAATTTTATTATAGTAGGTTGAACCACACAAAATATACATCGAATAACACTAAATATACCTCAAATCCGGTTGAAAAATCGAGAGCAAGATACTTCTGAATTTATGTGTCGAAAAGAATAACTTGTCGCAAAAAGTTAATAAAAACATGCGATTCAAAACAAAAACCGAATCATATAACGTTATTTTTTCAGTCATATATTAAAAGTTTTAATATAATTTTGTTTCTCAACCAAATGTCAAACTCACTTGAGCGCAATATAATAGCCAAGTTTCATATCCATTCCCAATCTATTTTTTTTTTGTTTTTTTAACATATTCCCAATCCATCAATCAGGTCATTCTAAGCTAAAGTTTTAATATATAAATATGTTTTATTTTATAGCGATACATTAGGTTTTAATAATGGTAATAATTATTCTTTTTATTTTATTATAGTAGGTTGAATCACACAACACGTATGAATCTAACTCAATCCACATCACAAAAAAATCTTAATTATGATAATTCAGCGTCTATGATATCTTAATTATGGTTATTTTGTATAATCATTTATTGGTATTTTTTGACGAGTTTTTATTCGTCCTCTTTATAGACTTGTCTTTTTAAAACACTAATGTTATTTAATGTAATATATTGGTACTCTTATATTAACAAAAAAATCTACCATTGTGCAGTCCACCTTGCTGTATCATTAGTTGCAAGAGTTGCTCCTGTCAAACAAATCCAACCCAAAATTTAGTTTTTGTTGGCATTACATAGTAAATGCATTCCTTTATTATGTGACCTTTTCTTTTTAAATTAACCCAAGGTCCAGAAAAATCGACTAATAAAACTTGATTAAGCTCCAGGTTTCAAAGCAATTGCAAGGGATGAACCCGTCCGTCGGATAAAACAATTTATCACACGAACAATTACATGTCTCACTACCAACCAATATAAGGACTGACAAACATTACTTTAAAAAAGATATACGAACTGAACCCGCCCGTTGGGCGGGTTAAGTAACTAGTGTAATATATATATACATATATATATATATATATATATATATATATATATATATATATATATATATATATATATATATATATATATATATATATATATATATATATATATATATATATATATATATATATATATATATATATATATATATATATATATATGCATGACCATGACTTATATGACCACCTAGTTATGGAGGTACCATAACAATTACATATGAGGCACCTGTGTCATGAATCTTCCGTGACGAGAGTGATTTCTCGCGGCATCCCTCCACGTACATGTTGGCCATTATTATTATTTGTGGGGCGTATGAGTGCATCATAGTTTTTAGGTTTACACGTACATAGTGATTGGTTAGTGTGTGCTCTACACTTCATCAAATTGGAGCTGATCCATCCACCCAGATTATTATTTATTAGAGGTCACCCCTCTAATAGCATTACGAGGTCACCCCTCTATGTATTCATGCACGTTGATGATATTTATGACTTATACGAGCTCGTGGGCAATTAAATTATATTGCATGCATAAACTTAATAAATTTCAGTATCCTTTTGTTTATATATTACCTTCCAGGTTTTCCAGGACATACATATATTCCGCTGCATTTCATATCTTTTAGTCGTATTTCAGTTATTCTTATCATGTCATTATATCCGTTCACTGAGCGTATTGCTCAAACGTATTTTCTTTCCATGTCCCATACGACAGGTACCTAAGGACATGTTGTTCCCATTCAATCGATAACACAAGATTTAGAGAGAGAAATAGTAGAAAAGTAGAGAGAGAGAGTAGAGAGAGAAGTGGAAGGTTTACACTAAAACTATGTGTTTTATGAAATGAACCAACACCCTCTTCCACATGTGGAAGAGGGTTATATATGCCACGGCCTAAGGCCTTTATGGGCTTCATCTTGGGCCGGGCTTGGCTTTGTTTTGGGCTTACGCCCCTAACTTATACAATATTAGCTTAAAGTCCAAGCCCGGTTTTCCCGACTAACCTATTACAATACAAGACCATTTAACGACTGAGATGACCTATTACATTGTTGTTCGACTATATAAAATATAGGGCTAACAATCTCCCCCAATGTATCGGTCATCTTAAAATGCTTAAAAAGCATAAGATGGTTGAGTGAACACATTCTTGTAGAGGAGATCTTCCTGCTTTGGTCTTGTATCTTGGTCTTTATCTTGTTTGTAACAGCTTTGTTCCTTCATTCTTTCGTGATCTTTATCTTGAGCCTTTGTCATTTGACTTTGAGTGCTTGAGATCTTCATCTGTACTCCTTGTGACTAAGATGACCTATTACATTCTTACATTCTTAGGTATCTTGATTATCGCCATCTTGTGCTCTTGTGACTTCTGAATCAACATTGGTTACACAGCTACGCCACCTTCTTGATATGCAGTAACATATACAGACACGGATGAAATGGCTTTGAACATTTCACCTTAACTCGGTAGCGTTTTACCTCTGGTCGGTGAAGACCGTTAAACGATATTAAATACCGTACCTGTGATCAGGTAGATTCGATTAAGAACCTCCTTGACAGGGTTTCCCGGCGGTAGTAGCCAGTTCTCTTTACTCGACCGTCTCAAAGCAGACTACGAACGTAAAGAGTGAATCATAAGGATAAATTATCCGTCTGATTAGAGTCGTCAATTCAGATTTCCTGGAACAAGTTTGATTCTAAAAGAATCGCACCATTGTTGCTTTCCAGTTTGTCACAAGCTTGATTCATAGAGAATCTTGCGAGTTACCTACCGCAGTGCCGTTTGATGTTGACACTGGAAGGATTTCCATTCGTCACTGTGAACACTAATGAGTGTCACTCTGAGTGTTCTGGCAAGATCACATGGATTTTGCGAAGAAACCTGGAATCAAGTTTGAATCAATTAAGAATCCAAACTTAGTTGCTTTCCAGTTCTCACAAGTTTGATTCATGTAGAATCGCACAAGTTACCTACCATGAGCTTGTTTGATGCTGGCTCAAGCAGGATTTCCATCTTCATTGTGAATCGTATCACTCAGATGTTCTGGCAATATCACAAGGATAATGCGTAGGACTCGATTGTGTCCTAATGAGATGATACATAGATCTCGTTTGGCTCTAGACTCAATAAGTGCATTTTGGTAATCGGAGGCTGGAGCAGACTGCCACCTTTTCAATATTAACTGACTCGGAGCGAGAAAGTCAATAGATACGTGTTGATCTCCGTGACAATGAGACAAGTTTCTTTTGAGAAAAACTCGAATGGCTAGGGAAGGGTTGTGCATCGCATCACTGGGTCCATGACACTTGTCTTCAAAAGATGTGTTAAGCCGGTTTCTACCTAAGTTGCATAGAATATTCAACTCCTTCAATGCTTACCAATACGTCATCATTAGCACCTTGTTGTGATTGTTCTAGTGCTAACTTAAGTAATTGGTCCGCATTTTCATTCCACTCCATCTTTCCTAAGGACAACTATTTCTAGCTATGGAATGTCCTTGGGTAGATCCCTCCGGTTCTGGTTGGATCATAGGACTTAGTTTCCTATCCTAAACCACCTTTTGACTTCATCGTTCCGTCGTGGATTATAGGTTGTTTTGGGTAAAGATCGTAACCATAAAACCATTAAAAACCATTCAAAGTGCTTGATAAAAATCAAAGCTTTTAACACTTTGAAAGTTTTATATTTTCAAAAAGCTCCCCCTACACACATGCATCGATATACGAAATAGTTTGGCATGTGAAGGAAAGAGTTGCACTTGAGTCTTTAAGATCACATGTTGCGATATATTACATTTTAATCACATTTTCTCCCCCTATCTCTAATATAAAAACATAATATTAGAGATACCAATTGATTAAAATATGACAATTTCCGAAAAATCGACGGGAGAGAAACACGTGTGCACGCATGAATCATGGAACATTTTCAGTCGTGTCGCCCCCCCTCAACAATATATGTGTGTCTTGAGATAAAATTTGACAAAATTTTAGAAAAACGACACCACAAAATATGTTGAGGTACGGAGTTGAGATGCCTTAACCGATAATATATATATGACAGATTTATTATCATTTTCGGAATGTGTTGGATACATAAAATATGACAATTTTAGAGATGTACCCAACAACATTAAAAAAAGGCTTGATTTTAAAACGCTCCCCCTCAAAAATTGATCAAAATAACATATGACAATTTTGAGATATGAAAACCACATATGAGGAAGGGAGTGTTGAACACACAATTTTGAAAGATTTAGAAAAACCTTTTGAGAAATTCTTAAAAAATTGTATTCAACGGTTATAAAATAATCAGGATAGAAGACTTCTCTTATATTGCTTAGGGAAAGCGCACTGAAACGTACACTCCCCTTTCGGGTCCGTTTTTCATGAGCTCAAAACTTGGATTGTTTTGTGACTAGCTCATGACCGAGAAAAATAAATTTCCCGTTGTGAAGGATAAGTTATCATCCGTGATAAACTTTCCTTAAGTTGAAGATCGAGTTCTAAGCTGACATTTACTTAGAAATCGTTTTTCATGAACTTAAAAACTTTGAATGTTTTTATGAGAAGCTCATGACCGAGAAATATGAATTTCTCGTTGAGAAGGATAAGTTATCGTCCGAGATAAACTTTCCTTAGTTGAGGTCCGAGTCCTAAGCTGTGATGTGCTTAGAAGTCATCGTGAGAGTATAGCAAGCAGCTTCATTTGCCAAAACCTCCAAGTCTTCTGGAGTCATATACTTCATACCAAGACGGCCAACGAGATACGCAAACCTATCTTTTGATAGAGCTTTTGTAAACAAGTCTGCCAGCTGGTACTCAGTTCTGACAAAATATAATTCCACGATGCCACGTTCCACTTGTTCCTTGATGAAGTGATATCTGACATCGATGTGCTTGGTGTGGGAGTGCTGAACCGGATTGCAAGATATGGCTATGGCCGACTTTGAGTCACAATACATAGGTATTTTATCAAAGTGGAAGCCATAATCCGTGAGTTGAGTTCTCATCCAGAGGACTTGAGCACAGCACGCGGATAGAGCCACATATTCTGCTTCAGCTGATGAGAGCGAAGTGCAATCCTGCTTCTTTGACGACCAGCTGACAAGCTTGTCTTCCCCTAGAAATTGTATGCTACCAGAAGTGCTTTTACGACTATCAAGACAACCTGCGTGATCAGAATCTGAAAAAGTCGTTAGATGAAAACCGGTTTCCCTCGGATACCAGAGTCCCATGTGAATGGTATTTTTAAGGTACCGAAAGATCCGTTTAACCTCTTTGAGGTGCTTTTGAGTAGGTCTGGCTTGATATCGTGCACAATAGCATGTGGCATGATGAATATTAGGCCTGCTGGCTGTAAGGTACATAAGTGACCCGATCATACTACGATATCGCGTTTAATCTACGGGATATGAGTACAAGTCAGCGTCTAGGGATGTGGTCGACAATGGTGTACCAACGCAAGCACATGAGGTCATACCATGCTTTTTAAGTATCTCTTGAGCATACTTAGCTTGGTTTATAAAGATACCACGTGGGGATTGATGAATCTGGAGGCCTAAAAAGAATTTTAGCTCCCCCATCATTGACATTTCAAATCTGCTGTGCATTAATTTTTCAAAATATTTTGAAAGTTTTGGGTTCGTAGAACCAAAAATAATGTCATCAACATAAACTTGCAGCAGCAGTATGTCATCCCCATATATATTAATAAAGAGAGTAGGATCAATATAACCTTTGGAGAATCCTTTGGAAACCAAGAAGTTTGAAAGTTCTTCGTACCATGCCCTTGGAGCTTGTTTAAGTCCATATACAGCCTTCTTGAGACGATAGACTTTGTCAGGATGATGAGGATCGATGAATCCTTCCGGCTGATTCACATACACTTCTTCCTTCAAATGACCGTTGAGAAAAGCAGTTTTAACGTCTATCTGAAAAACCGTGAAGCCCTTATGTGCAGCATAAGCAAGGAATATCCTGACTGCTTCCAAACGAGCGACTGGAGCGAATGATTCATCGTAGTCTATGCCTTCTTGTTGGCGGTATCCCTTAACCACAAGACGAGATTTGTTTTTGATGATGGTTTGTTCTTCATCCAGTTTGTTTTTCCAGATCCATTTGAAATCTAAAATTGACATTCCATAGGGTCGGTCAACAAGTTCCCAAACATTTAGGCGTTTAAACTGATGAATTTCGTCTTGCATTGATTTAATCCACGCATGATCAGTCATGTCTTGTTTGATGTTTGTAGGTACAGTTGAACTCATGGTGAGTGCATACATACACACATCGCCATCGGTTTCGAGTTGTCTGCGTGTTCGAACCGGTTGTGAAGGATTTCCAATGACTTGCTCCAATGGATGATCACGTGTCCAATGGTGAGTGGATGGATATGGTTGGTAGAATGTATGCATGTTGGACGGATCAACATGTTGTGTAGAAGACTCTCCGACTTCGTGTACCGGTGTACTGAACGGATTGATAAATTCTTCTTCGTTAGGTTGTGCATTGGCTGCTTGATTGTTGTTTCCTCCTTCAGCATTGACGGTTGGTGATGTTGGTTGTATGACAGTTTCTTGAGTTTGTTGAGTATCCACTGGAATTGTCTCTTGAGCAACGGTTGCTGAAGTAGAGGCAGTTGTGTCTTGTTGATTTTGTTCGGGTGCATCAGCAGTATTGACAGCGGAAGGCTTTGACACAACTTGATTGTTTCCATAGTAGTATTCATCAAACATGGGATCATATAAATCAACCAACTCATTCATTTGTGACGTATCCGTCGAGTCTGCTGTAGGAGTACTTTGTTGACATTCTTGCACGGGACGTACACTGTTGTGTGTAGGTGCCATTGCTGGACATTGAGGTGCGGGACTTGAGCTGTTATGATCAAGTACCATTAGTCGCAATTCATCAAAGTTCACATGAATTGTTTCGACAATAATCTTTGTTCTCTTGTTATAGACCCGATATCCTTTCGACAATGTCGCATACCCCACAAAAATACATGCATCACCTTTTTCTTTCATCTTGTCGAGATTCTCACCGTCTTTAAGAATGTAGCATAAAGATCCAAATACGTGAAAGAATTTGACAGTAGGTTTCCTGCCATTGATGATGTGGTAAGGTGTCTTTTCATGTCTAGGGATAACGAGAGAACGATTCTGAGTATAACAGGCAGTTGCAATTGCTTCAGCCCAGAAGAATAGCGGTAATTTTGAAGCAGAGAGCATTGTTCGAGCAGCCTCAACCAAAGTACGGTTCCGCCTTTCGACAACGCCGTTTTGTTCAGGAGTTCGAGCAATAGACGTTTGATGTTCGATGCCTTCTTCTTGAAAGTAAGATTGCAAGTTCTTGTTCAAAAATTCAGTACCCCTATCCGTTCTTACGGTTAAGACTTGAGCTTGAAGATTGCGTTGTATCATCTTGAGAAAGTTTTTGAGAACCTCTGGTGTTTCATCTTTGGACCTTAAGAAGAAAGTCCATGTGTATCTAGAGTAATCATCAACAATCACGAGAATATACTTTTTCCCGTTAATACTCTCTACACGCATGGGACCACATAAATCCATGTGTAGAAGTTCCAATCGTCCTTTTGAGCTTGGGGTAGTCTTTATTTTGAAAGTCTTCCATTTTGCTTTCCCCAACTCACAAGAAGAACAAAGATGGTCTTTGAGGAATTTCAACTTCGGAAGACCGGTCACAATATCATTTTCGAAAGCAAGTTGATGGTGTCAAAGTTGAGATGTGACAATCGTTGATGCCATAACCATGCTTGAGATGATGACGCTTTAGCCATTAAGCAAATTGGATTTGTTGAAGATGTGTCTTGAAGAGTTACTGTGTAGAGATCAGAACCACGAGAACCTGTAAGAAGGTCATTCCCATCGTAGTCTCTAACATAGCAAGTAGATTTGCGAAAAGCCACTTCCAAATCCGCATCACAAAATTGACCAACCGAGAATAAATTGTGATTCAGTCCCTCGACGTAATAAACCCGTTTTATAGTGAGATTTCCTTGAACCAAATCGCCATATCCAAGTATCGGTGCAAATTGATCATTTCCTAACCGCACCGTACCCAGAAACTTCTCCACGAAGTTAATGAGAAGCTTGAGATTGCCCGTCATGTGCTTTGTGCACCCGAAGTCCATTATGAATAGGATGATTTCGACGAGCTGCAGAAGAATTAGAAGACAATGTAGCATTTGACAAATGGGAGCCCTTGATAGAAACGGGTTCCAAAATAGTAGTGGACCTAGATTATAAAGGCAAGCTAACATTCATAGACCCAATTAGAATAGGGGTTGTCTTAGGTACCCATTTGTATCCGGGTGGTGTAAATCTTGAATACCCCCGTGTACATGTCCTAATCATGTTCTCATAAAGCTTCTTTAACCTGCTTTGTTTACGTAGAGTAGTGGATTCTAACGCACTTAGTTTCTTAAGTAGTTGATCAGTGTATTGGTTCAAAGTTCTTGTGGGTTCACTAGTACTAGTGGGCATACGAATAAGCTTCCTAGTTCTAGTATTCACGCCATTATGATTAAGAGCACAAGCATCATGATTGAAAGTACGAACACATTTTCCACATTCGACACAAACAAATTCAACATTCGTGGTCTTAGCATTTAAACTGTCATTACATGCAGTTACAGACGTTTTATTCTTAGAAAACTTAAAATTCCTACGGTGGTCTTCTACTTCCAACTTCTTTCCTTGACTATTGTTAGGCATGACCTTATCTTGCATTCTATTGCTCTTAAGCTATGGTCCGCTAACGCTAGTAGTGGGGATTACTCCTGTAGAAGAAGACACACGTTGATTAGTTTTCCTAATATTCTCAGGTAACCGCGATGTTCCAGTTTGAGTGGGCTTAGTGTTCATCTTATACATTCCAGGTGCTATCACATTGCTACTCTTATCATTTCCTATCTTAGGCGAAGTCTGTGGGGATTGTCCCAAAATAGATGATTTGGGGCATTTAACCGCATTCGGTTGACGAACGGCGGATGGTTTACCCAAAACAGACTTTCCTTTGATTTTCTCAATGAGTTTCTGTAACTCACTAATGGCTATGTCCCTTTCTTTTAGCTGAGCTTTCAAATCATTTATTTCGAAATCTTTTTCATTTAGTAGACGAAACGAAGAAGCTGACATTTCTTGACACTTTTTATGATTATGAGATTTTTCACCTTTTTGTAAAGCAAGTTCAAGAGAAATGGAGTGTTTCTCAAGTTGAGAAAAACTGTTCGAAAGTTTGTTGTATGACTGAATTTGTTTTGAAAGCTCTACTTCAAGATTGCGACATTTCTCGTCCGATTCTGACACTAGACATGCTACATGACAATATTGATCAAGATCGGTATACACACCAAGTATAGCATTCATATGGTCAGCATAAAAGTATTCCTTAGAAAGTCGATCAATTTCGTTAGAAAGTTGGTGTTCTTGTGTCTTTAATTTAATTTGAAGAAAGTCAACTTCATCTTCAAGAGATTTAACATAGCTTAAATCAGTTAACATTTCCTCAGTGAGAGCATTATAAAACATTTCCACATTTTTTGAAAGATCATCAATTGTTGGAACAATGCATTATTGAATGACGACTTCTACTTGTGGGTTAGGTTTAATATTCCAAATGGTATCCCTAGAAACTTTTTCATAGTCGACGACACCTTTGTACAAATTTAAAACCCCTTGTTTTATAAACTCAAATTGCTGAACACTTTTGCTTTTCTCATCCCATTTACGTTTTTCATCCAAAATTCGCTTTTCTAACAAAATTGATTGCTTTTTGAAACTCCTTTTTAAAGAAACTTTCTTTTGGGGTTCATCACTTGGTGGTGGAACACTATTTTTCATCTTTTGTTCTTTGGAAAGTTCGTTTTGAGGAACAAACTTAATATAATTATCAGAATCAGAAAGGTTTATTAAATCACTTAAGTTTGATCGACTTTCTTCTTGTTGACGAATGATTTCGTCGCAGTCAGGGGAAAGCATAAGAGCAAGATTATCAACATAGCAACCGATATCATAAAGAGCAGGCTTGGTACTTTGAACTTTCTTGAGATATTCAGGCTTGACAAAACTCGTTTTCATATTTCTATTGAGCATATTCATAGTTTGAATAGACTGACCCGTTTTGTAAACAATGTTGTTTAACGTGTCGACTCTCTTTTCCAAAGCAAGAATTTTTTCAATATCCTTTTCTTCACGAGTTTTATAAAGCTCAGTTTGTTCTTTGTTAACCGACTCTAATTCAGTAATTTGGAGTTTATGTAGCAGCAGTTGTTCTTCAAGTTCCGATATCTTCTGTTTTGACATATGAATTTCGTGTGTTACTTCAGAACAATATTGTTCGTTGAGCACCTTACGTTCATATACCAAACCATTAGCTATTGCAACCCGTCGATCAGCTTCTTTTACATAATCCCACTCTTTAAGCCCGTCTATCTCCTCGGCTAAGGATGTGTTTGCTTGCTTCAAACATTTATTAACACGGGTAAAAGATCCGGAGGTCGGGGAGGATAGAATTGGTGTTTAGCCATTTTAGAGAGAGAAACAAGTAACTAGAAAAGTGTGTTTATTCTAGTGATAGAAAGACAAGAAGGAAATGATAAGCCTCTTTATTTTCCTCAATTTCATGTTTTAAAGAATCAATAATAGACGCAAGCAAATCACGGTCCTCATCCGAGTCAGTATCCTGAACAGCTTTTCCGTCATCATTACACATATGCTGTGAATCCGTAGAGATATTGCTATCCTCCGTGTCCATTACATATGTGTCATTGATGCTTTCGGGTTGCTCAGGATGCCGTCGTTCATTAGCAAACACATTATAGTTATCATGTGATGGTACCTTTTCAAGTGGCTCAGAATCATAGATGGGTCCAGAAGTATCATCAGTCTCTGGGATCACTTCTTGAATCTTTGCCATGTACACATAATGTGCCTCTAACTCTTGATCATCAGCTTCATCATCAGTGTCATCACGCCAGTCAACTTCATCTGCTGTTAGTGGAATTCCTGCTTCTTCTTTCTTACACAGCAGCATCTTTTCCTTGTGATACCCTGAGTCCTTAACCCATTTTGGTTTCTTGCATTCCCTAGCCATGTGCCCAAATCCCTTGCAGTTGAAGCATTGAATCCCAGTCTTCTGCATAACCGGAGTGCCTACAGTATCTCTAGCCCCAACTTGATTCAGCATCCTCTGATTATCATACCTAGAATCACGATCATACCTAGGTGCATGATCAACTTCCTTATATCTAGCATTGGATGATGATCTGAGGTTGTTGTTGGTAGGTTTGTAGATCTTCTTATAATTTGTGGTGAGTAAAGACATGAGTTCTTCAATCTTCTTGTCCCTTGAAGTTTGTTCATCATCACTGTCTCCATCTGACTCGGTGTCATACTTTGGAGGTGGAGTGGGGACAATTGCTTTTGCTTTATGTTTAGCAGTAGCTGGAGGTTTGGTGGATGAGCTAGATGACTTTGAGGAATGAATAGGTGATTGTTGACGGGGAACGAGTTTTGTTGAAGTAGCAGCCACAAAAGCAATAGAGTTCGTAGATCGTTCTGCCTTTTCAGCCCTAAGTTCATTCACTTCATTCTGATGTTGTTTCAATATGTCATAAAGTTTGTGGTAAGATATAGTCTTGATATCCTCCCTTTGTTTGACCAAAGTCACAAACCTTTGCCATTCCGGTTTGAGTTGAAGTAGAAACTGAACATTGGCATGATGATTGGAGATGGTGCACTGATTTCTGACAAGCTCATTCATCATTTTGTAGAATCTCGAGTAATATGAGTCAATGGACTCACCATCTTCCGATGTGAATTTTCCAAACTCCCAAAGTAGATTAGTCTCGAGATCTTGAACGTTGATCGACTCACCTTGCTTTAATCGATGAATTGCATTCCACATTTCCATAGCATTAGGACATGCATCAACTGTGGAATAGATATCGTTATCAATTCCAGTGAGTATGAAGTTTACAGTATCAGCTTCAACTTGGAGGAGTTTCTTTTTCTCAGCAGAACATGTGTCAAAATCCTTCATAGCTCGTATAGTTGATGAAGTACCATCCTCTGCCTGTGTGGTAATTGGTCTGAATTCAAAAACTGGAGGTGGATTCTTAAGGCAGTGACGAAGAGCAGTTCGGTTTTCTTTTCCGTCGAGAAATCTGAGAAAACGAGATCTCCATTGAACGTAACAACCGGTAGTGAGCACAGGTGGATTACCGTTGCCACCTTGTTCCAAACGAATTTGATCAGCAGTTGCAATGTTGATGTTGTTGTTAGACATGGTGAATACTTGTGAATGAATTGCAGATCTTAGTGGATTTGTTGTGATGAGGTGTGGTTGAAATTTCGTAGAGTTCCGAGAATCTTCAGTCAGATAATAAATTCCTCAGTCCGACAAAACGGTAAGCCGAAAAATTTTGTATCTCCAAATTTTGAAATTGAGTTAGAAATAGCCAAAAACTAGTAGGGAAAAAATTTGAATTTACTTGACCTAAAATTTTTTAACTTTTTTTTTTTTTTAATCTTCGTGTAAACTATGTTCCGAGACTAGTCTAGATAGTGGCTATGTCTAAAAATTGGTCAAACAAAATTTATCTGTCCATCGCAATGTGACCCATCGCACTCTTAGATCGCACTCTGATCGCACTCTGATCGTACTCTATGATCGTGGTCTAATCGCACTCTGATCGTACTCCTAGATCGCAGTCGGATCGTACTCTGATCGTACTAGGTGATCGTACTCTATGATCGTGATGAGTGATCTCAGTGAGGGATCGCACTATAGATCGTAACCTGATCGAAGCCGTGATCGTACTCTGCTAGATCGTACTCCCAGATCGTATTGTGATCGTACTGAGCAATCGTAGTCTGGATCGTACTTTGGAGCTTAGTGAGCTATCGTAGTCACAGATCGTAACTTGGATCGTACTAATGATCGCAGTTAGATCGTAACAATGGATCGTGACTATGGATCGCAAGTAGAAACCCCCAGGGTTTATGCAAACACAAAGTCAGATCGTACCAAGGAATCAAAATTACCCCTTTTCTCGGATAGTACAAGAACACACCAAATTCGTGATTTTTAGCCTAAAAATGAATCAATCACCCAAAAATTTTGTGTTTTTAACCAAGATAACAATACCAAATCACTATCAATAGTAAATAGATGATTTTTATCAAGAATGATCCATAAAAACACAAGAAAATTTTTTGGTACGTGAGTTTTTGGATCAAAATAGGCACGAAAAAATCAAGAACACAACACACGGATCTTCAATCACCTATCCACTATAGGCTCTTGATACCAAATGTTGTTCCCATTCAATCCATAACACAAGATTTAGAGAGAGAAATAGTAGAAAAGTAGAGAGAGAGTAGAGAGAGAAGTGGAAGGTTTACACTAAAACTATGTGTTTTATGGAATGAACCAACACCCTCTTCCACATGTGGAAGAGGGTTATATATGCCACGGCCTAAGGCCTTTGTGGGCTTCATCTTGGGCCGGTCTTGGCTTTGTTTTGGGCTTACGCCCCTAACTTATACAATATTAGCTTAAAGTCCAAGCCTGGTTTTCCCGACTAACCTATTACAATACAAGACCATTTAACGACTGAGATGACCTATTACATTATTGTTCGACTATATAAAATATAGGGCTAACAGGACAGACTTGAGCATTTGAGAGTACGTGCATAGGATGGAAGCTACCTTAGACTCCTTTTCGTTATGTATTTTAATACTTATGCTTTGCTTAAACATATGTTGTGTCCTTTAGCTTTCCTTATTTTTCTTTTATGACGAGCTTATGCTGGGAGCCGATGTTTGATTCCGGCTTTACCTTGGTCTTTTACGTCTTTATGACGTTATGCCTTTGTTATGCTTTGATAACACGTCATGATTATGATATAAGGTCAACTTATCAAAGTGGGTCATTACATCTTTAAACTATTTGAATTAAAAAATTAAGATCTGAAATGTGTTCACAACTCAAAGTACATTCCTATATGACCCTTTAAAAACTTGACCATCTGATTGTGGTATTTTTACACTTGCTTTAGGAAAAACAAGTATAAACGGTAAGTATTAAGCGTTACGATTTAGAAAAACCATAAATGCTCAAAAAGTGAGTTTGTTCCTCAAGGGAGTGTATGTGTTTTGGAGGTGCCATTACGTAATTTGGATAAGTTCGTTTTTTGATGAAAAGAGGGAAAAGTTAAAGACGATTACGCTAAAACTACACTACGACGTTAAAACGTAAAATCATAAAATGTGACGAAAAATAAAAGTAGGCTAAAAAATTTAGAAAAATCACAAATAAATCCTAAATAATATAAATAAGGTTTAGAAATTAAGAAAAACCTTTTGTAACTTTTTATTTAATTATTATTTAATTTTTAAATCTAATTAAAGACCTAAAAATCAAAATAACAAAGATAAAGCCCAATCAAAAATTTTATGCTTTGTAAATCTCAAATATATTTAACTAATGCTAAAATGTATTTTTCAAAAATTTTAAACTAATGTTTTCTATTTTTAAATGACCAAAAATTATTTTTAAACAAAAATGATGCTAATAAAAAAAATAAAAATGGGAAAAATCTCAAACCAATTTTGAAAAGTCTAAAAGGTTATAAACTTACAAGGAAAAATGAAATAAGCTAAAAACATAAACAGAATAAGATGGAAAAGTCAAAATAAGCGGTTGAAAATTAAAGCTAGTAGTGGCTAGCCAATTAATGAAGTCAGTGAAAAGTTTGTTCCCAATATCTTCGTTAAATGACCAGACGGTTAGGAAGATCTCTTGTGGTTGATTTCTTTCTGTTTCTTGGGAACAAAGGCACCCCCAATAGCAATTGGCTATTGGGGAGTCAAGAATAAGAAAATTTAAACAATACAGAAGCCAAATGAGCACTCAAAAAGCCATAAATAAGCAAATAAACCAAACAGTTTACAAACAGCTTATCCCGTTGTGTCCCATATCTGATGACTTAAGAACCTAGTGTCATCTGATATCGGACGACTCACAAATCATAGCGTTCTCGGACAAGGACCAATTATTTGCTTTTTGGTGAGATTCTATAAACCATGTAGTAATCAATAAGCTATAAAACAAACAAAATATTAATTAGCAGACTACAAGAGACCTATTAACTAAAAGCTCACAAGATTTTACACTTCACTTCAAGCAAACCAATCCTGAAAGACCTACTAATGGTTTTCCTATTATTATGTAGATTTTCTTGTGAACATTCAAACAAAGAATCACAAACTTAAACTTCAAACCACAAATTCAGAACTTTGAATCTATCCTAATAAAAGGTGTCGAGATTGTAATGGCCAAAAGCAGTTGTCACCCTACCCTTAGAACACTCAGATCCGAACACCCCCTAACGTTCTGATGAAAATTTTTAACAAAGGAATTTTGCATAAAACAAACTCAAATATTTTTTATCAACTAAATATCATTCAAGAACACATAAGAGGATATCTAAACTACCAAGAACACTTAAGAAGCAACTTTTTTTTTCACAAAATAGCAAATCAAAGATTTTGACTAAAATAAGAGGGTTCAAGCCTAGAGAACCTTGTGGGACCCACATCCAAGCCCCACTATTGCTGATGCCATCTCTTGTTTAACAAGGAATGAGATTAATGGTTTGTGAGAGGCTGTTATGTACAAAGAAGGAGGAATGTGGTCCGTTTGGACTACCACAATCCCCAAAAAAAGGAAAAAGATATGTCTTCTACTTGTACTTGTTTAACACACCATGGAACAAAAAACACAAGCTTTACAAGCTTATGCACAAGTTGTTTTCAAGAGCTTGTGCAATGGCTTGTAGAGCAGTTAGTTAAAATGCAAGATAAAAATGAAAAATCTTAGAAACCAAATTTTGAAACTTAAATTTAAAATTGTGCAAGGAAAAGTAACATTAAGCTATAAGCTCAATACATATGTTGTGTTGTCAAGATAACTTATGTAAAAGCTGATAACACAATGGATCTCAAAAGCATTTTATGCCAAGTGTTCTTGAACACAAAAAAGTTTTTGATAAATCTAACACTACAATTGGAGAAAGATAAATGGTTTAAACTAAGTTGCAGAAAAAGAATTGGAACTCAACTTTTGTCAATTAAAAATTAAACACTTTCAGTATTCATAAATTTATAAAAGTACAAAGGTTGGACCAAATAAAAGAGTCACATGTCGACTTCTTTTATACTATGCTAATGAGTATTCTAAAACAATGAAAATTCATAAACCCTAACAGCCAGAAATTACAAATATACCCTTGAGTTGAATTTGAAAAGTTTTCAAAAGATGGTTGCTTGTGATCTTTGTAGAACCCCATGTGAAGCCATCTTGTTGAATGAATCATTGCCGCTTATACAAAGATTAGAGACTAAAGAATCAATTTGGTCCATTGATGTACTGCCATATTGTTTTCTTGTTGAAGAGTGGTGCAGGGCAACACGTGGGAGGCTCCCACGTGGATTGTGAAGGGATAATGAGGGTAGGCTTTTGTTGAACATTCCTTTAATCAACGATCTGAAGTGTGTGATGGTTTAATTATGTGTGTTATGGGATCTAGCATTATAGGGTGTTAGTTTAAATAGTGTTGGTGTTAATCTAGATTTGGGGAAAGAGGGGTGTTACCCGCCTAAAAATAATACTAATCTAATGTTTAAAAACTTAATAAATATTATTTTTAGTCGAGTAGGGTTTGTTGGTATGGGTTAAGGAAAAAACAGGTAAAGGTTAAATGGACTGGGCTATTTTTGGGTTTAAGTTGGGTTTGGGCTAATGATGGGTTTATTATTGGACGGATTGAAACCCTCATATTTCAACAAGTTGCTATTTTCCTCCCAATCTTTTGGAGTAAGAATATTAGGCTTTTCTTTGTATAAACACTTTGGCATAATGACCATTTGAGTCCATCTCTTTTGTATAACTTTGAGCAAGGACTAATTATGTAATAAATGCATTCTTCAAAGGCTTTTTTTGTCATCTCTTGGAACTATAAGGTCCCTTTTGTAATTATGGAGTTTTATAAGGGCTAAAAGTGACAAGTCTTCAGTATCGTAGCACTTCCAAAATTCATTTTTATATGAAATTTATTGAAATGTAAATTTCAATTAACTACTAAATGCGTTTTAGACATAATGTATTGTTTTCATCACAAAATTGGACGTTTATGATTATTGAATAAGAACACGTGAATGCCTCATAGAGATAATTTTGTCGTCCTCGATTTTCACTTAATTCCATGCTAAGCGTGAAACAAGATCATTGTCATTATAAGTTAGTAACGCAAACACTACTCATATACTCTAATCACGTACTTAAACTCCCTTATTCCTAATGTGCATCTCTTATATTTTATTTTTGTATTAATAACCGCGAGGATACATTTTTGACTTATGCGTAAATAGAGATTAGGTCCAAAAATAAAGTCGTAACGGTGTAACCATAATCATTAAATTAGTAACCTTTCCTAATAGATAACGATGTCAAAAAATTAAGTCAACAAATACGATTCGATCAACACGGTTTTATATTTGTTTTGAACATTTGACTTATTACCATGAATTTTATTACCCGCCTCATCATCGGTGGATTTGATTATCATGGTTTACCTCCATCTTTTATTCAACTCCGCCATGGAGCTTTTATTATGACTTCGGTCTTGCCTTAACTGTTATTTAAGCTCGTCATGAGGTGTTTATTATGACTTGACGTATATCGTCACGCTAAGGCGAATGTTGGATCTCTAAAGCTTCGAGTTTTAAGACATTCATTTTTTATTTTGCATAGATTTTTCGGCCTTATGAGCTTCAAATTTTTGCTTGATTTAGGTGAAGAGGTACTTAAAATTATAATTGGGAAAGCTTTTGATTATTCGGTTTGCCAATAATTCAAAACCATGACGCTGGCGATTCTCAAATGATTTTCCAATTTAATTACACAGAAACTATTAGAATTAGCTAAAAACCAATAATAGAGACCGCTAAGTCATTATTTATTAAGAATTTAAATATATACAAGCGATGGGAGAAGAAGCAAATAATTAAAACACATGAGTTTTTGAAAGAATACGATTACTCTACGTTTAGCATAGTAACTTATAATTAACGCTATCATCTCTCGTCCTTAATTTAACGTGACATAGCCTAATATAGTCAATGAATCGAAGCTAAGTGCTCAACACGCACGGTCTAGTAAAAAATTAATCTTATTCTCATAATCGGAAAACCTACATTCGTGTCTTAAACACTTATAAAAAAACAAGAAAATTTTTAAAATTTGGCCATTTTTATCCTTATTTTGCAAAAAAAAGATGAAAATTGGATTGCTTGATGACGTATGCAAAGTGAAGTATCTATTCACCCCCATACTAAAACTAAACATTATCCTGAATGTTTCAAGAATAAAGGTAAAACACCCCAATACTAGAAACGAAAAGTCGAATGTTTAATCTCGAGCATGGAAAAGGTAAAACAAATAATCTATAGAAGTTTATGAATTATGCTAAAAGTATAAACATTAGAATGTAAAAGGATATCATACGATATCGGAATCTTCAAAGGCAGCGATCGAAGCTCGAGTGATACGTAAAACGAACACGAGAGGCTTTAATGATGACGATAATTCGTAATAAATCACAATCACAAACAACCACGGAACAAAGGTTGGAAGAGATCAAGTCCCCTCATATTACACTAATTAGAAAGCATAATATTTACAAGGATAAGCATGGGAATTCTGTAAAACCCGCATAAAATACATGAAGCATTAAATACACGAAAACACGGATTAATTAAAACTTTATATTTAATTAATACACGACACGTATCATAAATATTTAATGTATAAATACAAGTATTACGTATATTATTTATTCATTATTCACAAGTACTTACGTGTAATAAATAAAACACGACAAGAATTAACACAAGATAAAACACGAACACACGTCACGAATAATAAAACACGAGAATTAACAAAGCATGAAAATGAAATATATATATATATATATATATATATATATATATATATATATATATATATATATATATATATATATATATATATATATATTTATATATATATATATATATATATATATATATATATATATATATATATATATATATATATATATATATATATATATATATATATATATATATATATATATATATATATATATATATATATATATATATATATATATATATATATATATATATATATATATATATATATATATATATATATATATATATATATATATATATAGGGGTTATTTGGCCAGTTACAAGAGAAAGAAACAAAGAGCCCATGGCCCGGCCCGTTTAGCAATTTAATTAGTAACAAAAGCCTTCTAGGGATTCTCATTAACAAGTTTTCACAAAAGAAAATAAAAACCCTAGCTCTCTTAAAGGGTAAAAGCTTTTGAACTTTGATTGGTTAATTCTGGTTTAGATCGTGTGTGTTCTTCAAGATCATTGCACATTCGATATCCCTAATCTTTAATCTTTTAATTTTCTTTCATTTATTCATGATCAATTAATTAAATATAAGAACACATGTTTAAACATGATTAAAACATGGAATTTATCGGGTTTTGTTTTTTCTTGGTCACGGAAACCGAGAGCTAAAGGCTCTCGGTGGAGGTTTTATTCGGCCATCCGAGCCCCAATAGGGGTTGGTGGTTGTTTTCCATTGGGCAGCCGTAACACCAAACAACCCCACAGTGGGGTGTTTGGCCTAATAGTGGAAACCGAGAGCAGCACAGCTCTAGGTGGGTCTTGGTTGCGTAGCAGTGGGAACTGGCCACTACCGATGGTAAAACCACTCGGCCAGTGGCGAAAAGCCACGAACGGTGGCAGAAAACCACAGTCGGTGGCTGTGGTGGTGATGTTGGCAACTGAGACATGGGGTCTCGTGTGGGCATGATTTCGGGGCGCGGGTACACGAAAACACACAAGGGTGTGTTTGGTTTTAACTTTGTTAATTTAATTTGGGCTAATCAAGATTAATTTAATTTGGGCTAATCAAGATTAATTTAATTAGTTATATTAAAAATAAATCATGTTACACTTAATAAAGTTAATCATAGACTTATTATAATTATGTTGTATAATTATTCATGAAATTAACATGGTACATTAATTAAATTAATTGGACACTTATAATAATTATTTTATATAATTATTCATGATACATAACATGACACATTTTAGTTTAATTATATTTGGACATAGTTTATTTATTTAAATACATTTTATCCATAGTATAATTAAATTAATTATAACACTTAGTTTAATTATACAATAATCAAGTTATAGAAAGTTTTATTGATATAAAATCATGTTATATTATTAATTAATAATCACTTATCAATCATGTATTATATTATTAATTAATAATTATTAGGTTAGACTAAAGTATTTATTTATTAATAAACTTTACTATGTGACATTTAATTAATCATGACTTATGAAATATATTCATAAGCTTTAGCTTATAGCATATGCTTATTAAATAAGCTTATTACTATTTATGGAAACATGCTATTTATGGAAACATACTATTTATGGAATCACGCTGATTATGAAAACATACTATTTATGAAAACTTTCTATTTTCGGAAATTTATTATTTATGGAAACTTAATATTTTTGGAAAGTAGCTATATATGGAAACCTGCTATTTTTAGAAAGTTACTATATATAAAAACCTACTATTTCTAGAAAGTTACTCATTATGAAACATAAAGTATAATAACATATGAAACATGAAATACGTTTATCAAGAACACATGAAACACAAAGAAACACATGATAAGATATGAAACAGTAAAACAAGTCAAGAACAAGTAAAACAAGTCAAGAACAAGTAAAGTAAACTAATAATCAGCAAGTTATACATGAACATACAACTTATTCACGTCCTTTATCATATAGCACTCGTGAAGTCGGAGTAGATTACTTTCCGCCTTTTATCTTTCATCGTTACTAGACATACTGATATGAGTGAAATTAATCATATCATTTGTATCTTAAAACATTGAATATATGCATAAATGTTTAAATATTGCCTTGTATTCGTTTGTTTGTCGTTTGATGTGTGTAGGTACCAAAGATCGCGAAAACTGGTAAAATCGGCACGAGTTTGAAGAAAAGATTGACAAAGCCAAATACAAGCTCGTTTTTAGCGGATTTGATCTTTTATGAAGACAAATGGGCTTGTGGGTCCCACATTTGGATTAATGGGCTTAAAAGCCCATTAGCAAAACTACTTATCCATTTTTCATAACCAAAAGCCCAAAATTGGCCCATTTACTTTGTAAAGGAATCGGATGGAGTGTATATTTGGGCCTAAGGCCCATTGACTTGAGAAAGTAACATGGCACGTTTGTTTCTTGGGCCTAAAAACCCATTAGGGTTTAATTTCAGTAAATGTTTAATAAAGTTATAAACTTTTGTGATTCTACCCACTCACGTTACACATATAACTCACACCACAAAAAACCTTTTCGTTACACTCTATGTATTTTCTTCCTCACCCAAAATAAACCTGTAAAATCACTATTCCCTCAAAACCCTAATTCACTAAATCAATGAATAAATTGGGGCTTTTATCTCACTCGTGTGATTCACACGAGTTGGGAATTAATCCCCCACTTATTCGGACTTGAAGATGGAGAGAAGTGTTTGACGTGGCAGCATGTTATTGGACGAGACAACTCATCATAACCATTCCACCAATTAAAGATGGCCAAATCAGTCTCAAACTAGCACAAGAAACACAAAGATCGCCACGTTGGCGATCTGTGTGATCAAGAGCATCTTACAACCGTAGGATGAAAACAGAAAAGAGAGAGAAGGAGATTAAGATGATCTAAGGGCCACGATCGATTCTTCCTCAACAACCCAAACCTCTACCTCAGCTATAAATACCCCTTCAATTTATTCAGTAAAGCATCCCTTTTCTTAGTATTGTTATAATGTTTAATTGTTGTTAGAAATTTGTAATTTTCTTTTTATGAATGATGTAATGTTAGTTTGAATTAATAAAAAGTGATTTTCAGATTCATACTCTTTTTGTCCACATCTCTTTATTTTACTGTATTAGATTTACTTGCATCTTTCTAATCACAAGTGACTTTTATAACTGACGAATCGTTCATCTTAGCTCAAAAATTAGCTTGAATGAATGATTGATTAAAAATAGGGATAAACAATTTCATTCCAACTGAATGAATGTTATAAATATAAACTGTTGTTTCAAGATTTGATAAGGTGGTTCGTAAGGTGATATATGGTGGTGTTGATTCAGTTGTATAAGGGGGTTCAGCACCTCTCCTTCTTCCCAAAGGATTCGTCAAAGGTTTTAACTCACTTTTAATTTTATGTTGTTTATTTAGTGTAATGAATCTGCTAGTCCTGTTAGACTTGTTGTTGATATTATCTGTTGTGAAGTTTGGCTATTTCGTGTGACTTTTGATCGTTTTGATAATACTTTCTCCTTCAAGATGATATGATGGGGCTGCTAAGTTTGTGTATTGCTGAATAATGGTTTAAGTTGGATTTTTCTTAATGAGTTTACTTGTCTGATAGATTTAATTTATGCCTGCTTAGTTTAAGGAATGAATCTTCTTAGTTTAATAAGTTTTAGTTGAGTTTGCTGATATTTGAGATCTGAGTATGGAAATGCATTTTGTTTTTGTTTGATAGGCTGTATAATGTGTTTGTTTGTCTGCTTATGATTTCTGTTGTGCCTTATATTGATACTGAATTGATTAACTGAGAATGAGTATGATTTGAGTCGTTTGTTAGTTCTGCATATTAGTCTATACTGATTCTTAGTCTTTTGATGGATTTAGTTTTTGCTTGATTCATAGATGTAACGGATTATTTACATTTCATAGACTGTTATATTTGTGATTAAATCTGAGTTTAGATCTCTATCTTGTTTCTGATATGAGTAATTGAGAATCGTTTGTCTTGTCTGCTGATGAATTTGATGCTATTATTTTGCTGTATCTGATTTGCCTGTTTGAATTGGTATCTTGATTCTGTTTTTCTGAACTTGTTTATTGCGTTTGAGTTTTAGTAAACTGATTTTTATCAGTTTACCTTATGATTTGTGCTCTGAATTCTAAATTGTCATACCAAAATTACAATCCAAAAAGGTCATTCCTGTGACTAGCTATCAATTATTTTTATTGTCAAAATTAATTGCAAAAATGTCCCTCACAAAACTTGAACCCGTGACCTAACGGTTCAACACCACATGACTTAACCATCTAAGCTAGGGGCTCATTTTGTTTTAAATTCGCTTTATGTATTAAATATATGATAAGTAGTTTGAGCTTTAATATAGACGTTTGTTTTTACTTCTTTTTGATTTTTTTATAAATCTTTAGTTTAAAAATAAATTTAAATATATTGTTACTTTTAAATTTTATATGGTTTTAAAATTTGCTTTTAATAAAATTAGTTTTAATATTTTTGTCTAAAATAGTTTTGTCAAAATAATATAAAAAATGTTTTATTAGTTTTAGAAATTTAATTAGTCATTAAGAATTAGTTTTTAAAAAATTAGATTTTAATTAATTTAGATTTTAAATAAAATAATCTCATAAATAGATTTTTAAATAGTGTAAAAGTTATTTTAATAGATTAATTTTTAATAGATTTTTAAGTAGTTTAAATTTTTAAATAGCTTTAATTCTTAAATAGTTATTTTTAGATAAAGATAGTGGGGAACGATTCATGCACTTAGGATTAATTTGTAGGATTAATTTTAGTTTAAAAACCGAAAAACCATTCAAATCGATTGTCTAAATCAAAGCCAAACGTCTCAAATTCACTCGAACTTCGTGTACAACGAACTTGGTTCACCTAAGTGTTTAGTTGAATTCGTCTTTGGTAATTTTAGTCTATTACTTTTTCCTAAAGGTAATTTTCTAATTTACCATATAACGTATCTTAATTATCACACATACATTATACCATCACGATCACATCAAAATTTTGGCGCCGCTGCCGGGGATCTTGTGTACGATTCGTTTCGTGGAGATTTGTTGATCGTTGATTTGAAGACCCTTTCCGTCCTCGGAAATTTTTGTTATTTTTCTATAATTATAGTATATATCGTTTATCGTGTTTTTTTGTGATTAATATATTATATTACGTAGAACAATAAATTTACCTACTTCTAAATAAGACCTTAGTTGGGATTTCATCACCTAGCTATTGTATTCGAATCCAAAACGAAAAATAAAAGGCAAAATAGATAAATACTAATAAGAAGTTTGAACTCGATTTATACAAACTATAAGGTGGGTATAAGGCGACGTGCTATAAAAGGCCGTCTAAGGAAAAAGGTTTTTAAGTGCTTTGTGCCACCTCGTTTCCCCGCTTGCTTGTGCGTATATTGAGAGGGACGATCGATTATTGGTTTGCCAACTCAAGTAGTATTATATCTTATTGTTTACTTATTGAACCTCGAGACGTTTAGGTTTTCACCTATCGTTTCAAAATCGACCGAGGGTAATTTACTTCCATAGTAGTTATCCTTATTCCTTGTTTTTGATTGAGCAATACCAAATAAAAATACCAAAAATAATCTTCTTCTTGTCTAATTTCTTTTCTTCAATCCTCTAAAATTCTCGTTACTTTGGTTTATGCAATTACGATCTTCTCGACTTGTGATTGATTTTAATAGGCTTTAAAATATTCCTCGTAGAAATAGAAATCGTTAACAACGAATAGTGAAACCCGAGCTTCCACCTATTGTTGTAGAGATGGCCGATAACCGAACAATGGAGGAATTGCTCCGTGCACCCACCGAAGGGTATGGGGACGCAATCGTTGTGCCGGCTATTTTGGCGGATCATTATGAGATTAAGTCGGGTCTTTTATCGCTCATCCGTGCCGACCAATTTCGTGGCAATGAGACCGATAGCCCGCACTCTCACATTCGGAATTTTCATCGTATTACCTCGACTCTCAAGTTTAGAGATGTGCCGAATGACGCGATTAAGCTCATGCCTTTTCCGTACACGCTGGAGGGTAACGCTAAGATTTGGTATGAGAAAGAACCATCGGGTTCGATCTTGACATGGGATGATTTAGTGACTAAGTTTATGGATTACTTCTGTCCACCATCCAAAACAACACACTTTAAGAACGAGGTCACTAGATTTGAACAAAAAGTGCATGAATCGTTCGGGGTTGCTTGGGAAAGGTTTAAAGATTTGTTGAGACAATGTCCACACCACGGTTTCTCGGAATTGATCAAATAAATACTTTTTATAATGGGCTTAATATGGTTGAACAAGATTCTTTAAATGCCGCCGCGGGTGGTAATCTTTTAAGAAAAACTCCGAGAGACGCGTGGGGTATAATTGAGAATAAATCTATAGTGCAATATTCACGAAACACACCGGTTGTTTCCAATGTGAATTCATCTAATACCGAGATTGCTAGATTGGACTCTAAGATTGATAGTGGATTCGCGACTTTGTTGAATGAGATTAGGAAGATCCTCACGGAACGATTAATATGGTTGAGAATTTTTGTGTATCATGTGGTGGAACACATCCTAATTATGCTTGTTCAACCACCGGGTTTAATAAAGCTAGTGCTTTTGCCGCGAATGGTAACTTACGGCTCCAACGGTCAAGTTCCTCGTCAAAATCATGTTGCTCCACCGGGTTTTCTACCGGTTCAAAATAGGTACAACAATGGAAACAATGGGAATAATTTTAACCGTGGTAACCAAGGGAATTACAATCAAGGAAATGAGTTTAATGCTAATCAAAACAATCAAGGTTTTCACAATAATCAAAATGATTTGTCAAGCTACATTAAAACGAATGAGGCAAATTTGAAAGCTTTTCAAAATAACATTCAAGGACAAATGGAAACTTTGAAAAATGAGTTTCAAAATACGATTAAAGGGAAAAATAATAAGATTGATCTTAACCAACAAAGAATTGAACAAAGATTTGAGCAAATATTAGAGCAAAGTCAAAATTGTATGCAACAAAGTATGAAACAAGGTTAAAACAAATTTCTTTCGATGTTTGAGTCTTTTATGAGCAAACCCTCCTCTTCTTCGGGTGACTTACTTAGCAACACCATTCCAAACCCGAAGGGTGAGATGAAATCTATAACCACACGTAGTGGGAAGGCTTTAAACGAACCTTTGCTTCCACATGTGAGTACCTCTCCGGTGAGGGAAGTGGAGCAAGAACCCGAGGTGGTTAAAGAAAAGGAAACTCCTATTCCACCAAAGGTAGACCAATTACCTATTCCGGAACACGAGCTTCCGAAGACTAAACCCACACTACCCTACCCTTCGAGACTTAACAAAGAGAAGATCCGCGAAAAGACCAATGCTCAAGTGTCTACGTTTCTTGAGGTATTTAAGAAAATGTATATTAATCTTAGTTTTGCGGATGCATTGCTTAGCATGCCTAAGTTTGCTTCAACAATCAAAAAGTTTGATGAACGATAAGGAGAAATTGGTTGAAGTATCGACATCCTTAAATGAAAGTTGTTCCGCGGTTCTCTCTAAAAAGTTTCCCAAAAAGCTTGGAGACCCCGGTCAATTTTTGATACCATGTGATTTCCCTAATATGAAAGAATGCTTAGCATTAGCCGATCATGGCGCTAGCATCAATTTGATGCCTCTTTCCGTGTGGAAAAGGTTATCACTTCCCGAGCTTACACCTACTAAGATGACTATCGAGCTAGCGGATCAATCGACCGCCTTTCCAAAAGGTATAACCGAGGACGTGTTAGTCAAAGTAGGAAAGCTCATCTTCCCAGCGGATTTTGTAATTTGTGATTATCCGAAAAATTCTCGTGTGCCTCTTATTTTAGGAAGACCGTTTTTAAATACGTCTAGTTTTATAGTTGACATGAGAGAGGGGAAAATGACTTTATGTTTTGATGATGAAAGTATCACTCTTAATGTTGGTAATATCTTGAAGCCTTCTTCCGAGGACGACGAGGAATCAATCAATCAAATCGATGTGATTGATGTTGCTAGTGAAAAAGTTTCGCAAGATATTCTTGGTTTTTCGGATACTTCCAAAAGTGGCAATCCCACTTCATCGAATCCTATTATCTCTTTGGCTAAACCTCCACTCACTCCATTTGAGGGAGGGGACTTCGTTCTAGAAGAGCTCAAGGATAATGGTCATTCAAAAATCGATAAGGAAATTGATGATTACCTTAGCAAACCATTCGATCCTAGTGAGTTTGATAGTGAGAATTTTGATCCCGAGAGAGATATTGCGTTGATTGAAAAGCTGTTGAATATGGATCCTTTTGAATCACCACCTATGGAATTAAAAGTTGTGAGTGAAATTGAGACTAATGTGAAAACATCTATTGAAGAAGCACCCGAACTAGAACTTAAGGAACTTCCCACTCATTTGGAGTATGCTTTTCTTGAAGGAACGGATAAGTTACCCGTGATTATCGCTAAGGGATTAAAGGAACATGAAAAAGAGAACTTATTAAAGTGCTTAAGAAACATAAACGGGTCATTGCATGGAAAGTATCCAACATTAAGGGTATAGATCCAAAATTTTGTACTCGTAAGATTCTAATGGAGGATGATTATAAACCCGTTATCCAAAATCAAAGAAGGGTCAATCCAAAGATTCATGAGGTGATAAAAAAGGAAGTCACCAAACTTCTAGACGCCGCAATGATCTACCCTATCTCGGATAGTCCATGGGTTAGCCCCGTGCATTGTGTTCCAAAGAAAGGAGGAATGACGGTTGTTACTAATGAGGATAATGAATTGATTCCTACTAGACTTGTGACCGGTTGGCGTGTTTGTATTGACTATAGGAAGCTTAATGATGCCACCAGGAAGGATCATTTTCCATTACCTTTTATGGATCAAATGTTAGAGAGACTAGCGGGAAATGAATTCTATTGCTTTTTGGATGGATTTTCCGGCTATTTCCAAATCCCCATTGACCCTTGTGATCAAGAAAGGACCACATTCACTTGTCCTTATGGAACATTTTCCTATCGTCGAATGCCTTTTTGACTATGCAATGCTCCGGGGACATTTCAAAGGTGTATGATGGCCATTTTCCATGATATGATCGAAAAAACCATGGAAGTCTTCATGGATGACTTTTCGGTTTTTGGGGAATCTTTCACTTCATGTCTCTCTAACTTGGAAAGAATGTTGCAACATTGTGAGGAAACGAATCTTGTGCTTAATTATGAAAAATGTCACTTCATGTGCATGTTGGGTCAAAAAGTTGATGTGGCAGAAACTCAAAAACGAAGAAAACATGAAGATTTTGTCTAAGCGTTGTCAAGAGCAATCTAAGCGTTGACAAGAGCAAATCCAAGGTTGACAAAGCAAGCATTGTCATGTACAATCCAAGAATTGTCATGTACAATGTAAGCATTGTTAGAAACGTAGAGAAAGAACCTTTTGGAAGCTTCTATTTAGATAAACATGCAAGATATATTCTGCATAAGTTTATTTAAATAGAAGATTTACTTGTTTATTTGATTTTATCTCTTGTAAACCCTAATCCTTACACTATAAAAGGAACCAAGGGTCTTAGGTTTTATTCATAAGTTTATTCACAATGTAAACCTAAAGCGTGTGTCGACTAGACGTGGGATTCAATGTATACACGTCTAGTGATTGTTTGTTATTAATCTAATGAGAAATCCATTTGTTTTAATTCATGTTCTTTGTGTCCAAACACCTTGTTAATGTGTCATGTTCTAATTCCGCTTTGATTATCTAATCATATGAACATGATGCATTCCTAGTAGCTTCAAAGATCCGGAAACCAAGGTTTCCACAATTGGTATCAGAGCCTTGTGGCTCGTGATGCTAAGACCAACAAGGTGTTCGTGTATGGTGAAAAGAAGAAAAATCCGTCTAGGGTTTTTCTGGATGTTTTTCTGTGCGCAGCAGTATTCAGAAGGTCATAACTTTTGATTGAACCGTTGGATCGTCACAAAATTTCTTGTGTGTGTTCTATACACATATATCTAGACATCCACCGGAGGGATTGTCGAGTTTTAGCTACAAGAAAAAGTTATTAAGTGTCAAAGTCAGCAGTAGGATGAATTCAGTTTTCTGTAAACAGCCATGTTCAAAACACGTTTTCTCCTTCGTTAACCGTTGGATCTTCGTGATTTTTGAACTGTAGATTCTTGGCACTTGTGTCTAGGATCTCACCGAAGGGATCTTCAATCTGAGCTCTAATAATGAAGTTACTCAACGTCGAAGTTTGCTGATTATGGTATAAACGTTTTTGCTCTTTTACATAAAATCATGAACTAGGGTTTCTATAAACCCTAGATCGACTTAAGGCTGAAACGTTTGAGATTTAGAGGCTGTTATAATGCATTCTAGTGTATAATTCGAATCTGTTTGTTCTTAAAACCCTAATTAGGGTTTCGGTTTAAATTCATCAGATTCTAGGGTTTATCGTAGCAGCAGATCAGATCTATATGGCAGGTTGGGTGTGTCTTCAACACAGCAAGTAGCAGTAAACGATTGGTTATTGTATTAGAAAAAGGATGTTGTATTGATGTTGACGATAGATCTGCAAGAATGTGTGTTGACATGAAATTATGTTCACGTGAGTTATAGAGCTTTGGGATGTTTGATACAAACAGCGAAGATATTTTATGTATTGATACTCGTTCAAACAACATGGATACAAGGATAAATGTTTTGTCTTCATTCTGTGGTCCCATCCGCAATATAAGGAAAAATGACGTTGATACTTTTTAATTCAACGTTGACAAGTGAAAAAGACGTGAAGCTTTGTAGCAGCAACACGGATTTGTTTTTGTGCGATTAAAAATTGACATGATGGTTGTTGCCTCGTTTGTTGGACCAAGCAAGTTAAGCTAAAGACGTGTGAATTTTGGAGCAAAGATAGTCACATAAATTTTGGAGCGAGTTGTGTTTTAGACGCTGACGTTTGTTATTTTGATGCTGACAAGAATAAGTCGAACGCTGACAGAGAGCGTTGACATAAGTTGTCCGAGAAACGCTTGCTCAAGCGTTGATAGGTTTTGTTCGATATCTGACAATGCATGTGACTGAGATATTGGACAATGAAGGTTCTCGGATGACAAAAGAATAGCTGATGTTTGAGAAAATTGGTACCTTTTTAGCACACAAAAAGGAGGAATTTACACACGAAGGTACATGGAATCTCCGTTTTTATATAGAATATCAAGTTGATATTTATGGCTCGAATATTTTTAAAGGGATTAATAATCTTAAGCGAGTTAGCAACAATTCGTGAGGTAATTTATTGGATTTGATTATGTAATCGGGGTAGCCTTGTAAAAGAGTTATCCATCTAATGGCTTTTACATATGATATGAAGATTAAGAATTGTCATGAAGAGATGTTAGCTTAAGAGGAATAATTCTTATGATAAGTTTGATGATTGAAGAAGATTTTCGCCAGTTTGTGTTCTATCATATCATAAAGTCATGCACTTCCAACCACTGACTTTAAAGATAACTTGTTCGTGCTTTACATGGTTGGTGATGAAGACTTGTCATAACACTTGAAGGAGTTACATTATCGTGCTTAGTGTCTCACAAAGGATGAGAATATTGACAAGGGATCGAGGTCTACTTATAATTTGCTACGGGTATAAGTTCTTCATCACATGGATAGTACAAGACATGGAACACAAGGTTGGGTTATTCTACTTCTACATCAAGATTACTTTATTTATTTTTCTTCAAGATCATTGCATAGAGCTACATTTGGAGAATCTTCAAAGATTGCATACATTGTTTACTTCCCTTTTGATGTGACAAAAAGGGGAAGAAATACATGCTACACTTGAGGGGAAGCAATTTGAAGATCATGTACAACTTACAAGAGATACACATAGAGTTTTGCCAACATCAACTAGGGGAAGATTGTTGGGTCAAAAAGTTGATGTGGCAGAAACTCAAAAACGATGAAAACATGAAGATTTTTTCTAAGCGTTCTCAATAGCAATCTAAGTGTTGACAAGAGCAAATCTAAGGTTGACAAAGCAAGCATTGTCATGTACAATCCAAGCATTGTCATGTACAATGTAAGCATTGTTAGAAACGTAGACAAAGAAGCTTATGGAAGCTTCTATTTAGATAAACATGCAAGATATATTCTGCATAAGTTTATTTAAATAGAATGTTTACTTGTTTATTTGATTTTATATCTTGTAAACCCTAATCCTTACACTATAAAAGGAACCAAGGATCTTAGGTTTTATCCATAAGTTCATTCACAACGTAAACCTAAAGCGTGTGTCGGCTAGACGTGGGATTCAATGTATACACGTCTAGTGATTGTTTGTTATTAATATAATGAGCAATCCATTTGTTTTAATTCATGTCTATTGTGTCTAAACACCTTGTTAATGGTTGTTGTTCTAAGTCCGCTTTGATTAGGTTAATCATATGAACAATGATCATTCCTAGTAGCTTTAAAGATACGGATACCAAGGTTTCCACAGTGCAAAGAGGGAATTGTGTTAGGACATAAGATCTCTATGGCCGGTATTGAGGTTGATAGGGCTAAAATCGACGTGATTTCCAAATTACCTCCACCCACCACCGTTAAGGGATTTAGGATTTTTCTCGGCCATGCCGGCTTCTATAGACGTTTTATACAAGGCTTCTCTAAGATAGCTCGGCCTATGACCCATCTTTTGGAAAATGAGACTCCTTTCATCTTTTCGGATGAGTGTATTCAAGCCTTTGAGATGCTTAAAAAGAAATTAAGCGAATCTTCGACTTTAGTTGCTCCGGATTGGGACCTACCTTTTGAAATTATGTGTGATGCTAGTGATTACGCGGTAGGTGCGGTTTTGGGGCAACGTAAGTCAAAACATTTCTTGCCTATACACTATGCAAGTAAGACAATGACGGATGCTCAAACAAAGAACACTACAATGGAAAAGGAGTTTCTTGCCGTTGTGTATGCTTTTGAAAAGTTTAGACCATATCTCGTCTTGTCTCAAACCATATAGTATACGGACCACTCGGCTATCAAATATCTTCTTAATAAACAAGATGCTAAGCCGAGGTTGCTCCGGTGGGCTCTCCTCCTTCAAGAATTTAATGTCAAAATTCTAGACAAAAAAGGAGCCGAGAATCTCGCGGCCGATCATTTATCTCGACTTAAGAATCCTCACCAAAGCGATCGAGAGAACAAGGAAATCAATGAAATATTTCCTCTCGAGATGCTTGGTATGATTGCTTTTCGTGGTGATGATAGTACCCCATGGTTTGCGGACATTGCAAATTACCATGCGGGGAAATTTGTGATCAAGGGTATGTCGTCCCAACAAAAACGAAAGTTTTTCAAGGATATATCCTATTACTTTTGGGACGACCCCTATTTGTTTCGTATGTGCGCGGATCAAGTGATTCGTAGGTGCGTGTTTGGCAAGGAAGCTCAAGATATCCTTAAATCTTGTCATGAGGGACCCACCGGGGGACATCATGGTGCCAACGCCACCGCGAAGAAAGTCTTTGATGTCGGCTTCTTTTGGCCTTCCATATGTCGTGATGCCCAAGACTTGATCAAGACTTGTGATGCTTGTCAACGTCAAGGAAAGAACTCACAAAGGGATGAAATGCCTCAAAACATTATCCAAGTTTGTGAAATCTTTGACATGTGGGGGATCGATTTTATGGGGCCATTTCCATCTTCGAAAGGAAATAAGTACATTCTCGTAGCCGTGGACTATTTGTCTAAATGGGTCGAAGCTAAGGCTTTGCCCACGAATGATGTTCGAGTTGTGGTGAAATTTTTGAAACAACTCTTCGCTAGGTTTGGAACTCCGCGGGCCATTATAAATGACCGAGGGACCCATTTTTGTAATGAACAATTTGAAAAAGTTCTAAAGAAATATGGTGTCACTCATCGACTTTCGACGGCTTATCACCCTCAAACGAGTGGTCAAGTGGAGGTTACAAACCAAGCTCTTAAAAGGAGTTTGGAGCGTTCTATTGGAGAAAATCGCACTTCATGGTCGGATAAATTGGATGATGCATTGTGGGCTTTCCGTACGGCTTACAAGACGCCAATTGTTTGTACACCATTTAGGTTGGTCTACGGAAAAGCATGCCACTTGCCAATTGAACTCGAACATAAGGCGTATTGTGATCTTAAGCATTGTAACTTTGATTTGAGGACCGCGGGTGATCATCGCAAGGTTCAATTGAATGAACTAAGTGAATTAAGGGATCAAGCTTATGAAAATTCTTTGTTCTATAAAGAGAAGACTAAGAGGATTCATGACTCTAAGATCAACAACCGCATATTCAATGTTGGTGATCAAGTCCTCTTATTCAACTCTAGACTTAAGATTTTCTCGGGAAAGCTTAAATCCCGTTGGTCCGGACCATTCACCATTTCACAAGTGTTCCCTTATGGCAACGTTGAGCTAGCTCAAAAAGACGGGCCTAACTTTAAGGTGAATGGTCATCGTGTGAAACATTACTTACGGAGGTTGTTCCAGATCTTCAAACTTCCCCTAAGGACCAATGAATGCGGGGATCGAGTCGAGCTCATGACTCGGTTAACAAAAACGAGGTGCCTTGTGGGGGAGTCCCATACATTCTATCGTGCTCGTGTTTTGTTGTGTTGTGAATCTTAGGTATGACCCTAGTCGTTGAAGACTCTCGTGTTCGGTTTTTGCCACTCCACTTGATCTTCCTTTCTTTGATTGCCAAAAAGGGGCACACTCTCTATCCTTTGATTTTTATCGACTAACGTTTTATCTTGAGGCATAATTAATAAACGGCTTATAGATTTACGTGCTATTTCCATGTTAGGATTTTGCATTAGACTCTTCGTGTTTTAGCAAAGGGGTGTTACTCTTGAGCTAAGAAACATTGAGGACAATGTTTGGTTTTAGCATGGGGGAGTCAATCGATATAATCGCTTGCAATAGCTTTTGTCGTGTTCAAACGTAATCTTTTTCTCGTTTTTCATAAAAAAAAATTTAGTGTTATTTTTAAGTTTTAATAAATAAAATAAGTGCTTTTGACACAAATGTAGGCTTTCCGTTGGTGAAAATAAAAATAGTTTTTGACTCGACTCGGTTTTTACCTTAGCTTTTCCTTAATGTATTTGAATTAAGTTTTGCTAGGCTTTTATATAGGGATCTTTAAAATGCGAAAGTCTTAATTCATACGGGTTAAGAACGAGAACTTTTCGCAAGTTCCTATAATTGATCCTAGAAAGTCGTTTATCAAGGGAACTTTAAAAAGCAAATTCTAAAACTTGAAAAAGTATAAGAAGATGCAAGATCCTATAGATGACTTGAAAACCCAAAACTTTGATTTATTAGGCTATGTATCCATTGATTTCACATTTTTGAAATTTTACAATATGGAGAACAAGAGATGATAGAGTTTAATCATAAGTTTCTAAAATTAGTTCTTCTTTGTGTAAGTATTTTTGTGTTTGATTTAATCTCCTCGTATTTATTTTCTACGCTTGAATAATAATTGCTTAATAAATGAAGTTTTTAGCGGTTTAGGCTTGATATCTTAACTCGTAACTCCTTCTTTTTCTTCCCTTGTAATTAAAGTGAGAACACATTAAGGGTGTCAGCGTCATGGACTTTTGATCATGGGATTGCGGAAATTTGGCTTACTATAAATATCATATTAATAAAGAAGAATAAATAAAAACATGTTCTCTAGGAGCCTTCGGGTGGGAGTCATGTAGCACTAACCTTGTCATTAGAGCCTTAGGGTGTATGGCGAGGGGACTTGTTGAATAAAAAATGCTTCATCATCATGAGCCATAAGGTGGGATGGTGAATGTCAATTCCCTTATTTTGTCCAAGGAGCCTTCGGGTGTGGATTTTAAATAAGGAGCACAATTTCATCTTAAAGAGCCATAAGGTGATATGATGTGATTGTTGCTAACTCCATTAATAAGGTCATAATTGACTTTGGAGGTTTCTATTGTTGCTTTTAAGTAGTCCTATTAGCCAAATTTCGGGTCCGGGGATTTATCCCTCAAATCGTGTTAAGTTATCCTTGATGTGGGCTTTCTTTATTGACAACGGTTTTTGAAGTCGAGGTTAGGTTTTGAGTGTTGAGTTTACACCGTTTTTGCCTTCATTTTTGTACTAATAAATATCAAATAAAGTCAAATGAGCCTTTGGGTGATTGACAAATAAAATCTAGAGATACAATTAGGAATAATAGGAGATTGAGTTTAACATAAATTACTTGTATGAGTTGGTTTAACTTTGGGGCTTATGATTGACAATGATCTTGTTTTTACACTTGGCATGGAAAAGTGAAAAGTCGGGGACGATGAATCTATTTGAGTTTTATGATCCTAAAAGTTATTTTTCAAATAACGAAAGCAATACATTATGTCTTTCCAAAATAAAATGTCAAAAGTTGAATAATGGTGTAGTTAGTTTTTTATTCTATCATTGCGTGAGGACACGGAAATTGCTTGGCAAGGGGGAGTTTGATATGAGTGAAATTACTCATATCATTTGTATCTTAAAACAATGAATATATGCATAAATTGTTTAAATATTGCCTTGTATTAGTTTGTTTGTCGTTTGATGTGTGTAGGTACCAAAGATCGCGAAAACAGGCAAAATCGGCACGAGTTTGAAGAAAAGATTGACAAAGCCAAATACAAGCTCGTTTTTAGCGGATTTGATCTTTTATGAAGACAAATGGGCTTGTGGGTCCCACATTTAGATTAATGGGCTTAAAATCCCATTAGCAAAACTACTTATCCATTTTTCATAACCAAAAGCCCAAAATTAGCCCATTTACTTTGTAAAGGAATCGGATGGAGTGTATATTTGGGCCTAAAGCCCATTGACTTGAGAAAGTAACATGGCACGTTTGTTTCTTGGGCCTAAAAACCTATTAGGGTTTAATTCCAGTAACTGTTTAATAAAGATATAAACTTTTGTGATTCTACCCACTCACGTTACACATATAACTCACACCACAAAAAACCTTTTCGTTACTCTCTATGTATTTTCTTCCTCACCCAAAATAAACCTGTAAAATCACTATTCCCTCAAAACCCTAATTCACTAAATCAATGAATAAAATGGGGCTTTTATCTCACTCGTGTGATTCACACGAGTTGGGAATTAATCCCCCACTTATTCGGACTTGAAGATGGATAGAAGTGTTTGACGTGGCAACATGTTATTGGACGAGACAACTCATCCTAACCATTCCACCAATTAAAGATGGCCAAATCAGTCTCAAACTAGCACAAGAAACACAAAGATCGCCACGTTGGCGATCTGTGTGATCAAGAGCATCTTACAACCGTAGGATGAAAACAGAAAAGAGAGAGAAGGATATTAAGTTGATCTAAGGGCCACGATCGATTCTTCCTCAACAACCCAAACCTCTACCTCAACTATAAATACCCCTTCAATTTAGTCAGTAAAGCATCCCTTTTCTTAGTACTGTTATAATGTTTAATTGTAGTTAGAAATTTGTAATTTTCTTTTTATGAATGATGTAATGTTAGTTTGAATTAATAAAAAGTGATTTTCAGATTCATACTCTTTTTATCCACGTCTCTTTATTTTACTGTATTAGATTTACTTGCATCTTTCTAAATCACAAGTGACTTTTATAACTGACGATTCGTTCATCTTAGCTCAAAAATTAGCTTGAATGAATGATTGATTAAGAATAGGGATAAACAAGTTCATTCCCACTGAATGAATGTTATAAATATAAACTGTTATTTCGAGATTTGATAACGTGGTTCGTAAGGTGATATATGGTGGTGTTGATTCAGTTGTATAAGGGGGTTCAGCACCTCTCCTTCTTCCCAAAGGATTCGTCAAAGGTTTTAACTCACTTTTAATTTTATGTTGTTTATTTAGTGTAATGAATCTGCTAGTCCTGTTAGACTTGCTGTTGATATTATCTGTTGTGAAGTTTGGCTATTTTGTGTGACTTTTGATCGTTCTGATAATACTTTCTCCTTCAAGATGATATGATAGGGCTGCTAAGTTTGTGTATTGCTGAATAATGGTTTAAGTTGGATTTTTCTTAATGAGTTTACTTGTCTGATAGATTTAGTTTATGCCTGCTTAGTTTAATGAATGAATCTGCTTAGTTTAATAAGTGTTAGTTGAGTTTGCTGATTTTTGAGATCTGAGTATGGAAATGCATTCTATTTTTGTTTGATAGGCTGTATAATGTGTTTGTTTGTCTGCTTATGATTTCTGTTGTGCCTTATATTGATACTGAATTGATTAACTGAAAATGAGTATGATTTGAGTCGTTTCCTAGTTCTGCATATTAGTCTATACTGATTCTTAGTCTTTTGATTGATTTAGTTTTTGCTTGATTCATAGATGTAACGGATTATTTACATTTCATAGACTGCTATATTTGTGATTAAATCTGAGTTTAGATCTCTATGTTGTTTCTGATATGAGTAATTGAGAATCGTTTGTCTTGTCTGCTGATGAATTTGATGCTATTATTTTGTTGTATCTGATTTGCCTGTTTGAATTAGTATCTTGATTCTGTTTTTCTGAACTTGTTTATTGCGTTTGAGTTTTAGTAAACTGATTCTTATCAGTTTACCTTATGATTTGTGCTCTGAATTCTAAATTGTCATACCAAAATTACAATCCAAAAAGGTCATTCCTGTGACCAGCTATCAATTATTTTTATTGTCAAAATTAATTGCAAAAATGTCCCTCACGGGACTTGAACCCGTGACCTCACGGTTCAACACCACATGACTTAACCATCTGAGCTAGGGGCTCATTTTGTTTTAAATTCGCTTTATGTATTAAATATATGATAAGTAGTTTGAGCTTTAATATAGACGTTTGTTTTTACTTCTTTTTGATTTTATTTATAAATCTTTAGTTTAAAAATAAATTAAAATATATTGTTACTTTTAAATTTTAAATGGTTTTAAAATTTGCTTTTAATAAAATTAGTTTTAATATTTTTGTCTAAAATAGTTTTGTCAAAATAATATAAAAATGTTTTATTAGTTTTGGAAATTTAATTCATTAAAAATTAGTTTTTAAAAAATTAGATTTTAACTAATTTAGATTTTAAATAAAATAATCTCATAAATATTTTAAATAGTGTAAAAGTTATTTTAATAGATTAATTTTTAATAGATTTTTAAGTAGTTTAAATTTTTAAATAGCTTTAATTTTTAAATAGTTATTTTTAGATAAACATAGTGGGGAACGATTCATGCACTTAGGATTAATTTATAGGATTAATTTTAGTTTAAAAACCGAAAAATCATTCAAATCGATTCTCCAAATCAAAGCAAAACGTCTCAAATTCACTCGATCTTCGTTTACAACGAACTTGGTTCATCTAAGTGTTTAATTGAATTCATCTTTGGTAATTTTAGTCTATTACTTTTTCCTAAAGGTAATTGTTTAATTTACCCTATAACGTATCTTAATTATCACACATACATTATACCATCACGATCACATCACATACGGTACGGATATTCCGTCCTTCAGTAAGGACATTCCCTTTCTATGCATGATTAGCATTTCCCGTTTGCTACCATCTGTTTTTCCCAGTAGTTTACATGCTATAAAACATTTCAGTAATTACCATGCTATCTAAATTGCCTGAGCTATATACATGCATAACCATGTCCACCTAGTCATGGAGGTACCATAACCATGACACTTGAGGCACCGGTGTTATGACTCTTCCGCGATGAGAGTGATTTCTCGCGGCGTCCTTGACACTTGAGACACATGAACATACAAGTCATTTATGTCCTTTATCATGTATCACTCGTAAATTCAGAGTAGGTTACTTTCCGCCTTTCATCTTTCATCGTTACTCGACATAAGGTACGGATATTCTGTCCTTCAGTAAGGACATTCCCTTTCTATGCATGATTAGGATTTCCGTTTGCTGCCATCTATTTTTCCTAGTAGTTTACATGTTATAAAACTTTTTAGTAATTACCATACTATCATTTTAAATTGCGTGAGCTATATACATGCATGACCATGTCTACCTAGTTATAGAGGTACCATAACCATGACACTTGAGGCACCTGTGTTATGACTATTCCGCGACGAGAGTGATTTCTCGTGGCGTCCCTTTCAATTATTTTGCCATTATTATGATTTTCATGTGGGGCATATGGGTGCATCCTAGTACATGTTTTGTAGATTTATAGGGTGACTATGGTGTGTGCTCTATATCCGTCATATTACAGTTGATCCCTCCACCCATACTTATATAATTAGAGGTCACCCCTCTAGTTGCATGACAAGGTCACCCCTCTATGTATTCATGCACATTGATACCTTTCATGACCTATATGAGCTCTTTGGCATTTAAATTGCATTTTCATGAATAAACATAAGACTTTTCAGATATAAACCAGTTTATAAAACATGTTCCAGGTTTTCTAGGTGTGACAATCCGTCAATTTACGATTAATATTTTATTCTCAAATATTATTTGAAAATATTATTTTAATGTTACAATATGAACTCACTTATTTTTGGGAAGAAATTTGGATTTACGTCTTGAAGTAGCATCGACTACGTTTAAACCGGAGGATTCTACGTTACGTGCTCACGTTTACATACACCGTCTTTGGTGACAGTCCGACATTTCAGAAAATAAATTTATCCGTGAATATTATTTTGGAGTTTTAAATTTGTGTTGGTTCATAAACTCACAAATTTACGAGAAGAGATTAGGACTTACGATTTTATTTTAACGTCCTTTACGACTAAACCGGAAACCTTAGGATTACGTATTTACGTTTTCGAACTCCGTTTTTGATGAAACAATTTTTATTAGATTCGTTTTGTGCCGTTGATCCATAATTTATAAAAACGTTTTTCGTAAAACGACCCGAGGGCGCGCAAATCGAGGAAACTAGAATCGAGGAGTACCCGTAATTAAATGGGGATGAGACAAGTGGGACACTTGCCCCACCCCCACAAAAGCATGGCTAGACTTAGCCACATAACCCATGTGTTGTCAAAAACTTCACAAGGAAGCTAAGACACTTGTCTTATAACTCCCCAAAACCATTTCACAAAACCATTTCCTCTCATTTCCTCCATGCAAAACAACCAAAATCCTCTCTTCCTCTCTCTTTGATTTCGTCCCACTCTCACACAAAACACCCCATTTGATCTAAATTTAACCACAAACTATTGTTATAACTTACATATGTTAATCTCCTTCCAAAGAGATGAAGATTGGTGCAAGTTTTAACATCCAAGGAGAAGTTTCTATGGAGTCTTGGGGCTGATTTCTCAAGGAGTTTTCATGAAGAACAAGGGCTGATTTTTGGAGGAATCTACAAATACTTGGTGATCCTAGAAGTGGTGTAGATATCTCATAAGATTGGTTAAAACCATGTCTTGTTCATCCAAAAGCTCATCATTTCATCACTTTGGTGGTATAAAGATTGTCCTCCTCATCTTCTTGTTATTTTGATTATGTAAACATGTATTTTATTTCCTATTGTATATTTATATGATGATTATATGATGATAAAAATGATATGTGGGGATTTGGTGTTGATAAACATGATTAAAAAGGTGAAAAACTATAGAGAACAAGGCTAAAATCTTGCTTAAAAGTGATGGCTGTATAAAACAGTAAAGAAACAGGTCATGGACTGATAAAATGATGAAATAGAATCCATTTACAGTAAGCTATATGTCTTGTACACATGTGAGAGTTGGCCATGCAATGGAATCATTGTAATGAGTGAGATATGATCAAAACAAGTTTAAGGTACAAATCTGAGTTCACTGTTTTGGACGATTTTTAGAAAATACTTCGAAGATGATTCAACAGTAGCTATGGAAGAGTTAAATGTAGCACATATCATGTAGTTTATGTGATAAAAATTTGAGCTTCTATCTCCATATAGAACTCAAGATATGGCAGTTTTGGTGAAAATGAAAATAAAAATCAGATTTTGGAAATTAAAGAATAATAGTATTATATAAGCACTCAAAATTTTATTGTATAAAATGTAAAGTTAAAACCCACTAACTTATGGATTTTATTTATATAAATATGTAAAAGGTTAAATAAGTGTATAAATTATAAAAATGGTAGTGAAATAATACTTATAAGTAATAAAAACTATAAACTTGATTTGTACGACTTTTTCGACTATTACCGTAAAATTAACGTTTTTGTTAAATAAAACATAGACGGTTGGACCCGTCTAATGAAAACTTTATAAAACTTATATACTGATATATAGACATGTATAACAAGTAGAAACTGATAAAACCCGAACTATAGGGCATACGGACATTAACGAGCTAAGTAAACATATTGGACTAATACTTGGACTAATACTTGGGCTAATAATTGGACTAAATAAGATAAACACTCGTAAAAAGAACTTATTGGGCTTAACCCATTTAGGCCCAACTTGTAAAGTGTAGATACTGATAATGTAAGTATAACAAGGATTAATACAAGTTAAGAACTTATAATAGGCTTATTGGACCTAAAACACATAAATAGGTAAAACAAGAAAACTAGTATAAAAGTTATCAACACATAACTCTAAAATGAGTAAACGAGGATATGTAAACCCACTTGATCATCATATATATATAATCATCATATGTATACATAATTGTTATTTTTATAAAGTCATTGGACAAACGTCTAAGACCGAGTATTATTTGTCTAGGTTTCCGTGATTGAAGCACGTACCGTACGTCCGAGTTGCCGATAACCCGCTTTCCCACATCAACGTGAGTTCATGGCCTGCACTCTTTTAAATGTTTTTATAAATGTTTTATAAACCCGCGAGGGAGATAACATGTTAGTTTTTATAAAATTATGACACTGTTTGTCCCGATTGTTTGTTTATTGATTTGGACCCGATTGTATGACCCGATAAATTATTAAAGGACCCGATAGATGAAATTAAATGGATTATTAAAGTTAGGTTATGTCACTAAAAGTCCCATTAGCATGAATTGTGAACTACCGGGATTTGGTAGACGCTTATGCATTTAATAGTATTATTTGGGGACGATCACCCCAGTTCGCGCCTTGACGGTTGATCCCCGTCGTGCCACATTGATTGGTAAGCGAACTTATGTATGAGAAGATTTCCATAGCGTGACCTTTGTGACGACACGCTACTTTAGATGGGAAAATTTGGTATCGGGTTAGCTACCCGTTGTTGGTTTAGTAAGGTAACAATGTCATGCGGCTTATAATAATCCAAAACTAACGAAATACTATTAGACGCATCGAATTACGAAGTATTGCTTGACTAGCAATACGGGGTCATACTATTGATATTATGTTTGTGTTTTGGTTTTCATAACCATACTCATATAACGGTTTTTATTTTCATACAACGTCATAAGACGTATTGTATGATGTTTTTACGACATTGGCTCGTATAATAATTTTTAAGGCAAATGCCTATATTATGATTTTCGATAAGGATTTGTATAAAATGACTTTGGCTATTTATGGCCTATTACAAGGATTTGTATAAAATGATTTTGGCTATTTTACGGCCTATTACAATGATTTGTACGAATTGATTTTGGTACTAATTTTATACCAAAGTTATATTGATAGAATTTATTAAACTCTATGAATTCACTCGGCGTTATCGCTGACCTTTTTATTTTAACATGTCTTATCTCAGGTACTTGAAGGTAATTCTTGGGAAGACGACAAGAATTCATGGCCCGCACTTAAACAATATTTTCCATTCAAATATTTTGTAAAACTTTGTATGAAATATCATGACTTGGGACCGATGTAACTTTGATGTTTATGAATGGAAATGTTTTATTATTAAAACGACGCGACTTTTATGCGTTGTCTATGATGTGAGTAATGTGCTATCCCGTAACACCAACGAGTCTTCCGCTGTACTAAGTTGTATAAATTTGGGGGTGTTACAGTTTGGTACCAGAGCTCTCGTTATAGAGAACGAAAGATTTTTAAAACTAAGGTTTTGAATAAAACATTTCAAAATCTTTTAACTAAAAACATTTTTCTAAAAATGTCTAAAAATCTTTTGACTATAACGGTGCCGAAGAATTCCCGAGTTACCGACAAGGCCAAGACTGAGAAGTGTTATTTTAATATATATAACTTGGATTATATATATATATGATGTAATTTTATTACATGATTGTTTGATGATTATTTTGATATTTATACAATGTATTTATACGACGTAGATTGTCACAAGTAACCCTAAATCCCCTAGTAAATTAATCGAAGCTATTCTCGTAGGAATTCTAGCTATCCTAGATCTAAACCAAGTTGTGGATATTTATGATCCCAACAAATGGTTGATATTCGTAGAAATGTAGATATTAGTTAATTGTGATGTTGAAAAGGATTGGCGAGATTAAATCTGATATCAATGTCATGACGATCTTTTTTTTATAGAGTGGAGTTTTACAAAACGTTACCGCCTGGAAAGATGTCATCTGATTCGTTGTCACCCAATTCTTAAATTTGAAATCGAAAGGGTGAATGTTGCACTTGAGGCTGTCATTGGAACCATTACCCAAAAGCCTCATGCCACTAATACCTTTCCGAGAAGTCTAATTGAATGTGTGAGTCATCTCATACTAGCGACTCATTTGATAATTGTTGTTGAAAGAGCTATAGGATTGGAAATTGAGTGTTGATTCATATTGAGATTGTATTGCCTTTACAAGGCCGAAGAATAAGGTTGTAAGTATTGGAATATGAGTTAGGATATCGAATTGAGTATAAATTGGTTAAAACTTGAATAAGGTAAAATTTAACCCGTATGGAATATGAGATTGTTAATGTAAGTCGTTAAGTTATTTGATTGAAGTATGAGGTTTTAAATGATTTTTGATTTGTGTTAAGGGTTGTTCCTAGGCCATTGTCCACTAATGAGGATGCCAAGTGTCCAAGAAATAAATTGAAGAAATCTTCTTCTGAATTGAGACCAATGGATCTTCCGGGACATATGGAACACCTAATGACTCTTGTAGATTAGTATTCATTGTGGTATCTTTAAAAAATAATCCCTAACTTAACTGAGACATCAGTTGGTAGGATGAGTTCTGAGAGTTGTATGACATAGTAACACGTAATGTGTTACGGTACGATTTTGACTTATTTATGATTAATGAAAGGACTACCTCTGATTGCTAAATTCTACATGTATCGATGTTATCTATCTTTTATTGCTTCATCCTAATGTTCGCATTAGTGATGCAACCATTGAATAAGTACTCATCTTGATTTGAGTTACGTTGTGGATTATTCTTTTGAGTGCCATCGAGATCATGAACCTCATGATTACTTGGCTAAGCTCATTTCCTATCTTATTGTAGTTAGTTCTTGGTGAACAAGCTTCCATCACTCTTCTGCAGATCACTCATTATTTATAAAGTTAAAACGGTATCCTTTGAGAAAATTTAATTTTCATCACAATAAGGATTATTCAAAGTGAGATTTATAAGTGATTGATATCAAAATAAAGTTGTTTATGAGACGCTTTGGAAACTTAATTATTTCCATAACAACGAAAATCATTGTAAATTTATTCTTGATTCTTATTTAAGAAATTAAGCATGAAAATATTTTTATAAACATGATGATAAAATTTTGACGAACTGAGTATTGCATCGTTACTCTTGAAATTGTATATAGTTGCGCGCCTACATACAATATGGAATGGACTATGCAAGACTGATTAGTAGTCACCATAAAACTGATTAATAAACACTAAATTTTCTTTGAAGATTTTAAAGATTAAAATTTATGAGATCTGCAAGAAGTGAAAAATGAGGACATAATGTTAGGGACACCTACATATGTGACTGTAGAATCTATTCTTCTGAGTTGAATTTACTCATCTGTGGAATTTGTCTTATTTGACAATTGATATTCCCTTCTTGTCCAATTCTCCCGTAGTGAGATTCTTAGGAAAAGTATCTGATTACCGAGTGTTGATACCCGATTGGATGTATCGACGTTCCTATCATACTTATGTTTTGATTTCATTTGAATGACCTGGGTAACGATCCGAGGAGCTTTCGAATGCGTACTCAAATTATGAAAACATGGGATATATTCATATTCGTTAAATGTTTTCGTCTGTATCTGATTCGAAATTCTCTCACATAGATTATACGTTGACCTTACTCTTTTAATAGTAGTTGTGTATCCTAATATCCTTGAATTGTGAAGGATTATGAGTTATTATTAGTCTTTTGAGAAGTTCACATCTTATCGACGGCAATGCAACTGGAAAGTTGATAGTGCCCGTAGAATGGATTGATTGATTATGACATAACGACATTGTCTTAATTGATGGGAACTCGAGTAGAATTCCCCTAAATGATAAGATGTTGATTATCAAAAGTGATCTAAATAATTCTTGATGGATGACCATATCCTATATTAAGACTTGAAATATTACCATGAATGGTTGTAAACTAGTTATAGATATTATAATCTAGAACCTAATATGATTTATTAAAAGATGTTTATGTTATCTTAAACTTTAGTAAGTATTTATTGATGAATTACCTAGACTTTCACCATTAAGGCAAGTTGAATTTGGTATTGATTATATTCCCGGTGCTGCACCTATGGCATGTGCACTGTACGTCAGCACCATCTGAATTAAAGGAATTACCGTACAACTGAGAGTTGTCGGAGAAAGCTTTTATTCTACCAAGCATGTCATCATGAAGAGCTATGGTGTTATCATTCCTTATAATTATATATTACTGTGACTGAGTAAATTGACAATCGAAAACAATATCCATACCTCGAAATGGATGATTTGTTCGATCATTTACAAGGTTCTAGCAAATTTGATCCATAGCATGGTTATCATCAACTTCGCATCTGCGAAAGAGATTATCTATTCCAATCACTACATCCGGTGCTTGTAATGAACATTATGAGTTCCACGTGATGTCGTTTGGATTGACCAATGCACATGTAGCATTCATAAATTTGGTGAATCACGTGTGTAGGCTGTATTTTGATAAATTCATGCTTGTGATCATTAAGGATCATTTGTTTGTTTATAAGAATAAGAAGGAGTTAATAATTATTTATAGATTGCCCTGAATTGGCCGAACAATTAAAACTTGTACCTTGAATATTTAACATGAGATTTAAGACTTAATCATTTACCTGATTTAACCGTGTGATTAATAGATAATGGAATATAAATTGACTCTCTAAAATTTAGAAGTCATTTAAGACTTTGAGTTATACCAAAAAGAATGTGCAAATATGTTTTGACGAATATTTTAACAAAGGATTTATAAGGGACTATTCCCTTATACACAAACCATTTAACTAAACTTCTGTTTAGGGGTAAATGTTTGTGTATACCTTAAGACAACCTAAGAAGGATTGAGGAAAACATTTAAACCATGACTTAAAATTTGAAATGACACTTTTTACTTTTCAACTAAGAAAACTTTGACCAAAGTATAGACAAAGGTTTTTCGAACATTTACGAAATCTTATTAAATTTTTTCGATAAATCAACAAGAATCTTGTTAATTAAATTCAAATTATTTTTGAACATTTTATATAATTGGTTGAACTAAGAAATTTAAAGTTTTTACGTTTACGTTTCATAAAAATTTAATAATTATTATTTAATTAATTGTAATAATTATCGACGCTTTAAACGCCGGATTGAGAAAAACTGATAAAAATGATAGATAAGACGAAACTGAAACTTAGAAAATATGAAGAAAGGTGAATGTAATTACTGACGCATAATATAGAAAGAATATCTGAGTGAATTGTGGACAAGATAATTATATCATCATGAGAAGTGAATATAAATACCGACACATTATGTATAAAAGATAAAGAACTAATTAGGACATGTTCCTTAATAATGAAGGTGCAAAATAAATTGCCGAACGATATAAAAATAAACAATGATTGTAAAAAGGATAATATAGATAATAAATAGGGGTTCGCGACTAATGTGAACCATTAAAATTGAGAAGCCAATAGCGTTAAATGTTTTAAAGGCCACTTGTGGTTGCCTAAATATGGAGATTGTGAGATATAGTTATGTTAGGAATTTGTAAGTATAAGTATTCTATTTATGTCATTTTATGACTATAAGTATCTTTGTCTGAAGAAGTTGTACTGATGGCAATTATGAAGGCAGACATCGCCTCATACATTAGTAAACGTCTAGCTATTGCAAAGGTCATCTTCTGAATTTGATTCGATTTGGGTCATCGTCGATAGACTGATCAAATCTGCTAATATCATTCCTGTTAATGATAAATGCAAAAGAATTATGTAAACATTGTGTGCCTGTATCGAACATCTTTATCAAGATCCTCGCTTCGCATCAAATTTCTAGAGATTTGCTCAGAAATCATTGAGAACGAACCTTGATGAGAGTACTATGTACCCTCCCAAATTGAAGGGACGAGGTAAAGTAACGATATAGAGTAATATACGTGTTGTTTTATGTTTGAATGAATGACCTTTGGTAATAGACCGTATAATCGTTTTTATTTGGAGAGATTATCATTGATAATCATCGTATTAGGATCGAGATCGAATCTTGTTAGGATCTAAATATTAGAGCATCTGTAAGCAGGAGTTGAGATGAAGACACCCGACATACACCCACTGTGAGTTGGACATGTCTTCTAGGTTTAAGGTTTCCTATAATGGCAAACCTAACCTTGCAAAATACCTGACCCACGAGATCTGAGATGATTGTTGAAATTAGGATTTGATTATTAACTGCCGACAGTGGGCAGGAAGTTATGTGAATGTGAAATGTAGATCTTGAAGTACCAAATGGGTAGCGAAGTTATGCCACAATTTTTAAACTTGGAAAAATGAATTCATGATCTGACAAATCATGGGATATAAGTCCCCGTTGTATGGGACCATAGAGATGATGTAAAAAGATTGGTTTGAAAGGCATACAAGCTGGATCTACCCTAGGACTTCAAGAATCGCGTGAACTATGTTTCGTAAATCGAACTTGATGGAATATCTATCAAGTGAAATTCTGATTTATTCTTAGTAGAGCTTAGATCGGCGAAAAGTTGCATTCATCAGAAACCCGTGAACATCATGGATAGAGAAAGTAAGTCAACATTTAGCCTGATCTTATTCCCGTAGTTATGTTTGATGAAACTCGCGTATTATAATGGATTACACTTGTGAGAAAAGACCGAGTGTGGAGGAAATACCCACATGGCTTTAACTCTATAAGAAGCGAGTAGTAAGGTAAGATGATCTTTGAGGACAAAGATCATGTTTAGGGGTAAATGCTGTGACAATCCGTCAATTTACGATTAATATTTTATTCTCAAATATTATTTGAAAATATTATTTTAATGTTACAATATGAACTCACTTATTTTTGGGAAGAAATTTGGATTTACGTCTTGAAGTAGCATCGACTACGTTTAAACCGGAGGATTCTACGTTACGTGCTCACGTTTACATACACCGTCTTTGGTGACAGTCCGACATTTCAGAAAATAAATTTATCCGTGAATATTATTTTGGAGTTTTAAATTTGTGTTGGTTCATAAACTCACAAATTTACGAGAAGAGATTAGGACTTACGATTTTATTTTAACGTCCTTTACGACTAAACCGGAAACCTTAGGATTACGTATTTACGTTTTCGAACTCCGTTTTTGATGAAACAATTTCTATTAGATTCGTTTTGTGCCGTTGATCCATAATTTATAAAAACGTTTTTCGTAAAACGACCCGAGGGCACGCAAATCGAGGAAACTAGAATCGAGGAGTACCCGTAATTAAATGGGGATGAGACAAGTGGGACACTTGCCCCACCCCCACAAAAGCATGGCTAGACTTAGCCACATAACCCATGTGTTGTCAAAAACTTCACAAGGAAGCTAAGACACTTGTCTTATAACTCCCCAAAACCATTTCACAAAACCATTTCCTCTCATTTCCTCCATGCAAAACAACCAAAATCCTCTCTTCCTCTCTCTTTGATTTCGTCCCACTCTCACACAAAACACCCCATTTGATCTAAATTTAACCACAAACTATTGTTATAACTTACATATGTTAATCTCCTTCCAAAGAGATGAAGATTGGTGCAAGTTTTAACATCCAAGGAGAAGTTTCTATGGAGTCTTGGGGCTGATTTCTCAAGGAGTTTTCATGAAGAACAAGGGCTGATTTTTGGAGGAATCTACAAATACTTGGTGATCCTAGAAGTGGTGTTGATATCTCATAAGATTGGTTACCCAAAACCATGTCTTGTTCATCCAAAAGCTCATCATTTCATCACTTTGGTGGTATAAAGATTGTCCTCCTCATCTTCTTGTTATTTTGATTATGTAAACATGTATTTTATTTCCTATTGTATATTTATATGATGATTATATGATGATAAAAATGTTATGTGGGGATTTGGTGTTGATAAACATGATTAAAAAGGTGAAAAACTATAAAGAACAAGGCTAAAATCTTGCTTAAAAGTGATGGCTGTATAAAACAGTAAAGAAACAGGTCATGGACTGATAAAATGATGAAATAGAATCCATTTACAGTAAGCTATATGTCTTGTACACATGTGAGAGTTGGCCATGCAATGGAATCATTGTAATGAGTGAGATATGATCAAAACAATTTTAAGGTACAAATCTGAGTTCACTGTTTTGGACGATTTTTAGAAAATACTTAGAAGATAATTCAACAGTAGCTATGGAAGAGTTAAATGTAGAACATATCATGTAGTTTATGTGATAAAAATTTGAGCTTCTATCTCCATATAGAACTCAAGATATGGCAGTTTTGGTGAAAATGAAAATAAAAATCAGATTTTGGAAATTAAAGAATAATAGTATTATATAAGCACTCAAAATTTTATTGTATAAAATGTAAAGTTAAAACCCACTAACTTATGGATTTTATTTATATAAATATGTAAAAGGTTAAATAAGTGTATAAATTATAAAAATGGTAGTGAAATAATACTTATAAGTAATAAAAACTATAAACTTGATTTGTACGACTTTTTCGGCTATTACCGTAAAATTAACGTTTTTGTTAAATAAAACATAGACGGTTGGACCCGTCTAATGAAAACTTTACAAAACTTATATACTGATATATAGACATGTATAACAAGTAGAAACCGATAAAACCCGAACTATAGGGCATACGGACATTAACGAGCTAAGTAAACATATTGGACTAATACTTGGACTAATACTTGGGCTAATAATTGGACTAAATAAGATAAACACTCCTAAAAAGAACTTATTGGGCTTAACCCATTTAGGCCCAACTTGTAAAGTGTAGATACTGATAATGTAAGCATAACAAGGATTAATACAAGTTAAGAACTTATAATAGGCTTATTGGACCTAAAACACATAAATAGGTAAAACGAGAAAACTAGTATAAAAGTTATCAACACATAACTCTAAAATGAGTAAACGAGGATATGTAAACCCACTTGATCATCATATATATATAATCATCATATGTATACATAATTGTTATTTTTATAAAGTCATTGGACAAACGTCTAAGACCGAGTATTATTTGTCTAGGTTTCCGTGATTGAAGCACGTACCGTACGTCCAAGTTGCCGATAACCCGCTTTCCCACATCAACGTGAGTTCATAGCCTCGCACTCTTTTAAATGCTTTTATAAATGTTTTATAAACCCGCGAGGGAGATAACATGTTAGTTTTTATAAAATTAGGACACTAGTTGTCCCGATTGTTTGTTTATTGATTTGGACCCGAATGAATGAATGACCCGATTGTATGACCCGATAAATGATTAAAGGACCGGATAGATGAAATTAAATGGATTATTAAAGTTAGGTTATGTCACTAAAAGTCCCATTAGCATGAATTGTGAACTACCGGGATTTGGTAGACGCTTATGCATTTAATAGTACTATTTGGGGACGATCACCCCAGTTCGCGCCTTGACGGTTGATCCCCGTCGTGCCACATTGATTGGTAAGCGAATTTATGTATGAGAAGATTTCCATAGCGTGACCTTTGTGACGACACGCTACTTTAGATGGGCAAATTTGGTATCGGGTTAGCTACCCGTTGTTGGTTTAGTAAGGTAACAATGTCATGCAGCTTATAATAATCCAAAACTAACGAAATACTATTAGACGCATCAAATTACGAAGTATTGCCTGACTAGCAATACGGGGTCATACTATTGATATTATGTTTGTGTTTTGGTTTTCATAACCATACTCATATAACGGTTTTTATTTTCATACAACGTCATAAGACGTATTGTATGATGTTTTTACGACATTGGCTCGTATAATAATTTTTAAGGCAAATGCCTATATTATGATTTTCGATAAGGATTTGTATAAAATGACTTTGGCTATTTATGGCCTATTACAAGGATTTGTATAAAATGATTTTGGCTATTTTACGGCCTATTACAATGATTTGTACGAATTGATTTTGGTACTAATTTTATACCAAAGTTATATTGATGGAATTTATTAAACTCTATGAATTCACTCGGCGTTATCGCTGACCTTTTTATTTTAACATGTCTTATCTCAGGTACTTGAAGGTAATTCTCGGGAAGACGACAAGAATTCATGGCCCGCACTTAAACAATATTTTCCATTCAAATATTTTGTAAAACTTTGTATGAAATATCATGACTTGGGACCGATGTAACTTTGATGTTTATGAATGGAAATGTTTTATTATTAAAACGACGCGACTTTTATGCGTTGTCTATGATGTGAGTAATGTGCTATCCCGTAACACCAACGAGTCTTCCGCTGTACTAAGTTGTATAAATTTAGGGGTGTTACACTAGGACTTACACATTTTCCGCTGCATTTCATACATTTTTTATGTTTCAGTTATTCATATCATGTCATTATATCCGTTCACTGGGCGTATTGCTCAGTCGTATTTTTTTCCATGTTCCCATATGGCAGGTACTAAAGGACAGACTTAGGTATTCAAGAGTGCGTGCATAGGATGGAGGCTTCCTTTGACTTCATTTCCTTTATGCATTTATATACTTATGCTTTGTTGGACATTGTTTAGTCCTTTTTATACATTCTTGACTTATTACATGTGTGCACTTATGTTTGGGGACCGATGTTTGATTCCGGTTTTCCTTTATGGTCATTTATATTTTAATACATTAACCTTGCATGCTTTGATGACACGCTATAATTATCATGTAACGGTCCACTTATCAAAGTAAGGTGTTACTATTATGGTATCAGAGCCTTGTTTCGACATATAGGCTCTAAAACTTGAACTGCGACTAGTGGGTAGTCATCAGGATCTTCTTAAACTGACAATTAGTTTTATTTCATGTATCGTTGTTTTCTTTATGTTTTTGACTAAGTAAGGGTTGATACAAGATCGTCCATACTTAGTCGCATGTGGTTTTCTTCGAATTTTGTTTTGTGGATTGAACCATAGTCGTCCACCCTTACTAATACCAGATTTCGTTGACTATGTTTTCATAATTCTTCCATGTATCTCTTATGCTTATTCAATGTTTCTAACCAATTAATCTTTTATTTCTCTTTGAAACTGTTAGATGGTTAACACATGCACGAACGCGGAACTCGCTGCAGCTGTCAATGCAGCTTTGCAGGATATGCTTCCCATATCCGAAATCATATTCGGGCAGAATATCAGGCTTTATTGAATCATGTTAATCCTCCTCCTCCTCCACCAGTCACACTCGACAAATGGCTGGAACGTTTCAATAAGCAGAAGCCTCGACCATTCGAGAAGGCCGATGTCCCGGCAGATGCTGAGAACTGAATATCGCATATGTAAAAGATCTTTCATGCCATGGGTTGCGATGGGGTATACAAGGCGAGGTTGGCATGCTAAAAGTTTGAGGGTGATGCGTTAGCATGGTGGAGGGCTTACAAGCAACCCAATGGAGGTGAGGCATGGCTTACTACTTTGACATGGGCACAGTTCACGGAGTTGTTCTGCAATCAGTTCTTCCCTAGAGCCGAGCAAGAACGACTAAAGAGGGATTATCATGCTATCCATTAGAAGGCATGTGAGAACAGAACATAATTCATGCAGCATTTCCTCAGGCTAGCTGGTTTTCTGGGTGCAGCAGCTGGCAGAGCAGAAGATCAAGCAAAGCATTTCCGTTGGGCTCTTCGCACCTCTATTACTGATCGTCTGGTGTGTGCTACATTCACCAATGTGGCACAAGTTACGGACACAACATGCAGTTTGGAGATGCTCAAGGAGAGGGATGAGTATGAGGAGTCGGATCGACCTGAGAAGAGGTGTATTTCAATCATCAAGCGTCACCATCTCATTCATATCAGTACTTTCAATTATATATCATGCTCTATTCAATTGTATTATTCAGGCAGAAGGGTGGAGACCGATCCCAACCAGCCACTCAACAGAACAACTACAAGGAGCACGGTCAGACTAACGACCGTTATGGATTAGACAAGCGTAGAGGTAGTGATAACTACTGTAACAATGCTAGCCACTCCAACAACATCAGGTCCCTAAAATTTAAACTCGTCAATACTAAGTTGTTGTATGACACAAATTCTAACATTTAAGTATTTACAAAAACTCTAGTAACAAGTGGGATGAGGACTACAAGGGTTAGCAGCCCAACCGTATAGCTCAATCTGGTATTATATCTAAACTCTCAGTGTAGTCATGTTTATGTTCCAACAATCATGTCTTACGCATATCTTCTAAATCAAGGTCCCAGCTAGCAAGGGTACCCACTGGAGGGTATCTCATCCCATCTGCACCACTTACAGGCGTAGGTATCGAAGATCCTGTCATCGTGTTGTAGGTGTAGGATAATATAAATCTAGCTTGTATTCTAGAGAGAGAAAGAGATAGAGAGATGGTAGAATCACACACACACACCTTGAGAGAGAATATATGAAAACACACTTTACCAGGTGTAATTATGAATGAAACAACACCCTCTCCATCTAAGGAGAGGGTTTATACCCAAGCCATGTGATGGGCTTGGGTTTACATATTGGGCCGCCGACCTTACACAAGTTGTGGGCTTGGCTTGGCCTTGTTTGAATAATATTAATAAGGCTAAACTACGACCTACGACTTAGACTATTGTTGGAGTGACCGATCCTTTCTTAATATGTAAAACGTATTTCTAACAATCTCCCACTAAGGAAGGTCACTCCAAATTACAAGGGGATTACCCGAGTTACAATACAATAAAAAATAAACCTAGCATACTATGCTTGTCTTGAGATCGTAGTCTTCATCTTTTTTTTCTTTTTTTTTCTGGTGAATATGTTGATGTGATCTTTGATATCAATCTTGAACATGCATCTCTTGCGTTGATCTTGTTCATCACTTGTGATCTTCGCCTCTTCGTGACTTCATGTCTCACATACTTATACCTTTGTAATTCTTGAATGCTTTAGAGTTTGATACAGCGGATGACTTGACTTTTAAGCTTTCTTGAATTCGTTGTGGTATGTAGTGTTGAAAATATAAGCATGTGGGAACGACTTCTTCTCGGACACCGCAACGTCACCGTCTTGAAATGCCGCAACATAAGTAGACACGAGCGAAATAGCTTTGAACACTTCATTCTAATTCGGTAGCATTTTACCTCCGGTCGGTGAAGACCGTTGGACGATATAAAATATCGTACTTTTGATAGGTAGTTTCAGTTAAGAACCTCCTTGACAAGATTTCGCGGGTAAACCCGTTCTCTTTACTCGACCGTCCAAAGCAGACTGCGAACGTAAAGAGTGAATCATTTGGATAAGGTTATCCTCATGACTGAAGCCGTTAATTCCGAATCATGGAACAAGTTTGATTCATTAAAGAATCACACCATCGTTGCTTTCCAGTTGTCACTAGCTTTATTCATATTGAATCTTGCAAGTTACCTACCAAGTGCTGTTTGATGTTAACACTAGAAGGATTTCCATTCGTCACTATAAATACTAAATATTATTACTCTGAATGTTCTGGCAAGATCACTAAGATATAGCGTAGAGTTCTGGAACGTGTTTAAATTCAGTTAAGAATTAAACCATTCTTGCTTTCCAGTTATCACAAGTTTGATTCATAAAGAATCATACAAGTCACCTACAATGAGCTTTTTGATGATCGCTCGAGAAGGATTTCCATCTTCATTGTAAATACTTTCGTATTACTCGGATGTTAAGGCAAGATCATGAAGATTTTGCGTAGGACTCTTAGTATGTTTCTTTTTTTTCACAGTGTGTGAAGAAGCAAGGAAATATGGTAGTGTGTCCTAATGAGATATTTATGATCTCAAATGGCTCTAGACTCGATCGTGCATTTTGGATTTTTAGTGTCGGAGGCTGGAGAGGAGTGCCACCATTTCAATACCAATTTACTCGGAGTGAATAAATCAATAGATAACGTGTTGATCTTCGTGTGATTAAAACAAATACCTATTAAGAGATATCTAAGTTAGCTGGGATGAGTTGTGCATTGCATCACTGGGTCTATGATGTTTATCTTCTATATCGAGAATCATTAAAAATGATCTCAATAGCTAATGATTTGACCTGGTTTCTGCCAAAGGTTTTAAGGAGCGCTTCTTTCTTTTCACCCTTTATCTTTACAATTGTTTTTCATTCTTCAACCCCTTAAATGTCATAACTAGCACTTTATTATGATTGTTCTAGTGCTAACTTAAGTACTTGGTCGGCATTCAGATACATTCATAATCTTTCTCCATCTTTCCACAAATCCTTTTAGGTTAGGTGATGTAAGCTTCATTTACAGTTTTCCGGCTTTTTTCTAGCTTCAAAGGACTACTATTTCTAGCTATGGAATGTCCTTGGGAAGATTCCTCCGGTTTTGGAAAAATAATTGGACTTCACCTATCCTACCATCCTTATGTCACCACAATCTTCATCTTCGTGAAATAAGTTGGTTGAGGGTAAGTATATATCACCATGAAAATCCATTTTTTTATGTGCAAATCCGTTTTTCTCCCCCTTAACATATGCCACGATATTCGAAAACATTTCGCGCATGTCAGGATGACCCATCACATTAAGTCAAACCATTTTTGATTAATCATTTCCAATATTAAATCACATTTTCTCCCCTATATTAAAAATATTAACCCAACCGATATTTTTGATATCAATTGATTTAATGAAGTTTTAACAAAGTTTTTGGGAAGAAAAATGCAAGTCTATTTTATCTTCATGATACCAATTTGTGAGATATGATACCGATTTGAAAAATGATCACATATTCACCATATTAGAATAAATTGACAAGGTTGGACCTAATTGATGAGAACATCATATGATAAGATCAATTGGTTCTTGTTGGCAAATGTTGGTCGCCTCGTCACGTCTGAAGTCATCTCATGACACCATATGTACGATTTATATCGTTGTCTTGACACCAATTTGTGAACTTGGCACTCTCGGCATCGAAGATTCTGAATATTTGACAATTTCTCCCCCTCAATTGTTGACTGTGTTTTATCGAAAGGGTTGTAGTCGTCGGTTGAGTTGTCACAGCGTCGAGTATGTAGAGACCAATTGTAAATTTCTAAGGTTGTAGAGATGATAACTTCATAAAAACAAGATTTCTCTTGTTTGAACAAATAAATGCACTGATGCGTACATATATTTGTGTTAGATTGTGTTATAATGTAAACACAATCCCTTACATGGTTATAAAGTAAACCATGCCCGAGAAAATTAATTCCCGTTATGAGCCAAAGCTTTCATAAGAAATACTTGACTTTAATATGAAAAGCGGGTTGCAGTCTGAAATAACTACAAGCCTGATAGGTGTGAAAACACCCATCCTTTTACCACTTATTTCTTACTAAAACAAGACCAAAACGCGTGTTTAATATCATTTGTTTGGAATTATGCGTGGTTTTTGTGTTTATTGTGTTTTCAGAGTCAACCGGATGAATATTGAAGAAAACATGGGATTGCACGAGTTTTATCGAAGAAAAAGACTCAAGACGAAGTCTATTGTCCAAGAGATGCAAAAGATTTGAAGTCAATGGGCCTATTTGAAGATTTATCGAAGAAAAGGACCAAAGATGGAAGATTTACATATGTCGAAGAAACTCAAGTCTATTAAACGAAGAAATTAAAAGACGAGTTGAATTTAATCGTCGACAAATCCCGAATCAGAATCGAAAACGTCAACTTTTCTGAAAAGACGAGAAGACAAGAAGAAAGGGAGAAAGCCCACTCACCAACCAACCACTTAGCCTATATAAGGGAATCACCCTCACAATTTTTGGCAGCTAGTTTTAGTTTTCAGTTACATTTTTCCTAGTTCGTAGGAAACCATCTCCCTTAAGGAGTGGTTTTCATCTTCTTTGATTTCTTCTTTAATCTTGTATGTTTGATCCTTCCCTTTTGTTTATTGAATCTTAATCATTATCAGTTCAAGTTTTCATTTAATCTTTTCATTCCTCTTGTTCATCATCATCTTTTATTCAAAGTTCTTAAGTTCTTATTTAGTTGGTTTGATCTTCAAAAGTTGTTGATTTTGTGTTTTTATGATTGGGATTTGATCCTTATGGTTAATAGATGATTATGGGTTAACTTGGTTAAAACGTTTTTGTTTATTTGGTTCGATTGGATTAAAATTCGTTTCCCCTGTTTTTCTTCTGTTTCTGTTCTTTAATCCCAACATCATTCCGAATTGTCCATTTTCTTGTCCCTTATTCAGAATGTTCATACATTCCGAATAGCCTTCTCATTTGGTCCCTTATTCGGAGTATTTATATTCCGGATAGCCTTCATACAGTTTCTTCTATTCGGAATAATTCATTATTCCGCATGGTCTCAAGATTCCGAATAGGCATGTTTATTCCGCATAGAGCTAGTTTATTCCGAATTGTCCAATATTCCGAGTAGACTTCGCTATTCCGCATTGTCCCACATTCCGCATAGGTTTTATTCCGAGTAGTATTCCGGATATCCTTTATATTCCGCATAATCTTTTATTCCAAGTAGTACTGTTTATTCCGCATAGAGTTTTAATCCGCATAGAGTCAATTATTCCGCATGTCAAGTTTATTCCGGGTAGCATAATATTCCGAATAGAGAAAGTTTCTCAGTAAGGTTTCTTTCCAGTTTTATTATTTAATTGTTTAATTTTCCAGGTTTAACTTCATTAACTGTTTTGGTTTAAATATTTGTTTACTTCATTTTCCTTTTTAGTAGAATAGAAAACCAAAACTACCATTTGTCACCAAGAACAATCATTCCACTTACAGCTGTGATCAATTCGAGAGGATACCGAGAAACGAACTTTGAACTAGTAAAATCTCTAATATCAAATGGCGCCGCTGCCGGCTCTTCTCGTTAAGATCAAAAGTTTTTGTGAGAACTTAGATTTTGGGATCCGTTCCCCGTGAACGTTACTTTTTCATAAAAATTCTCAAAAACCCTAAAAAATATAAAATTTTAAAAATCCTAAAAATTAAAAAAAAAAAAAAAACATAAAAACCAAAAATATTTTTGCTTTGTTTTTGTCTTGTTAGTTCTTTTGCAGGTGCATGCGTACACGATCAACGTCTTATCAAGAGCCCGAGCCTCTCGAAGACTTAGACATGGCCGGTGTACAAAACAACAACAATAACCCACCTCAAAACAATAATAACAATAACAACCCACCTTTCAACAACAATAATAACAACCACAATGAGCCTCTACCGGATAATCGCCCGATGATTGAACTTCTGCAAGCACATGTAGATGGTAACAATGATCCAATTGTCATACCAGCGATTGCAGCCAACAATTTTGAGCTCAAATCCGGCTTTATCCAGATGGTCTCTGCTCAACCATTCTTGGGGCGTACCATTGATGATCCTCATGACCACATCAAGAGATTCTTGCAACTCACGAATACGGTCAAATTCAATGGCGTTCCACAAGAGGTAATCCGTTTACAACTTTTTCCCTTTTCTTTAGAGGGACAAGCCCGGCATTGGCTTGCTAAGGAACCGCCACAGAGTATTCTTACGTGGACGGATTTGGAGACCAAGTTTATCAACTACTTTTTCCCACCCTCTCGTACTACCGCTTTGCGGAATGAAATCATTAATTTTGAACAAAAGTACGATGAGTCTTTTAGTGAATCTTGGGACCGTTTCAAAGATCTTTTAAGAAAATGCCCACAACATGGTTTTACCAAAGTGCACAAAATTAACACTTTTTATAATGGTTTAAGCATGAATGACCAAGATTCACTAAACAGTGCCTCGGGGGGTAATCTTTTGGCTAAGACTTCCAATGCTGCTTGGGATATCATTGAGAATAAGTCTCGTGTGCAAACCAAGAGTGTTCGGACCAATGTCGCTAGTGCTAGTACTAGTGACAGCGATAAGCGACTTTACAAAATCACTGCGCTTCTTGAATCGCTTGCTACCCAAACCGCCAGCAACACCAACAGCATCAACGCTAGAAACGCTAAAGACGCTCAAGTCAATGCTGTCAGCCAACCATGTGAAATATGTGGGGGTCCTCACTCTTACACCACTTGTACTGCCACCCAAGACTACCCTTCTGAGAATGTGAATGCAGCATATGGAACCTATCCTCAACCCGCTTATCAAGCTCGTCCTCAAGGTGACCGCAACCTGTTTAGCTACCGCTCCAACAACTATCTCTCACCACCCGGTTTTACTCCTAACAGCCCAAACCAACAACAAAACCTCAACCGCCCTCCTCAACAACAACAACAACCTCGTGGACCATACATACCACCTCACAAACAACAACAACCACCTCAAAGAAATAACCAAGTTTACCAGCAACCTGCTTATCAACCACCCGCATACAATGCTCCTCCCAACCAACCCACCGCTTTACACCAAGAAGTGGAAACCTACATGAGGACTAACGATGTGATCGTGGGAAATCTTCAGCGGGAAGTGCTCAATTTGAAAGCAGACCTGGTGAAACAAGGGAACGATCTGAGAGCCGACATGAGAAACACTTTGGATAGTCAAACAAATGACTTAAAAAACATGATGGCTAGTTTCTTCCAAGGTAATCAACCCTCTTCTTCGGGTACTCTTCCGAGTAACACTGTTGCGAATCCAAGAGGGGAGATGAAAGCAATCACCACTCGCAGTGGCAAAGGTACCAAGGAACCCGAGCTTCCTATACCTCCACCGGTGGTTGTGACTAAGGAGAACGAGTCACCTGCTCCTATTCCTCATCCTTCTCCTTCCCCAATTTCTCCACCTCTTACTTCTACCCCTCCTCCACCCAAGGATGTGAGTGATCCTATTCTCCCAAAGCCTTCCGCTTCTTCCGATATACCTCATCCATCAAGGTTGAGGAAAGAGAAGCTCAAAAGCAAGGATGATATTAAAGTTTCGAACTCTCTAAAAATGTTTAAAAAACTGAATTTTAACATCTCCTTCGCTGAGGCTCTCGCTCACATGCCTAAGCATGCGAAAATGTTCAAAGATCTTCTAAGCGACAAGGAGAAGCTTCTTGATATTGCTAACACCCAACTTAATGAGAATTGCTCTGCAGTCCTCTTAAGGAAATTGCCAACCAAGCTTGGTGATCCGGGTCGTTTCTTAATCCCTTGTAACTTCCCGGGAGTAGAGAATTGCATGGCCCTAGCCGATCTAGGTGCCAGTATCAACTTAATGGCTTTAAGTGTGTGGAAGCAATTATCTCTCCCTGAGCTAGTCCCCACCAAAATGACTCTGGAATTAGCTAACCGTACGGTTGCTTATCCAGTGGGGATAGCCGAAGACGTCTTTGTAGGAGTCGACAAATTCACTTTTCCTGCCGATTTCGTCGTTGTGGACTATGACATGGACCCTCGTGTGCCATTGATCGTTGGTCGTCCATTCTTGAGGACCGGTCGCACTCTCATCGATGTTGAAGCTGGTGAGCTTATCATGAGAGTGGGTGACGATAAAATTGTCTTCAACATGGGAAAGTTGTCTAAACAGCCTTATTCTAACGAGAGTGTTAATTGTATTGACGTTCTTGATGAGGCTTGTGAAGAACACTTCAAAGATGTTTGCAAAAGTATTCCTACCTCTCTTCCCAATGTTGAGACCGTTTTCTCGATTGATTCATCACTATCTCTATTTGGAGAAAGTGATTTCCTTTGGAAAGATTTTGAAGCCACCATGGGAGATGTGAACTTAGCTAATGACGATTCTACCACCAATTGGGATGAAGATCTCCGCCTCATTGAGAACCTTCTTAAAGAAGACAATCTTTCTCCACCATCTCCCACGGTTATTGCTATCGATGCTCCGACTTTGAAAACGCCTCCCATCGAAAATCCTCCGGATTTAGAACTTAAGGAGTTGCCGCCCCATCTCGAGTACGTGTTCCTTGAAGAAGAGAAGAAGTCGCCCGTCATCATTGCGAAGGACTTGAAAGTAGAAGAGAAATCTCGCCTAATCGCCGTGCTTAAAGATCATAAGAAGGCAATTGCTTGGAAAATTTCCGATATCCGCAGAATTGATCGGAACTTTTGTACTCACAAGATTCTCATGGAAGATGACTTTAAACCCGCAATCCAGAGCCAAAGAAGGGTTAATCCTCGTATTCATGACGTCATCAAACAAGAGGTTATCAAACTACTTGATGCCGGCTTGATTTACCCTATTTCGGATTCGCCTTGGGTAAGTCCCGTCCATTGTGTGCCCAAGAAGGGCGGAATAACCGTTGTTTCCAGTGAACACAACGAGTTGATTCCCACTCGTCTCGTTACTGGGTGGAGAGTTTGTATTGATTATCGCAAGCTCAATGATGCCACGAGAAAAGATCACTTTCCTCTTCCCTTCATGGATCAAATGCTCGAGCGTCTAGCTGGTAATGATTATTACTGCTTTTTAGACGGTTTCTCCGGGTATTTTCAAATTACCATCGATCCCAAGGACCAAGAAAAGACCACATTCACTTGTCCCTACGGAACATTTGCTTACAAACGTATGCCTTTTGGTTTATGCAATGCTCCTGGGACGTTCCAAAGGTGTATGATGGCTATATTCCATTACATGGTAGAGGACACTATGGAAGTATTCATGGATGATTTCTCGGTTTATGGCGATTGTTTCTCTGCTTGCCTTGCCAATTTAGAACGTATGCTTAAGCGGTGTGAAGACACTCGCCTTGTTCTTAATTGGGAAAAATGCCATTTCATGGTAAAAGAGGGCATCGTGCTAGGACACAAGATCTCCAAAGCCGGTCTCGAAGTAGACCGTGCTAAAGTCGATGTTATCGCTAAACTGCCTCCACCTTCAACTGTGAAGGGTGTGAGAAGTTTCCTTGGTCATGCGGGCTTTTACCGTCGATTCATCAAAGATTTTTCTCAAATCGCTCGCCCGATGACCCACCTCTTGGAAAAAGATACTCCTTTTATCTTTTCCAAGAGTGTCTTGAAGCCTTCAACTCGCTTAAGGATAAGCTAACTAAGGCACCCGTCTTGGTTACCCCTAATTGGGAGCTGCCTTTCGAGTTGATGTGCGATGCTAGTGATTTTTCTATTGGTGCGGTTTTGGGCCAAAGAGTGAACAAACACTTCCAACCAATCCACTATGCTAGAAAGACAATGACGGGGGATCAATTGCAATACACGACAACCGAAAAAGAGCTTTTAGCTGTTGTCTATGCCTTTGAAAAGTTCCGCCCCTATCTTGTCCTTTCCACCACAATCGTTTACACCGATCATTCCATGTTGAAGTACTTGTTGACTAAACAAGATTCCAAACCAAGACTTCTCCGCTGGGTTTTGCTACTCCAAGAATTTAAAATCGAAATTCGCGATAAAAAAGGAGCTGAAAACCTAGCCGCGGATCATCTCAGTAGACTTGAGGATCCTTACCAAGGGGAACTTCCGAACAAAGAAATCAATGATTCTTTTCCTTTGGAGACCTTAATGTCTATCAACTCGACTGCTGATGAAACCCCGTGGTTTGCGGACATTGAAAACTACTTGGCGGGTGGAATTCTCGTTGACGGGTTAACATCCCAGAAAAAGAAGAAGTTCTTTAACGACATTAAGACTTACTTTTGGGATGACCCGTATCTATTCAAACAATGTGCTGACTTGATTATTCGCCGATGTGTTGATGGACCGGCAACTTTAGAAATCCTTGATGCTTGCCACAAAGGACCCACCGGTGGTCACTTTGGTCCCAACTACACCGCCAAAAAGTGTTTGAATCAGGATTTTATTGGCCCACCATCTATCGTGACGCTCACGAGATGGTTAAACATTGTGATGCTTGCCAAAAACAAGGCAAGATCACACATAAAGACGAGATGCCTCAGAATTTCATTCAGGAATGTGAAATCTTTGATGTTTGGGGTATCGACTTTATGGGGCCATTCCCTTCTTCTAAAGGAAACAAATACATCCTTGTAGCCGTTGACTACGTATCCAAATGGGTTGAAGCCAAAGCTTTACCCACTAATGACGCAAGGGTGGTTTGTAACTTTTTGAAATCGCTATTCGCTAGATTCGGTGTGCCTCGTGCCATTATTAGTGATCGCGGGACTCATTTTTGCAATGACCAATTTGCAAGAGTCATGGAAAAGTATGGTGTAAATCATCGTCTTTCCACCGCATACCATCCACAAACTAATGGCCAGGCTGAAATATCCAACCGAGGATTAAAGCGAATTCTTGAAAGAACCGTGGGAGAGCATCGTGCCTCATGGGCTGATAAACTTGATGATGCTTTGTGGGCTTTTCGTACCGTATACAAGACTCCGATTGGTTGTACACCATATTGTCTCGTGTACGGGAAAGCATGCCACCTCCCCATGAGTTGGATCACAAGGCTTACTGGGCCTTGAAGTGGGCTAATTTTGATATCAACAAAGCCGGTGACCTACGCAAGATCCAACTCAATGAGCTGAATGAACTCCGTAATGATGCTTATGAAAATTCTTTGATCTATAAGGAAAAGACTAAGCTCATTCACGACTCTAAGATTAAGAACCGAGAGTTCCAAGTTGGAGACAAAGTTTTACTTTTTAACTCTCGGTTGAAAATCTTTTCGGGCAAGCTGAAATCTCGTTGGTCCGGCCCATTCACCATTGCCCAAATTTTTCCATATTGTACTCTCGAGCTCACTCAACCTAATGGACCTAATTTTAAGGTGAATGGCCAACGAGTGAAGTTGTACTTTGGTGAGGACATCTCTCAGGAGATGATTCCATCCCTCACCATGTTCCCCATGAACTAATTTTGGGTCGAGTCAGGCTCGTGACTCGGTTATCAAAAACAAGCGCTCCTCGGGAGGCAGCCCGAGTATCTATCCCTTTTCGTTTTAACCTCCTAAGTGTAGGGGGACCTATATCGGTGTTTGTCTTTGTGTGGTGATGTGATTACAGGGATGAATGCACTTTTGGAACCTTTGAAGAACCGTGCTTCCGCGTTATCCGAAATCCGGTTCTATCTCTCAACTATCGTGATTCAATTTTCTTCATACTCACATTTGAAATTGATCACGTTAGTCGTCTCTTCCTTAGCTTGATTTAACCAACGTGCACAATGTCATAAGTGTAGGGGAGACTTTTCCCACATGCTTAAACATTGAGGACAATGTTTATCTTAAGTGTAGGGGGGACTTCTATCGAAGTTTTAAGTGGACTTTTCCATGAAAATGCCTTCATTTAACCGGAAAATCATCTTTTTCAACATTTTTCAAATTTTTAATTAACTTTGGCCATTTAATCGTAATTTTTAAATTTTTATCGTTGCTTTCATATGTATATATTCCGCAATAAAGTCAAAATTATTAATAAAGTGGTGTAGCTAGTTTTGAAATCTTTGACATATTAGGCCCGTTGCGATTATTTTGACTCAACCCGAATAGACTTATCCAAGTTTATTCTAGCTAGCATCCTTAACCATGTAGACCTTAATTGGTTTATTAGGCTAAGCATCCACGAGTCTCATTACTTGAGATTTTAAATTGTAGAGGACGAGAACTGATAGAGTCAATTATAAGTCGGTATTCTTGCACAAGCTCACTTGGTGTAATTATTTGCCTATTCTCCCATCACTTGCTAATAATTTATCTGCAATAAGTAAGGTTGTACGATTTGAAAAGTTACTTAGCTTCTAGCCCAAGATTGTTTAAAAGTTGCTCGGTAATGATAAGAGTTCATAGCCAAGGCATAACTTATGAAGCGGGGCGCGAAGATTGGCGAGTCCGAAAAGGCCCTAACAAGGCATGAGGATTCCATATTATTGCTGAAGATCCAAAGTGATGTGAAAAACATTATTCCTAAAATCAATATGAAGGATCAAGACTCACGACGAAAAGCAATCAACTCCCATAAAGATCATGGAGAAGTCTATCCGAAAAGACCCTAACAAGGTATGAAGATAAATAGATCCAAGTCCGAAAAGGAGGCGGATCGTTGTATCTCAAAATCCCAATTAGAGATTGAAGAAATAATCATGAAGTCATGGTCAACAAAGTTGGAGTACCCCTCAAAAGTCTCCAAGTGAAGAAACTCTATAACGAAGAGAAGACCATTATCTCAAGAACGTCTCTCAAGATATGAAGTATGAAGTACATGCCAAATATCGGCCCGAGAAAGGTCTCAAATCGTGAACCGAGTTATGCCAAGATATGAACTTTTTGATATCCCGAGAAGCAGTTTTAAGAGATTTTGTCCTTTAGCTAACTATTGATCAAATCGTCCTACTTTGCTTTCAGCCTAAATAAACTATCGAAATAAGTCCAAAAATGCATCTTCATGATCATTCTAAGACAAAAATAAAATATAAGAGATACACCTAGGAATAAGGGAGTTTAAGCATATAATTAAGCCATGTGTGTAAGTGTTTGATTTGCTAACTTATAATAACAATGATCTCGTTTTTAAGCTTAGTTTGGGGAACGTGAAACTTGAGGGTGATAAATCTTCGCAGCACCAAAGCCCTAATGTAAGTCCTTGATCTCTTTGCAAGTTATTTCCATGTAGCTATTTTCAAGTGGAATTGGTTTTCTATCCTTTTGTTTACTTTAAAGTTTTAATTTTTCTTAGTACTTTAATTTTTGTTTAGTAGTATTTTAATAAGGCCAAGGTTGATTGATTATGAGAAGATTGTAAAAATGCTTTATCACTAAGCATTGCATGAGGGCATGGCAATGGTTAAGTGTAGGGGATTTGATAGGTGTGAAAACACCCATCCTTTTACCACTTATTTCTTACTAAAACAAGACCAAAACGCGTGTTTAATATCATTTGTTTGGAATTATGCGTGGTTTTTGTGTTTATTGTGTTTTCAGAGTCAACCGGATGAATATTGAAGAAAACATGGGATTGCACGAGTTTTATCGAAGAAAAAGACTCAAGACGAAGTCTATTGTCCAAGAGATGCAAAAGATTTGAAGTCAATGGGCCTATTTGAAGATTTATCGAAGAAAAGGACCAAAGATGGAAGATTTACATATGTCGAAGAAACTCAAGTCTATTAAACGAAGAAATTAAAAGACGAGTTGAATTTAATCGTCGATAAATCCCGAATCAGAATCGAAAACGTCAACTTTTCTGAAAAGACGAGAAGACAAGAAGAAAGGGAGAAAGCCCACTCACCAACCAACCACTTAGCCTATATAAGGGAATCACCATCACAATTTTTGGCAGCTAGTTTTAGTTTTCAGTTACATTTTTCCTAGTTCGTAGGAAACCATCTCCCTTAAGGAGTGGTTTTCATCTTCTTTGATTTCTTCTTTAATCTTGTAAGTTTGATCCTTCCCTTTTGTTTATTGAATCTTAATCATTATCAATTCAAGTTTTCATTTAATCTTTTCATTCCTCTTGTTCATCGTCATCTTTTATTCAAAGTTCTTAAGTTCTTATTTAGTTGGTTTGATCTTCAAAAGTTGTTGATTTTGTGTTTTTATGATTGGGATTTGATCCTTATGGTTAATAGATGATTATGGGTTAATTTGGTTAAAACGTTTTTGTTTATTTGGTTCGATTGGGTTAAAATTCGTTTCCCCTGTTTTTCTACTGTTTCTGTTCTTTAATCCCAGCATCATTCCGAATTGTCCATTTTCTTGTCCCTTATTCAGAATGTTCATACATTCCGAATAGCCTTCTCATTTGGTCCCTTATTCGGAATATTTATATTCCGGATAGCCTTCATACAGTTTCTTCTATTCGGAATAATTCATTATTCCGCATGGTCTCAAGATTCCGAATAGGCATGTTTATTCCGCATAGAGCTAGTTTATTCCGAATTGTCCAATATTCCGAGTAGACTTCGCTATTCCGCATTGTCCCACATTCCGCATAGGTTTTATTCCGAGTAGTATTCCGGATATCCTTTATATTCCGCATAATCTTTTATTCCGAGTAGTACTGTTTATTCCGCATAGAGTTTTACTCCGCATAGAGTCAATTATTCCGCATGTCAAGTTTATTCCGGGTAGCATAATATTCCGAATAGAGTAAGTTTCTCAGTAAGGTTTCTTTCCAGTTTTATTATTTAATTGTTTAATTTTCCAGGTTTAACTTCATTAACTGTTTTGGTTTAAGTCTTTGTTTACTTCATTTACCTTTTTAGTAGAATAGAAAACCAAAACTACCATTTGTCACCAAACGACATGCCTTCGAAAAATGAAGTAAAAATATTTTTGGATTTTTTTGAAAATTTTCAATTTTTATTGTTTTATATGGTTTTATATTTTTGTATTTTGATTTTGTGGATAAAAATATAAACAATATATACAAATGATCTCCAAGGATACAGAGAATAGTTTACCACCACAATTCTTTCGCTTCATCTGCCATTTCTTTAAGAGTCTCAGGCGAGAAAGTTCTCAATCCTAGCTTGTCAGCCAAAAATTCAATTCGAGCGCGATCTAAAGCCTTCGTGAAAATATCCGCCAATTGATACTCAGATTGGAAAAAGTAAAGCTCGATCACTCCATTTTCCACTTGCTCCTTGATGAAATGGTAGCGAATGTCAATATGCTTTGACCGGGAGAATTAAACGTTGTTGCAGGATAAGGAAATTGCACTTTTGTTGTCGCACTACATCGGAATTTTGTTGAAACCTAGACCATAGTCGGTTAATTGCAATCTCATCCAAAGAATTTGAGCACAGCAACCGGACACAGCTATGTATTATGCCTCTGTACGGGAAATTGCAGCACTTTTGCCTTTTCGACTCCCTACTGATTAGTAGATCTCCTAGTAGATGCAAAGTTCCACTTGTGCTACGTCTTGTATCTTGACAACCTACGTGATCCGCATCTGCATATGCCATTAGTGCAATAGAAGAGTCCTTCGAATACCAAAGTCCCCGATTAATGGTTCCTTTAATATACCGAAAGATTCGTTTAACAGTAGCTAAGTGTAACTCAGTAGGTCTAGTTTGATACCGAGCACACATACATATAGCAAATTGAAGGTCGGGTTGACTAGCTGTAATATACAGCAGGGTACCGATCATACCATGATAAAGTGTCGGATCAACAGCAATCCCATGTGGATCTGCATCTAGCTTAGTTCGTTCCACCATTGGGGTGTCAACGGGGTCGCAAGATTCCATCTTATATTTCTTTAGCGATTCAAGGGCATACTTGGATGGATTGATAAAGATGCCTCTGGGACTCTAAGATATCTGAAGACGTAAGAAAATTGAATCCTTGCCCATCATATACATCTTAAACTTGGAAGACATGAGTGTCCCAAACTCATCCGATAAGGTTTGGGTGGAGGCAGAAAATATAATATCATCGACATATATGTGTACCATAATCATGTCTTTCCCTCATTTCTGAATGAACAGCGTGGGATCCACCTTGCCTTTAGCGAAGCCTTGCGTAATGAGGAATTGTGACAATAATCATACCACGCGCGTGGAGCTTGCTTCAACCCATAAAGAGCCTTCTTAAGCTTGTACACGTGATTAGGATATTTAGAATTCAGAAAACCATCTGGCTGTTGAACATAGACCTCTTCCTTGAGTTTACCATCTAAAAATGTCGTCTTTACATCCATTTGATAGACGATCATATTCATGTGGGCTGCATAAGCGAGGAATAGTCTAATAGCTTACAAACGGGCAACGGGTGCAAAGGATTTCATAAAGACGATGCCCAATAATTGTTTGTACCCACGAGCTACTAGTCGAGCCTTGTTCTTCAATATTCCGCCTAAATTGTCGAGTTTCACCTTGTAAACCCATTTCAAAGTGAGTAACTTCAATTGATACGGACATGGGACAAGTTCCCATATATCAAGACGTATAAATTCATTAAGTTCTTCTTGCCTAGCTTCTATCCATCAAGATTGGGTAAAAGCTTGTTGCCACGTCTTAGGTTCAACTTCACTGAGAAAAGCATCAAAATAACAAAACAATGTACTTTCTTGTAATTGAATTCGTGTAGATACGGGACGAATAGGGTCACCAATGATAAAATCTATAGGATGATCCTTTGTCCACTTGTTGTCATGTTCATGAATCCGTGGATTGGAGTAGACCGTAGTAGGAGCTTCTTCTAAGGTGTTGGGAATAAAATATAGCCAATTCACTTGAGCGCTGACAAGAGGAAAACAAGCGTTGATAGGAAGAAAACAAACGCTGACAGATTAAGCGTTGACAAGAATAAGTCAAGCGTTGATACATTGAAGACAAGCACTGATGGAAAGATTTAGTCTACGCGTATATTGTTTCTAGTTTGTTTCTAGTAAGGATAAGTTCAATATTGTATTTTCTATAATTATCTTTACCTAGAATAGTTGATACGTAGACTCTTGTACAAGGCTTCTTATGTCTATAACAGAAGACCTTTAGGTTATTGTTCAATATAAGTTTTCATACGTTAAACACTTTCATTGTAAGCAAGTTTGTTATCATTAATTAAAGTGAAAGTTTGTTTACATCTTTGTGTGTTCTTGTTTAAGTGTTAATTCTGCATAACACTTAGATTACTTTATACATATACAAAGGTTTCTCTACGTGTATTACTTGATCTAATCTCGTATACATAAAGCTAAATTGATCTAAGTTTGGGATCAACAAGTGGTATCAGAGCTTGTTGAGAAACTTTTGATCTTAAAGAACACCAGAACCCTAAAATCACCAAACCCTAATTTTCACAAAACCCTAAAAGCATCATGTCCAATCAATAAGTAAACCCCTCCTCCTCAAACACTAGTATCAAGATTCCCAAGCTTGCTGCAAAGAACTTTGAGCTATGAAAGTTCAACTTTGAGCAATATCAGGGAATCTATGACTACACTCTATGGGAGATTATTGAATATGGAAACACATTCGATAAAGCTCAAAAGATTGCTACTGTCATTGCTACAAGAACTGCTGTTGCTGGATCTCTAGAAGTAGATAAGAAAGAAAAACCTGGTGATGGTAGAGCTGTGTCTGCTGAAGACATAGCAAAGAGAAGGGTTGATATGAAAACCCAAAATATTCTGAAACTCTCTTTGGGACAAGAGAACCAACATATATACAGAGGTTATGATTCTTCAAAAGACCTTTGGGCAGCTCTTGAAGTTGCATATGGTGGCAATGATGATACAAAGGAAGAGAAGAAGAAGCAACTCATGCATGAGTATGCTGTTTTCAAGGCTCAACCTAATGAGAAGCTTAGCAGTGTGAGAAGCAGACTGCTTGACATTACAAGCAAGCTATCCTTCATGGGGACACAACTTGGTGATGTTGACATCAATGCCACTTTTCTTAAAAGCCTTGGTGATGCGTGGAAGATTGAGGCAAGATCTATTCTTACCAATAACACTCACAAAAGTTCTACTTTTGATGATATCTACAACAAACTGGGGCTGTTGTAGGATGAAACTCTTTTGGAGCATGGAAGTAAGTCTACCAATAGCAACATGGCCTTCTTCTCACATAGTGAAGGCCAAATTGATCAAAAGTACTCGTACATGCACCCAGTTACTGGATCAACATGGGTCAACGCTGGAACATACCCTGTCAACGCCTCACATTCAGACGCTGACACATACAAAAGTGACTCTCCAAGAGTTAAGCCTGCTGGTTTGGATCTGGATACTGTGTGTGCTTACATTGCTTCTTTGCCCAATGGTTCAGTGATTACATATGAGGACCTTGAGCAAATAAGTGATGAACACTTGGAAGAGATGGATATAAAGTGGAACATGGCTCTTGCAAGTATAAGAGCAAACAGGTGGAATAGGAGGTTTAAGAAGAAGATGACCTTTAATGCAAAGGACACTGCTGGATTTGACAAATCCAAGGGTGAATTCTACAATTGTCATCGTATGGGGCACTTCATGAAGGAATGCAGATCTCCTAGAAGATCTGATGCTGGAAAACCCTCAAGCCAAATTGTTAAGGCTCGGGATCCTAAGGCCATGGTTGTAGTGCAAGAAATTGATGGTACTGGATGGGATTGGAGCTATTTGGCTAAGGATGGGGAAGAGGATAAAGCTTTTGTTGCTGAGATAGAAGAAGAAGAGCATGTTCAATATGCTCTCATGGCACACCCCTCCTCTTCATCAGATAATGAGGTATACGATGATGCTTTTTGTAGTAAGGGTTATAGGTTAAATACTGAGAAACTTAACAAAGAGGTGCTAAGATTGTTAGATGATGTGAGTACTGAGAGATGCAAACTGTCTAACTATCAAATTGCTCTCACTCAAACTGAGAAAACAGTTTCTGAGTACAAGAAAATGGAATTTGACTTAAAAGATAAAATAAATATCTTAAAACATGAGTTAAATACTATTAATGATGTTAGAAACATCATGGAAAGGGTTAATGGTGAGTTACAAGCTAAGTTAGATGAGGCCATTAAGAATAAGGATAATGTTGGCCTTAAAATTCAGAGATTTGATAAGGCCACATAAACCCTAGGAGAATGTGTTAATAAACAAAGGGATCCTAAGGACATGACTGGGATTGGGATGAAAGACTATACTGTGGTTCCACCACCAGCTAGGGACTTCTATGGTGTCCAAAGGAAGGACCTATCTTGGACTGGTCTACCAGAACTCCAAGAGGAGGAATTTATTCCTCCACCAAGAGTCATTACCCCAGTTGAAGAGTATCAACAGAAGTTGACTGACTTGAATGAATGGAAGAAAGCCAACCCTACCTTGTTTGTTAAGGGTGGCTTGTTGTGTGAAAGTCCTAATGAGTCAACCCCTATTAAGGTAACAAACCCAATCCCTGGTAAGACTGTTGACCTTGGATCAAACACTGTTAGAAAACCTAGCATCAAGTATGCAGAAATGTATAGGAATACTAGGTCACCTAAAATCCAAGTTAGTAATGATGGAACAGGCTTCTTCTCTTCTAGACCTAGGGTTGTGTCAAGAAAATCCTGTTACACTTGTGGTAGCTTTTCACATTTATCATATAAGTGTGTCCACGCTTCCAAGGTCAACGCTGTTAAAAAGTCAAACGTTGTCAGACCCAAAACTTGTGTGGAGCAAAGTCCACAAGTTGTTAGACTAGCCCCCTTCTTCACTAGAGGGTCTAACACTCATGGACAAAGACCATTTCAAAAGACCAATACTTGGTCTAATAGGCAATGGGTTTCTGTAGAAAACCCTAGGTTCAACGCTGACAAAGTTAATTTCAGCGTTGACAAGACCAAATCCAACGCTGACAGAAACGTGACCAGACCTAAATATTTGCAACCACAGGGTAAGGGGTCTAAAGCTTCTTCAAGGTTGACATGAAGACCTAAGAAAGATCAAAACCCTAATGATAATAGGATTTCTATGACCAACAACAGATTTAATTATATTTCAAAGGTCATTACAAAGTCTATTGGGGTTAACTGGGTATTTCATCCAAAGAGGGATGAACAAGGGGTTGATATGAGAACTAAGTATGTTCTTGTTGAACAACCTGATGAATCCAAGTCTGTTAAGGCTTGGGTTCCCAAAGAAAACTAACTTGTTTTCTTTATGTGCAGGGCATTCTAAAACAGGTCAATGATTATGGATATTGGGACAGTGGATGCTCCAGGCACATGACAGGGAAGGAAGATTATTTAACTAACTTAACTCCCATTAAGGATGGTGATAAGGTTTACTTTGGAGGCGGATATGGAACTATCACAGGCAAAGGAACACTTCTCACCAAGAACTTGCGTTTTGAAAACGTGTTTCTGGTAAAGGAACTTGATTACAATCTTTTTAGTGTATCACAAGTTTGTGATAACAAAAATAAAGTTCTGTTTACTGATACTGAATGCTTGGTGTTAAGCAAGGATTATAAAATCCCAGATGAGAAATATATTGACTATAGAACACCTAGACATAAAGACATCTATAATGTGAATCTTAATAGAATTAGGATGAATAATAATATGTCATGTTTTTATGATAAAGCTTCAGTAGATGAGAGTAATCTATGGCATAGGAGACTAGGGCACATAAACTTTAAAAATATAAACAGGCTTGTGAGACTTGGCTTGGTTGATGGTTTGCCTGAAAAGGCTTTCCACAATGACCACTCTTGTGTTGCATGCCTTAAATTCAAGCAGCACAAGGTCTCATTTAAGTCTAAACAGGTGCATTCTAGTTCTAAACCACTTCACTTGCTGCATATGGACCTGTTTGGTCCAACTAATATAGAGAGTTTGAATGGTAAATCATACTGCTTTGTCATCACATATGACTTTTCTAGGTTTACTTGGACTTTCTTTTTAGCTATGAAAAGTGACACTGCTGACAATTTAATTGACTTTATTACTCAAATAGAAAAGAAAACAGGTAATGAAGTTAAAATGCTTAGAAGTGACAATGGTGGTGAGTTTAGAAATAAGCTTTTGGATGATTTTTGTGCCAAGAAAGGGATTACTAGGCAGTTTAGTGTTGCCAGAACCCCACAGCAAAATGGAGTTGCTGAGAGAAAAAATAGAACCCTAATTGAAGCAGCCAGAACTATGTTGGCTGATGCTCATTTCCCTATAGCTTTTTGGGCTGAGGCTGTGAATACAGCATGCTATGTTCAGAATAGAGCATTGGTCAACAAGATACAGAACAAAACACCTTATGAGTTACTTTGGGGAAGGAAACCTAATATTGGTTTTCTTAAACCTTTTGGTTGTCATGTAGTTGTTCTTGATACTAGTGATGCCTTAGGTAAATTTAGTGCAAAAGGTGATGAAGGCTATTTCATGGGTTATTCAGTGCAGAGCAAGGGATATAGGGTTTACCTTAAGAAGGAAAAACGTATACTTGAAAGAGTACATGTTAGGTTTTTAGAGAGTAAACCTAGTGATCCTGAAAGCGGTCCAAATTGGTTGTTTGACTTGGAACCTCTATCTAGGACTTTAAATTATATGCCTGTTACTAATCCAGACATTGTGAAGGTAACTTCAAATGTTGTGGAAGAACAAGTTGTTGATGTTTCAGGTACACAGGTTAATGAAGAGGTTGGATCACAAGCAGACAAGTCATCTCCCATACAAGAGTATGTCACTATCCCCATATGGACAGATGCTTTTGCTGCTGCTGTTGGAAAGGATAATGGTGATCTCCAAGTACCACCAGTTAACAACATGCATGGTCCTTCAGGCGCTGACAAAGGCAAATCTGGCGCTGACAGGACAAATTCAGGCGTTGATGGCTCAAACGTTGACAACAACATTTCAGGCGTTGATAACCCAAACGCTGACAACCAAGGTTCAGGCGTTAACAACACTTTTGAGCATCTTTTCTCTTCTAATTTTGAAAAAGGTGAACCTTCCAATCTACATGAAGAGGTTCATCCTAATATTGATGAAAGAGAGTCTGAAGAAGATATTGGAAACTTGGATAATGAGATTGAAGACAACAGACTTTTTGAAGGAGGAGTTCTCACTTCTACTATGAAGAATCATAATCAATCACAGATTATTGGGGATGTTATGACTCTTGTTCAGACTAGAAGATCTCATCAGAATCTTGGTGGATTCATTGCCAATACACAAGAAGGTTGATACCCCTCTTGTTCAATCATGCTTGTTTGCCTGTTTTCTATTACAACAGGAACCCAAGAAGATATTTGATGCTCTCAAAGAACCAAGTTGGGTGGAAGCAATGCAGGATGAGCTTCACCAATTTGCAATTAAGGATGTTTGAGAGCTGGTTGATTGTCCCAGATATGTCAGACCTATAGGGACAAGATGGATTCTAAGAAACAAGAGAGATGAAAGAGGCATTGTGGTCAGAAACAAGGCACGTTTAGTGGCTCAGGGATATACACAAGAGGAAGGGATAGACTATGAGGAGGTCTTTGCACCAGTTGCAAGGATTGAAGCTATAAGAATATTTCTAGCCTATGCTTCCTGCATGGGCTTTACTGTCTATCAAATGGATGTTAAGAGTGCCTTTCTCTATGGAATAATTGTTGAGGAGGTGTATGTGATGCAGCCTCCTGGTTTTGAGGATCCAGAGAATCCAGACAAGGTGTATAGACTCAAGAAGGCTATGTATGGACTTCATTAAGCCCCAAGAGCATGGTATGGTATGTTGTCCACTTATTTGGTGGACAATGGATTCAAAAGGGGCACCATAGACCAGACATTATTTACAAAGAAGGCTGGTAAGGATGTTTTGCTTGTTCATGTTTATGTTGATGATATCATTTTTGGATCTACAAATCCAAAAATGTGTGAGGACTTTTCCAAGCTTATGACAGACAAATTCAAGATGAGTGCAATGGGGGAGATGAACTTCTTTCTAGGGTTACAAGTTCAGCAGAAAGAAGATGGTATCTTCATCTCCCAGGATAAGTATGTAGCAGAGATCTTGAAGAAGTTTGGCTTTTCTCCACATGAAAAGAGGGCTACTACTACTATGGATAGAGAACACCCTTGGGAAAGATTGGAGATGGAAAAGATGTGGATGTCAGGCACTATAGATCAATGATTGGTTCATTGATGTATCTCACAGCCTCCAGACCTGACATCATGTTTGCTGTGTGTGCATGTGCACGCCATCAAGTGACTCCCAAAGAATGTCACCTTTATGCTGTCAAGAGAATATTTAGGTACCTAAGATGTTATCCCAGTCTTGGCTTGTGGTACCCAAAAGATTCACCATTGGAGCTTATTGCATATTCAGACAGTGACTATGGAGGTGATAAGTTTGACAGAAAATCCACAACTGGTGTATGTCAGTTTCTTGGGAGTAGGTTGATATCTTGGCAATGCAAGAAACAAACAGTGGTGGCCAATTCTACAACTGAAGCAGAGTACGTTGCTGCAGCTGCTTGTTGTGGACAAGTCTTATGGATTCAGAACCAGCTGTTGGGTTATGGGTATAATTTCATGCATACCAAGATATTTGTTGACAATAACAACACTTTATGCATTATTAAGAATCCTGTACATCATTCTAAAACAAAACACATAGAAATTAAACACCATTTTATAAGGGATTGTTTTGAAAAGGGTTTAATACAACCAGATAGGGTTGACACGGAAGAAAATGTGTCTGATTTACTAACTAAACCTTTTGATGCTGGAAGGTTTCAGTACTTGGTAACAAGTATTGGAATGATCAATCTCACATAATATGTGTTTTGGGGTCTTTTTGTAAATATATGTACAGGATAATGCATTGTTATTGGTCTTTTTGAGGATTTAGATTTTCCACTATATTTTTATAACACTGACAAAGGTTACTTTAACGCTGATAAGTGTTATTGTGACGTTGTCAGCAATATATTTGTCTAACGCTGACAAAGGTTTCCCTAACGCTGACAAGTGTTATCGGGACGTTGTCAGCAACAATGTTAGTTTTATGGTTTTTAATCTAAATGTGCAGGTGGTTTTAGCAGTATACCATTGGATACAGATTGCTTATGGATCCTTGAAGACTCATTTGAGCATGTTTTTATTTATAGATGATGGTTGAAATTTTCTATTCCTATCTTGACATAATTTTTTTTATGTTCATGCATATTTTTGGCAACATATGTATCACAGTTTAAGGGGAGGATTTAGGAACCTTTAGGACTTTTGGGTATCCTTATGATACTCTTATCACAATTCTAGATTGTGTCCACATGTGAGTATGAGTTGGTTTTACTAAATCATGAGGCACTGTAGCATGCAAAGTTGATATACTATGCATGCTGCCAAGACATTTTTGGCCTAGAATTGGTTGTGGTCTGTTGGGAGACTTGGGAATGATTTTATAATGGGTAATACCTGGGATTAACAAGGAATTTTATGAGGTAACTTAGTTGTTAAGAGTTTTGGTTAGCAAGGGACACTAGAGGACTGTTATGTCTATCTTACATAAGCAAGTGTGCATAACTGGATAGTGCTTGCCACCCTATAATAATTATCAACTTATTGGTTATATTCTCTAGGATAATTACTTTGTTAAGGTCATTTTTCATTTTTATAAATTTTTATTTTTGGACGCTGACAAGTATTTTTCCAAGCGTTGTTGTGACCAATTTAGACGCTAACATGGCTTTGGCAAACGTTGACAAGAATATAGCCGTTGGGCGTTGATGGGTTATTTTTTACCGTTGACACTCAATGGGTCCTACCCAGTTGTTATTTTTGACGAATTTTGGGGCCGTAATTTTGGGAGTAGATAACTTTTAATTAATGCATGAGATAACTTATTTTCTTTTCAATATTTTCATGATTGCATTTTGAAAATAGTTGCCTCATTTTTGACCGATCACATGCATATTTCTCTCCTATATATTTGGCTCCTATTTTTAAACAGGGTACCTATCATTCTTGTCTAACAAAATTTTCTCCTATACTTCATCTTTATCAATCATTCAAACAGCTTTCAACAATGGCACCAAAATTTAAACCACGTGATTTGGAATTAGGATTCAGGAGTCAACACAACATGATAGCATATTTGGACGCTGATGATACTCTGTTTCCCCAATACACACAGATGGTGGCGTATTTGAATGCATCCCCACTTAGGTATGCTCTTTCTCATGCTCCTCTCATCCCTGTCACACATATTAAACAGTTTTGGAACACTGTTAGTTCCTCAACAGTTAATACCGTGACTACATTATCATCTATTGTTCATGGGCGCACATGGATGGTTACTGAAGCCTTGGTTCGCCAGGCTTTGCATCTTGATGATGCAGATGGTATAACCACCCCCTGATGAGGGAACTTTAAACAAATATCATAAACAGGAGTTTCCCCCAGCCTGGAAGTACCTAATACATGTCCTCTTACAATGTTTGAATCCTAAGTGTACTGCACACAATGAGATCAATAGATCTATTGCTAGTGCTATTGTGTGCATTGCTACTGGGAAAAAGTTTAATTATTCCAAAATGATTTTTGAGGGCATGTGTAAAAACAAAGGGAATAAGATGACATTAGCTTATCCCAGATTTTTACAAATGGTTTTTGATGTCCAAAATTACTGCACAAGGGATCATGATGATTTTTATGACATCCCTGTGCAATAGAAAGCAATTTTTACAAAGATGAACTCACCTCCACACCGTGACTTACCCCTCACCCCAGCTATGATTGCTTTCATTGAAGCAGCACAACCCCAACCAGACCCACAACCCCAACTTGACCCAATACCAGAACCTTTACCTTCACCACAACACATGCAAATTGACCAAGAACCCTTTGGGTGAAATGATGGTGAATCTTTGGGTGTTCCTGAGGCCCTAACTAGTTTGAAGAAACAACCAGGTTTTGATACGTCTCTAGTTGGAAGAAATTACAAGAGGCGCTGAGACAGGTAACTTGGGCATTGACAAACAAGATTTGAACGCTGACATGAGTAAATTGGGCGCTGACAAAGAAAATTTGAGCGTTGACAGACCAGCAGATGAGGTTGATGTATTCCAGTCATCATCCATCATCAAAGAAGTTTCTTCACAAGTATTACCATCTTACTTACCCATAATTGATCCATTAGATAAGGGTAAGGGAATCATGGTAGAAGTAGATGTTCCAAAGAATGCAGCACAGGTTGAGTTTGATAGAAGGTTGGCTGCACAAATTGTGGAATAAGAAAAAAAGAAGGTTGGTGAATCACCTTTTGTTGTCACTTCAGAAGAAAAAGAAGGAAGTGATGAAGCCAGTTCAGACTCAAGTGTAATGATTATAGAACAACCAGAAAGACTTGAGTATGGTGATGAGTTGGCAAAAGAGAAGTTGAATGAGTTGAAATTGCAAGTAGATTTTGACATGCCAGAAGTTGTTTAGATGTACCATGCTTGGGAAGATAGGTGTATGGAGAATCCACATTTGACTATTTCAGACCAGATATGGGGTTTGGAGATTCTTCTAAGAGTACAAAAGGACTGCAAGGTAATTCTGAAACACAGAGCTAGCAATATTCTCTCAATGTTGAAAAGGGATAGAAGGGAGTTGTACTACATGCTACTCAGATGTCATGGAACAGGATGGACTTATAAGAAATTGATTGGATTGACATTTGAAGAATTGGAGTTCAAAGCTTATCCCATTTGGGCAAGAGTGCAGGAAGAAAACACTCTCAGACTTCTTTCTGATGAAAGAAAAGAAGAACTTGCAGAAGAGATGAAGCTTAAGAAGGCAATGATTGCTCCCAGACCTTTGAAGAAGGGAGTCCCTCTTGAGTTTCCCAAAGATATGGATAGGTTGAATCCAAGTGAAGCTACTATAAGAAGGAGCCTCAAGCTCTCACCATTGGAAGCTTCAGATATGGTACAAGTGTTACCTCTTGATTCCAGAAACCCTATTATAAGCTATGAAGAAGATGAATGTGGGTTTTGGAAGATTGGCAGGTATGGGAAAGAGGTTCACACTTTTACCACTCTTATATCTTTGTTTGCAAGTTTTGATAGAGAAGACTTGGTAGACCTATGGAGGTTGTTAGAGGCCAAGTATGAGACTGAAGCTCCTACTTCAGTCAATGCAATAAAACTATGGTCAACATTCAAGAGAATGTATGGACCAAGAGATGAAGATCCTGCTATTTGGAAGGATCTTGAAGATGACCTCAGTGGTCTTCAATGGCGTTTGTATTCAGCTGCTGGTGTATATTACTTGAGTTCTACAAAGTTTGCTGAGTATCTTCTTGTAGATGCTCAGTATTCCATGTCCAAGGAAGTCTTGGAGAAGATGAAGACAACACAACTAGAGATTGACTATTCAAGTGACGTGGCCAAAGATTTGATCAGACATATTTATTACCAATATGAACAAGTTTGTAAGATTCCTCCTAGTTCTTAATGTTTATTCAGAAACTTGATTACTAGAGTAGATATCAAGTTTAGGGGAGGATTGTTGGGAATAAAATATAGCCAGTTCACTTGAGCGCTGACAAGAGGAAAACAAGCGTTGATAGGAAGAAAACAAACGCTGACAGATCAAGCGTTGACAAGAATAAGTCAAGCGTTGATACATTAAAGACAAGCACTGATGGAAAGATTTAGTCTACTCGTATATTGTTTCTAGTTTGTTTCTAGTAAGGATAAGTTCAACATTGTATTTTCTATAATTATCTTTACCTAGAATAGTTGATACGTAGACTCTTGTACAAGGCTTCTTATGTCTATAAAAGAAGACCTTTAGGTTATTGTTCAATATAAGTTTTCATACGTTAAACACTTTCATTGTAAGCAAGTTTGTTATCATTAATCAAAGTGAAAGTTTGTTTACATCTTTGTGTGTTCTTGTTTAAGTGTTAATTCCGCATAACACTTAGATTACTTTATACATATACAAAGGTTTCTCTACGTGTATTACTTGATCTAATCTCGTATACATAAAGCTAAATCGATCTATGTTTGGGATCAACATAAGGTAGACGACCCGACTTGATTAGGTTAGGAATTGGTACACCAAATAGCGGAAGTTCACGCATTTGAGCGAATACCAAATCGTGATCATCAACCTCCTCTTCATCATCAATAGGTGTGACATGGGTATTTGATAAATTTGTTGGTTGAGAATTACTTGTTGAAGGTATATCTTGACCAATTGTTGGTGTAGACGTATCTGATTGTGCTTCGTTTGCTGGAGCGAAAACTTCGGTAACCAGAGCTATTACTACAGGTTCGGGGGCAACAACACTTGTAGGTGTAAAAAAATTCATCAAAGAACGGTTGAAACAACGTATCCCATTCATTCCTAGAGGGTGGTGTAAATGATGGTGAAGAAGGGTTGTTTGGGACAAGACCATAACTAATGTTACTGGGTCCCATTTCATGAAGTGCAGTTTTAGAGCTGCTTTGCTCAAAAGCCATAGCCGTCAGCTCATCAAAATCAACATTCATAGTTTCGAGGATCTTGGGAGAATTAAGATTATAGATTCAGAATGCTTTCTTTGTAGGTGGTGCATAACCAATGAAAATACCAATATCAACCTTTGGTTGAAGTTTTCCCAAATTGTCACCATCATTATTTGGATAGCAAAGAGAACCAAATACATGAAGATATGATAAATCTGGTACTTTTGCATGTAGAAACTCATAAGGAGTTTTACCATGGCGTTATCGAATTAGTGACCGATTTTGGGTGTAAACTGCTATAGATACTGCTTTTGCCCATAAGAACAATGGAGCCTTTGCGTAAATTAACATCATTCGAGCAGCTTCCATAAGTGTGCGATTTCTCCTTTCAACGACACCGTTTTGTTGTGGAGTGCGAGCAACGGATATTTCATGAGATATGCCAACTTCTTCATAATAATTACGCAAGATTTGATACACAAACTCGGTTCCATTATCTGTGTGAATGCGTCGGACAATAGTGTTGAGACGCAATTGAATCATCTTGAGAAATCCAATGATGAATTTAGGTGCCTCATTTTTTGTTGCAAGAAATTTCACCTATGCAAACCGAAAGTAATCATCGACAATGACGACGATGTACTTTTTACCACTAAAACTTTCAACACGCATTGGCCCACAAAGATCCATATGCAACAAATAAAGTTTCTCTTGGTTGGTGTCTTCAGTCTTGGATTTGTATGATTTCTTAGAGCTTTTCCCCATTGTACACCCGGAACACAAATGGTCCTTGTGAAATATAAGATTAGGAAGACCAAGAACAAGTTCGTTTTTCGCCAAATGATTAATAGCGTCAAAGTTAAGATGAGATAACCGTCGATGCCATAACCATGAGTTAGTCTTTGATGCTTTGGAGAGAAGACATACGGGAGAAGCGGCCATCACGTCTTGTAGAGACAAAGTATACAAATTATTCCCTCGAGTACCTTTCAACAAATCTACCCCTTCTAAATTACGAATGAAGCAGGTATGCTCTCGAAAAGCAACTTCTAGGTTTGAATCACAAAATTGTCCCACAGAAAAATAAGTTGTGATCGAGTCCTTCTACATAATACACTCTTGAAATAATAACATTGTGTAACACCCCCAAATTTACACAATTCAATACAGCGGAAGACTCGTTGGTGTTACGGGATAGCACATTACTCACATCATAGACAACGCATAAAAATCGCGTCGTTTAAATAATAAAAGCATTTCCATTCATAAATATCAAATTTACATAGGTCCCAAGTCATTGTATTTCATATAGGTTTTACAAAGGATTTGAATGGAAATTGTTATTTAAGTGCGGGCCATGAATTCTTGTTGTCTTCCCGAGAATTACCTTCAAGTACCTGAGATAAAACATCTTAAAAGAAAAGGTCAGCGAAAACGCCGAGTGAATTCATAGAGTTTAATGAAATCCATCAATATAACATCGGTATAAAATTATTACCGAAAATCAGTTTGTACAAATCTTTGTAATAGGCCATAAAATAGCCAAAGTCATTTTATACAAATCTTTATCAAAAATCATGATATAGACGTTTGCCTTCAAAATCATTATACGAACCATTGTCGTAAAAACATCATACAATACGTTTTATAACGTTGTATAAAGTTAAATAAAAACCGTTACATGAATATGGTTATGTAAAACCAAAACACGAACATAATATCAATAATAAGACCCTGTATTGCTAGTCAGGCAATATATCGTAATTCAGTGCGTATAGCAGTATTTCGTTATTTGGATTATTATAAGCCGCATGACATTGTTACCTTACTACAATAAACAACGGGTAGCTAACCCGAAACTCAATTTGCCCATCTAAGTTAGCGTGTCGTCACAAAATCACGCTTTGGAAATCTTCTCATACATAAATTCGCTTACCAATCAATGTGGCACGACGGGGATCAACCGTCAAGGCGCGAACTGGGGTGATCGTCCCCAAATAGTACTATTATATGCATAAGCGTATACCGAATCCCGGTAGTTCACAATTCATGCTAATGGGACTTTTAGTGACATAACCTAACTTTAATAATCCATTTTATTTCATACATCCCGTCATATAATCATTCATCGGGTCATACAATCATTCATCGGGTCATACAATCATTCAGGTCCAAATCAATAAACAAACAATCGGGACAACTAGTGTCCTATTTAATAAAAACTAACATGTTATCTCCCTCGCGGGTTTATAAAACATTTCATAAAAACATTTAAAAGAGTGCGAGGCTATGAACTCACATTAATGTGGGAAAGCAGGTTATCGGCAATTCGGACGTACGGTACGTGCTTCAATCACGGAAACCTAGACAAATAATACTCGTCTTAGACTTTTGTCCAATGACTTTATCAAAATAACAATTATGTATACATATGATGATTTTATATATATGATGATGATCAAGTGGGTTTATACATTCTCATTTACTCATTTTAGTGTTATGTATTGGTAACTTTTATACTAGTTTACTAGTTTTACCTATTTACATGTTTTAGGTCCAATAAGCCTATTATAAGTCCATTAACTTGTATTGATCTATTTTATACTTTTATTATCAGTATTATACTTTACATGTTGGGCCCAAGTGGGTTAAGCCCAATAAGTAAATTTATAAGTGTTTAGCCCATTTCGTTGGATTAATAGTCCAATAATGCTAACTTAGCCCGTTAATGTCCGTATGTTATATAGTTCCGGTTTTATCGGTTTTTACTTGTTATATAAGTTCATATATCAGTATGTGAGTTTATAAAAGTTTACATTAGACGGGTCCGACCGTCTAAGTTCTATTTGACAAAAACGTTAATCTTTCGGTTTTAGCCGAAAAGACGTAAAACTTAGTATATAGTTTTTATAACTTACAAAACTTACCAGACTACCATTTTTATATAATGTCCATTTATTTATCCTTATGAATATTTATATAAATGAAATATATAAGTTAGTGGGTTTTAATTCATATTTTATACTATATTTATTTGAGTGCATAAATAATAATATTAGGCTTTAATTTCACAAAATCAGTCCTAAATTTTAAGTTCACTAAAATGTCCATATCTAGAGTTCTATATGGAGATAGGACCTCAAATTTTTATCACAGAAACTATATGATATGTGCTTCATTTTATTCCCGTATAGCTACTGATCAATCAACTTCTAAATAGTTTAATAAATTCGTCCAAAACTGTGTAGGCGGATTTGCACTCTAAACTTGTTTTGATCATATCTCACTCATTTTTATGATTCCATTGTATGGCCAACTGAAGGTCTACGAAATCTAAGGATTTGGTAAATGATGGATTGATCTAAGGATTTGATGGTGGAAATGGGGAAGAAGGAGATGAGGTGTAGAGAGAGAAAGGAGAGAAAAGAAAAGTAGAGAGAGAAAGTGATTAGATTAAATGAAATGTTGTGAATGAATGAACCACCCCTCCTAACATGCTAGGAGGGGTATATATAGCCCACCCTACATGTGGGCTATATGGACTATATTTAGTATAAACTGGATCACGAGCCAAATACAATAATATATCGTTGGAGCGACCGATCCTTCATAAATACGTAAAAACGTATTTCCAACAATCTCCCCCTAAGGGAGGTCGCTCCAAGTTACAAAGTTCTAAATATTCTATAGCTCGTGATCTATGCTAATAATGATGTGACCGAGACTTTCTTTGGAAAAACATATTTCCAACAATCTCCCCCTAAGGGAGGTCACACCATTTTACAAAATCTTAAACCTAGCATACTATGCTTGAGTCTTCGATCTTGTTCTTGTGAATATGCTTGATGTGATTTTTGACTTTAGTCTTGAGCATGTTTCCTTGCCTTGACCTTGTGCATTCATCACTTGTGAAATTTGCCTCTTCGTGACTTCATGTTCCACATACTTATACCATTAAATTCTTGAAAGCTTCAGAGTTTGATACAGCGGAAGACTTGACCTTCAGGCTTTCTTGAATTTGTTGAAGTACTAATTGTATGTAGTATAAGCATGTGGTGACGACTTCTTCTGGATTATACACCGCAATGCCACCTTCTTGTTATGCTGCATAAGACAGTTAGCAACAAACCATATACACGGATGAAATGGCCTTGAACATTTCATTCTAATTCGGTAGCATTTTACCTCCGGTCGGTGAAGACCGTTGGACGATATTAAATATCGTACTTGTGACAGGTAGTTTCAATAAAGAACCTCCTTGACAAGATTTTGCGGGTAAACCCGTTCTCTTTACTCGACCGTCCAAAGCTGACTGCGAACGTAAAGAGTGAATCATTTGGATAATATTATCCGCATGATTTGAAGCCGTCAATTCATGTTCCTGGAACAAGTGAAGTTCAATTAAGAACCGCACCATCGTTGCTTTCCAGTTGTCACTAGCTTGATTCATATAGAATCTTGCAAGTTACCTACCAAGTGCTGTTTGATGTTAACACTAGAAGGATTTCCACTCGTCACTGTGATCAATAAAGAGTCACTCTGAGTGTTCTGGCAAGATCATATGATAATGCGTAGAGGCCTGGAACGTGTTTAAATTCATTTAAGAATTAAACCACTGTTGCTTTCCAGTTATCACAAGTTTGATTCATAAAGAATCGCACAAGTCACCTACCATGAGCTTTTTGATATTCGCTCAAGAAGGATTTCCATCTTCATTGTAAATACTTTCGTATTACTCGGATGTTCAGGCAAGATCATGAAGATTTTGCGTAGGACTCTTAATATCTTTCTTACTTTTCACATTGTGTGAACAAGCAAGGAATAATGAAAGTGTATCCTAATGAGATATTTGATGATCTCAAATGGCTCTAGACTCGATCGTGCATTTTGGATTTTTAGTGATCGGAGGCTGGAGAGGAGTGCCACCTTTTCAATACCAATTTATTCAGAGTGAATAAATCAATAGATAATGTGTTGTCTCCGTGTGATTAAAACAAATATCTTTTAAGAGATATCTGAGTTAGCTGGGATGGGTTGTGCCTTGCATCACTGGGTCAATGATGTCTATCTTCGAAATCAAGAATCATTAAAATGATCTCAATAGCATATGAATTGACCCGGTTTCTGCCTAAGTTGTAAGGAGGTCTTCTTTCTTTACACCCTTTATCTTTACAATTCTTTTTCATTCTTCAACCCCTTCAATGCTTACCAATACGTCATCACTAGCACCTTGTTGTGATTGTTCCAGTGCTAACTTAAGTACTTGGTCGGCATTCAGCTACGTTCACAATCTTTCTCCATCTTTCCTAAGGACTACTATTTCTAGCTATGGAATGTCCTTGAGAAGATTCCTCCGGTTCTAGAGAAATCATTGGACTTTAACCTATCCTACCATCCTTATGTCACCACAATCTTCACCGTCGTAAATAGAGATGTTTTGGGTAAGTGTATGTCACCATGAAATCCATTTTGAAGTGCAAATCCATTTTGCTCCCCCTTAACATATGCTACGATATTCGAAAACATTTCGCACATGTCGGGATGAGCTAGCACGTTAAGTCAAACCATTTGTGATTAATCATTTCCTATATTAAATCACATTTTCTCCCCCATATTAAAAATATTAACTCAATCAATGTTTTTAATATCAATTGATTTAATAGCCTTTTAAGAAAATTTGGGAAGAAAAATGTAAATCCAATTATCTTCATGAATTACACAAGCTCCCCCTCAAATTAATGAGGGTGTACTTGAAACGTAAATTAAATACCTTTTAAACACAAGTGTAAGGTATTTAACACGTGCAAAGATCAATATATGATAATGAATTCACAAGATTAGCAATGTACGAGGTTGGACCTGAATAATGGAGAACAGCATATGAAAGAAGCACATGGTTCTTGTTCACGAATGTTGGTCACCTCGTCACGTCCCCGAGAAAATTAATTCCCGTTGTTGAGTCAACGTTTTCCAAAGAAATACGTGACTTTAATATGAAAACCGGGTTGTAGTCAGAAATAACTACAAGCCATTTTGAGCATGTTTTAAAAATTTGAACTTCTGCTCGAACTTTATTTACAACCCCGTGTCATTATTGAATGACATTTCTAGGTTCGTAAATATTATCGATTCCAGAAGACATGCTCTTTTTATCAAAACATTTTTGAACACACAATTTTGAAAGATTTAGAAAAACCTTTTGAGAAATTCTCGAAAAATTGTGCTCAAAGTTTTGAAAACCAATTACTTGAGCTTAAGATGTTGAATATCTTATAAAACGAGCTCAAGTCCGAGAAGTTGTAAACTTCCCGTTGTTAAGGATAAGTTTATCATCGGCGATAAACTTTCCGTTTATCTGAAGAACGAGTCCTAAGCTGACATTTACTTAGAAGTCGTGTTCATGAGCTTGAAAACTTTGACTGTTTTAACGGAAAGCTCATGACCGAGAAAGGTTAATTTCTCGTTACGAGGAAAAGTTCTCTTATTTAAAAGATACACTTTCCTTTCTGAGCTTAAAACTTCGAATGTTTTAATACAAGCTCATGACCGAGAAAGGTGAATTTCTCGTTAAGAGGATAAGTTATCATAAACGATAAACTTTCCTTTATTTTAAGTTCGAGTTACAGTCTGACAATTAACTGTAAGTCATTGTGCATGAGCTCAAAAACTTGGAATGTTTTTGATATAAGCTCATGCTCGAGAAAAATTAATTTCTCGTTGTAAGGATAAGTTTATCATCGGCGATAAACTTTCCTGCCTTTGAAGAACGGGTTACAGACTGCCATTTATCTATAAGCCTTAATGCATGAGCTTAAAAACTTGGAATGTTTTTTATATAAGCTCATGCCCGAGAAAAATGAATTTCTCGTTGTTAGGATAAGTTTACCACCGGCGATAAACTTTCCTTTCTTTGAAGATCGAGTTATAGTCTGTGATGTGACTATAAGTCTTTGTGCATGAGCTTAAAAAACGTGGAATGTTTTTAACATAAGCTCATGCCCGAGAAAAATGAATTTCTCGTTTTTAGGATAAGTCATCATCGGGATGAACTTTCCTGTCTTTTGAGATCGAGTTACAGTCTGTTATGTGACTGTAAGTCCTTGTGCATGAGCTTAAAAAACGTGGAATGTTTTTAACATAAGCTCATGCCCGAGAAAAATGAATTTCTCGTTTTTAGGATAAGTCATCATCGGGATGAACTTTCCTGTCTTTTGAGATCGAGTTACAGTCTGTTATGTGACTGTAAGTCCTTGTGCATGAGCTTAAAAAACGTGGAATGTTTTTAACATAAGCTCATGCCCGAGAAAAATGAATTTCTCGTTTTTAGGATAAGTCATCATCGAGATGAACTTTCCTGTCTTTTGAGATCGAGTTACAGTCTGTTATGTGACTGTAAGTCCTTGTTTGCAGCTTAACCATGAATCCCCTGAGACATTTGTTTCTCTGATATCTGCTTCTTCAGCAACCAAACTCTAAGAGTGTCCTTAGTTGAACGGTACACAACGATTGGACCGCTTCGTTCTTTTGGAACATCAACTTTGGTACCTGCAATCTCATTAGGAATTTGCATGCTTTGACGTGGGTTAGCGATATCAATTATAGAAGCACGTGGGGGTTCACAGTTGGCTTTACTTGTGTCAGAGGCGACCTGAGTAGATGATTCACTTATCTTAGCTGGCAAACGTTTCCTTTTATAGAAAATCTTAAGTGTAGGCTTAAGTGAAGTATCATCTTTATCAATTTCCTCCCTAGTAGTCTTAGAAGAAACGGAGACTATCCTAGTTAAAGGGCACTCGTTTCCTACAAGAGTGAAAGTTCTACCAGTGGGGCGCCAATCTTTACCAACGGGTTTGATTTTAGCTATCCACTAGGACTTAATTCTAGCACGGGAGTTCACCTCATTAAGTAATTTCTTGATACAGGAATCATGATTTGCCGTAAAGACACCTTTTCCACATGTTTTACAAGTAGCATATTTAATGTCCGAGTAAGATCTAGAATCCCTAGATGATTGATTGATGCTCCTAGGATTGGGCATGCTACGGTTAGCAGTGTTGGGTAAACTAGAAGGCATCTGACTAGGTTCGAAATTCCTATCTCTTACTTGTGTCTTTTGAATAGCTTCCCTTTGACCAAAATCATGGCGCACATCATTTGAACTAGTTCTAGACGTGTTCATTGAACTATTCTTAGGGAAATTAGAGGCAATCATGTGATTAGGTCTTGCTAAAACTGATTTAGTCACATTAGGCCTAGTTGGTGGAGTGACAGTTCTAGAAATATGACCCAAATCAACTTGGGAGGCAAACCGCGGTCTCGAGGATTGTGGTCGCTCGGATCCAAATGCAGTAGGTTGTCTGACAGTCGGTTGTCTGACGAACTGATTTGTAGGCGGTTTCCCCAAGATTGATGGTTTTTCAAGCTTAGTGTCCACACTAGGTCCTTTACTTTTCCTTAACTCGTTTTTCAACGCAGCTATAGCAAAAACCTTTTCCTGTACTTGGGCCTTTAAAGTCTCATTCTCTTTGAGCAATTTATCTTGGGATGCCAACTTAGATTCAAGCAGTTGAATTTGTTTCAAAAGATTATCCTTTTCAGCTTTAGAATCTAGAACAGTTTGATCCAATTTTCTTTCAAGAACAACGTTTGACTTTTCAAGTTTTTCAAAGTATGTTTCAAATTTGTCCGTTTTCTTAGAAAATTCAAGTTTGGCATCCTCAAGATCTTTTGATTGCCGAGCTACGATCGTTTCGAGCTCTTTAATTTTGGAATCAGAATCAGTTAACGAGGCAGTTGTAAAGCATTTATCATGATGTACTATAGCATTTTGAACACTTTCTCCCCCATTATGACTCACATCGGATGAATCAGAAGTGGTATTTCTATCACTCTTTTCCATCCCATGTTTGTCATAATTAGGTTCAGAAGACTCAATATGCGGCATGTCATCAGCATATACATCATAAACAACATTACATTGTACCATGTTTGCAGGCGCTTCGTCATAAACGGGTAAGGTGTCAGCAAAAGAGATCTCGTGAACAGTCCCTGACGTGCCACTGGTATCATGTTGTCCTCCTGATTCCGTGCTCTTGGCATTGATAGGCTCCAAGTTTTCAACCGTATGACCAGTTTCCTCTTGCATCGAAGAGTCTTGCACTCCATTATCATACCCTTGCTGAAGTCGAGATATTTCATAAATCGAAGACGAGACCGATGACATGAGTTTCAAAATTGTATCACGGAAAACTCGAAGCTCGGTATGTGTATCTCAAAGAAACGATTGGCAAATCACTGAACTTTCAGACTTGATGATATTGAATTGGAGGAAAGGCGTGAGTTGTGTCACAAGAGCCTTATATGCAAGAGCCGATGCAGAGTGATTAAAGTTGTCACGGTTGAGTTGCTCGGCGAGTTCGGTCAAAGTGGTGAAAATTGAGTCGATGAATATATGACGATCTTGTCCAAAGATTGTCACAAATTCACTCCCTCCTTGAATCCTCGAAAGAGTGACAAGATGAGACTGAAGCATTTGAAATGAAGTTATACCACTTTCTCTAGCGTTGGCTTGCACTTTATGTAATTCTCCCTTGTTCGATGTCGAATTCAAGAAATCCATTGAAAGTCGATGAACGATAAATGACAACTCAATTGTTAGCTCAAGAAATTTTTGTCGACTCAACCGTTTGATAAAACAAATCGGAATCCAATACTCCCTTGTCTGACCCGTCAACAAATAAATCTTGTCACCTTAACACGTCACTTTGTCACGTTGTCACTTTGTCACGTCACGATTATAACTTCATATCAAAAAGCTTTTCAAAATAAAAAATTTGAAATAAAATAAAATAAAAATAAAATTAAAATAAAAATAGAAATCAAACTAAAAAATGATTATCAAAAAAGAAGTAATATCAAAAAATAAAAATTTTTAAAATAAAAAACGAAAATAATCTTAAGATAAAAACTAAGGTTTATAAAATAGGCAATATATATAACATTTATATATAAAAATAATATCAAAAATAGTAATAATATCAAAAATAGGTTTTTCTATTGCCACACACGTGTGTTAAAAATCTTGTTTCTTGTTTTCTCCGTCAAATTTAAAATTACACACAAAGCCTTGTTTACTCCGCCCTTAACTTTATCTGCTCACACGCAAAACTCTCTCTTATCTCGCAAATGTCGCCCCTTTTAGTTCTCTCTCTCTCTCTTTAAACCTATGAAACTCACACACTTCTCCACCTAAGCCCTCAAAGACTCCGCCTCTTTATCTCTGTCCATAACTCCATTGCCCATCAATCTCATAAATCCAGCGTCTAATCTATCTTCAATTATCAATCAAACAAGAAGAAGAAACAGAGGGTTTTTCTGGCTTCAAGATCCAATAAAGGGTCTCGGGTAGGTTTTTTAATTGTGCATGTGTTTGAGTCTGTCTTCTATCTTCTGTAGTGTCCTTCTATGTGTTTGGTGTCTGTTTTGTCGAGAGGTTCGAGGTGTGAGATTGAGGGGTGTTTGGTGTCGGTTTGTCGAGAGTGTGAGGGTTTGAGTGTTGTGGGGGTATAACGAGAGGTGTCAGTTCTGTTTTTGTGGGCGAGGTTTTGGTTTCGAGTCGAGAGAGGAGAGATGAGGTGAGGTGAGGGTTGGTTTCGAGTCGAGTCTGTTGGGTCTAGATGGGTGAGAGGGTGTCGCGGTGAGAGGGTGTGACCGTTTGAGAGTAGGCGAGGGTGTTGAGAATTGAGTCTGGGTAATATGTGTTAGTGTCGAGTGTGTGAGTCTTGTTTGATGGTGTGGGTAGCCGAGAGAGGGTGGGTGGGTATATTGTGTTCGTTGGAGTCAAGTCTTAACAAATGTTTTTTTTTTCAGGTAGAGTTATTGGAGTCTGTTAAATGGGTCGAGAGTGGTTGTCGAGGGAGGGTCAGTGTGAGCGAGAGGGAGGGTCAGTGTGAGGGTCAAAAATGAGTTTAAACTTGGTCTTGTGTTTGGTTTGTGATGTTGAGAGTATTGTGTCGTTGAGTCTGTGAGTTAGTGTCGGGTGTGGATTGTTTGTAGAGTCTGTGTTTTCTGTTTCGTGGGTGAGTCGAGGGTGGGTTTATGTGGCAGTCGAGGGTGAGTCACGTCTTTGTTGGTTTTGTTTCCCGTTATGCTTGAATCCCCTTTTTTTTTTTTTTTTTAAACCGTATATACGGAATAAATCGAGTCTACACGGAATAAATTGTGTCTATGCGGAAAGTCTATGCGGAAAAAGGTCTATGCGGAAAAATTTGACTATGCGGAAAAAATTTTCTATGCGGAAAAATTTGTCTATGCGGAAAAAAATTTTCTATGCGGAAAAATTTGTCTATGCGGAAAACTGTGTCTATGCGGAAAACTTTGTCTATTCGGAAAAAAAATGTCTATTCGGAAAACCTATGCGGAAAGACAGAAATCTGATCCGAGAACTGATAACTTTCTAAGGATATGTTTGGACAAATTGATGGGATAAAAGCCTGAGACTTTGGACTGATTTGACCAAAAAAGAAAAATAGAAAAACTATAAGCAAACTGATTAGACAAAGTTGTGATGATATATAAAAAAACTGATTATTTAGACAGAAAACACTGATTGGACTGTTTTGGACTGATAAAAAATGAGAAACTGAGAAACTGATTAAAAAAAATGATATGATTAAAAAATGATATGATTAAAAAACTTGATAAAAAACTGATAATAAAAAACTGATAGAAGAAAAAACTGATAATAGAAAACTGATTATGAAAAACACACGAAAAAATAAAACTGATAATAAAAAATAAAAATTGATAAAATTTATAAAAATTGATAAAAAGTTGATCGAATGATGAAAAGATTGATAAAAAATTAGAAAAGAAAGGATTTTTACCACCAAATCAAAAGATAAAAAATATGCAAATCCTAAGATTCAACCATGGCTCTTGATACCAATTGAAGGTCTACGAAATCTAAGGATTTGGTAAATGATGGATTGATCTAAGGATTTGATGGTGGAAATGGGGAAGAAGGAGATGAGGTGTAGAGAGAGAAAGGAGAGAAAAGAAAAGTAGAGAGAGAAAGTGATTAGATTAAATGAAATGTTGTGAATGAATGAACCACCCCTCCTAACATGCTAGGAGGGGTATATATAGCCCACCCTACATGTGGGCTATATGGACTATATTTAGTATAAACTGGATCACGAGCCAAATACAATAATATATCGTTGGAGCGACTGATCCTTCATAAATACGTAAAAACGTATTTCCAACACCAACTCTCACATGTGTATAACACCTAATACTTATTGTCACTTTACCATTTTATCAGTTTAACATTTGGTTACTTACTGTTTTTATATAGCCATCATTTTAAGCATGATTTTAACCTTGTTACCTATGGTTTTTCATTTGTTTAATCATATTTATCAACACTTGATCCCCACACAACATTTTTATCATCATATATTCATCATATACATATACAATAAGAAAGAAAATACATGATTACATAATCAAAATAACAAGAGGATGGGAAGAATAATCTTTATACCACCAAGATTAAGTAGTTGGAAGGATCAAGACTTGGTTTTGGGTCACCAAATCTTATGAACTCTTGTATGAAATCTTCAAGATCACCAAGGGAGATGTTGGTCTTTGAAAATCAGCCCTACTTCATCTTGCAAACTTCTCTTTGGATGTTAAAATCACCACCAATCTATAGAGCTTCAAAAGGGCTTCATCATATGTGTGAATAACACATGATTTCATGGTTAAAATTGATCAAATGAGGGTGTTTTTGGTTGAGATGGGACGGCTAGGAGGAGTAGAGAGAGAGATTATAGTGGTTTTGCATGTTGATTTTTGGTGGAAATGGTTTTAGTGAATGGTTTATGGAAGTATATACATGCGTCTTAGCTTCCTAGTGTAGCTTTTGACACATCATGGTGTGTGAGTAGCTAGTTTTGCCGTCCCATATTGGGGGTGGGGCAAAAGTGGTTTTGTCTCATCCCCAATTATTTACGGGTACTCCTCGATTCTAGTTTCCTCGATTTTCCTGTCCTCGGGTCGTTTTACGAAAAACGTTTTTATAAATTATGAATCAACGGCACAAAATGAATCTAATAAAAATTGTCTCATCAAAAACGGAGTTCGAAAACGTAAATACGTAATCCTAAGGTTTTCGGTTTAGTCGTAAAGGACGTTAAATAATTCACGTAATTCCTAATCTCTTCTCGTAAATTTGTGAGTTTATGAACCAACACAAATTTAAAATCCCAAAATAATATTCACGGATAAATTTATTTCCTGAAATATCGGACTGTCACCAAAGACGGTGTATGTAAACGTAAGCACGTAACGTAGAGTCCTCCGGTTTAGACGTAGTCGATGCTACTTCAAGACGTAGACCCAAATTTCTTCCCAAACTAAGTGAGTTCATAATATAACATTAAAATAATGTTTTTAAATAATACTTGAGAATAAAATATCAACCATAAACTGACGGATTATCACAACATTTACCCCTAAACAGGATCTTTGTCCTCAAAGATCATTTTATCTTACTACTCGCTTCTTATAGAGTTAAAGCCATGTGGGTATTTCTTCCACATTCGGTCTTTTCTCACAAGTGTAATCCATTACAATACGCGAGTTTCATCAAACATAACTACGGGAATAAGATCAGGCTTATTGTTGACTTACTTTCTCTATCCATGATGTTCACGGGTTTTTGATGAATACAACTTTTCGCCGATCTAAACTTCATTAAGGAATAGTCAGATTTTCACTTGATAGTCATTTTATAAAGTTCGATATACGAAACATAATTCACGCAGCTCTTGAAGTCCTAGGGTAGATCCAGCTTATATGCCTTTCAAACCAATCTTTTACATCATCTCAATGGTTCCATACAACGGGGACTTATTTCCCATGATCTTTCAGATCATCAATTCATTTTTCCAAGGTGAATTTTTTTTTGCATAACTTCGCTACCCATCCTGCACTTCAAGATCTACATTTTATATTCACACAACCTCCTGCCCAGTACCGGTAGTCAATAATCAGATCCTAATTTCAACAATCATTTCAGGTCTCGCGGGTCAGGTATTTTGTAAGGTTAGGTTTGTCATCATAGGAAACCTTAAACCTAAAAGATATGTCCAACTCACAATGGATGTATGTCGGGTGTCTTCATTCCAACTCCTGCTTACAGATGCTCTCAAATTTAGATCCTCACAAGATTCGATCTCGATCCTAACACGATAATTATCAACGATAATCTCTCCAAAGGAAACGATTATACGGTTTATTACCAAAGGTCAATCATTCAAACATAGAACAACACTTATAGTATTTTGTATCGTTACTTTACCTCGTCCCTTCGATTGGGGTGGTACACAGTACTCTCATCAAGATTCGTTCTCAATGACTTCTGAGCAAATCTCTAGAAATTCGATGCGAAGCGAGGATCTTGATAGAGATGATCGATACAGGCACACCATGTTTACACAACTCCTTTAAATACAAAAGAGTCAATTTCTTCATCGAGAATCTATCATTAACAGGAATGATATCAGCAGATTTGGTCAGTCTATCGACGATGACCCAAATTGAATCAAATTCAGATGATGACCTTTGCAATAGTTTAGACTTTTACTAATGTATGAGGCGATGTCTGCCTTCATAATTTGCCATTAGTACAACTTCTTCAGATAAAGATACATTAAATCAGAAATGACAGGAATAGAATACTTATACTTACAAGATTCCAACATAACTATATCTCACAATCCTCCATATTTAGACAATCACAATTGGCCTTTTATACATTTAACGCTATCAGCTTCTCAATTCTAATGATTCATATTAGTCGCGAATCCCTTTTTATTATCTATATTATCCTTCTTACAAGCATAGGCTATATTTTAAATTGATCAGCAAATTTATTTTGCACAATCATTATTAAGGAACACATCCTAATTGATTCTTTATACTTTCTACATAATGTGTCAGTATTTACATTCACCTTTCCTGATGAAATAGTTATCATGACTGATAACTAGATTTTACTCAGGTTAAAAAGATTCTTTGTCGTATGTCTAATCGAATTGATCTAGGCTTCCTATGTGACTCTATTGTCTTTGGTGGAACAAAGATGTGTCGTTGTAGTGTTTAAAGTAAAAGTGCAAAACAATTAAAGTAAAGGTGCTCTTAAAATAAATCTAAGTCTAATTAAAATAAAGGTGCAAGTATTTAAAAACGTAACTGAAATTAAAGGGCACTAAAGTAAATGACGTAAACTTAAAATCTATCTAAGGCAAACTTAAAACGCGACTAAAACTAAGGCAAATCTAAAATAAAACTAAGGCAAATAAACTGAAAGTGCAATTAAATAAAAGGCAGGAAAAATAAAGCTTGAAAATAAAAAATCAAAGACAAAAACTAATAAGAACCTGAATACAGCTCATTCGGAATAAACCTTCGTTTGGAACAATCACTCGTCCGGAATGTCACCTTCGGTTGAAATGATTCTTCTTCGCTTGGAATATTGCCAAAATCCTTGATTCGGAACAAATTGATCTGAATATGTCACTTATCCAAAACAATCCTTCGTTCGGAACTTTACTGATTCGGAACTTGTAAAATTTGCCTTGATTCGGAAGTTTTTGGTCACCCTTGATTCGGAAGATTCCGAATGAAGCTTCTTGATTCGGAAGTTTAAAACTTCTGAATGAACACCTCTTGAATCGGAACTTGCCCTTGATCCGGAAGTTTATTCGGAACTTTCAAGTTCCGAATGAACAGCCTTGGTTCTGAACTTTGGAAACTTCCGAATGAATGGTCACTGATCCGGAACTTTTGGAGTTCCGAATGAACTGCTTGATCCGGAACTTTTGAGTTCCGAATGAAGCTTTTCTGGTTCGGAACTTTGGAAGTTCCGAATGAATGGTTCTTGAGTCGGAAGTTTTCCTTCGTTCGGAACTTTGAATGTTCCGGATGAACAAAGCTTGACTCGGAAGTTTTTCTGAGCTTAAAATCTTCCGGATGAAACCTTTGATTCGGAACTTTGGAAGTTCCGAATGAGCACTTTCCCTCTTTCTTGGTTCGGAAGTTTTCCTGGAAAGATCAGAAACAAAACAAACACTCCCGAAGAACAAGGGGATACAGTAACAGCAGATATAATACCAAATTAACAAAAATCAACACAAACAATTTAATAAATCTATCTACGAATCAACAGTAAACATAAACGAACAATTTAAAACACGAAATCAAACAACTTTAACCACAATAATCAAAAACCATTTGGATCAAAATAAAAGCATGAACATGAACATAAACATAAACACATAAATCAAAGTTTAAGAAAGGTAGATAAGAGATTGACAAGATAAAGTAAAGATTGACAATAATTAAATGAAAACTTACTTGAAATTAAATGAATTTAAGGTGCAAGACAAGGTATTTAAATTTGACAAGAAATTAAATGACAAGGTATTTAATGGTGGAAGAGCTAATTGTCACACTTAGCCAACAAGAATGAAATGTAAACAATCCTAATCTATTTATAGGGGAGGATTAAGGAAGCTTCCTCTCCTCTTTCCTTTTCTCTTAATTGCGTCATTAAGTCCCTCCTTCTTTTAATCTTTATTAATTGCATACTTAGTCCTTTTCTTCTAATCTTCTTTAAACTTGGACTTAAGGGACTTTTGGCTTCGGGATTTCTTTTGAACTCGCCTTTAATTTCTTCAATAAAATAGACTTGAATTCTTCGGCTTTTGATAAACTTCCGTCTTTTGACTTTTTCTTCGATAAATCTTCAGAATTGGTCGTGGACTTTCGTTCTTTTTGCACTTTTGACTTCTTGACTTCGTCTTTCATCCTTTTCTTCAATAAAAGTCTGTAAATGCCCGTGAATGTCCGTGTTTTCTCCACTTTTCACCTTTTCGTCCTAAATCACAACAGAAACACAAACCACGCATAATTCCGACATAAAAGACATAAAATACACGTTTTGGCTCGGTTATTATTGTAATTAAGTGGTAGAAAAGATGGGTGTTTACACACCTATCAAATCCCCTACACTTGACCATTGCAATGTCCTCATGCAATGCATTAGTTACAAAGCACGTTTACATTTTTCATCATAATTAATCCACGTTGGCCTTTATTAAAGAGATAGAAAATTAAAGACATACAGAATAAAGAAATCAAAAGCATACCTTGGGTTTTGAAAATGTCATGAATAGTCATTATCCTCAAGTTTTCACTTTCTCCAAACCAAGCTTAAAAACGAGATCATTGTTATTATAAGTTAGTAGACTAACACGAACTCATGTGGGCCAATTATTCACTTAGACTCCCTTATTCCTAGGGGTATCTCTTATATTTTATTATTTGTCTTGAATGATCACAAGGATGCATTTTTGACTTATTTCGGTAGTTATTAAGTCTGAAAATAAAGTGAACGATTTAATCAATAGTTAGCTAAAGGACCAAATCTTTTAAAACTGCTTCTCGGGACCTCATAAAGTTCATATCTTGGCATAACTCGTTTCGCGATTTGAGACCTTTCTCGGACCGATATTTGGCAGCGACTTCATACTTCAAATCTTGAGAGACGTTCATGAAATAATGGTATTCTCTTCATATAGTAATTTCTTCACTTGAAGTTTTGAGAGATTCATACTTGGACCACGACTTCTTCATTTTTCTCCAATCTTTATTTTGGACTTTGATATACAACGATCCGCCTCCTTTAATGACTTGGATGTATTTATCCTCATACCTTGTTAGGGTCTTTTTGGATACACTTCTCCATGACTTTTGGGGAGTTTTGCTTTACGTCGTGTGTCTCGATCCTTCATATTGATTTTCGATAAATGATTCTTCACATCACTTTGGATCTTTAGCAACAAAATATAGCCCTCATGCCTTGTTAGGGCCTTTTCGGACTCGCCAATCTTCGCATCCCGCTTCAATAAGTTATGCCTTGGCTATGAACTCTAATCCATACCGAGCAACTTTTAAACGATCTGGGGCTAGAAGCTAAGTAACTTTTCAAATCGTACAACCTTATTTATTAGCAGATAAATTATTAGCAAGCGATGGGAGAATAGGCTTATAATTAACTCACATAAATTCACGAAAGAATACCGGACTTATAATTGGCTCTATCATCTCTCGTTCTCCACAGTTTAAAATCTCAAGGAATGAGACTCGTGGATACTTAGCCTATTAAATCAAAGTTTTGGGTTTTCGAGTCGCCTATAGGATCTTGCAAATTCTTAGACTTTTTCAAGTTTAGAAATCGCATTTTAAAGTTCCCTTGATAAACGACTCTCTAGGATCAATTATAGGAACTTGCGAAAAGTTCTTGTTCTTAACCCGTGAGAGTTAAGACTTTCGCGTTTTATAGCTCCCTATATAAAAGCCTAGCAAAACTTGACTTAAACACGTTAAGGATACTAGCTAGAGTAAACTCGGGTTGAGTCAAAAAATTCACAATGTTTTGAAAATTAAAACCACTTATTAAACATTTATTCTAATAAGGAAAGAAAATAACTATACAAAGGGAAAAAAACTAATAGGCCAAAATAGATCAAAAATTTTGAAAAATATCAAAAAATTGATTTTCCGGTTAAAATGAGGACAAATACAAGGAAAAGACCACTTAACTTCGATAGAAGTCCCCCCCTACACTTAAGATAAACATTGTCCTCAATGTTTAAGCATGTGGGAGTAAACTCCCCTACACTTAGGACATTGTGCACTTTGTTTAAATCTCGCTAAGGAAAAGACAACTAAAGAGATTCCTATTTTAATATTGAGAAAATATAAAATAGTGAATCGAAGAGAGTTTAGGATAGAACCGGGATGAAGTAGAACACGGAATCACGGGTCGTCAAGAATCATCAAGAGTGGATCATTGAAGCTCGAATCCCTGATTAAGAAGTGATGAGAGGAAGTAGCATACCAAAGGGTCCCCCCTACACTTATGATAAGGAAAGCGAAAAGATAGATGCATGGGTTGCCTCCCAAGAAGCGCTTGGTTTTTGTTTACCGAGTCGTGAGCCTGACTCGACCTTGATAATCAACGGAAGAAGCATGAAACATATCCACCAGGATCAAAGACATAGTTTTCATCCATCAATAAGCAAGAGCTTAAGGCGAACAAGGCAAGCCAAAGAAGAGTAGGCAAGGTTCCCTTAAGCAGCGATGGAGCACGGTGGAAGCAAGGATGAAGTGGTGCAAGCATGTCTTCAATATTTCCAAAGATTTTTCCTTTTATTTCATCAGGTGGATACTGAGATGGCTCAGCCGAGTGTGAAGAAGATCCGCAAAGAAGCACAACCTCGTCCTCAGAAGGGGGACAAAGAGGTGTTAAATCATATGTGCAACGGATATTGGTGTCAACCGGTTTCTTCTCCTTTGACAGAATGTGCTTCAAATCCAAAGTAGGATCAAGACGATAATTTTCAAAGTCATAAGGAGGAGCATCACTCTCATGAGGGAAGTATGTGTTGAGAAATTCAGAGAAATCTTCCTCAAATGAATAATCGTCCAAAGTAGGATCGAGTGATGGCGGAGGATCTTCATCATGTGAAGAATCGCTTGATAGAGTATCAGCCTCATCGAAATCATCGAAAGTGGGCAGCGCGGGATACTCAGAAGTACAATCAAAATCATCCAAATCTGAGCTAGAATCATCATCATCATAAGCATCGAAGATCGGTGGCGAATAATAAATGGTAGAAGGTTCCAAAGTGGAGCGAGAATCATCCACATCATCTTCAAAGAGTGGATTATCGATGGAAGAATCGAATAGAGGATTGTCATAGACGGTAAAGTCATCGAGCACATTAATCATATTCACTGATTCTCGGCTTCCAAAGGATTTTCCTGTAAGCTTTCCCATTTTAAAAACTTTTGAATCATCCCCGACTCGTAAGATTAACTCACCTTCGGCCACATCTACTAAAGCTCGTCCGGTTCTCAAAAATGGCCGACCAAGTATTAAAGGAATACGAGGGTCCATTTCATAATCAACTACGACAAAATCGACCGGGAAAGTAAATGTGCCAACTTTGATAAACACGTCTTCGGCTATACCAACGGGGTAAGCGAGAGTGCGATCTGCAAGTTCGAGAGTCATCTTTGTTGGAATGAGGTCGGGTAATGATAGTGTTTTCCAAACACTCAGTGGCATCAAATTAATACTAGCCCCGAGATCAGCAAGGGCAGTAAATTCTTCAGTTTTGTTGAACACGCAAGGCAACACAAAACGACCGGGATCTCTAAGCTTTTCCGGTAATTCTTTAAGAATAACTGCTGAGCAGTTTTCATTTAAGCGTGTGTTGGCGAGTTCAATCAGCTTCTCCTTCTTGCTAAGCAATTCCTTGAATGCTTTGACAAATTTCGGCATGTGGCAAAGTGCTTCAACAAGACTAATGTTGATGCTCATTTTAGATAGCATATCCACATATTTCGATACTTGACAGTCATTCTTGGTTAGCTCGTTGGTCTTGCCTATGCGAGAAGGGTATGGGATTCTGGGTTGATAGGGAGACGGTGAAGGTGTAGTTGGTGAAGGTTGTGATGTTGAAGGGTCCTTCCGAGATACATCGTCATGACGAGGCGGAGACGGTAATGGTGTACTAAAACTAGGTGTAGGAGGAGTAGGGATACATGGTGGTGGAGGAGGTGTAGATGATGGTGGTGGGGTAGGTGGATTGACAATGGTAATTCCACTACCCGTAGTTATAGCACTCACATTAGCTCGCGGATTGGTGACGGTGTTTGAAGGTAGAGAACCCGAAGAAGAAGAAGGTTGAGCTTCAGGTAAGAAACTAACCAACAGATTCTTTAATTCAGTCGTTTGAGTGCTGAAGGAGGATTGAATATTATCACGAACCTCGGTTCTGATGTCATTTCCTTGCTTCAAGATATCTCCTTTCAAATTGATTATTTGGCTCTGTAGATTCTTGATTTGCTCACCTTGAGTTCTCATTATGGCGTCAACATCAGGATTAATGGGTGGGTGTTGTTGGGTGGGTGGTTGATAAGGGTTAGAAGCTCTTGGTGGGATTTGGTTGCTTCTATTGTAGTTGTTGGCGGGATTTTGGTTTTGAGGAGAAAAACCGGGTGAAAGGTAATTGTTGGAACGGTAGCGCAGCAGATTTCTATCCCCTTGTTGTCTAGCTTGGTAATTTTCCGGTGAATAATTACCATAAGCTGCATACACATTTTCCGGATTTCCTTGTGTCGAAGGACAATCGGTGTATGAGTGAGGACCGCCACATGTTTCACAAGAATTATCAACCGCTTTAACTTGTTGTTGTTGTTGGTTTGAAGCGAGAAGCGTAATACTTTTGCTCATTTCGGCCATCATGCGGGTGAGTTCGGTCATCTCAGGGTTTGCTGAGGTAGAAGAGACATTGAATCTCGGGTTGTTCCTAGAAGAAGCAGAGGAATCCCAGTTTTTGTGGTGAGTAGTCATGTTCTCAATTAACTCTCTACACTCCTCGGGTCTCCTTTTCATGAATGTGCCACCGGCGGCTGCATTGATCGTATCACGATCTCGAAAAGTCAATCCGTTGTAGAAAGTATCTATTAAGGTCACAGGGAGCATGTTGTGGTTTGGACAACGGTCGATCAAGACATTATATCTCTCCCAAGCATCAAAAAGAGATTCATCAGGGTCTTGCATGAAGCCGCTGATCTGATTGCGAAGGCTTGTGACCATGGATGGTGGAAAGTAGCGCGATAGAAAGCGTTGAGTCATGTCATCCCAAGTGTGAATAGAATTCTTTGGGAGACGATCAAACCATTTCTCGGCATGATGTGATAAAGTATGTGGGAAGAGTTGTAGGCGAAGTACATCCATTATGGCACCAGGCAGCTTCATGCTTTGGGTGATTGTAATGAACTTGTCGAGGTGTTTGTTGGCATCATCATCAGGCAATCCTCTAAATGGGTTTGTTTGCACTTGCTGAATCATGTGGTGCTTCAACGAAAACTCAGGAGCGTTGATTTGCATCGGCGCAATCGGTCCTCCTCGTCCAAACATTGTTGGTTGACAAAGTTCCTCCATGGTCCGAAGATCGGGCTGTGGAAGAGCATTGTTGTTATTATTATTATTAAGGTGCGGTGGAATGTTGTTGTTGTTAACACCTGCCATACTTAAATCTTCTTGAGTCTCGGGCTCTTGATAATTGGAAGATCTAGTACGCATACACCTGAAAATGCAAAAGAAAACAAAACCAAACACAAAGACAATATATATACACAATAAAGATAAAATCTTTTTAGGTTTTTGAAATTTTTAATTTTTATGGTTTTTTATCAATTTTTTTAATTTTTATGATTTTTTGAATTTTTTAGGCAAGAAAAATAACGCTCACAAGTGAACGGATCCCAAAAAGCAACGTGTCTCTCACAGAAAACCGTCAATCTTAACGAAAAGAGCCGGCAGCGGCGCCATTTGATAACTAGATTTTACTCAGGTTAAAAAGATTCTTTGTCGAATGTCTAATCGAATTGATCTTTGTCCTATGTGACTTTATTGTCTTTGGTGGAACAAAGATGTGTCGTTGTAGTGTTTAAAGTAAAAGTGAAAAACAATTAAAGTAAAGGTGCTAATAAAATAAATCTAAGTCTAATTAAAATAAAGGTGCAAGTATTTAAAAACGTGACTGAAATTAAAGGGCACTAAAGTAAATGACGTAAACTTAAATCTATCTAAGGCAAGCTTAAAACGCGACTAAAACTAAGGCAAATCTAAAATAAAACTAAGGCAAATAAACTGAAAGTGCAATTAAATAAAAGGCAGGAAAAATAAAGCTTGAAAATAAAAATCAAAGACAAAAACTAATAAGAACCTGAATACAGCTCATTCGGAATAAACCTTCGTTTAGAACAATCACTCGTCCGGAATGTCACCTTCGGTTGAAATGATTCTTCTTCGCTTGGAATATTGCCAAAATCCTTGATCCGGAACAAATTGATCTGAATATGTCACTTATCCAAAACAATCCTTCGTTCGGAACTTTACTGATTCGGAACTTGTAAAATTTGCCTTGATTCGGAAGTTTTTGGTCACCCTTGATTCGGAAGATTCCGAATGAAGCTTCTTGATTCGGAAGTTTAAAACTTCCGAATGAACACCTCTTGAATCAGAACTTGCCCCTTGATCCGGAAGTTTATTCGGAACTTTCAAGTTCCGAATGAACAGCCTTGGTTCGGAACTTTGGAAACTTCCGAATGAATGGTCACTGATCCGGAACTTTTGGAGTTCCGAATGAATTGCTTGATCCGGAACTTTTGAGTTCCGAATGAAGCTTTTCTGGTTCGGAACTTTGGAAGTTCCGAATGAATGGTTCTTGAGTCGGAAGTTTTCCTTCGTCCGGAACTTTGAATGTTTCGGATGAACAAACCTTGACTCGGAAGTTTTTCTGAGCTTAAAATCTTCCGGGTGAAACCTTTGATTTGGAACTTTGGAAGTTCCGAATGAGCACTTTCCCTCCTTCTTGGTTCGGAAGTTTTCCTGGAAAGATCAGAAACAAAACAAACACTCCCGAAGAACAAGGGGATACAGTAACAGCAGATATAATACCAAATTAACCAAAATCAACACAAAAAATTTAATAAATCTATCCACGAATCAACAGTAAACATAAACGAACAATTTAAAACACGAAATCAAACAACTTTAACCACAATAATCAAAAACCATTTGGATCAAAATAAAAGCATGAACATGAACATAAACATAAACACATAAATCAAAGTTTAAGAAAGGTATATAAGAGATTGACAAGATAAAGTAAAGATTGACAATAATTAAATGAAAACTTACTTGAAATTAAATGAATTTAAGGTGCAAGACAAGGTATTTAAATTTGACAAGAAATTAAATGACAAGGTGTTTAAATGGTGGAAGAGCTAATTGTCACACTTAGCCAACAAGAATGAAATGTAAACAATCCTAATCTATTTATAGGGTAGGATTAAGGAAGCTTCCTCCCCTCTTTCCTTTTCTCTTAATTGCGTCATTAAGTCCCTCCTTCTTTTAATCTTTATTAATTGCATACTTAGTCCTTTTCTTCTAATATTCTTTAAACTTGGACTTAAGGGACTTTTGGCTTCGGGATTTCTTTTGAACTCGCCTTTAATTTCTTCAATAAAATAGACTTGAATTCTTCGGCTTTTGATAAACTTCCGTCTTTTGACTTTTTCTTCAATAAATCTTCAGAATTGGTCGTGGACTTTCGTTCTTTTTGCACTTTTGACTTCTTGTCTTCGTCTTTCATCCTTTTCTTCAATAAAAGTCCGTAAATGCCCGTGAATGTCCGTGTTTTCTCCACTTTTCACCTTTTCGTCCTAAATCACAACAAAAACACAAACCACGCATAATTCCGACATAAAATACATAAAATACACGTTTTGGCTCGGTTATTATTGTAATTAAGTGGTAGAAGAGATGGGTGTTTACACACCTATCAATGACCACAATTCACTCAGAAATTCTTTCTTCACATTTTCTAAATTTTAGTTTCGTCTCAACTATCATTTTTATCATTTTTGCTCAATCCGACGTTTTAAAGCGTCGATAATTATTACACGTAAATTAAAAATAAATATTAAGTTTTTATGAAACGTAAACGTTAAAAGTTTTAAATTTCTTAGCTCGACCAATTATATAAAGATATTCAAAATAAGTTTGAATTTTAGTTGACACGATTTTTGGTTGATTTATTGAAAATAATTAATAGGATTTGTAAATGTTCGAAAAATCTTTGGTTGTACTTTGGTCAAAATTTTCTTAGTTGAAAAACAAAAATTGTTGTCTCAAATTTCAAGTTATGGTTTAAATGGTTTCCTCAATTCCTCTTAGGATGTCTTGAGTTATACACGAACATTTACCCCTAAACAAGAGTTTAGTTAAATGTTCTGGGTATAAGGGAATAATCCCTCAAAAGTTCTTTTTGATAAAACATTTGTCAAAACATATTTGCACTTTCTTTTTTGTAAGGCCAAAAGTCTTAAATGACTTCTAATTTTTGAAGAGTCAATATATATATCTTACCATCAGTAATCAAACGATCATTTTATGTAAAGGGTCAAGCCTTAAATCACACGTTATATATTCAAGGTACAGGTTTTCGTTGTTCGGCCAATTTAGGGCAGTCTATAAATATTTATTAACTCATTCTTATTCTTAGAAACAAACAAATGGTTCTTAATGATCACAAGCATGAATTTATCAAATTACAGCCTACACACGTGATTCACCAAATTTATGGATGCTACATGTGCATTGGTCAATCCTAACGACATAACATAAAACTCATAATGTTCATTACAAGTTCTGGATGTAGTGATTGGAATAGATAATCTTCTTCGCGGACGCGAAGTTGATAATAACCATGCCATGGATCAAATCTTTAGAACATACGCTAGAACCTTGTAAATGATCGAACAATCTATCATCTTGGGTAGTGGATATAGATTTTAATCGTCAATTTATTTAGTTCACGGTAATTAAACAAATATAAGGAATGATAACACCATAGCTCTTCATAATGACGAGCTTGGTAGAATATAAGCTTTATCCAACAACTCTCTCAGTTGTACGGTAATTCTTTTAATTCAGATGGTGCTGACGTACAGTGCCCACGCCACGGGTGCAGCACTAGGAATAAAATTAATACCAATTCAACTTGCCATAATGGTGAAAGTCTAGGTAACTCACCAGCAATACCTCTTAAAGTTTCAGATAACATAAACATCTTTTAATAAATTTAGTTTAAGTTCTTTCAAGCTTACAAGATCTATGACTAGTTCATAACCATTTACGGTATAATTTCAAGTCTAAATGTAGGATATGGTCATCCATCAAGAATTATTTAGATCACTTTTGATAATCAACATCTTATCATTTAGAGGAATTCTACTCGAGTTCCCATCAATTAAGACAATGTCGTCATGTCATAATCAATCAATCTATTCTACTGGCACTATCAACTTTCCAGTTTCATTGCCGTTGATAAGATGTGAACTTCTCAAAAGACTAATAATAACTCATGATCTTTCACAAATTCAAGGATATATGGAGACACAACTACCATTAAAAGAGTAAGGTCAACGCATAATCTACGCGAGAGAATTTCAAATCAGATACAGACGAAAACATTTAATGAATATGAAAATATCCCATGTTTTCATAATTTGAGTACGCATTCGAAAGCTCCTCGGATCGTTACCCAGGTCATTCAAATGAAATCAAATCAAAAGAAATGATAGGAACGTTGATACATCCAGTCGGGTATCAACACTCGGTAATCAGATACTTTTCCTAAGAATCTTACCACGGGAGAATTGGACAAGAAGGGGATATCAATTGTCAATTAAGACAATATCTATAGATGAGTAAATTCGATTCAGAAGAATAAATGGTACGGGCACATATGTAGGTGTCTTTAACAATATGTCCCTATTTTTGCACTTCTTGCAGATCTCACAAAATTTCAATCCTTCACAATCTTCAAAGAAAATTTAGTGTTTATTAATAATTTCCTGGTGACTACTAATCAGCCTTGCATGGTCCATTCCAAATTGTATGTAGGCGCACAACTATATACAATTTCAAGATTAACGATGCAATACTCAGTTCGTCAAAATTTTATCATCATTTTTATAATAATAACATTTTCATACTTAATTCTTGAATAAGAATCAAAATGAATTTACAGAGATGTTCTTTGTTATAGAAACAATTATGTTTTCCAAGGTGTTTTATAAACAACTTCATTTTGATAACAATCACTTATAAATCTTACTTTGAATAATCCTTATAGTGATGAAGATTAAATTTTTCTCAAGGGATACTGTTTTATCTTATAAAAACAATCAGTGATCTGCAAAAGAGTGATGAAGAGTTGTTCACCAAGAACTAACTAAAATATAATAGGAAATGAGCTTAGCCAAATAATCATGAGGTTCATGACCTCGATGGCACTCAGGAATACAAAGAGAATAATCCACAACGTAACTCAAATCGAGATGAGTACTTAATTAATGGTTGCATCACTAATGCGATCATTAGGATGAAGCAATAAAGGATAGGTAACATCGATACATGTAGGATTTAGCAATCAAAGGTAGTCTTTTCATTAATCACAAACAAGTCAAAATTGCACCGTAACACATTACGTGTCACTATGTCATACAATTCCAAGAACTCATTCTACCAATTGATGTCTCAGTTAAGTTAGGGATTATTTTTCAAAGATACCACAATGAATACAAATCTACAAGAGTCATGGGGGTTCCACCTGTCCCGGAAGATCCATCGGTCCCTATTTAGAAGAAGATTTCTTCAATTTATTTCTTGGACACTGGGCATCCTCATCATTGGACAATGGCCTAGGAACAACACTTAACATGAATCAACAATCAATTAAAACCTTATAATTCAATTACAAAACTTAACGACTTCCTCTTACAATCTCATATTCCATACGAGTTAAATTTTTACTTTATTCAAGTTTCAACCAACCTATACTCAATTCGATATCCTACCTCATTCTCTAATACTTTCAACTTTATTCTCCGATCCTAAAAGGGCAATAAAAACTCGATATGAACAACACTTAATTTCCAATCCTATAGCTCCTTACAACAATAGTTATCAAATGAGTCACTAGTATGAAATGACTCACACAGTCAATTAGATTTCTCGGAAAGGTACTAGTGGCATGAGGCTTTTAGGTAATGGTTACAATGACAGCCTCAAGTGCAGCATTCACCCTTTCGATTTCAAGTTTAAGAATTGGGTGACAACGAATCAGATGACACCTTTCCAGGTGGTAACATTTTGTTAAACTCCACTTTATAAGGAAAGATTGTCATGACATCGATATCAAATTTAATCTCGCCAATTCTTCTTCAATATCACAATCAACTAATATTTACATTTCTACGAATATCAACCATTTTGTTGGGATCATAAATATCCACAACTTGATTTAGATCTGGAATAGCTAAAATTCCTACGGGAATAGCTTCGATTAATTTACTAGGGGATTTAGGGTTCCGTGTGACAATCTACGTCGCATAAATACCTCGTATAAATATTAAAATAATCATCAAACAATCATGTAATCAAATTACATCATATATATATATATATATATATATATATATATATATATATATATATATATATATATATATATATATATATATATATAATCCAAGTTATATATATATATATATTAAAATAACACTTCTCAGTCTGGCCTTGTCGGTAACTCGGAAATTCTTCGGCACCGTTATAGTCAAAAGATTTTTAGACATTTTTAGAAAAATGTTTATAGTTAAAAGATTTTGAAATGTTTTATTCAAAATCTTGATTTTAAAAATCTTTCGTTCTCTATAACGAGAGCTCTGGTACCAAACTGTAACACCCCAAAATTTACACAATTCAATACAGCGGAATACTCGTTGGTGTTACGGGATAGCACATTACTCACATCATAGACAACGCATAAAACTCGCGTCGTTTAAATAATAAAAGCATTTCCATTCATAAATATCAAATTTACATAGGTCCCAAGTCATTGTATTTCATACAGGTTTTACAAAGCATTTGAATAGAAATTGTTATTTAAGTGCGGGCCATGAATTCTTGTTGTCTTCCCGAGAATTACCTTCAAGTACCTGAGATAAAACATGTTAAAAGAAAAGGTCAGCGAAAACGCCGAGTGAATTCATAGAGTTTAATGAAATCCATCAATATAACATCGGTATAAAATTATTACCGAAAATCAGTTTGTACAAATCTTTGTAATAGGCCATAAAATAGCCAAAGTCATTTTATACAAATCCTTATCAAAAATCATGATATAGGCGTTTGCCTTAAAAATCATTACACGAACCATTGTCGTAAAAACATCATACAATACGTTTTATAACGTTGTATAAAGTTAAATAAAAACCGTTATATGAATATGGTTATGTTAAACCAAAACACGAACATAATATCAATAATAAGTCCCTGTATTGCTAGTCAGGCAATATATCGTAATTCAGTGCGTATAGCAGTATTTCGTTATTTGGATTATTATAAGCCGCATGACATTGTTACCTTACTACAATAAACAACGGGTAGCTAACCCGGAACTCAATTTGCCCATCTAAGTTAGCGTGTCGTCACAAAATCACGCTATGGAAATCTTCTCATACATAAATTCGCTTACCAATCAATGTGGCACGACGGGGATCAACCGTCAAGGCGCGAACTGGGGTGATCGTCCCCAAGTATTACTATTATATGCATAAGCGTCTACCAAATCCCGGTAGTTCACAATTCATGCTAATGGGACTTTTAGTGACATAACCTAACTTTAATAATGCATTTTATTTCATACATCGCGTCATATAATCATTTATCGGGTCATACAATCATTCATCGGGTCATACAATCATTGGGTCCAAATCAATAAACAAACAATCGGGACAACTAGTGTCCTATTTAATAAAAACTAACATGTTATCTCCCTCGCGGGTTTATAAAACATTTCATAAAAACATTTAAAAGAGTGAGGCTATGAACTCACATTAATGTGGGAAAGCGGGTTATCGGTAATTCGGATGTACGGTACGTGCTTCAATCACGGAAACCTAGACAAATAATACTCGTCTTAGACTTTTGTCTAATGACTTCATCAAAATAACATTTATGTATACATATGATGATTTTATATATATGATGATGATCAAGTGGGTTTATACATTCTCATTTACTCATTTTAGTGTTATGTATTGGTAACTTTTATACTAGTTTACTAGTTTTACCTATTTACATGCTTTAGGTCCAATAAGCCTATTATAAGTCCATTAACTTGTATTAATCCATTTTATACTTTTATTATCAGTATTATACTCTACATGTTGGGCCCAAGTGGGTTAAGCCCAATAAGTAAATTTATAAGTGTTTAGCCCATTTCGTTGGATTAATAGTCCAATAATGCTAACTTAGCCCGTTAATGTCCGTATGTTATATTGTTCAGGTTTTATCGGTTTTAACTTGTTATATAAGTTCATATATCAGTATGTGAGTTTATAAAAGTTTACATTAGACGGGTCCGACCGTCTAAGTTTTATTTGACAAAAACGTTAATCTTTCGGTTTTAGCCGAAAAGACGTAAAACTTAGTATATAGTTTTTATAACTTATAAAACTTACCAAACTACCATTTTTATATAATTTCCATTTATTTATCCTTATGAATATTTATATAAATGAAATATATAAGTTAGTGGGTTTTAATTCATATTTTATACTATATTTATTTGAGTGCTTATATAATAATATTAAACTTTAATTTCACAAAATCAGTCCTAAATTTTAAGTTCACTAAAATGTCCATATCTAGAGTTCTATATGGAGATAGGACCTCAAATTTTTTATCACAGAAACTACATGATATGTGCTTCATTTTATTCCTTTATAGCTACTGATGAATCAACTTCTAAATATTTCAATAAATTCGTCCAAAACAGTGTAGGCAGATTTGCACTCTAAACTTGTTTTGATCATATCTCACTCATTTTTATGATTCCATTGTATGGCCAACTCTCACATGTGTATAACACCTAATACTTACTGTATATTGATTCAACTTTACCATTTTATCAGTTTAACATTTGGTTACTTACTGTTTTTATACAACCATCATTTTAAGCATGATTTTAACCTTGTTACCTATGGTTTTTCATCTCTTTAATCATATTTATCAACACTAGATCCCCACACAATATTTTTATCATCATATATTCATCATATACATATACAATAAGAAAGAAAATACATGATTACATAATCAAAATAACAAGAGGATGGGAAGAACAATCTTTATACCACAAAGATTAAGTAGTTGGAAGGATCAAGACTTTGTTTTGGGTCACCAAATCTTATGAAATATTCAAGATCACCAAGGGAGATGTTGGTCTTTGAAAATCAGCCCTACTTCATCTTGTAAACTTCTCTTTGGATGTTAAAATAACCAACAATCTATATAGCTTCAAAAGAGCTTTATCATATGTATGAATAACACATGATTTCATGGTTAAAATTGATCAAATGAGGGCGTTTTTGGTTGAGATGGGACGGCTAGGAGGAGTAGAGAGAGAGATTATAGTGGTTTTGCATGTTGATTTTTGGTGGAAATGGTTTTAGTGAATGGTTTATGGAAGTATATACATGTGTCTTAACTTCCTAGTGAAGCTTTTGACATATCATGGTGTGTGAGTAGCTAGTTTTGCCATCCCATATTGGGGGTGGGGAAAAAGTGGTTTTGTCTCATCCCCAATTATTTACGGGTACTCCTCGATTTTAGTTTCCTCGATTTGCGTGCCCTCGGGTCATTTTACGAAAAACGTTTTTATAAATTATGAATCAACGGCACAAAATGAATCTAATAAAAATTGTCTCATCAAAAACGGAGTTCGAAAACGTAAATACGTAATCCTAAGGTTTCCGGTTTAGTCGTAAAGGACGTTAAATTATTCACGTAAGTCCTAATCTCTTCTCGTAAATTTGTGAGTTTATGAACCAACACAAATTTAAAATCCTAAAATAATATTCACGGATAAATTAATTTCCTGAAATATCGGACTGTCACCAAAGACGGTGTATGTAAACGTAAGCACGTAACGTAGAGTCCTCCGGTTTAGACGTAGTCGATGCTACTTCAAGACGTAGACCCAAATTTCTTCCCAAAATAAGTGAGTTCATAATATAACATTAAAATAATGTTTTTAAATAATACTTGAGAATAAAATATCAACCATAAACTGACGGATTGTCACACATTGGCTTAGAGCGATGCACAAACGCAGAGCCTTTAGGTTTAGCTACATGTTTCTTTTTATTCAAAATAGAGATCACATTCCTAGGATGGGCTTCTACTTTCTTCTTCACTTGACTATTAGATGAGGGCAAGATCCTATCATTCTTCATGGTTCCTTTAAGCTTAGATCTTTGTGCCTTAGTAGTGGTGTTTACTCCTGTAGAAGGCAACACGGGAATATTATAAGCCGGTTTTCATTGTGCCTTATCTTTTGTGACCAATGTTTGAGATGGTTTAGTCCTAGGCCCTTGTTAAGTGGTGTGATGGAAATGAGGTTATTCGTTGTTGATCTCACTTTAGGAACACTAGAGGGCTGTGCTTAAATGGCGGCTATATGCTTAACATGAAAGAATTCTTTTAAATCAGCCAAATCTATATCCTTATCATGAATTATCGCATGTAAATCTGAGATTTCCACCGACTTATGATTAAGGGTCTCTATCAAGGATTGAGTGTCAACGGCCTCTAGTGTCCTTTCCACAGTATCTATGTTTAAGTCCTTAGCAACCTTATCACTTGTCTGACGCTGTGATGTTTCAAAAGTCTCTTTAATAGATTGGTTCTCACATTCAAGTGAAAGACAATGTTTTTGAATCTCATCAAAACATTTTGAAAGCGAAGTATAAGAATCTTGAAGCTTTAAAAATTCAGCGTCAGATTTGTGACAAGTACTATCTACCACATTATCCACAGTTTCAACATTATGCACCATAGAATCATTACCAACACTATTATTCACACACACGGAAACAATATCATGCGACATCACTTGCTTCTGAAGCTGACCATTTTGGCGTGAAATTCGTTCTATTTCAACTAAACCGTTTTCATAAGCATCATCCATTTCATTGAAAACACGTTTAACTTCATCTAATTCTAAAACCAAATCTTGATCAATATTTCTAAAACACGCTTTTATATTGTTTACAAAGGGAACAATTTCGTCTCGAAACGCAGCTCTTGTGTGTTCAAAATTCCATTCACCTTCCGTTATGGCCGAAGCCGTCATACGTTCCTTAATGACCTTGTCAAAATCGGCAATGTGTTGTTGCAACGCATTTAAGCTATTAGACACTTTACTTACCGGTGGAATTAACTTAGTTAAATCCTTTTTTACAAGTGTAGGAAACGTACTAGAAAGATTTTCGTTTGACAAACTTTGGGGCACACAAGATGATAATTTAGCTAATTCCTTTTGTAGTTGAAAACGGGTCTTTTTATCAAATTGATCTTTATTATGCTTAACATAATCAAGCTTATGGAATTTTAAAAGCATTTTAGATCGAGTTTCTTCCGCAAGTGACATTGTCTCCTCATCATCACGAACATAAGGTGCTTCTTTCGATTTGCCAATTAGGATCACATCATAAAGACAAGGAATATATTCCTGAGCTTGTTTTGCATAACCGAGATTAGGTGGTTAATCTTGAAGACGCTTAAGTTCTAGTTCTTTAAATGATTTAGTTAAAAGATGAATCTTTTCTGTGGAAGCGTATTTTTTTAAAAGTTGTTGTTCCTTGAATTTAAGAAGTTTGGAAGCATTAATTTCCGATTCAAACTTTTTAGACTCGAGAGTTTCGAAATTCGTTTTAAGTATCTGAAAATCATTTACAACAGACTCTTTTTCATTTAATTCTTTGGAAAGATTAGCTCTTAATAATTCTATCTCGTTTAAGTGTTCAATCCTTTCAAAACGAAATTGGTCAAATTTTGAATAAGTTATTTTCTCTGCTTGAGGAACCATTTCAAAAGTTTTGAACTTTTCTTTATACAGCGCAAGCTCAGCGGCTAGGTTGGCATTCATATCTATGGTTTGTCGGACAGCCACATTCATGTTATTAATAATATGTTTAGGCACCATTACCAAATCATGTTGAGCATAAGATTCCATACCCGTCGTAGCATTTGGTTGAGTTTCACTCAAATATGTAGGATTGGATACCACATCATTTGAGTTACTAATTCCCGAATGTTGTTCAAGGTTGTTAGTTTCATGCCCAACTTGATGTGGGTTATCATTAACAAGATTATTGGTTGTGATTGGTACCTCACTGTTAACATCAGAACCGTAGTGAGAAAGATTAGCAACGAGAGCAGCTTAGGTTGAGTGAATGTCATCACAATCTGAATCATATGCATCAAGATCATCTGCTTGATATGATGCATTAGAAGGAGAGACTACTTCAATGACTTCATTATCTACTGCCCATGGGTCTGCGAGAAATGCTAATTCCTCTGAATCCAAAATCTTCCTCTTAGATTGAGCGACCAAATACATCTTCTCCCGAAACCACGTTGAATCCCATCTCCTTTTCGGTTGAGTGCATTACCTAGCCATATAACCTTGTCCTCGACAATTGTAGCAAGTCACAACCTTTTGAGGACCAATAGGGCTTCCATTTCCACTAGCTTGAGAATTTACAGCTTGAGTGTTCACGGTCCTTGTAGTGGGTCCATATGAATTTTGCCTTCCCTGAATGGATTGCACCGTCACTTGACCGTCTTGAATAGTGGCTTGTTGTCGAGGATTTGAAGAAGTGCGGAGCTGATTGTTCGTTGCTGGAAATCCTCTAGTTGCAACAAGTTTTGACAAGTAGGAAGTGAGATGGTTTAAAACATCCGTTGGCATATCATTTGGAGTAAAGACCGGTGCTTGAATTGGTGGAAGTTCATTGGAATAGAAGGCTTGTGCTTGTGGTGCTTCAATTGGAAAATATCCTTGCTGAGGAGTATAGCCCGTTGGAGAAGTGACAGCTTGTGATGATTGCTGTGGATAAGGCTGTGGAAGAACACTTTTTTGTTGAAATGCTTGTTGTGGCATCATTGGTGGTTGATAAAACAGTTGTTGTGGTTTTTGATATGTGTGTGGGGGTTGCTGCATATATGAGGGTTGTTGATAAGAGTATGCCAAGGTGTGTTGGGGAGTCATTTGTTGAGAAGCATACATGGCAAGTAGATCTTGGACTTGAGGTGTTGACAACCGAGCCTTGATCACGTGGCATTCTTATTGTTGAAGAAAAGCTTGAAGTTGATCCATGTTGCTTTGATGCAAATCCTTAGCCAACTGCCGTCACGTACTTGCTCCATTCGGAAGGAAGAGTGTTCAAATACTTGGTGTTTAGCTAAAACATCGGAATTTCCATGTCATAAATGTTGAGCTCATTCATCAATAGAGTGAACTCAAATAATAATCATTGAGAGTCTCCCCGGGGACATAGACAAAATTATCAAATGTATCATATAGCTTACACTCTCGTTCTTGTTTAGTTAACGAGGTGCCTTGCATTAAAATACGAATTCTATCCCATAAATCTTTGGCAACTTTGCGTTGACTCACAAGTTTGAAGAGATCTGGAGGAAGGGCTTGGAGAATGATGTTTCTTGCTTGTTTATCACACTTATCTTGAATCTTAGCATCTCCAGTCAATTCGCCCGTTGTGCGAGGACGAGTAACAGCACCTTCCATCACAATACCATAAACTAATGGTCCATTTAGAACCGATACCCAAGTGAGATGCCCATTTTCTTTATTCAACATATAAAGTTCCATTCTTGATGCCCAATCCTCGTACATTGTCATCACCAACATTGGTGGACGATTATCCGTACCCGAGAGGAGGGACTTATCCGTAAGAGAAGTATACTCCATTTCGATAAATGAATATTTACAAATGTTGATCGAGCAATGAGAGAAAGTAAATGTGTTAGATGTAGAGAATACAGAGTTTTACTAATCGTGGAGAAACCGAGAAACAAATTCGCGGGATTTTACAAACCACCGATTAAACCGTAGTTAATCCAAAGTTCGTGTGTTGAAGCCGTGAAACAATGTTGAATCCCCTAAAATATATTCTCGATAAACCAAAAATTCCTAGACCGAATAACTCACGGTTAAAAATTTTCAAAATCATGTTTTTGAAAAATTTCTAACACCAAAATTCGGAATGTGTGTTGTAAACAAAATTCGTAATGTGTGTTGTAAACAAAATTCGGAATGCGTGATGTAAACAAAATTCGAAATGTGTGTTGTAAACCAAATTCGGAATAATGCACTAAAGTCAAATTCGGAATCGTTGTTCTACACGAAATTCGGAATCTATGTTGTGAACTAAATTCGGAATCTATTATTCGGGATAAAAACTGGATAAAATTCGAAATATAGGACTTTAGTAGAATTCGGAATGACATTACTGTATGAATTTCGGAGTGTGTATTTCCAATATTTAATTCGGAATATGCAATCAATCTTTGTGGAATTCGGAATGCAAACTTAGAACAAAATTCAGAATAATTTATCTGAACAACAATTCAGAATAATCTAAACTATATTCCAAAATATGACACACACTATTAATCCGGAATCTGTGACAAATAGAATCCGGAATAAGTGATCTTGAAAGTAACAAAATGTCGGAATGTTTGATGCTGAACCAAGATTCGGAATATGCAAAACTTTGACCAAAATTCGGAATAGATATTGAACCCAAAAATCGGAATAAATATTGAACCCAAAATTCGGAATAATAAGATGAACAAAATTCGGAATAAAGGTTCAAAATCAAAAGTCGGGATATGTTTCTAAAGCAGAAGTCGGAATATCCTAGAATTCTAAATAATGCTTAAAAACCGGATCTTGGATAAAAAAACACGAATTTATGAATATTGTCACCAAAATCGATCCAAACACCAAAATTTTTTGTGTTTTTACCCCAAACAAAGATCCCAAATCACTACCACAACAATGTAGATGATTTGTAACAAGATTAATCCACAAAAAACACAAAAAAAAAATTGAATGCAAGAAAAATGGATCAAAATCACACGAACTAATACAAATACAAACACATGAACAATAAAATCATCCCATGGCTCTTCATACCATTTGTATGATATTGTAAATCTTGTTTGTATTCTAGAGAGAGAAAGAGATAGAGAGATGGTAGAATCACACACACATCTTGAGAGAGAATATATGAAAACACACTTTAGTAGGTGTAATTATGAATGAAACCACACCCTCTCCATCTAAGGAGAGGGTTTATATACCCAAGCCATGTGATGGGCTTGGGCTTACATATTGGGCCGCCGGCCTCACATAAGTTGTTGGTTTGGCTTGGCCTTGTTTTTTTAATATTAATAACGCTAAACTACGAGCTACGACTTAGACTATTGTTGGATTGACCAATCCATTCTAATACGTAAAACGTATTTCCAATAGCAGATGTTTGCTTCAAGTATGGGCAAACAGGACATCACATGAAAGATTGCAAGAAAGGGGAAACCGTTTGTAAAACCCGCATGCTTTTACCATGAATAGTAACCTTATGATCATACGTACATGATTAGAACTTTCCTTTTATAGCACGTTTACGTTTCACGAACAAGAATTACAAGTATTACGTATGTGTTATAACACGATAAGTATTTATTACGTATTAAGACACGATAATTATTTCAATAATAATTATAATCACGAACATACGAAAATGAAATCATGAACATAAATAATCACGAGCTTAGTATTACGTATGTATGTATATTTATTACGATCATGAAAATATAATAAGACACGAGCGATAACTAATTAAATCACGTAAAACACGAACACGAGAACACACTTATTATTAGACACGAGAAAACATTGGGTTACCCCATGTGGGCCCCCTACCCGCGGCTAAAACACAAGAAAAGGGCCAAGCCCATGCAATTTTTACTAAACATGAAATAAAGGGAAAACTTGTTTCATAATAACAAAAATTAAAAAAAAACAAGAAAACCCTAAATCTCTTTTGCTCTCTCTCTTGGCCGCCGGGTAGAACACACACCAAGGGTGTGTTTGGTTGATTTTTGGTGATTGATTTATTGCAAGGGTGTTAGTGTGTTCGTTCTCCTTTGATTCACGTAATCGGTAAACCCTAAAACCCTTTTATTTGTATTGTTTTGATTAATTGATCACATGAAATCATGAGTTATTTAATAACAAGTTAACAATCATGTAATTAAACATGGGGGTAAAATAAATCATGGTTAAGGGGTGTTTGTTTTGGCCGACGCAAGGAACCGAGCCCCAAGGGGTTCTCGGCTTGTTTTGTTTCGCACCAACCGAGACCTCAAGGTCTCGGTGTGGTGTCATGTGTCTCGGCAGCAGGAGAAAAGGGAACCTCGACCTCAGTCAGGGTATGTTTGTTGCTCGGGTGGGTCTCGGCTAGGACAAGAACCACCGCCGGCATATGCCCGTGGCTAAATAAGGAAAGTAGGGGGAACCCCTAGCCGCGGCAGCAAGGGGAACCACCGGCTAGCCGGTGGGAACTTTTGCTAGCCGGCGGCTAGCCATGACCAACGGTGCGTTTGTGACCGGTTCATTGGTCCGGTTCACGGGGTTCACAAATACGGTTCACAACATGTTTAGATTAAAACACGGGTTTGGTTCATGGGTCATTTTTACAAGTTAATTATTTTACAAGGTTAATTATTTGTACAAGTTTATTTTAACAAGATTAAATTAATTTATTTAAAACATGTACATGATTAATTTAATTTATACATGACTTAGGTTATTAATATTATTATTAATACATGAATTTTAACCTAAGTAATTATCATTTCAATTAGACTATATAATTAATTAATTATTGAAATCATGACTTATAATTTAATAAATTACATGACTTAGGTTATATGATTAGTAGATAATAATACATGTTTTAACCTAAGTATTTTTAACTTTTATTTAATTAAATCATGTTAAATTTAATTAAATACTTTAACCTATAGTTTATTTAATTTACATGAAATAATTAATAAACCATACTATATATCACATGACTTAGAATATAAATCAGTAAACACTTATGCTTATATAATTAGCTTAATAATCCAGCTTATTTCTATTTATGGAAACTTTATTTTTTTAGAAACTTTTATAATTAAGGCGGATAATCTATTTATGGAAACTTTCTATTTTGAGAAACCTATCTATTTTTAGTAGTAAATCTATTTTTGGAAACTTTCTATTTTTGGAAACTTTCTATTTTTGGAAACTTTCTATTTTAGGAAACCAGCTATTTTTAGGAAGTTACTTATTATTACACAACAGGTATAATAATACAAGAAGTACAAGAAATACTTAATCAGAATAGACAGAATACATGATAAACACAACATAAAGCTTTAATCAGTAAAACATGACATGAACATATAAAACAAGCTAAGACATGATATAAAACCAGTTACGTATTCAGTAATCAGATACTTATACACCTATGTATTTATGTAGCATTAGTGATACCGAAGTAGGACTCTCTTCCGTTCGTCTTCTTCGTTCACTAGACACAAGGTACGGATTCTCTGTCCTTTCAGTATGGACATTCTTCCTTATTTGGATTCCCCGTATGCAGCCAACTGTTTTCCCCAGTATATGTTTTATATGTTTTTGAATTGCTTATGTTTAATTAGATACCTAAAGCCATATACATGCATGACCAGTTTCACCTAGTTATGGAGGTACCATAACCATAACACTGGAGGCACCAGTGTTATGACTCCACCATGACGGAGTGATAGCTTGTGGCGTCCCTTCAGCTTTTGGCCATATTATTATTATCAGGTGGGGTGTATGGGTGCATCCTAGTTTACATGTTTTTAGCAGATTATTCAAGTGAATGTGGTGTGTGCCTTGCATCCTTCACAAGGAGCTGATCCCTCCTACCCAAACCAGTATATTAAATTAGAGACAACCCCTCTAATTTGCATGACGAGGTCACCCCTCCAAGTATTCATGCACGTTGATAATTCATGACCTATATTGGCTAATGGTAAATATGTTAAACCGTTTTTACAAGATAAACATAAGGCTTTTCAAACTATAAAACCAGTTTTAATAAGATATACCAGGTTATCCAGGACTTATTCTTTTCCGCTGCTTTATGCTTATATGCTTATTTTATTAATGCTTTACTTGTATATCCGTGCACTGAGCGTTATGCTCAGCCGTTTTCCTTTTCATTTTCCCAAAACGGTAGGTACTCAGGGACGCTCGTAGACTTTAAGCGTACGTGCATATGTATTCGAAGCTTCTTAGCCTTCTTTACTTTATGCATTTCTTTATACTTTGATACTCATTTCCATGGATATTGTTTAGTCCTTTTCATTTAATACAGTACATATGTTTGTGTGTGATGAGTTCTACTTTTGGGGTACCGATGTTTGATTCCGGTATTTACTTTATGGTCATGTGCACTCTGTTCTTGAGATTGGTTTATGAGAGAAAGGAAAAGAAAAGGAAAGAAACTAACATTTTTTTTTGTTCTTCAGGATTTTTAACAGCAGAAAGGAAAAGAAATGGAATGATACGGAGAGGAAATTATAAGCTTTTTTGTCTCAAAAGTTTCTGCCCGTTTTTGGACAGATTGGGAAAGAAACAATGTTTATAACTTACTTTTACCAAAATACCCCTCTTCTGCCTCACTGATTATCTAAGTTGTCTCCAACATCTTCATGCACAGTGTCTGTAAACTGCTCATAAATCTTTTACAAAATAGTAAATATACTTGATCTGAGGTTGAATTGTTTATTTTGATAGCTTGAGTGGCGTAAATCCAATTGTGATCCACGAGGATTTTTTTGTACATATTGATTGGTCGTGGGGTATTTGTATTGGGCCAATTAGTAATTGATAGGTACCAATTTTTCGATAATTGTTTGAAAATTGAAAAGTAGATCTGATAAGATTAACAAAATTACGTGGCTTGATTATCTTAATTTTATTTTTGTTGCATATTTTGCTTGTGAGAGGGTACAATTGTAAATCTATAGTTTACTGAAACATTCTTCTTCTCTCCTTTCCACACAACTCGAGAACACAATCACCTTTTGTAATTTCTTTCCATTTTCTTTATTTTCTTTTCTATGTTTTACATTCTTTTCCTTTCTCCTCTAAACTAATCTTAAGAATAGAGTGGTGATGTTTTTTACATTTATCCTTGTATGCTTTGATGACACGCCATAATCACGAGTGACATTCCATTTACCAAAATGGGGTGTTACAATTATGGTATCAGAGCCAAAGCCTCGACCTGTAGGCTCTCAAAACATGACCTCTGATTAGTGGGTAGTCACTATGGTCTTCCTAGAACTGACAGTCGGTTTTCATGCATTCATCATTTTCATGCATACATATATATGTCATTGTCGCAAGTTTATGACTAAGTAATGGTTGGTACAGGACTGGCCCTATTTAGCCGCATGTGTTTTATCGAAACTTTTAAATTTGGGACCGACCCATTCGCGTCCCCTCGCTATGTCTTTTGTTTTGGGTGAACTGACCATAGGCGTTCACTCTCGCGCATACAAAAGTTTTCATAAAACTGCATCATGCATTCATGTACTAGTTTTTCCTGCATAAATTTTTTCTCATGTTTTATTGGTATAAATTTTTTTCATGTCTATAGTTTATGTTTTGATAAGTTTAATCATGTATTTTATGTTATACTGTCAGATGGTAAACACACACAATATTTGGGAGATGGTTGCAGCTGCCAATGCAGACTTGCAGGACAATCCTCACCCACCTCGCATCTTTCCCACGGAAGGAAGGAATAGGCTCATGAGTGAATACTACACTATTAGCCAGCGACCTGAGGAAAATAGAAATGATTTCATGCAGCGTTTCCTTCGGTTCACTGGTGTCCTGAGAGCAACCGCGGGCACTACTGAAGAGAAGGTACAACATTTTTCTTGGGCTCTTTCTCCCATGATTGCCAATAACTTAGGAAGTGCTACGTTCAACACGGTATCACAAGTGGTCGATGCAGCACGTAAGCTGGAGATGCTGCAGGAAAGAGATGAGTTCCAAGAAGCAGAGAGACCCGATAAGAGGTAAACATTCGTATTCAAACGGTGACCAATCCGTATTCTTTCAATATATGTCAATATTTCATCTCTTTAAAACTGTATCTTCCAGGCAGAAGACTGGGGACCGGTCTTAGCCGGCTACTCAGCAACAGCCTAATCAGCCCAAGGGAAACGGTCAGACTCACGACCGTTCTGCTAGGGATAGGCGTGGCAGTAATGATAATTACCGTAACAATGTTGGACACTCCAACAGAAGTAGGTCCTTATATTTACTCATTTTCTTATGATTACATGTTATAATTCTTAATTCTGACACATTAGTAAATCTTCTACCAGGAATCATGGTAACGGGAGGGACCAGAACCAGAGAGGTTCACAGCCTAACCGTCCAGCTATCATTGGTATTCAATCTTACGATTATCCGCATTGTCCTTTGTACCTCTTTACCATGTCTCATGTATATTGTTCTTATCAGGCTCTCAGCCAGTCAGGACACCTGCTGGAGGATATACTCATCCTCTTTGCTCTACTTGCCATCGTAGGCACCCAGGGCCATGTCACCGCGACAACGACGCATGCTGCAAGTATGGTCTTCCTGGCCATCGCATGAAGGATTGCCGCAAGGGCGAGATGGAGGGTACATCGGGACATGCTAATACCAAGCCGCCTCCTACTAGTGGTTGCATTTACATGACATCTCACGATCAGGCCAACAAGTCTACAGGTACCATCATTGGAATCTTGTATATGTATGGTCAAGTTGCATGTGTTCTGTTTGATACGGGTGCTACTCACTCGGTCATTTCTACTGCTTATGCCAAGAATGTTAGGATACTACCCACGCCACTAGAGAATATACTGAGTATTTCCACGTCTTTGAGAGACTCTGTACGCATAACCCATGTGTACAAGAGCCTTACCCTAGAGTTTGACGACAAGATTCGTCCTATTGACGCACTTCCGCTGGACATGAATGATTTTGGGCATGGATTGGCTACCCAAGCATCATGCTACCATAGACTGCCATTCATATCGAGTCATCTTCGGTGATGTTAATGCACCAGAGTACATTCACAACGGGTTCGTACCCGGAAGGTCTATACAAATCATATCAACCCTACAAGCACGTGCATTACTTTCACATGGCTGTGAGGGTTATCTAGCTACTGTTCATGACATGGATGTTGAATCCCCATCAATTCAGGATCAACTGATAGTGTCAGAATTTCCAGATGTATTTCCAGAATAACTTCTGGGTTTACCACCTGCACGTGAAGTAGAACTTAATATCGAGCTCATCCCAGGAGCTGAGCCGATTTCCAAGGCTCCTTATCGCATGGCTCCCATAGAGTCGAAGGAGCTGAAGGATCAACTACAAGAACTTCTGGAACGAGGCTTTATTCGACAGAGCGCATCTCCATGGGGCGCACCGGTCTTATTCGTCAAGAAGAAGGACGGTAGTATGCGTCTTTGCATAGATTATCGTGAGCTCAACAAGATTACCATCAGGAATAGGTATCCACTACCACGTATAGAGGATCTATTTGACCAACTCCAAGGGGCCAAACATTTCTCCAAGATTGATCTAAGGTCGGGCTATCATAAACTACAGGTTAAGGAGCAGGACATCGCCAAGACTGCTTTCCGTACACGCTATGGCCACTACTAATTTGTAGTCATGCCATTTGGCCTTACTAATGCTCCAGCAGTGTTCATGGATTTGATGAACAGAATCTTCCATGAATTTCTGGACAAGTTCTTCATTGTCTTCATTGACGACAACCTGATATTCTCTAAGTCCAAGGAGGACCACGAAGACCATCTTCGTACAGTACTACAGATTCTTCGCCAGAAGCAGCTGTATGCTAAATTCTCCAAGTGTGAGTTCTGGTTAGACAAGGTGGCATTCTTAGGTCACATTGTATCAGCAGAAAGAATCACGATGGATCTAGCGAAGGTTGAGGCTATTACCAACTGGCCAAGGCAGACATCAGCGACTGAAGTCCGCAGTTTCCTAGGCTTATTTAACACCCTCAATTTCACAACGCAGCGAAATACCAGTTTGGGGCGTTACTTCATAATCACAAGCATATGAACAAAGAGAACGACTAAAAAAGAGAGGCGTTTGAATAGTTTAATCCATTCGATTAATAAAACATCAGAGTTTACAAAGAGGTCCCAACAATAATTTAATAACAAACGGTTTCAAAAAGATTATTGAATGATAATAAGTATTTTATTGCCTTTAGAATATCCACTGCGACTCCATGCTCCAACTGCTCTTAAATCTGAGTACCTGTGAAATACATGCTAAAACGCCAACACAACAGTTGAGTGAATTCATAAGTTTGAAAGTAAAAGATGTGGACCACAACATTTCAAGTATTCAGTTTCCAAGGTCAGATAGCATCAGTTATCGCATTTAGCTCATGAAACCAAACATTAACATCCGTTAATCCGTTAAAGTTTCAAATACAATGCGTCCAGTCGGTTTTCCGTTAAACCCGGACGGAGAGATAAATCCTAATAGATCTATTCACAGCATTCGCGTTTACTCGACCAGTACAGTCGGTCCAAGTAATTAACGGTTCATGATTAAAAGGGATAAAATAAGCATACAGTTCAAGCACTTGCGTCCATTCGTAAAAAGTAGCATGTATCCCCTCGCGGGTTTTATAAAAATATTAAAGTAGTAAAAGAGAGGCTATGAACTCACCTTAACAAGTAAAGCGCGAATACAAGAATGAGCACAACGAGTATTATCGAAAGCAACCTTCGAACAGTAAACTTTCCTATACGTGTCCTTAATTGTTGATGATCGTCAACTTGCACTAGCAAAGCATACCGTGACTTCTTTTTATCACAAAAATAAAACTTGATGTAATTCATCCATCTCTTTACATCATAACTATCCACAGACTTTTGTAATATAAAACCATTCCTTTTACTTAACAACTTTTGATCCTTTAACATACGTGTCTAGTTTGATATTCGGTAATAAAGATAGATGAGATATAAAAGTATTGTTAGATAATTGATGAAATGTATCTGTTGATCAAATATACGACACAAGACGCGTATCATTTTTTTAAATACGTGTCATCCAACTCTTTTTATTTATTTATAAGACATGTGGAATAGCATTAGTATAAACTTTGACATACAAATACTTAAAGCGGGTATTATCGAAATCAGATATTTTAAAAGTTACGCGATTTAAAAATTACAAGTAAAACACAAAAAATAAACGCTCAATATAAAATGAAAACATCGATATTCGGAGCACGTTGACATTTTTCTATAAAAATAAGGACTTATAAATAAATATTAACGCGTTATATAGCGAACGGCACTTAAAGATTTATCATAAATTTTAGAAGAATGCCTTTAAAACTAAAAATAATTACGACGACAATAGAGAATATTTCTATTATTTACAGTCGATGACGGACATAGATTTTGTAGATAAATAATAATTATATCTTATTTAAAGCCCTAACTTTGTCGGTTAACCGAGAATTCGATATATATACTTTTTTTATATAAAAACAACATGTTAAATAAAAGCCGGGTTATAAATATTGATCCGAAAATTAAGAATTACTACAGTCTATCCACCTTAAAAGAACTCTGTCCAAGAGTTTGGTTGTGTTACATGTTCATGATACGTTCCAGAAAATGTGAGAGTACTTTTAAGTTCTCCAAGAGGTGATAAACGCTCGGAATCATCCATACAAATGTATCAAAAATATAAAAAGATAAAAGAGTCATTCGTACAAGATAATAACGATTACTCGGGATTCTCGATTATTCCATTTCTTGCGAATTAGAATCGATAGACAACGGATGAATCGTACAATCGAATTACGAGTCGAAAGGAAACAGTTTGTGCAAATGCCAAATGCTTAAGCCCAGTCATTTACAAATTTGTAATTACATGGGTTCGTCATGTCCATGTAATTAAAATTTAGAAACTCATGGTTCAGTAATTTATAATTTTCTTGCTCAAACGAGTGACGAGTTCGTTTCAACAAGATAATTATAAATTAGCCTACCTAAGCATCGTTTGCACAAAGCCCAAGATGAAGGGGAAATCAAATTTTCCATAGAACGAAATAATCGCATTCGTGGCATGATTTATTAAAATCATCCGAAGTGATAAGAAAATCAAAGAATATAAATATATCTTGCTACAAAAGAAATAAGTGCCCCAATTATGCACAACACGAGGTGTGAAGTCAAAGTCGTACCTCAAATCAACCAGAATACTTTACAGCAGTGATCTATGAGATAACGTATATGATTGAAAATCTAAAGACGAGTATTCAAACTCGGAATTAGTAGGTAAATAACGAGTTGAATCGGCACTTGATGGTGAGTTCACGCTTATATAAAGTTGTTATCATAAAAGTTATCGAAAACTTTACCAAAACAATTGCTTCACTCGCAATGTCTTAAAAGAGCTCAATGTTTATATAAATAATCCCTTCATATAAACATACTAACGAGAAACAAATATATATATATATATATATATATATATATATATATATATATATATATATATATATATATATATATATATATATATATATATATATATATATATATATATATGTATATATATATATATATATGTATATATATATATATATATATATATATATATATATATATATATATATATATATATATATATATATATATATATATATATATATATATATATATATATATATATATATATATATATATATATATATATATATCAATATACATATTTTACAAGCTTTTGGGAGGCACAGTCGCACGGATGATTTTAAGGCAATAAAATCATTTTAGTGAAAGAGTTGTTATAGTCTATATTTTGAAAATGACCTAGTTCTTTATAACAAGTGCTCTGATACCAATCTTTAATACCCTTAATTTCACAAAGCAGCAAAATACCAGTTTGGGGCGTTACTTCATAATCACAAGCACATGTCCAAAGAGAACGACTAAAAAAGATAGGCGTTTGAAAAGTTTAATCCATTCGATTAATAAAACATCAGAGTTTACAAAGAGGTCCCAACAATAATTTAATAACAAACGGTTTCAAAAGGTTTATTGAGTGAAAATAAGTATTTTATTGCCTTTAGAATATCCACTGCGACTCCATGCTCCAACTACTCTTAAATCTGAGTACCTGTGAAATACATGCTAAAACGTCAACACAACGGTTGAGTGAATTCATAGGTTTGCAAGTAAAAGAAGTGGACCACAAGATTTCAAGTATTCAGTTTCCAAGGTCAGATAGCATCAGTTATCACATTTAGCTCATGAAACCGAACATTAACATGTGTTAATCCGTTAAACTTTCAAATACAATGCGTCCAGTCGGTTTTCCGTTAAACCCGGACGGAGAGGTCAATCCCAATAGATCTATTCACAGCATTCGCGTTTACTCGACCAGTACAGTCGGTCTAAGTAATTAACGGTTCATGATTAAAAGGGATAAAATAAGCATACAGTTCAAGCACTTTCGTCCATTCGTAAAAAGTAGCATGTATCCCCTCGCGGGTTTTATAAAAATATTAAAGTAGTAAAAGCGAGGCTATGAAATCACCTTAACAAGTAAAGCATGAATACAAGAATGAGTACAACGAGTATTATCGAAAGCAACCTTCGAACAGTAAACTTTGCCATACGTGTCCTTAATTGTTGATAATCGTCAACTTGCACTAGCAAAGCATACCGTGACTTCTTTTTATCACAAAAATAAAACTTGACGTAATTCATCCGTGTCTTAACATCATAACTATCCACACACTTTTGTAATATAAAACCATTCCCTTTAATTGACAACTTTTGATCCTTTAACATACGTGTCTAGTTTGATATTCGGTAATAAAGATAGATGACATATAAAAGTATTGTTAGATAATTGATGAAATGTATCTGTTGATCAAATATACGACACAAGACACGTATCATTTTTTTTAAATACGTGTCATCCAACTCTTTTTATTTATTTATAAGACATGTGGAATAACATTAGTATAAACTTTGACATACAAATACTTAAAGCGGGAATTATCGAAATCAGATATTTTAAAAGTTACGCGATTTAAAATTACAAGTAAAACACAAAAAATAAACGCTCAATATAAAATGAAAACATCGATATTCGGAGCACGTTGACATTTTTCTATAAAAATAAGGACTTATAAATAAATATTAACGCGTTATATAGCGAACGGCACTTAAAGATTTATCATAAATTTAAGAAGAATGCCTTTAAAACTAAAAATAATTACGACGACAATAGAGAATATTTCTATTATTTACAGTCGATGACGGACATAGATTTTGTAGATAAATAATAATTATATCTTATTTAAAGCCCTAACTTTGTCGGTTAACCGAGAATTCAATATATATACTTTTTTTATATAAAAACAACATGTTAAATAAAAGCCGGGTTATAAATATTGATCCGAAAATTAAGAATTACTACAGTCTATCCACCTTAAAAGAACTCTGTCCCAGAGTTTGGTTATGTTACATGTTAATGATACGTTCCAGAAAATGTGAGAGTACTTTTAAGTTCACAAGAGGCGATAAACGCTCGGAATCATCCATACAAATGTATCAAAAATATAAAAAGATAAAAGAGTCATTCGTACAAGATAATAACGATTACTCGGGATTCTCGATTATTCCATTTCTTGCGAATTAGAATCGATAGACAACGGATGAATCGTACAATCGAATTACGAGTCGAAAGGAAACAGTTTGTGCAAATGCCAAATGCTTAAGCCCAGTCATTTACAAATTTGTAATTACATGGGTTCGTCATGTCCATGTAATTAAAATTTAGAAACTCATGGTTCAGTAATTTATAATTTTCTTGCTCAAACGAGTGACGAGTTCGTTTCAACAAGATAATTATAAATTAGCCTACCTAAGCATCGTTTGCACAAAGCCCAAGATGAAGGGGAAATCAAATTTTCCATAGAACGAAATAATCGCATTCGTGGCATGATTTATTAAAATCATCCGAAGTGATAAGAAAATCAAAGAATATAAATATATCTTGCTACAAAAGAAATAAGTGCCCCAATTATGCACAACACGAGGTGTGATGTCAAAGTCGTACCTCAAATCAACCAGAATACTTTACGGCAGTGATCTATGAGATAACGTATACGATTGAAAATCTAAAGACGAGTATTCAAACTCGGAATTAGTAGGTAAATAACGAGTTGAATCGGCACTTGATGGTGAGTTCACGCTTATATAAAGTTGTTATCATAAAAGTTATCGAAAACTTTAACAAAACAATTGCTTCACTCGCAATGTCTTAAAAGAGCTCAATGTTTATATAAATAATCCCTTCATATAAACATACTAACGAGAAACAAATATATATATATATATGTATATATCAATATACATATTTTACAAGCTTTTGGGAGGCACAGTCGCACGGATGATTTTAAGGCAATAAAATCACTTTAGTGAAAGAGTTGTTATAGTCTATATTTTGAAAATGACCTAGTTCTTTATAACAAGTGGTCTGATACCAATCTTTAATACCCTCAATTTCACAAAGCAGCGAAATACCAGTTTGGGGCGTTACTTCATAATCACAAGCACATGTACAAAGAGAACGACTAAAAAAGATAGGCGTTTGAAAAGTTCAATCCATTCGATTAATAAAACATCAGAGTTTACAAAGAGGTCCCAACAATAATTTAATAACAAACGGTTTCAAAAGGTTTATTGAATGAAAATAAGTATTTTATTGCCTTTAGAATATCCACTGCGACTCCATGCTCCAACTACTCTTAAATCTGAGTACCTGTGAAATACATGCTAAAACGTCAACACAACGGTTGAGTGAATTCATAGGTTTGCAAGTAAAAGAAGTGGACCACAAGATTTCAAGTATTCAGTTTCCAAGGTCAGATAGCATCAGTTATCGCATTTAGCTCATGAAACCGAACATTAACATGTGTTAATCCGTTAAACTTTCAAATACAATGCGTCCAGTCGGTTTTCCGTTAAACCCGGATGGAGAGGTCAATCCCAATAGATCTATTCACAGCATTCGCGTTTACTCGACCAGTACAGTCGGTCCAAGTAATTAATGGTTCATGATTAAAAGGGATAAAATAAGCATACAGTTCAAGCACTTGCGTCCATTCGTAAAAAGTAGCATGTATCCCCTCGCTGGTTTTATAAAAATATTAAAGTAGTAAAAGAGAGGCTATGAACTCACCTTAACAAGTAAAGCGCGAATACAAGAATGAGCACAACGAGTATTATTGAAAGAAACCTTCGAACAGTAAACTTTCCTATACGTGTCCTTAATTGTTGATGATCGTCAACTTGCACTAGCAAAGCATACTGTGACTTCTTTTTATCACAAAAATAAAACTTGATGTAATTCATCCATGTCTTTACATCATAACTATCCACAAACTATTGTAATATAAAACCATTCCTTTTACTTAACAACTTTTGATCCTTTAACATACGTGTCTAGTTTGATATTCGGTAATAAAGATAGATGAGATATAAAAGTATTGTTAGATAATTGATGAAATGTATCTGTTGATCAAATATACGACACAAGACGCGTATCATTTTTTTTAAATACGTGTCATCCAACTCTTTTTATTTATTTATAAGACATGTGGAATAGCATTAGTATAAACTTTGACATACAAATACTTAAAGCGGGTATTATCGAAATCAGATATTTTAAAAGTTACGCGATTTAAAAATTACAAGTAAAACACGACAAATAAACGCTCAATATAAAATGAAAACATCGATATTCGGAGCACGTTGACATTTTGCTATAAAAATAAGGACTTATAAATAATTATTAACGCGTTATATAGCGAACGACTCTTAAAGATTTATCATAAATTTAAGAAGAATGCCTTTAAAACGAAAAATAATTACGACGACAATAGAGAATATTTCTATTATTTACAGTCAATGACGGACATAAATTTTGTAGATAAATAATAATTATATCTTATTTAAAGCCCTAACTTTGTCTGTTAACCGAGAATTCAATATATATACTTTTTTTTAATAAAAACAACATGTTAAATGAAAGTCGGGTTATAAATATTGATCCGAAAATTAACAATTACTACAGCTTAGTTGGTTATTACTGTAGGTTCGTGGAGAACTTTTCCCGCTTATCACTACCATTGACCAAACTGATGCGGAAAGGGGAGAAATTCGTCTGGACTGAAGAAAGAGAGAAGAGCTTTGAAGACCTAAAGCAGAAGTTAGTATCTGCACCTATTCTTACTCTCCCATCTGGTACAGGTGGATTTCAGATCTACAGTGATGCATCGGGGAAGGGACTTGGCTGTGTTCTCATGCAACATAGGAAAGTGATCGCGTACGCTTCACTGCAGCATAAGCCTTATGAGAAAAATTACCCCACGCATGACTTGGAACTTGCAGCAGTAGTATTTGTATTGAAGATATGGAGGCACTACTTGTATGGAGAATCATGTGACATTTTCACGGACCACAAGAGCTTGAAGTATATCTTCACTCAGCGTGAATTGAACATGAGACAGAGGAGATGGTTAGAACTTGATAGGTGTGTAAACACCCATCCTTTTTACCACTTAATTACAATAATAACCAAGCCAAAACGTGTATTTTATGTCTTTTATGTCGGAATTATGCGTGGTTTGTGTTTTTGTTGTGATTTAGGACGAAAAGGTGAAAAGTGGAGAAAACACGGGCATTCACGGGCTTTTATTGAAGAAAAAGATGAAAGACGAAGTCAAGAAGTCAAGAGTGCAAAAAGAACGGAAGTCCAAGACCAATTCTGAAGATTTATCGAAGAAAAAGTCAAAAGTCGGAAGTTTACTAAAAGCCGAAGAACTCAAGTCATATTTATTGAAGAATTAAAAGACGAATTCAAAGAAATCCCGAGCCAAAAGTCATTAAAGTCCAAGATTTAAGAAGATTAAAAGGCTTAAGGACTAATGGTGCAATTAACAAAAGATTAAGAAGAGAAGGACCTAATGATGCAATTAAGAAGAAATGAAGGAGGGGAGGAAGCTTCCTAAGCACTCCTTAATCCTCCCCTATTAATAGATTAGGAAGTTAATCATTTTTCTTTGTTGGATAGTTTGACACACTATTTCTTCCATTTTATTTACTTGCACATTTACCTTATTGCACTTTAATTACCTTGTCTTGCACCTTAATTTCCAAGTAAATTTACTTTTATTGCACCTTTACTTTTCTTGTTTAATCTCTCATTCTACCTTTCTTTCTTTGCTTGATCTTTATGTTTATGTGTTTATTATCTTGCTTATTTGATTAAAGGTTATGTTTTTATGCTTTTGATTGTTTTGGATTATTGATTCTTATAGCTTATTTGTGTTTATCTTTAAGTTTCTAAAGTTTTTATAAAAGTTATTTTTATATAAAGTTTGTTTTCGTATACTTTTTCTCATTTTGTGTTTTCAAAAGTCTTTAAATTTTAGCTTATTAGCTTTTTCTCATACGGTTTTCATTAAGTTTTTCGTTGTGTGCTTATTTGATTAATAGCTTATTAGTTGTGCTTATTTTGTGTTATCTTTACTGTATTCCGATCTCCTTGATCGGAAAAGGGTTTATTATTCCGACCAGCACTCCTTTGCTTGGTCGGAAAAGGGTTTGTGATATTCCGATCTAGGGTGAGTTTGGTATTCCGATCAGGTCTAGGTGACAGCATTCCGATCTGAGTCCACTCATCATTCCGATCAGGGTGATTGTTTTGTTATTCCGATCAAGAGGTAAGTACACATTCCGATCTGGGGTTTGTTTGGTTATTCCGATCAGGATAGGTGACAGCATTCCGATCCGGGGTTCCGTTCATCATTCCGATCTGGGGTGTTAATTTAGTATTCCGATCAGAGGCGTTTGTTTGGTTATTCTGATAGGTCTTGTGGTGACAGCATTCCGACCAAGGTGTTTCCGATCAACATTCCGATTGGGAGGTAAGTTTACATTCCGATCTTGATTCCGATCGGAATGTATTCCGATTAAGTTTGTTTTCTATTTTGTCTTGTTAAATTTTTAAGTTTACGTTTTAATGCTTTGTCAAATTTTAATTCTCGTCACGCTTTTAAATTCCCGTCATTTAGTTATTTACTTTTCAAAGTTTAAATATTGCACCCCTTTATTTTAAATTAGTTTTAGATTTATTTTACACGTCATTTACTTTTAAGTTTTGCACTTTTATTTTAAAACAACCAAAAATATTTGTTTCACCAAAAACAATAGAGTCGTACTTTGAACCGGAAATCAATTCGTTAAGATACCGAGAACACGAACTTTAACTTTCTTACATACAAAATCTCAGTTATTAAAATGGCGCCGCTGCCGGCTCTTTTCGTAAAGATTAACGGTTTTCTGTGAGAGACGCGTTGCTTTTTGGGATCCGTTCACTTGTGAACGTTATTTTTCGTGTCAAAAATTTTCAAAAAAATCCCAAAAACATTTGAAAAATCATAAAAAGCATTTCTTTTTCAAAGTTTTGCACCAAAAATATTCCTCTTTATCCTCTATTATGTTTAATTCTTTTCTTTACCCCTCTTATCTATAATTCTTCATGGATTCGTCTTATATGCGGTGTGGGAGACCATGGCATGGTTTTCAAACATGTCAATGGTTTACTTGTGAGTGGTGTGGTTTTGATATCGACGATACACAATTTGGATTTTGTCCATTTTGTAATTCAACAAATTCATACTTTAACTCTTACAATACTTTCCCACCCTCTCCCGTCTATGACAATCCCTATCCTCAAGATGCACCGGGTTTTTCTCCATACCCGTGGTGCTATATTTGTGGGGGGGCTCACGATGCTTCTTCTTGTGATCCGTCGAAGGTCTTTGAGAAACCACCGTGTTATCATCCCAGTGTATATAACTTTGAGCCCCCACGTCACACCGTCAATCATCAACCCTTGTGTGCACTTCCTCCTAAGCAAATGGCCCAACTTTTTGACACCTTTCAAAAAGTTCAAGAAGCTTGCAACAAGATGATGGAGAAATGTCAAGCGGATCAGCAACAAGAGCAGGTATCTAACCTTAATGCTTATACTCCTCCTCTTGTGCTTCCATATTATTATGACAGTGATGACGATGAGAGTCCTATTTCTTGGACCGATGAGAATGCTATTCCTTCTCCTGACTTGCCGGAGCCTAAGGATTCAACCATCCTAAGGGATGAGGATATTAGTACAATTCCTGCAAAGGAATCCGACGAATTCAATACGTCTAGTGCTGATAACCTTGTCCTAATTCCAAGTGAATCTGAGTTGACATCCGACAGTGACGATGAGTATGATGCACTTTCTTCTGATGATGTTTCTTCCACCAACACTTTGGGAGAGGATTCATTGGCTTTCTCTAATCCTCTTTTTGCTCAAGATGATGATTTTACTTCTAGTGATGACGAGTCACTATCTGATGAAGACGTTCCGAAAGAAACTTTCAAGATTTATTCGAAACCTTTATTTGATTTTGATGACGATTACACATCTAGTGAGGTGAATTCTCTCTTTGACGAAGGGATTGAGGACATTGATAGCTCTGATTCTCCTACTAATGATGAGCATGCTTTGTTAGCCATGCCCCCTTCTATCGCAGAGGTGGAGAGTTCTAACTCTACTGGAAAGGTATCGCAGGTGGAAGGTAATTCTTCTCTTACTTCTCCTACTATCTTGCCCCCTCATCCTACTAAATGCACGCCCAAGCGGGTGATGTATCCATTTCCCTCTCCGGGAAATGAGGATGAGTGTTTTGACCCGGGAGGTGACAATGACCATTTTATGATTGATAACCGTACGGCTTTGCCAATTGGGGTCCACGTCCATTTGCTTGGGAAGATGAAAATGTGATTCCTATACCCAACCCACCTCCCGAGGATCAAGATTTCACATACTTCTCGTATGTTGAAAGGACCTTCCTACCATTCAAGACTTATCCTCCTGCCTCTCCCTTATTATATTCTTCCAGGAACGAGGACAAGGTCTTTGATCCCGGTATTACATTTGAGGCTTCCCCATGGACCATTTAACTCGGGGACGATTCAGGCTCGTGACTCGGTTAACAAAAACAAGCGCTTTTTGGGAGGCAACCCAATTATCTATCTATATTTTTCTTTGTTTTTACCTTAAGTGTAGGGGGAGACCCGTTGGTGTTTGCTATTTCCTCTCTTCTACTAATCAGGGATTCGAGCGCTCAATGATCCACTCTTGATGATTCTTGACGACCCGTGATTCCGTTGTTCCCTTCTTCCTGGTTCTATCCTAAACTCTTTTCGATTCACTATTTTATATTTTCCAATATTAAAATAGGAATCTCGTTAGTTTTCTTTTCCTTAGCGAGATTTAAACAAAGTGCACAATCTCCTAAGTGTAGGGGAGTTTACTCCCACATGCTTAAACATTGAGGACAATGTTTATATTAAGTGTAGGGGGGACTTCTATCGAAGTTAAGTGGTCGTATCCTTGTATTTGTCCTCATTTTAATCGGAAAATCAATTTTTCGACATTTTTCAAAATTTTTGATCTATTTTGGCCTATTAGTTTTTCCTTTTGTATAGTTATTTTCTTTCCTTGCTAGAATAAATCTTTAATAAAGTGGTTTTAATTTTCAAACGTTGTGAATCTTTTGACTCAACCCGAGTTTACTTATCTAAGTTTACTCTAGCTAGTATCCTTAACGTGTTTAAGTCAAGTTTTGCTAGGCTTTTATATAGGGAGCTATAAAAGGCGAAAGTCTTAACTCTCACGGGTTAAGAACAAGAACTTTTCGCAAGTTCCTATAATTGATCCTAGAGAGTCGTTTATCAAGGGAACTTTAAAATGTGATTTCTAAACTTGAAAAAGTCTAAGAATTTGCAAGATCCTATAGGCGACTCGAAAACACAAAACTTTGATTTAATAGGCTAAGCATCCACGAGTCTCATTCCTTGAGATTTTAAACTGTGGAGAACGAGAGATAATAGCGCCAATTATAAGTTTGGTGTTCTTTCGTGAATTTATGTGAGTTAATTATAAGCCTATTCTCCCATCGCTTGCTAATAAATTTATCTGCAATAAATAAGGTTGTACGATTTGAAAAGTTACTTAGCTTCTAACCCAAGATCGTTTAAAAGTTGCTCTGTATGGATTAGAGTTCATAGACTAGGCATAACTTATTGAAGCGGGATGCGAAGATTGGCGAGTCCAAAAAGGTCCTAACAAGGCATGAGGGCTACATTTTGTTGCTAAAGATCCAAAAGTGATGTGAAGAATCATTTATCGAAAATCAATATGAAGGATCGAGACACACGACGAAAAGCAAAAAATCCCCAAAAGTCATGGAGAAGTCTATCCGAAAAGGCCCTAACAAGGTATGAGGATAAATAAAGCCAAGTCCAAAAAGGAGGCCGATCGTTGTATATCAAAATCCAAAATAAAGATTGGAGAAAAATGAAGAAGTCGTGGTCCAAGTATAAATCTCTCAAAACTTCAAGTGAAGAAATTCCTATATGAAGAGAAGACCATATTTCATGAACGTCTCTCAAGGTTTGAAGTATGAAGTCGCTGCCAAATATCGGTCCGAGAAAGGTCTCAAATCGCGAAGCGAGTTATGCCAAGATATGAACTTTATGAGGTCCCGAGAAGCAGTTTTAAAAGATTTTGTCCTCTAGCTAACTATTGATTAAATCGTTCACCTTATTTTCGGACTAAATAACTATCGAAATAAGTCAACAATGCATCCTCGTGATCATTCAAGACAACAATAAAATATAAGAGATACACCTAGGAATAAGGGAGCCTAAGTGAATAATTGGCCCACATGAGTTCGTGTTAGTTTACTAACTTATAATAACAATGATCTCGTTTTTAAGCTTGGTTTGGAGAAAGTGAAAACTTGAGGATGATGATTATTCACGACATTTCCAAAACCCAAGGTATGTTTTTGATTTCTTTACTTTGAATGTTTTTAATTTTCTATCTCTTTAATAAAGGCCAACGTGGATTGATTATGATGAAAAATGTAACGTGCTTTGTAACTAATGCATTGCATGAGGACATTGCAATGGTCAAGTGTAGGGGATTTGATAGGTGTGTAAACACCCATCCTTTTTACCACTTAATTACAATAATAACCGAGCCAAAACGTGTATTTTATGTCTTTTATGTCGGAATTATGCGTGGTTTGTGTTTTTTTTGTGATTTAGGACGAAAAGGTGATGTTGTTCCCATTTAATCCATAACACAAGATTCTTAGAGAGAGAAAGAGGAGAAAAGTAGAGAGAGAGAGTAGAGAGAGAAGTGGAAGGTTTACACTAAAACTATGTGTTTAATGAAATGAACCAACACCCTCTTTCACATGTGAAAGAGGGTTATATACCCCACGGCTCTAAGGCCTTTGTGGGCTTCATCTTGGTCCGGGCTTGGCTTTGTTTTGGGCTTACGCCCCTAACTTATACAATATTAGCTTAAAGTCCAAGCCCGGTTTTCCCGACTAACCTATTACAATACAAGACCTTTTAACGACTAAGATGACCTATTACATTATTGTTCGACTATATAAAATATAGGGCTAACAATCTCCCCCAATGTATCGGTCATCTTAAAAAGCTTAAAAAGCATAAGATGATTGAGTGAATACATTCTTGTAGAGGAGATCTTCCTGCTTTGGTCTTGTATCTTGGTCTTGATCTTGTTTGTAACAACTTTGTTCCTTCATGCTTTCGTGATCTTTATCTTGAGCATTTGTCATTTGACTTTGAGTGCTTGAGATCTTCATCTGTACTCCTTGTGACTAAGATAACCTATTACATTCTTACATTCCTAGGTATCTTGATTATCGCCATCTTGTGCTCTTGTGACTTCTGAATCGACATCGGTATCACAGCTACGCCACCTTCTTGATATGCAGCAACATGTATAGACACGGATAAAATGGCTTTGAACATTTCATCCTAACTCGGTAGCGTTTTACCTCCGGTCGGTGAAGACCGTTAAACGGTATTAAAATACCGTACCTGTGATCAGGTAGATTCGATTAAGAACCTCCTTGACAGGGTTTCCCGGCGGTAGTAGCCAGTTCTCTTTACTCGACCGTCTCAAAGCAGACTGCGAACGTAAAGAGTGAATCATAAGGATAAATTATCCGTCTGATTAGAGTCGTCAATTCAGATTTCCTGGAACAAGTTTGATTCTAAAAGAATCGCACCATTGTTGCTTTCCAGTTTGTCACAAGCTTCATTCATAGAGAATCTTGCGAGTTACCTACCGCAGTGCTGTTTGATGTTGACACTGGAAGGATTTCCATTCGTCACTGTGAACACTAATGAGTGTCACTCTGAATGTTCTGGCAAGATCACATGGATTTTGCGAAGAAACCTGGAATCAAGTTTGAATCAATTAAGAATCCAAACTTAGTTGCTTTCCAGTTCTCACAAGTTTGATTCGTGTAGAATCGCACAAGTTACCTACCATGAGCTTGTTTGATGCTGGCTCAAGCAGGATTTCCATCTTCATTGTGAATCGTATCACTCAGATGTTCTGGCAATATCACAAGGATAATGCGTAGGACTCGATTGTGTCCTAATGAGATGATAAATTGATCTCGTTTGGCTCTAGACTCAATAAGTGGATTTTGGTAATCGGAGGCTGGAGCAGACTGCCACCTTTTCAATATTAACTTACTCGGAGTGAGAAAGTCAATAGATACGTGTTGATCTCCGTGACAATGAGACAAGTTTCTTTTGAGAGAAACTCGAATGGCTGGGAAGGGTTGTGCATTGCATCACTGGGTCCATGATGACTTGTCTTCAATAGATGTATTGACCCGGTTTCTGCCTAAGTTGCATAGAATATTCAACTCCTTCAATGCTTACCAATACGTCATCATTAGCACCTTGTTGTGATTGTTCCAGTGCTAACTTAAGTACTTGGTCCGCATTCAGCTTCATTCCACTCCATCTTTCCTAAGGACAACTATTTCTAGCTATGGAATGTCCTTGGGTAGATCCCTCCGGTTCTGGTTGGATCATAGGACTTAGTTTCCTATCCTAAACCACCTTTTGACTCCATCGTTCCGTCGTGGATAGTAGGTTGTTTTGGGTAAAGATCGTAACCATAAAACCATTGAAAACCATTCAAAGTGCTTGATAAAAATCAAAACTTTTAACACTTGAAAGTTTTACATTTCCGAAAAGCTCCCCCTACACACATGCATCGATATACGAAATAGTTTGGCATGTGAAGGAAAGAGTTGCACTTGAGTCTTTAAGATCACATGTTGCGATATATTACATTTTAATCACATTTTCTCCCCCTATCTCTAATATAAAAATATAATATTAGAGATACCAATTGATTAAAATATGACATTTTCCGAAAAATCGTTGGGAGAGAAACATGTGTGTACGCATGAATCATGGAACATTTTCAGTCGGGTCGCTCCCCCTCAACAATATATGTGTGTCTTGAGACAAAATTTGACAAAATTTTAGAAAAACGATACCACAAAATATGTTGAGGTACGGAGTTGAGATGCCTTTTCCGATATAATATATTACATTTGACAATTTTATATCATTTTCGGAATGTGTTGGATACATAAAATATGACAATTTTAGAGATGTACCCAACAACATTAAAAGGCTTGATTTTAAAACGCTCCTCCTCAAAAATTGATCAAAATAACATATGACATTTTTAGATATAAAAACCTATTATGAGGAAGGGAGTGTTGAACACACAATTTTGAAAGATTTAGAAAAACCTTTTGAGAAATTCTTGAAAAATTGTGTTCAACGGTTTTAAAATAATCAGGATAGAAGACTTCTCTTCTATTAATTAGGGAAAGCGCACTGAAACGTACACTCCCCTTTCGGGTCCGTTTTTCATGAGCTCAAAACTATGATTGTTTTGTGACTAGCTCATGACCGAGAAAAATAAATTTCCCGTTGTGAAGGATAAGTTATCATCCGTGATAAACTTTCCTTAAGTTGAAGTTCGAGTTCTAAGCTGACATTTACTTAGAAATCGTTTTCATGAACTTAAAAACTTTGAATGTTTTTATGAGAAGCTCATGACCGAGAAAGATGAATTTCTCGTTGAGAAGGATAAGTTATCGTCCGAGATAAACTTTCCTTAGTTGAGGTCCGAGTTCTAAGCTGTGATGCGCCTAGAAGTCATAGTGAGAGAATATCAAGCAACTTCATTTGCCAAAACCTCCAAGTCTTCTGGAGTCATATACTTCATACCAAGACGGCCAACGAGATACGCAAACCTATCTTTCGATTGAGCTTTTGTAAACAAGTCTGCCAGCTGGTACTCAGTTCTGACAAAGTATAATTCCACGATGCCGCGTTCCACTTGTTCCTTGATGAAGTGATATCTGACATCGATGTGCTTGGTGCGGGAGTGCTGAACCGGATTGCAAGATATGGCTATGGCCGACTTTGAGTCACAATACATAGGTATTTTATCAAAGTGGAAGCCATAATCCGTGAGTTGAGTTCTCATCCAGAGGACTTGAGCACAACACGCGGATAGAGCCACATATTCTGCTTCAGCTGATGAGAGCGAAGTGCAATCCTCCTTCTTTGACGACCAACTGACAAGCTTGTCTTCCCCTAGAAATTGTATGCTACCAGAAGTGCTTTTACGACTATCAAGACAACCTGCGTGATCAGAATCTGAAAAAGCCGTTAGATGAAAACCGGTTTCCCTCGGATACCAGAGTCCCATGTGAATGGTATTCTTAAGGTACCGAAAGATCCGTTTAACCTCTTTGAGGTGCTTTTGAGTAGGTCTGGCTTGATATCGTGCACAATAGCATGTGGCATGATGAATGTCAGGCCTGCTGGCTGTCAGGTACATAAGTGACCCGATCATACTGCGATATCGCGTTTGATCTACGGGATATGAGTACAAGTCAGCGTCTAGGGATGTGGTCGACAATGGTGTACCAACGCGAGCACATGAGGTCATACCATGCTTTTTAAGTATCTCTTGAGCATACTTAGCTTGGTTAATGAAGATACCACGTGGGGATTGATGAATCTGGAGGCCTAAAAAGAATTTTAGCTCCCCCATCATTGACATTTCGAATCTGCTGTGCATTAATTTTTCAAAACGTTTTGAGAGTTTTGGGTTCGTAGAACCAAAAATAATGTCATCAACATAAACTTGCACCAGCATTATGTCATCCCCATATTTATTAGTAAAGAGAGTAGGATCAATAGAACCTTTGGAGAATCCTTTGGACACCAAGAAGTTTGAAAGTTCTTCGTACCATGCCCTTGGAGCTTGTTTAAGTCCATATACAGCCTTCTTGAACGATAGACTTTGTCAGGATGATGAGGATCGATGAATCCTTCCGGCTGATTCACATACACTTCTTCCTTCAAATGACCGTTGAGAAAAGCAGTTTTAACGTCCATCTGAAAAACCGTGAAGCCCTTATGTGCAGCATAAGCAAGGAATATCCTGACTGCTTCCAAACGAGCGACTGGAGCGAATGATTCATCGTAGTCTATGCCTTCTTGTTGACGGTATCCCTTAACTACAAGACGAGATTTGTTTTTGATGATGGTTTGTTCTTCATCTAGTTTGTTTTTCCAGATCCATTTGAAATCTAAAATTGACATTCCATAGGGTCGGTCAACAAGTTCCCAAACATTTAGGCGTTCAAACTGATGAATTTCGTCTTGCATTGATTCAATCCACGCATGATCAGTCATGGCTTGTTTGATGTTTGTAGGTACAGTTGAACTCACGGTGAGTGCATACATACACACATCGCCATCGGTTTCGAGTTGTCTGCGTGTTCGAACTGGTTGTGAAGGATTTCCAATGACTTGCACCAATGGATGATCACGTGTCCAATGGTGAGTGGATGGATATGGTTGGTAGAATGTATGCATGTTGGACGGATCAACATGTTGAGTAGAAGACTCTCCGACTTCGTGTACCGGTGTACCGAACGGATTGATAAATTCTTCATCGTCAGGTTGTGCATCGACTGCTTGATTGTTGTTTCCTCCTTCAGCATTGACGGTTGGTGATGTTGGTTGTATGACAGTTTCTTGAGTTTGTTGAGTATCCACTGGAATTGTCTTTTGAGCAACGGTTGCTGAAGTAGATGCAGTTGTGTCTTTTTGACTTTGTTCGGGTGCATCAGTAGTGGTGACAGCGGAAGGCTTTGACACAACTTGATTGATTCCATAGTAATATTCATCAAACATTGGATCATATAAGTCAACCAACTCATTCATATGTGTCGTATCCGTCGAGTCTGCTGTAGGAGTACTTTGTTGACATTCTTGCACGGGACGTACACTGTTTTGTGTAGGTGCCATCGCTGGACATTGAAGTGCGGGACTTGAGCTGTTGTGATCAAGTACCATGTGTGGCAATTCGTCAAAGTTCACATGAATTGTTTCGACAATGATCTTTGTTCTCTTGTTATAGACCCGATATCCTTTCGACAATGTAGCATACCCCACAAAAATACATGCATCACCTTTTTCTTTCATCTTGTCGAGATTCTCACCGTCTTTAAGGATGTAGCATAAAGATCCAAATACGTGAAAGAATTTTACAGTAGGTTTCCTGCCATTGATGATGTGGTAAGGTGTCTTTTCATGTCTAGGGATAACGAGAGAACGATTCTGAGTATAACAGGCAGTTGCAATTGCTTCAGCCCAGAAGAATAGCGGTAATTTTGAAGCAGAAAGCATTGTTCGAGCAGCCTCAACCAAAGTACGGTTCCGTCTTTCGACAATGCCGTTTTGTTCAGGAGTTCGAGCAATAGACGTTTGATGTTCGATGCCTTCTTCTTGAAAATAAGATTGCAAGTTCTTGTTCAAAAATTCAGTACCCCTATCCGTTCTTACGGTTAAGACTTGAGCTTGAAGATTGCGTTGTATCATCTTGAGAAAGTTTTTGAGAACCTCTGGTGTTTCATCTTTGGATCTTAAGAAGAAAGTCCATGTGTATCTAGAGTAATCATCAACAATCACTAGAATATACTTTTTCCCGTTAATACTCTCTACACGCATGGGACCACATAAATCCATGTGTAGAAGTTCCAATCGTCCTTTTGAGCTAGGGGTAGTCTTTGTTTTGAAAGACTTCCGTTTTGCTTTCCCCAACTCACAAGAAGAACAAAGATGGTCTTTGACGAATTTCAACTTAGGAAGACCGGTTACAATATCATTCTTAGAAAGCAAGTTGATGGTGTCAAAATTGAGATGTGACAATCGTTGATGCCATAACCATGCTTGAGATGATGATGCTTTAGCCATTAAGCAAATTGGATTTGTTGAAGATGTGTCTTGAAGAGTTACTGTGTAGAGATCAGAACCACGAGAACCTGTAAGAAGGTCATTCCCATCGTAGTCTCTAACATAGCAAGTAGATTTCCGAAAAGCCACTTCCAAATCCGCATCACAAAATTGACCAACCGAGAATAAATTGTGATTCAGTCCCTCGACGTAATAAACCCGTTTTATAGTGATATTCCCTTGAACCAAGTCTCCGTATCCGAGTATCGGTGCAAATTGATCATTTCCAAACCGTACCGTACCCAGAAACTTCTCCATGAAGTTAATGAGAAGCTTGAGATTGCCCGTCATGTGCTTTGTGCACCCGGAGTCCATTATGAATAGGATGAGTTCGACGAGCTGCAGAAGAATTAGAAGACAATGTAGCATTTGACAAATGGGATCCCTTGATAGAGACGGGTTCCAAAATAGTAGTGGGCCTAGATGCAAAGTCTACAAGCAAGCTGATATTCCTAGACCCAATCACTAAAGTGGTTAACTTAGGTACCCATTTGTATCCGGGTGGTGTATATCTTGAATACCCCCGTGTACATGTCCTAATCATGTTCTCATAAAGCTTCTTTAACCTGCTTTGTTTACGTAGAGTAGTGGATTCTAACGTACTTAGTTTCTTAAGTGGTTGCTCAGTGGATTGGTTCAAAGTTCTTGTGGGTTTACTAGTACTAGTGGGCATACGAATAGGCTTCCTAGTTCTAGCATTCACGCCATTATGATTAAGAGCACAAGCATCATGATTGAAAGTACGAACACATTTGCCACATTCAACACAAACAAATTCAACATTCGAGGTCTTAGCAGTTAAACTGTCATTACATGCAGTTACAGATGTTTTATTCTTAGAAAACTTAAAATTCCTACGGTGATCTTCTACTTCATTCTTCTTCCCTTGACTATTGTTAGGCATGACTCTATCTTCAATTCTAGTGCTCTTAAGCTGTGGTCCGCTAACACTAGTAGTGGGATTTACTCATGTAGAAGAAGACACACGTTGATTAGTTTTCCTAGTATTTTAAGGTAACTGCGTTGTTCCAGTTTGAGTGGACCTAGTGTTCATCTTATACATTCCAGGTGCTATCACATTAGTGCTCTTATCATTTCCTATCTTAGGCAAAGTCTGTGGGGGTTGTCCCAAAATAGATGTTTTAGGGCATTTAACCGCATTCGGTTGACGAACGGCAGATGGTTTACCCAAAACAGACTTTCCTTTCATTTTCTCAATGAGTTTCTGTAACTCACTAATGGCAATGTCCCTTTCTTTTAGCTGAGCTTTCAAATCATTTATTTCGAAATCTTTTTCATTTAGTAGACGAAACGAAGAAGCTGACATTTCTTGACACTTTTTATGATTATGAGATTTTTCACCTTTTTGTAAAGCAAGTTCAAGAGAAATGGAGTGTTTCTCAAGTTGAGAAAAACTTTTCGAAAGTTTTTTATATGACTGAATTTGTTTCGAAAGCTCTACTTCAAGATTGCGACATTTCGCGTCCGATTCTGACACTAAACATGCTACATGACAATATTGATCCAGATCGGTATACACACCAAGTATAGCATTCATATGGTCAGCATAAAAATATTCCTTGGAAAGTCGATCAATTTCGTTAGAAAGTTGGTGTTCTTGTGTCTTTAATTTAATTTGAAGAAAATCAACTTCATCTTCAAGAGATTTGACATAGCTTAAATCAGTTAACATTTCCTCAGTGAGAGCATTATAAAACATTTCCACATTTTTTGAAAGATCATCAATGGTTGGAACAATGCATTGTTGGATGACGACTTCTACTTGTGGGTTAGGTTTAATATTCGAAATGGTATCCCTAGAAACTTTTTCATAGTCGACGACACCTTTGTACAAATTTAAAACCCCTTGTTTTATAAACTCAAATTGCTGAACACTTTTGCTTTTCTCATCCCATTTACGTTTTTCATCCAAAATTCGCTTTTCTAACAAAATTGATTGCTTTTTGAAACTCCTTTTTAAAGAAACTTTCTTTTGTGGTTCATCACTTGGTGGTGGAACACTGTTATACATCTTTTGTTCTTTTAAAAGTTCTTTTTGAGGGACAAACTTAATATGATTGTTAGAATCAGAAAGGTTTATTAAATCACTTAAGTTTGATCGACTTTCTTCTTGTTGACGAATGATTTCGTCGCAGTCAGGGGAGAGCATAAGAGCAAGATTATCAACATAACAACCGATATCATAAAGAGCAGGCTTGGTACTTTGAGCTTTCTTGAGATATTCAGGCTTGACAAAACTCGTTTTCATATTTCTATTGAGCATATTCATAGTTTGAATAGACTGACCCGTTTTGTAAACAATGTTGTTTAACGTGTCGACTCTCTTTTCCAAAGCAAGATTTTTTTCAATATCCTTTTCTTCACGAGTTTTATAAAGCTCAGTTTGTTCTTTGTTAACCGACTCTAATTCAGTAATTTGGAGTTTATGTAGCAGCAGTTGTTCTTCAAGTTCCGATATCTTCTGTTTTGACATATGAATTTCGTGTGCTACTTCAGAACAATATTGTTCGTTGAGCACCTTACGTTCATATACCAAACCATTAGCTATTGCAACCCGTCGATCAGCTTCTTTTACATAATCACACTCTTTAAGCCTGTCTATCTCCTCGGCTAAGGATGTGTTTGCTTGCTTCAAACGTTTATTAGCTTCTTTGTTTTCATCAATTTCACGTTTTAAAGAATCAATAATAGACGCAAGCAAATCACGGTCCTCATCCGAGTCAGTATCTTGAACAGCTTTTCCGTCATCATTACACATATGCTGTGAATCCGTAGAGATATTGCTATCCTCCGTGTCCATTACATATGTGTCATTGATGCTTTCGGGTTGCTCAGGATGCCGTCGTTCATTAGCAAACACATTATAGTTATCATGTGATGGTACCTTTTCAAGTGGCTCAGAATCATAGATGGGTCCAGAAGTATCATCAGTCTCTGGGATCACTTCTTGAATCTTTGCCATGTACACATAATGTGCCTCTAACTCTTGATCATCGGCTTCATCATCAGTGTCATCACGCCAGTCAACTTCATCTGCTGTGAGTGGAATTCCTGCTTCTTCTTTCTTGCACAGTAACATCTTTTCCTTGTGATATCCCGAATCCTTAACCCGTTTTGGCTTCTTACATTCCCTAGCCATGTGACCAAATCCCTTGCAGTTGAAGCATTGAATCCCAGTCTTCTGCACCACCGGAGTGCCTACAGTATCTCTAGCCCCAACTTGATTCAGCATCCTCTGATTATCATACCTAGCATCACGATCATACCTAGGTGCATGATCAACTTCCTTATATCTAGCATTGGATGATGATCTGAGGTTGTTGTTGGTAGGTTTGTAGATCTTCTTATAAGTTGTGGTGAGTAAAGACATGAGTTCTTCAATCTTCTTGTCCCTTGAAGTTTGTTCATCATCACTGTCTCCATCTGACTCGGTGTCATACTTTGGAGGTAGAGTGGGGACAATTGCTTTTGCTTTGTGTTTAGCAACAGCTAGAGGTTTGGTGGATGAGCTTGATGACTTTGAGGAATGAGTAGGTGGTTGTTGACGGGGAACGGGTTTTGTTGAAGTAGCAGCCACAAAAGCAATAGAATTAGCAGACCGTTCTGCCTTTTCAGCCCTTAGTTCATTCACTTCATTCTGATGTTGTTTCAAGATATCATAAAGTTTGTGGTAAGATATAGTCTTGATATCCTCCCTTTGTTTGACCAAAGTCACAAACCTCTGCCATTCCGGTTTGAGTTGAAGTAGAAACTGAACATTGGCATGATGATTGGAGATGGTGCACTGATTTCTGACAAGCTCATTCATCATTTTGTAGAATCTCGAGTAATATGAGTCAATGGATTCACCATCTTCAGATGTGAATTTTCCAAACTCCCAAAGTAGATTAGTCTCGAGATCTTGAACATTGATTGACTCACCTTGCTTCAATCGATGAATTGCATTCCACATTTCCATAGCATTAGGACATGCATCAACTGTGGAATAGATATCATTATCAATTCCAGTGAGTATGAAATTTACAGCATCAGCTTCAGCTTGGAGGAGTTTCTTTTTCTCAGCAGAACATGTGTCAAAATCCTACTTAGCTCGTATAGTTGATGAAGTACCATCCTCTGCCTGTGTTGTAATTGGTTTGAATTCAAAAACTGGAGGTGGGTTCTCAAGGCAGTGACGAAGAGCAGTTCGGTTTTCTTTTCCATCGAGAAATCTAAGAAAACGAGATCTCCATTGAACGTAGCAACCGGCAGTGAGCACAGGTGGGTTACCGTTGCCACCTTGTTCCAAACGAATTTGATTAGCAGTTGCAATGTTGATGTTGTTGTTAGACATGGTGAATACTTGTGGATGAATTGTAGATCTTAGTGGATTTGTTGTGATGATGTGTGGTTAAAATTGAAATTCCGAAAATTCAAAAAAAAAAAAAATTTCTCAGTCCGACAATAAATTCCTCAGTCTGACAAAACGGTAAGCCGAAAAATTTTGTATCGCCAAATTTTTAATCTTCGTGTAAACTATGTTCCGAAACTAGTCTAGATAGTGGCTAAGTCTAAAAATTACTCAAACAAAATACCCATCGGAATACATATCGGAATGTCCAGATCGGAATGCTCAATCGGAATGCTCAATCGCAATGCTCAGATCGCAATGCTCAGATCGTAATGTCCAGATCGTAATGTCCAGATCGTAATGTCCAGATTGGAAAGCCTGTCGGAATACTCAGATCGCAAAGCCTATCGGAATGTCCAGATCGCAAAGCCTATCGGAATGTCCAGATCGCAATGTGGCTGTCAAAATTCAAGCAGAGTAACGACTTAAAATACTTCCTTATTCCCGTCGGAATCCAGATCGCAAAGTACGATCGGAATGTCCAGATCGGAATAAGTAACAAAAACCCACGATCGCAATGTAGAACCAAACCCTTTCCGATGGTAAGGTTATTGCGATGGAAGCCCAAGTACAATTTGTACTTTCCGATGGAAGTTTCTGCTAGAATTTCGGAATGAAGAAAAACAAGAGATTTCGCAACTTTTGATCCAAAAAATTTGTGTTTTAGCCAAAACCAAGATACCTAAATCACTGCTACTAGTATGTAGATGATTTGTATCAAGAAAAGACCATAAAAACACAAAAAAAAAGATATGGGACGTGAGATATGGATCAAAAAGGCCACGAAAAATCAAGAACACCACACACGAATCTTCAATCACCTATCCACTATAGGCTCTTGATACCAAATGTTGTTCCCATTTAATCCATAACACAAGATTCTTAGAGAGAGAAAGAGGAGAAAAGTAGAGAGAGAGAGTAGAGAGAGAAGTGGAAGGTTTACACTAAAACTATGTGTTTAATGAAATGAACCAACACCCTCTTTCACATGTGAAAGAGGGTTATATACCCCACGGCTCTAAGGCCTTTGTGGGCTTCATCTTGGGCCGGGCTTGGCTTTGTTTTGGGCTTACGCCCCTAACTTATACAATATTAGCTTAAAGTCCAAGCCCGGTTTTCCCGACTAACCTATTACAATACAAGACCTTTTAACGACTAAGATGACCTATTACATTATTGTTCGACTATATAAAATATAGGGCTAACAGGTGAAAAGTGGAGAAAACACGGGCATTCACGGGCTTTTATTGAAGAAAAAGATGAAAGACGAAGTCAAGAAGTCAAGAGTGCAAAAAGAACGGAAGTCCAAGACCAATTCTAAAGATTTATCGAAGAAAAAGTCAAAAGACGGAAGTTTACTAAAAGCCGAAGAACTCAAGTCTTATTTATTGAAGAATTAAAAGACGAGTTCAAAGAAATCCCGAGCCAAAAGTCATTAAAGTCCAAGATTTAAGAAGATTAAAAGGCTTAAGGACTAATGGTGCAATTAATAAAAGATTAAGAAGAGAAGGACCTAATGATGCAATTAAGAAGAAATGAAGGAGGGGAGGAAGCTTCCTAAGCACTCCTTAATCCTCCCCTATTAATAGATTAGGAACTTAATCATTTTTCTTTGTTGGATAGTTTGACACACTATTTCTTCCATTTTATTTACTTGCACATTTACCTTATTGCACTTTAATTACCTTGTCTTGAACCTTAATTTCCAAGTAAGTTTACTTTTATTGCACCTTTACTTTTCTTGTTTAATCTCTCATTCTACCTTTCTTTCTTTGCTTGATCTTTATGTTTATGTGTTTATTATCTTGCTTATTTGATTAAAGGTTATGTTTTTATGCTTTTGATTGTTTTGGATTATTGATTCTTATAGCTTATTTGTGTTTATCTTTAAGTTTCTAAAGTTTTTATAAAAGTTATTTTTATATAAAGTCTGTTTTCGTATACTTTTTCTCATTTTGTGTTTTCAAAAGTCTTTAAATTTTAGCTTATTATCTTTTTTCTCATACGGTTTTCATTAAGTTTTTCGTTGTGTGCTTATTTGATTAATAGCTTATTAGTTGTGCTTATTTTGTGTTATCTTTTCTGTATTCCGATCTCCTTGATCAGAAAAGGGTTTATTATTCCGACCAGCACTCCTTTGCTTGGTCGGAAAAAGGGTTTGCGATATTCCGATCTAGGGTGAGTTTGGTATTCCGATCAGGTCTAGGTGACAGCATTCCGATCTGAGTCCACTCCTCATTCCGATCAGGGTGATTGTTTTGTTATTCGATCAAGAGGTAAGTACACATTCCGATCTGGGGTTTGTTTGGTTATTCCGATCAGGATAGGTGACAGCATTCCGATCCGGGGTTCCGATCATCATTCCGATCTGGGGTGTTAATTAAGTATTCCGATCAGAGGCGTTTGTTTGGTTATTCCGATAGGTCTTGTGGTGACAGCATTCCGACCAAGGTGTTTCCGATCAACATTCCGATTGGGAGGTAAGTTTACATTCCGATCTTGATTCCGATGGGAATGTATTCCGATTAAGTTTGTTTTCTATTTTTTCTTGTTAAATTTTTAAGTTTACGTTTTAATACTTTGTAATTCTTGTCACGCTTTTAAATTCCCGTCATTTAGTTAGTTACTTTTCAAAGTTTAAATATTGCACCCCTTTATTTTAAATTAGTTTTAGATTTATTTTACACGTCATTTACTTTTAAGTTTTGCACTTTTATTTTAAAACAACCAAAAATATTTATTTCACCAAAAACAATAGAGTCGTACTTTGAACCGGAAATCAATTCGTTAAGATACCGAGAACACGAACATTAACTTTCTTACATACAAAATCTTTTCATTAAAATGATCAGCACTAGACTTATTAAAAAAAATTAGTTTATTTTATTTATTTTTTTTTTTCATTAAGCTTAACGGTTTCTAGTGAGAGACGCATTGAATTTTGGGATCCGTTCTTTGAACGTTATTTTCCTTGCTTCAAAAATTTTCAAAAACAATAAAAAATACAAAATTCTTGAAAAAATACAAAAACATTGAAAAATCATAAAAAGCAATTCTTTTCCTAAGGTTTGCACCAAAAAGATTATATAGATATTCTCTCTGTGTATATTTTTCTTCTGCAGGTGTATGCGTACTAGATCTTCGAACTATTCTGAGCCCGAGACTCGTGAAGATCTAGATATGGCTGGTGTTCATAACAACAATAATAACCCACCTCTACCCAATTTAAATAACAATAACAACAACAACAACAATGTCCCCCTACTTGATTTACGAACAATGGAGGAATTGTGTCAACCCACCATGAACGGACGCGGAGGCCCGATTGCGCCGATGCACATCACGGCTCAGGAGTTTTCGTTGAAGCATCACATGATCCAACAAGTGAAAACTAACCCATTTCGTAGAATTCTGGATGATGCCACCAACAAACACCTCGACAAATTCATTACCATCACCCAAAGCATGAAGTCACCCGGTGTTTCTATGGATGAACTTCGCCTTCAACTATTTCCCCACTCACTTTCTCACCATGCCGAAAAATGGTTTGACCGTCTCCCAAAGAATTCTATTCATACTTGGAATGACATGACTCAACGCTTTTTCTCGCACTACTTCCCACCATCCATGGTCACAAGCCTTCGTAACCAAATTAGTGGATTCATGCAAGACAATGATGAATCGCTCTTTGATGCTTGGGAACGATACAATGATTTAATCGACCGCTGTCCAAATCACAACATGCTCCCCGTCACTCTCATTGATACTTTCTACAATGGTCTCACTTTTCGTGATCGTGACACGATCAACGCCGCCGCTGGTGGTACTTTTATGAAAAGGAGACCGGAGGAGTGTAGAGAGTTGATTGAAAACACGACTACTCACCACAAGAATTGGGATTCATCCGCATCCTCAAGATCTAACTCGAGAGTCAATGTTTCTTCTACTACTTCCAATCCCGAGATAACCGAACTTACCCAACAAATCGCAGAGATGAACAAGAATTTCATGACCATGGCCACAAACCACTTTTAACAAGCTAAGGCCGTTTCTATTTCTTGTGACACATGTGGTGGTCCTCATTCTTACAATGATTGTCCTTCCACTCAAGTCAATTTTTGTGAAAACGTTAACGCGGCAAACGGTACTTATCCCACAGGAGGCTATCAAGCTCGTCCTCAAGGAGACCGTAACTTGCTAAGTTATCGTTCAACCAACTATCTTGCACCACCCGGTTTCCCTCCTCCAAACCAAAACCTAAAACAAAGCTATAACCGAAACAACCAATCCCAACCTCGTGCTACCAATCAATATCAATCCCAAAGAAACCCATACCCAACTCAAGGAAATTCTCAAGCTTACCAAGCTCCACCTCTCAATCAACTGATGGCATTGAATCCAGACGTCGAGACGTTCATGAAGACTAATAGAGAGATGGTGACGAATCTTCAGAGTCAATTCGTCAACTTGAAGGGAGAAATGGCGAAACAAGGGAATGATATTCGAGCCGAGCTAAGGAATGACATGGCAAAACAAAGCAATGATATTCGTGCAGACATGAGAGACTCTTTCAGCACTCAAGCACTTAACATACGTGATATGATCGGTTCGCTCTTCCAAGGTAATCAACCCTCTTCTTCGGGTACTCTTCCGAGTAACACCGTTGCGAACCCAAGAGAGGAGATGAAAGCAATCACCACTCATAGTGGAAAAGGTTATACGGAACCCGAGCTTCCTACACCTCCACCCGTGATTGTGAACAAGGAAAAAGAGCAACTTTCCTCACCTCCTTTGCCTTCTACCCCCATTCCCCCACCACCCGCGGCTGTGAGTGATCCTACCCCCCTAAAGCCTTCTTCTTCATCCAATATACCTTATCCTTCAAGGTTGAGGAAAGAGAAGCAAAAGAGCAAGGATGATATTCAAGTTTCAAACTTTCTCAAAATGTTTAAACAATTGAATTTTAACATCTCCTTTGCCGAGGCTCTCGCTCACATGCCTAAATACGCGAAGATGTTTAAAGATCCTCTTAGTGACAAGGAGAAGCTTCTTGACATTGCTCAGACCCAACTTAATGAGAATTGCTCTGCCGTTCTCTTAAGGAAATTGCCCACCAAACTTGGTGATCCGGGTCGCTTCTTGATTCCTTGCAACTTCCCGGGAGTAGAGAATTGCATGGCCCTAGCCGATCTAGGTGCCAGTATAAACTTAATGCCTTTAAGCATTTGGAAGAAATTATCTCTCCCCGAGCTAGTCCCCACCAAAATGACATTGGAATTAGCTAACCGTACGGTTGCTTATCCAGTGGGAATAGCCGAAGACGTCTTCGTTGGCGTTGACAAATTCACCTTCCTGGCGGATTTTGTTGTCGTTGACTACGAGATGGATCCTCGTGTTCCATTAATCGTTGGACGTCCCTTCTTGAGAACCGGTCGCACTCTCATTGATGTAGCCGCGGGCGAAATAATCATGAGTTGGTGACGGTAAAATTGTCTTTAACATGGGTAAGATTTCTAAGCAACCTTATTCATATGAGAGTGTTAATGCTATTGATGTTCTCGATGAGGCTTGTGCAGAACATTTTCATGATGCTTGCAAAAGTACTCTCTCTTCTCTACCCAATGTTGAGACCGTTGCCTCAATTACTCCGTCATTGACTCCTTTGGAGAAAGTGACTTGGATGATTTTGAAGCTAGCTTGGGTCCTCTCAATCTTAAGTATGATGATTCTTCCACCGATTGGGATGAAGACATTCGTACTATTGAGAGACTTCTCAATGAAGACCTGTTTTCTCCTCTTTCTCCTAAAGAGGTGACTAATGATGATCCATTGTTAGTTACGCCATCTATTGAGGATCCTCCTACTCTTAAGCTTAAGGACCTACCTCCTTATCTTGAGTATGTTTTCCTTGAAGACAACAAGAAGTTACCAGTCATCATTGCAAAGGACCTGAAAGAAGAAGAAAAATCCCGACTTATCGCCGTGTTGAAGAAACATAAAAGAGCTATCGCTTGGAAAATCTCCGATATTCGCGGAATTGATCCTCACTTTTGCACACATAAAATTCTCATAGAGGACGACTTTAAGCCCACAATTCAAAGCCAAAGAAGGGTGAATCCTAAAATCCATGACGTCATCAAAAAAGAGGTTATTAAACTTCTTGATGCGGGTATGATTTACCCTATTTCGGATTCACCATGGGTTAGTCCAGTCCATTGTGTGCCTAAGAAAGGCGGCATCACCGTTGTGCCCAATGCAAACAACGAGTTGATTCCTACACGTCTCGTTACTGGGTGGAGAGTTTGTATAGACTACCGCAAACTCAGTGATGCCACGAGAAAGGATCATTTCCCTCTTCCTTTTATGGACCAAATGCTTGAACGTTTAGCGGGTAATGAATATTACTGCTTTCTTGATTGTTTCTCGGGTTATTTCCAAATACCCATCGATCCCCAAGATCAAGAGAAGACAACATTCACTTGTTCCTATGGCACATTTGCTTACAAAAGAATGCCTTTTGGCTTATGCAATGCCCCCGGGACTTTCCAAAGGTGCATGTTGGCTATCTTCCATGACATGGTTGAGAAAACCATGGAAGTCTTCATGGATGATTTCTCGGTCTTTGGGGATTCCTTCTCTTCTTGCCTTGCTAATTTGGAACGTATGCTTAAGCGGTGCAAAGACACTCGCCTTGTTCTGAATTGGGAAAAATGCCATTTTATGGTAAAAGAAGGCATTGTGCTAGGACACAAAATCTCTAAAGCCGGTCTTGAAGTCGACCGTGCTAAAGTAGATGTCATAGCCAAATTACCTCCACCTTCAACCGTGAAGGGTGTGAGAAGTTTTCTGGGTCATGCGGGCTTCTATCGTCGATTTATTCAAGATTTCTCTAAAATCGCTCGCCCGATGACCCACCTCTTGGAAAAAGATACTCCTTTTATCTTTTCTAAAGAGTGTATCGAAGCCTTCAATCTTTTTAAGGATAAGCTAACTAAGGCACCGGTCTTGGTTACCCCTAATTGGAAGCTACCCTTTGAATTGATGTGCGATGCTAGCGATTTTGCTATTGGTGCGGTTTTGGGCCAAAGAGTGAATAAACACTTCCAACCAATCCACTATGCTAGCAAAGCAATGACGGGGGCTCAATTACATTATACGACAACCGAAAAAGAGCTTTTAGCTGTTGTCTATGCTTTTGAAAAATTTCGCCCCTATCTTGTTTTATCCACCACAATCGTATACACGGACCATTCCGCGTTGAAGTACTTGATGACTAAGCACGACTCTAAGCCAAGACTTCTTCGCTGGGTTTTACTCCTTCAAGAATTCAACATTGAAATTCGTGACAAAAAGGGAGCCGAAAACCTAGCAGCGGATCATCTGAGTAGACTTGAGGATCCATATCAAGGGGATCATCCAAACCAAGAGATCAATGACTCTTTTCCCCTTGAGACCTTGATGTCTATTCACTCCAATCTTGATGACACCCCGTGGTTTGCGGACATTGCAAACTACTTAGCGGGTGGTATTCTCATCAAAGGGTTAACATCCCAAGAAAAGAAGAAGTTCTTTAAAGATGTTAAGACTTACTTCTGGGATGACCCTTATCTATTCAAACAATGTGCTGATCTGATCATTCATCGATGTGTTGATGGACCAGCAGCTTTGCAAATCCTTGATGCTTGCCATAAAGGACCCACTGGTAGTCACTTTGGTCCCACCTACACCGCTAAGAAAGTGTTTGACTCTGGATTCTATTGGCCCACCATTTTTCGTGACGCTCACGAAATGGTTAAGCATTGTGATGCTTGCCAACGCCAAGGCAAGATCACACATAAAGATGAGATGCCTCAAAATTTCATACAAGAATGTGAAATCTTTGACGTATGGGGCATCGACTTTATGGGTCCATTTCCATCATCCAAAGGGAACAAGCATCGTAGGGACTTACATTTTAACGTAGGAGATCACATTTTCGTTAAGGTTTCGCTGGCACGTGGTGTTAGACGTTTTGGAATCAAAGGGAAGCTCAGTCCTCGATTTATCGGACCGTTTAATGTCATTGAACGGGTCGGTAAAGTATCTTACCGTTTAGCGTTACCTCCATAGCTTTCTTAAGTTCACGATGTTTTCCATGTGTCCTTACTCAGAGGGTACAAGTATCATCCCCTTCACATGGTTCAATATCCACTGGAACAGATTCGTGAAGATCTCACTTTCATAGAAGAACCCGAACGAGTTCTTGACAGACATGAACGAGTCATGAGAAGGAAGACGATTCCATTCATCAAAACCCTTTGGATGGATCATACCGAGCGGGAAGCCACTTGGGAAACAGAGGAGTCTATCGGGGATTCTTACCCTCATTTCATATTTTGAATTCGGATATGTTCTTCTTTTCCAGTTTACTTTATCTATAATTCGGGGACGACTTATTCTTTTTAGGGGGGAAGAGTTGTAAAACCCGCATGCTTTTACCATGAATAGTACCCTTATGATCGTATGTACATGATTAGAACTTTCCTTTTATAGCACGTTTAAGTTTCACGAACAAGAATTACAAGTATTACGTACGTGTAATAACACGATAAGTATTTATTACGTTTTAAGACACGATAATTATTTCAATAATAATTATAATCACGAACATACGAACATGAAATCATGAACGTAAATAATCATGAGCTTAGTATTACATATGTATGTATATTTATTACGATCATGAATAAATATAATAAGACACGAGCGATAACTATTTAAATCACGTAAAACACAAACACGAGAACACACTTATTATTAGACACGAGAAAACATTGGGTTATCCCATGTGGGCCCCCTACCCGCGGCTAAAACACAAGAAAAGGGCCAAGCCCATGCAATTTTCACTAAACATGAAATAAAGGGAAAACTTGTTTCATAATAAAAAAAATTAGAAAAAAAACAAGAAAACCCTAAATCTCTTTTGCTCTCTCTCTTGGCCGCCGGGTAGAACACACACCAAGGGTGTGTTTGGTTGATTTTTGGTGATTGATTTATTGCAAGGGTGTTAGTGTGTTCGTTCTCCTTTGATTCACGTAATCGGTAAATCCTAAAACCCTTTTCTTTATATTGTTTTGATTAATTGATCACATGAAATCATGAGTTATTTAATAACAAGTTATTAATCATGTAATTAAACATGGGGGGTAAAATAAATCATGGTTAAGGGGTGTTTGTTTTGGCCGACGCAAGGAACCGAGCCCCAAGGGGTTCTCGGCTTGTTTTGTTTCGCACCAACCGAGACCTCAAGGTCTCGGTGTGCAATAAATTAAATTAATTATTTTACAAGTTTATTTTAACAAGAATAAATTAAATTAATTAAAACATGTACATGATTAATTTAATTTATACATGACTTAGGTTATTAATATTATTATTAATACATGAATTTTAACGTAAGTAATTATCATTTTATTTAGACTATATAATTTATTAATTATTGAAATCATGACTTATAATTAATTAATTTACATGACTTAGGTTATATTATTAATAGATAATAATACATGTCTTAACCTAAGTATTTTTCACTTTTATTTAATTAAATCATGTTAAATTTAATTAACTACTTTAACCTATAGTTTATTTAATTTACATGAAATAATTAATAAACTATACTATATATCGCATGACTTAGAATATAAATCAGTAAACACTTAAGCTTATATTATTAGCTTAATAATCCAGCTTATTTCTATTTATGGAAACATTCTATTTTTAGAAACTTATTTAATTAAGGCAGCTAATCTATTTATGGAAACTTTCTATTTTTAGAAACCTATTTACTTTATGCATTAAATCTATTTTTGGAAACTTTCTATCTTTGGAAACTTTCTATTTTTGTAAAATTTCTATTTTTGTAAACTTTCTATTTTTGGAAACTTTCTATTTTAGGAAACCAGCTATTTATAGAAAGTTACTTATTATTACACAACAAGTATAATAATACAAGAAGTACAAGAAATACGTAATCAAAATAGACATAATACATGATAAACACAGTATAAAGCTTTAATCAGTAAAACATGACATGAACATATAAAACAAGCTAAGACATGATATAAAACCAGTTACGTATTCAGTAATCAGATACTTATACATCTATGTATTTATGAAGCACTAGTGATACCGAAGTAGGACTCTCTTCCGTTCGTCTTCTTCGTTCACTGGACACAAGGTACGGATTCTCCGGCCTTTCAGTATGGACATTCTTCCTTATTAGGATTCCACGTATGAAGCCAACGGTTTTCCCCAGTATATGTTTTATATGTTTTTGAATTGCTTATGTTTAATTAGATACCTAAAGCCATATACATGCATGACCAGTTTCACCTAGTTATGGAGGTACCATAACCATAACACTGGAGGCACTAGTGTTATGACTCCACCACGACGGAGTGATAGCTCGTGGCGTCCCTTTAGCTTTTGGCCATAATATTATTATCAAGTGGGGCGTATGGGTGCATCCTAGTTTACATGTTTTCAGCAGATTATTTAGGTGAATGTGGTGTGTGCCTTGCATCCTTCACAAGGAGTTTATCCCTCCTACCTAAACCAGTATATTAAATTAGAGGCAGCCCCTCTAATTTGCATGACGAGGTCACCCCTCCAAGTATTCATGCACGTTGATAATTCATGACCTATATTGACTAATGGTAAATATGTTAAACAGTTTTTACAAGATAAACATAAGGCTTTTCAATCTATAAAACCAGTTTTAATAAGATATACCAGGTTATCCAGGACTTGGTCTTTTCCGTTGCTTTATGCTTATATGATTATGTTATTCATGCTTTACTTGTATATTCGTGCACTGAGCGTTATGCTCAGCCGTTTTCGTTTTCATGTTCCCAAAAAGGCAGGTACTCAGGGACGCTCGTAGACTTTAAGCGTACGTGCATATGGATTGGAAGCTTCTTACCCTTCTTTACTTTATGCATTTCTTTATACTTTGATACTCATTTCCATGGACATTGTTTAGTCCTTTTCATTTACAGTATTTATGTTTGTGTGTGATGAGTTCTACTTTTGGGGTACCGATGTTTGATTCCAGTATTTCCTTTATGGTCATGTGATGTTTAATACATTTATCCTTGTATGCTTTGATGACACACTATAATCACGCGTGACATTCCATTTACCAAAATGGGATGTTACACTGTTGGTACATCGGGTCATGCCCCTCAGAAACTAGCAACATCAGGCCGTGTGTTCACCAGTACTAGGGACCAGATCAACAAGTCTTCAATTACCATTACTGGCATCTTATTTATGTATGGACATGCTGCATGCGTTTTATTTGATACGGGTGCGACCCATTCAGTTATATCCACTACTTATGCTGCTCTTATTAATAACACACCTACACCACTTGAGAATTTGTTAAATATACCCACGCCTATGAGAGACTTTGTTCGCATTACACAAGTGTACAGAAATCTTCCCTTAGAACTGTATGACAAGATTCGTCTTGTCGACGCACTTCCTTTGGACATGTGCGAATTTGATATGATTTTAGGCATGGAATGGTTAGCAAAACACCAGGCCACGATTTATTGCCATACATATCGAGTTATGTTCGATGATGTTCAAGCTCCAGAATACATTCATAATGTTTTTATACCAGGAAAGTCTACACAAATCATTTCTGCCTTGCAAGCACGTGCCTTACTACCTCATGGTTGCGAAGGTTTCTTGGCTACTATTTACGACGCTACAGCTGAAGCTCCATCTTTTCATGACCAGTCGATTGTTTCAGCATTCCCAGATGTGTTTCCAGAAGAAATTCCGGGTATACTACTTATCCGTGAAGTGGAGTTTGGCATTGAGCTCTTTCCAGGAGCTGAACCTATCTCCAAGGCTCCTTATCACATGGATCCTATTGAGCTCAAGGAGTTGAAAGACCAGCTGTAGGAGTTACTGGAGCGAGGTTTTATTCGCCCGAGTGTATCGCCATGGGGTGAATCGGTGTTATTCGTTTAGAAGAAGGACGACAGCATGCGATGGTGCATTTACCGTGAGCTGAACAAGATCACGATCAGAAACCGTTATCCATTACCACGTATTGATGATCTATTTGACCAACTACAAGGTGCCAAGCACTTTTCCAAGATTGACCGACGGTCAGGCTACCGTCAGCTGTGAGTGAAGGAGCAGGATATTTCTAAGACTGCTTTTCACACATGTTATGGTCACTATGAGTTCGTGGTCATGCATTTCGGACTCACAAACGCTCTAGCGGTATTCGTGGATTTGATGAACCGCATTTTTCATGAGTTTCTAGAAAAAATTGTCATTGTATTCATTGATGACATTCTGATCTTATTGAAATCTAAGGAAGAACACGAGGAGCATCTTCGCACGGTACTACAGATTCTTCGCCAGAAGCAACTATATGCAAAATTTTCCAAGTGTGAATTCTGGTTAAGTAAGATGGCATTTCTGGGCCATATCGTTTCAGCAAAAGGGATCACCATGGATCTTGCGAAGGTTGAAGCTATCACAAAATGGCCAAGACCGACATCTCCAACAAAGGTTCGTAGTTTTCTAGGTTTAGCTGGATATTATCGCAGGTTTGTGGAGAAACTTTCACGGTTAGCCTTTCCTTTGACTAAGCTAATGCGTAAGGGAGAGAAATTCGTCTAGAATGATGAGCAGGATAAGAGCTTTGAATAACATAAGCAGCGTTTGGTGTCTGCACATATTCTTACTCTCCCATATGGCATAGGTAGATTTCAGATTTATAGCGATGTTTCGGAAAGAGGACTTGGTCGTGTACTTATGCAACATGGGAAGGTGATTGCCTATGCATCACGACAGCTTACGCTGTAAAAGCCACTATAAAATACAAATAAACCTTTAATGCACGAAAATACGGATTAATTAAAACTTTACGATCAATTAGTATATTACACGTAGCATGCACATTTAACGTAAATATTACGTACCTAAATTAATCACTACAAGTATTATGTATGTAATTATTATTAACTCACAATAAGTATATACGCATAATATTTAAAAATATGATAAGAAATAAAATACGATGTTAAAAGACGAACTCACGCCATAAATAACAACTCGCGGGATTAAATTAAATCAAAAATGAAACTTATAGATATTAGGGTTGTTTGGACGGTTGGGCAAGGAAAAACAAAGGGCTTTAAGCGCGGCCCATTTAACTTAACAAGTAACTAAAACTCATCACATGGAAATCATTATTCTAGTTTCACTGAAAACATGAAAACCCTAAAATCATTCGTTGTGGCCTCCGGATATTAAGAAGAAAAACAAGAAAGAAAATTGGTTCGATCCTTGATGAATGTTTAGGTTTTGTTCGTGTCCATATCATTTAATCATTCACAGAACGGTATGCCCTTAATCTTGAGTCCTTTTTATTTTCGTTCTTTAATCACGAATTAATCAAACCAAACAATAAAAACATGTGTATAACAAGATTAGAAACCAGGTGGGTTGGATTTATGGGGCTTTGTTTCGGGTTTCATGAAAAACTGAGAGTTTAGAACTCTCGGTGGGCTTTTGTTCAGATCTGTCAAGAACACAAAGGTCTCGGTGTCAGTTTTCTGTAGTCAGCCCCAACCAACTGAAGGGGGCCGCAGTGGCTGCTACATTCAAGCAGTGGTTGTTTCGTGCAACACAGTGGCAAACTAGGGCTCGACAATGGCACCAGACCATGGGGGTCTCGGTGGTAACCCACTGTAGTCGGTAGGAACTGTGGTTAGACGGTGGGTATCGGCTATTGTCGGTGGCAACCACCACAGGAACAGTGGGTCGAAACCACAACCCGGTGGCTGTGGTGATGATGGTTCGAGCAAGCCAAGACATTGGTGTCTCGGTGTGGGTTCGTTTAGGCTCAGGTATAGCCGAACACACCAAGGGGTGTGTTTGGCTAAACATTTTGCTAAAACTTTATGTTACATTTTATTAACAAAATTTATTAATTAATCAGTGGTTAATTTAATTAATTGATATCAAGACTTATGATATAATTATATAATATAATTTTCATGATATAAATTACATGGCCATTTTAAATAAACTTTATGTTATAATAATTATGAAAAATAATTATTCATGTTATAAGTACATGTACATTTAATTAATTTATTTAAGAACTTAGCTTAACAAATTAGTTACGTTTTAACCAAGATTTAATTAAATTAATACATGCTTTGATTTAATTATACATTAATCATTTAAGGTAAAGTTTAATTAATAAATCATGTTATATTATTAATTAATAAATACTTATAATGTCATGTATTATTATTAATTAATAATCATATGTTAAGACTAAGTATTATATATAATTGAAGTTTACTATATAAATAATCATGACATATAATATGCTTATTAAAACTATAGCTTATATCATTTTACTTATTTAATAAGCTTATTATTATTTATGGAAATGTATTAAATATGGTAACATGCTATTTATGGAAACATACTAAATATGAAAACTTTTTTATTTTTTAGAAACTTACTAACTATGGAATCTTTCTATTTTTGGAAACTTACTATTTAAGGAAATTTTCTATTTTTTGGAAAGTTGCTATATATGGAAACCTGATATTTTTGGAAAGTTACTATATATTGAAACCTGCTATTTTTAGAAAGTTACTCATTATGTGATAACAAGTACTATCACACTAAAAACATGAAATACACTAATCAATAACACATGAAACACTAAGAATCACATGATAAAACAAGAACAAGTATAACATGTTAAGAACACGCCAAGTAGACTATTAATCAGTAAATGTAAGTAAAACATACAACTCATTCATGTCCCTTTTTATTATGTAGTTATCATGAAGTCGGAGAGATCTTCCACTTTCGTTTTCATCTTCATTACTAGACATAAGGTACGGATATTCCGTCCTTTAGTAAGGACACTCTGTTTCCTATATTAGGATTCCCCGTTTGCAGCCATCTATTTTCCGCAGTAGTTTACGTGTCTTAAACACAAACAGTAATTATATGAGTAATATTTTCGATTGCCTGAGATATATACATGCATGCCAGTTCCACCTAGTTGTGGAGGTACTATAACCATAACACTTGAGGCACCGGTGTTATGACTAGTCTACAGTGAGAGTGTTTGCTCGCAGCGTCCCTTCCAGCTATTGGCCATATTATTATTATTATCATGTGGGGCAAATGGGTGCATCCTAGGACAAGTTTAGCAAGATTACATGGTAACTGCGGTGTGTGCCTTGCATTTGTTACATGGAGCTGATCCCTCCAACCCAGACTATTATAATTAGAGGCAAACCCTCTAATTGCATGATGAGGTCTCCCCTTTAAGTATTCATGCATGTTGATACTTCATGACCTACATAGGCTCTTAGGCATATTTAAAATACAGTTTCCAGTATAAAATAAACATAAGTCTTTTTAGAAATACAAACCAGTTTATAAACTTACACCGGGGTGTCCAGGACTTGCATTATTCCACTACACTATCAGTTCATACTTCCATTTCATACTTTGCTTATGTTTATGCTATTCATTTCATTGTCATATATATCCATTCACTGAGCGTATTGCTCAGCCGTATATTTTCTTTCCATGACCCTAACGATAGCTACCCAAGGACAGACTCGAGCATGGAAAGGACGTGCATAGTGTGGGAAGCTGCCTTATACTTCTTTCCCTTTGCACTTCATTTACTTTATGTATTCGTTTGAGTTATGTTTGGGAACCGATGTTTGATTTCAGTTTTTCCTATATGGTCATTTTATGTTTTAACATTTACCTTGCATGCTTTGATGACACGCCAAGTAACGGTCCACTTATCAAAGTGGAGTGTTAAAATTATGGTATCAGAGCCCAACTTTTCGACCTATAGGCTCTAAAAAATTGACTTGTGACTAGTGGGTAGTAACCAGCGTCTTCCTAAACTGACAGTTGATTTTCAATTACTCATTTCATGTATCATTGCTTTCTGTTAAGTTTTTGACTAAGTAATGGTTGGGACAGGACTGGCCATATTTAGTCACATGTGCTTTTCATTCGAAATTTGTGTTGTGAACCGACCCATAGGTGTTCACACTTGCTCATGTCAAATTTCATGTTTTTCATTCGAATTTTGTTTTGTGAACTGACCCATAGGCGTTTACCCTTGCTCATGTCATTTTTTTGGTGAACCAACCCATAGGCATTCACCCTTGCTCATGTCAGATTTTGTTGGCTAAGCCTTCATAAACTATTCCATGCATCCTTTATGTTGTCCTTGAAATTTGACCAGTATGAATTGAACCCTAATCATCCATACTTTGTCACATGTCTTTTCTTCGAATATTGTGGACTGAACCATAGCAATCCACACCAGCCAATGTTAAATGTTTGTGATTATGTATTTATGTTCATTATGATGACAATTTATTCATACTCTCATGTTGATTTCGTCTTCATGTTGATTATGTTTTATGTCTCCCTATGTTGAATATGTTTTCATCATGTTGATTATGCTTTCATGCTAGACATTGATGGATCTCATTTAATCCTGCTTTCATGATAAGTCATGGTTGGTTTTCATTAATCATGCTTTCATGCAAATAATGTTGAATTTCGTGTAACCATACTTTTCGTGTTTCTCTATGCAACTAGAATTATGTCTAAGCTGGAAAAGCTATGCTATCCTGTTGCTCGCTTCAGTTCGGTTTTCTAACCGTTTAATCAATTATTTTCCTTTAAAAACATGCCAGGTGATTGACGCCCATACCGATCATCTCATGTGCATCCCATATGTACTCCATGTACCATATTCCATGTGTACTCCATGTACCGTACCCCATGTGTACTACACGTACCATAATCCAAGTGTATTCTTCACTTACAGTACTCTATGAGTATTCACTGGTCGATTCTCAATCATCTTAGGCGTATTCCACTTGCTAATATTCTACTAGATGCTGATGTTGCTCATAAGTTGGAGATTTTATGAAATTCTGATGCTGCTCATAATTGGAGGCTCTACGATGTGATGATGCTGCTCACAACCTGAGGATCCTACAAGACGAAGACAAAGGTGTTAGAACGAACGATCGAACAAGAAAGATGCTTCACCACCAGACGATTTCCATCACAATCCATGTCCTTACCTTTTTAGTTAAATGTTACACGTCATTCAGTTGTTTGTTCAGGCATATGAGTGGGAACCGGTTCCCGCCGGCCATTCAGCTGAATAGTTACATGAATCACCATCATGATAATGACCGTCATAGAACTGACAGACGAGGAGGTAGTGAAAACTACCGTGACAATATATACCTTTCCAATGACAAAAACTCCGGTAACGGACGTGACCAGACATACAGAGGGTCAGCAGTCCAACTGATCCCCTAATCCTGGCCTAATAACATAAGACTTTCAACTCTAGTGATTTTCACATCTAGAGAAATATTTCAAGACATCCGTCAAGAGTCTTATGTTTATTTTCTAAAGACACATGTCATACGTATATTCCTCAAAACATGAGACAAGACATACGACTCGCGCATAACTTCTGAACTAGTCTTCAGTAATTCAGGGTACCCTCCAAGGGTATACCCATCTTGTTGAGCCATGTGTTAATCAGTCTACTAAAATCTCAGTACCATCGCTTCCGTATTGTTCATGTTTAGACACACGGTGTTCGTTCTATGTGAGATGGGCGAAACACACTCAGTGAGATCTGCCACGTTTACGTCATGTATTGACATGGCACCTTCATTATTCGATCACATTTACATATATTCCACATCCATAAAATACGCTGTTTTATCACCCATGAAAAGCTGTAGAAATTGTTTTTTTACCGTACAAAACACGTGCCTTATTATCCCATGGCTACAAAGATTTTCTAACTACCATTTATGACGGAACTTCTGAAGTTCCCTCTATTCATAACCAGCCGATTGTTTCAGAATTTCCAGATGCATTTCCAGAAGAACTACCAGGTATTCCACCCATTCGTGAAGTGAAGGTTGACATTGAGCTCAAGGAGTTGGAAGAACAACCGCAAGAGTTGCTGGAACGAAGCTTTATTCACCGAGTGTATCACCCTGGGGGCACCAGTCTGTTTGTCAAAGAAAAAGGACGGTAGCATGGAGTTATGCATCAATTACCGAAAATGGAACATGATCACCATTCATAATAGTTATTCCCTTCCAAGTATTAATGATCTATCCGATCAACTAACAGACTCTAAACACTTTCCAGGATCGATTTAAGATTCAGGGTTTTCATCAGTGGCGAGCGAAAGAGCAGGACATTTCCGTGACTGCTTTTCACACACGTTATGGTCAGTGTGAATTCGTGTTTACGACTTTAGGTCTCACGAATGCCCAGCAGTAACTATGGACTTGAGAAATTGAGTTTCCATGGATTCTGCACAACTTCGTCATTTTGATCAATTCTAACATTCTGACCTTCTCTAAGTCTAGAGAAGATCATGAAGACCCTCTTCGCATGATTTTACAATTCTACGACAGAAGAAAATTCATACTGAATTCTTTCAAGTATGAATTTTGGTCGATCACAGTGACACACGGAATCACATTGTTCTTACGTTTAGTCACTATGACTAAGCTTAAGCGCAAAGCAGAAAATCCTGCACAAATATATGTGTTCCGGAGGATCCTAGGCTAAGAGAGGTCTAATTTACCGATACTCATAGTCTTCCAAAATTTCTATGTATCCAGTTCCTACGAATGTATCATGATCGCAAACCACATTTTGGTGGAGTGACATGAAACAAGATGCAGTTACGTTCATATCTAGATGTCTGACTTACCAGCAGGTTAAGATAGAACGCCAACATGCTAGTTTTTTTTTTCAACCATCAGAAACTCCTGAATAGAAGTGGACAAGATCTCCATGGATTTTGTTACCGGACCACCGTAGGCTCAGAAGAAGCATATTGCTATCCGGGCCTCATCCGAGCATTTAAACTAGCCTACACGTTTTCTTTCATCCAAAAGAATTACGTACTTAGCAAGTGTGCAGGGAGTTCAACAAGAAATCGTACGATTTCACGGTATTTCGTCAACAATCATAACAGCTAGAGTTTACGTTCACTTTCACGTTTACATTAACACTCGCAAATATGCTTCACGTTCGCGTTCACGACTTTATACGCGTCACGTCCTTGTTCGATTTTACGATTTGCTTTTCGCGCTCATGATCATGACATTGTTCACGTTCATGATCGTATTCTATCTTCTGATTTACGTTTTACATTTCATTCTGGAAAGTTTTGCAGAAAGCTTGGGAGACTAGACTCAAGTTTAGCATGACTTTCCACCTCAGACGGACATTGCACGTATGACAGCCCATAAAATTCACAAGTGTGATATGTACTATGATTGAATGGAAGTGAAAAAGCCACTAGAAAATTTTTGCTTTTTGTATATTACTTGGTAAAATGAACTGTTTCTCACGCCCTAAACTATCATATCAGCATACTCCTATATGTTGTAAATACAGTATATACAATAAGTATAAGTTTTAAAAGTGATTTAACAAGTAAGAACCTCTCAAGTATAACAAGGATAGCCTAAATTCCCTTAGAAACCCTAAGATCCTTATAATAGGTTGTAAACTTAAGGATTATGAGAATATAAATACACAATACATATAACAAGTAATCAAGGATTACAATTGAGTAACATACATATCATATAAAGGTATAAAGTTATCCAAGAACAGTAAGTGTAAACCATACAAAGCTAAAGTACAAATAAGTATACATAATAGTCTAGATCTTGACCTAGAAACATTTACAAATAATGTTTCAAGCAATGTAATTATACAAAAACTATGTATCTCTGATAAATACAATATACAAATTCTAATTTACTATATAAATAAGAGATAAGCAATCACAAAGTACTAATATTCACTAATCACAAGCTAATTACAAGAAAATGACCTAAAACTAAGATTAACATATAAAATCCATTCTATAATGAATTAGAACCTAATATTTTTCCACAAATTATAAAACTAAACTAAGTATCATATTAAAGTAATACATTTGTATCAAGTTAAGTTACAAGTTAATAAAGCACAATGTACAATTATCAAAGCATAGGATCTTAAGCTCCCTTAATTATCCTTAGAATATGGTAAACCTATGTAAACCCTTAAACTAAGAATGTAGAAACCATAGAAGTCATAAACATATCATATAAACCCTAGAATAAGTATTCGTAAAGATATAAACCCTAATTACCTAAAATAGAAAGTCATTAGGCTTAATGATATAGAAACCCTTATATTAAGAAATCTACATGGAATCATTACCTAGTCATTTAGGACAAGTCTACAAACACTCATAGGACTTCATTAAGGTTATAAGATTATGTTAAGATAATATACAAGTATCTTAATGCACAAGGTACAAGATTTCAATGCATGACTTGTAAATTAGGTCAAAATAGGTATTTTCACTCTTTAGACATGTTTACCTAAACTAAACCATTAAACCAAGTATAACAACTCTTTAGAAACATAAAACACAATGTATAGGACCTAAATTAAGTTTACATCAGTAGCTAATTAAAGGATAAAGCCTTTTACTAATAAATAACCCTAGATCATTAGGAAACCCTAATCTACATAAGTATACTTCCCATTTTCACATTAAACCTTTGTTAAACTTCAAACCAAGGACCCAAACCTTATAAACACAACGTACATATCCTAATGAAACACTAATAACTCACTAATCACATTACTAAGTCCCTAATCACTAAAATTATAAAGCATAACCTAGAAACCCTAGTTTTAAAACTCAGTTTTGTATTTTCCCTCCAAAACTCATTTTTAAACAATTTCCCTCCATTCCAAGTTTAAAAACCAGATATTTATAAGTCCTAAGATATATTAGAAGGGCCTAAAAGCATGTGCATCGTCTCCTTGCTTGCTACACATCACCATTCTCATCCTAATCTAGCCGTGTAGTATTTCTAGCCACATATGGAAGATTTGATCAAACTACCTTATACACTCATCACCTAGACTTGTATTGACTTTCATAGCCTTCCTTAGTTAGTATCCTATCTATCTTACACGTCCTAGGCTAGAACTTGGAGGCTAAGTCTTGCTACAAGTATAAATAGAGGCGTATAGTCTTTATATGAAACTCGCACCCTGTTTTCGTAGTATCTCCTAGACATTCTCCATTTCTACCTCTATATACGTCTTAGAACATCCCATAAGACCAGAAACTAGGTCAAGATGTTAGCCATTGAAGTTCTTGAAGCATTGGTAGCAAGTTGTGTTGATAAGAAGTCATAAGAAGCCATTTTGGAGCCACCTAGGTAATCTCTATGTTAACCAAGATTTGATATTTTTATAATGATATATAGGACTTGTTATATTGTTTAAATGATGTTAGAAAGATAATATAAAAGAAACTAAGTCATTTCATCAATTTAAATGAATGATATAAGTTAAAGATATCTTAAAACCCTGGTTTTGAATTTTACATGAAATAACGAGTAAAATCCTATTTCAAAAGCTATAATTCTGTAGAAATGTTTTTATTATGATTATAAATGTGTTTTGAAACTTTTTTTGAAGTTCCTAGATCATTTGATGCATTTTTGAACTTGTTATGTGATTTTTACAAGTCTAGGGACTAAGACTACCATTTTTGAAACTAGAAACCTTTCTGAGCTAAAAGTGTCATTTTGTGAGAGTATAAACTATAAGGATCAATACTGTAAATTTTGAAACCCTAAGGTTAATATTTAAAGGTATAAAACATAAATTATAAAATTATATACTTTGAGGGTTAAGAGTGTAAACATGCTAAACTTATACATTATATGCTAAAAAGGTAATTATTCTTAAATTATAAACTTAAAGGATCATTTTAGTCCTTAATGAAACTATATAGATAAAAACTATATGATAAAACCTATTTTCTAAATTATTATAAAGTATAAGGACTATTTTTTCTAATTATGAAACTAAAGGATAAAAGATGTAAATATAAAAGAACATACCTATATTACTTTGTGTCATGTTAGTAGGGAACTTTGTACAAAGATATTCCATCTCGATATTACGTTATGACTTAGTGGTTGGATTTACGATTTAAAGTGCCCTCGCTCCTCAAACGTTTATAGAATGGCTTCTGAGTATGATGGCCCTTACAATGATACAATACTATCACTTTAAATAAAGTCAGATGATGCATATCTAATACACAAGAATGTTAAACTCATAATCAAAGACTTAATATTATACCAAATGTGTTAAACCAGGTTGGTGTGAGACCAAGTTCTTGTTTGTTAGCTCAAGTTGTTCTGTGTGACATAAACTTTACAAGAGTACTGGACATAAGGTGAGTCCATAGCCTCACTAAAGTATACTACTTTAAATGATTTGAAAACCCGTGAGGGGGATATATGCTAAAATGGAATACAGGTATTTTGGTATGCTTCTCAGATATGATTATTGCCACTACCTTTACTCTGCCATTAAGTCCCTTTTTAATTGTGATCGTTAATCATCCTAGAAGGTGAACGCTAATATTATGAATAGTACTATTGGGGACTGACATCCCCTATCTGGGCAAGTCGCACTTGCTAGCAGTTGATGGCTCTGACCTAGGCTAAACAAATATACTTTATTTTGCTAACACGGGAGTTTGGAGACTGCCTGCTTAAGGGCAATTTGTTGAGTTTTTGTATGTCAAGTAGCGGTGCACAAGCTAGTGCAATAGGAATTGATTGTTTTAAACTTTCGCGCGAATAATAACGTAGCTCAGGAAAAAAGGATCTTGTATTTAAAATAATTTTAAACCTATGGATTCACTCAACATTCGTGTTGACATTAAGCATATATTTCAGGTATTGAAATTGATAGCATGGAGCAGCATACTGATGACGTGGAGAGATATAGTCTTGGAAGTTTGTGTCATTCAAACCTATTTTCTAGATCTTGGGAACCTATGATGTACAGTGTATGTACAGTTGTTTTATTGAAAATCTCTGATTTTGAATGATAATTTATAAAGAATAAATAAGGTTTATCTAAACGCTCTTTTAAGTTGTTTTTCTATTATTATGCTTTCATATCATAAAGTAATACCCCTAAAAATATTATTCCGCTGCGTCAAGGTAAAATGAGGGTGTCACAATTACCTTCTTTCCATACTTAAATCCTTCAATTTCATATTCTAGATCTTCAATACGCTCGAGAGGCACTTCGCTAAAATTGGCGATCATATTCTCCATTTGTTCTACAAATGTATCTTGGGTATTTTATTATTGGATGCTTGGGATGAAGAAGTTTGACACTGTAGAATAGGTATATTATTTGGTTAAGGATTATTTTCTGGAGATAAAGGATTAGGGTAATTATTAGAAGAAAGGGCAAGTACAAAAGGTTTAGGTAAATCCATAAGGTAAATATTTTCTGGATCCATATCTGATATGACGATGGGATGAAAATAGGAAGACATATTTCTGAAGACGTTGATAAAATAAATTATTTATATTAGTATTTAGTATATTAGTTACACATACTATTATATTATCACACAGTATTACCATTTAAAGAAAATCACAACATAAAATTATTACTTACAATTTTTGTAGCAACACGGTTATGATGCGGAGATCTTCATTAGGAATATATTTAAGAAAATCAGTTATAGTTAGGATTTTTAAGTTATTGTTCTCTATAACTATAGCTCTGATGCCAATCTGTAACACCCCAATTTTTACCTTAGCACAACGCAATAATATTTTTGAGGTATTACTTCATGATATGAAAGCACAGTCCCAGAAAAACAACTCAAAAGAGTGTTTAAATAAACTTTATTTGTTTTTTAATAATTATCATTCAAAATCAGAGATTTTCAATAAAACAACTTGTACATACTTTGTACATCACAGGTTCCTGAGATCTAGAAAATAGGTTTGAATGACAAAAATTCCCAAGTCTACATCTCTCTACGTCATCATTATGCCGCTCCATGTTATCAATTATCAAAACCTGAATATAATGCCTTAAGTTAACACAAAGGTGAGGGTGTACTCATAGGTTTAAAAATAATTTGAATACAAGATCCTTTTTCCTGAGCTACGTTACTATTTGCCCGTAAAATCAATTAATCAATGCACTAAGCTTATGATACCGCGACTAGACATATCAGAAACCCACAATTGCCCTTATGAGGATGTCTAACAAACTATCCTGCTTTGCAAAATAAAGTATGCATGTTTGAACACTGAGGTGCTAGCAAGTGCGACTTGCCCAGACAGGAGATGTCAGTCTCCAAATAGTACTATTTACAAAATCATCGCTCATTTCAAGAAAATGATTAACGGTTCATTAATTAAAAAGGGACTTTCAAGGCAGTAGTAAACGTAGTGTCAATAATTATTTCTGAGAAGCATACCAAAAACACTTGTATTCCACTTTAGCATATATTCCCCTCACGGGTTTTCAAATCATTTAAAACTAGTATACTTTAGTGATGCTACGAACTCACCTTAGGTCCAGTAAATCTTGTCAGGCTTATATCACACAGAATAACTTGAGCTAACAAACAAGAACTTAATCTTACACCAACCTGTTTTAACATATTTGGTATAGTATTAAGTCTTTGATTTTGGAGTTCAACATTCTTGTTATATTATTTATGTATTCTTGTAATTGTGATAATACTGCATTATTGTTCGGGCCATTATACTCAGAAGTCATTCTATAAACGTTTGAGGAGCGAGGGATATCGAGATGGAACATATTTGTACAAAGTTCCCTACTAACATGATACATAAAAATATATTTTTAGAAATTTCTTCAAAAGGTTGTATATTTCTTTTATATTTATATCTTTTATCCTTTAGTTTCATAATTGGCAAAATAGTCCTTATACTCTATAATAATTTAGAAAATATGTTTCATCATATAGTTTTCATTCATATATTTTCATAATTGAACAAAATAATTCCTTATGTTTATATTTTGGATTATTTACCTTTTTAACACTTAATTTTCTAAGTTTAGCATATTTACACTTTTAACCCCTTAAGTGTATAGTTTCATTATATTTACAGTTTCAACCCTTAATATTTATTCTTAGGGTTTAAAACTTTCCAACATTTATTCTTATAGCTTAAAATTTCATAAAATGACAGTTTTGGACCAAAATGTTAAATAGTTTCAAAAATGACAGTTTTAGTCCTTATACTTGTAAAAATCATATAACGTCTTTAAAAATGTACCAAATGATCTAGGATTTTAAAACAAAGTTTCAAACCACATTTATAATCATAATAAAAGCATTTCATTAAAATTATAGCTCTTGAAATGGATTTTTACTCATTATTTCATGTAAAATACAAAACTAGGGTTTTAAGACATCTTTAGCTTATAACTTTCATTTAAATTGATGAAATGATGGTTGTAAAATTTAAGTGTTTTAGGAAAAAGAGCATAAAAAGGGCAAGTATTAACAAGTGCTTTAGGAAAACCACAAGTTATGACCCAAAATGGGGATCGTTCTCAAGGAGGCTTGTGTGTTGTGTAGAGAGATGATGTGACAATCCGTCAATTTATGGTTTATATTTTATTCTCAATATTTATTTGAAAACATTATTTTAATGTTATAATATGAAATTTGGATTTACGTCTTGAAGTAGCATCGAATACGTCTAAACCGGAGGATTCTACTTACGTGCTTACGTTTACATACACCATTTTGGTGACAGTCTGACACTTCAGGAAATAAATTTATCCGTGAATATTATTTTGAGATTTTAAATTTGTGTTGTTTCATAAACTCACAAATTTACGAGAAGAGATTAGGACTTACGATTATAATTTAACGTCCTTTACGATTAAACCGGAAACCTTAGGATTACGTATTTACGTTTTTGAACTCTGTTTTTGATAATTTTTATTAGATTCATTTTGTGCCATTGATTCATAATTTATAAAAAACGTTTTTCGTAAAACGACCCGAGGGCACGCAAATCGAGGAAACTAGAATCGAGGAATACCCGTAAATTAGCGGGATGGGACAAAACAAGTTTATCCCACCCCACTCATATGGGACGGCCAAAACTTGACACCACAACATGTGATGTGTCCAAGTTGTAGCTAGTTGCTTACACTTGTTAAGCAAAGCTTAACAAGTAAGCTAACTTTCCACCCAAAACCACAAAACCACTACACACTTACCTTTTGCACATTTCACTCATGCAAACCACTCACCAAACTCTCTCCTCTCTCTAAAATTCGTCCAAGAACCACCCCTAAACACCCTCATTTGATCAAATTTAACCATGAAATCATATGTTATTCACACATATGATGAAGCCCTTTTCAAGCTCTATTGATTGGTGGTGATTTTAACATCCAAGAAGAAGATTCGTTGGTGTCATAGGGATGATTTCTACAAGAAGTTTAAAAGTATTGGTGGTCTTGAAGATTGGTGTTGATCTATCATAAGTTTTGCCATCAAAAATCTAAGCATTGATCATAACCTACACAACCTTGGTGGTACAAAGATTGTTTTTCCCATCCTCTTGTTATTTTGATTATGTAATCTTGTAATTTCTTTATTTATGTATATGTATATGATGATGAATGATGATTAAAAATATTATGTGGGGATTTGGTGTCGATAGATTTGATAAATATGGTTAAAAAGATGGAAAACCATAGGTAACAAGGTTAAAATCTTAAATATGATGGCTGTATAAAAACAGTAAGTAACCAAATGATAAACTGATAAAATGGCATGGTGGAATCAATTTACAGTAAGTATTAGATGTCATACACATGTGAGAGTTGGCCATGCAATGGAATCATCAAAATGAGTGAGATATGATCAAAACAAATTTAGTATACCAATCTGAATAGTCTGTTTTGTAGAGACTGTTTAGGATACTTAGACATGGATTGAGCAGTAGCTATATCTAACTTATTTGTAGAACATAATATGAAGTTTATGTCATCCAAAAATGAGCTTCTATCTTCTTATAGAACTCAAGATATGATAAAAATAGTGAAAGTGAAACTAAAAATCAGATTTTATGAAATTAAAGTTTAATAGTATTATATAAGCACTCAAAATAATATAGTATAAAATATGAAATTAAAACCCACTAACTTATATATTTCATTTATATAAATATGTATCAGGATAAATAAATGGACATTATATAAAAATGGTAGTTTGGTAAGTTATATAAGTTATAAAAACTATAAACATGATTTTTACGTCTTTTCGGCTAGTACCGTAAAATTAACATTTTTCGTCAATTAAAAATTAGACGATCGGACCCGTCTAATGTAAACTTTTTAAAAGTCATATACTGATGTATAAGTACCTAATACAATTAAAAACCGATAAAACCCGAACTATATGACATACGGACATTAACGAGCTAAGTTAGCATATTTGGACTAATAATTTAACTAAATAAGTTAAACACTTATAAAAATTACTTATTGGGCTTAACCCATTTGGGCCCAACATGTAAAGTATAAATACTGATAATACAATTATAAAATGGATTAATACAAGTTAAAGAACTTATAATAAGTTTATTGGACTTAAAATATGTAAATAGGTAAAACTAGCAAGAAGTTACCAACACATAAACACTGAAATGAGTAAAAATGTATAAACCCACTTGATCATCATCATATATATAAAATCATCATATGTATACATAATTGTTATTTTGATAAATTCATTGGACAAAAGTCTAAGACGAGTATTATTTGTCTAGGTTTCCGTGATTGAAGCACGTACCGTACATCCGAATTGCCGATAACCCGCTTTCCCATATCAACGTGAGTTCATAGCCTCGCACTCTTTTAAATGTTTTTATGAAATGTTTTATAAATCCGCGAGGGAGATAACATGTTAGTTTTGATAAAATAGGACACCATTAATCCTGATTGTTTGTTTATTGATTTGGACCCGAATGATTGTATGACCCGGTGAATGATTAAATGACCCGATAGATGAAATGAAATGGATTATTAAAGTTAGGTTATGTCACTAAAAGTCCCATTAGCATGAATTGTGAACTACCGGGATTTGGTAGACGCTTATGCATATAATAGTACTATTTGGGGACGATCACCCCAGTTCGCGCCTTGACGATTGATCCCCGTCGTGCCACATTGATTGGTAAGCGAATTTATGTATGAGAAGATTTCCATAGCGTGATTATTGTGACGACACGCTAACTTAGATGGGCAAATTGAGTATCGGGTTAGCTACCCGTTGTTGTGATAGTAAGGTAACAATGTCATGCGGCTTGTAATAATCCAAATAACGAGAATACTGATATACGCATTGAATTACGATGTATTGCCTGACTAGCAATACGGGGTCTTATTACTGATGTTATGTTTGTGTTTTGGTTTTATTTAACCATATTCATATAACGGTTTTATTTAACTTTATACAACGTTATAAAACGTATTGTATGATGTTTTTACGACAATGGTTCGTATAATGATTTTGAAGGCAAAATCCTATATCATGATTTTTGATAAAGATTTGTATAAAATGACTTTGGCTATTTTATGGCCTATTACAAAGATTTGTACAAAATAATTTTCGGTAATAATTTTATACCGATGTTATATTGATGGATTTTATTAAACTCTATGAATTCACTCGGCGTTATCGCTGACCTTTTCTTTTAACATGTTTTATCTCAGGTACTTGAAGGTAATTCTCGGGAAGACGACAAGAATTCATGGCCCGCACTTAAATAATAATTTCCATTCAAATGCTTTGTAAAACTTGTATGAAATACAATGACTTGGGACCTATGTAAATTTGATATCTATGAATGGAAATGCTTTATTATTAAAGGACGCGATTTTTAAGCGTTGTCTATGATGTGAGTAATGTGCTATCCCGTAACACCAACGAGTCTTCCGCTGTATTGAATTGGGTAAATTTGGGGGTGTTACAGTTTGGTACCAGAGCTCTCGTTATAGAGAACGAAAGATTTTTAAAACCAAGGTTTTGAATAAAACATTTCAAAATCTTTTAACTATAAACATTTTTCACAAAATGTCTAAAAATCTTTTGACTATAACGGTGCCGAAGAATTCTCGAGTTACCGACAAGGCCAGACTGAGAAGTGTTATTTTAGTATATATATATAACTTGGATTAGATATGTATGATGTAATTTGATTACATTATTGTTTGATGATTATTTTGATATTTATACGAGGTATTTATACGACGTAGATTGTCACAAGGAACCCTAAATCCCCTAGTAAATCAATCGAATCTATTCCCGTAGGAATTCTAGCTATCCTAGATCTAAACCAAGTTGTGGATGTTATTAATCCTAACAAAATTGTTGATATTCGTAGAAATATAGATATTAGTTGATTGTGAAACTGAAAAAGAATTGGCGAGATTAAATCTGATATTGATGTCATGACGATCTTTCCTTATAGAGTGGAGTTTGACAAAACGTTACCACCTGGAAAGGTGTCATCTGATTCGTTGTCACCCAATTCTTAAATTTGAAATCGAAAGGGTGAATGTTGGACTTGAGGCTGTCATTGGAACCATTACCCAAAAGCTTCATGCCACTAGTACCTTTCCGAGAAGTCTAATTGAATGTGTGAGTCATTTCATACTAGTGACTCATTTGATAACTATTGTTGTAAGAGCTATAGGATTGGAAATTAAGTGTTGTACATATTGAGTTTTTATTGCCCTTTTAAGGTCTAAGAATAAGGTTGAAAGTATTGGAGAATGAGGTAAGATATTGCATTGAGTATAAGTTGGTTGAAACTTGAATAAAGTAAAATTTAACCCGTATGGAATATGAGATTGTTAAGAGGAAGTAGTTAAGTCCTGTGATTGAATTATAAGGTTCTAAATGATTGTTGGTTCGTGTTAAGGGTTGTTCCTAGGCCATTGTCCAATGATAAGGATGCCCAGTGTCCAATAAATAAATTGGGACCGATGGATCTTTCGGGACATGTGGAACACCTAATGACTCTTGTAGATTAGTATTCATTGTGGTATCTTTTAAAAATCCCTAACTTAACTTTGACATCAGTTGGTAGGATGAGTTCTTGGAATTGTAGGACATAGTGACACGTAATGTGTTACGGTACAATTTTGACTTGTTTGTGATTAATGAAAAGACTACCTTTGATTGCTAAATCCTACATGTATTGATGTTATCTATCTTTTATTGCTTCATCCTAATGCTCGCATTAGTGATGCAACCACTGAACAAGTACTCATCTCGAATTGAGTTACGTTGTGGATTATTCTTTTTGAGTGCCATCGAGGTCATGAATCTTATGATTAATTGGCTAAAACTCATTTCCTATCATATTGTAGTTAATTCTTGGTTAACAACTTTTCATCACTCTTTTGCAGATCACTCATTGTTTTTATAAGATAAAACAGTATCCTTTGAGAAAATTGAATTTTCATCACTATACGGATTATTTAAAGTGAGACTTATAAATAATCATTATTGAAATAAAGTTGATTATGAAATACCTTGGAAAACTTAATTGTTTTCATAACAAAGAAAATCTTTGTAAATTTTTTTTTGATTCTTATTTAAGAATTAAGCATGAAAATATTTTTATTATAAACATGATGATAAAATTTTGACGAACTGAGTATTACATCGTTAATCTTGAAATTGTATATAGTTGCGCGCCTACATACAATTTGGAATGGACCATGCAAGGCTGATTAGTAGTCACCATAAAACTAATGAATAAACACTACATTTTCTTTGAAGATTGTGAAAGATTAAATTTTATGAGATCTGCAAGAAGTGAAAAATAGGGACATAGTGTTAGGGACACCAACATATGTGCTTGTAGCATCTATTCTTCTAAGTCGAATTTACTCATCTGTGGAAATTGTCTTATTTGACAATTGACAATTCTTTCTCGTCCAATTCTCCCATGGTGAGATTCTTAGGAAAAGTATCTGATTACCGAGTGTTGATACCCGACTGGATGTATCGACGTTCCTATCATTTCTTTTGATTAAATTTCACATGAATGACCTGGGTAACGATCCGAGGAGCTTTTGAATGCGTACTCAAATTATGAAAACATAGGATATATTCATATTCGTTAAATGTTTTCGTCTGTATCTGATTTGAAATTCTCTCGCGTAGATTATGCGTTGACCTTACTCTTTTAAGGTTAGTTATGTCTCCATATATCCTTGAATTTGTGAAGGATTATGAGTTATTATTAGTCTTTTGAGAAGTTCACATCTTATCGACGACAATAAAACTGAAAAGTTGGTAATGCCAGTAGAATGGATTGATTGATTATGACATGACGACATTGTCTTAATTGATGGGAACTCGAGTAGAATTCCCCTAAAAGATAAGATGATGATTATCAAAAGTGATCTAAATAATTCTTGATGGATGACCATATCCTGCATTTAGACTTGAAATTATACCGTGAATGGTTGTGAATTAGTCATAGATATTATAATCTAGAAAGAACCTAATATGAATTTATTAAAAGATGTTTCTGTTATCTGAAACTTTAGGAGGTATTTATTGGTGAATTACCTAGACTATTGCCATTAAGGCAAGTTGAAATTGGTATTGATTATATTCCCGGTGTTGCACTTGTAGCATGTGCACTGTACGTCAGCACCATCTAAATTAAAATAATTACCATACAACTGAGAGAGTTGTCGGAGAAAGCTTTTATTCTACCAAGCTCGTCATCATGAAGAGCTATGGTGTTATTATTCCTTTTATTTATTGATTACCGTAAACTAGGTAAATTGACGATTAAAAATCTATATCCACTACCCAAGATGATACATTTGTTCGATCATTTACAAGGTTCTGCCGTATGTTCTAAACATTTGATCCACGGCATGGTTATCATCAATTTCGCGCCCGCGAAAAAGATTATCTATTCCACTCACTACATCCAGAACATGTAATGAACATTATGAGTTTCATGTGATGTCGTTTGGATTGTCTAATACACATGTAGCATTCATAAATTTGGTGAAGCACGTGTGTAGGCTGTAATTTGATAAATTCATGCTCGTGATCATTAAGGACCATTTGTTTGTTTATAAGAATGAGAAGGATTTAATAATTATTTATAGATTGCCCTGAATTGGCCGAACAATGAAAACCTGTACCTTGGATAATTAACATGAGATTTAAGACTAAATCCTTTACATTATTTGACCGTGTGATTAATAAGATAATGGAATCTATAATGACTTTTCAAAAATTTGAGCCATTTGAGACTTTGGGTTTTACCAAAAAGAAAGTGAAAATATGTTTTGACAAATGTTTTATCAAAAATAACTTTTGAGGGATTATTCCCTTATACCCAGAACATTTAACTAAACTCCTGTTTAGGGGTAAATGGTTGTGTATACCTCAAGACAAACTAAGAAGGATTGAGGAAACCATTAACCATGACTTGAAATTTAAAACGACAATTTTTGCTTTTCAACTAAGAAAATTTTGACCAAAGTATAACCAAAGATTTTTCGAACGTTTACGAATCTTATTAGTTATTTTTGGTAAATCAACAAAAATCGTGTTGATTAAATTCAAATTTATTTTGAACATTTTTTATATAATTGGTCGAACTAAGAAATTTAAATTTTTTACGTTTTCATTGCATAAAAATTTAATATTTATTATTTAATTACTTGTAATATTTATCGATGCTTTAAACGTCAGATTGAGCAAAACTGATAAAAACAATAGTTGAGATAGAACTAAGACTTAGAAAATGTGAAGAAAGAATTTCCGAATAAATACGGTCATGATATTTATTCCATCTAGGAAGGTGAACGTAATTACTGACACGCTATATAGGAAGGATAAAGAATCAATTAGGATGTGTTTCTTAATAATGACTGTGCAAAATAAATTGCCGAACAATATAAAAATAAACGATGTTTGTAAAAAGGGGTTCACGGCTAATGTGAACCATTAGAATTGAGAAGTCGATGGCGTTAAATGTTTTAAAGGCCACTTGTGGTTGCCTAAATGTGGAGATTTTGAGATGTAGTCATGTTGGAATCTCGTAAGTATAAGTATTTTATTCATGACATTTATGATTTAATGTATTTTTTTTATCTGAAGAAGTTGTACTAATGGAAACTTATGAAGGCAGACATTGCCTCATACATTAGTAAACGTCTAGCTATTGCAAAGGTCATCATCTGAATTTGATTCGATTTGGGTCATCGTCGATAGACTGACCAAATCTGCTAATATCATTCCTGTTAATGATAGATTCTTGATGAAGAAATTGACTCTTTTGTATTTAAAGGAGTTGTGTAAACATGGTGTGCTTGTATCGATCATCTCTATCAATATCCTCGCTTCGCATCGAATATCTAGAGATTTGCTCAAAAGCCATTGAGAACGAATCTTGATGAGAGTACTGTGTACCACCCCAATCGAAGGGACGAGGTAAAGTAACGATACAAAATACTATAAGTGATATTCTATGTTTGAATGATTGACCTTTGGTAATAAACCGTATAATCGTTTTCCTTTGGAGAGATTATCGTGGATAATTATCATATTAGGATCAAGATCGAATCTTGTGAGGATATATATTAGAGCATCTGTAAGCAGGAGTTGTGATGAAGACATCCGACATACACCCACCGTGAGTTGGACATGTCTTTTAGGTTTAAGGTTTCCTATGATGACAAGCCTAACCTTACAGAATACCCGACCCGTGAAACCTGAAATGATTGTTAAAATTAGGATTTGATTATTGACTGTCGGTAGTGGGCAGGAGGTTATGTGAATATGAAATGTAGATCTTGAAGTGCCAGATGGGTAGCGAAGTTAGGCCAAAAATTTTAACCATGGAAAAATGAATTGATGATCTGAAAGATCATGAGATATAAGTCCCCGTTGTATGGGACCATTGAGATGATGTAAAAGACTAGTTTGAAAGGCATATAAGTTGGATCTACCCTAGGATTTCAAGAGCTGCGTGAATTATCTTTCGTATATCGAACTTGATAAAATGCCTATCAAGTGAAAATCTGACTATTCAGGAATGAAGTTTAGATCGGCGAAAAGTTGCATCCATCAGAAACCCGTGAACATCATGGATAGAGAAAGTAAGTCAACATTTATCCCGATCTTATTCCCTTAGTTATGTTTGATGTCACTCGCGTATTGTAATGAATTACACTTGTGAGAAAAGACCGAATGTGGAGGAAATACCCACATGGCTTTAACTCTATCAAAAGCGAGTAGTAAGATGATCTTTGAGGACAAAGATCCTGTTTAGGGGTAAATGCTGTGACAATCCGTCAATTTATGGTTTATATTTTATTCTCAATATTTATTTGAAAACATTATTTTAATGTTATAATATGAACTCACTTATTTTTGGGAAGAAATTTGGATTTACGTCTTGAAGTAGCATCGAATACGTCTAAACCGGAGGATTCTACGTTACGTGCTTACGTTTACATACACCATTTTGGTGACAGTCCGACACTTCAGGAAATAAATTTATCCGTGAATATTATTTTGAGATTTTAAATTTGTGTTGTTTCATAAACTCACAAATTTACGAGAAGAGATTAGGACTTACGATTATAATTTAACGTCCTTTACGATTAAACCGGAAACCTTAGGATTACGTATTTACGTTTTTAAACTCCGTTTTTGATGAGATAATTTTTATTAGATTCGTTTTGTGCCGTTGATTCATAATTTATAAAAATGTTTTTCGTAAAACGACCCGAGGGCACGCAAATCGAGGAAACTAGAATCGAGGAATACCCGTAAATTAGCGAGATAGGACAAAACAAGTTTATCCCACCCCACTCATATGGGACGGCCAAAACTTGACACCACAACATGTGATGTGTCCAAGTTGTAGCTAGTTGCTTACACTTGTTAAGCAAAGCTTAACAAGTAAGCTAACTTTCCACCCAAAACCAAAAAACCACTACACACTTAACATTTGCACATTTCACTCATGCAAACCACTCACCAAACTCTCTCCTCTCTCTAAAATTCATCCAGAACCACCCCTAAACAGCCTCTTTTGATCAAATTTAACCATGAAATCATATGTTATTCACACATATGATGAAGCCCTTTTCAAGCTCTATTGATTGGTGGTGATTTTAACATCCAAGGAGAAGATTTGTTGGTGTCATAGGGCTGATTTCTACAAGAAGTTTACAGTTATTGGTGGTCTTGAAGATTGGTGTTGATCTATCATAAGTTTTGCCATCAAAAATCTAAACCTTGATCATAACCTACACAACCTTGGTGGTATAAAGATTGTTCTTCCCATCCTCTTGTTATTTTGATTATGTAATCTTGTAATTTCTTTATTTATGTATATGTATATGATGATAAATGATGATTAAAAATATTATGTGGGGATTTGGTGTTGATAGATTTGATAAATATGGTTAAAAAGATGGAAAACCATAGGTAACAAGGTTAAAATCTTGCTAAATATGATGGCTGTATAAAACAGTAAGTAAACAAATGATAAACTGATAAAATGGCATGGTGAAATCAATTTACAGTAAGTATTAGATGTCATACACATGTGAGAGTTGGTCATGCAATGGAATTATCAAAATGAGTGAGATATGATCAAAACAAATTTAGTATACCAATCTGAATAGTCTGTTTTGTAGGGACTGTTAAGCATACTTAGACATGGATTGAGCAGTAGCTATAACTAACTTATTTGTAGCACATAATATGAATTTTATGTCATCCAAAAATGAGCTTCTATCTCCTTATATAACTCAAGATATGATACAAATGGTGAAAGTGAAACTAAAAATCAGATTTTGTGAAATTAAAGTTTAATAGTATTATATAAGCACTCAAAATAATATAGTATAAAATGTGAAATTAAAACCCACTAACTTATATATTTCATTTATATAAATATGTATAAGGATAAATAAATGGACATTATATAAAAATGGTAGTTTGGTAAGTTATATAAGTTATAAAAACTATAAACATGATTTTTACGTCTTTTCGGCTAGTACCGTAAAATTAACATTTTTCGTCAATTAAAACTTAGACGATCGGACCCGTCTAATGTAAACTTTTTTAAAGTCATATACTGATGTATAAGTACCTAATACAAGTAAAAACCTATAAAACCCGAACTATATGTTATACGGACATTAACGAGCTAAGTTAGCATATTTGGACTAATAATTTAACTAAATAAGTTAAACACTTATAAAAATTACTTATTGGGCTTAACCCATTTGGGCCCAACATATAAAGTATAAATACTGATAATACAAGTATAAATGGATTAATACAAGTTAAAGAACTTATAATAAGTTTATTGGACTTAAAATATGTAAATAGGTAAAACTAGCAAGAAGTTACCAACACATAAACACTGAAATGAGTAAAAATGTATAAACCCACTTGATCATCATCATATATATAAAATCATCATATGTATACATAATTATTATTTTGATAAAGTCATTGGACAAAAGTCTAAGACGAGTATTATTTGTCTAGGTTTCCGTGATTGAAGCACGTATCGTACATCCGAATTGCCGATAACCCGCTTTCCCACATCAACGTGAGTTCATAGCCTCACACTCTTTTAAATGTTTTTATGAAATGTTTTATAAATCCGCGAGGGAGATAACATGTTAGTTTTGATAAAATAGGACACCATTTGTCCCGATTGTTTGTTTATTGATTTGGACCCGAATGATTGTATGACCCGATGAATGATTAAATGACCCGATAGATGAAATGAAATGGTTTATTAAAGTTAGGTTATGTCACTAAAAGTCCCATTAGCATGAATTGTGAACTATCGGGATTTGGTAGACGCTTATGCATATAATTGTACTATTTGGGGACGATCACCCCAGTTCGCGCCTTGACGGTTGATCCCCGTCGTGCCACATTGATTGGTAAGCGAATTTATGTATGAGAAGATTTCCATAGCGTGATTATTGTGACGACACGCTAACTTAGATGGGCAAATTGAGTATCGGGTTAGCTACCCGTTATTGTGATAGTAAGGTAACAATGTCATGCGGCTTGTAATAATCCAAATAACGAAAATACTTATATACGCATTGAATTACGATTTATTGCCTAACTAGCAATACGGGGTCTTATTACTGATGTTATGTTTGTGTTTTGGTTTTATATAACCATATTCATATAACGGTTTTTATTTAACTTTATACAACGTTATAAAACGTATTGTATGATGTTTTTACGACAATGGTTCGTATAATGATTTTGAAGGCAAAAGCCTATATCATGATTTTTGATAAAGATTTGTATAAAATGACTTTGGCTATTTTATGGCCTATTACAAAGATTTGTACACAATAATTTTCGGTAATAATTTTACACCGATGTTATATTGATGGATTTTATTAAACTCTATGAATTCACTCGGCGTTATCGCTGACCTTTTCTTTTAACATGTTTTATCTCAGGTACTTGAATGTAATTCTCGGGAAGACGACAAGAATTCATGGCCCGCACTTAAATAATAATTCCATTCAAATGCTTTGTAAAACCTGTATGAAATATAATGACTTGGGACCTATGTAAATTTGATATCTATGAATGGAAATGCTTTATTATTAAACGACGCGATTTTTATGCGTTGTCTATGATGTGAGTAATGTGCTATCCCGTAACACCAACGAGTCTTCCGCTGTATTGAATTGAGTAAATTTCGGGGTGTTACAGATGATTAACTTTGTGATTATATTTATGATGAGAAAAGAAAATAGAAATGAGATAAGAAGAGAATGACGGTTACGATGACGAATTACACTAAGACGATTAGTCGTACACGTAAAACCGTAAAAAGTGACAAAATCAAAAATTTACCCTAAGAATTCCTAGAAAATTGAAATAATTCCTAATTAATGTAATTAGAGTTTACAATAAATGAAAAATCACTCAAAACATTTATTTAATTAAATAATAATTTTTAATGCTAATTAAAGCCCAAAAAATCAATTTAATTAACAAAAAGCCCAAAATGAGATTTTTTCAATTGTAAACCTCTAAAATGACCTAACTTAATTTAAACTATTTTTGAAAATTTTATAATTAATTAAAACTATTTAAAAACAATTAAAAACTATTTAAACTTAAAATAATTAAAAAAGTTAATCTAAGAACAATAAAAATATTCTAAAAATTGTAAAATTCCTAACTTAATGTATTTAACCTAAGAAAAGAATAAAAACTTGAAAAATCTAAATTTTGATTTTTAATAATAAAATAATAATAATAAAATAATATTAAAAAATCCAAAATTTGTGTAAAATTCTAGGAAACTAGTTTATTTTAACCTAGTTAAACAGAAAATGAACTTGAAATACCAAAAATACCCCTAATGGGCCTTCAAATGGGCCAAAAACCAAAACAGACCCTTATTGGGCAAAATAAGCCCAAAAAGAAAAATGTTTATAAAAATGGCCCAAAAGCTCCTATCTGACCTAAAATTTGATTCTGAACACAATTTTTCAAAGGCCCAAAAGCTGAAAATGTGATATAAGCTGGCTTATTTCAAACAGCTTATTCTTAATGGGCTTTTTGGCCCATTAAGCTATAAGCTGATGCCATAAGCTTAAATTAGACACACAAGCTTCTTTTGAGTTACTTAAGACTTCTGTAAAAAGAATTTTGAAAAAAGTCCAAGGAATAAGCCTGAAAAAGCAATAAGCTATCTTCACAAAATGACAAAATAGTCGTTTTCGAGTTCTAGGTCACCCAAGAGCTTATTCAATTTTCTAAAGCTTTTAAATGACTTAACTAAGCTTAATCAACAAAAAGTTTTCAAATAAGTTCACTCAATAAGCTGGAATAAGCAAATAAGCACTTCTTTAAAAGTCAACTTTAAGAGTTTTCTAGCAAAAAGTCAAAGCTAAAGTCTGATAAGCTCCAGTTCAAACAAATGGATCAAATGATGAAGATTGATCACAAAAAGTAAGTTGTTGCAGGTCTGGATAAGCCAATTTGGCTTATTAATCAGCTAACTGAAAAATTACACTAGCAGGGGCTAGTTTTGGTGTCTGAGCAGTGGGAAAAGTTTCCACTGCTTGACTTTCTTGACTTTTTGTCTTTAGTGACTTTTTTGGAGATTCAAGTTACACAAAGGCACCCAAATGATCAGTGGATCATAAGGAGTCAATAACAACAAAGAAATCACAATCACAATTAGCCAATTTGTACAGTTAATTCAATTAATCATCAGACATGCACTAGACTTTGAACAATAAGCAGTTAAGCACTTATAAGCTGTTTTAGCAAATTTCAGCCATCCAAATTGCACCAAAAGCATACACAAGCTATTATAAACTCAAATGAACAAGTTTAAACAGGTTTCATGCAATGATTCAAAGTCTAAGTTAAGATTCAAGCACAACAAGTTACTGATGAACACTTAACACAAGCAGATTTTTACTTTGCTGATGCACTTGACCAACAAGCCAAATTCAAACACTCAGATCTATCACATATGTTGTATTATCAATGATTTAACAACTTTAACCCTAAGCATGCGTATAATCTAGATATTACCAAAATCTTAGGCCAAAAACAGTCAAAATCAATGAGATATAGTGTTGATCCCTTACTTAGATCGATTTAGCTTTATGTATACGAGATTAGATCAAGTAATACACTTAGAGAAACCTTTGTATATGTATATGATAATCTAAGTGTGATGCGGAATTAACACTTAAACAAGAACACACAAGATGTAAACAAACTTTCACTTTGATTAATGATAACAAACTTGCTTACAATGAAAGTGTTTAACGTATGAAAACTTATATTAAACAATAACCTAAAGGTCTTCTTTTATAGATATAAGAAGCCTTGTACAAGAGTCTACGTATCAACTATTCTAGGTAAAGATAATTATAGAAAATACATTGTTGAACTTATCCTTACTAGAAACAAACTAGAAACAATATACGCGTAGACTAAAGCTTCCCATCAGTGCGTGTCTTCAATGTATCAACGCTTGACTTCTTCTTGTCAACGCTTGATCTGTCAGCGCTTGTTTTCTTCCTATCAACGCTTGTTTTACTCTTGTCAGCGCTCAAGTAGACTGGCTATATTTTATTCCCAACAATCCTCCCCTAAACTTGATATCTATTCTAATAATCAAGTTTCTGAATAAACATTAAGAACTAGGAGGAATCTTACAAACTTTCTCATATTGGTAATAAATATGTCTGATCAAATCTTTGGCCACGTCACTTGAATAATCAATTTCCAGCTGTGTAGTCTTCATCTTCTCCAAGACTTCCTTGGACATGGAATACTGAGCATCTACAAGAAGATACTCAGCAAACTTTGTAGAACTCAAGTAATATACACCAGCAGCTGAATACAATCTCCATTGAAGACCACTGAGGTCATCTTCAAGATCCTTCCAAACAGCAGGATCTTCATCTCTTGGTCCACACATTCTCTTGAATGTTGACCACAGTTTTATTCCATTGACTGAAGTTGGTGCTTCAGTCTTATACTTGGCCTTTAACAATCTCCATAGATCTACCAAGTCTTCTCTATCAAAACTTGCAAACAAAGATATAAGAGTGGTAAAAGTGTGAACCTCTTTTCCATACCTGCCAATCTTCCAAAACCCACATTCATCTTCTTCATAGCTTATAATAGGGTTCCTGAAATAAAGAGGTAACACTTGCACCATATCTGAAGCTTCTAATGGTGAGAGCTTGAGGCTCTTTCTTATAACAGCTTCACTTGGATTTAACCTATCCATATCTTTGGGAAACTCAAGAGGGACTCCCTTCTTCACAGGTCTGGGAACAATCATTGCCTTCTTAAGCTCCATTTCTTTTGCAAGTTCTTCTTTTCTTTCATCAGAAAGAAGTCTAAGAGTGTTTTCTTCCTGCACTCTTACCCAAATGGGATAAGCTTTGAACTCTAACTCTTCAAATGTCAATCCAATCAATTTCTTATAAGTCCACCCTGTTCCATGACATCTGAGTAGCATGTAGTACAACTCCCTTCTATCCCTTTTCAAATTTGAGAGAACATTGCTTGCTTTGTGTTTCAGAATGACCTTGCAATCCTTTTGTACTCTGAGAAGAATCTCCAAACCCCATATCTGATCTGAAATAGTCAAATGTGGATTTTCAATACACCTATCTTCCCAAGCATGATACATCTGAACAACTTCTGGCATGTCAAAATCAACTTGCAACTTCAACTCATTCAACTTCTCTTTTGCCAACTCATCACCATACTCAAGTCTTTCTGGTTGTTCTATAATCATTACACTTGAGTCTGAACTGGCTTCATCACTTCCTTCTTGTTCTTCTGAAGTGACAACAAAAGGTGATTCACCCACCTTCTTTCTTTCTTGTTCCACAATTTGTGCAGCCAACCTTCTATCAAACCCAATCTGTGCTGCATCCTTTGGAACATCTACTTGTACCATAATACCCTTACCCTTATCTAATGGATCCAAAGTGGGTAAGGAAGATGGTAATACCTGTGAAGAAACATCTTTGATGATGGATGATGACTGGAATACATCAACCTCATCTACAGGTCTGTCAACGCTCAATTTTGCTTTGTCAGCGCCAAGTTACTCATGTCAGTGTTCAAATCTGTCTTGTCAACGCCCAAAGTACATGTCTCTGCGCCTCTTGTGATTTCCTCCAACATGGCTGTAAATGACAAATTTAAGTTTGTAGGAGAGACTAGAGACGTATCAAAAAACCTGTTTGTTTCTTCAAACTAGTTAGGGCCTCAACAACACCCAAAGATTTACCATCATGGGAGCCCTTATCACTCAAATTTATCTGTTCATCCTCCCCTTTGGAAGATTCCTCCATCCCCCTCCTTGTGCTAGCATTTTCCAAAACAACAATCCTCTCCCTCAATTGCTTGAGTTGAAGGCCTTGTGTACTGACAATATGTACCAAGTCTGCATTTTGCTTTTGCAAGCTTATGCAGACAGCCATCAATTCCATTAAGGTCATTGGTTCCAATCTGCCCTCCTCTAAAATGGGTATTTGACCTCCCAAGTTAGATTCATTGGGCATGGATGAGGTCTTAATAATGGTAGGACTATCTTGGACAGCTTCTAAGCCAGAACCAATAGTCCCAGCCTCATCCATAGCACCAACCACACTTGTGGTGGTGGTTCTCTCTGCTACATGGCTAGGACCACTAGAGGAGAACACTCCATTAGTCCGTTGGCGTTTTTGTAACCTATATTGTGTTGGGGGAGAAGATGATGTGGATTGGGTGGATGTAGGTTGGTTAAGGGGTGTTTGGGACTGTGAAGGATTGATGTCAACATTTGGAATAGGCATGTCAACACCAACATTTAAAGTTTCAGCGTCGAAGGGTTCTTGGTCAAGTTGCATGTGTTGTGGTGAAGGTAATGGTTCAGGTATTGGGTCAAGTTGGGGTTGTGGGTCTGGTTGGGGTTGTAGGTCTGGTTGGGGTTGGGTTGCTTCAATGAGAGCAACCATAGCTGGGGTTAGGGGTAAGTCACGATGTGGGGGTGAGTTCATCTTTGTAAAAATTGCTTTCTTTTACACAGGGATCTCATAAAAATCATCATGATCCCTTGTGCAGTAACCTTGGACATCAAAAACCATTTGTAAAAATCTGGGATAAGCTAAAGTCATTTTATTCCCTTTATTTTTACACATGCCCTCAAAAATCATTTTTGAATAATTAAACTTTTGCCCAGTAGTAATGCACACAATAGCACTTGCAATAGATCTATTGATCTCATTGTGTGCAGTACACTTGGGACTCAAACATTGCAAGAGGACATCTATTAGGTACTTCCAGGCTGGGGGAAACTCCTGTTTATGGTATTTGAAGTTCCCTCATCAGGGAAAGGATAACACAAAGCCCTTAGTCCTTGTTCTATTTCATTAATGGGGAGGGTGGTTATACCATCAGCGTCATCAAGATGCAAAGCTTGGCGAACCAAATCTTCAGAACCACCCATGTGTGCCCATGAACAATAGATGATAATGTAGTCACTCTATTAACTGTTGAGGAAATAACATTGTTCCAAAACTGTTTAATATGTTTGACAGGAATGAGTGGAGCATGAGAAAGAGCATACCTAAATGGGGATGCATTCAAATACGCCACCATTTGTGTGTATTGGGGAAACAGAGTGTCATCAGCGTCCAAATATGCTACCATGTTGTGTTGACTCCTGAATCCCAACTCCAAATCACTTGGTTTAAATTTTGGTGCCATTGTTGAAAGCTGTTTGAATGATTGATAAAGATGAAGTATAGGAGAAAATATTGTTAGACAAGAATGATAGGTATCCTGTTTCAAAATAGGAGCCAAATATATAGGAGAGAAAAATGCATGTGATTGGTCAAAAATGAGGCAACTATTTTAAAAATACAATCATGAAAGTATTGAAAAGAAATAAGTTTATCTCATGCATTAAATGAGAGTCATCTGCTCCCAAAATTACGGCCCAAAAATATGTCAAAAAGTAACAACTAGGTAGGTCCCATTGAGTGTCAACGGTCAAAAATAACCCATCAACGCCCAACGGCTATATTCTTGTCAAGGTTTGCCAAAGCCATGTCAGCATCTAAATTGGTCACAACAACGCTTGGAAAAATACTTGTCAGCGTCCAAAAATAAAAATGTATAAAAATGAAAAAGGACCTTAACAAAGTAATTTATCCTAGAGAAGATAACCTATATGTTGATAATTATTATAGGGCGGCAAGCACTGTCCAGTTATGCACACTTGCTTATGCAAGATAGACATAACAGTCCTCTAGTGTCCCTTGCTAACCAAAACTCTTAACAACTAAGTTACCTTATAAAATCCCTTGTTACTCCCAGGTAAAACCCATGATAAAATCATTCCCAAGTTTCCCAACAGACCACAACCAATTCTAGGCCAAAAATGTCTTGGCATCATGCATAGTATATCAACTTTGCATGCTACAGTGCCTCATGATTTAGTAAAACTAACTCATACTCATCTGTGGACACAATCTAGAATTGTGATAAGAGTAAAATAAGGATACCCAAAAGTCCTAAAGGTTCCTAAAACCTCCCCTTAAACTGTGATACATATGTTGCCAAAAATATGCATGAACATAAATTTTTTTTTATGTCAAGATAGGAATAGAAAATTCCAACCATCATCCATAAATAAAAACACGCTCAAATACTTCTCCAATAATCCATAAGCAACTCTGTATCCAATGGTATAATGCTAACACCACCTGCACATTTAGATTGAAAACCACAAAACTAACATTGTTGTTGACAACGCCCCGATAACACTTGTCAGCGTTAAGAAAAGCTTTGTCAGCGTTAGACAAATATATTGCTGACAACGTCACAATAACACTTATCAGCGTTAAAGCAACCTTTGTCAGTGTTAGAAAATACAGTTGAAAATCTAAATCCTCAAAAAGACCAATAACAATACATTATCCTGTACACACTTTCTCAAAAAGACCCCAAATCACATATTATGTGAGATTGATCACTCTAATACTTGTTACCATGTATTGAAATCTTCCAGCATCAAAAGGTTTAGTTAGTAAAGCAGACACATTTTCTTCTGTGTCAACCCTATCTGGTTGTATTAAACCCTTTTCAAAACAATCTCTTATAAAATGGTGCCTAATTTCTATGTGTTTGGTTATAGAATGATGTACAGGATTCTTAATAATGCATAAAGTGTTGTTATTGTCAACAAATATCTTGGTATGCATGAAATTATACCCATAGTCTAACAGCTGGTTCTGAATCCATAAGACTTGTCCACAACAAGCAGCTGCAGCTACATACTCTGCTTCAGTTGTAGAATTGGCCACCACTGTTTGTTTCTTGCATTGCCAAGATATCAACCTGCTCCCAAGAAACTGACATCCACCAGTTGTGGATTTTCTATCAAACTTATCACCTCCATAGTCACTGTCTGAATATGCAATAAGCTCCAAAGGTGAATCTTTTGGATACCACAATCTAAGACTAGGATAACATCTTAGGTACCTAAAGATTCTCTTGACAGCATAAAGGTGACATTCTTTGGGAGTCACTTGATGGCGTGCACAAGCACACACAGCAAACATGATGTCAGGTCTGGAGGCTGTGAGATACATCAATGAACCAATCATTGATCTATAGTGTCTGACATCCACATCCTTTCCATCTCCAATCTTTCCCCAAGGGTGTTCTCTATCCATAGGAGTAGTAGCCCTCTTTTCACATGGAGAAAAGCCAAACTTCTTCAAGATCACTGCCACATACTTATCCTGGGAGATGAAGATACCATCTTCTTTCTGCTGAACTTGTAACCCTAGAAAGAAGTTCATCTCCCCCATAGCACTCATCTTGAATTTGTCTGTCATAAGCTTGGAGAAATCATCACTCATCTTTGGATTTGTGGATCAAAAATGATATCATCAACATAGATCTGAACAAGTAGAACATCCTTACCATTCTTCTTTGTAAACAATGTCTGATCTATGGTGCCCCTCTTGAATCCATTGTCCACCAAATAAGTGGATAATGTGCCATACCATGCTCTTGGGGCTTGATGAAGTCCATACATAGCCTTCTTGACTCGATACACCTTGTCTGGATTCTCTGGATCTTCAAAACCAGGAGGCTGCATCACATATACCTCCTCAACAATTGTTCCATAGAGGAAGGCACTCTTCACATCCATTTGATAGACAGTGAAGCCCATGCATGAAGCATAGGCTAGAAATATCCTTATAGCTTCAATCCTTGCAACTGGTGCAAAGACCTCCTCATAGTCTATCCCTTCCTCTTGTGTATATCCCTGAGCCACTAATCTTGCCTTATTCTGACCACAATACCTCTTTCATCTCTCTTGTTTCTTAGAACCCATCTTGTCCCTATAGGTCTGACATATCTGGGACAATCAACTACCTCCCAAACATCCTGAATTGCAAATTGGTGAAGCTCATCCTGCATTGCTTCCACCCAACTTGGTTCTTTGAGAGTATCAAATATCTTCTTGGGTTCCTATTGTGACAGAAAACAGGCAAATAAACATGCTTGCACAAGAGGGGTATCAACCTTCTTGTGAATATTGGCAATAAATCTACCAAGACTTTCATGAGATCTTCTAGTCTGAACAGGAGTCATAACATCTCCAATAATCTGTGATGGAGGATGATTCTTCATAGTAGAAGTGAGAACTCCTCCTTCAAAAAGTCTGTTGTCCTCAATCTCATTCTCCAAGTTGCCAATATCTTCTTCTTCAGACTCTCTTTCATGAACATGAGGATGAACCTCTTCATATAAATTGGAAGGTTCACCCTGTTCAAATTTAGAAGAGAAAAGATGCTCAAAAGTGTTGTCAACGCCTGAACCTTGGTTGTCAGCGTTTGGGCTAACAACGCTTGAAATGTTGTTGTCAACGTTTGAGCCATCAGCGTCTGAATTTATCCTGTCAGCGCTAGATTTGCCTTTGTCAGCGCCTGAAGGACCATGCATGTTGTTAACTGGTGGTACTTGGGGACCACCATTATCCTTTCCAGCAGCAGCAGCAGCAGCAAAAGCATCTGTCCATATGGGAATTGTGACATACTCTAGTATAGGAAAAGACTTTTCTTCTTGTGATCCAACCTCTTCATTAATCTGTGTACCTAAAACATCAACAACTTGTTCTTCCACAACATTTGAAGTTACCTTCACAATGTCTGGATTAGTAATAGGCATATAATTTAAAGTTCTAGATAGAGGTTCCAAGTCAAACAACCAATTTGGACCACTTTTAGGATCACTAGGTTTACTCTCTAAAAACCTAACATGTACTCTTTCAAGTATACGTTTTTCCTTCTTAAGGTAAACCCTATATCCCTTGCTCTGTACTGAATACCCCATGAAATAGCCTTCATCACCTTTTGCACTAAATTTACCTAAGGCATCACTAGTATCAAGTACAACTACATGACAACCAAAAGGTTTGAGAAAACCAATATTAGGTTTTCTTCCCCAGAGTAACTCATAAGGTGTTTTGTTCTGTATCTTGTTGACCAATGCTCTATTCTGAACATAGCATGCTGTATTCACAGCCTCAGCCCAAAAAGCTATATGGAAATGAGCATCAGCCAACATGGTTATGGCTGCTTCAATTAGGGTTCTATTCTTCTTCTCAGCAACCCCATTTTGCTGTGGGGTTCTGGCAACACTAAACTGCCTAGTAATCCCTTTCTTGGCACAAAAATCATCTAAAAGTTTATTTCTAAACTCACCACCATTATCACTCCTAAGCATTTTAACTTCATTACCAGTCTTCTTCTCAATCTGAGTGATAAAGTCAATTAAAGTGTCAGCAGTGTCACTCTTCATAGCTAAAAAGAAAGTCCAAGTAAACCTAGAAAAGTCATCTGTGATGACAAAGCAGTATGATTTACCATTTAAACTTTCTATATTGGTTGGACCAAATAGGTCCATCTGAAGCAAGTGAAGTGGTCTAGTACTAGAGTGCACCTGTTTAGACTTGAATGAGACCTTGTGCTGCTTGCCTTTAAGACATGCAACACAAGAGTGGTCATTATGGAAAGCCTTTTCAGGCAAACCATCAACCAAGCGAAGTCTCACAAGCCTGTTTATTTTCTTAAAGTTTATGTGCCCTAGTCTCCTGTGCCATAGATTACTCTCATCTACTGAAGCTTTAGCATAAAAACATGACATATTGTTATTCATCCTAATCCCATTCAGATTCACATTATAGATGTCTTTATGTCTAGGTGTTCTATAGTCAATATATTTCACATCAGGGATCTTATAATCCTTGCTTAACACCAAGCATTCAGTATCAGTAAACAGAACTTTATTCTTGTTATCACAAACTTATGATACACTAAAAAGATTGTAATCAAGTTCTGTTACCAGAAACACGTTTTCAAAACGCAAGTTCTTGGTGAGAAGTGTTCCTTTGCCTGTGATAGTTCCATATCCGCCTCCAAAGTAAACCTTGTCACCATCCTTAATGGGAGTGAAGTTAGTTAGATAATCTTCCTTCCCTGTCATGTGCCTTGAGCATCCACTATCCCAATATCCATAATCATTGACCTGTTTTTGAATGCCCTGCACATAAAGAAAACAAGTTAGTTTTCTTTGGGAACCCAAGCCTTAGCAGACTTGGATTCCTCTGGTTGTTCAACAAGAACAGACTTAGTTCTCATAACAGCGCCTTGTTCATCCCTCTTTGGATGAAATACCCAGTTAACCCTAATAGGTTTTGTAATGACCTTTGAAATGTAATTAAATCGGTTGCAGGTCATTGAAATCCAATTATCATTAGGGTTTTGATCTTTCTTAGGTCTCCATGTCAAACTTGAAGAAGCTTTGGACCCCTTACCCTGTGGTTGCAAATATTTAGGTCTGGTCACATTTCTGTCAGCGTTGGATTTGGTCTTGTCAACGCTGAAATTACTCTTGTCAGCGTTGAACCTAGGGTTTGCTACAGAAACCCATTGCCTGTTAGACCAAGTATTTGTCTTTTGAAAGGGTCTTTGTCCATGAGTGTTAGACCCTCTAGTGAAGAATGGGGCTGGTCTAACCACTTGTGGACTTTGCTGCACACAAGGTTTGGGTCTGACAACGTTTGACTTTTTAACAGCGTTGACCTTGGAAGCGTTGACACACTTGTATGCTAAATGTGAAAAGCTACCACAAGTGTAACAGGCTTTTCTAGACACAACCCTAGGTCTAGAAGAGAAGAAGCATGTTCCATTATTACTAACTTGGCTTTTAGGTGACCTAGTATTCCTATACATCTCTGCATACTTAATGCTAGGTTTTCTAACAGTGTTTGAGCCAAGGTTAAAAGCCTTACCAGTGATTGGGTTTGTTACCTTAATAGGGGTTGACTCATTAGGACTTTCACATAACAAGCCACCCTTAACAAATAAGGTAGGGTTGGCTTTCTTTCATTCATTTAAGTCAGTCAACTTCTGTTGATACTCTTCAACTGGGGTAATGACTCTTGGTGGAGGAATAAATTCCTCCTCTTGGAGTTCTGGAAGACCAGTCCATGATAGGTCCTTTCTTTGGACACCATAGAAGTCACCAGCTGGTGGTGGAACCACAGTATAGTCTTTCATCCCAATCCCAGTCATGTCCTTAGGATCCCTTTGTTTATTAACACATTCTCCTAGGGTTTGTGTGGCCTTATCAAATCTCTGGATTTTAAGGCCAACATTATCCTTATTCTTAATGGTCTCGTCTAACTTAGCCTGTAAGTCACCATTAACCCTTTCCATGATGCTCCTAATATCATTGCTAGCACTTAACTCATGTTTTAAGATGTTTATTTTGTCTTTTAAGTCAAATTCCATTTTCTTGTACTCAGAAATTGTCTTCTCAGTTTGAGTGAGAGCTAGTTGATAATTAGACAGTTTGCATCTCTCAGTACTCACATCATCTAATAATCTTAGCACCTCTTTGTTAAGTTTCTCAGTATTTAACCTACAACCCTTACTACAAAAAGCATCATCGTATACCTCATTATCTGATGAAGAGGAGGAGTGTGCCATGAGAGCATATTGAACATGCTCTTCTTCTTCTATTTCAACAACCAAAGCTTTATCCTCTTCCCCATCCTTAGCCAAATAGCTCCAATCCCATCCTTTACCATCTATTTCTTGCATTGCAACCATGGCCTTAGGATCATGAGCCTTAACAATTTGGCTTGAGGGTTTGCCAGCATCAGATCTTCTTGGAGATCTGCATTCCCTCATGAAGTGCCCCATACGATGACAGTTGTAGCACTCAACTTTGGATTTATCAAATCCAGCAGTGTCCTTTGCATTAAAGGTCATTTTCTTCTTAAACCTTCTATTCCACCTGTTTGCTCTTATACTAGCAAGAGCCATGTTCCACTTAATATCCATCTCTTCCAAGTGCTCATCACTCATTTGCTCAAGATCCTCATATGTAATCACTGAACCATTGGGCAAAGAAGCAATATAAGCACATACAGTATCCAGATCCAAACCAGCAGGTTTAACTCTTGGTGAGTCACTTTTGTATGTGTCAGCGTCTGAATATGAGGCGTTGACAGGACATGTTCAAGCGTTGACACATGATGATCCAGTAACTGGATGCATGTAAGAGTCCTTCTGATTAAATTGACCTTCACTATGTGAGAAGAAGGCCATATTACTATTGGTAGACGTACTTCCATGCTCTAAAAGAGTTTCATTCTCCAACAGCCTTAGTTTGTTGTAGATATCATCAAAAGTAGAACTTTTGTGAGTGTTATTGGCAAGTATAGATCTCGCCTCAATCTTCCACGCATCACCAAGGCTCTTAAGAAAAGTGGCATTAATATCAACATCACCAAGTTGTGTCCCCATGAAGGAAAGCTTGCTTGTAATGTCAAGCAGTCTGCTTCTCACACTGCTGAGCTTCTCATTGGGTTGAGCTTCGAAAACAGCATACTCATGCATGAGTTGCTTCTTCTTCTCTTCCTTAGTATCATCATTACCACCATATGCAACTTCAAGAGCTGCCCAAAGGTCCTTAGCAGATTCATAACCTCTGTATTTATGTTGGTTCTCTTGTCCCAAAGAGAGTTTTAGAATATTTAGGGTTTTCATATCAACCCTTTTCTTTGCTATGTCTTCAGCAGACACAGCTCTACCATCATCAGGCTTTTCTTTCTTATCTGCTTCTAAACATCCAGCAACAACTGCTCTTCCAGCAATGGCATCAGCAATCTTTTGAGCTTTATTGAATGTGTTTCCATATTCAATGATTTCCCAGAGAGTGTAGTCATAGATCCCCAGATATTGCTCAAAGTTGAATTTCCACAATTCAAAGTTGGTTGCATCAAGCATGGGAATCTTGATGTTTGGTAAAGGTGAGGAGGAGGAGGTTACTTCTAGATTTGACATGATGTTTTTAGGGTTTTGAGAAAATTAGGGTTTTGGTGATTTTAGGGTTCTTGTGTTCTTTAAGATCAAAAGTTCCTCAACAAGATCTGATACCACTTGTTGATCCCTAACTTAGATCGATTTAGCTTTATGTATACGAGATTAGATCAAGTAATACACTTAGAGAAACCTTTGTATATGTATATAATAATCTAAGTGTTATGTGGAATTAACACTTAAACAAGAACACACAAGATGTAAACAAACTTTCACTTTGATTAATGATAACAAACTTGCTTACAATGAAAGTGTTTAACGTATGAAAACTTATATTAAACAATAACCTAAAGGTCTTCTTTTATAGATATAAGAAGCCTTGTACAAGAGTCTACGTATCAACTATTCTAGGTAAAGATAATTATAGAAAATACATTGTTGAACTTATCCTTACTAGAAACAAACTAGAAACAACATACGCGTAGACTAAATCTTCCCATCAATGCTTGTCTTAAATGTATCAACGCTTGACTTCTTCTTGTCAACGCTTGATCTGTCAGCGCTTGTTTTCATCCTATCAACGCTTGTTTTACTCTTGTCAGCGCTCAAGTAGAATGGCTATATTTTATTCCCAACATATAGCACAATGCTTGATTCAAGGTTTTAAACCCAATAACTTGCAGCAAATAGCTCTCAAACTAGTATATAGCGGATACAAAGCACAAACACAAACTTCCAACCACAAAATAACACACTATGATCTCAAACAGGTAATCCCAAACACCCTTTTAAATTTTCAAATCCAAATTTTCAAATCAAAAGTGTTATCCAAGACCACCCAAGCACAAATCAACACAATAATAGATATAATATGCAGATTAGAACAAGATTAGACCACAAAATCAGCAAGAACACAAGCAACACACAAATTCACCAAAAATCCAAATTTTTAACAGATTTTGAGTATAATGGTGTGTACCTCATGGATGTACATCCACACCCACGAATTTTGAGCTTATGTGCTAGCAAGAACAAGCACAAGCTTCCACAATAAATCCTGCTAAGATTCAACAAAGTTAGAAGCAAAATGTCAAAACAGAAAAGTGAAAAATTCTTGATTAATGCAACCTTAGTTCCCCACACTTGATTATCCCCAAGTTATAGGCTTCACCACACCTTGATAACTCAATATCAGGATGCTATGATCAGCTTTAAAGCCCAAGAATTCCAAGGTTTGAACTAGACTTAGCAAAATATCAAGAAAAGTGGAAAATGTGCAAACTTTTGCACACTCCTTTGAAAACAGGTTTTAAGATCAAAGATTAGTAAACATCAAACAATAATAAACAGATAATAAGGTTGGCACTCGATTTTTCTTCACCAAATTCAAACACATTTCATTAACTGGATATATGATTTACAGATTTGTGAACAATGGAAAATTCAAGAGCAAAGATAAATGTACTCAGTCCTATGCCTTATATAGGCTACACGTGATATCTAAGAAAGCTAAAAACGAAACCCTAATGCTTGGTGAAGTCCCAGAAATGGCCTTGAGGGGTTTTGAAGTTATCTTGATCATGTGACTAGTTCTTGTTTTGTTGTGGAACTGGCAATGTAAAAGTGAAACCAAAGGTGTAAAATAAGCTTAAGATGTAAGCTGGAATCATGCCCGTTGGATGACTGTCACAATTTTGGCAGTTTGCTCAAAGGTGAAAAAGCAGGGGAATCATGTGTCCAAGGTGGTGATGTGGCAAGCTTTTTGAAAGTTGGGTTGTGATTAGGGAGACCCTAATCATCATTCTGGAGCATTTGGTAGCTTAACTATAACTGGATTAAGAAAACCCAATTTGTGTTCTTGAGGGAATAGTTGCTAGTTTAATCTGAGTTTGGGTTTAAAAAGGTGTTTAGCACCAGTTTTTAAACTTAATCAAATAAGTTTAACTGGTTGGTTAAGTTTGTTGTGAGTGGAGAGTGATGTGGCAGCCAGGCGAGTGGTGATTGGTGGAAAGGAGGTAGTGGGGCACGTGCCACCCCACTACTGGTTAAGGTAAGTATTGTGTCTGCCCCTTTTAACCCTTATCTCTTAAACTCTTGTCACTTGTAAATAAAACTAGCAAAATCCGAATTCCTTTGTATTTGAAGTTCCACTTTTCATACTTTTGCCCCAAATACTTTTCCAAAGTATTTTTAGGGGTATTTCTTGCCATTTCTTGATTCTTGAAGGACTGATTTGGCATTTTCTTCATAAATAATGGTCTTGACTTGTCTTGTTGACTTCTTGGAGGACTGAATTTGACAAATCATGATTAATGAGGGACCATTTTTGACATTTCTTCAAAGTCAAGGGTCCTTTTGGTAATTTTGACATTTTTAAAGGACCAAACTTGTAATTTTTTGTAACTTGAAGTCCTTCATGGTATGTTTGACTTTGAGGAGGATTAATATTGACATTTTAGTTTTGTTGAGGGACTAAAATTGCCAATTCTTCAAAGTGGAGGGCCCTTTTGCAATTTTGACAAACTTTAGGGACCAATCTTGTAATTATGAACATACAAGGGTATAAAGTGTCAATTCTTCAATATTGGAGGACCCTTCTTCATAAATCTTTAAATCTTCAAGGGTTTCTCTTGAGAAATTCTTCATTAAGGCTTGGTTCATTGTGCGGCTTCGTTTCCCGTGTTCGTTTTTGTATGATTCTTGTGATCTTTTGTTATATTCTCAATATCCGTACCTAAAATACACAAGCAACAAACACAAGCATATATTTGGCCAATTTCATGATATTTTATGCATTTAAAGCCCTTTTTGGACGATGATACTATGTATAAAAGTAGTCTCATCACTCCCCCATACTAAACCATTGTCGTGCCCTCACGCAATGCTAGAATAAAGTATCGTAGCACCTCCAAAATTCATTTTTATTCACTTTTATTGAATAATAAACTAGCTACACTACTACTATTACTACTACTTGCGTTTTAGACATAATGTATGATTTTCATGGCAAAATGGGACGTTTAGGTTCATAGAATAAGAACACTTGAATGCTTCGTTAGAAATAATTTCATCGTCCTCGATTTTCACCCCAATTCCACGCCAAGCGTGCAACGATATCATTGTCATTATAAGTTAGTAATGCTAACACTACTCATATGCCCTAATCACGTACTTATCCTCCCATTATCCTAAGTTGTATCTCTTATATTTTATTTTGTCTTGAATGTTTCACGAGGATACATTGTTTGACTTATGCGATAATAGAGATTTAGGTCTAAACATAGAGTCCTAACGGTGTAACCAAGACCATCAAATCAATAACCCCTCCTAATAGACAACGATGTCAAAAAATTAAGTCAACAAGAAGGATCGATAAACACGGTTTTATAACGGTTTTGAACATGAGACTTATTACCAAGACTTTTATACGCCCCCTAACGGAAGGGCCTTATTATCATAGGTTTACCTCCATCTTTTATTCAACTTCGCCATGAAGCTTTTATTATGAGTTCGGTCTTGCCTTTCCTTTTATTATCCACCTCATCGGTGGTTTTATTAGCCAAAGACGTATATCCTCACGCTACGGCAAATTTTGGATCTTTAAAGCTTCAAAGAATAAGGCTTGATTCACTTTCAATTTTGCATAGATTTTTCGGCCTTGTGAGCTTCAAATTGTTTGCTTGATTTAAGGTGAGCACTTGAAATCTTATTATTGGGTGAAGCTTTCGATTATTCGGGTGCCAATACTTCAAAACCGTGACGCTGGCGATACCTTAATGTCTTCCCAATTTAATTACACGGAAGCTACTAGAAAAGACTAGAAACCCAACAATCAAGACTAAACCGCTAAGTCAATATTTATTAAGCAAAAAATATTTACAAGCGAAGGGAGAATAAGCAAACAACGAGAACACATGAGTTTTTGAAAGAATACGAGTACTCTACGTTTAGCATAGTAACTTATAAGTAACCCTATCATTTCTCGTCCTCATTTAAGAGACTTAGCCTAATGTGAAGTTAAGGAATCGAAGCTAAGTGCTCAACACGCACGGTCGATTCAAAAATTACTCTTATTCTCGCCATCGGAAACCTACATTCGTGTCTTCAAACACTTATAAAACATGAGAAAAAATTTAAAATTTGGCCATTTTTAGCCTTATTTTGTAACAAAACGATAAATAAAAAGATAAACTTTGGAAAGCGTGAAGGTTTGGCAAGGAAAGTATCTATTCATCCCCTTACTAAATTTAAACATTGTCCTCAATGTTTCGAGTCTAGGGGTGCAAACACCCCCATACTAGAGACGTAGTCGAATGCCTAATCTAGCATGGAAAGTGTGTAACCGTTAAATTTAAAGCCGTTTATGAAGTGTGCTATAAACCTAAGGTTAGAACATCAAAGGATATATCATGGATAGTGAGAAAGTCCTCAAAGCAAACGATCGAGTGCTCCCATAAAACGAACACGAGAGGCTCCAATCGTGAAGATAATGATCATATAAAATCCACAATTTACAAACAACCACAGAACAAAGGTTGGAAGGGCACAAATCCCCACACGTTACTACATTAGAAAGCGAAAATATGTACATAGGATAAGCATGGGACTCCCCCACGAGGCACCTCGTTTTATATTACCGAGTCATGAGCTCGACTCGATCCCCACAATACTAATTATCATTGGGGAAGGTGATTTGGTCGAGGTAGTTCAAGGATGGAACTTCCCCGCCAAAGTAGTGCTTCAACCTATGTCCATTCACCTTGAAATTGGGGCCATCATTTTGAGCTAGCTCGATGGTCCCATATGGAAAAACTTGAGTCGCGGTGAATGGACCGGACCAACGGGATTTCAACTTACCGAAAAAGATTTTCAAACGAGAATTAAAAAGCAAAACTTGATCCCCAATGTTAAAAACCCGGTTTTTAATTTTTGAATCATGCAACTTTTTGGTCTTTTCTTTATAAATCAATGAATTTTCATAAGCAATGTCCCTTAATTCATCCAGTTCATTTAATTGCATTTTCCGGTGTTTTCTCGCGGTCTCCATGTCATCATTATAATGCTTTAGGGCCCAATAAGCCTTGTGTTCCAATTCAATTGGCAAGTGACAATTTTTTCCATACACAAGCTTATAAGGAGTGCACCCAATGGGCGTCTTATGAGCTGTCCTAAAGGCCCATAAAGCATCGTCCAACTTATCCGACCAAGATTGTCGGTTTTCCCCAACGGATCTCTCCAAGATCCTATTCAACGCTCGGTTTGAAACCTCGACTTGCCCACTCGTTTGTGGGTGATAAGCCGTAGAAAGCCGATGTGTAACCCCATATTTCCTTAGGACCCTTTCGAATTGGTCGTTACAAAAATGGGTTTCACGATCGCTTATGATCACACGAGGGGTTCCAAACCGAGAAAATAAGCTTTTCAAAAACTTGACTACCACACGAGCATCATTGTTGGGCAAAGCCTTAGCTTCCACCCACTTAGATAGGTAGTCAACCGCGACAAGGATGTATTTATTACCACGAGATGATGGGAACGACCCCATAAAGTCAACGCCCCAAACGTCAAAGATCTCACACACTTGGATGATGTTTTGTGGCATTTCATCTTTTTGTGAGGCTTTTCCTTGTCGTTGACATGAGTCACATGACTTCACAAGCTCATGTGCATCTCGGTAAATAGTAGGCCAAAAGAAGCCGGCATCAAAGACCTTCTTAGCCGTGATATTAGCACCATGGTGACCACCCGTGGGGTCCCTCGTGACAAGCTCTAAGGATGTTAGAAGCTTCGGTACCAAAGACACAACGTCGAATGATTTGATCCGCACAAGTTCGAAACAAGTAAGGGTCGTTCCAAAAGTAGAACTTGATGTCACGAAAGAATTTTCGTTTTTCTTGAGTCGTAATTTGCGATGTCCGCAAACCATGGGGTGGAAGAATCAAGCTTAGAATTCACTACACCAAGTGTCTCGAGCGGAAATGTTTCAGTGATTTCCTTGTGCTCATAAACACTTTGGTGAGGATCTTCCAAACGAGAAAGATGGTCGGCCGCTAGATTCTCGGCTTTTTTTGTCAACAATTTTGTGATCAAATTCTTGAAGGAGGAGAATCCAACAAAGTAATCTTGGCTTTGCATCTTGTTTAGCCATAAGATACTTGATAGCAGAATGATCCGTATACACTATGCATTTCGTCAAGACGAGATAATGTAACACCCCCAAATTTACACAATTCAATACAGCGGAAGACTCGTTGGTGTTACGGGATAGCACATTACTCACATCATAGACAACGCTTAAAAATCGCGTCGTTTAATAATAAAGCATTTCCATTCATAAATATCAAATTTACATAGGTCCCAAGTCATTGTATTTCATACAGGTTTTACAAAGAATTTGAATGGAATTTATGTGCGGGCCATGAATTCTTGTCGTCTTCCCGAGAATTACCTTCAAGTGCCTGAGATAAAAGATGTTAAAAAAAAAGGTCAGCGATAACGCCGAGTGAATTCACAGAGTTTAATAAAACCATTAATATATCATCGGTATATAATTATTACCGAAAATCATTTTGTACAAATCTTTGTAATAGGCCATAAAATAGCCAAAATCATTTTATACAAATCCTTACCAAAAATCATAATACAGGCTTTCGCCTTCAAAATCATTATACGAACCATTGTCGTTAAAAGCATCATACAATACGTTTTATAACGTTGTATAGATTAAATAAAAACCGTTATATGAATATGGTTATATAAAACCAAAACACGAACATAATATCAATGATAAGACCCTGTATTGCTAGTCAGGCAATATATCGTAATTCAATGCTTAAAGCAGTATTTCGTTATTTGGATTATTATAAGCCGCATGACATTGTTAACTTACTACAACAAACACGGGTAGCTAGCCCAAAACTCAATTTGCTCATCTAAATTAGCGTGTCGTCACAATAATCACGCTTGTGTAAATCTTCTCATACATAAATTCGCTTACCAATCAATGTGGCACGACGGGGATCAACCGTCAAGGCGCGAACTGGGGTGATCGTCCCCAAATAGTACTATTATATGCATAAGCGTCTACCAACTCCCGATAGTTCACAATTCATGCTAATGGGACTTTTAGTGACATAACCTAACTTTAATAATCCATTTCATTTCATTTATCGGGTCATATATTCACTCATCGGGTCATACAATCATTCGGTTCCAAATCAATAAACAAATAATCGGGAAAAATGGTGTCCTATTTTAGTAAAACTAACATGTTATCTCCCTCGCGGGTTTATAAAACATTTCATAAAACATTTAAAAGAGTGCGAGGCTATGAACTCACGTTGATTGGGAAAGGCGGTTATCGGCGATTCGGATGTACGGTGCGTGCTTCAATCATGGAAAACTAGACAAATAATACTCGTCTTAAACTCTTGTCCAATGACTTTATAAAAATAACAATTATGTATACATATGATGATTTTATATATATGATGATGATCAAGTGGGTTTATACGTTCTCATTTACTCATTTTAGTTATGTATTGGTAACTTTTATACTAGTTTACTAGTTTTACTTATTTACATGTTTTAGGCCCAATAAGCCTTAAGCCCAATACCTCATATTAGTCCATTTTACACTTTATTATCAGTATTATACTTTATATGTTGGGCCCAAGTGGGTTAAGCCCAATAAGTAAGTTTATAAGCGTTTTACCAGCCAGTCGGGTTTATAGTCCAATAAGGCTACTTTGGCCCGTTAATGTCTATATGTTGTAAAGCTCGGGTTTATCGGTTTTTACTTGTTATATATGTTTATACATCAGTATGTGAGTTTATAAAAGTTTACATTAGACGGGTCCGACCGTCTAAGTTTTATTTGATAAAAACGTTAATCTTTCGGTACTAGCCGAAAAGACGTAAAAATCATGTTTATAGTTGTATAACTTGGAAAATATTTTATACTTGTAATTTATAAAAATGTCTTATTTTATATCATAATATATGAAATTCTTATTTATAATTATTATTAATTGTTAGTGGGTTTTCATGTGTATATATTTTATAAATATATAAGTGAGTGCTTATTTTATATAAGTTTTTATTATACAAATCTGATTTTAAATTTCATGTTTACCAAAACAGCCATATCTAGAGTTCTATATGGAGATAGAAGCCCAAATTTTTATGGCATAAATTACATGATATGTGCTCCATTTAACTCTTCTATGGATACTGTTGAATCAGCTTCAAAGTATTTTATAAAAATCGTCCAAAACAGTCTATGCAGATTTGTACTCTAATATTGTTTTGATCATATCTCACTCATCCTAATGATTCCATTGCATGGCCAACTCACCACATGTGTAAACATCATAAACCTTACTGTTTCTTTAATAATATATGCCATTTTAACAGTTTATCATAAGTTTCTTCACTATTTTATACAGCCTAGTCCTTACATCATGATTTTAACACTTTTTCATGTAGATTCTTATCTTTTTAATCAAATCTATCAACACCAAATCCTCACATAATATTTTTAATCATCATATATTCATCATATACATATACAATAGGAAAGAAAATACATGATTACATAATCAAAATAACAAGAAGGATGGAATGAATGATCCTTATACCACCATAGTGATGAAAATATGAGGTTGATGAACAAGGCTTGGATTTTGATGGCAAAACTTGTGATATACCAATATCAACTTCAAGATCACCTATCTTCATGAACATCTTATGGAAAATCAGCCCCAAGACACCAACAAAACTTCTCCTTGGATGTTAAAATGACCACCAATCAATAGAGCTTCAAGAGTCCTTCATCATGTGTATGAATAACACATGATATTGTGGTAAAAATTGATCAAGATGGGGTGTTTTGTGTGGAGTTGGGTCGACAATGGTGATGAGTGAGAGAGAAATGTGTGTGTTTTGCATGTATAGAAATGTGAGAAATGGTTTTGAGTTGCAAGTTAATGGTTTTGAGGTGTGAAAGCTTACAAGTAAAGCTAATATGGACAAGTGTCCATAAAAATGACACCAAGGGTGTTTATGTAGCTAGTTTTTGCCGTCCCATATTGGGGGTGGGGCAAAAGTGGTTTTGTCTCATCCCCAATTATTTACGGGTACTCCTCGATTCTAGTTTCCTCGATTTGCGTGCCCTCGGGTCGTTTTACGAAAAACGTTTTTATAAATTATGAATCAACGGAACAAAACGAATCTAATAAAAATTGTCTCTTCAAAAATCGAGTTCGAAAAAGTAAATACGTAATCCTAAGGTTTCCGGTTTAGTCGTAAAGGACGTTAAATTATAATCGTAAGTCCTAATCTCTTCTCGTAAATTTGTGAGTTTATGAACCAACACAAATTTAAAATTCCAAAATAATATTCACGGATAAATGTATTTCCTGAAATATCGAACTGTCACCAAAACGGTGTATGTAAACGTAAGCATGTAACGTAGAATCCTCCGGTTTCGACGTAGTTGATGCTACTTCAAGACGTAAATCCAAATTTCTTCCCAAAAATATGTGAGTTCATAATATAACATTAAAATAATGTTTTCAAATAATACTTGAGAATAAAATATCAACCATAAACTGACGGATTGTCACAGCATTTACCCCTAAATAGGATCTTTGTCCTCGAAGATCATCTTATCTTACTACTCGCTTCTTACGGAGTTAAAGCCATGTGGGTATTTCCTCCACATTCGGTCTTTTCTCACAAGTGTAATTCATTACAATACGCGAGTTTCATCAAACATAACTACAGGAATAAGATCAGGCTTATTGTTGACTTACTTTCTCTATCCATGATGTTCACTGGTTTTTGATGAATGCAACCTTTCGCCGATCTAAACTTCATTAAGGAATAGTTAGATTTTCACTTTATAAGCATTTTATCAAGTTCGATATACGAAACATAATTCACGCAGCTCTTGAAGTCCTAGGGTAGATCCAGCTTATATGCCTTTCAAACCAACTCTTTATATTATCTCAATGGTCCCATACAACAGGGACTTATATCCCATGATCTTCCAGATCATCAATTCATTTTTCCATGGTTAAAATTTTTGGCATAACTTCGCTACCCATCTGGAACTTCAAGATCAACATTTCATATTTACATAACCTCTTGCTCATTACTGGTAGTCAATAATCAGATCCTAATTTCAACAATTATTTCAGGTCTCGCGGGTCGAGTATTTTGTAAGGTTAGGTTCGCCATCATAGGAAACCTCAAACCTAAAAGACATGTCCAACTCACAATGGGTGTATGTCGGGTGTCTTCATCCCAACTCCTGCTTACAGATGCTCTAATATTTAGATCCTAACAAGATTAGATCTCGATCCTAATACGATAATTATCAATGATAATCTTTCCTAAGGAAAGCGATTATACGGTTTATTACCAAAGGTAAATCATTCAATCATAAAACAAGACTTCTAGTGTTTTGTACCGTTACTTTACCTCGTCCCTTCGATTTGGGGTGGTAAACAGTACTCTCATCAAGGTTCGTTCCCAGTGACTTCTGAGCAAATCTCTAGAAATTCGATGCGAAGCGAGGATCTTAATAGAGATGATCGATACAGGCACACTATGTTTACACAACTCCTTTAAATACAAAGAGTCAATTTCTTCATCGAGAATCTATCATTAACAGGAATGTTATTAGCAGATTTGGTCAGTATGTCGACGATGACCCAAACCGAATCAAATTCAGATGATGACCTTTGCAATAATTAGACGTTTACTAATGTATGAGGCGATGTCTGCCTTCATAATTTGCCATTAGTACAACTTCTTCAGACAAAGATACTTTTAGTCAGAAATGACATAAATAGAATACTTATACTTACAAGATTCCAACATAACTATATCTCAAAATCTCCATATTTAGGCAACCACAAGTGGCCTTTTATACATTTAACGCCATCGGCTTCTCAATTTTAATGGTTCACATTAGCCGTGAAACCTTTCACTATTTATATTATCCTTCTTACAAACATCAACTATTTTTAAATTGTTCGGCAATTTATTTTATACCATCATTACTAAGGAACACATCCTAATCAGTTCTTTATCCTTTCTATATAATGTGTCGGTATCTACATTCATCTTCCTTATGAAATAATTATCATGTCTACAATTTACTCAGAAATTCTTTCTTCATATTTTCTAAGTTTTAGTTTCGTCTCAATTACCATTTTTATCCGTTTTACTCAATCCGACGTCTAAAGCGTCGATAAATTATTACAAGTAATTAAATAATAAATATTCAATTTTTATGAAACGTAAATGCAAAAAAAAAATTTAAATTTCTTATTTCGACCAATTATATATAAATTTTCAAATTAAATTTGAATTTAGTTAACACTATTTTTGGTTGATTTATTGAAAATAATTAATAAGATTCGTAAATGTTTAAAAAATCTTTGTTTATACTTTGGTCAAAAATTTTCTTAGTTGAAAAGCAAAAATTGTCGTTTCAAATTTCAAGTCATGGTTTAAATGGTTTCCTCAATCCCTCTTAGGTTGTCTTGAGGTATGCACAAACATTTACCCCTAAACAGGAGTTTAGTTAAATGATTTGGGTATAAGGAAATAATCCCTAAAAAAATTTCTTTGATAAAATATCTTGTCAAAACATATTTTCATTTTTCTTTTTAGTAAAACCCAAAGCCTTAATGGCTCTAATCTTTGAAAAGTCAATATATATATCTTACCATCATTAATCAAACGATCATTTTATGTAAAGGATCAAGCCTTAAATCACACGTTAATTATTCAAGGTACAGGTTTTCATTGTTCGGCCAATTCAGGGCAGTCTATAAATGATTATTAACTCCTTCCTATTCTTACAAACAAACTGATGGTCCTTAATGATCCCAAGCATGAATTTATCAAATTACAGCTTACACACGTGGCTCACAAATTTTATTTTTTTTGGGTAAAGGGACTTCTTCCCGGTAAAATATATTACACCAAAAAACAGTTACATCACAATGGAATGTGGCTAAGATACCACATTAACCTCAAGCACAAACGCTTGAACGACCATTATCACATGACATGCCATATGATAATTAAAAGGAAATTACAAACCCTATAACACCTATGGGGAAAAACCATCTAATATTACATAAGCAAAAAAAACAAGACATCAAACTCATCTAAAAATGGTATCCGGGATATCCCACATCTTTGCAAGTCTAATACCATCATTAGATCTCTTCATTTTACATGATAGGAGCTTTAACCGAACCACACTCTTGATACAATCAATAATCTGTTTCGGCTCACAAAATTTATGAATGCTACATGTGCATTGGTTAATCCAAACGACATAACATGAAACTCATAATGGTCATTACAAGTTATAAATGTAGTGATTGGAATAGATAATCTTTTTCGCAGATGCGAAGTTGATGATAACCATGCTGTGAATCAAATTTTCGAATATACGCTAGAACCTTGTAAATGATCGAACAAATCTACCATCTTGGGTAGTGGATATAGATTTTTAATCGTCAATTTTACCTAGTTCACGGTAATCAATAAATATAAGGAATGATAACACCATAGCTCTTCATAATGACGAGCTTGGTAGAATAAAAGCTTTCTCCGACAACTCTCTCAGTTGTACGGTAATTCTTTTAATTCAGATGGTGCTGACGTACAGTGCTCAATCCACAGGTGCAGCACCGGGAATATAATCAATACCAATTTCAACTTGCCTTAATGGCGAAAGTCTAGGTAATTCATCAACAAATACTTCCTAAAGTTTCAGATAACAGAAACATCTTTTAATAAATTCATATTAGGTTCTTTCAAGATTATAATATCTATGACTAATTCACAACCATTCACAATATAATTTCAAGTCTAAATGCAGGATATGGTCATCCATTAAGAATTATTTTGATCACTTTTGATAATCAACATCTTATCTTTTAGGGGAATTCTACTCGAGTTCCCATCAATTAAGACAATGTCGTCATGCCATAATCAATCAATCCATTCTAATGGCACTACCAACTTTTCAGTTTTATTGCCGTCGATAAGATGTGAAATTCTCAAAAGACTAATAATAACTAATAATCCTTCACGATTCAAGGATTTCTGGAGACATAACAAACCTTAAAAGAGTAAGGTCAACGCATAATCTACGCCAGAGTATTTCAAATCAGATACAGACGAAAAGATTAACGAATATGAATACATCCCATGTTTTCATAATTTGAGTACGCATTCGAAAGCTCCTCGGATCGTTACACAGGTCATTCAAATGAAATCAAATCAAAAGAAAGGATAGGAACGTCGATACATCCAGTCTGGTATCAACATTTGGTAATCAAATACTTTTTCAAAGAATCTCACTATGGGAGAATTGGACAAGAAAGAATTGTCAATTGTCAAATAAGACAATTTCCACAGATGAGTAAATTCGACTCAGAAGAATAGATGCTACAGGCACATATGTAGGTGTCCCTAACACTATGTCCCTATTTTTCACTTCTTGCAGATCTCATAAACTTTAATCTTTCACAATATTCAAAGAAAATTAGTGTTTATTCATTAGTTTTATGGTGACTACTAATCAGCCTTGCATGGTCCATTCCAAATTGTATGTAGGCACGCAACTATATACAATTTCAAGATTAACGATGCAATACTCAGTTCGTCAAAATTTTATCATCATGTTTATAATAAAAACATTTTCATGCTTAATTCTTAAATAAGAATCAAAAATAAATTTACAAAGATTTTCCTTGTTATGAAAACAATTAAGTTTTCCAAGGTGTTTTATAAACAACTTCATTTCGATAATGATTACTTATAAATCTCACTTTGAATAATCCATATGGTGATGGAAATCCAATTTTTTTCTCAAGGAATACTGTTTTATCTTATAAAAACAATGAGTGATCTGCAAAAGAGTGATGAAAAGTTGTTCACTAAGAACTAACTACAATATAATAGGAAATGAGCTTTAGCCAAATAATCATGAGGTTCATGATCTCGATGGCACTCAAAAAGAATAATTCACAACGTAACTCAAACCGAGATGAGTACTTGTTCAATGGTTGCATCACTAATGCGAACATTAGGAACAAGCAAGAAAAGATAGATAATCATCGATACATGTAGAATTTAGCAATCAAAGGTAGTCTTTTCATTAATCACAAACAAGTCAAAATTGTACCGTAACACATTACGTGTCACTATGTCATACAATTACAAGAACTCATCCTACCAACTGATGTGTCAGTTAAGTTAGGGATTTTTAAAAGATACCACAATGAATACTAATCTACAAGAGTCATTAGGTGTTCCATATGTCCCGAAAGATCCATCGGTCCCAATTCAGAAGAAGATTTCTTCAATTTATTTATTGGACACTAGGCATCCTCGTCATTGGACAATGGCCTAGGAACAACCCTTAACACGAATCAACAATCAATTAAAACCTTATAATTCAATCAAAGAACTTAACGACTTCCTCTTAAAAATCTCATATTCCATAAAAGTTAAATTTTACTTCATTTAAATTTCAATCAACTTATACTCAATGCGATATCCTACCTCATTTTCCAATATTTTCAACTTTATTCTTAGACCTTAATAGGGCAATAAAAGCTCGATATGAACAACGCTTAATTTCCAATCCTATAGCTCTTACAATAATAGCTAACAAATGAGTCACTAGTATGAAATGACTCACATATTCAATTAGACTTCTCGGAAAGGTACTTGTGGCATGAGGCTTTTGGGTAATGGTTCCAATGACAGCCTCAAGTGCAACATTCACCCTTTCGATTTCAAATTTAAGAATTGGGTGACAACGAATCAGATGACACCTTTCCAGGTGGTAACATTTTGTTAAACTCGACTCTGTAAGGAAAGATCGTCATGACATCGATATCAGTTTTAATCTCGCCAATTCTTCTTCAAGATCACAATCAATTACTATCTACAATTCTATGAATATTAACCATTTTGTTGGGATCATAAATATCCACAACTTGGTTTAGATCTGGAATAGCTAGAATTCCTACAGGAATAGCTTCGATTGATTTACTAGGGGATTTAGGGTTTCTTGTGACAATCTACGTCGTATAAATACCTCGTATAAGTATTAAATAATCATCAAACAATCATGTAAACAAATTACATTATATGTATATATATAATCCAAGTTTTATATATATATATATATATATATATATATATATATATATATATATATATATATATATATATATATATATATATATATATATATATATAAAATAACACTTCTCAGTCTGGCCTTGTCGGTAACTCGGAAATTCTTCGGCACCGTTATAGTCAAAAGATTTTTAGACATTTTTAGAAAAATGTTTATAGCTAAAAGATATTGAAATGTTTTATTCAAAACCTTGGTTTTAAAAATCTTTCGTTCTCTATAACGAGAGCTCTGGTACCATACTGTAACACCCCCAAATTTACACAATTCAATACAGCGGAAGACTTGTTGGTGTTACGGGATAGCACATTACTCACATCATAGACAACGCTTAAAAATCACGTCGTTTAATAATAAAGCATTTCCATTCATAAATATCAAATTTACATAGGTCCCAAGTCATTGTATTTCATACAGGTTTTACAAAGCATTTGAATGGAAATTATTATTTAAGTGCGGGCCATGAATTGTTGTCGTCTTCCCGAGAATTACCTTCAAGTAGTGAATTCATAGAGTTTAATAAAACCATTAATATATCATCGGTATATAATTATTGCCGAAAATCATTTTGTACAAATCTTTGTAATAGGCCATAAATAGCCAAAATCATTTTATACAAATCCTTACCAAAAATCATAATATAGGCTTTCGCCTTCAAAAACATTATACGAACCATTGTCGTTAAAAACATCATACAATACGTTTTATAACGTTGTATAGATTAAATAAAAACCGTTATATGAATATGGTTATATAAAACCAAAACACGAACATAATATCAATGATAAGACCCTATATTGATAGTCAGGCAATATATCGTAATTCAATGCTTAAAGCAGTATTTCGTTATTTGGATTATTATAAGCCGCATGACATTGTTACCTTACTACAACAAACAACGGGTAGCTAGCTCGAAACTCAATTTGCCCATCTAAATTAGCGTGTCGTCACAATAATCACGCTTGTGTAAATCTTCTCATACATAAATTCGCTTACCAATCAATGTGGCACGACGGGGATCAACCGTCAAGGCGCGAACTAGGGTGATCGTCCCCAAATAGTACTATTATATGCATAAGCGTCTACCAAATCCCGGTAGTTCACAATTCATGCTAATGGGAATTTTAGTGACATAACCTAACTTTAATAATCCATTTCATTTCATTTATCGGGTCATATATTCACTCATCGGGTCATACAATCATTCGGGTCCAAATAAATAAACAAATAATCGGGATAAATGGTTTCCTATTTTAGTAAAACTAACATGTTATCTCCCTCGCGGATTTATAAAACATTTCATAAAACATTTAAAAGAGTGCGAGGCTATGAACTCACGTTGATTAGGAAAGGCGGTTATCGGCGATTCGGATGTATAGTGCGTGCTTCAATCACGGAAACCTAGACAAATAATACTCGTCTTAGACTCTTGTCCAATGACTTTATAAAAATAACAATTATGTATACATATGATGATTTTATATATATGATGATGATCAAGTGGGTTTATACGTTCTCATTTACTCATTTTAATTATGTATTGGTAACTTTTATACTAGTTTACTAGTTTTACTTATTTACATGTTTTAGGCCCAATAAGCCTATTATAAGCACAATACCTCATATTAGTCCATTTTACATTTTATTATCAGTATTATACTTTATATGTTGGGCCCAAGTGGGTTAAGCCCAATAAGTAAGTTTATAAGCGTTTTACCAACCAGTCGGGTTTATAGTCCAATAAGGCTACTTTGGCCCGTTAATGTCTATATGTTGTAAAGCTCGGGTTTATCGGTTTTTACTTGTTTTGTGTGGAGTTGGGACGGCAATGGTGATGAGTGAGAGAGAAATGTGTGTGTTTTGCATGTATAGAAATGTGAGAAATGGTTTTGAGTTGCAAGTTAATGGTTTTGAGGTGTGAAAGCTTACAAGTTAAGCTAATATAGACAAGTGTCCATAAAAATGACACCAAGGGTGTTTATGTAGCTAGTTTTTGCCGTCCCATATTGGGGGTGGGGCAAAAGTGGTTTTGTCTCATCCCCAATTATTTACGGGTACTCCTCGATTCTAGTTTCCTCGATTTGCGTGCCCTCGGGTCTATTTACGAAAAACGTTTTTATAAATTATGAATCAACGGCACAAAACGAATCTAATAAAAATTGTCTCATCAAAAACGGAGTTCGAAAACGTAAATACGTAATCCTAAGGTTTCCGGTTTAGTCGTAAAGGACGTTAATTTATAATCATAAGTCCTAATCTCTTCTCGTAAATTTGTGAGGTTATGAACCAACACAAATTTAAAATTCCAAAATAATATTCACGAATAAATGTATTTCCTGAAATGTCGGACTGTCACCAAAACGGTGTATGTAAACGTAAGCACGTAACATAGAATCCTCCGGTTTAGACGTAGTCGATGCTACTTCAAGACTTAAATCTAAATTTCTTCCCAAAAATAAGTGAGTTCATAATATAACATTAAAATAATGTTTTCAAATAATACTTGAGAATAAACCATAAATTGATGAATTGTCACAGATAAGGTCGAAATTTCTCAAATGCATTCATCACGGCAAGGAATTCTTTCTCTGTTTTAGTGTATTTTAGTTGAGCCTCGGTCATCGTGTTGCTAGCATAGTGAATAGGCAAGAAGTGCTTTTCATGACGTTGCCCCAAAACGGCCCCAATAGCGTAGTCACTAGCATCACACATGAGCTCAAAGGGGAGGTTCCAATTGGGAGCAACAAGAATGGGAGCTTCGGTAAGTTTCCTCTTAAGGATTTCAAAGGCTCGTACACAATCTTCGTCAAAGACAAAACGTGCATCTTTTTCAAGGAGATGTGTAATAGGTCGAGAGATCTTTGAAAAATCCTTGATGAATCGACGATAAAAGCCCGCGTGGCCTATGAAACTCCTAACTCCCTTAACGGTTTTGAGGAGGTAATTTGGCGATAACGTCTACCTTAGCTTGATCTACCTCAATACCCGCTTTTGAAACCTTGTGCCCTAAGACGATTCCACTTTTAACCATAAAATGACACTTTTCCCAATTAAGCACAAGGTTGGTTTCCTCACAACGCTTCAACATTCTCTCAAGATTCGACAAACACGAAGTGAACGAACAACCAAACACGGAAAAGTCATCTATGAATACTTCCATCGTCTTCTCGATCATGTCATGAAAAATAGCCATCATGCACCTTTGAAAGGTTCCCGACGCATTGCAAAGTCCGAATGGCATTCTACGATAGGCAAACGTTCCATATGGACACGTAAACGTAGTTTTTTCTTGATCACGAGGATCGATGGGAATTTGGAAGTAACCGGAAAAACCATCTAAAAAGCAATAGAAATCGTTTCTCGCAAGTCGCTCCAACATTTGGTCCATGAAGGGAAAGGGAAAATGGTCTTTTCGAGTGGCTTCATTCAACTTACGATAGTCAATGCACACTCTCCATCCGGTCACGAGTCTAGTGGGAATTAACTCGTTGGAATCGTTTGGCACAACGGTCATTCCTCGCTTCTTAGGGACACAATGAATAGGACTCACCCAAGGGCTATCGGAAATACGGTAAATCATTCCCGGGTCAAGGAGTTTTAGGACTTCCTTTTTGATGACGTCGTGAATTTTGGGGTTCACCCTCCTTTGACATTGGATTGCGGGCTTGTAATCCTCCTTCATTAAGATTTTGTGGGTACAAAATTTGGGATCGATCCCCTTAATGTCGGATAACTTCCATGCAATTGCCCCTTTGTGATCCTTTAGAACATCGACAAGTGCGGTTTTTTCATCATCCGAAAGTTCTTTCGCAATAATAAACGACAACTTGTCGCCCTCCTCCAAAAAGACATATTCGAGATGAGGAGGTAAATCTTTCAACTCGAGGATAGGTGGTTCCTCAATTGAAGATTTGGGCTCGATACTCATAACCTCCTCGGGTGGAGGAAATGGGAAATCGTTAAGAAAATCCTTGATAATCGAGAAGTCCTCGTCATTGTCTAGGTCTTCGTTACAAGTACGTGGAACATTTAATTCTTCCAACGTAAAACCACCACCTTCAAATGGAGTGAAGGTTGGTGTCGAGTTATCAAGAATGGGATCTAACATAGTGGGATTGCCACTATTTTCATCATCACCAAAACCTAGAACTTCTTGTGAAAATTCCTCGGAAACAACGTCAATCATATCAACGAGGTTTATGGTTGCAACGGAATAAACATGAGAAATTTGAGAGTTTTGAGTTGCGTTTATAACAAGTTCCTCGTCGTTGAAACGTAAGGTGATCTTTATAGCATGAACATCAATCAAAGCCATAGACGTATCTAAAAACGAACGACCTAAAATGAGAGGAACTTGAGGATCTGTGGGAATATCGACAACGATAAAGTCTACCAGATAATAGAACTTTCACACTTTCACAAAAACGTCTTCCGCCAATCCACATGCGGGAATCGTGGAATGGTCGGCCAACTCGATAGACATTAGTGAAGGAGTAAAATTAGGAAGATTGAGCAACTTGAAGATTGCAAGTGGCATCAAGTTAATGCTAGCACCAAGATAGGCCAAGGCATAGCATTCTTCCATATCTTGGATTGCACATGGAATCAAGAATTTACCGGGATCACCGACTTTTTGAGGTATGCGATTAAGATAAACCGATGAACAACTAGACAATTGATGCAATTTCTCCTTGTTGTTCAACATACTCTTAAAGTTAGCGGCAAATCGAGGCATCATGACCAAAGCATCGGCAAAACTCACATTAAAGTGTAAATCACGAAACATTTTTATAAAAAGCTCAAATTGGTAATTGTCGCGCTCTTGACGTTTCTCCTTTCTAAGTCTCCATGGATAGGGCAAAGGTGGTGTGGGTTGAGGCATAGGCATAGCCTTTGGAATCTCGGGTTCCAATTTTGGTAATGGGTCAACCGTAGGTGTGGCATGAGCGGTACTTCGTGGGATTTGGACATGCTCCTTTTCGACCACCACCTCGGGTTCTTCCTCAATTGCTTCCTCCGTAGGAGCAATTGGTTGAGGAGTCGGTTCCTTAAGTGTCTTACCACTACGTGTGGTAATCACTTTCATCTCACCCTTAGGGTTTGATATGGTGTTACTAGGAAGACTACTCGAAGACGGTTTGCACATAATTGCCTCAAACATAGATGAAATTTTATCTTCAAACATGGATTGCCTCTTCTCGGCCTTAATCATTTCTTGCTTAATTTCATGTTGCCCTTGTTCTATTTTTTGTTGGTTTTGTTGTAACCTAGTTACACTTCCTTCCATTTTGTTTGTATGGATTTTATGCTCATTTGCTAACTCATTTTTCAACTCTTTCTTCAAGTCGATCTTAAACTCGGATCTTAGGCTAATGATTTCTCTTTGAATGTTGTCAAACCTAGCATCGTTTCCATTAGCGTATTCAAGAAATTCATTTGGAAGATCTTTCAATGTTTGCAAACTTTTGTTGTTGTTTTGAAAATCACTTTGATTTTTGTTTGAAACTTGATTATTAGCCCCTTGATTACCATAGTTTCCTTTGTAATTGTTTTTGAAACCAACTTGATCGTTTCGATAGTTGTTGTTAGCATTTTGATTTGAAGCAAAACCCGGTGGAGTCAATTGATTGGAGCGGGTAAATTGACCATTTTGGTTGTAAGTTCCCGTGGCCGCGTAGGCACTCGAAGTGTTACCACCGTTGGTAATGCACTCGGAGAAATCATGACCTCCACCACAATACATACATGAAGCCTTAACCACTTTAGCCGTAGCGGGAGTACTTTGTTCTCCAACTTTGAATTCAATTAAAAGTCCTGATGAGACTGCTTTTATACATAGTCTCATCGTCCATTTTGGGCTTAAAATGCATAAAATATCATTAAAACTGCCAAATATATGCTCGTGTTTGTTACTTGTGTATTTTAGGTACGGATATTGAGGAAAAGAAAAAAAGATCACAAGAATCAATCAAAAACGAACACGGGAAACGAAGCCGCACAATGAACCGGACCCGAATCCTGAATTTCCAAAAATGACCTTGAAGAATTGAAGATTGGCAAGAATGGTCCCTCAACTATTGAAGACTTGTCATTTTATACCCCTGTAAATCCTCAAAATTACTTGTGGGTCCCTAAAATGTCAAGTATTTGCATATCTAGCCCTTGAAGAATGCTTAAATTACATGAGTGGTCCTTGGAAAAAGTTTAAAACTATGATGGGCCATTTTCAGCAAGTTGGCAAAAGTTGTTAAGTGTGATTTGGGCGTTGACAATGTTTATTCATCAAGTAGCAAGACAAAATGAGTCAAGGGGCCAAAACTGCCAGACAATACAACTTAACCCCACCACTCCCTGCTTGACACATCACCCACAATCCACTCACCAGCCAATCATACACTTCCATCCTCCCACGTCAGACTTCCACCGAACTGGTTTATTTAAATAAACCAGGGTCAAAGAGTCAAACCCCCCTTTTTTCCCACTAAACACTAAATTTAAAAATCCTTAATCCCAATTCAGATTAAAACCCACCCTGCTATCACCCTTAATCCCATAAACCCTAAAAACCTTAATCACTAAAAACAAGGGGGTTTAACCCCAAATGCTCCAGAAACATGATTAACCATCATCTCATCCCAAACCCACTCACAAAGATTCTCCCAACCAACCCATGTGTCCTATGGACCCCTCCCCTGCACCCATCACTTTCCCCAAACCCCAATACCAGACAAGATAAACGGCTAGATGATACTACTTGGACCCCAAGCTCAAACAAACGTCCAAGATCAACTCTTCATGGCTGGCATTCACATGATACCCGTTTGACTGAATTTCAAACTATGAAGACCAAGGGCAACATTGGAATTTCTAGGATTAGGCTTTAGGACTTGTATTATTTTATTCCTGATTCTAGAATAGTCTTTTAGGCATTATATATATTTGTGGCATGTCACAAGTAACTTTGTTCCAGATTTTTCAAAGTTCTTGTAATCCCTTTTTAAATTAAATAAAAGTTGGTATTTTCTTGGTGAACTGTAATTCCTTTTTACATTATTTTAAAAGTTGGTATAAACTTGTGAAAAATCTGAGTTCCAAAATTGGTTTGTTGAAGTGATTTTGAGTTTTCAAAAAGTTATTTTCAAGTTTCTGAAAAAGTGGTTTTTCTTGGTATAATCTGGTTCCAAAATTGGTTTTGCAGGTTTGTAAGAGGTTTGTGTACGTGTTTTGAAAGGAAAGAATTTAAGAGAATTATTTGAAAAAGATTTAAAAAGAGAAAGATAAAATCAGAAAGTGGATATTGTGTTCATTTGTTCTTAGCAGGTTTTCATTGGAAGCTGTTTTTCCAAGGTTTTGCTCAGGCCCCAGCCTGAAAGGAGATGGCTATGTAGCCATTGAGGGACCTGGATGTAGGTCCCTCTAGGTAAATACCTTGTTTCTATTTTTTAGTTTTCAAAAATTTGTGGTTTATGTGATTTGAATGGAAGTTGCTTGTTTGTTTGTTACATGGTTTGATTGTGCCTATTTATGCCTTGTATGCATGTTAAGGTGTTTATAAATCAGTTTGGGTGTCATTTGAATTCATTTGCTTGGTTAAAATTCAATTTCTGAAAATTTAAGGGGTGTTTGGATTTGCATGTTAACTGAGCTACTTGGGGAATTTTTGTGTTAAAATCAGTCTAGACACACTCAATAGGTTGTTGTTAGGTGATATCAGTATTTGGATTTCATGTTGGTTGAATTTAAAACACATTTGCATGCTTAAAATTGGTAAACTGCCTCAAAAACAGTCAATCCCTTGTTCTGCTTGTGTTGTGTGATATTTGCTCATCATATTTTGGTAGCTGCTAGATATTAGGTCTGTTTAGGATTGTAATAGCTTGCATGTCACTTGGAGGATTTATGTGCAAGATTTGAGCAAGTGATTTTCATTTTTGTGCCAAGTAGACCAGGTAACTGTTCATCAGAAACCTATATGCCATATCAGTCATTTGTGTGCCATTTGTGTGAGATTTTGTGAAAAGACTTGCTTGTTTTTGTGTTGTTATTGACTCCCTATACTCAACAGAGTATAGGGTGCCTTGTTGTAAAAAAAACCCAATCTAACAAGCTTTCCTAAGCTCTAAATCCACCAGACTATATTTTTACACTAGCAGTGGGAAAAAAGTTACCCCTGCTAGTGTATTGGTTAGTACTGCTATACAAAAGGATAAAACCAGGCACATGTCACTATCAGCTTATTCACTTTTTTGTCTTTAGTGACTGAAAATGAGAATTAGGACTTGAAACCAGTTTTGTTATTTTTCTAAATTTATTTTTGATTTTTCTGTTTAATTTGTTTTTAGTTTACTGTTCATTTTATATTTTTTTAGATTAAATTACATTTTTAAATACTTTTTAAGCTTCTGTTTTTGGCATTTAGTGACAAAAAGTGTTATTTTTTAGTTTTATCATTTTTCATAGATTAAGAAAAACATTTTAAGATTTTTAGTTAAAAAAGTTTTTACTGTTCACTTTTTATTTATTTTTTAGAATTAACTTAGTTTAATTAGGGTTTTAATTCAAGCTGTTTTTGTCTTCTAGTGAAAAATTTATTATTTTTCAAACTTTTTCATTTTTCTTCTGTTCATTAGAGTAATTTAGGATTTTTAAAAGTGTCAAATTATTTTTGGCATTATTTTATTATTTTTATAATTATTTTAGTTAAAAAATAGTTTTAAGTGATTTAAAAATAGATAAATAGTTTTTAAAATTTAAGAAAAATACTTAAGTCTTTAGATAATATAAGTAAGTTATTTGTTCAATAAAATAATATTTTGGCCATTTTGATTAATTATATTTAATTTTAGGGCTTTAATTAGCATTTAAAATTGAATATTTAATTAATAAAAGGTTTTAAAATATTTTTATTGGATTTTTATTCTTATTTATATTATTTTAGACTTAGTTTTAGCTTTTAAATTAATTTTTAGGTTTAAAATTTTTTAATTTGTAGTTTTTTTTTACGGTTTTACGTAAACGCCTTTTTCGTCTTAGCTCGATCCGTCTACGTAACCGTCATTCTCTTCTCACCCCATTTCTATTTTCTTTTTCTCATAACAATAAAATGACAATCAAAATCAATTCATTACACAACGCACTTGCCTCCTCGAGAACGAACTCACTTTAGGGTCATTTACACACGGTTTTCCTAAATCGTCGTGCCTACTTGCCCTATTTTGTTGCTCTTTTCCTAAAGGGTAGCAAAAACTCTAGTATCATTTTTGGCGCCGCTGCCGGGGAGGCGTGTTGTGTTTTGATTGGAATTGTTGTTTTTTTATATACTAACCATAATTAGTATTTGTATTAGTAGCACTCTACTAATACGTATTATCGGTTTTTCGGTTTTTGTGTGAATACTATTACTATATTGTATACGTAGAACAATAAATTCACAAGTACTCCAAATACGTGAGAAATCACAACCTTGACTTGGGAGGTCATTACCCAATCATTGTATTCGAATCTCAAACCAAAGAAAAAGGCAAAAATAGATAAATACTTTCGTGAAGCTCGATTTTGAAAAATACAAACTATAAGGTGGGTATAAGGCGGTTGTATTTCACGACCTAAAGGAAAAAGGCTCTTAAGTGCTTCGCGCCGCCTCGTTTCCTCCGCTTGCTTGTGCGTATTTGATTTTGAGATCTAATCGAGGGTTTTGCCGCCCAAAGTATTATTAATTATCATATATATTTTCTTGGTTTCCATTGATTAAACCCTCTTGAACGTTTTGGTGTTCCACCAACGTTCTAAAGTCATCAAAGACGTTCACTTCACGTGATCGTTTTCATTCCTTGAGGCTTCTTTAATCAAGAGATTTGATTAAGGAGGAGATTTGTAGATTTGTGTCTACTTAATACATTCCACAAAATCCAAAAAGGTTAATACAATCAAAAACCACAAAAAAATTGAAAAAATACAAAACACCAAAAAGAATCTTCTTTGCCCGTCCCCTCGTTGTACGTGACGTTTATGCTAACTCGTAATCAAGCAAGACATGCACGTAAACGAAAGAACAAAACTTCCACTCCAAATCATTCTAGTGAGGAGTCTCCTATTGACGAACCCATTGTAAGAGAAGCACCAACCATGGCGAATCGAACTATGATGGAGTTACTTCAAGCACCCACCGAGGGTTATGGAGAGGCTATTGTGATTCCCGCTATCCTTGCGGAGAATTTTGAGGTTAAAACGGGTTTGTTGTCGATGATCCAAAACAACAAATTCCGTGGTGATGAGAAGAACAATCCCCACAACCATATCCGCCAATTCAATCGTCTTACCGCCACTTGCAAATTTAAGGATGTCTCGAATGACTCGATTAAGATGATGCTTTTTCCGTATTCCTTAGCGGTGCCCGCTAAAATTTGGTTAGAAAAAGAGCCACCCAATTCTATATTGACGTGGAAGGATCTCATTTCAAAATTTGTGAACCAATTTTTTCCGCCCTCTAAGACTACGCATTTGAAAAACGAGATTTCAAAATTTTCACAAGAATCAAATGAAAGTTTGTCAACGGCTTGGAATAGGTTTAAGGAGATGTAACATGAATGTCCTCATCACGGTTTTTCCGAATTGCATCAAATTGACACGTTTTACAATGGACTTAATGATCATGAAAGAGATTATTTAAATGCCGCCGCGGGTGGTAATTTTTTGTGTAAGACGGTCGAGGAAGCTTTGGTAATAATTGAGAATAGGTCTAAGGTTTATAGCCCTCGTAACACACCGAGTGTTGCCAAAATGGGCTCGTCATCGTCTCGTAGCATTAATGCCTTACATGATGAAGCAAATGAGGAGAATCGGTTTTTTGATAGATTTGCTAACCTTATGTCCCATTGGAAAGCTCAAGAAGCTTCGAATTCCGCTTCGGTTAAAGCGGTTGCTAAGAGTTGTTTGTCGTGTGGTGGAGCTCATGATCTTTCTGAGTGCATTACCGCGGATGGTAACACTTCGAGTGCTTATGTAGCCACGGGAACTTATAACCAAAACGGTCAAGGTTCCCGCAAAAATCAAGCTCCACCAAACCAAAATGCTAATAACTATCGAAACAACAACCAAGGTGGTAATTATCAAGGCAATCAACGTAACTACAACAAGGGTAATTATCAAAGTGGAAATGGGCAAATTTCAAACCAAAACCAAAACCGTGATTTTCAAACTACCACACAAGGTTTTCAAAATGATCACACCAAAAATCTTCAAGGAGAATTTTTGAATTATGCTAAGGCAAATGATGCTAAGTTTGACAATATGCAACGTGAAATGGTTAGCTTAAGATCCGAGTTGAAAAACGAGCTTAAAAACGAACTTGCTAATGAACTTAAAACTCATGCTAATAAAATGGAAGGAAATGTTCAACGACTCCAACAAAATCAACAAAAAATGGAGCAAGGTCAACATGAGATTAAGCAAGAGTTGTTAAAAGCGGATGCTAGGCAATCTAAGTTTGAAGACCGAATGGGAAAAATGTTTGAAGCTATCATGTGTAAACCCTCTTCTTCGGGTGGTCTTCCTAGTGATACCATCGTGAACCCGAAAGGAGAATCGAAGGTTATTACTACTCGTAGTGGTAAAACTTTCAAAGAACCCATTTCTCGTCCAAGTACTTTTATGGAGAAGGAAAAAGAGAAAGAACCCGAGGTGGTGGTAGAAAAAGAGCAAATTCCAAGCCCACGAAGTACCGCTCAAACCACACCTACGGTTGAACCAATACCAATCATGGAACCTGAGATTCCAAGGCCGATGCCTATGCCCCAACCCACACCACCCTTACCTTACCCTTCAAGACGAAACAAGGAAAAGGCACAAGAACGAAATAATTATCAATTTGAACTTTTTATGAAAATGTTTCGTGACTTGCATTTTAATATAAGTTTTGCCGACGCCTTGGTCATGATGCCTCGATTTGCCACGAACTTCAAAAGTATGTTGAATAACAAAGAGAAATTGCAAAAATAGTCTAGTTGTTCATCGGTTTTTCTTAGCCGCATACCTCAAAAAGTCGGTGATCCCGGCAAGTTTTTAATCCCATGTGCTATACAAGATATGGAAGAATGCTACGCCTTGGCCGATCTTGGTGCTAGTATTAATTTGATGCCTCTTGATATTTTTAAGTCGCTCAATCTTCCCAATCTCACTCCTTCAAGAATGTCAATCGAGATGGCCGATCATTCTACGATTCTAGCTTGTGGAGTAGCCGAGGACGTCTTCGTGAAAGTTGGGAAATTTTACTATCCCGTGGACTTTATTGTCGTTGACATTCCCATCGATCCTAAAGTTCCTCAAATTTTAGGTCGATCATTTTTGGATACCTCGAGAGCACTTATCGATGTGCATGCTAGAAAAATCACTCTTCTTTTTAATGAGGAAGAACTCGTCATTAATGCAACTCAAAACTCCACACTTTCTCATGTGTATTCTATCACATCTTTGTACAATGTCAATCCCATCAAAAACATTTGTAAAAGGATTTCAAAAAGAGTTTTAGAAGTTGATGATAAAAATGAAGTTCCGTCCCCTCCGCCGGTGGAGGTTAAGAGTGTTGAGCCTACGATTCCAATCATGAATGATTCTTCGGATGATGAATATGTAGATCCCGACGGGGGAGTTTTCTTTGCTAACAAACGTTTTGAGAACTTGCCACCGCCTTTACCAAAACGGTTTTCAAATGTGAGAATTTTTAGTGTGACTAACATTGCTTTAGAAACACCAAATATTTTTGACATAATTAAGTCGGGTTTTCACAAGGAGAGTTTAAAAGATGAAAAAGGTAAAGATATTAAATTGCTTTTAAAAGATTTTTCTACAATGCTAACTCCGTCATCACCATGTATATTGAGTACTACAGGCTCGTCTTCTCCTTTTGACGATGCTTTGTGTGGACTTAGTGTGGGGGAAGCCCCTTATGTTCCCTACCCTTTCTCCACCGAGGACGAGATATTTGATCCCGGAATTGCTTATAAAGGGAAATCTCGGTCTTCCACCGATGCAATAAATGGAAAATCTTTCTAGTTGATTGGTGCGAGTCTACCTCGAGTAGCTCAATGTTTTTATGACTTACCCATTGTCCCACCCTTCTATTTCTTCTCATCTATTTTCTTGAAACCCTTTGGGTTTTTGTTGACACACGATGAAGTGGCGTTGATTAGTTTTTCCAATGAAAACGAGAACGCCATCTTCGATCCCGGTATTTTGCACCATCAAAGGACTTAGTCCTTAATACCGGTTGTTTTTGGGCCTTGTTTATCATGTAAGCCCCACTAAAAATTGACCATACCAAGATAATCCCTAAATGATCACATTTATGGGGATTCGAGTCGAGCTTTTGACTCGGTTATCAAAAACAAGGTGCCTCGTGGGGGAAACCCATGCTTATCCATGTACATATTATTGCTTTCTAATTAGTTTAATGTGAAGGGATTTGTGCCCTTCCAACCTTTGTTCCGTGGTTGTTTGTGCAATTGTGGTTTTTAGATCATGATCTTCACGATTGGAGCCTCTCGTGTTCGTTTATGGGAGCACTCGATCATTTGCTTTGAAGACTTTCTCAATATCCAAATGATATATTCTTTGATGTTCTAACCTTAGGTTTATAGCACACTTCATAAACGGCTATTGATTTAACGGTTACACCCTTTCCATGCTAGATTAGGCATTCGACTACGTCTCTAGTATGGGGGTATCCTACCCTTAGACTCAAAACATTGAGGACAATGTGTAACTTTAGTATGGGGGGTGAATAGATACTTGCCTTGCAAAAGCTTCACGCTTTCCAAAGTTTATCTTTTTGTTTATCGTTTTGTTGCAAAAATAAGGCTAAAAATGGCCAAATTTTAAAATTTTTCTCATTTTTTATGTGTTTGAAGACACGAATGTAGGATTTCTGATGGCGAGAATAAGAGTAATTTTTGACTCGACCGTGCGTGTTGAGCACTTAGCTTTGGTTCCTTAACTACACATTAGGCTAAGTCTCTTAAATGAGGACGAGAAATGATAGAGTTAATTATTAGTCACTATGCTAAACGTAGAGTATTCGTATTCTTTCAAAAACTCATGTGTTCTCGTTGTTTGCTTATTCTCCCTTCGCATGTAAATATTTTTTGCTTAATAAATATTGACTTAGCGGTTTAGTTAGGATTGTTGGGTTTCTAGTCTTTTCTAGTAGCTTCCGTGTAATTAAATTGGGAAGAAATTAAGGTATCGCCAGCGTCACGGTTTTGAAGTATTGGCACCCGAATAATCGAAAGCTTCACCTAATAATAAGATTTCAAGTGCTCACCTAAATCTAGCAAACAATTTGAAGCCCCACAAGGCCGAAAAATCTATACAAAATTGAAAGTGAATCAAGCCTTAATCTTTGAAGCTTTAAAGATCCAAAATTCGCTTTAGCGTGAGGATATACGTCTTTGGCTAATAAAACCACCGATGAGGCGGATAATAAAAGGCAAGGCAAGACCGAAGTCATAATAAAAGCTTCATGGCGAAGTTGAATAAAAGATGGAGGTAAACCAAAGATAATAAGGCCCTTCCGTTAGGGGGCATATAAAAGTCTTGGTAATAAGTCTCATGTTCAAAACCGTTATAAAACCGTGTTTATCGATTCTTCTTGTCAACTTAATTTTTTGACATCGTTGTCTATTAGGAGGGGCTATTGATTTGATGGTCTTGGTTACACCGTTAGGACTCTATTTTTAGACCTAAATCTCTATTATCGCATAAGTCAAACAATGTATCCTCGTGAAACATTCAAGACAAAATAAAATATAAGAGATACAACTTAGGAATAATGGGAGGATAAGTACGTGATTAGGGCATATGAGTAGTGTTAGCATTACTAACTTATAATGACAATGATCTCGTTGCACACTTTGCATGGAATTGGGGCGAAAATCGAGGACGACGAAATTATTTCTAACGAAGCATTCACGTGTTCTTATTCTATGAACCTAAACATCCCATTTTGTGATGAAAATCATACATTATGTCTAAAACGCAAGTAGTAGCAATAGTAGTAGTGTAGCTAGTTTATCATTCAATAAAGTGAATAAAATGAATTTTGGAGATGCTATGATACTTTATTCTAGCATTGCGTGAGGGCACGACAATGGTTTAGTATGGGGGAGTGATGAGACTGCTTTTATACATAGTCTCATCGTCCATTTTGGGCTTAAAATGCATAAAATATCATTAAAACTGCCAAATATATGCTCGTGTTTGTTACTTGTGTATTTTAGGTACGGATATTGAGGAAAAGACAAAAAGATCACAAGAATCAATCAAAAACGAACACGGGAAACGAAGCCGCACAATGAACCGGGCCCGAATCCTGAATTTCCAAAAATGACCTTGAAGAATTGAAGATTGGCAAGAATGGTCCCTCAACTATTGAAGACTTGTCATTTTATACCCCTGTAAATCCTCAAAATTACTTGTGGGTCCCTAAAATATCAAGTATTTGCATATATAGCCCTTGAAGAATGCTTAAATTACATGAGTGGTCCTTGGAAAAAGTTTGAAACTATGATGGGCCATTTTCAGCAAGTTGGCAAAAGTTGTTAAGTGTGATTTGGGCGTTGACAATGTTTATTCATCAAGTAGCAAGACAAAAGGAGTCAAGGGGCCAAAACTGCCAGACAATACAACTTAACCCCACCACTCCCTGCTTGACACATCACCCACAATCCACTCACCAGCCAATCACACACTTCCATCCTCCCACGTCAGACTTCCACCCAACTGGTTTATTTAAATAAACCAGGGTTAAAGAGTCAAACCCCCCTTTTTTCCCACTAAACACTAAATTTGAAAATCCTTAATCCCAATTCAGATTAAAACCCACCCTGATATCACCCTTAATCCCATAAACCCTAAAAACCTTAATCACTAAAAACAAGGGGGTTTAACCCCAAATGCTCCAGAAACATGATTAACCATCATCTCATCCCAAACCCACTCACAAAGATTCTCCCAACCAACCCATGTGTGACAATCCGTCAATTTATGGTTGATATATTATTCTCAAGTATTATTTAAAAACATTATTTTAATGTTATATTATGAACTCACTTATTTTGGGAAGAAATTTCGATTTACGTCTTGAAGTAGCATCGACTACGTCTAAACCGGAGGATTCTACATTACGTGCTTACGTTTACATACACCGTTTTTGGTGACAGTCCGACATTTCAGGAAAATAAATTTATTCGTGAATATTATTTTGGAATTTAAATTTGTGTTGGTTCATAAACTCACAAATTTACGAGAAGAGATTTGGACTTACGTTCATAATTTAACGTCCTTTACGACTAAACCGGAAACCTTAGGATTACGTATTTATGTTTTTGAACTCCGCTTTTAATGAGACAATTTTTATTAGATTCGTTTTGTGCCGTTGATTCATAATTAAAAAAAACGTTTTTCGTAAAACGACCCGAGGGCACACAAATCGAGAAAACTAGAATCGAGGAGTACCCGTAAATTAGTGGGATGAGACAAGTTTACACTTGCCTCACCCCACTCATGAGATGGCTAAATAAGCTCCACCAACACCCATGAGGTGTCAACTTGTAGTTACAAGTTGCTACACTTGTCTTTAAGCTTTGATAAACAAGCTACCAACACAAAACCACTTCACCTAAACCATCTAACTCATTTTTACATGCAACAACACATAAAATTCTCTCTCTCTACACCATTTTGGTCCACCATGCTCCCAAAACACCCCATTTGATCAAAATTTAACCATAATATCTTGTGTTATTCACACATATGATGGAAACCTTTTGAAGACTTGTTGATTGGAGGCGATTTTAATAACTAGCAAGTAGTTTCCATGGAGATCAAGGGCTGATTTTTGGAGGAGTCTACAAATACTTGGTGATCCTAGAAGTGGTGTTGATATCTCATAAGATTGGTTACCCAAAACCAAGTCTTGTTCATCATCAATCCCATCTTTTCATCACTTTGGTGGTATAGAGATTGTTCTTCCTATCCTTTTGTTATTTTGAATATGTAATCTTGTATTTTATTTATTTATGTATATGTATATGATGATGAATGATGATAAAAATATTATGTGGGGATTTGGTGTTGATAGATTTGATAAACATGGTTAAAAAGATGGAAAACCATAGCTAAAATGGTTAAAATCTTGCTTAATGTGATGGCTGTGTAAAAACAGTAAGTAACCAAATATTAAACTGGTAAAATGGAATCAATATAAAGTAAGTATTAGGTGTTATACACATGTGAGAGTTGGCCATGCAATGGAATCATTAAAATAAGTGAGATATGATCAAAACAAAATTAGTATACCAATCTGAATAGTCTGTTTTGTAGGGACTGTTAAGGATACTTAGACATGGATTGAGCTGTAGCTATAACTAACTTATTTGTAGCAAATAATATTAACTTTATGTCATCCAAAAATGAGCTTCTATCTCCTTATAGAACTCAAGATATGATAAAAATGGTGAAAGTGAAACTAAAAATCAGATTTTGTGAAATTAAAGTTTAATAGTATTATATAAGCACTCAAAATAATATAGTATAAAATGTGAAATTAAAACCCACTAACTTATATATTTCATTTATATAAATATGTATAAGGATAAATAAATGAACATTATATAAGAATGGTTGTTTGGTAAGTTTTATAAGTTATAAAAGCTATAAACATGATTTTTACGTCTTTTCGGCTAGTATTGTAAAATTAACGTTTTTCGTCAATTAAAACTTAGACGATCGGACCCGTCTAATGTAAACTTTCTAAAAGTCATATACTGATATATAAGTACCTAATACAAGTAAAAACCGATAAAACCCAAACTATATAACATACGGACATTAACGGGCTAAGTTAGCATTATTGGACTATAAACCCGACTAGTTGGTAAAACACTTATAAACTTACTTATTGGGCTTAACCCACTTGGGCCCAACATGTAAAGTATAATACTGATATTAAAAGTATAATTGGGCTAATGAAAAGTATTGGGCTTGTAATAGGCTTATTGGGCCTAAAACATGTAAATAAGTAAAACTAGTAAACTAGTACAAAAGTTACCAATACATAACACTAAAATGAGTAAATGAGAATGTATAAACCCACTTGATCATCATCATATATATAAAATCATCATATGTATACATAATTGTTATTTTTATAAAGTCATTGGACAAAAGTCTAAGACGAGTATTATTTGTCTAGGTTTCCGTGATTGAAGCACGTACCGTACATCCGAATTGTCGATAACCCGCCTTCCCACATCAACGTGAGTTCATAGCCTCGCACTCTTTTAAATGTTTTTATGAGATATTTTATAAACCCGCGAGGGAGATAACATGTTAGTTTTGATAAAATAGGACACCATTTGTCCCGATTGTTTGTTTATTGATTTGGACCCGAATGATTGTATGACCCGATGAATGAATATATGACCCGATAAATGAAATGAAATGGATTATTAAAGTTAGGTTATGTCACTAAAAGTCCCATTAGCATGAATTGTGAACTACCAGGATTTGGTAGACGCTTATGCATATAATAGTACTATTTGGGGACGATCACCCTAGTTCACGCCTTGACGGTTGATCCCCGTCGTGCCACATTGGTTGGTAAGCGAATTTATGTATGAGAAGATTTACACAAGCGTGATTATTGTGACGACACGCTAATTTAGATGGAAAATTGAGTTTCGGGCTAGCTACCCGTTGTTTATTGTAGTAAGGTAACAATGTCATGCGGCTTATAATAATCCAAAAATAACGAAATACTACTATACGCAATAAATTTACGATATATTGCCTGACTAGCAATACGGGGCCTTACTATTGATATTATGTTCGTGTTTTGGTTTTTCATAACCATATTCATATAATGGTTTTTATTTAACTCTATACAACGTTATAAAACGTATTGAATGATGTTTTTACGACAATTGCTCGTATAATGATTTTGAAGGCAAACGCCTGTATTATGATTTTTGATAAGGATTTGTATGAAATGACTTTGGCTATTTTATGGCCTATTACAAAGATTTGTACAAAATGATTTTCGATAATAATTTTATACCGATGCTATATTGATGGATTTTACTAAACTCTATGAATTCACTCGGCCTTTTCACTTACCTTTTCTTTTAACATGTTTTATCTCAGGTACTTGAAGGTAATTCTCGGGGAGACAACAAGAATTCATGGCCCACACTTAAATAATAATTTCCATTCAAATCTTTTGTAAAATTGTATGAAATGAATATGACTTGGGACCTATGTAAATTTGATATTTATGAATGGAAATGCTTTATTATTAAATGACGCGATTTTAAGAGTTGTCTATGATATGAGTAATGTGCCGTAACACCAACGAGTCTTCCGCTGTATTGAATTGTGTAAATTTGGGGGTGTTACAGTTTGGTACCAGATCTCTCGTTATAGAGAACGAAAGATTTTTAAAACTAAGGTTTTGAATAAAACATTTCAAAACCTTTTAACTATAAACATTTTTCTCAAAATGTCTAAAAATCTTTTGACTATAACGGTGCCGAAGAATTCCCGAGTTACCGACAAGGCCAGACTGAGAAGTGTTATTTTAATATATATATATATATATAACTTGGATTATATATATATATGATGTAATTTGATTACATGATTGTTTGATGATTATTTTAAATATTTATACGAGGTATTTATACGACGTAGATTGTCACAAGGAACCCTAAATCCCCTAGTAAATTAATCTAAGCTATTCCTGTAGGAAATCTAGCTATTCTAGATCTAAACGAAGTTGTGGATATTTATGATCCCAACAAAATGGTTGATATTCATAGAAATGTAGATATTAGCTGATTGTGATATTGAAAAAGAATTGGTGAGATTAAAATTTGATATCGATGTCATGACGATCTTTCCTTATAGAGTGGAGTTTGACAAAACGTTACCACCTGGAAAGGTGTCATCTGATTCGTTGTCACCCAATTCTTAAATTGAAATCTAAAGGGTGAATGTTGCACTTGAGGCTGTCATTGGAACCATTACCCAAAAGCCTCATGCCACTAGTACCTTTCCGAGAAGTCTTATTGAATGATCGAGTCATTTCATACTAGTGACTCATTTGATAACTATTGATGAAAGAGCTACAGGATTGGAAATTAAGTGTTGTTCATATCGAGCTTTTATTGCCCTTTCAAGGTATAAGAATAAGGTTGAAAGTATCGGAAAATGAGGTAGGATATCGCATTGAGTATAAGATTGATTGAAATTTGAATAAAGTAAAAATTTAACTCGTATGGAATATGAAATTGTTAAGAGGAAGTCGTTAAGTTCTGTGATTGAATTATAAGGTTTTAATTGATTGTTGATTCATGTTAAGTGTTGTTCCTAGACCATTGTCCAATGACGAGGATGCCCAGTGTCCAATAAATAAATTGAAGAAATCTTCTTCTGAATTGGGACCGATGGATCTTTCGGGACAGGTGGAACACCTAATTACTCTTGTAGATTAGTAATCATTGTGGTATCTTTTAAAAATCCCTAATTTAACTGAGATATCAGTTGGTAGGATGAGTTCTTGGAATTGTATGACACAGTGACACGTAATGTGTTACGGTACAATTTAGACTTGTTTGTGATTAATGAAAAGACTACCTTTGATTGCTAAATCCTACATGTATCGATGTTATCTATCTTTTATTGCTTCTTTCTAATGATCGCATTAGTGATGCAACCATTGAACAAGTACTCATCTCGATTTGAGTTACATTGTGGATTATTCTTTTTGAAGTGCCATCGAGGTCATGAACCTCATGATTAATTGGCTAAATTCATTTCCTAGCATATTGTAGTTAGTTCTTATTGAACAACTGTTCATCACTCTTTTGCATATCACTCATTGTTTTTATAATATAAAACAATATCCTTTGAGAAAATTGAATTTTCATCACTACATGGATTATTTAAAGTGAGACTTATAAATAATCATTATTGAAATAAAGTTAATTATGAAATACCTTGGAAAACTTAATTGTTTTCATAACAAAGAAAATCTTTGTAAATTTATTTTTTATTCTTATTTAAGAATTAAGCATGAAAATGTTTTTATTATAAACATGATGATAAAATTTTGACGAACTGAGTATTGCATCGTTAATCTTGAAATTGTATATAGTGGCGAGCCTACATACAATTTGGAAGTGACCATGCAAGGCTGATTAGTAGTCACCATGAAATTATTAATAAACACTAAATTTTCTTTGAAGATTGTGAAAGATTAAATTTTATGAGATCTGCAAGAAGTGAAAAATAGGGACATATTGATAGGGACACCTACATATGTGCCCGTACTATTTATTCTTTTGAGTCGAATGTACTCATCTGTGGAAATTGTCTTATTTGACAAATTGGTATTCCCTTCTTGTCCAATTCTCCCGTGGTGAGATTCTTTGGAAAGGTATCTGATTGCCGAGTGTTGATACCCGATTGGATGTATCGACGTTCCTATCATTTCTTTTTATTAGATTTCATTTGAATGACCTGGGTAACGATCCGAGGAGCTTTCGAATGCGTACTCAAATTATGAAAACATGGGATATATTCATATTCGTTAAATGTTTTCGTCTGTATCTGTTTTGAAATTCTCTCCCGTAGATTATGCATTGACCTTACTCTTTTAATGGTAGTTATGTCTCCTGATATCCTTGAATTTGTGAAGAATTATGAGTTGTTATTAGTCTTTTGAGAAGTTCACATCTTATCGACGGCAATAAAACTAAAAAGTTGATAGTGCCAGTAGAATGGATTGATTGATTATGACATGACGACATTGTCTTAATTGATGGGAACTCGAATAGAATTCCCCTAAATGATAAGATGTTGATTATCAAAAGTGATCTAAATAATTCTTGATGGATGACCATATCCTGCATTTAGACTTCAAATTATACCGTGAATAGTTGTGAATTAGTCATAGATATTATAATCTAGAAAGAACCTAATATGAATTTATTAAATGATGTTTTTGTTATCTGAAACTTTAGGAGGTATTTGCTGGTGAATTACCTATACTTTAGCCATTAAGGCAAGCTGAAATTGGTATTGATTATATTCCCGGTGCTGCACCCGTGGCGTGTGCACTGTACGTCAGCACCATCTGAATTAAAGGAATTACCGTACAACTAAGAGAGTTGTCGGGGAAAGCTTTTATTCTACCAAGATCGTCATTATGAAGAGCTATGGTGTTATTATTCCGTATATTTGTTTAATTACCGTGAACTAAATAAATTGACGATTAAAATCTATATCCACTACCCAAGATGATAGATTGTTCGATCATTTACAAGGTTCTAGCGTATATTTAGGAATTTGATCCACGGCATGGTTATCATCACTTTCGCGTCCGCGAAAAAGATTATCTATTCCAATCACTACATTCAGAACTTTCGCGTTCACATGATGACGTTTGGATTGACTAATACACATGTAGCATTCATAATTTGGGTGAATCACGTGTGTAGGCTGTAAATTGATAAATTCATGCTTGTGATCATTAAGGACCATCTGTTTGTTTATAAGAATAAGAATGAGTTAATAATTAGTTATAGACTGCCCTAAATTGGCCGAGTAGTGAAACCCTGTACCTTGAATATTTAACATGAGATTTAAGACTTAATCCTTTACATTATTTGACCGTGTGATTAATAGAAAATGGAAATATGTTTTGACAAATGTTTTAACAAAGGATTTTTAAGGGATTATTCCCTTATACACAAACTATTTAACTAAACTCCTGTTTAGGGGTAAATGTTTGTGTATACCTCAAGACAACCTAAGAGGGATTGAGGAAACTATTTAAACCATGTCTTGATATTTGAAACGACACTTTTTGCTTTTCAACTAAGAAAATTTTGACCAAAGTATAACCAAAGATTTTTTAAACATTTACGAATCTTATTAATTATTTTAATTATTTTTGATAAATCAACAAAAATCGTGTTAATTAAATTCAAATTTCTTTTGAACATTTTATTATAATTGGTCGAACTAAGAATTTAAACTTTTAACGTTTACGTTTCATAAAAACTTAATATTTATTATTAATTTACTTGTAGTAATTATCGACGCTTTAAACGTCGGATTGAGGAAAACTGATAAAAATAATAGTTGATATAGAACTAAAACTTAGAAAATATGAAGAAAGAATTTCTGAGTAAATTGTAGACATGATAATTATTTCATCAGGAAAGATGAATGTAAATACTGACGCATTATGTAAAAAGGATAAAGAATCAATTAGGATGTGTTCCTTAATAATGAAGGTGCAAAATAAATTACCGAACACTATAAAAATAAACAATGCTTGTAAGAAAGATAATATAGATAATAAAAAGGGGTTCGCGGCTAATGTGAACCATTAGAATTGAGAAGCCGATGGCGTTAAATGTTTTAAAGGTCACTTATGGTTGCCTAAATATGGAGATTTTGAGATGTAGTCATGTTGGAATCTCATAAGATTAAGTATTCTATTCATGCTATTTCTGATTTAGTGTATTTTTATCTGAAGAAGTTATACTAATGGAAAATTATGAAGACAGACATCGCCTCATGCATTAGTAAACGTCTAACTATTGCAAAGGTCATCATCTGAATTTGATTCGATTTGGGTCATCGTCGACAGACTGACCAAATCTGCTAATATCATTCCTGTTAATGATAGATTCTTGATCAAGAAATTGACTCTTTTGTATTTAAAGGAGCTGTGTAAACATGGTGTGCCTGTATCGATCATCTTTAACAAGATCCTCGCTTCGCATCGAATTTCTAGAGATTTGCTCAAAAGTCATTGGGAACGAACCTTGATGAGAGTACTGTTTACCACCCCAATCGAAGGGACGAGGTAAAGTAGAGATACAAGACACTAGAAATGTTGTTTAATGCTTGAATTATTGACCTTTGGTAATGCACCGTATAATTGTTTTTCCTTTGGAAATATTATCATTGATAATTATCGTGTTAGGATCGAGATCGAATCTTGTGAGGATCTATATGAGAGCATCTATAAGCAGGAGTTGGGATGAAGACACCCGACATAAACCCATTGTGAGTTGGACATTTCTTTTAGGTTTAAGGTTGCCTATGATGACGAACCTAACCTTACAAAATACCCGACCCACGAAACCTGAAATGATTGTTGAAATGAGGATCTGATTATTGACTGCCAGTAGTGGGCAGGAGGTTATGTGAATATGAAGTGTAGATCTTGAAGTGCCGGATGGGTAGCGAAGTGATGCCAAAAATTTTCACCTTGGAAAAATGAATAGATGATCTGAAAGATCATGGGAATTAAGTCCCCGATGAATGGGACCATTGAGATGATGTAAAAGTTGGTTCGAAAGGCATATAAGCTGGATCTACCCTAGGACTTCAAGGGATGCGTAAATTATGTTTCGTATATCGAACTTGATAAATGTCTATCAAGTGAAAATTTGAATATTCCTTAATGAAGTTTAGATTGGCGAAAAGTTGCATTCATCAAAAACCCGTGAACATCATGGATAGAGAAAGTGAGTCAACATTAAGCCTGATCTTATTCCTGTAGTTATGTTTGATGAAACTCGCGTATTGTAATGGATTACACTTGTGAGAAAAGACCGAATGTGGAAGAAATACCCACATGGCTTTAACTCTATAAGAAGCGAGTAGTAAGATAAATTGATCTTTGAGGACAAAGATCCTGTTTAGGGGTAAATACTGTGACAATCCGTCAATTTATGGTTGATATTTTATTCTCAAGTATTATTTAAAAACATTATTTTAATGTTATATTATGAACTCACTTATTTTGGGAAGAAATTTCGATTTAAGTCTTGAAGTAGCATCGACTACGTCTAAACCGGAGGATTCTACGTTACGTGCTTACGTTTACATACACCGTTTTTGGTGACAGTCCGACATTTCAGGAAAATAAATTTATTCGTGAATATTATTTTGGAACTTAAATTTGTGTTGGTTCATAAACTCACAAATTTACGAGAAGAGATTTGGACTTACGTTCATAATTTAACGTCCTTTACGACTAAACCAGAAACCTTAGGATTACATATTTATGTTTTTGAACTCCGCTTTTGACGAGACAATTTTTATTAGATTCGTTTTGTGTCGTTGATTCATAATTTAAAAAAACGTTTTTCGTAAAACGACCGAGGGCACGCAAATCGAGAAAACTAGAATCGAGGAGTACCCGTAAATTAGTGGGATGAGACAAGTTTACACTTGCCTCACCCCACTCATGAGATGGCTAAATAAGCTCCACCAACACCCATGAGGTGTCAACTTGTAGTTACAAGTTGCTACACTTGTCTTTAAGCTTTGATAAACAAGCTACCAACACAAAACCACTTCACCTAAACCATCTAACTCATTTTTACATGCAACAACACATAAAACTCTCTCTCTCTCTACACCATTTTCGTCCACCATGCTCCCAAAACACCCCATTTGATCAAAATTTAACCATAATATCTTGTGTTATTCACACATATGATGGAAACCTTTTGAAGACTTGTTGATTGGAGGCGATTTTAATAACTAGCAAGGAGTTTCCATGGAGATCAAGGGCTGATTTTTGGAGGAGTCTACAAATACTTGGTGATCCTAGAAGTGGTGTTGATATCTCATAAGATTGGTTACCCAAAACCAAGTCTTGTTCATCATCAATCCCATTTTTGCATCACTTTGGTGGTATAGAGATTGTTCTTCCCATCCTTTTGTTATTTTGAATATGTAATCTTGTATTTTATTTATTTATGTATATGTATATGTATATGATGATGAATGATGATAAAAATATTATGTGGGGATTTGGTGTTGATAGATTAAATAAACATGGTTAAAAAGATGGAAAACCATAGCTAAAATGGTTAAAATCTTGCTTAATGTGATGGTTGTGTAAAAACAGTAAGTTACAAATGTTAAATTGGTAAAATGGAATCAATATAAAGTAAGTATTAGGTGTTATACACATGTGAGAGTTGGCCATGCAATGGAATCATTAAAATAAGTGAGATATGATCAAAACAAAATTAGTATACCAATCTGAATAGTCTGTTTTGTAGGGACTGTTAAGGATACTTAGACATGGATTGAGCAGTAGCTATAACTAACTTATTTGTAGCACATAATATTAAGTTTATGTCATCCAAAAATGAGCTTCTATCTCCTTATAGAACTCAAGATATGATAAAAATGGTGAAAGTGAAACTAAAAATCAGATTTTGTGAAATTAAAGTTTAATAGTATTATATAAGCACTCAAAATAATATAGTATAAAATGTGAAATTAAAACCCACTAACTTATATATTTCATTTATATAAATATGTATAAGGATAAATAAATGAACATTATATAAGAATGGTAGTTTGGTAAGTTTTATAAGTTATAAAAGCTATAAACATGATTTTTACGTCTTTTCGGCTAGTACTGTAAAATTAACGTTTTTCGTCAATTAAAACTTTGACGATCGGACCCGTCTAATGTAAACTTTCTAAAAGTCATATACTAATATATAAGTACCTAATACAAGTAAAAACCGATAAAACCCGAACTATATAACATACGGACATTAACGGGCTAAGTTAGCATTATTGGACTATAAACCCGACTAGTTGGTAAAACACTTATAAACTTACTTATTGGGCTTAACCCACTTGGGCCCAAAATGTAAAGTATAATACTGATATTAAAAGTATAATTGGGCTAATGAAAAGTATTGGGCTTGTAATAGGCTTATTGGGCGTAAAACATGTAAATAAGTAAAACTAGTAAACTAGTACAAAAGTTACCAATACATAACACTAAAATGAGTAAATGAGAATGTATAAACCCACTTGATCATCATCATATATATAAAATCATCATATGTATACATAATTGTTATTTTTATAAAGTCATTGGACAAAAGTCTAAGACGAGTATTATTTGTCTAGGTTTCCGTGATTGAAGCACGTACCGTACATCCGAATTGTCGATAACCCGCCTTCCCACATCAACGTGAGTTCATAGCCTCGCACTCTTTTAAATGTTTTTATGAGATATTTTATAAACCCGCGAGGGAGATAACATGTTAGTTCTGATAAATTAGGACACCATTTGTCCCGATTGTTTGTTTATTGATTTGGACCCGAATGATTGTATGACCCGATAAATGAATATATGACCCGATAAATGAAATGAAATGGATTATTAAAGTTAGGTTATGTCACTAAAAGTCCCATTAGCATGAATTGTGAACTACCGGGATTTGGTAGACGCTTATGCATATAATAGTACTATTTGGGGACGATCACCCCAGTTCACGCCTTGACGGTTGATCCCCGTCGTGCCACATTGATTGGTAAGCGAATTTATGTATGAGAAGATTTACACAAGCGTGATTATTGTGACGACACGCTAATTTAGATGGGCAAATTGAGTTTCGGGCTAGCTACCCGTTGTTTATTGTAGTAAGGTAACAATGTCATGCGGCTTATAATAATCCAAAAATAACGAAATACTGCTATACGCACTAAAATTACGATATATTGCCTGACTAGCAATACGGGGCCTTACTATTGATATTATGTTCGTGTTTTGTTTTTTCATAACCATATTCATATAATGGTTTTTATTTAACTCAATACAACGTTATAAAACGTATTGTATGATGTTTTTACGACAATTGCTCGTATAATGATTTTGAAGGCAAACGCCTGTATTATGATTTTTGATAAGGATTTGTATGAAATGACTTTGGCTATTTTATGGCCTATTACAAAGATTTGTACAAAATGATTTTCGATAATAATTTTATATCGATGCTATATTGATGGATTTTACTAAACTCTATGAATTCACTCGGCGTTTTCGCTGACCTTTTCATTTAACATGTTTTATCTCAGGTACTTGAAGGTAATTCTCGGGGAGACAACAAGAATTCATGGCCCGCACTTAAATAGTAATTTCCATTCAAATCTTTTGTAAAATTGTATGAAATGACTATGACTTGGGACCTATGTAAATTTGATATTTATGAATGGAAATGCTTTATTATTAAACGACGCGATTTTTAAGAGTTGTTTATGATATGAGTAATGTGCCGTAACACCAACGAGTCTTCCGGTGTATTGAATTATGTAAATTTGGGGGTGTTACACCATGTGTCCTATGGACCCCTCCCCTGCACCCGTCACTTTCCCCAAACCCCAATACCAGACAAGATAAACGGCTAGATGATACTACTTGGACCCCAAGCTCAAACAAACGTCCAAGATCAACTCTTCATGGCTGGCATTCACATGATACCCGTTTGACTGAATTTCAAAATATGAAGACCAAGGGCAACATTGGAATTTCCAGGATTAGGGTTTAGGACTTGTATTATTTTATTCCTGATTCTAGAATAGTCTTTTAGGCATTATATATACTTGTGGCATGTCACAAGTAACTTTGTTCCAGATTTTTCAAATTTCTTGTAATCCCTTTTTAAATTAAATAAAAGTTGGTATTTTCTTGTTGTTAGGTGATATCAGTATTTGGATTTCATGTTGGTTGAATTTAAAACACATTTGCATGCTTAAAATTGGTAAACTGCCTCAAAAACAGTCAATCCCTTGTTCTGCTTGTGTTGTGTGATATTTGCTCATCATATTTTGGTAGCTGCTAGATATTAGGTCTGTTTAGGATTGTAATAGCTTGCATGTCACATGGAGGATTTATGTGCAAGATTTGAGCAAGTGAATTTCATTTTTGTGCCAAGTAGACAAGGTAACTGTTCATCAGAAACCTATATGCTATATCAGTCATTTGTGTGCCATTTGTGTGAGATTTTGTGAAAAGACTTGCTTGTTTTTGTGTTGTTATTGACTCCCTATACTCAACTGAGTATAGGGGTGCCTTGTTGTCCAAAAAAACCCAATCCAACAAGCTTTCCTAAGCTCTAAATCCACCAGACCATATTTTTACACTAGCAGTGGGAAAAAGTTACCCCTGCTAGTGTATTGGTTAGTACTGCTATACAAAAGGACAAAACCAGGCACATGTCACTATCAGCTTATTCACTTTTTTGTCTTTAGTGACTGAAAATGAGAATTAGGACTTGAAACCAGTTTTGTTATTTTTCTAAATTTATTTTTGATTTTTCTGTTTAATTAGTTTTTAGTTTACTGTTCATTTTATATTTTTTTAGATTAAATTGCATTTTTAAATACTTTTTAAGTTTCTGTTTTTGGCATTTAGTGACAAAAAGTGTTATTTTTCAGTTTTATCATTTTTCATAGATTAAGAAAAATATTTTAAGATTTTTAGTTAAAAAAGTTTTTACTGTTCACTTTTTATTTATTTTTTAGAATTAATTTAGTTTAATTAGGGTTTTAATTCAAACTGTTTTTGTCTTCTAGTGAAAAATTTATTATTTTTCAAACTTTTTCATTTTTCTTCTGTTCATTAGAGTAATTTAGGATTTTTAAAAGTGTCAAATTATTTTTGGCATTATTTTAATATCTTTTATAATTGTTTTAGTTAAAAAAATAGTTTTAAGTGATTTAAAAATAGATAAATAGTTTTTAAAATTTAAGAAAAATACTTTTAAGTCTTTAGATAATATAAGTAAGTTATTTGTTCAATAAAATAATATTTTGGCCATTTTGATTAATTATATTTAATTTTAGGGCTTTAATTAGCATTTAAAATTGAATATTTAATTAATAAAAGGTTTTAAAATATTTTTATTGGATTTTTATTCTTATTTATATTATTTTAGACTTAGTTTTAGCTTTTAAATTAATTTTTAGGTTTAAAATTTTTTAATTTGTAGTTTTTTTTACGGTTTTACGTGAACGCCTTTTTCGTCTTAGCTCGATCCGTCTACGTAACCGTCATTCTCTTCTCACCCCATTTCTATTTTCTTTTTCTCATAACAATAAAATCACAATCAAAATCAATTCATTACACAACGCACTTGCCTCCTCGAGAAGAACTCACTTTAGGGTCATTTACACACGGTTTTCCTAAATCGTCGTGCCGACTTGCCCTATTTTGTTGCTCTTTTCCTAAAGGGTAGAAAAAACTCTACTATCAAGTCCTTTAAGCTTATCAAAGATTTTGTTTTCCAAGTTCGACTCAATTCGGCAAGCATCGATGGTATTACACAAAGAAGGTGAATCCGAAGACGAAGCCTTACGAACACTCGACGTGCTACGAGGACTATACACCTTAGATCTATTCTCAATTATCACCAAAGCTTCCTCAACTGTTTTACACAAAAATTACCACCCGCGGCGGCATTTAGATAATCCCTTTCATGATCATTAAGTCCATTGTAAAATGTGTCAATTTGATGCAAAACGGAAAAACCGTGATGAGGACACTCATGTAACATTTCCTTAAACCTATTCCAAGCCGTTGAAAAACTCTCATTAAATTCTTGTGAAAATTTTGAAATCTCGTTTTTCAAATGCGTAGTCTTAGAGGGCGGGAAAAATTGGTTCACAAACTTAGAAACGAGATCCTTCCACGTCAATATAGAATTGGGTGGCTCTTTCTCTAACCAAATTTTAGCGTGCCCCGCTAAGGAATACGGAAAAAGCATCATCTTAATCGAGTCATTAGCAACATCCTTAAATTTGCGAGACGATTGAATTGGCGGATATGGTTGTGCGGGTTGTCCTTTTCATCACCATGGAATTTGTTGTTTTGGATCATCGACAACAAACCCGTTTTCACTTCAAAATTCACCGCAAGGATAGCGGGAATTACAATAGCCTCTCCATAACTCTCGGTGGGTGCTTGAAGTAACTCCATCATAGTTCGATTCTCCATGGTTGGTTCCTCTCTTACAATGGGTTCGTCAATAGGAGACTCCTCACTAGAAAGATTAGGAGTAGGTGTTGACTCCTTTCGGTTTCTTCGTTTACGTGCACGTCTTGCTTGATTGCGGGTTTGCATAAATGTCACGTACAACGAGGGGATGAGCAAAGAAGATTCTTTTTGGTGTTTTGTATTTTTCCAATTTTTTGTGGTTTTTGATTGTTTTTACTTTTTTTGGATTTTTGTGATTCTATTAAGTAGACTAAAATCTACAAATCTCCTCTTTAATCAAATCTCTTGATTAAAGAAGCCTCAAGGAATGAAAACGATCACGTGAAGTGAACGCCTTCGATGACTTTAGAACGTTGGTGGAACTCCAAAACGTTCAAGAGGGTTTAATCAAATGAAACCAAGAAAGTATATATGATACTTAATAATACTTTAGGCGGCAAAACCCTTGATTAGCTCTCAATCTCAAAATACTCACAAGCAAGCGGGGAAACGAGGCGGCGCGAAGCACTTAAGAGCCTTTTTCCTTAGGGTATATTTTATAATACCCGCCTTATACCCACATTATAGTTTGTATTTTTCAAAATCGAGCTTCACGAAAGTATTTATCTATTTTTGCCTTTTTCTTTTGGTTTGAGATTCGAATACAATGATTGGGTAATGACCTCCCAAGTCAAGGTTGTGTTTTAACACTTTTGGAGTACTTGTGAATTTATTGTTCTACGTATATAATATAGTAATAGTATTCACACTAAAAGAAAAACCGATAATACGTATTAGTAGAGTGCTACTAATACAAATACAATTATGGCTATATATCAAAACAACAATTGCCAAATCAAAACACAACACGCCTCCCCGGCAGCGGCGCCAAAATGATGGACGTAAAATTTACGTCTTTTAGGAAAAAGAGCGTAAAAAGGGCAAGTATTAACAAGTGATTTAGGAAAACCACGAGTTATGACCCAAAGTGGGGATCGTTCTCAAGGAGGCTTGTGTGTTGTGTAGAGAGATGATTAACTTTGTGATTATATTTATGATGAGAAAAGAAAATAGAAGTGAGATAAGAAGAGAATGACGGTTACGATGACGAATTACACTAAGACGATTAGTCGTACACGTAAAACCGTAAAAAGTGACAAAATTAAAACTTTACCCTAAAAACTCCTAGAAAATTGAAATAAATCCTAATTAATGTAATTAGAGTTTACAAAAAATCGAAAATCACTCAAACCTTTTATTTAATTAAATAATAATATTTTAATGCTAATTAAAGCCCAAAAATCAATTTAATTAACAAAAAGCCCAAAATGAGATTTTTCAATTGTAAACCTCTAAAATGACCTAACTTAATTTAATACTATTTTTGAAAATTTTAAAATTAATTAAAACTATTTAAAAATAATTAAAAACTATTTAAAGTTAAAATAATTATAAAAATTAATCTAAGAACAATAAAAATATTCTAAAAAATGTAAAATTCCTAACTTAATGTATTTAACCTAATAAAAATATAAAAACTTGAAAAATATAAATTTTAATTTTTAATAATAAAATAATATTAAAAATCCAAAATTTGTGAAAAATTCTAAAAACTTGCAAACTAGTTTATTTTAACCTAATTAAACAGAAAATAAACTTTAAATACCAAAAATACCCCTAATGGGCCAAAATCCAAAGCAGACCCTTATTGGGCCAAAATAAGCCCAATAAGAAAAATGTTTATAAAAATGGCCCAAAAGCTCCTATCTGACCTAAAATTTGATTCTGAACATAATTTTTCAAAGGCCCAAAAGCTGAAAATGTGATATAAGCTGGCTTATTTCAAACAGCTTATTCTTAATGGGCTTTTTGGCCCATTAAGCTATAAGCTGATGCCATAAGCTCAAATTAGACACACAAGCTTCTTTTGAGTTACTTAAGACTTCTATTAAAAGAAATTTGAAAAAAGTCCAAGGAATAAGCCTGAAAAAGCAATAAGCTATCTTCACAAAACGACAAAATAGTCGTTTTCGAGTTCTAGGCCACCCCAAGAGCTGATTCAAGTTTCTAAAGATTTTAAATGACTTAACTAAGCTTAATCAACAAAAAGTTTTCAAATAAGTTCACTCAATAAGCTGGAATAAGCAAATAAGCACTTCTTTAAAAGTCAACTTTAAGATTTTTCTAGCAAAAAGTCAAAGCTAAAGTCTGATAAGCTCTAGTTCAAACAAATGGGTCAAATGATGAAGATTGATCACAAAAAGTAAGTTGTTGCAGGTCTAGATAAGCCAATATGGCTTATTAATAAGCTAACTGAAAAATTACACTAGCAGGGGCTAGTTTTGGTGTCTGAGCAGTGGGAAAATTTCCACTGCTTGACTTTCTTGACTTTTTGTCTTTAGTGACTTTTTTGGAGATTCAAGTTACACAAAGGCACCCAAATGATCAGTGGATCATAAGGAGTCAATAACAACAAAGAAATCACAATCACAATCAGCCAATTTGTACAGTTAATTCAATTAATCATCAGACATGCACCAAACTTTGAACAATAAGCAGTTAAGCACTTATAAGCTGTTTTAGCAAATTTCAGCCAGTCAAATTGCACCAAAAGCATACACAAGCTATTATAAACTCAAATGAACAAGTTTAAACAGGTTTCATGCAATGATTCAAAGTCTAAGTTAAGATTCAAGCACAACAAGTTACTGATGAACACTTAACACAAGCAGATTTTTACTTTGCTGATGCACTTGACCAACAAACCAAATTTAAACACTCAGATCTATCACATATGTTGTATTATCAATGATTTAACAACTTTTAACCCTAAGCATGCATATATTCTAGATATTACCAAAATCTTAGGCCAAAAACAGTCAAAATCAATGAGATATAGCACAATGCTTGATTCAAGGTTTTAAACCGAATAACTTGCAGCAAATAGCTCTCAAACTAGTATATAGCAGATAGAAAGCACAAACACAAACTTCCAACCACAAAATAACACACTATGATCTCAAACAGGTAATCCCAAACACCCTTTTAAATTTTCAAATCCAAATTTTCAAATCAAAAGTGTTATCCAAGACCACCCAAGCCCAAATCAACACAATAACAGATATAATATGCAGATTAGAACAAGATTAGACCACAAAATCAGCAAGAACACAAGCAACACACAAATTCACCAAAAATCCAAATTTTTAACAGATTTTGAGTAGAATGGTGTGTACTTCATGGATGTACATCCACACCCACGAATTTTGAGCTTATGTACTAGCAAGAATAAGCACAAGCTTCCACAATAAATCCTGCTAAGATTCAACAAAGTTAGAAGCAAAATATCAAAACAGAAAAGTGAAAAAATCTTGATTAATGCAACCTTAGTTCCCCACACTTGATTATCCCCAAGTTATAGGCTTCACCACACCTTGATAACTCAATATCAGGATGCTATGATCAGCTTTATAGCCCAAAAATTCTAACGTTTGAACTAGACTTAGCAAAATATAAAGAAAAGTGGAAAATGTGCAAACTTTTGCACACTCCTTTGAAAACAGGTTTTAAGATCAAAGATTAGTAAACATCAAACAACAATAAACAGATAATAAGGTTGGCACTTTATTTTTCTTCACCAAATTCAAACACATTTCATTAACTGAATATATGATTTACAGATTTGTGAACAATGGAAAATTCAAGAGCAAAGATAAATGTACTCAGTCCTATGCCTTATATAGGCTACAAGTGATATCTAAGAAAGCTAAAAACGAAACCCTAATGCTTGGTGAAGTCCCAGAAATGCCCTTGAGGGGTTTTTAAGTTATCTTGATCATGTGAGTAGTTCTTGTTTTGTTGTGGAGCTGGAAAGGTAAAAGTGAATCCAAAGGTGTAAAATAAGCTTAAGATGTAAGCTGGAATCATCCCGTTGGATGGCTGTCACAATTTTGGCAGTTTGCTCAAAGGTGAAAAATCAGGGAAATCATGTGTCCAAGGTGGTGATGTGGCAAGCTTTTTGAAAGTTGGGTTGTGATTAGGGAGACCCTAATCATCATTCTGGAGCGTTTGCTAGCTTAATTATAACTGGATTAAGAAAACCCAATTTGTGTTCTTGAGGGAATAGTTGCTAGTTTAATCTGAGTTTGGGTTTAAAAAGGTGTTTAGCGCCAGTTTTTAAACATAATTAAATAAGTTAAACTGGTTGGTTAAGTTTGTTGTGAGTGGAGAGTGATGTGGCAGCCAGGCGAGTGGTGATTGGTGGAAAGGAGGTAGTGGGGCACGTGCCACCCCACTACTAGTTAAGGTAAGTTTTGTGTCTGCCCCTTTTAACCCCTTATCTCTTAAACTCTTGTCACTTGTAAATAAAACTAGCAAAATCCGGATTCGTTTGTATTTGAAGTTCCACTTTTTACACTTTTGCCCCAAATACTTTTCCAAAGTATTTTTAGGGGTATTTCTTGCCATTTCTTGATTCTTGAAGGACTGATTTGGCATTTTCTTCATAGATAATGGTCTTGACTTGTCTTGTTGACTTCTTGGAGGACTGAATTTGACAAATCATGATTAATGAGGGACCATTTTTGCCATTTCTTCAAAGTCAAGGGTCCTTTTGGTAATTTTGACATTTTTAAAGGACCAAACTTGTAATTTTTTATAACTTGAAGTCCTTCATGGTATGTTTGACTTTGAGGAGGATTAATATTGACATTTTAGTTTTGTTGAGGGACTAAAATTGCCAATTCTTCAAAGTGGAGGGCCCTTTTTGCAATTTTGACAAACTTTAGGGACCATTCTTGTAATTATGAAGATAAAAGGGTATAAAGTGTCAATTCTTCAATATTGGAGGACCCTTCTTCATAAATCTTTAAATCTACAAGGGTTTGTCTTAGAAATTCTTCATTAGGGCTTGGTTCATTGTGCGGCTTCGCTTCCCGTTTTCGTTTTTGTATGATTCTTGTGATCTTTTGTCATTTTCTTAATATCCGTACCTAAAATACACAAGTAACAAACACAAGCATATATTTGGGCAATTTCATGATATTTTATGCATTTAAAGCCCTTTTTGGACGATGAGACTATGTATAAAAGCAGTCTTATCATGAAATAACTTAGTTCTTTTTAGATTATCTTTCTAACATAATTTTGGCATAATAAAAAGTCTAATATATCATTATAACAAGATAATATCTTACTTAACGTAAGAATTACCTAGGTAGCTCCAAAATGGCTCCTTATGAATTCTTACGAACACTACTTCCTATCAAATCTCCAAAAGCTTTAATGGCTTCCTTCTATACCTGGTTTCTGGTATGGTGGGATGTCCTAGGATTTTTATAGAAGTGAATATGAATAATGGGTAGGAGGTTAAGAGAAAATGAGGTGCAAGTCTTCAAGGTATGCCATACGGCTCTATTTATACTTGTAGCAACACTTAGGCTCCAAGTTTTGTTTCTATACGTGTAACATGGATAGTAGAATGACTAAGGATTTCTATGAAGGTCTATTCAAGTCTAGGTGGTGAGTATACAAGCTAGTTTCAAGGAAATCTTCCATTTGTGGCCAAAAACAAGTCACGACATACTTAAGATAGGAATGGTAATGTGTAGCAAGCAAGGAGGTGATGCACCTACTTTTAGGTAGCCAAAAATATCCTAGGATACTTAAAATATCTGAATTTTAAACTTGGAATGGGAGGGAAAGTGTTTGAAATGAGTTTTGAAGGGAAATAACAAAACCGGGTTTAAAACTAGGGCTTATAACTTATGCTTTGTGATTTTGGTGATAGGGACTTAGGAAAGTGATTAGTGAATGTTTAGGGCTTATTTAGGGTATAGAAATTCTATTTAGGAGATATGGGTCCTTGGTTTGAAGTTTTAACTAAGGTTTGATGTGAAAATAGGAAGTATACTTATGTAGTTTAGGATTTTCTAATGATCTAGGTTTAAATCTTAATAAAAGGCTTTATCCTTCAAATATCTACTGATGTAAACTTAATTTATGTCCTAGAAATTTTTTTTTAAGTGTCGAAAGATTTCTCACACTTGGTTTAATGGTCTAGTTTAGGTAAACATGTCTAAAGACTGAAAGTACCTATTTTAACCTAATTTACAAGTCATGCATTGAAATCTTGTACCTTGTGCATTAAGATACTTATACATTGTCTTAACATAATCTTATAAACTTAATGAAGTCATAATGAGTATTTGTAGACTTGTCCTAAAATACTAGGTAATGATTCCATGTAGATTTCTGAATATAAGGGTTTATATATTATTAAGCCTAATGGCTTTCTATTTTGGGTAATTAGGGTTTATATCTTAACGTGAGCTTATTCTAAGTCTCTATAGTATGTTTATGAATTATATGGGTTCTACATTCTTAGTTTAAGGGTTTATATACGGTAATCATAATCTAGGGTTAATTATGGGAGCTTAAGGTCCTATGCTTTGAAAACTTGTACTTTATGCTTTAATAATTTGTAACTTGGTTTAAGATAGATGTATTAATTTAATATGATACTTAGTTGAGCTTTATAATTAGTTGAAAAAGTTTAGATTTTAATTCATTATAGAATGGATTTTAGATACTAATCTTGGTTTTAGGTCATTTCCTTGTAATTAGCTTGAGATTAGTGAATATTAGTACTTTGTGATTGCTTAAATTTTCTTTATATAGTATATTAGAATTAGGATATTGTATTGATTATAGATTCATAGTTTTTGTATAATTACATTGCTTAAAATATTGTTTATTAAGGTTTCTAGGTGATGATCTAGACTATTATGTACACTTATTTGTACTTTAGCTTTGTATAGCTTGTACTTACTTATTCTTTATATAAATTTTTACTTTCTATATGATAGTATAATCCTTGTTCTTATTCCTTCTTTACTTTTTCATATATATTATGTATTAATACTTTTATCATCTTTGAGTTCATTATTCATTTATAGGGATTCTAGGGTTTCTAAGGGAATTTAGGGTATCATTATATTTCTTGAAATGTTCGTATTCATAAATATACTTGTTAAATCACTTATAAACTTATACTTGTTATGTTTACAACATATAGGAATATGTTGATATCGTAGTTCAGGTTGGGAAAAATAGTTCATATTACCAAGTAATGCATAAAAAGCAAAAAATTCTAATGGATTTTCCACTTCCATTAAACATATCATATATTATGCTTGTGAAATTTATGGGTTGTCATATATGACTAGGCAAAAGGTCTTGTGACTAATGCTCCTAATAGAAAGACCGAACAGATCCATATGTAAGAGTTGCAAAGGCTTAGTCAGAGAATTGACAGTCTTGGTCTTACAATAGGTTCTATGTTGTTTTCCTTTTTGACAAGCAGTACATGTGAGATCATTTTGAAAAGATTTGGTAGGTAACCCTCTAACCAAATTTCCCTTAACAAGTTTGTTTAGGTTCTTAAAATTCACATGACCTAACCTCCTATGCCATAAATTAGACCATCATTAGAAGCTTTAGCTACCAAGCATGTAATACCACTTGTTGGAGTAATAGTATGAAGATTAAAGGTATACATATTTTCTTGCTTGGGTACTTTAAACAGTACTTGAGATTCCTTAGGCATCTCAAAGCCTTTGGAGAGTACCAAGCAGTCTGTATTTGTAAAGAGTACCTTGTTCTTTTGATCACACATTTGTGATACAAAGAATATAGACTGAACTCATTCAATTCTTTAACAAAGAACACATCTTCGAACTCTAATCTTCTTGTGTTGATTTTTCCTTTGCCAGTAATCTTGCCTTTACTTCCACCAAAGTACTGGTCCACCTCTGAATTCTTCAAATTCAACATGGAAATATTTGTTCCCTGTCATGTGCCTTGAGCATCCACTATCAACTATGCCTTTATCATTCAATTCATTACTCAGATGCTCCTGCACATACACAAAACACATTAGTGTTTAACAGGGACTCAAGCCACATTTGGCTCAGATCTTGTGGGACCTACATACTTAAGTGTTTTATAAGAAGTTTTACAAGTAAGACTACAAACACTCTTATATTTCATTGTTCCAATATGTAATAAAAAAATATAAGGTGATTCTATGTTTTTAGACTTTCTAGGCTTAAGTACTGTTTTGGCAGTACTTGGTGGAACAAGTGACTTTTGTCCTTTAGTGTTAGCCCTATATTTTATATAGTCGAACAAGAATGTAATAGGTCATCTTAGTCGTTATTGGTCTTGTATTGTAATAGGTTAGTCGGGTTAACCGAGCTTGGACTTTAAGCTAATGTTGTCTAAGTTAGGTGCGTAAGCCTAAGTGCAAGCCAAGCCCGACCCATGTTACTTAACCCACGGCCCAACAAAGCCAAGGGTATATATACCCTCTTCCATGTGTGGAAGAGGGTGTTGGCTCATTCTTTCTTTTCATAGTAATCAACCATTCTTTCTTGTTTATCTCTGTAGTTTCTCTCTCTACTTTTCCTCTCTTTCTTTCTCTAAATATTGTGTTATGAATTGAAGAGGAATTAACATTTGGTATCAAGAGCCTATAGTGGATAGGTGATTGAAGATCCGTGGTTTATGTTCTTATTGATTTTGTGAGGTATTTGATCCATAATCCCTGGTCCACATTTTTTTTGTGTTTTTTATGGTTTAATCTTGATACAAATCTTCTACATAGTAGTGGTAGAGATTTGGTATTGTTTCTTTGGGTAAAACACAAAACTTTTGGGTATTTGGATCAATTTTTGGAAAAAAGTTACGTTTTTTACAAGTTAGATCCGAGAAAAGGGGTTTGTCGATCAACATTGGCATTTTCGGAAAAGGGTTTAGTTATTCCGAAAATCATCAGTTTATCAGAAAAAGTTTATCCGAAATAGGTGTTTATCCGAAGATTTATTCCGAAGAAAGTGGGATTATCCGAAAATCAAGTTTTATCCGAAACAGATTAACCGAAAATCAAGTTTTATCCGAAAACCCCCATTTATTCTGAAAATGTGTCCTTATCCGAAAACAATTATCCGAAAATCAGCTCTTATTCCGGAAAAGTTATTATTCTGAAGACTTCAACTTATCCGAAAATGTGAATTATCCGAAAACATTGCAATTATCCGAAAACCATCAATTATCCGAAATCTACACTTTATCCGAAAACCCAACAATATTCCGAAAATTCTCATTTATCTTAATATCTCAATTATTCCAAAAAAGTTCAGTTTTTCCGAAAAACTCAGTTTATCCGAAAATTGAAGATTTATCCGAAAGTTGTTGATTTATCCGAGAATTGAAATTTTTTCCAAAAGTGAAAATTTTTAGGGGATTTCAACATCTTTTCTCGACAAGATCAACCACACCTCATTACAACACATCCACTAAGATCCTAATCCATTCACAATCATCGACAATGTCTAACAACAACATCAGCAATGCGACTGCCAATCAAATTCGTTTGGAACAAGGTGGAAACGGTAATCCACCTGTGCTCACTGCCGGTTGCTAAATGGAGATCTCATTTTCTCACAATTCTCTACGGAAAATAGAACCGCACTGCTCTTCGTCACTGCCTTGAGAATCTACCTCTAGTTTTTGAATGCAGACCCATTACCACACAAGCAGAGGATGGTACTTCATCAACTACACGAGCCATAGAGAATTTCGATACATGTCCTGCTGAGAAAAAGAAACTCCTCCAAGCTGAAGCTGATGCTGTGAACTACATACTCACTGGGATTGATAACGATATCTATTCCACGGTTGATGCATGTCTAAATGCTATGGAAATGTGGAATGCAATTCATCGATTAAAGCAAGGTGAGTCGATCAATGTTCAAGATCTCGAGACTAATTTACTTTGGGAGTTTGAAAAATTCACCTCCGAAGATGGTGAATCCATTGACTCATATTACTCGAGATTCTACAAAATGATGAATGAGCTTGTCAGAAATCAGTGCACCATCTCCAATCATCATGCCAATGTTCAGTTTCTACTTCAACTTAAATCGGAATGGCAAAGGTTTATGACTTTGGTTAAACAAAGGGAATATATCAAGACCATCTCCTATCACAAAATTTATGATATCCTGAAACAACATCATAATGAAGTGAATGAACTAAGGGCTGAAAAGGCAGAACGGTCTGCTAACTCTATTGCTTTTGTGGCTTCTACTTCAACAAAACCCGTTCCCCATCAACAACCACCTACTCATTCCTCAAAGTCATCAAGCTCATCCACCAAACCTCTAGCTACTAAACACAAAGCAAAATCAATTGTCCCCACTCCACCTCTATAGTATGACACCGAGTCAGATGGAGACAGTGATGATGAACAAACTTCAAGGGACAAGAAGATTGAAGAACTCATGTATTTACTCACCATAACTTATAAGAAGATCTACAAACCTACCAACAACAACCTCAGATCATCATCCAATGCTCGATATAAGGAAGTTGATCATGCACCTAGGTATGATCGTGATGTTAGGTATGATAATTAGAGGATGCCGAATCAAGTTGGGGCTAGAGATACTGTAGGCACTCCGGTTATGCAGAAGACTGGGATTCAATGCTTCAATTGCAAGGGATTTGGGCACATGGCTAGGTATGCAAGAAGCCAAAACGGGTTAAGGAATCTGGATATCACAAGGAAAAGATGTTGTTGTGTAAGAAAGAAGAAGCAAGTATTCCACTCACAGCAGATGAAGTTGACTGGCGTGATGACATTGATGATGAAGCCGATGATCAAGAGTTGGAGGCACATTATGTGTACATGGCAAAGATTCAAAAAGTGATTCCAGAGACTGCTGATACTTCTGGACCTATCTTTGATACAGAGCCAATTGAAAAGGTACCATCAAATGATAACTATAATGTGTTTGCTAATGAACAACGGCATCCTGAGCAACCCGAAAGCATCAGTGACACATATGTAATGGACACGGAGGATAGCAATATCTCTACGGATTCACAACATATGTGTAATGGTCACGGTAATGCTGCTCAGGATACTGACTCGGATGAGGAACGTGATTTGCTTGCGTCTATTATTGATTCTTTAAAACATGAAATTGAGGAAAACAAAGAGGCTAATAAACGTTTGAAGCAAGCAAACACATCCTTAGCCGAGGAGATAGATAGGCTTAAAGAGTGTGATTATGTCAAAGAAGTTGATCGACGAGTTGCAATAGCTAATTGTTTTGTATATCAACGTAAGGTGCTCAAAGAACAATATTGTTCTAAAGTAACACATGAAATTCATATGTCAAAACAAAAGATATCGGAACTTGAAGAACAAATGCTGCTACATAAACTCCAGATTACTGGATTAGAGTCGGTTAACAAAGATCAAACTGAGCTTTATAAAACTCGTGAAGAAAAGGATATTGAAAAAATTCTTGCTTTGGAAAAGAGAGTCGAAACGTTAAACAACATTGTTTACAAAACGGGTCAGTCTATTCAAACTATGAATATGCTCAATAGAAATATGAATACGAGTTTGTCAAGCCTGAATATCTCAAGAAGTTCAATGTATCAAGCCTGCTCTTTATGATATCGGTTGTTATGTTGATAATCTTGCTCTTATGCTTTCCCCTTACTGCGACGAAATCATTCGTCATCAAGAAGAAAGTCGATCAAACTTAAGTGATTTAATAAACCTTTCTGATTCTGATCATTATATTAATTTTGTTCCTCAAAAAGAACTTTCCAAGGAACAAAAGATGTATAATAGTGTTCCACCACCAAGTGATGAACCCCAAAAGAAAGTTTCTTTAAAAAGGAGTTTCAAAAAGCAATCAATTTTGTTAGAAAAACAAATTTCGGATGAAAAACGTAAATGGGATGAGAAAATTAAAAGTGTTCAGCAATTTGAATTATAAAACAAGGGGTTTTAAATTTGTAGAAAGGTGTCGTCGATTATGAAAAAGTTTCTAAAGATACCGTTTGGAATATTAAACCTAACCCACAAGTAGAAGTCGTCATTCAACAATGTATTGTTCCAACCATCGATGATCTTTCAAATAATGTGGAAAAGTTTTATAACGCTCTCACTGAGGAAATGACAACTGATTTAAGATATGTTAAATCTCTTGAAGATGAAGTTGATTTTCTCCAAATTAAATTAAAGACACAAGAACACTAACTTTCTAAAGAAATTGATCGACTTTCTAAGGAATACTTTTATGCTGACCATATGAATGCTATACTTGGTGTGTATACCGATCTTGATCAATATTGTCATGTAGCATGTCTAGTGTCAGAAACGGACGAGAAATGTCACAATCTTGAAGTTGAGCTTTCGAAACAAATTCAGTCATATAACAAACTTTTAAAAAGTTTTTCCCAACTTGAGAAACACTCCATTTCTCTTGAACTTGCTTTACAAAAAGGTGAAAAATCTCATAATCATAAAAAGTGTCAAGAAATGGCAACTTCTTCGGTTCGTCAATTAAATGAAAAAGGTTTCAAAATAAATGATTTGAAAGCTCAGCTACAAGAAAGGGACATAGCCATCAGTGAGTTACAAAAACTCATTGAGAAAATGAAAGAAAAGTCTGAATTGGGTAAACCATCTGCCGTTCGTCAACCGAATGCGGTTAAATGCCCTAAATCATCTATTTTGGGAAAACCCCCACAGACTTTGCCTAAGCTAGGAACTTAATACAAGGTTTTTGCCAAGTATAAAAATTTGTTCGTCTCGATTCAATTCGAATTGATCTCCGGTTAAGAGTGTGACTCAGTCGTTCTTGGTGGAAAATAAATAAAGTTTGGTTATCTATTTTTAAGTAAAAGGTAAATGCGAATAGTAATAAATATAAGCTAAAAACAATTAACTAATAATAAAGGAGCAAAACATATAATAAAACGTAAATTAAAACAAAACAATTAATAAAAATAAAATTAAAAGAAGAAATTAACTTTTGACTCAAAAATAAAGTTTACTTAATGGAAAAGGAGAAAATAAAACTAAGATGGTACTTTAAAGCTAAACGAGGCAAAACCTAAAGCGGGTACTAAATAAAAGATAAAACTTGAACTTTACGAAAAAATATTAATTTTAAAATTAGACGAAAAATTCAACTAAAAATAAGTAACTTTCAGAAATAAAATCGTAACAACTTTCAAACTAAACTAAACAACTACGGAACAATATTTATTAATAAACAAGCAGGCAGGCAGGCTGCTTAAGCACGCAGCCTACCTGGTCAAATTGGCGGGGGGAAAAAGTGTAAGCTAGCACACATGCATGTCATTTATTATTGTGGTTATACGGAATCTTTTTAGTAGTTATACGGAATACTAGCTAAGGCTTATACGGAATATTTTCTCTTTTAGGTTATCCGGAATAAGTTTGGTGTCATATCCGGGATTTTATGTTTGTGCACTTATCCGGAACATAATGATTTTTTCATGTATCCGGAATACGTATTGGACCACTATCCGGAATATTGTATCTAGCAGCTATCCAGAATAAGGGGGTTTATAAAAACCGGATATCATAAAGATAAAAAAATAAGCAAGACCAAAAATAAGCAAAATACAAATAAGCACTTAACTAAAACTTTAACCAAATTAATTTTAGGAAAAACTAAATAAGCCAAAATTTAAAAACTTTTAAAAACATAAAATAATAAAAATATTTAAAAACAACTTTTTTATAAAATTTAACTAATAAGCACTTAATTAAAAATAAGAAAATTAACAAAATAAGCACTAAAACACTATAAGCTATAAAAATCAAATACTAAAAGATCAATAAGCACAATCAAACACAAACATCAATCAATCAAAGAACATGATTAACAAACTACATGATTATCAAAATTGAACAAGATTAAAAAGATTAAGAAAGGAAGAATGAGAATGATTAATTGAAAAAGCTTGAAATTAAAATGATTAAGATTCAAATTACAAGATTAATAAAAACGCTTAGAACATTTAAGAAAAGCTAGAGAGAGAAAGTAAATTACACTACTCCTACTCCTAAAACTAATCTACTCCTAAAATGACTAACTCCCCCTAATGACACATTAGGAGGGTATTTATAGGAGGAGTAAAATGTTGATGCTTTCTTCATTCTTTCTTCTTGTCTCGACTCGATTTAAATTCTTTATCTTTCTCGACGTCGTCTCGATATTTGTCGATATAAATTAAACTCGTCTTATAATTTTCTTCTTTAATTAGACTTGGTTCTTCGACTTCATTAAACTTCCGTCTTTAGACTTTTTCTTCGATAAATCTTCAGAATAGGTCTTGGACTTCCGTTCTTTTTGCACTCTTGATCTTTTGACTTCGTCTTTTGTCTTTTTCTTTGATAAAAGCCCGTGAAAGCCCGTGTTTTATTCCTTTTTCATCTTTTGGTCCTAAAACACAATAAAAACACAAACCACGCATAATTCCGACATTTTCGACATAAAATACACGTTTTGACTTGGTTATTATTATAATTAAGTGATAAAAGGATGGGTGTTTTCACACCTATCAAATCTCCTACACTTGATCATTGCAATGCCCTCATGCAATGCATTAGTTACAAATCAAGATTTACATTTTCCATCATAATTAACCCACATTGGCCTTTATTAAACATAATTAAAGGAAGAAAAACAAATAAAGAGATTAAAGACTTACATTGAGGCTTTGGATTGTCATGAATGTTTATCATCCTCAAGTTTCACGTTCCCTAAACCAAGCTTAAAAACGAGATCATTGTTATTATAAGTTAGCAGACTAACACAAACTCATGTTGCCCAATTATTCACTTAGACTCCCTTATTCCTAGGTGTATCTCTTATATTTTATTGTTTTCTTGAATGATCACGAGGATGAATTGTTGACTTATTTCGACAGTTATTTAGGCTGAAAATAAAGTGGGACGATTTAATCAATAGTTAGCTAAAGGACAAAATCTTTTAAAACTGCTTCTCGGGACCTTTTAAAGTTCATATCTTGGCATAACTCGCTTCACGATTTGAGACCTTTCTCGGACCTATATTTGGCAGTGACTTCATACTTCAAATCTTGAGAGACGTTCTTGAAATTATGGTATTCTCTTCATGATAGGAATTTCTTCACTTGATGTTTTTGAGAGATTCTTCATACTTGGACCACGACTTCTTCATTTTTCTCCAATCATTATTTTGGATTTTGATATACAACAATCCGACTCCTTTTATGACTTGGATCTATTTTTCCTCATACCTTGCTAGGGTCTTTTTAGATAGACCTCTCCATGATCTTCACATCACTTGGGATCTTTAGCAACAAAATGTAGCCCTCATGCCTTGTTAGGACCTTTTCGGACTCACCAATCTTCGCATCCCGCTTCAATAAGTTATCCCTTGGCTATGAACTCTAATTAATACCGAGCAACTTTTAAACGATTTTTGGCTAGAAGCTAAGTAACTTTTCAAATCGTACAACCTTATTTATTGTAATTAAATTTATTAGCAAGCGATGGGAGAAAAGGCTCATAATTAACTCACATAAATTCATGAAAGAATACCAAACTTATAATTGACTCTATCATCTCTCGTTCTCCATAATTTAAAATCTTAAGGAATGAGACTCGTGGATGTTTAGCCAATTAAATTAAAGTTTTGGGTTTTCAAGTCATCTATATGATCTTGCAAATTCTGAGACTCTATCAAGTTTAGAAATCGCATTTTAAATTTCCCTTGATAAACGACTTTCTAGGATCATTTATAGGAACTTGCGAAAAGTTCTTGTTCTTAACCCGTGAGAGTTAAGACTTTCGCGTTTTAAAGTTCCCTATATAAAAGCCTAGCAAAACTTGACTTAAACACGTGAAGGATACTAGCTAGAGTAAACTTGGATAAGCAAACTCGGGTTGAGTCAAAAGATTCACAACGTTGAAAAATTAAAACCACTTTATTAAAAAATTATTCTAGAAAAGAAAGTAAATAACGATAACAAAGGAAAATACTACTAGACTACTAGGCCAAAATAGATCAAAAATTTTGAAAAATGTCGAAAAATCAATTTTCCGGTTAAAATGAGGACAAATAAAAGGAAAAGCCCACTTAACTTTGATAGAAGTCCCCCTACACTTGATATAAACATTATCCTCAATGTTTAAGCATGTGGGAGTAAACTCCTCTACACTTAGGACATTGTGCACGTTGTTTAAATCTTGCTAAGGAAGAGACAACTAAAGTGATTCCTATTTTAATATTGGAAAATATAAAATAGAGAATCAAAAGAGTTTAGGATAAAACCGGGAAGACGGGTACACGGGATCACGGTTCGTCAAAAGTCATCAATAATGGATCTTTGAAAGCTCGAATCCCTACACATGATAAGAAAGAAAACAAAAAACAGATACTAGGGTCTCCCCCTACACTTATTATAAAAACAGATAAAGATAGAGAGATAATCGGGTTGCCTCCCGAGAAGCGATTGTTTTTGTTAACCGAGTCACGAGCCTGACTCGTCCCCGAATTAGATGGTCCATGGGGAAACCTCGAATGTAATACCGGGATCAAAGACCTTGTCCTCGTTCCCGGAGGACATTAATAAAGGAGAGGCCGGAGGATAAGTCTTGAAGGGTAGAAAAGTCCTCTCAACATACGAAAAGTATGTGAGGTTGTCATCCACGGGAGGTGGGGTAGGTAAAGGAAGCACATTGTCATCCCCCTAAGACAATGGATGTTGACCAAGCGGCAAAGCCGCAAAGTTATCACTTATAAAATAGTCAATGTCACCTCCCGGGTCAAAGCGCTCATCCTCGGTAATGGTTGCTAAAGGTTAGGATAAAAGGTGCTCGGGAGGGTGACTTGGGACAATATCTTCATGCAGCAAATTATCAAAAAGAATATACCCCTCCGTATCATCATCATCAATACCCGGAGGTATTGAGAGAATGTCGATTTCCTCCATAGTTGTATCATTATTCTCAACTGAAGTAATAGACATAGGTAAAGACTCGGAAATAGGAGCAGAATCAACACTTCAATCTTAGCAATAAGAAGATGAACTTTCAGTAATTTGTCGTGAAGAATAACGTCTTCCACCTCATCTACAAGACCAAGTTCAGTGGTGAACTTCTCGTAAGTCGGAGATAATAAATCAACATCACCCTCATCTCCCGGAGGAGATTGAGAAATTTCAAAGGTGAAATTCTCATAGCATGGAGAAAAATCATCATCATTAAGAGCGACCTCGTCCGTAAGCTCAACAAAAGTAGGGACATCACAAACCTCATCAAAGAATATATCAAGATCAAAATCACTAATCTCAATCGATGTATCACTATCCTTAGACGCATTAGAGATATCAAGAGTAGGAGTAGTAATCTCAGAAGATGGGTTGAGATTATAGATACCATCCTCGTCATCATCATAATAGTAGTATGGACGCACAAGAGGAGGAGTATAATCACTAAGATTAGATACTTGCTCTTGTTGTTGTCGCTTTTCCTCCTCCCTTGCTTCGCGTATGCTAGCTAATTTTTGTTGAACGTATCGAAGTGTATTCAAAAAAATGGCTCGTTCTTCTTCACTCATTCCAACAGAAGGTTGATGATCGAGGGAGTAATGTGGGGGCTCGAAATTATAAAAACCGGAATCATAGCACGGATTTAGTTCAAAATAATTCATCCGTTGACAATAAGAAGTACCGTGAGGGCCCCCACAATTGTTGCAACACGGGTATTGAGAGAAACCCGGTGCATTTGGCAGATAGCTATGACCATTGTCATAATTGGAACCCGGTTCTTGCTCGTCAAGGGACGGGTATCGAATAGGACACAAAATATGCCAATGAGAATCGCTTCCACAATATATGCAAGGGGGAGTAGGTGGATTAGAACAAAAGTATGAATTAGTCGAATTGCACGATGGACAAAATCTAAAATGGGAAAATTGTGAATCGGAAACGCTTGGAAGATCTTTTCCGCATTGCTCGCAATAACACCATTCATATGATTCGAAACCATAAAATCGTCTTCCACACCCTGCAGCACAAGCAACATACGAATTCATTAAGAAATAGATAAGCAAGAAGAATATTTTTGGTGCAAAACTTTCGAAAAAGAAATGCTTTTTATGAATTTTTAAATGTTTTTGGGATTTTTGAAATTTTTTATTTTTTTGGATTTTTGAAAATTTTAGGCAAGAAAATAACGTTCAAAAGTGAACGGATCCCAAAATCTAACGCGTCTCTCACAAAAAACCGTTAATCTTCATGAAAAGAGACGGAAGCGGCGCCATTTAATACAAGGTTTTTAGTGTAGTTGTCTTCTCAGCTCGATTCGAATTGATATAACGTTTTCTAGCAAAGACTTAATTGTTTTTGGTTATACAAATTTGTTTGGAATTTATGTCTAATTGGCAAGAAGCAAGTAAAAAGGTAAAATATTCTATAATACCTACGTATATGTACTACTCTAAAAACATTTAGCAATCACAACATTTAATTGCACGAAATATAAGAATGACAAAAATACACAATTTATTCTACAAATTGAAAATACAAATTACAAAATATAAAACTAAAAGTATTTTTTTATAAAACTAAAATGAAAGTTTAAATCATAATACTCTAATTTTTACTTTTACCAAATATCAAACTAGTTAGTTATTAAACTAGTCCAGTTAGTAAATCCAAAGCCCATCAATTCTAGACTAAGCCCAAGAGAAAATTAGCCGTTATTTCTAACTAACTGCTCGCTAACTCTAACAATTTGGACCGTAACTGTAATGAAGAGACACAAAGTGAAGGGCCTAATGTAAATATTATCCAAACTTCTGCATTAAAGCTTTAATAGACTACACAAAGATTGAAGCAAAATTAACATCAGTAAATTTAACTAACTCCTAATGCAATCCTAAGTGTAAATCCATCGTTATCCTACTGAACCGAATTTGAACAAAACATACTGATGACTATCGAATTCGACTAAGGCTACACTTCCTTTTAATATTCAAATTCTTGGCAGATTAGTTCCTAATCTAAATTTGCAAAACTACCTAAAGTGCACTGTCCTAAACACTACTACTCAAACAAAATGCAAATGTATAGAGCTAAGGCAGTAATCAAAGAACTGAATTCAAACAAATATTGAATAGCAAGTAAATGAACTACAAACAATTAACTAATCGAATCGAAGCACAAGAATTAAGCAATAAACTGCCAATCCAAACATCCTATAACATGCAAAATGAAGATATCCAGAAAGCGAAATCAGATTAATCAAGCAGTTACACAAAGTTTTACACTACTCTTTACGCTATGTTTAAACTACAAATACAGCTAATTACAGTCTACTCTAAGAAATTACAGGAATGTAAAATGGAGCTTAACCGTTTCATCCGAAGCCTAGTCCGTTGAGACGAGAAACGCAGCGCTGAGCCGGTTTAAAACAAACACCACCAATTTCGTCTATTCTATGAGCTGAATAACTGTATGCACCTGCATAAACTCCGAATTATACCTGCAAAACAAACAAAGCACAGAAACTCCAAACAAAATCTACAATTCTGAAACCTGCATATACTGGTCTATAACGAACTAAACAGTAATCAAGATAAACGCATTCTAGGCTAGCCAAATAAACGCTAAACAGTTATCAAGTGCTGATCAAACTAACTTCTATTGAACGTATCTGAATATTAACTGACTGAAAACGAATTCATTAATGAAGAACGAAGAGTAACATAACAGTAACATAACTGCTTTTTCAACTACTTTTCCAATATTTGATAAGGCTGAAAAAAAAATACTATACGAGCTAAAAAAAACAGTAAACAATCTTATAAGCTGAAACGAGTCAATGAACAGTAACCGAGAAAAGATTGAAGAAAATTAAAGCTTTTATGGTAAAAAACACTCTCAGTAACTAAAAGTTCCAATCATAAGCTCGATTGAGAACTTATGAACAGTAAGCAAACAGTAGAGAAAGAAGATAAAACTTGAGAAAATATCAAGCTTCATTAATGGAGAAAACGGTTACATTCTTAAACTGATTAACAGATTCTAAACAAATTTCTAACTGAAAATCATAAAACATTTGAGAGAAAAGCTAACTACTCCTAACTAACTATGTGCTAATCTACTCCTAGCTAACCGGTTGCAAATGAGGTCTTCATCTCCTTTTATAGGCGTCGAGAGAGGGTGTTGTGACGTGTATCCTCCAATCATTGAATGACACGTGGAAAATACGAGGATAACTCTTCGTTCTTCATCTTTCTTCAAATTGGGGCTTTCTTTATCTTTAACTTTTGCTCTAATTGACTTGTACCTCCTTGTAGAGGAGAAGGAAAGAAACATCTTTGTAGTTAGAAACTTTGGCTCAATCTTCATGGATCGTTCTTAAATATCGATTGCAGGTTTAGGTGGAGAAAAGGTTTAACCATCTTTCTCTCTCTTCTTTGGGAACGAAGGAGAAGACGTGTATGTGTGGGTTGTGTTTGACCGGTCTTGGTCAACAAACCGAGATAATAAACTTGTTTACTTTTCATTAAATTTCTTTTTAGTCCCTTCTTATTTCATTTCTTTGCAAATGGTTTTGTAAACTTTTAAATCAAGTTCTTTTCTTCCTTTGTCTTGTTGAAAATTGCACTTAAGTCCTCGATCTTTGAGAATATTGGCAAATATGGTCCTTGAAAGCTCTATTGTCCTTTTCTTCGTCTTTTCTTCAAATAAATCCCTTAAAACGTGTCTTTGCTCCAAAATGCATCTACTTTACCTGAAAACACATGAAACACAAATACACGCATAATTCTGATATTTTAAAGTTAAAATAATGTATTTGACTGTGTTTTGAGTGGTATTTGGATCATTATTGATGAGTGTTTTCACACTTATCAACTCCCCTCCACTTGACCATTGCCATGTCCTCATGCAATGCAGCATTTTAAAGCTCTAAATTACACTTTTCTCATAATTAACCCACCTTGGCCATTATGGAATGCATCTACACTACTCTACACTATATGATGCATGATTTTGAATATTTACAATGCAATGCAAAGAAAACAATTCTATTAATATATTTTTGGATTTTTCATAAATGGTTTTGATGGAAATAACTCATAAAGAAATCAATGACTTAGATTAGTGCTTGGGTACCATGGACATTTATCACCCTCAAGTTTCACTTTCCCCATACCAAGCTTAAAAATGGAATCATTGCATTCACAAGTAAAAAGTGCATCAACTTATTCATGACAATTAAATGTGGAACCGGTTATTAATTGAGCAAATTGCTTGTGAGCAAATTTGTCATTTATTTAAAGCGTGAAGTATAAGAAATGTAAAATCCAAAAATAAGGAAGCACGGTTTTAATCCTAAGTAATCCTCTCATCCATTACTTGAAAAACCGCTCACAATTAATACAAGTCCGTATTAAGAGTAATAAGTCATTCGCCTTATGTGTAAAATCCTCATGTCATGCTTTCATAAGTAACTACACACTCGCTAAGGAAAGAAAAATAAAACTCACGCAATAATTTACATCCGCCATCTTTTTGAGACTTTGGATCTTCAACCCCGCAACCCGTCAAGGTAATATTGGATTGGAGCAATCTATTGAATCCCCGCAACCCGTCAAGGTAATATTGGAACTCAATAGTCACTATAATTAACACCACACTGCCCCTCTTGGGAGTCTTGCATTATTTTTTTTCTTTTTCTTTTTTTTTTTTCTAGCCACTCATTTTTTTTTATAAGCCGCTCTTATTTTTCTTTATTCCTCACAAAGAAATTTGAAAAGAAGAAAAGGAAAAACACCCGCTAAATATGGAGCATGACATAAGTCTAGTACACATAAAACGTGCTAACTTAGAATCTTAAGTCGTACTCATATCAACCATAAATGATTAGCCAAAAATGCATAAGAGATTACAAACCAATTAAAACCGTACTTGATTATTTATTAACAATTATATACAAGCGAAGAAAATAGAGGCAAAGAAGAGAAGGGTTTAGCCACAAGTAATTGCCATGAAGTCTATCTAGCCCTTTTATACTTGCTTCAACTCTATCATTTCCCATTCTCCACAAATTTAAAATTTCAAATAATGAAATTGGTGGAAGCTTAGCCTAATAGACCAATGAAGGACTACATGGTTAAGGATACTAGCTAGAGAGTGCTAAAATAAGCAAACTCGGGTTGAGTCAAAATATCCATGGCGGGCCTAATATGTCAAAGAAGTCTAAATTTGTTAAAACCATGTTTTATTATATTTTTTTCTTTTTATATATTTTGATGAAAAACAAAAGAAAAGATATATACAATGCAAATGTGTTATGAAAAATGATTAATGAAAAAATTATGAATGCATATTTTTGGTGGCCAAAGTAGATCAAAAATTTGAAAAGTGTTTGAAAAATTAGTTTTCCAGGTTATCATGAAGTTAAGGCAATGGTCTAGGTAAGGTCACTTCGATAGAAGTCTCCCCTACACTTAAGATAAACATTGTCCTCAATGTTTAAGAGTATTGGAGTGAACTCCCCTACACTTATTACATTGATTACTTTGCTTAACCCAAGTTAAGGAAGAGACAACTAAAGGGTATTCATATTAAGCACAAGTGTTTAATATCACGATAGCAAAAACTAATCGAAGTGAACCAGATACACGGGCCTCCTCCATAAGCTCCAAGCATGAAATGAGAGAGAGCAGCCCTTGAAACAAACACCAAAAGACGAAGAAAGGCACCCCTCCACTTCAACTCTACTATAACATCCTTTTAATTAAACCTAACCTATTGAAAATCTACTCTACGTTTTCTAACCTAGTTATTCAATGCTTGAGTTTTTTTAACCCTAAGTCGCTAGCTCGACTCGGCCCCGAATTAAGTTGTCCTTGGGGAAACCATCATGGAGAATAAAGAATATCCACTTTGAAGCACATCTCACATGATACACTCAAACTTAGCACGTTGCCATTTACTATAAGATTTACAATATCCGCCTCGATAAATGGAACGGTCCAACGTGTCTCAAGTTTGTCCAACATATAAAATCTCTCAAATATGAAGTACCCCAGGATCAAATACATAGTTTCCATCTCTACATTCGAACAGCTCCAAAATAGGTAGCATCACCAAAGTAAGCTCATACAAGAAGTCCATATCAATCGAAAGCACACTCTTAAGTGGAGTAGATGAAAACCAATTTTTCCCAAATATACGTATCCCAGGATCAAAAACCTTTCCCTTCATGGGAAAATAAGAAGATGAGCTCATATCAACCATATAAGATTCCCCCTTAGTGATCAAAGCATCATGAGAATATGAAGGTGTAGGTATCAAAATATTCATAACTATTATGTCCATATTGGGCTCATCATCATCATCAAAAGGTGGGTAATCTTCTATAGAAGGCATAGCGAAAGGAGGATCAAGATCAATAGTGTCTTGTGGAGAAGGTGTAGTCTCTATGTTCCCAAAAAGCAATGTAGTAATAAAACGAACCTCCTCTTCCAAATTAGAAACACTATCGGTGACCTCTATATCAAAATGTGCAAGAGTATCCTCTATGGTGGTATCAATCTCCATAAGAGAGTCCATATCAAAGGTTTTGAGTTCTAAAGGTGCCTTAGATGAAAAAGTATCAATCTCTAAGAGGAAAGGATCTTCATCAATAACCAACTGGTCTATGAATGATAGCTTGTCTTTAGAATCTAGGTCTACTTATATTTTGGAACCCACTTCTATCAAGGGCTCCCATTTGTCAAACTCTACATTGTCTTGTAATTCTTATGCAACTCGTCGAGATCATTTTCTTCATAATGGACTCTGGGTGCACAAAGCACATGACGGGAAATCTCAAGCTTCTAATTAACTTCGTGGAGAAGTTTCTAGGTACAGTACGGTTTGGAAATGATCAGTTTGCACCGATACTCAGATATGGAGACTTGGTTCAAGGGAATATCACTATCAAACAGGTTTATTACGTCGAGGGACTGGTTCAAAATTTATTCTCGGTTGGTCAATTTTGTGATGCGGATTTGGAAGTGGCTTTTCGTAAAACTACTTGCTATGTTAGAGACTACGATAGGAATGACCTTCCTACAGGTTCTCGTGGTTCTGATCTCTATACAGTAACACTTCAAGACACATCTTCATCAAATCCAATTTGCTTAATGGCCAAAGCTTCGTCCTCGCAAGCATGGTTATGGCATCAACGTTGTCACATCTCAACTTTGACACCATCAACTTTCTTTTGAAGAATGATATTGTGACCGGTCTTCCAAAGTTAAAATTATTCAAAGACCATCTTTTTTCTTCTTGTAAGTTGGGGAAAGCAAAACGGAAGTCTTTCAAAACAAAGACTACCCCAAGATCAAAAGGACAATTGGAACTTCTACACATGGATTTATGTGGTCCTATGTGTGTAGAGAGTATTAACGGGAAAAAGTATATTCTCGTGATTGTTGATGATTACTCTAGATACACATGGACTTTCTTCTTAAGGTCCAAAGATGAAACACCAGAGGTTCTCAAAAACTTTCTCAAGATGATACAACGCAATCTTCAAGCTCAAGTCTTAACCATAAGAATGGATAGGGGTATTGAATTTTTGAACAAGACTTTGCAATCTTACTTTCAAGAAGAAGGCATCAAACATAAAACGTCTATTGCGCGAACTCCTGAACAAAACGGCGTTGTCGAAATACGGAACCGCACTTTGGTTGAGGCTGCTCGAACAATGCTTTCTGCTTCAAAATTACCACTATTCTTCTGGGCTGAAGCAATTGCAACTGCCTGTTATACTCAGAATCATTCTCTCGTAATCCCTAGACATGAAAAGACACCTTACCACATCATCAATGGCAGGAAACCTACTGTTAAATTCTTTCACGTATTTAGATCTTTATGCTACATTCTTAAAGACGGTGACAATCTCGACAAGATGAAAGAAAAAGGTGATGCATGTATTTTTGTGGGGTATGCTACATTGTCGAAAGGATATCGAGTTTACAACAAGAGAACAAAGATTATTGTCGAAACAATTCATGTGAACTTTGACGAATTGCCACAAATGGTACTTGATCACAACAGCTCAAGTCCCGCACCTCAATGTCCTGCAATGGCACCTACACAAAACAATGTCCGTCTCGTGTAAGAATGTCAAGAAAGTACTCCTACAGCAGACTCATCGGATACGACACAAATGAATGAGTTGGTCGATTTATATGATCCAATGTTTGATGAATATTACTATGGAAACAATCAAGTTGTGTCAAAGCCTTCCGTTGTCAATACTTATGATGCACCAGAACAAAATCAACAAGACACAACTGCATCTACTTCAGCAACTGTTGCTCAAAAGACAATTCCAGTGGATACTCAACAAACTCAAGAAATTGTCATACAACCAATATCACCAACCGTTAATGCTGAAGGAGAAAACAACAATCAAGCAGTCGATGCACAATCCGACGACGAAGAATTTATCAACCCATTCGATACACCAGTACACGAAGTCGGAGAGTCTTCTACTCAACATGTTGATCCGTCCGACATGCACACATTCTACCAATGATATCCATCCACTCACCATTGCTCACGTGATCATCCATTGGAGCAAGTCATTGGAAATCCTTCACAACCGGTTCGAACACGCAGACAACTCGACACCGATGGTGATGTGTGTATGTATGCACTCATCGTGAGTTCACCTGTACCTACAAACATCAAGCAATCCATGACTAATCATGCGTGGATTGAATCAATGCAAGACGAAATTCATCAGTTTGAACGCCTAAATGTTTGGGAACTTGTTGACAGACCCTATGGAATTTTACTCTTAGATTTCAAATGGATCTGGAAAAACAAACTGGATGAAGCACAAACCATCATCAAAAACAAATCTCTTCTTGTGGTTAAGGGATATCGTCAACAAGAAGGAATAGATTTTGATGAATCATTTGCTCCAGTTGCTCGTTTGGAAGCTGTCAGGATATTCCTTGCATATGCTGCACATAAAGGCTACAAGGTTTATCAGATGGACATTAAAACTGCTTTTCTCAACGGTCATTTTAAGAAAGAAGTATATGTGAATCAGCCGGAAGGGTTCGTTGATCCTCATCATCCTGACAAAGTCTACCGTCTCAGAAGGCAGTATATGGACTCAAACAAGCTCCAAGGGCATGGTACGATGAACTATCAAACTTCTTGGTATCCAAAAGATTCTCCAAAGGTTCCATTGATCCTACTCTCTTTATTAATAAATATGGGGATGTCAGATTGTCTGAGCAAGTTTATGTTGATGACATCATTTTTGGTTCTACGAACCCAAAACTTTCAAAACGTTTTGAAAAATTAATGCACAACAAATTTTAAATGTGAATGATGGGGGAGCTAAAATTCTTTTTAGGCCTCCAGATTCATCAATCCCCACGTGGTATCTTTATTAACCAAGCTAAGTATGCTCAAGAGATACTTAAAAAGCATGGTATGCAATCATGTGCTCGCGTTGGTACACCATTGTCGACCACATCCCTAGACGATGACTTGCACTCATATCCCGTAGATCAAACGTGATATCGTAGTATGATCGGGTCATTTATGTACCTTACAGCCAGCAGGCCTGATATTCATCATGCCACATGCTATTGTGTACGATATCAAGCAAGACCTAATCAAAAGCACCTCAAAGAGGTTAAACGGATCTTTCGGTACCTTAAGAATACCATTCACATTGGACTCTGGTATCCGAGGGAAACAGGTTTTCATCTAACAACTTTTTCAGATTCTGATCACGCAGGTTGCCTTGACAGTCGAAAAAGCACTTCTGGTAGCGTACAATTTCTTGGGGAAGACAAGCTTGTGAGCTGGTCATCAAAGAAGCAGGATTGCATTTCGCTCTCATCAGCTGAAGCAGAATATGTGGCTCTATCCGCGTGTTGTGCTCAAGTCCTCTGGATGAGAACTCAACTCATGGATTATGGCTTTCACTTTGATAAAATACCTATGTATTGCGACTCAAAGTCGGACATAGCCATATCTTGCAATCCGGTTCAGCACTCCCGTACCAAGCACATCGTAGTTAGATATCACTTCATCAAGGAACAAGTGGAACGTGGTATCGTGGAATTATACTTTGTCAGAACTGAGTACCAGATAGCAGACTTGTTTACTAAAGCCCTATCCCAAAATAGGTTTCAGTATCTCGTTGTCCGTCTTGGTATGAAGTATATGACTCCAGAAGACTTGGAGGTTTTGGCAAATGAAGTTGCTTGATACTCTCTCATAATGACTTCTAAGTGAACACAGATTAGGACTCGGACCTCAACTAAAGAAAGTTTATCTCAGACGATAACTTATCCTTCTCAACGAGAAATTCATATTTCTCGGTCATGAGCCTCTCATAAAAACACACAAAGTTTTTAAGTTCATGAAAAACGATTTCGAAGTAAATGTCTGCTTAGAACTCGCTCTTCAATTTAAGGAAAGTTTATCATAGATGATAACTTATCCTTCACAACGGGAAGTTTATTTTTCTCGGTCATGATCTAGTCACAAAACAATCAACGTTTTGAGCTCATGAAAAACGGAGCCGAAAGGGAAGTGTATGTTTCAGAGCGCTTTCCCTAAGCAATAGAAGAGAAGTCTTCTATCATGATTATTTTAAAACCGTTGAACACAATTTTTCAAGAATTTCTCAAAAGGTTTTTCTAAATCTTTCAAAATTGTGTGTTCAACACTCCCTTCCTCATAATGATTTTATATCTCAAAATGTTATATGCTATTTGGATCAATTTTTGAGGGGGGCGTTTTAAAATCAAGCCTTTAATGTTGTTGGGTACATCTCAAAGTTGCCATATTTTATGTATCCAACACATTTTGAAAATGATAAGAAATTGTCAAATGTAATATATTATATCGGAAAAAGACATCTCATCTCCGTACCTCAACATATTTTGTGGTGTCGTTTTTCCATAATTTTTTCAAATTTTTGTTTCAAGACCCACATATATTGTTGAGGGGGAACAACCCGACGATAAAAGTTCCATATTCATGCATGCACACAGTCTCTCCCATCGGATTTTAGAACATTATCACATTTTATTCAATTGGTATCTCTAATATTATATTTATATATTAGAGATAGGAGAGAAAATGTGATTAAAATGTAGTATATCGCAACATGTGATCTTAAAGACTCAAGTGCAACTCTTTCCTTCACATGCTAAACTATTTCGTATATCGATGCATGTGTGAAGGGGGAGCTTTTTGGAAATGTAAAACTTTCAAAGTGTTAAAAGTTTTGATTTTTATTAAGCACTTTGAATGGTTTTCAATGGTTTATGGTTACGATCTATACCCAAAACAACCTACTATCCACGACGGAACGTTGGAGTCAAAAGGTGGTTTAGGATAGGAAACTAAGTCCTATGATCCAACTAGAACCGGAGGGATCTACCCAAGGACATTCCATAGATAGAAATAGTCCTTAGGAAAGATGGAGTTGAATGAAGCTGAATGCGGACTAATTACTTAAGTTAGCACTGGAACAATCACAACAAAGTGCTAGTGATGACGTATTGGTAAGCATTGAAGGAGTTGAATATTCTATGCAACGTAGGCAGAAACCGGGTTGACACATATCTAAAGACAACTGTCATGGACCCAGTGATGCGATGCACAACCCTTCCCCAGCCATTCGAGTTTCTCTCAAAAGAAACTTATCTCATTTTCACGGAGATCAACACGTATCTATTGACTTTCTCACTCCGAGTTAGTTAATATTGAAAAGGTGGCAGTCTGCTCCAGCCTCCGATTACCAAAACGCACTATCGAGTCTAGAGCCAAAAGAGATCAATCTATCATCTCATTAGGACACAATAGAGTCCTACGCATTATCCTTGTGATATTGCCAGAACATCCAAGTGATACGATTCACAATGAAGATTGAAATACTGCTTGATCCAACATCAGACAAGCTCATGGTAGGTAACTTGTGCGATTCTACACGAATCAAACTTGTGAGAACTGGAATGCAACTAAGTTTGGATTCTTAATTGATTCAAAATTGATTCCAGGTTTCTTCGCAAAATTTGTGTGATCTTGCCAGAACATTCAGAGTGACACTCTTTAGTTCTCACAGTGACGAATGGAAATCCTTCCAGTGTCAACCTCAATCAGCACTGTGGTAGGTAACTCGCAAGATTCTTTATGAATCGAGATTGTGACAAACTGGAAAGCAACAATGGTATGATTCTTATAGAATCAAACTTGTTCCAGGAATTCTGAATTGACGACTCTAATCAGACGGATAATTTATCCTTATGATTTACTCTTTACGTTCGTAGTCTTCTTTGAGACGGTCGAGTAAAGAGAACTGGCTACTACCGCCGGGAAACCCTATCAAGGAGGTTCTTAATCGAATCTACCCGATCACAGGTACGGTATCTAATACCGTCTAACAGTCTTCACCGACCGGAGGTAAAGCGCTACCGAGTTAGGGTGAAATGTTCAAAGCCATTTCGTCCGTGTCTATATATGTTGCTGCATATCAAGAAGGTGGCGTAGCTGTATACTAACCGATGTCGATTCAGAAGTCACAAGAGCACAAGGTGGCGATAATCAAGATACCTAAGAATGTAAGATTGTAATAGGTCATCTTAGACAAGGAGCACAAGATGAAGATCTCAAGCACTCAAAGTCAAATGACAAAGGCTCAAGATAAAGATCATAAAAGCATGAAGGAACAAAGCCGTTACAAACAAGATCAAGACCAGGACACAAGACCAAAGAAGGAAGATCACCTCCACAAGAATGTATTCACTCAATCATATTATTCATTTAAAGATGACCGATACATTGGGGGAGATTGTTAGCCCTATATTTTATATAGTCGAACAAGAATGTAATAGGTCATCTTAGTCATTATTGGTCTTATATTGTAATAGGTTATTCGGGTTAACCGGGCTTAGACTTTAAGCTAACATTGTCTAAGTTAGGGGCGTAAGCCCAAGTGCAAGCCATGCCCGGCCCATGTTACTTAACCCATGGCCCAACAAAGCCAATGGTATATATACCCTCTTCCATGTGTGGAAGAGGGTGTTGGTTCATTCTTTCTTCTCATAGTAATCAACCATTCTTTCTTGTTTATCTCTCTAGTTTCTCTCTTTACTTTTCTTCTCTTTCTCTCTCTAAATATTGTTTTATGGATTGAAGAGGAATTAACATTTAGGAACCCACATTTGCACTGGTTTTTCATAAGGCTTACTTCTAGGTGACTTAACAATCTCAAATAGACTCCTAGAAGATTTGTTAGACTTTGATTTTCTAGATGGAATCCAATGGTCCTTGTATTAATTCTAGCAGTACTTGTGGATTTTGATCTGCTGGTACTTGAAGAACTTAACTTTAAATCTACTAGACCTTGTTTCATAAGTACTGCTCTAGGTACAAAGTCCTTGTTGGTTTGAGGGTGGCTGATCTTATTGGACTTATTTTGCTTTTTTACCCTTTGAGCATGACCCCACTTAGGTTTGTCATCTCTTGGTCCCAATTGTGTTTTTTCATATGCAATCTTCTCATGCTCTTTGATTGTGACCTTTTGTTTACCAATTTTATCTTCATACACAGTACAATCTTTGATAAAATTACTTAAACTATCATACACATAACATCCTGTTCTTTTCAAAGAAGATCTAAAAGGTTGTTCTAACTTAGTGTTTTTAAAACCTATCCCAGCCATTTTGATACTATTATGATGTTTTGCATTGCCATCCATTACCTTACTAGAATATTTAACCTGCTTGGGAGCAGAACTAGTTGTAGGCACATATCCTTCAAGCAAAAATGTGCTTGTCAAAGGTGGATAGACAACCCTTTTTGTCACAACTGGTTCATCTTGGGTCAAAGTACTAGAATTTAATTCTGAGTCATCAGTATTTTTACCATAAACAGCTTTTGACTCATCCAACTCTATTAACTTATCATTATTAGGGGTTATGTAAATTCCTGATAAAGGTAGAGGAACTTCTTTCATTCCTTCAGCATACCTATCATTTTTAGGAGTATCTTTTGAATCACAAGAACTATCAAAAATCCCTTTGGATAAGTCCTTCTCATTCAGAGTTATCGCAGGTTGATCCTATAAATAACCTAGGCCTGTTTTATCATAATACCCCATTTGTGAATTAATCAGTTTACCCATGCATTTTGAAGATTTTTGCCATTGATTAATACTTCTCTTTAATTGAACAAACTGGCTTTTAAAACTTCGTTTTCTGCTGTAACTTTGATAAGTTGTTTTTCAAAAGCTTTAATAGACACATCTTTTTCTCTCATTTGAAGAGTTAAAATCCTTATTTTCTGTTCATATTTTTGCTGACCCTTTCGATACAAAACTATATTATCTTCTAACTTAGCAACACCTTGTTTAAAAGCATTTACTTCTATAGTACATGTGTTTACCTTTTGATATTGTTCCTTAAGTTCTACTCTAAGACTATTAAACTTAAGAACGCAATCTTTAGAACATGGATGTACCTCAATATCTTCATGAGAGAGAGCCATTAGAAAATGCTCTTCTTCTTCTTCTTCATGTGTGTCAGTCCAGTCAACCACTCCATCTACTGTCACCAAAGCTTTAGTTGATTTTGGACTCCATAGATTTCTGCTATATCCCTTTGGAAGACTTTCAGTGACTCTTGGGTTGTATTTGTTTCTATTTTTGAACTTCTGGTTGCTACTTTCAGCTTTTTCTCTCTTGTACTCCCTGGCAGAGTGTCCAAGCTTTCCACAGTTGTAGCATTCAACCTTTAATTTGTCATATCCTAATGGTTCATTAGGACCAACATTCATCTTTCTTCCAGGCTTTTAATAGAGTCTGTTGGATCTAACTGAGACCATGGCAGCTTGCCATTTAAGATCCATCTCTTCAATATAAACATCATCCATCTGAAACAGATCATTAAGAGTCAATCTTGGTCTGTTATCTTGTCCAACAAAGAATGAAAAGGCATCATTCTCATTGAATAATGGTGAGGATATTCCTTGTGAATTATGAGTCATTGATGGACTGTTTTCAGTACTTTGAGGATAAGTATTGCTGATTGATCCACCAGCAGTGCTTTGGAAGTAAGTACCGCTACTTGATCCACCAGCGGTACTTTGAGAGTACGTATCGCTGCTTCTTTCTGACATAAAAGCTAAGTTAGACTTTGGTACAGATGCTTTTGGTGGTTCAATTCCTTTAACATCCATATCATACACTCTGAGATTGTTATAGAGATGATCAAAGGGAGTAACATCTAAGTCATATCTTGTGATGAAGTGCATAGCCATCACCTTCCACTCTTGTGGAACTGCCTTCAAGAACTTTAGATTAGCTTCTTCATGAGGAATTACCAGTCCATAAACTGCTAATTGAACAAGCAATTTACAGAACCCTCCATGTCCACTATGGATTCCCTCTGCATTGGAGATAGAGAAGTTATCAAAATTTTGTTTCAGAACTAACTTATTCATCTTCTTAGATTTGTCATTGCCTCCAAATCAAAGTTTGATAGCCACCCACATAGCTTTTGCATCTTTATAATGATGGAAGCTAGGTAGTTATTCTTCTGAGAGTGCCATAGCTAAGGCGGTTCTGGCCTTTCTTTCTCTGATCTCTGCTTGTACCTCTTCAGTAGTGACAGCAAGCAAAGCATAACATGTACCATCAGGAAACCAATGTAGCTTATTAGGAGTATTCCCATTCTTGATGACTTGCCATAAAGTATGATCTTTGTGATTCATGTAGTGTTCTGTCTGCATAGCCCAAGTCTCATAGTTATCACTTTTGAGAATAGGGAGCTTTACAATAGATAGAGCATGGGGATAAGATGTAGTTTGTGTGGCTAAACCTTGTACAGTTTGTGCAACTAGTGGTTGTGGAACCACTGGTGCAGGTTGCACAATTTGAGGTTGTCCTTGTGGTACTGGATCATGGATTGGAATTACTTCCATAAGAGGAGGGTGTTCACCAGATTGGGACATTGTGTGAGACTTTTTATGATTGAGGAATGTAGGGTATTGTTCTTCTTATTTAGACTTTCTCAACAGGCTCTGATACCACTTGTTGATCCCTTTGAATAGATCTATATCCTGTTAAGGATTTGTAAAATAGCTTGTAATCAAACTAGAGAACTTGAGAGACTCTTACTCAACTAAATAAGCTATGTAGAATCTAACTTATAAAGAAAAGAAGAACAGAATTACTCTAATTATTTGATCTTCTATTAATTGACTTTTGCAAAAGGTACAAGAAATTCACCTATGTTTCTTTTATAGTGTAAAGAACCCTAGAATATTCTATTATGATAAGTATATCACGTACGATATATTATCAATATTCTAAACTATTAAGTATATCACATAAGATATACTCTAACTATAACTATAACATATATTTACCAAAGATATATTCGTCTTTATCAACTTAGCAGTACTTACATTAACACTAACGATGCTTGACATATACTGCGTTAACACTATCGGTACTTGCTAACACTAACAGTACTTCTACATGTATTAACGGTACTTGGTACTTTATAATAATTCCCAACATCTGGTACTCATTAACACGGACGTGATAGTAGGATTATCCCTAACCATGTTTTATGTAAATATGGAGAAGGGCGCGATGATCTAACCTGGAAAATGGGTTGTCTGTGCCGAAATGAGTGTAGAAGGAAAGAATGTATACAACATTGGCGGCTGAAGGTTTTGATAACTGTGTGTGTATATAGTCACACACTCGGCTATATATAGTCTTGCCTCAGTCTTCGTGTCGTGTTGGATTTTTAAAACGTGGAACCCACTAGGTTAATCAAATGGTGAGGGTTTGTGGTGAATGAAACGTCAGTCGGGCCCACTAGTCATTTTGAGGTCAATTTTTTACGTTGCTCAAGGGTGGGACCCACGAGGTGCACTTTTTTAGAATCTGACATATAAACAGTCGCTCACAGTGCAGTCGTTTATTGACTATCATTAATGCCCTCATTAAAATTATCTCGGTCAACTGTATGTTCCTCGGTGCACTTTTCTTTCACAATATTTTTTGCTTTTACAATACGACTGGGGAGAAATAGATAGTCTAGAGGTCACGCCTGCGGCTGTAACAACTAGACTAGGGGGACATGATGACGTATAGTCCACAACCGGGTCTTGGTCCCGGCCCACGGGTACTACCCGCATCCGGCCCATCACGGATGGGTTGGATCAATGTTTCGGATAATAATGGCTGCATGTACTATGTACGGCCCACGGCCCAGTACACATGACATGGGTTAGACAGAATCACAATCCAATTAGGACTATGATTCACCCAAAAGAAATAAGATATTCACTAACTATAATTAGAAGATAACAATCAACACAGTTATGGTAGTTATCTCTTGCTTGGGGACGAATATGTGGTAAGGCCCAACAAGGACTCTACCGCCTATATAAGGAACCCCCAAGGGTTTCACAAAGGTACGATTTACTCAATACCCTAATACCTCACCGATTACTAACCCTAAAACCGATTACTTACTCTGACACTGGAGTGTAATCGAGGGATACGTTTCCACGATAAGCCAAACAGCGTGTTGTTTAGTGTGCAGGATCTCAACAAAAAATTCACTTGGTGCAAGAGCCGGGGCCTCGGATACCCGAACTTAAGCCTAATTTAGGTCAATCAAGTTTCATCCAACTTTTGTATCAATAGTTTCCAAATTAAATGATCTCCCAAAGGATGTAGTGATCAACTTGAATATATTGAAAGTTTATGGACTTATATTTAATAGTCGTGTGATAGGATCGAACTCGAGATTACAGGATTGCACACAATACGTAAAGAGTTAATTTATTTAATAAATAATTTATTATATTTACTAATTTATCATATTTATTAAATTAAATCGAGCTATAAATTTAAAGATCGTTAAATAATAAGAATTAAGTATTAACGAGCGTTATGGAATAAATAATAAGTAGAAGAAATAGAAAGAAGATCGGAAGGTTCCAGAACACCCCAATGGGGTGTTTGGCTGTCGGTTATGGATGCAAGAGGAAGGGGAAAAACTTTCCTTATATTCTTTTTGACTACAAGAATTAGGTCTAGATAAACAACCCCCACCCTCATAATTCACACACAAAATCTCTCCCGCTCTTCTCTCTTGCGATCGCAACACATAACCCACAAAAGGGTTTTGGTTGGTTTTTGTGTTCTTTTGGTTTTACTTATAATCTAGTCCTAGCCCCTCTCTAGGGTTGTTGGGTACATTTTTCCACTAGCGTAGAAGCTCGGTTTCACGTGCTAGAATCACGGGTTAGCTCCTTGTATTACGTATGTACAAGATCGTAATATAGTCTTAGTTTAGACTATATCTTGGTGGTATTCGTTATAAACCCGAATTGGCGATTCGTTCTTCATCTTGCGGATTTGCTTTAGCGTAAAGGTATGTAACCCTAATTCGATTAATTATAATTGTGTTATTATTATGATCTTGTTAAATCGCTTCCGCTATGTGAGATTTGATCTCGTTTAGGGTTTTATGTAATTGTTATGAACTATATAAACCTTTAGCGACATGGAGAGCCGTTTTAACATGTTATAATTATCGAAAATCTAAAGTTTTTTAACTAATAGTTGTTTTGAGTTAAAACTACATGTTTTTTAGATTTTCTTAAAAATTAGGGTTTTTTTTTTTTAAATTAGGGTTTTTGGACGAATTTTTATAAAAAAAGAATTGCTTTTGAAACCCTAAAGTACATGTTGGATAATTTTAGATTAAATTGCATGATTAATTGTTACGTCATGTAAATTAAAGGTTACGATCCGAAGAGATTTAATTGTTAAGATTTGAGGGTGGATCCATGATGAACGTTCATATTTTCATGGATCGTAAAATCGTATGTTTATATGATTTTATGTGCTGCTTGCTTTATTTGATTCAATAAATCTTGAATTAGGGAAGACTTTTATATGAATATAAAAACCTAGATTTAAAGTTTATTGAATAAATCGTTTGCATGTGGCTATTTGATTTATTTATCGCACATATAAATTGTTATTACGTGTTTATGATTTAGGTTTTTTTACTTGTTTATGTTAAAATTGTTCGAATTGTTGTAAATGAGGTCTTTCTTAAAAGAAATAATATGGACTAAATCATATTAAACTAAGATTTGTTTGAGATCTAAATTACATAAGATTACGTTGATTGATGAATTGCAATAATAATATAACGGCCTACTCCTTTTGACAAACTATAAAGTGTGTATAACGCATCTCTGGTCATGTTCCCGGTTAATGAAGGACGTGTTAAGTCATTAGTCGCTGACCAAATTCCCGACTCTCCTATGCGTCGAATTGAAATTACCTACGATTATTATTTGCATTATACTTTAAGGTTGATTTACCGCAAATTCACATCTGAATTCACAATGAATAAGGTTTTTGCTTTGTGCTTTAGCCATAAGTAAGTTGTGAATGGTTGTGGTTAAATTATTTGATTGGTTGAACCAATACCTCAACATAATTTATGTAGAAATTTAATCTCGTGAAGAAGTTTACTAAATGTTTTATTAAACTTATGCTATGGAGTTGTATGCATGCTTCTCCATACAATGATTTTGACATCAAATTTATACCCTTAAAATTTAAGTCGAATACTCCTAATTGACGAACACTTGAAATTGCTACGTCATCAAATGAGATTTTTGGATGATGTTGTGATGGAGAGAAAAATTTCATAGAATGAGAATTCGTATGATGGTTTTACGTTACTTAGATTAGACGACTTAATTAAGTTACTCAGTGAGATCTGGAAACGTAAGGCATTCAGAAGGGATGAAACATGTTTACAATGCAAAAAAAAATTGGCAATGTAAATCCCTTAAAAATCTAGAAATTGAAAATTGTTTGTCAATTGAATTGTTCGACAAGTCACTATGTTGAGTACATTCATTACTAGCATATCAACTGATGTAATGGGTCTATGTTAATATAGTTCTAGGATTCAAGGAAAATACTATGTTTTATATACCGGGGTAATTTTATTTTCTTGAAAGTATTTTATTATTGAAAATACTAATATTTGAACTTATTTATGTTGAAATGGCTCAAGAACTCTTCTTATCTTTGGCATTGAAGACTTGTCCATATTAGAAAGACTCATATACAAATGCTTCAACGTGAAGGTCTTTTGGAAAATATCAATGATGAATCATTTGATAAATGTGAGTCTTGTATCTCTGGAAAGATGACCAAGAACCCTTTTAATAGAAATATTGAAAGAGCTACCGATCTACTTGGTTTAATACATATTGATGTGTGCGGGCCACTTAGACATTTGTCAAGGAAAGGTGCTAGCTACTTCTTAACATTTACGGATGAAATGCTCCTAACTGACGAACACTGGAAATTGCTACGTCATCAAATGATATTTTTTGATGATGTTGTGATGGAGAGAAAACTTTCATCGAATGAGAATTCGTATGGTGGTTTTACGTTACTCAGATTAGACGACTTAATTAAGTTACTCAGTGAGATCTGGAAACTTAAGGCATTCAGAAGGGATGAAACATGTTTACAATGCAAAACGTTTTTTTGGCAATGAAAATCCCTTATTAAAAACTAGAAATTGAAAACTGTTTGTAAATTGAATTGTTCGACAAGTCGCTATGTTGAGTACTTTCATTACTAGCAGATCAACTGATGTAATGTGTCTATATCAATATAGTTCTATGATTCAAGGAAAATACTATGGTTTATATACCGGGGTAATTTTATTTTCTTGAAAGTATTTTATTATCGAAAATACTAATATTTTAACTTATTTCTGTAGAAATGGCTCAACCTGACAATAACACTATAAGTTCTGCGTTCAAATCGTTTTTTGCTCGTCCTGAACTTATTGGCCCAAACTTCAATGATTGGTACCGCTCACTAAGAATTGTATTGAGAGTAGCGGGTACTATTGATATATTGACTACTCCTTATTCAGAGAATCTTGCAGAAGAAGCTTCTGAAGCGCAAAGGCTTGAAGACGCTGCTAATGTTAAGAAGCACTCGGAGGTGGCTTGCTTAATATTAGGGAAAATGGCTCATCCACTTCAGAAGAAGTATGAGCTATTTTCGCCTAAGCGAATTCTTGATGAGCTCAAGGCTATGTTCGAAAAGCCGCAAGTTATGGAGATCTACGACTTAGTAGATGCTTTGCATAGCTGCAAGCAAACTCCTAGAAAGTTTGTTAGTGCCCATTATATGGAGATGAGGGGTTATATGGAACATCTCATTGCACTAGGACAACCATATGATCATCATATGGCTATCCACTTGATCAATAGGTCCCTTAACAAAGACTTCATTGATTTTGTTCGAAACTATAATATGCATTGCACGGGGAAGACAGTTAATGATTTGCATGCAATTCTCATTGACTACGAAAAGGGGATAAAAGACAAGGCATCTACTTCTACTCCTCCTGTACTAACCATACAAAAGGGTAGAGTAAGTAAGCCAAAACCGCAAGCGAACAAGAAGAAAGGCAAAGGCAAGGGTGATAAGGGCAAGCAAGTTGCGACTTATTCGAAACGTAAGCAGAACTCTGTCAAGAAAAATCAATCTTAGAAGAATGAGGCTTGTCACCATTGCAAGGCAAGTGGTCACTGGAAGAGGAATTGCCCTATTTACATCGAAGAGTTGCGAAAAATAAATAAGAAGTCTGAGCAGAGCGTTGCAGCTTCAGGTTCTTTATTTATGATTGAATTTTTCGATTTGACATAAAAGTATTCCTGAGTATATGATACGGGATACAGTATTAACATTTGTAATACGCTGTAGGGATTTAATCTTGAAAGGATTCCTATGGGGAACAATTTCTACAAGTGGTCAATGGCGCACAAGCAGTGATTGAAGTTATAGGAACATTTAATTTAGTTTTACCTTCGGGTTTAGTACTGATTTTAAATGATTGTCATTATGCACCTACAATTGTTAGGGGTGTTATTTCCTTTTCTTGTTTGTTGACTAATGGATTCGTTCACACTATTGATAATAATGGAATTTCTGTTTGGAAAGATGGTATTTTCTATTTTAATGCAATTTTTGTGAATGATGTGTTTGAAATAGACATGCATGAAAGTGAATCCAAGAATAATAATAATTTTGTTTTTAACATGAATAAAAAGAGAAAGTTTGACAAGAACTCTTCTTATCTTTGGCATTGAAGACATGTCCATATTAGGAAGACTCGTATACAAAAGCTTCAACGTGAAGGTCTTTTGGAAAATATCAATGATGAATCATTTGATAAATGTGAGTCTTGTATCTCTGGAAAGATGACCAAGAAACCTTTTAATAGAAATATTGAAAGAGGTACCGATCTACTTGGTTTAATACATACTGATGTGTGCGGGCCACTTAGACATTTGTCAAGGAAAGGTGCTAGCTACTTCTTAACATTTACGGATGAAATGCTCCTAATTGACGAACACTGGAAATTGCTACGTCATCAAATGATATTTTTGGATGATGTTGTGATGGAGAGAAAACTTTCATCGAATGAGAATTCGTATGGTGGTTTTACGTTACTCAGATTAGACGACTTAATTAAGTTACTCAGTGAGATCTGGAAACTTAAGGCATTCAGAAGGGATGAAACATGTTTAAAATGCAAAACGTTTTTTTGGCAATGTAAATCCCTTATTAAAAACAAGAAATTGAACATTGTTTGTCAACTGAATTGTTCGACAAGTCGCTATGTTGAGTACTTTCATTACTAGCAGATAAACTGATGTAATGGGTCTATATCAATATAGTTCTAGGATTTAAGGAAAATACTATGGTTTATATACCGGGGTAATTTTATTTTCTTGAAAGTATTTTATTATCGAAGATACTAATATTTGAACTTATTTCTGTTGAAATGCCTTAACCCGACAATAACACTATAAGTTCTGCGTTCAAATCGTTTTTTGATCGTCCTGAACTTACTGGCCCAAACTTCAATGATTGGTACCGCTCACTAAGCATTGTATTGAGAGTAGTGGGTACTATTGATATCTTGACTACTCCTTATTCAGAGAATCTTGCTAAAGAAGCTTCTGAAGCGCAAAGGCTTGAAGACGCTGCTAATGTTAAGAAGCACTCGGAGGTGGCTTGCTTAATGTTAGGAAAAGTGGCTCATCTACTTCAGAAGAAGTATGAGCTATTTTCGCCTAAGGAATGCTTGATGAGCTCAAGGCTATGTTCGAAAAGCCGCAAGTTATAGAGATCTACGACTTAGTCGATCCTTTGCATAGCTGCGAGCAAACTTCTGGAAAGTCTGTTAGTGCCCATTATATGGAGATGAGGGGTTATATGGAACATCTCATTGCACTAGGACAACCATATGATCATAATATAGCTATACACTTGATCAATAGATCCCTTAACAAGGACTTCATTGATTTTGTTCGAAACTATGATATGCATTGCACGGGGAAGACTGTTAATGATTTGCATGCAATGCTCATTGACTACGAAAAGGGGATAAAAGACAAGGCATCTACTTCTACTCCTCCTGTACTAACCATACAAAAGGGTAGAGCAAGTAAGCCAAATCCGTAAGCGAACAAGAAGAAAGGCAAAGGCAAGAGTGATAAGGGAAAGCAAGTTGCGACTTATTCGAAACCTAAGCAGAACTTTGTCAAGAAGAATCAATCTTAGAAGGATGAGACTTGTCACCATTGCAAGGAAAGTGGTCACTGGAAGAAGAATTTCCCTCTTTACCTCGAAGAGTTGCGAGAAATAAAGAAGAAGTCTGAGCAGAGCGCTGCAGCTTCAGGTACTTTATTTATGATTGAATTATTCAAGTTAACATACAAATTAAATTCCTGGGTACATGATACGGGATGCGGTATTAACATTTGTAATACGCTGGAGGGATTTAATCTGGAAAGGAAGCTATCCTATGGGGAACAATTTCTGCAAGTTGGCAATGGCGCACAAGCTGCGGTTGAAGCTATTGGAACATTTAATTTAGTTTTACCTTCGGGTTTAGTACTGATTTTAAATGATTGTCATTATGCACCTACAATTGTTAGGGGTGTTAATTCCTTTTCATGTTTGTTGAATAATGGATTCGTTTACACTATTGATAATAATGGAATTTCTGTTTGGAAAAATGGTATTTTATATTTTAATGCAATTTCAGTGAATGTTGTGTTTGAAATAGACATGCATGATAATGAATTCAATAATAATAATTATTATGTTTTTAGCACGAATAAGAAGAAAAAGTTTGACAAGAACTCTTTTTATCTTTGGCATTATAGACTTGCCCATATTGGGAAGACTCGTATACAAAAGCTTCAACGTGAAGGACTTTTGGAAGATATCAATGATGAATTATGATAAATGTGAGTCTTGTATCTCTAGAAAGATGACCGAAAAACCTTTTAATAGCAATATTGAAAGGGCTACTAATCTACTTAGTTTAATACATACTGATGTGTGTAGACCACTTAGACATTTATCAAGGAAAGTTGCTAGTTACTTCTTAACATTTACGGATGATTATAGCCGTTATGGTTATGTTTATTTACTTAAACATAAAAATGAGGTATTTGAAACATTCAAAGTGTTTAAAGTAGAAGTAGAAATATAACTAGGAAAGAAGAGTAAAGCTCTTCGTTCTGATAGAGGTGGTGAATATTTAAGTCAAGAGTTTATAGATTATCTAAGTGAGAATGGAATCGTCCATCATCTTACTTCTCCCTATACTCCATAATAAAATGGTGTATCCGAAAGGAGAAATCGTACATCATTAGATATGGTGCGATCTATGTTTAATCTTACAACTTTACCTTTATCCTTTTGGGATTATGCTTTAGAGTCTGTTGTTGGTATTTTAAATATGGTTCCCACGAAGAAGGTTGATAAGACACCATATGAACTATGGCGTGGCAAGAAGCCTTATTTGTCTTATTTAAAGGTCTGGGGTTGCGAGGCGTATGTGAAACATGACTCGGGCGATAAACTCCAACAACGATCTGTGAAATGTATCTTTGTAGGATACCCTAAGGAAACTGGGGGTTAATACTTTTATTATCCACCTGAGAACAAAGTGATTGTTGCTAGGTATGGAGACTTCCTTGAAAGTTATCTTGTAAATCAAGAATTCAGTGGGAGAAATTATGATCTTGAAGAGAGTCATATAGGTACATTACCTTCTGAAAACACTAGCGAAATAATTCCTGTAGAACCACAAAGTCTTGCGGTTCCACCGGAATTAGTTCCTCTGCATAGATATGAAAGGATTAAAAACGCTAATAGCAATATATGTCTTAATATAGAGGATGATGATGAAGTAGGGGATCTTGGAGAACCTACTAATTATAAATCCGCCATGCTTGATCCTGATAGGGATAAGTGGATGGTTACTAGGGGATGAGGAAATGAAATCCATGAAGGTTAATGATGTTTGGATTCTTGTAGATCCACCACCAAATGCTAAAGTAGTGAGACATAAGTGGATATACAAGAAGAAAACCGACATGGACGGTAAAATACAATCCTATAAATCTCGTTTAGTAGCCAAAGGTTTTACTCAAACTTTTGGTGTAGACTATGAGACTTTTTCTCCTGTAGCAAACTTAAGAGATATTAGGATTCTCATAGATATAGCAGCATACTATGACTATGAGATATGGCGAATGGATGTTAAAACTACCTTCTTGAACGGTCATTTAGATGAAGACATCTATATACAACAACCGGAAGGGTATGTTGATCCTAAGAATCTAAAACATGTGTGTAAACTTCAAAGATCTATTTATGGTTTGAAGCAAGCATTATGCCAATGGAATAAACGATTTGATGAAGAAATAAAAAAATTTGGATTTATTCAAAACCGTGATGAGCAATGTGTATATCGCAAAGGATTTAGGAGAAGCTGCATACATTCTGGGAATTAAGATCTATCGAGATAGGAAAAGACGGTTAATTGGTCTAAGTAAAGATGCTTATATAGATAAGATATTGAAGAAGTATAATATGCATAATTCTAAGAAAGGTATTCAACCTATGGAAGTTAAGCGTATTCTGAGTCATGAGATGGATACATCAACTCCTGAAGAGGAGGCATACATACAGAGGGTGCCTTATGCTTCCGTTGTAGGATCTATTATGTATGTTGTAAGATGCACAAGGCCTGATGTGGCGTTTGCTCAGAACTTGGTCAATAGATACCAACATAATTCAGGGTAGCTCCATTGGGTTGTTGTTTAAACATATTCTGATGTATTAGAGGATTACGAAAGAAATGGTTTTGGTATTTGGAAGGAAGCCATATACATAACAAAATGTGGTTTGGATTAGGAATTTTATTGGAGATCTTGGGATGATGCTTGCAATAAAAGAACCTAATAAGTATGTATTGGGACAATTCTACCGCAATCATATTCGCCAATGATTCTGGAGTCATGAAAGGCGCCAGACACTTTAAGCGTAGACATCACTACTTACGAGAACAAGTGGAAGCTCGTGAAATAAAATTAATAAAAGTTCACACAGATGATAACGTAGATGATCCTTTTACTAAGGCTTTGCCTAGACCAAAGGTAGTTAAGCATGCCCTGGCTATTGGGCTGCAACTAGCTAGCGAACTCATGCAATAAATTTGTGATTAGTATTTGGATAAAGGATATTAAGACATTATTATTTAATAAAATAAAGATTGGGTTTCGTTTATTCTTATTAATTGAATTTGGTATCCTATTTTACGAGTTTTAATCCATGAATATATTGTTATGCTAAATGTATGTTATCGTTTAATAATATGGGAATATTACTAAATGAAGACAAATCAAAATTGCGATACAGTATACTTGGAAGTATATTTATCGATTTTGGAAGATATTCGATGGATTGAATATTGGACTTATCCCAACTATATGATTTTACTTTGTAGATCTTTGTCATCAAGTAAATCATAATAGTTATCCTTAGACTTGAGATACCAGGTAACTGTTATGAATATAGTGCATCTCTGTGGAATAATCTAACGCTAAACGTAACTGGTAGCTATAAGGATTATTTTCGAAAGTGTTCAAAATTCATAAGTTTTGCTTGTAGTCAATATGGAATTTATTTCCTCCAATTTCGTTTTGGAGTTTAATACAGTTGGGCCCCTCGTGGGATTAGTAAGATGTTTGTGTGTCCATACCCAAATTTGTTTTGGTAATCTTGTTGAATCTGTGAACGAGAGACAGAATGGTTAATGAAAGAAATGATTGAGATCCATATCCTTATTAATGTTGTATTAGAAATAAAAGGTTAATAATAATGACGAATCATTAAAAGGTATTATCCATGAGACCTTACTCGAGTTGTACTAGTGACATTACTAGTGTAACTAGACGCTAGTCAATGTGATCACGATATTCAAAATATGTCCAAGTGGGAGCTAAAAGTTTATGGACTTATACTTAATAGTCGTGTGATAGGATCAAACTCGAGATTACGGGATTGCACACAATACGTAAAGAGTTAATTTATTTAATAAATATATTTATTATATTTACTAATTTATTTCATAAATATATATTTATTAAATTAAACCGAGCTATAACTTCAACGATCGTTAAATAATTAAGAGTTAAGTATTAACGAGCGTTATGGAATAAATAGTAAGTAGAATAAATAGAAAGAAGATCGGAATGTTCCGGAACACCCCAAGGGGGTGTTTGGGCCGTCGGTTATGGAGGCAAGAGGAAGGGGAAAAAACTTTCCTTATATTTTTTTTGACTACAAGAATTACATCTTTATAAACAACCCCCACCCTCATAATTCACATACAAAATCTCTCCCTCTATTCTCTCTTGCGATCGCAACACATAACCCATTAAAGGGTTTCGGTTGGTTTTTGTGTTCTTTCGATTTTACTTATAATCTAGTCCTAGCCCCTCTCTAGGATTGTTGGGTAGAATTTTCCACTAGCGTAGAAGCTCGGTTTCACGTGCTAGAATCACGGTTAGCTCGTTCTATTACGTGTGTACAAGATCGTAATATAGTCTTACTTTAGACTATATCTTGGTGGTATTCGTTATAAACCAAAATTGGTGATTCGTCCTTCATCTTGTGGATTTTCTTTACCGTAAAGGTATGTAACCCTAATTCGATTAATTATAATTGTGTTACTATTATGATCTTGTTAAATCGCTTCCGCTATGTGTGCGTTGATCTCGTTTAGGATTTTGTGTAATTGTTATGAACTATATAAACCTTAGGATATTGTTTGATTCTGAATTCCCACAACTCAGAGTTGTCAAGATCAAGAATAGGGAGTTTGATGTTGCTAGTATGGTGAGAGGGATTGGGCGAGTTATCAACTAGATTCGACATGGTTGAGAGTTGTGAATTTACGATTAGGGTTTTTTTACGATTTAGGGTTTTATTCTTTTGATCAAAGTTCCTCAACGAGATCTGATACCACTTGTTGATCCCAAACTTAGATCGATTAGATTTTGTATTATCGAGATAAACTAAGTATAATACATAGAGAAACTGTGTAATTATCAATCTAGGTGTTATGCAGAATTTAACACTTAAAACAAAGAACAAAGTAACACACACGAATATCAAACTTTCGATCGACTAATAATACTCAAGGTGAACAATGTATGAAAGCGTATATCTTTATATTATATATAGGTATAATTATGATTTGAAACCACACTTTTTAATCCAGTCATATCCCAGTCACATCTTTAAACCAATAGGATTTGAGAAATTCCCAAAAATATCGCACTTTTCAGAAACTGCGTTTTGCAAACGCCGTTTTGCAAACGCCGTTTTGGAACCTTTCTGAAACTGCGTTTTGGAAACGATTTTTTGGAAATTGCGTTTCAAGACAAGGCAGTTTCGAAACCTGCATTTTCGAAACGCAATTTTGAAAAATGCGTTTTCGAAACGCAGTTTTGAAAAATGCGTTTTCGAAACGCAGTTTTTGATTTTTTTCGTTTTCTCTAAAAAATATGCCACTTGCAAGAATTGAACATAGGACCTTTCATTTATGAGTAATCAAACTTACCAACTAGCTATTGTAAGGTTTTATTTAATTGTTACTAACTCATATACTTAAACTCACTAAAATTGAACACCTTTATTTTTATTTTTTTCGAAATATTTTTAATAGTTTTCTTATTAAGTTTCAAATTTATTTATTTTGTAAATTTTGGATTAAAAACATGTTTATTTCAACTTTTTTTCAATATTTTCCAAAAATCATGAAATTTACATATTCTAATTTTAAATAGAAAATAGAAAATCCCATATTACCCTTTTCTATTTCTTTTTCCAATTAAAAATAAAACATGTTCACATATCTATTTCTAACCCTATTTTAAGATTTCGTCACGTTTTTAATGTTTTTTTCAAATTTTTAATATTTCGATAGTTTCTCATGTTTTTGTTAGTTTTCTTTATGTCTCTTTATATTTCACGTTTTCGCAACTTTTTAATGTTTTTGTCAGTTTTTTATGTGTTCGTCAGTTATTTTTACGTTTTGGTTAGTTTTTCACGTTCTTGTCAGTTGTTTACGTTTTCGTCAGTATCTTTACGTTTTCGTCAGTATATTTACGTTTTCGTCAGTATTTTTAAGGTTTTTTCTTCGATTTAGTCCGTTGATGTCAGTATTTTTACGTTTTAGTTAGTAATTTAATGTTTTCGTCAGTATTTTTACGTTTTCGTCCTAATTTTTACGTTTTCGTTAATATTTTCATGTTTTAGTCAGTATTTTTTCGTTTCGTCAAATTTTTACACTTTCGTTAGAATATTTACGTTTTCGTCCGAATTTTTAAGTTTTCGTCTGATTTTTTACTTTTTCTTTCGATTTTTTATGTTTTTGTCAGTATTTTTAGTTTTTTGTCCTTTTTATACGTTTTTGTCTAAATTTTTATTTTATCGTCTGATTTTTACTTTTTTGTCTGATTTTTAACGTTTTTTCAGCTTTTTTATGTTTTCATCCGACTTTGACATTTAAGTCAGTTGCTTTATGTTTTCGTTCGATTTTTTACGTTTTTGTCTAATTTTTTACGTTTTCACCAGCGTTTTTACGTTTTTCATCAGTCTTTTTACGTTTTAGTCTGTAATTTTACGTTTTCATCTGTATTTTTAAGTTTTCGTCAGTATTTTTACGTTTTCGTCCAAAATGTGCAAAAAACTGAGCAAAACGTCAAAACGCTAATTAACACGTAAAAACGAACGAAAACGTAAAAATACAGACAAAAATATAAATATACTGACGAAAACATAAAAATTTGGACGAAAACGTAAAAATACTGACGAAAACGTTTAAATACATAGGAAAATGTAAAAATACTGACGAAAACGTAAAATTACTGATGAAAACGTAAAATTACTGATGAAAACATGAAAATATTGACGATAACATAAAAAATGCTGATGAAAACGTAAAAACGCTGATGAAACCCTAAAAAACAGGACTAAAACATAAAAAAATCGGGCGAAAACGCAAAAAACATGATGAAACCGTAGAAAATCAGACGAAAACGTAATAATACTGATGAAAACATAAAAAATCTAATGAAACATAAAAAAGCTGATGAAAACGTAAAAGAGCTTACGAAAACGTGAAAAAATAATATGGGAAAAATAGATGAAAATGTAAAAAAATTAGCAAAAACGTGAAAAAATTGATCATGAAAAAGAATGATTGAAAATAGTTTCGTCTAAACATTGTTCATTTTTTTTTAGAAAATGAAAAATACCATCTAATCAGATGTTCAAAATTTTCAACTCTACCCTAGAATTGAAAACTCTTTCTTTCTCTAGGAAATTTAGAAGCAGAAAATTATAAAAAGTTTTCCACAACTAAACAACCCTTTTATTTTTTGTTTTTAATTGTCAAAATATTTTTGTTAGTTTTATTTTTAAGTTTCAAACTTTTTTATTTTCTAAATTTTCGATTAATTTTCGCAGCTCAATAATCCGAGTGCAAAGGTTTAGACATGTAAAAATTGCCATGGAATAATAAAAATTAAACACAAAAACTTGCGGCTGATAAAAATATATTTAAAGACCCAAATTAACGATTGCTACTATTAAATTGCGTCATTCCAGTATACGAAAATAACATAACGTTGTTTTGTGAAATTAGGAATTCTTTTTAAGGTTTATCCGAGTGTAAAGGTTTTGTTTTTGTTAATGCGTGTTTGTGAGGTTAAGAGATGAAACTTTTTATTATTTTCGAAATATTTTTTTTTTAAATTCGGATTGAATTTTATATCTATTAAAAATACCTATTTTTAACGTAAATTTTAGAATCATATTATAGCAATATACCAGGTTACGGTTTCACCACCGGGTCAACCCGGTCAAGTCACCGGGTAACCAGATCGATCAATTGGTCAACCCAATCGAGTCACCGAGTCACGGGTTCATCATCAATGGTTCCTTTATTATCAGAATACACAAAACAATCCCGCCGGTTTGACCACAAATAAACGTTCTTAAGTGTAAACTATAACTAAAATATAAGGTTAAATTAGAAATTCAAGAAACTAAAAACGCACAAGAATAAACCCACCAAAACAAGAAAAAAAGCGACCCCGCCCGTAGGACGGGTTACGACGCTAAGTATATATATATATATATATATATATATATATATATATATATATATATATATATATATATATATATATATATAGGTATAATTATAATTTGAAACCACACTTTTTAATCCAGTCATATCCCAGTCACATCTTTAAACCGATAGAATTTAAGATTTGCCTAAAAAGTCTCATCACTTGCCAAATTTTCATCATTTTTGGCCGGAACGCGTTTTTTGAAAACACCATTTTTTTTAAATCACGTTTTCAAACAGAGGGTATAATTAATGCTATATACTTTTATTTTTTTCATTTTTTCCCCACATCGGGGTAAAACACACACACACACACACATTCTTCCCTAACACAACCGGATGTAAACCTGAATACAAAAACACAATAATACAAAAAACACAATAAAACAATCGATCTTTGTTGTTTGATCCCGTTTCAATCCTAATACTTGTAAACCCTAATCCAAAAAACATAAAAATCAATTGATCTTTGATCTTTTTTGTTTGATTCGGATTCAAAACAGGATGTAAACCCTAATCCAAAAAAACATAAAAATAAATTGATCTTTGATCTTTGTTGTTTTATCTTTGTTGTTTGATACCAAGTTTGCTGGACCAAAAAGACGGCCGGATCTAAAAACTGGTGATAGACCGAGCACCAGCCAAACAAGGATCAATCTTTAGGAAAAAGAGAATACTCGTGAACTAAGGAAGAAGTATCATATTCCTGATTCTTTCACTGCAAAAAGTCGCTATGCTTGACTTCATGAGTTGAAATGTCTAATGTGTTACTTTCAAATTCAGAATTTATTTGGAGGCTTTAGATCCTATCAATGGCTACAGAACCTGTGAGAAAGGAGATCAACCCTAGATCTAATCGAATCCACATCTTCATCACATAAGGAAACTAATGGTTTGATTCCGTCCATTGTTGAATTTGGTTCATTTTTACTATAGGTCGATCATGGACAAGTATTTTTTTGCCAAACTATGATTATAGAAATCGTTTTTTTTTCGATCAGCAGATTATCAACCCCAACACCTCCTCGTGCAATCTAAGTTCTTTCATGGAATAAGGTATGCATTTTCTCCTAGAAACGATGTGTTATGCATAAAACAAGTTCTGGAATTTCATCTTTTATACATTTCTAATTTTAGGGCGTCGTGACTGAAGTTCTTGGCGGAGGAAATTTTTATGTTCAGGCTGTTGCAGATGAAAAAGTGTCTTTAATCAAGAAAAAACTTGCTTCCTATAAGCCTCAAATATGCAGGTGTGAGTGGTGCATTCAATCCAAAGAACAGGGGTTTGAATTAGTTGCAACTGGTATGAAACTTAGAAGCGGATTCATTCTTTTTAATCACGTTTCTAAATATCTTTATAGATGGAATTATTGGGTATCAACTACGGCCAAAAAGAACTATCAGTTGAAGAAGAGTTATATGAAGATGACTTGGACTCAGGTGGCCCCACACCTTTCTTTATAACCTATAGTCGATGAAGAATTTAGCAATACTGGTCAATTCTTAGACGAAGACCAGCTTCATAGTTTTCATATGTAAATTTGATAATTACATTTAGTCACATTTCATACCTACAGATTCTTTATTAGGTTAAGGAGAAATCCAAAGGAAACTGTTGATCTTACAAGTGTGCAGGACAGCAGGAGCTTATTAAAGATTTTGAACGCGGATGTCATTGTGGTGTGCAGACTAAGTTAGTTTTCTGAAATTGTATAGTCCTTTTCTTATCGTCAGTCCCTAATGATTCTTATTTTCAGGTCTTTTGGATATTGAGCTGAACTAATGTTTCCGGGCCAGTGAACCTATCGCCAGACTACAAGCAAATGCACGTTGGCTGCTTTTTACGTTGGCTTTCAAGGTATGTGCAAAACTCAAGAGAGCGCATTACCTACTTCTAAGTTGATATATAATGTACGATTTAACTGTTCCTTATAGTTCGGATGTCAATCAATAGACAATGTTCCTCGGGTCTTGAAACAGTTGTTGTGTATTTGCAACTATTAAAGATGAATTTATGATATTGGCATTGGACTGGTTTGGAATTTATGACTGCCAACCCCATAGCTTGGGATGGATCCGTTCTATACTCTTTTCTCCGACTCGCCTATGAATATATATACTCATATATCTCTATTTGTGGATGTGTAGTTCTGTTATATGCTTAAACATCGCATTTGATTAACATTACCAGGTGAAGAAGCCTATGGAACGAGACAGTTGAATGTTTTGACATGGATGCATACGAACGAATGAAAAACCAGTTGTCATAGTTTCCAGTTTTATTTGGGTAACAAAAGATATGGAGGTATTATATTGTTTAAAAGTCTATTCTATAAACTCAGTGCGAATACAAACTTCACGAGTTAACAATATTTGCATATGTCAGGTATCCAGCTAACATGGACATTCGCCACACATTACTATCTAAATCCTAACATTACAGAAGTGCACCATGACCTAAATGTGTAAGCCATCACCCTCAACATATACCTTTCCGTTGTCTCTAATATCCAACATTCTTCCATCAACTCTACATTTTCATACAGCTACAAAGATTTCGTTAACCTGATACCCCACTCATCATTTTCTTCATTTGCATTAGGTGAGTGATCGGTAATCGAGAAGACCTGGTGATATAATTGCAGACAATCGGTGGCGAGTACTTGATCAACTCGGTGTCCCATAAAACTTTCACGTCCCTACAAAAATCGTTCTTAAACAAGAACAACTTCTGATAGTGGTGTCTTGTGTGGCACTGGTATTGGAGGCCAAACATGTCTACATGTGTCAGAGTTATGAACTGGCATATATAGAACGTGTCTCAGTATACAACATAAAAGAAGAGAAGTACCAGATGCCCTTGCACGTGTGTGTTGTGTGTAGAGGGTGCGGCTGCCATCGAAAATGGTCACAATGACAGCGATTTGGATGTTGCTGCTGAAAATGTATCGATCAATCTACTGTCATGTAAGTTAATAGTTTTCTTATATCTGTTACTGCTAAACAACACAATTTGATCTGATAATAATCTAACTTATTTTGAAAACGTTATTAATAAAGGATGAATTTACATTACAAACTTGAGATGTATATGTTATGTATTGCAAAAACATGAACCAAGAAATCCAAGCCTGAACCGATAACTGAGGTTGTTTGGATAAAGGTAAGCGGTTATCGAGTATGATAATAGAATTAAACCAAGAAATCCAAGACCTGAACCTATATTAGAGGTTGTTTTTCACCTCAGCTGTGCTTTTTTGCTGAAAAGTAAAAGTAAGTCATAATTTATTGCTACTTGCATTTATCTCTGTTAGAGTCTCGTGTTAATGTTGTCATGGCCCAAGCCACGTGATATGTACCAGAAAGAACGTTACTGCCATCCGGAATCCTAGCTACCAGAGGAGTACCAAATTTTCTTAGGGATGATACGTGTCCATTTGCTTGACCAGTTGGCCTGAAGCACATAAAGAACATAGTAAGCTTATGCTATGCAAAATTCAATTAATATTATAAAATAAGAATTGTATATGCATTTTGCTGATTGTTTGGTTTTGATTAAAAAGACTGTCCCCGAAGGTGATCATTCGGCAACTATTAGTAAGTTTCGACTCAAGGATTTTCCCCAAAGGTTATCATTCAAACTTTAGCGAGCTACTGTACTGATTTTGTTAATCTAATAATTATTATTTTAATCCAAATCTTAGTCTAGCTTGATATCATCTTCCCCACTTAACTCACAACTCAATCTGTTCTCTCATTAACATCACACGTGTCCTAGAAAGAGATCACAAACACTCTCAAATCCAATTATAAGCAAAAAATACACACAATAAACCCATCTATCGCGCACTTTCTGGCCACCAGCAGCCTCCTCAGAGCACAAGGTCCTTCTATGCTGTTAAGAGGGGTATTCATGGTGTTTCGGCTTTGCGAGATATCCTCCCAAATTTGTACCATTGATACTTTCTGCAATTCATTAATCAAAATAATCATGCTTATATTTTTTACCTTTAATGTTTGGCACATTAATAGTTTATGCAATGTTTTGTGTTATGTTAGTTAAAAGTGCTTCTGCTTTATGCAATGCTTTAATTTTTAACTATATTAGGCTAATAAGGGTCATGCCTTAGAAATTATGTTATGGAATGTTTGACACTCATGCTTTAGAAACAATTAATTAGGGTCATGATTTAAAAGTCTAGCAATTGGTCTAACATCACTTTTTTGTAGTTATTAATAATAACGTTGTGTTACGTAGAAAGTATGTGATGGAGGAATGATTAGTTTTTGTTCGGGGAAGTACAGTTAATGATAAAAAAAAGTGAAACCAATGCAGGTTAGTTCATGCTATAAGGTGTTTCATTCATTTTTTTCCTTTTTTTATTTAGTTTTGTGTAATCAGTTATAAAAAATAGTACATGTAGCCTAGATGTAGAGAGCCACTACATCGATTCAGTAGGCTAGCCAATCGAAAACGAAAGGTAACTTTTTAAGACCATTATGTGATTTCACTTGAATTCTTTAGCATTATCGATTCGTCTTGTTAATATCAAATCATCGTGGTGTTAAAATCAAAATCAGTAACAGGTAAGCTTTAGTCACACTTTATGCTTTTCATATCAGGAGACTACTACTCGAAATCGGGCACTTCTGAAGTTTGGTTACACATGCTATAAAAGTTAGTTACACTACCGTATTCATTTTTCTTGGAACTTGCACGACCCAAGTGTAAAGGAATTAGCTGAACAAATGGCTAAAGACCCATCATTAAAACAAATGGCGGAGCATATCTTAATCGAGAAAATTTCTTTCAGATTATGCTTTGATAGAATTTTTGAACTGTCGGCCGTACTGGATATTTCAATCAATATGGGTATATACCGATCTTACTCACTGGAAAAACTTAAACAACCATTTTTTTAATCGCTGCAACAGCGCAGATACGCCAAACACCCATTATTACTTCTGGTCATTTTTATTCTTTATATACAGTAAATATTTAATTTCATGAAAATGCAGTTGCATCAACTATAAATAATAACTTGCGGTCCACTAACCCAAACATACCGTAAAGGTATATACAACTATCCTATATATAAAGTTCTAAAAACAAACTGACATGTCTTGAGTGAACTCCAGCATTGACAAGTGCAAAACCACAGAATTAGGAAATTATCAGTGATTTGGCAATTGAACTTTTTGAAAACTTGTGTACTTAAAATGAAAACGTGATGAGGATGATGTAGCATGCCTAATACAGCAAGTAGGCAGGAGCTATCATTGTGCTCATAGTCCTATTGGTTTATTTATATTCGTCTTACCGATTAAAATTTGATTGCCAAAATATTAATTTTTTGTTAATAATAGAAGATTTTGTAGAAACTGATTTAGGAAGCTCTATGCTTGAACATTTTAGGAAACATGCTTACATTCCTCTGATTGGTTTATGTTTGCAATACTTTCAGATGATGCTAATGGTATGTTCGTGGAGTGAACGGGGTCTCTTGACACACACACTATTGGTGGGTAGTTGAATTAAAAACTGAAACTAATGGGTTTAATAACGGTATTTTCAGGAGAAGCTTTTAAAAGTTACCAGTTTAGAAGATGATGGTTTCAATTTCATCTTCATTCAGTTCATTTCTGCACACCTGTTATAACGTGCTATTTTTTAGATTGTTTAACATTTTGCAACAGGTAATCATATAATTGCAGAAGCGTCAATCAGAATTGGTAAACCCCCTGAGCAGGCGGTTCGGAATACTAAAAGACAACGTGAGACGACATCTGGTATTTGTCTGCATTTTAGGCTGCTACTGCCTGCTACAAGTTCATGTCTGCAAAAGAATTTTTAACAAATATGTCTGTGTTGGTATATGGATGTGTCAGGCTTTTAGGATCTAAAGGTATATGATAACACTAAGTTGTAACACAATAAGGTCCTATGGAATAGATATAAACCGACCAGTACAATTGTATCTTTTTACAAAGAGTGTCCCGAAATATAGGGACTCTTCCAAATACGATAGTACAATTTAAGAAAAATAAATGCTAGATGACTTACATGGTGTTTTCTGAACCGTTTTGGCAAAAAAGTTGGAGATAGCTAAGGTCTATGTCTTTGTGGTCGTATAAAGGGGTGGTTAGGAGATGTGTACTTGTGTGACCGATTTCCAGGTCGTTCACCTTGAATGCAATAAGGAACTGTTGGTGGGTAATAGGGGTAGGATGGGTATATGGTGAACTGGAGTAGGTTTGGGATTAGAATAGACCGTTGTCGAGGTAGGGCGGATGTTGAGTTCACAGGCTAGCAGATATATCGGGACAGATATGCTTAATTGACACCAAAACAATCAGATCAACAGAACCAGTTTCATACTTTCATCACGCCATCACAATTGCGAGAATACATGCTGTAACATCAAAGGGGGCCATAGGCCCTAGACCGCAATGTCAACTAAAATGTTTCCAAACAACCCCGAGACAATTGCAATCGGCCCACTACCAAAGAATACATGGGAAAAAGTTAAATTTAGTCACTGTTGTTCAAAACCTCTCTGCACGGAGAAAAAGTAAATATACATTTTAGCTTCTGAGACGTTGGTTCCCCTTTTATAACTCCAACATACTTAAATAGAATAAGGTTATGCATCATTAATTTTAGTTCTAGATTGAAACAGATGTACTATTGTTGCAATTGAATTTTCTGATCTTTATATTTTTCTTTGTTTTGGTAGAGGTAGCAAATTCGGCGGGTCAGGCGGGCTAGATAATGGGTGAAAATGGGTCAGCTGGGGTTTGACCTCAAACATTTTAGGTGCATTTATTTTTTATTCTACCATAAGTTAAATGGGTCAATTGATGTTTCACTTGTTGATAAATCCATCTTTTCTTTCTCACATGCTAATTTTACCTACTCTAGATACGTGTGTAAAATACTTTCAGTGGTTTCATGTGTTTTCAAATTGAGTGTGACTCGAGTGAACGCTTACAACCACCAGGAAGAAGAAACTTAAACTTCTCGGCATTTTCTATCAAGTTTGAGTGAAGATGAACTGCAGATGCCGAGCGAGGAACTGACCCATCATGCCAATCAATCTTGGATGGGTTTCAGACGAACACTCTAGCTGAATTGTATTCCTCTTCTCTAATTTGAAATGAAATCTACCATCTATTCCCTTGTGGTCTATACAATGTTTCTGAACTTGTAATATTCAGAATATTTTGTGTATGCATTTTTTCATGCCATTTTTCCTACTTCACAATGTAATATGGATTTCTGTTTTTGGAGGAAAACTCTAATGTAATCATGACTCAAAGGTAGGTTTCTATCATCATCTATGATCCTGATCAAGTGTTACTATCTTGTGATCCAAAGTGTCACTGTGTTGGTATAGTTGTAGTTTCTGATGGTATGTATAAAGGTATATAGGATTATAGGTTGTCTGTTTTTGTACATTGCTTTTGGTTTTGTAGCTCTAAATATATTGTTTGTAGCTACTTCTTTCCCTCATAAATTAATTGGAAGCTTGCGTTCTCCTATACAAAGCATAAAAAAACGATTTTTATTTCATTTGTACGACATTTGGTGTAACTTTTCTATGTTCGTGTGTCATGTATGAAAAGTTTATGGTGTGTGATTATTGTATTTTTCTGTTTATTAGATCCGAAAAAGATATTTTCTTAAATAAACTTTATTTAATTTCTATTTAAAAGAGTGAAATTTTTTTTCTATATTCTACTCATATTGGGGTTGACCCGAACCCGAATTGTCCCAGCCCAAGTAGACCCAAACCCGAGTAACTCGAGTGGAAATAGTTAAGGTCAGATTAGGTAAATTATTTTCGGCCTCGACCTGAATTGAACTCAACCCGAACTCGACCCGAGGATGTAACGTCCATGAGTGGTGACTTTGAGAGGTAGAGATATTGAAAGCCTAAGCAGAGATCTTTCTTTCAATTCTTGGTCTTGCAAGTTGGTGATCGATCAATCACTTTCTATGATCGAATCCAGTCTGAGAGATGAGCTAGCTTTCTTTCGGGTGTGAGTGTAGCAAAATGAGTATGAATGAAGACATTCCTCATCAATTTGAGGCCTTGAAAGGTATGAAAATTTAGCCAAATTTTTCTACATCAACCTTGACTACACACGTTGGTGTTTTAACAATCATATAATGTTACATGTGCTTTTTTGTTTTTAAAGGTTAGTATAATTCATGCTTTTTTGTTCTGAAACCTTAGTATAATTCATCGGTGTAATGTTTAATCCTTAAAAACTTGCTCGTGTTTGACATAGCTGTACAAACTTTTAGACTGACTCATATGGCTGACTTTTGGTAGCATCATTGTGGCTTACTAATTTCTACATATGACGCATTCAATATAAAGTACTCCGTAGAGCACAAAATCACATATTGGCCTTTTTGGTTAAATGGTAGCATTGATCCAATTACTTTTGGACAAGTCAAATAAGTCTATGTTTTATATAGGAAGTTTTATGACGAGTCGACGTTTTATAGGTCATACAACTCGCTGTTTTACAACTTATTTACTTATAGTAAATTACTTTACCTACTTTTACTACTGTTTTCTGACCCGGGTGGACTCGGCCGGGTCAACTGGTTGACCCGATTCCGGCCAAAAAACCGGTTATATTGACCAGGGTTTCACATATTCGAAACTCGGCTAGACCCGCGAGATTTGGGGTGACCCGGGTCAACCCGGTTCTCCAGACCCGGGCGGGTTTTGATTTTTTTGGGGGATTTTAGAAAAAAATATGTAAACTTTACGTATTTGCGACATAATTTTTTTTTCACATATTATATTGGTTGGTAAACAACTTATATTTTCAATATATGGAAATTTTTATGGTTTTTATGTATAATATTTGTGAGTTATTTAAAATATAAGAAAAATTAACTTTTTAAAAAAAATAAGGTTAACCGAGATCGATCCGAGTTGACACGAACTCCATAATTAGACCAGATCGATTTAAAACCCAGATTTTAAAACATTGATTCTTACATGTTTTGATAAAAGCAGGTATAAATTTGATTTCTCGTATCATATGCATCTGATTTTTCTTACTTTTAGATATGATAGTACTTTTCTATGAATCCAACTACATGGACTATAGATCTTTAGATTAAAATCACAATTTTTAGTCAAAGAAAAAGTACTTTATGATAGTAACCCATAATCTCAGTTTCATTTATCACCGAAAAGGACAATAACGATTTACGTTCGCGTCTAAAATAAGACCTATAATCTATTATCATTTGATACACGTATAAAAGTTATAAATGAAACTACGTATAGTGTTGTTTCCTTTACTTTTAATGCAAACAAACAGTGTCAAAAGTTAATTTATGTTTAACAAAAAATGTTTATCACACACACATCTATATGGACACTAAAAATTAAGAAAAAGTATAAACACAAGTATTTTAAAAAAACAAAAATTGTATAACCATGAACTTACATGGAGCAAACACGTCCGTGTAATAGACCACTACCTAAAAATATGAAACTTCATTTTTTTAAAGTTTTCTTCAATAAAAAATGAGTACCACTTTCAACAGGTATAACCACTTTCAACAGGTATAACGAATACACAAACTTTTTTTACAAATCAACCTTTAAAGTATTTAAACAAAATACTTACATAATTTTGGACATGTGGTGCATTTTAGAATTTTTCTAAAAAAATCGAATTGTTAACAAATTTTATTATTCAGCCTTTAAAATATTTAAAATATTAGAAAAATAAATTAAATTCATATTTAATTTAAAATTTGTTAAAATTTCTTTCGACATAAATATAACGTTGCTTAAGCATAAAGTATAACTAAAATATATAAAAATTATAATAAACTAAAAACGCACAAAAAATAAACCCTCCGGAGCAACAAAAAAAGTGACCCCGCCCATTGGGCGGGTTACGACGCTAGTATATATATATATATATATATATATATATATATATATATATATATATATATATATATATATATATATATATATCCCTAAGGCCTCTTTTTATGCACTAAGGAGCGTTGTACATAAAGCTACGAATCAACTAGTTTAGGAAGAAATACAAACATAAACATGGAAAATAACTTATTTGAACATATCTTCCTAATATCACAAAACGCGTTGATCCATGCAATCCCATAGTGGGTGCGAGTCTTCCTTTATGAGGCTACATGGCAGCGGCTACACAACACTTGACAACGGATAGAATAATATTCAACAACAATTAGAATCCTCTTGTCAGCGTTTTAGGACTTGGTCATTTTATTCCCAACAAAGATAGTGAATTTTCAAAATTTGTGCTCTATTCCTATCAAAAACATTAGTTTAAATTGCTTTTTTGTTTTTAATTCTTGGATATTGTTTTTTTTGTTTGAGGTTAGATTAGGTAGTGAAGTCCATCTGTTTTAGGTCCTTCGGGTTTATAGACTGCTTATTCAGTTCGTGTTATAAGCCAAATTTGGCCACTTGACGTATAGCATGGTAGTCTAGTCACTATTAGTATTAGGTCCTTAATCTTCTTTCATTTCCTTGTTACTTTGTTTATATTGTGTTTTATATGTGTTTTTGGTGTCCTTATCTTGAATCTGAACCGCTTTGACTCTCAATAAGCCCAACTAGCTTATCGGGCTTATTGCCAAAAACTTAAGTAGACTACCACAAATTTGAGTAGTCCATTGTCTTGACCTCAATACATCACAGAAGTTCACATTCACTCTTTTACAACTCGATTTAGCCTTTTCTAGCTTTTTATTTAATTTTCCTTAGGGTTGAGTGTTGGGTCAGTATTTACTGACCCTAAAGCAACTCTAGGATTTGAATATAAAATCCCCCTAAGTGTTTCATGCTCAGCAATAAGGCCAGTCTGCTGATGGATGACCAGAGGAACAAAGTTCCTACTGAAGACCTTAAAGCTGAAGAAAGTTCAGCACTCCCATTCCAGTGAACTTAGAAGACAAAGGAGTCTTCGCTTCAAATACTAGGCGGTCTAGTTGCTAAAGAACAAGGACTGAAGAAGGGCTTTCAGTTCAGTTTGGCTTGACAATACCAAACTGAATGATGTCGATCTCCTCTAGGATACTATAGACTCTTCAGTATTCTGATGGTTTGCATTAGGCGGGAAAAGATAACTTTAAGTCAAAGTAGGTTGCTTGTATACTTAGATATACGTACAACCTTTATCTTTCTAGAATAGTTTATTAAGTAATTTGTACTTTTTATCCAGCATGGGCATCAACCACCCACTGGATAAACTGATGCATTGGTACATGTAAAATGCAAACCCTAATTTACACTTCCTATATAAAGGAGTGTACATTGGGAGAGAAAGGCAACCAATACAAGAGCTTAAACTCTGGAAAACCTTTCTCTCTCGATACCAACTAAACCATATAGCCAAAGTTGCATATGAACGTTTAGATTGGAGCTTAGAGTTTAACTTTGGTTAAACGTTTAAGTAGAGGAGATCAAACCCCATTGTCATTCAACCACTTTGTTATTCCGCAAACAAAGTGGGTAATAGATTCTTTATTTGTTTCTAATAAAAGTCTATACGTTGAAAAGTATATTTGTATTGTTGTTTTAATCTTTCATAGTTCTTATCTTATGTTAAAACAACACACTTGAGTCAAAGTAATAGTTATTACTTAAGATAATAAGTAATATCGAATTACTAGGGCCCAACAAGTGGTATCAGAGCAGTTTGATTAGTTAAACTCTTATTTTATTAAACTGCTCATTTAAAAGTATTCAAATCAAGATCCAAAATGGCTCAAGTTATACCACAAACCCTAGAATATAGGGGTGGCCAACTCAATGCTTCTCATGTACTAGAGGTAGCCAACTTAACTAATTGGAAGAAGATGTTTCTTGTCCACATGGTTGGAATTGAACCTCAATTCCTTGGAATCATTGAAAATGGTCCTTTTGTTCCCATGGTTGGGGACAATAAAAAACCTAAAGTACAATGGACTGCTGATGAGAGAAAAGCTGCTAACCTTGATCAGCGTCTCAAAAGTCTCATCATGTATGTACTCCCAGATGACCAAATGAATTCTGTTATAAATTGCAAAACAGCCAAATCAACATGGGAGGACCTTATTCTTTACCATGAGGGACCCTTTGATGTAAAAGAAACCAGAATCATGGATTTAAAGCTTCAATACAACACCTCCAAGCACAAAGAAGGGGAAACCCTCACACAGATATTCACCAGATACAAAGTACTGATGAATGAACTTGTGAATGATGGTGTTGAGCTTTCAAAACTTGAAATCAACACAGTTTTTGTTAATGTATTGCCAAAGAAGTGGCTCAGTTTCTGCCAAAGCTTGAGAAATGCTAATCACATTAAAGATTGTGATCTAGCCTCTCTTTTTGAGAAACTAAAATATGAAAAAAAACCTAGTTGATAGGATTTATGAAGGCTCAAGCAAGAGTAAAGCATTAACCATTGCTACACCCTTGTCCACAGCTCTTCAGTGAAGCTGTCATGCAAGACTACCAAGATAGTCCTAATGATGAGGAAGATACTAGATCTAGTGAGGAATATCTGAATGACCTCAAAGAGGAATTTCATGAAAGAGCACTTCTGGCCAAGTCTAGAAGGTTCTTTAAGAAAGGAGGCAAGTTCTCCAAATCCACAAAAGCTTCAGTTGACACTAAATGCTACAAATGTGGGAAGACTGGTCACTATGCTAGGGATTGTTATTCAAAAACATATCCCCCTTCATATTCCTCACCAGCTCAATCAAGACCAACTGGTCAATCATGATTTCAACCAAAACAAATTTCTTCTACTCCATTTCAGCAAAGCAGGGTTGAACTCGGGCCTACAAAAGACTTTGAGGCCAAATACAGGGAAATCAAGGCAAGATTGGCCTTAATGAGTACTAAAAGCTCCTCATCCAAGAATCCCAAACAAGACAAGAACAAAGGACTTGTTGCTGAAGCATATAAATGGGATGAAGAAGATGTTTCTTCAGATGATGATGAGTTGGTAAATGTAAAAGTGTTAATGGCACTTGCTGATGATGAAGGGGCAAGCTCAAATGTTGTCACCAGAGAAAGTGCCAGAAATGGAGAATGGGTAAATGTCACAATAAAAAAGATACAAACTCTTCTTGAATTAGAAGATAAAGATGACATTAAATTTGTCTTTGATTGCTTGTGCATTGATCTAAAATTTGTTGAAGAGCAAAGAAACAATTTGCTTGAAAAATTTCACAAACTTGTTTTACAACTTGAAGATTTTGAAAGTAAGCAAATAGAGCTAAAAGAAGCTAAACTTGATATTCTTACTTTTCAACAATTGAACAAAGAAATTTTGGAAGAAAATAACTCTCTTAGAGTGGAAATAAAAGAAGCAAATGACATTGTTAAATCTTGGCTTAGAAACTCTAATAGGGTTAATCAATGCATAAGTGAACAAATACCTGCTCAAAAGAAGAAAATGCTTGGTGCTGAAGGATCCTCCAGCACCAAATCTATTGTCTTTGTCAAAGCCTCAAATGAGGATGGTATCTCGATCCCTGACATTGAAAGGTCAGGTGAAGAAAATTTACCCAATCATGACACTGGACAAATCCTTCTTCCTGAGTTACAAGCATGTGTTGACACTTCAGCACCAGTTGAATCCTCAGTTACTGAGGATGACTCAGATGATGATATAGAGAATGAAGTAAGTACCCTACTTCCTCCTTTGGAGAAGCTGGCTGGTGCTGAACCCTCTACTGGACCCAAAACTATCCAGTCTATCATCAAGTCACACACCACACACAAAAGTAGCTCTTTCAAACATGTCAAAATTGACACTTCAAAGAACTCTTCAGCTCCTACTGAAGGTTCACATATGGGAACTACCTCTTCAGTTTCATCAAATAAACTGAAAAATGATAAATCTGAGGAAGATAAGAGAATGTCTCTTGTCATGCAAGAGATCAATGATCTTAAAATACAACTCAGACATTAGCAAAAACCAACATGATTCAGAGATGAACCTTCAGATTCTCTTGATTTAAAGTACAAGACATAATTCAAAAGAGCTTGTGAGTTATGTGGTCAAAACAACCATCTCACTCAAACTTGCTTAAGAGTGATTTATTGTACTAAATGTGAAAGGGCTGATCATCGCACTTGTGAACACACTCAGTATATGCTGGCCAAAACAAGTGCTGATGCTCACAAATCTGAAGCATCTCATTCCAGGTGAAATATGCCTTTCCCATCATGCATTCATTGTGGTATGGGTAATCATCACCCAGATGATTGCCACTATTACCCTGTTTGTAATATATGTGGAAGTTATGACCATGACACTCATGGACATAATCGAATCATCTCACTCAGAAGAGGTATTAAACCAAGAAACCCAAACTCTATTACCAAATGTTGTGAGACTTGTGGAAGCGATGTCCACACTACATCTGATCACAACCATATAGAGTGGTTCAGAAGAGATGAAGCCATCCATGCTAAGAAAGCTAAAGCTGTTCAAACCTCTTCTTCTTCTGAGCAATCACGCATACCCTCTACAAGAGGACCCTTCAGATCTAGAACACCTTCTAGATCTAAAACCCCCACCCTACAAAGGTGGGTTTCAAAACAAAACTGACCATTTTCTTAACTTGTGCAGTGTGATCTCAAGAAACCTATTTGGTACCTAGATAGTGGTTGCTCAAGGCATATGACTGGCACCAAAAGTTATCTGCACAAGTATAAGGAGGAACAAGGTCCTAAAGTTGTTTTTGGTGATAACTCATCAGCTATTACTAAAGGATTTGGTTCAGTGAAATGCAATGGTATAGTTTTCTCAAGGGTAGCATATGTAAATGGATTGAAGCACAACCTCATCAGCATAAGTCAACTTTGTGATGCAAAGTATCTTGTGTTGTTTGATGACAAAAAGGTACAATCTTAAACTCCAATCATGAAATTGTGATGATTGCTCCAAGAGTCAAAGATGTTTATGTCATGAACATGAACTCAACTCAGGAGACATGCTTCTTTGCTAAAGCCTCCAATATTACCAATTGGCTTTGGCATAAGAGGCTCTCACATCTCAATTTCAAAACAATAACTCTGATGGCAAAACAAAATCTTGTTATTGGTCTTCCCTCACTTGTTTACTCCAAGGACAAACCGTGCTCAGCATGTGAAAAAGGGAAGCACCATAGGGCCAGTTTCAAAACAAAGCAAACTTCCTCAATCAAAGAAAGTCTTCATTTGCTTGACATGGACTTATTTGGCCCAGTATCTCCTAGGGCCATTTGTCATGAAAAATATACACTTGTCATTGTTGATGAGTACTCAAAGGTACACCTGGGTATATTTTCTGACAAAGAAAAGCTATGCACCAGATGCCATTATGTCATTCATTAAAAGAGTTGAAAATCAAAATGACACTTGTAACAATCCGTCAATTTATGGTTGATATTTTATTCTCCAGTATTATTAAAAACATTATTTTAATGTTATATTATGATCTCACTTATTTATGGGAAGAAATTTGGGTTTACGTCTTGAAGTAGCATCGACTACGTCTAAACCGGAGGACTCTACGTTACGTGCTTACGTTTACATACACCATTTTTGGTGACAGTCCGACACTTCAGGAAATAAATTTATCCGTGAATATTATTTTGGAATTTTAAATTTGTGTTGGTTCATAAAATCACAAATTTACGAGAAGAGATTAGGACTTACGTTCATGATTTAACGTCCTTTACGACTAAACCGGAAACCCTAGGTTTACGTATTTACGTTTTTGAACTCCGTTTTTGATGACACAAATTTTATTAGATTCATTTTGTGCCGTTGATTCATAATTTATAAAAAATGTTTTTCGTAAAACGATCCGAGGGCACGCAAATCAAGGAAACTAGAATCGAAGAGTACCCGTAAATAATTGGGGATGTGACAAAACAAGTTTTGCCCCACCCCCAATGTGGGACGGTTTAAATAAGCTACACAAGCACCCTTAGGTGTCAAGCTTACAAAGTAAGCAAGACATATGTCTTGCTTAACTTTGCAAGCTAGCTACCAACATCAAAACTACACAACCTAAACCACTTCCTCATTTTCTTACATGCAAAACCACCAAAATCCTCTCACCCCATTCCTCCTTGCCGTCCAACCTCATCCATAAACACCCTCATTTGATCAATTTTAACCACAAAATCCTATGTTATTTACACATATGATGATGTCCTTTTGAAGACTTGTTGATCGGAGGTGATTTTAACAACTAGCAAGGAGTTTCCATGGAGATCAAGGGCTGATTTTTGGAGAAAGTATACAAATATTTTGTGATCCTAGAATTGGTGCTGATATCTCATAAGATTGGTTACCCAAAATCAAGTCTTGTTCATCATCAACCCCATCTTTTCATCACTTTGGTGGTATAGAGATTGTTCTTCCTATCCTTTTGTTATTTTGAAGTTGTAAGCTTGTATTTTCTTTATTTATGTATATGTATATGATGATGAATGATGATAAAAATATTTCGTGGAGATCATGTGTTGATAAACTTGGATAAAAAGATGGAAAACTATATGTAAAAGTGGTAAATCTTACTTAATTTAGTAGGTTGTACAAAAACAGTAAAAAACCATATGTTAAACTGATAAAATGGTATAGATAAATTAATATACAGTAAGTATTAAGTCTTTTACACATGTGAGAGTTGCCCATGCAATAGAATCATTATAATGAGTGAGATATGATCAAAACAAAATTGAAGTACGAATCTGAATAGTCTGTTTTGGACGGACTATTAGTGACATTTAGATTTGAATTGAGCAGTAGCTAAATCTAAGTTAATTGTAGAAGATATCATGTAATTTATGGTGTCCAAAAATGAGCTTCAATCTCCTTGTAGAACTCAAGATATGATAAAAATGGTGAAAGTAAAAATAAAAATCATATTTGTGAAATTAAAGTATAATAGTATAATAATAGCACTCAAGTAAATATAGTATAAAATGTAAATTTAAAACCCACTAACTTATATATAACATTTATATAAGTACATACAATAATAACTAAATGAGACATTTTATAAAAATGGCAATTTGATAAGTTTTATAAGTTATAAAACTATAAACATGATTTTTACGTCTTTTCGGCTAAAACCGAAAGATTAACGTTTTTGTTAAACAAAAGTTACAAGGTCGGACCCGTCTAATGTAATCTTTTTATAAACTCACATACTGATGTATAAACTTATATAACAAGTAAAAAATGATAAAACCCGAGCTTTATAACATAAGTACATTAACGGGCCAAATTAGCCTTATTGGACTATTAATCCAACTAATTTGGCTAAACACTAATAAACTTGCTTATTGGCCTTAACCCACTTGGGCCCAACATGTAAGCATAGGACTGATGTTAAAAGTATAAGATGGACTAATATAAGGTAATGGGCCTATAATGGGCTTATTGGGCCTTGACAAGTAAAGAAGTTAAACTAGTGAAACTAGTATGAAAATTTACCAACACATGACTCTAATGAGTAAATAAAGATGTACAATCCTACTTGATCATCATCATATTTATAAAATCATCATATATATACATAGCCATTGTTTTTATAAATTCATTGGACAAGAGTCTAAGACGAGTATTATTTGTCTAGGTTTCCGTGATTGAAGCATGTACCGTACATCCAAATCGTCGATAACCGCCTCTCCCAATCAACGTGAGTTCATAGCCTCGCACTCTTTTAAATGTTTTTATGAAATGTTTTATAAACCCGCGAGGGAGATAACATGTTAGTTTTAATAAAATAGGACACTAGTTGTCCCGATTGTTTGTTTATTGATTTGAACCCGAATGATTGTATGACCCGATGAATGATTATATGACATGACGTATGAAATGAAATGGATTATTAAAGTTAGGTTATGTCATTAAAAGTCCCATTAGCATGAATTGTGAACTACCGGGATTTGGTAGACGCTTATGCATATAATTGTACTATTTGGGGACGATCACCCCAGTTCGCGCCTTGACAGTTGATCCCCGTCGTGCCACATTGATTGGTAAGCGAATTTATGTATGAGAAGACTTATATAAGCGTGATTATTGTGACGACACGCTGTTCTAGATGGGCAAATGAGTTTCGGGTTAGCTACCCGTTGTTTGTTATAGTAAGGTAGCAATGTCATGCGGCTTATAATAATCCAATAACGAAAATACTGGTATACGCACTGAATTACGATATATTGCCTGACTAGCAATACGGGGTCTTATTATTGATATTATGTTTGTGTTTTGTTTTTACATAACCATATTCATATAACGGTTTTTATTTAACTATATATAACATTATAAGACGTATTGTATGATGTTTTTACGACAATGGTTCGTATAATGGTCTTGAAGGCAAAAGCCTATATTATGATTTTGACAAGGATTTGTATAAAATATTCTTGGCCTATTTTATGGCCTACTACAAGGATTTGTACAAAATGATTTTCGGTAATAAATATATACCGATGATATATTGATGGTTTTTCATTAAACTCTATGAATTCACTCAGTGTTTTCGCTGACCTTTTCTTTTAACATGTTTTATCTTAGGTACTTGAAGGTAATTCTTGAGAAGACGACAAGAATTCATGGCCCGCACTTAAATAACAAATTTCCATTCAAATGCTTTGTAAAATTGTATGAAATACTATGACTTGGGACCTATGTAAATTTGATATTCATGAATGGAAAATGCTTTATTATTAAACGACGCGATTTTTAAGCGTTGTCTATGATGTGAGTAATGTGCTATCCCGTAACACCAACGACTCTTCCGCTGTATTGAATTGTGTAAATTTGGGGGTGTTAAGTTTGGTACCAGAGCTCTCGCTATAGAGAACGAAAGATTTTTAAAACTAAGGTTTTGAATAAAACATTTCAAAATATTTTAACTATAAACATTTTTCTCAAAATGACTAAAAATCTTTTGACTATAACGGTGCCGAAGAATTCTCGAGTTACCGACAAGGCCAGACTAAGAAGTGTTATTTTATATATATATATATATATATATATATATATATATATATATATATATATATATATATATATATATATATATATATATATATATATATATATGTATATATATATATATATATATATATATATATATATATATATATATATATATATATAACTTGAATTATATATATATATATATGATGTAATTTGATTACATGATTGTTTGATGATTATTTTAATTTTTATACGAGGTATTTATACGACGTATATTGTCACAAGAAACCCTAACTCCCCTAGCAAATCAATCGAAGCTATTTCTATAGAAGTTATAGCTATTCTAGATCTAAACCAAGTTGTGGATATTTATGATCCCAACAAAATGGTTGATATTCGTAGAAATGTTGATATTAGTTGATTGAAATCTTGAAGAAGAATTGGCGAGAATAAATCTGATATCGATGTCATGACGATCTTTCCTTATAGAGTGGAGTTTGACAAAACCTTACCACCTGGAAAGGTGTCATCTGATTCGATGTTACCAAATTTTTAAAATTGAAATCGAAAGGGGGAATGTTGCACTTGAGGCTGTCATTGGAACCATTACCCAAAATCCTCATGCCACTAGTACCTTTCCGAGAAGTCTAATTGAATGTGTGAGTCATTTCATACTAGTGACTCATTTGATAACTATTGATGAAGGAGCTATAGGATTGGAAATTAAGTGTTGTTCATATCGAACTTTTATTGCCCTTTCAAGGTCTATGAATAATTTTGAAGTATTAGAAAATGAGGTAGGATGTAGCATTGAGTATAAGTTGGTTGAAAACTTGAATAAAGTAAAAATTTAACTCGTATGAAATATGAGATTGTTAAGAGGAAGTTGTTAAGTCATGTGATTATATCATAAGGTTTTAAATGATTGTTGATTCGTGTTAAGGGTTGTTCCTAGGCCATTGTCCACTTATGAGGATGCATAGTGTCCAAGAAATAAATTGAAGAAATCTTCTTCTGAATTGGGACCAATGGATCTTCTGGGACAGGTGGAACACCTAATGACTCTTGTAGATTAGTATTCATTGTGGTATCTTTTAAAAATCCCTAACTTAACTGAGACATCAGTTGGTAGGATGAGTTCTTGGAATTGTATGACATAGTAATACGTAATGTGTTACGGTACAATTTTGACTTGTTTGTGATTAATGAAAAGACTACCTCTGATTGCTAAATCCTACATGTATCGACGTTATCTATCTTTTATTGCTTCATCCTAATGTTCGCATTAGTGATACAACCATTAAACAAGTACTCATCTCGATTTGAGTTACGTTGTGAATTATTCTTTTTGAGTGCCATCGAGATCATGAACCTCATGATTAATTGGCTAAGCTCATTTCCTATCATATTGTAGTTAGTTCTTGGTGAACAACTTTTCATCACTCTTTCGCAGATCACTCATTGTTTTTATAAGATTAAACAGTATCCCTTGAGAAAAATTTGATTTTTATCACCATATGGATTATTTAAAGTGAGACTTATAAATAATCGTTATCGAAGTAAAGTTGTTTATGAAACGTTTTGGAAAACTTAATTGTTTCCATAACAAATAACATCTCTGTAAAATTTATTTTTGATTCTTATTCAAGAATTAAGCATGAAAATATGTATATTTTAAACATGGTGACAAAGTTTTGACGAACTGAGTATTGCATCGTTAATCCTAAAATTGTATATAGTTGCGCGCCTACATACAATTTGGAAGGGACCATGCAAGGCTGATTAGTAGTCACCATGAAATTATTAATAAACACTAAATTTTCTTTAAAGTTGTGAAAGATTAAATTTTACGAGATCTGCAAAAAGTGCAAAAACAGGGACATAGTGTTAGGGACACCTACATATGTGCCCGTACTATTTATTCTTCTGAATCGAATTTAATCATCAGTGGAAAATGTCTTCATTGACAATTGATATCCCCTTCTTGTCCAATTCTCTCATGGTGAGATTCTTTAGAAAAGTATCTAATTACCGAGTGTTGATATCCGACTGGATGTATCGACGTTCCTATCATTCCTTTTTATTAGATTTCATTTGAATGACCTGGGTAACGATCCGAGGAGCTTTCGAATGCGTACTCAAATAATGAAAACATGGGATATATTCATATTCGTTAGTGTTTTCGTCTTTATCTGATTTGAAATTCTCTCTCGTAAATTATGTGTTGACCTTACTCTTGTAACGTTAGCTATGTATCTAGATATCCTGAATTTGTGAAGGATTATGATTTACTATTAGTCTTTTGAGAAGTTCACATCTTATCAATGGTAATGAAACTGGAAAGTTGATAGTGCCAGTAGATTGGATTGATTGATTATGACATAATGTCATTGTCATAATTGATGGGAACTCGAGTAGAAATCCCCTAAAAGATAAGATGTTGATTATCAAAAGTGATCTAAATAATTCTTGATGGATGACCATATCTGGTATTTAGACTTAAAATTATACCATGAATGGCTATGAATTAGTCATAGATATTATAATCTAGAAAGAAATTAAAGTAAATGTATTAAAAGAGGTTTCTGTTATCTGAAACATTAGGAGGTATTTGCTGAATGGCCATGAATATTAAGAGGTTTCCATGAATGGCCATTAAGGCAAGTTGAATTTGGTATTGATTATATTCCCGATACTGCACCCATGGCGTGTGCACTGTACTTCAGCACCATCTAAATCGAAAGTATTACCGTACAACTGAGAGAGTTGTCGGAGAAAGCTTTTATTTTACCAAGCTCGTCATTATGAAGAGCTATGGTGTTATCATTCCTTATATTTGTTGATTTACCGTGAACTAAGTAATTTGTCGATCAAATTTTATATCCATTACTCGAGATGGAAGATTTGTTCGATCATTTACAAGGCTCTAGCGTATACTCAAAATTTGATCCACGGCATGGTTATCAACGATTTCGCGTCCGCGAGGAAGATTATCTATTCCAATCACTACATCTAGAACTTGTAATGAATATATGAGTTTCATATTATGTTGTTTGGATTGACTAATACACATGTAGCATCCATAAATATGGTGAATCACGTGTGTAGGCTGTAATTTGATAAATTCATGCTTGTGATCATTAAGGACCATTTGTTTGTTTATAAGAATAAAAAGAGTTAATAATCATTTATAGAGTGCCCTGAGTTGGCCGAGCAATGAAAACCCGTACCTTGAATAATTAACATGTGATTTAAGGCTTAATCCTTTACATTATTTGACCGTGTGATTAAAAGATAATGGAATATATTGACTCTTCAAAAATTAGAGCCATTTAAGACTTTGGGTTTTACCAAAAAGAAAGTGCAAATATGTTTTGACAAATGTTTTATCAAAAGAAATTTTAAGAGATCATTCCCTTATACTCAAATCATTTAACTAAACTCCTTTAGGGGTAAATGTTTGTGTATACCTCAAGACAACCTAAGAGGGATTGAAGAAACCATTTAAAACATGATTTGGATTTTGGAACGACAATTTTGATTTTCAAACTAAGAAAATTGTAGGATCGTGTTTTTCTAATGATTAGGCATTGTGTGATTTACCTATTGAGATGGAAGGGAAATAGGAAGAACTTAGAGAGAGAAAGAAGAGAGAGAAAGGAGAGAAAGATAAGAAAGATGGAAAATGTGATTATGTGTTCAACAACCCCTCCTAACATGCTAGGAGGGGGGTTTATATAGCCCACCCTACATGTGGGCTATATGGGCTATATTGGATCACGAGCCCAATATCATTGGAGTGACCGATCCTTTCTAAATACGTAAAAACGTATTTCCAACAATCTCCCCCAAAGGGAGGTCACTCCAAGTTACAATGTCCTAAATAGTCTATAGCTCGTGATCTATGCTAATAATGATGTGACCGAGACTTTCCTTGGAAAAACGTATTTCCAACAATCTCCCCCAAAGGGAGGTCACACCATTTTACAAAATCTTAAACCTAGCATACTATGCTTGAGTCTTCGATCTTGTTCTTGTGAACATGCTTGATGTGATCTTTGACTTCAGCCTTGAGCATGTTTCCTTGCCTTGATCTTGTGCATTCATCACTTGTGATATTCGCCTCTTCGTGACTTCATGTTCCACATACTTATACCCTTATAATTCTTGAAAGCTTCAGAGTTTGATACAGCGGAAGACTTGACCTTCAGACTTTCTTGAATTCGTTGAAGTACTGAGTGTATGCAGTATAAGCATGTGGTGACGACTTCTTCTGGATTGTACACCGCAATGCCACCTTCTTGTTACGCTGCATAAGACAGTTAGCAACAAACCATATACACAGATGAAATGGCCTTGAACATTTCATTCTAATTCGGTAGCATTTTACCTCCGACCGGTGAAGACCGTTGGACGATATTAAATATCGTACTTGTGGCAGGTAGTTTTAATAAAGAACCTCCTTGACAAGATTTCGCGGGTAAACCCGTTCTCTTTACTCGACCGTCCAAAGCTGACTGCGAACGTAAAGAGTGAATCGTTTGGATAATAATATCCGCATGATTTGAAGCCGTCAATTCATGTTCCTGGAACAAGTGAAATTCAATTAAGAACTGCACCATCGTTGCTTTCCAGTTGTCACGAGCTTGATTCGTATAGAATCTTGCAAGTTACCTAACAAGTGCTGTTTGAGGTTAACACTAGAAGGATTTCCACTCATCACTGTGAACACTAATGTATCACTCTGAGTGTTCTGGCAAGATCACTAAGATATTGCGTAGAGGCCTGGAACATGTTTAAATTCATTTAAGAATTAAACCTCTGTTGCTTTCCAGTTATCACAAGTTTGATTCATAAAGAATCGCACAAGTCACCTACCCTGAGCTTTTTGATATTCGCTCAAGAAGGATTTCCATCTTCATTGTAAATACTTTCGTACTACTCGGATGTTCAGGCAAGATCATGAAGATTTTGCGTAGGACTCTTAAGATCTTTCTTACTTTTCATAGTGTGTGAAGAAGCAAGGAAATATGAAAGTGTGTCCTAATGAGATATTTGATGATCTCAAATGGCTCTAGACTCGATCGTGCATTTTGGATTTTAGTGATCGGCGGCTGGAGAGGAGTGTCACCTTTTCAATACCAATTTATTCGGAGTGAATAAATCAATAGATAATGTGTTGTCTCCGTGTGATTAAAACAAATATCTTTTAAGAGATATCTGAGTTAGCTGGGATGAGTTGTGCCTTGCATCACTGGGTCCATGATGTCTATCTTCAGTATCAAGAATCATTAAAAATGATCTCAATAGCATATGAATTGACCCGGTTTCTGCCTAAGGTTGTAAGGAGAGCTTCTTTCTTTACACCCTATATCTTTACAATTCTTTTTCATTCTTCAACCCCTTCAATGCTTACCAATACGTCATAACTAGCACCTTGTTGTGATTGTTCCAGTGCTAACTTAAGTACTTGGTCGGCATTCAGCTACGTTCACAATCTTTCTCCATCTTTCCTAAGGACTACTATTTCTAGCTATGGAATGTCCTTGGGAAGATTCCTCCGGTTCTAGAGAAATCATTGGACTTTAACCTATCCTACCATCCTTATGTCACCACAATCTTCACCGTCGTGAATAGAGATGTTTTGGGTAAGTGTATGTCACCATGAAATCCATTTTGAAGTGCAAATCCATTTTGCTCCCCCTTAACATATGCCACGATATCCAAAAACATTTCGCACATGTCGGGATGAGATAGCACGTTAAGTCAAACCATTTGTGATTAATCATTTCCCATATTAAATCACATTTTCTCCCCCATATTAATAATATTAACCCAATCGATATTTTTAATATCAATTGATTTAATAGCATTTTAAGAAAATTTGGGAAGAAAAATGCAAATCCAATTATCTTCATGAATTACACAAGCTCCCCCTCAAATTAATGAGGGTGTACATGAAACGTAAATTAAATACCTTTTAAACACAAGTGTAAGGTATTTATCACGTGCAAAGATCATATATGATAATGTATTCACAAGATTAGCAATTTTACGAGGTTGGACCTGAATGATGAAGAACATCATATGAAAGATTCACATGGTTCTTGCTCACGAATGTTGGTCACCTCGTCACGTCTGAAGTTATCTCTTGACTCCATGTGTATGATTGATATCTTTGTCTTGACACCAATATGTGAACTTGGCATTCTCGGCATCAAGGATTCTGAATGCTGGACAATTGCTTCCCCTCAATTGTTGACCCGTGTTCTATTGAAAGAGCTGTAGTCGCCGTTTGAGTAGTCGCATCGTCGAGTATGTAGATATCAATTGTAAATTGCTACGGTTGGTGGAAAGGATAACTTCATAAAAACAAGATTTCTCTTGTTTTAACAAATAAATGCACTGACACGTACATATATCCGTGTTAGATTGTGTTATAAAGTAAACACAATCCCTTACATGGTTGTAAAGTAAACCATGCCCGAGAAAATTAATTCTCGTTGTTGAGTCAAAGCTTTCCGGTGAAAGGCTTGACTTTAATATGAAAAGCGGGTTACTATCTGAAATAATAGCAAACCATTTTGAGCATGTTTTAAAACATTTGAACTTCTGCTCGAACTTTATTTATAACCCCGTGTCATTATTGAATGACATTTCTAGTATCGTTGATGTAGAGTTTTTACTACTCTTTAGGAAAAGAGAGCAAAAGTGGCAAGTATTAAGTGTCGGTTTAGGAAAACCAAACACTAATGACCAATTAAGTTCAAGTTCGTTCACGAGGAGGCTAGTGTGTTATGTGTGTAATGATATGGATTAATTTGTGATTATATTGATAAAAAGAAATAATAGAAATAGGGTGAGAAGAGAATGACGGTTATGAAGACGGATCAAACTAAGTTTAAAAAGACGTACACGTAAATCCGTAAAAAGTACCAAAATTAAAACTTTAACCTAAAATTTTTTAAAAATTACCAAAAATCCACAATAATATTCTAAGAGTTAACAAAAAATCAAAACTTGCAAAAACCTTTTAATTAATTAGATAATGACTTTTTAATGCTAATTAAAGCCCTAAAAATCAAAATTAATTATTAAAAAGTCCTAAACAAGATTTTAAAGTTTGTAAACCTCAAAAACACTCTAATTAAGCTAAAAAGTATTTTTCAAAATTTTAAAATCAATAAAACTATTTTTAAACAATTAAAAACTCCTAAAATCAATTAAAACTTAAATTAATTCTAGAAAATAATTAAAAGACTCTAAAAATATTTGGAAAGTTGCAAAAATCCTAATTAAGTGTTTAGAACCTAGGAAAAATATAAAAACTTAGGAAATCAGACTTTTAATTTTTAATAATAAAATAATATTAAAATAATATTAAAAATCTAAAAATTATAAAAAAATTCTAAAAACTTGCAAACTAGCTTAATTTAACCTAAATAACTCAGAAATGAAAGTGAAATTACCTAAATACCCCTATTGGGCCTAGAAAAAGGGCTAAACCCAAAATAGACCCTTATTGGGCTAAATTAACGCCCAATAAGAAAAAGTGTTCAAATTAAGCCCAAAAAGCACAGGTTGACTCAAAATTTGATTTTAAACAACTTTTTCCAAAGGCCCAAAAGCTGAAAATGTGAAATAAGCTAACTTATAATAAGCAGCTTATTCTTAATGGGCTTTTTGGCCCATTAAGCTATAAGCTGATGCCATAAGCTAAAATTTGACACACAAGCTTATTTTGACCTAACAAAGACTTCTACAAAAGAAATTTTAAATAAGCCCAAGGAATAAGCCTGAAAATGCAATAAGCAATCTACACAAAACGACAAAATAGTCGTTTTTGAGTTCTAGGCCACCCCAAGTGCTGATTCAAGTTCCAAAAGCTTTTAAATGACTTAATTAAGCAAAATCAACAAAGAGTTTTCAGATAAGCACACTCAATAAGCTGGAAATTCAAATAAGCACTTATGTAAAAAGTCAAAGTAGTTGGTTTTCTAGTAAAAAGTCAAAGTCAAAGTCCAATAAGCTCCAGTCTACTAAAATGGGTCAAATAATGAAGACCTATTATAAAAAATAAGTTGTTGCAAGTCAGAATAAGCTAGAATAGCTTATTGATAAGCTGATGACAAAATTGCACTAGTAGGGGCTAGTTTTGGATGTTGAGCAGTGGAAACTTTTTCCACTGCTTGACTATTTTGACTTTTTGTCTTTAGTGACTTTTTTGGAGATTCAGATTTCACAAAGGCACCCAAATGATCTTTGGATCAAAAGGAGTCAATCACAATCAAAATAACACAATCACTAACACCCAATTGATACAGTTTAATCAATTAATCATCAGACATTGCACAGACATGAACAATAAGCAGTTGAGCACAAATAAGCAGTTTTAGCAATAATCAGCCAGCCAAATTCAACCAAATGCATACACAAGCTATTATAAACTCCAATAAGCAAGTCTAAACAGGTTTCATGCAATGGTTCAAAGAATGAAGCAAGATTCAAGCAATGAAAGTTACTGATGAACACTAACACATGCAGTTTTTCTACTTTGCTGATGTATTTGACACTTAAGCCAGATTCAACACCTCAAATCTTTCAAACAGGTTATATTAACTTTGTTTAAACCACTTTTATCCCTAAGCATGCATACACACTAAGTGTTCCCAAAATCCTAGGTCAAAACAAGCAGAAACAAGGTCTATATAGCAGATTGTTTGATTCAAGTATTCAAACCCAAAAACTTGCAGCAAAATACTCTCAACAAGGTATTTATCAGATACAAAGCATAAACAACAACTTCCCTTAACACAATAACAAGTTACAAGCAAAAACAGATAGACCCAAACACCCCTTTATCTTTTCCAAATCAAATTTTTCAAAGGAAAAGTGAGATTTCAGGCCAACCAAGCATCAATTAACACTAAAACAAGTAAGATAAACAGATTCAAGCAGATTTAAGCCACAAAATTCACAAGAACACAAGTTTCATACAAATATCACCAAAAATCAAGTTTTAAGCAGATTTTGAGATTGAGTATGCAAACCTCATGGATGTACATCCACACCCACGAATTTTGAGCTTATGTGCTAGCAAGAACAAGCACAAGCTTCCACAATAAGCCTGCTAAGATTGAACAAGGTTAAAGCACAATAACATAAAAATCAGAAACTTTGAAAATCTTGATTGATGCAAACTTGTTACCCCACACTTGATTATCCCCAAGTTATAAGCCTCACCACACTTGATTATCCCCAAGTTATAAGCCTCACCACACCTTAACTAACTCAGTTAGGATGCTATGATCAGCCATATAGCCCAAGAATTCCAAGATTGGAACAAGACTTCGCAAAATATCAAGAATGAGGAAAATTGCAAACTTTTGCAACCTCCAAGTGAAAACAGGTTTTAACTTCTAAAACTAACAAGCATATAACAATAGAAAGCAGTAACAAAGATTGGCCAATGACTTTTCTTTAAAGTTTCAAACTCAATTTCATTAAACTTTGAAATAGGATTTACAGAAACTTGAACAAGGAAAAATCAAAAGCAAAGTATAAATGTTGGACCCCTAAGCCTTTATATAGGCATACATGAACTACTAGAAAGCATAAAAACGTTGCCCTAATGTTGCTGAAGTTCCCAAAATGCCCCCTTGAAGTTTGAATGCCTTGAGGATCATATGATGTTTTCTTGGCTGTATATGTGAGTTGGCAAGTGTGGAATTTGATCAATGGCTCATAATAAGCTTAAGTTTGAAGCAAGGATGTGGGGCGTTGGATGGCTGTCACTGTTCTGTCTTCTTCTTCAAGAGTGTGAAAAGCAGGGTAAGACGTGTGACTAAGGAGTGATGTGGCAAGCTGTTTGTGAGTTGGGTTGTGTTTATGATTAGCTTAATCATAAATCTGGAGGGATTTAGTGTTTAATTTCAAGTAATGAACAAGTCCCTAATTGGGTTCATAGGATGAATAGTTGTGGTTTTGATCCGGTTTAGGATTTAAATAAGTGTTAGGCGCCATAATTAAGTAACTAATTAATTTAGTTAAAAAAATCTGGTGAGTGGAAGTGTGAGGTGGCAGTAGAGTGAGTTGTGATTGGTCGTGGGGATTGAGTGGGTGAGGTGGCAGCATGTGATTAGTCTAGGTATCTTAGGTTGTCTGCCAAGTTTAGTCCCCTATCTTCCAACTTTCTTTCACTTTGTAAATAAACACCTAAAATCCGGATTCCTTTGTTATCAAACTTTTCATTTTCACACTTTTGCCTCAAAAAGTTTCATAAAGTAAATTCAGGGGTATTTCTTGCCATTTTTTCATTCTTGAAGGACTGGTTTGGTATTTTCTTCAATGATAATGGTCTAGACTTGTATAATTCACATTTTGGAGGACTGAAATTGCCAAGTCTTGATGATTGAGGGACCATTTTTGCCAAATGTTGAAAGTTGAGGGTCCTTTTGTAATTTTGAGATTTTCAAAGGACCAAACTTGTCATTTCTTGCACTTTGAAGGACTTCATGATGTATTTGACTTTGTGGATGATATTGGTTGACAATTTAGCTTTGTTGAGGGCCTAAACTTGCCAAATCTTCAAAGTGGAGGGCCCTTTTGTAATTTTGACAAACTTTAGGGACCAATCTTGTAATTATGAAGATACAAGGGTATAAAGTGTCAATTCTTACATATTGGAGGACCCTTCTTCATAATTCTTCAAGTCTTCAAGGTTTGATCTTGGAAAAGTCTTCACTTGGGCTTGGTTCATTGTGCGGCTTCGTTTCCCGTGTTCGTTTTTGCATGATTCTTGTGATCTTTTGTCATTTTCTCAATATCCGTACCTAAAATACACAAGTAACAAACACAAGCATATATATGGTTATTTTGATGATATTTAATGCATTTTAATCCCTATTTGGAAGATGAGACTATGTATAAAAGCAGTCTCATCACTCCCCCATACTAAACCATTGTCGTGCCCTCACGCAATGCTAGAATAAAGTATCAAAGCATCTCCAAAATTCATTTTTATTCACTTTATTGAATGATAAACTAGCTACACTACTACTATTGCTACTACTTGTGTTTTAGACATAATGTATGATTTTCATCGCAAAATGGGACGTTTAGGTTCATAGAATAAGAACACGTGAATGCTTTGTTAGAAATAATTTCATCGTCCTCAATTTTAACCCCAATTCCATGCCAAGCGTGCAACGAGATCATTGTTATTATAACTTAGTAATGCTAACACTACTCATGTACCCTAATCACGTACTTATCCTCCCATTATTCCTAAGTTGTATCTCTTATATTTTATTTTGTCTTGAATGTTTCACGAGGATACATTGTTTGACTTATGCGATAATAGAGATTTAGGTCTAAAAATAGAGTCCTAACGGTGTAACTAAGACCATCAAATCAATAACCCCCCCAATAGACAACGATGTTAAAAAATTAAGTTGACAAGAAGAATCGATAAACACAGTTTTATAACGGTTTTGAACATGAGACTTATTACCAAGACTTTTATACGCCCCCTAACGGAAGGGCCTTATTATCTTTGGTTTACCTCCATCTTTTATTCAACTTCGCCATGAAGCTTTTATTATGACTTTGGTCTTGCCTTGCCTTTTATTATCCGCATCATCGGTGGTTTTATTAGCCAAAGACGTATATCCTCACGCTAAGGCGAATTTTGGATCTTTAAAGCTTCGAAGATTAAGGCTTGATTCACTTTCAGTTTTGCATAGATTTTTCGGCCTTGTGGGGCTTCAAATTGTTTGCTTGATTTAGGTGAGCACTTGAAATCTTATTATTGGGTGAAGCTTTCGATTATTGGGGTGCCAATACTTCAAAACCGTGACGCTGGCGATACCTTAATGTCTTCCCAATTTAATTACACGGAAGCTACTAGAAAAGACTAGAAACCCAACAATCCCAACTAAACCGCTAAGTCAATATTTATTAAGCAAAAAATATTTACACGCGAAGGGAGAATAAGCAAACAACGAGAACACATGAGTTTTTGAAAGAATACGAGTACTCTACGTTTAGTATAGTAACTTATAATTAACTTTATCATTTCTCGTCCTCATTTAAGAGACTTAGCCTAATGTGTAGTTAAGGAACCAAAGCTAAGTGCTCAGCACGCACGGTCGAGTCAAAAATTACTCTTATTCTCGCCATCGGAAAACCTACATTCGTGTCTTCAAACACTTATAAAACATGAGAAAAATTTTAAAATTTGGCCATTTTTAGCCTTATTTTGCAACAAAAACGATAAACAAAAAGACAAACTTTAGAAAGCGTGAAGGTTTGGCAAGGCAAGTATCTATTCACCCCCCATACTAAAGTTAAACATTGTCCTCAATATTTCGAGTCTAGGGGTGCAAACACCCCCATACTAGAGACGTAGTCGAATGCCTAATCTAGCATGGAAAGGGTGTAACCAATAAATTAATAGCCGTTTATGAAGTGTGCTATGAACCTAAGGTTAGAACATCAAAAGGATATATCATGGATATTGAGAAAGTTTTCAAGGCAAATGATCGAGTGCTCCCATAAACGAACACGAGAGGCTCCAATCGTGAAGATCATGATCATCTAAAGTTCACAATTCACAAACAACCACGGAACAAAGGTTGGAAGGGCACAAATCCCCACACGTTAACTACATTAGAAAGCGATAATATGTACATAGGATAAGCATGGGACTCCCCCACGAGGCTCCTCGTTTTTTATTACCGAGTCATGCGACTCGATCCCCTCAATACTAATTATCATTGGGGAAGGTGACTTGGTCGAGGTAGTTCAAGGATGGAAATTCCCCGCCAAAGTAGTGCTTCAACCTATGTCCATTCACCTTGAAGTTAGGACCATCATCTTGAGCTAGCTCGATGGTCCCATACGGAAACACTTGAGTCACGGTGAATGGACCGGACCAACGGGATTTCAACTTACCGAAAAAGATTTTTAATCTTGAATTAAAAAGCAAAACTTGATCCCCAATGTTAAAAACCCGGTTTTTAATTTTAGAATCATGTAACTTTTTAGTTTTTTCTTTATAAATCAATGAATTTTCATAAGCAATATCCCTCAATTCATATAATTCATTCAATTGCATTTTCCGGTGTTTTCCCGCGGTCTCCATATCATCATTACAATGCTTTAGGGCCCAGTAAGCCTTGTGTTCTAACTCGATAGGCAAATGAAAATTCTTTCCATACACAAGCTTATAGGGAGTGCACCCAATGGGCGTTTTATGAGCGGTCCTAAAGGCCCATAAAGCATCGTCCAACTTATCCGACCATAATTGTCGGTTTTCCCCAACGGATCTCTCCAAGATCCTCTTCAAAGCTCGGTTTGAAACCTCGACTTGCCCACTCGTTTGTGGGTGATAATCCGTAGAAAGCCGATGTGTAACCCCATATTTCCTTAGGACCCTTTCGAATTGGTCGTTACAAAAATGGGTTCCACGATCGCTTATGATAGCACGAGGGGTTCCAAACCGAGAAAACAAGCTTTTCAAAAACTTGACTACCACACGAGCATCATTGGTGGGCAAGGCCTTGGCCTCCACCCACTTAGATAGGTAGTCAACCGCAACAAGGATGTACTTATTACCACGAGATGATGGGAACGGCCCCATAAAGTCTATACCCCAAACGTCAAAGATCTCACACACTTGGATGATATTTTGTGGCATTTCATCTTTTTGTGAGGCTTTCCCTTGTCGTTGGCATGAATCACATGACTTCACAAGATCTTGTGCATCTCGGTAAATAGTAGGCCAAACGAAGCTGGCATCAAACACCTTCTTAGCCGTGAGATTAGCACCGTGGTGACCACCCGTGGGTCCCTCATGGCAAGCTCTAAGGATGTTAGAAGCTTCGGTGCCAAATATACAACGTCGGATGATTTGATCCGCACAAGTTCGAAACAAGTAAGGGTCGTTCCAAAAGTAGAACTTGACGTCACGAAAGAATTTTCGTTTTTCTTGAGTCGTCATACCCTTAACGATGAAGTTACCCGCATGGTAATTTGCAAAGTCCGCAAACCATGGGGTGGAAGGATCAAGCTTAGAATTCACTACACCAAGTGTTTCAAGCGGAAATGTTTCGGTGATTTCCTTGGGCTCATAAACACTTTGGTGAGGATCTTCCAAACGAGAAAGATGATCGGCCGCTAGATTCTCGGCTCCTTTTTTGTCAACGATTGTGTGATCAAATTCTTGAAGGAGGAGAATCCAACGAAGTAATCTAGGCTTAGCATCTTGCTTTGCCATGAGATACTTGATAGCCGAATGGTCCGTATACACTATGCATTTAGCTAAGACGAGATAAGGTCGGAACTTCTCAAATGCATACACCACGGCAAGGAACTCCTTTTCCGTTGTAGTGTATTTTAGTTGAGCCTCGGTCATTGTCTTGCTAGCATAGTGAATAGGCAAGAAGTGCTTTTCATGACGTTGCCCCAAAACGGCCCCAATAGCGTAATCACTAGCATCACACATAAGCTCAAAGGGGAGGTTCCAATTGGGAGCAACAAGAATGGGAGCTTCGGTAAGTTTCCTCTTAAGGATCTCAAAGGCTCGTACACAATCTTCGTCAAAGACAAATCGTGCCTCTTTTTCAAGAAGATGTGTAATGGGTCGAGAAATCTTTGAAAAATCTTTGATGAATCGACGATAAAAGCCCGCGTGGCCTAGGAAACTCCTAACCCCCTTAACGGTTTTGGGATGAGGTAATTTGGCGATGACGTCTACCTTAGCTTGATCTACCTCAATCCCCGTTTTCGAGACCTTGTGCCCTAAGACGATTCCACTCTTAACCATAAAATGACATTTTTCCCAATTGAGCACAAGGTTGGTTTCCTCGAAACGTTTTAACATTCTCTCAAGGTTCGACAAACACTAAGTGAAAGAATCACCAAACACGGAAAAGTCATCCATGAAGACTTCCATCGTCTTCTCGATCATGTCATGAAAAATAGCCATCATGCACCTTTGAAAGGTTCCCGGTGCATTGCAAAGTCCGAATGGCATTCTACGATAGGCAAACGTTCCATATGGACACGTAAATGTAGTCTTTTCTTGATCACGAGGGTCGATGGGAATTTGGAAGTAACCGAAAAAACCATCTAGAAAGCAATAGAAATCGTTTCCCGCAAGACGCTCCAACATTTGGTCCATGAAGGGCAAGGGAAAATGGTCTTTTCGAGTGGCTTCATTCAACTTACGATAGTCAATGCACACTCTCCATCCGGTCACGAGTCTAGTGGGAATTAACTCGTTGGCATCGTTTGGCACAACGGTCATCCCTCCCTTTTTAGGGACACAATGAATAGGACTCACCCAAGGGCTATCGGAAATAGGGTAAATCATTCCCGCGTCAAGGAGTTTAAGGACCTCCTTTTTGATGACGTCGTGAATTTTGGGGTTCACCCTTCTTTGACTTTGGATTGTGGGCTTGAAATCCTCCTCCATTAAGATTTTGTGGGTACAAAACTTGGGATCGATTCCTTTAATGTCGGATAACTTCCACGCAATTGCCCTCTTGTGGTCCTTTAGAACATCGACACCTGCGGTTTTTTCATCATTCGAAAGATCCTTCGCAATAATAACCGGCAACTTGTCGTCCTCCTCCAAATAGACATATTCGAGGTGAGGAGGTAAATCTTTCAACTCAAGGATAGGTGGTTCCTCAAGTGAAGATTTGGGCTCGATACTCATAACCTCCTCGGGTGGAGGAAATGGGAAATCGTTAAGAAAATCCTTGATAATCGAGAAGTCCTCATCGTTGTCGAGGTCTTCGTCACAAGTACATGGAACATTACATTCTTCCAACGTAAAACCACCACCTTCAAAAGGAGTGAAGGTTGGTGTCGAATTATCAAGAATTGGAGCTAACATAGTGGGATTGCCACTAGTTTCTTCATCACCAAAACCTAGAACTTCTTGTGAAAATTCCTCGCAAACCACGTCGATCATATCAACGAGGTTTATGGTTGCAACGGAATAAACATGAGAAATTTGAGAGTTTTGAGTTGCGTTTATAACAAGTTCCTCTTCGTTGAAACGTAAGGTGATCTTTCTAGCATGAACATCGATCAAAGACATAGACGTATCTAAAAACGAACGACCTAAAATGAGAGGAACTTGAGGATCCGTGGGGATATCAATAACAATAAAGTCTAGGGGATAGTAGAACTTCCCCACTTTCACAAAAACGTCTTCCGCCAAACCACATGCGGGAATCGTGGAATGGTCGGCCAACTCGATAGACATTAGTGAAGGAGTAAGATTAGGAAGATTGAGCGACTTGAAGATTGCAAGTGGCATCAAGTTAATGCTAGCACCAAGATCGGCCAAGGCGAAGCATTCTTCCATATCTTGAATTGCACAAGGGATCAAAAATTTACCGGGATCACCGACTTTTTGAGGTATGCGATTAAGATAAACCGATGAACAACTAGACAATTGGTGCAATTTCTCCTTGTTGTTCAACATACTCTTAAAGTTAGCGGCAAATCGGGGCATCATGACCAAAGCATCGGCGAAACTCACATTAAGGTGCAAATCACGAAACATTTTCATAAAAAGCTCAAATTGGTAATTGTCGCGCTCTTGACGTTTCTCCTTCCTAAGTCTCGATGGATAGGGCAAAGGTGGTGTGGGATGAGGCATAGTAGGCATAGCCTTTGGAATCTCGGGTTCCAATGATGGTAATGGGTCAACCGTAGGTGTGGCATGAGCGGTACTTCGTGGGATTGGGACATGCTCCTTTTGGACAACCACCTCGGGTTCTTCCTCAATTGCTTCCTCCGTAGGAGCAATTGATTGAGGAGTCAGTTCCTTAAGTGTCTTACCACTACGTGTGGTAATCACTTTCATCTCACCCTTAGGGTTGGATATGGTGTTGCTAGGAAGACTACTCGAAGACGGTTTACACATTATTGCCTCGAACATAGACGAGATTTTATCTTCAAAATTAGATTGCCTCAATACGGCCTCGGTTTGCCTTTTCTCGGCCTTAATCATTTCTTGTTTAATCTCATGTTGCCCTTGTTCTATCTTTTGTTGGTTTTGTTGCAACCTAGTGACATTTCCTTCCATCTTGTTGGTGTGGATTTTAAGTTCATTAGCTAACTCATTTTTCAACTCTTTCTTCAAGTCGTTCTTAAACTCGGATCTTAGGCTAATGATTTCTCTTTGAATATTGTCAAACCTAGCATCATTCCCACTAGCATATTCAACAAACTCACTTGGAAGATCTTTCAATGTTTGCAAAATTTTGTTGTTATTTTGAAAATCATTTTTGTTTGAAACTTGATTATTAGCCCCTTGATTCCCATAGTTTCCCTTGTTATAATTGTTTTTGAAACCAACTTGATTGTTGCGATAGTTGTTGTTAGCATTTTGATTTGAACCAAAACCCGGTGGAGTCATTTGATTAGAGCGGGAAACTTGACCGTTTTGGTTGTAATTTCCCGTGGCCGCGAAGGCACTCGAAGTGTTACCACCGTTGGTAATGCACTCGGAGAAATCATGACCTCCACCACAATACATGCAAGAAACCTCAACCGCTTTAGCCGTAGCGGGAGCACTTTGTTCACCAACTTTAAACTCAATCAAAAGTCCTTTCAACTTATCAAAAATCTTGTTTTCCAAGTTCGCCTCTATTTGGCAAGCATCGATGGTAGTAGACAAAGAAGGTGAAGCTGAAGACGAAGCCTTACGAACACTAGACGTGCTACGAGGACTATACACCTCAGATCTATTTTCAATTATCACCAAAGCTTCCTCAACCGTTTTACACAAAAAATTACCACCCGCGGCGGCATTCAAATAATCCCTTTCATGATCATTAAGTCCATTGTAAAACGTGTCAATTTGATGCAAATCGGAAAAACCGTGATGAGGACATTCATGTAACATTTCCTTAAACCTATTCCAAGCCGTTGAAAAACTTTCATTAAATTCTTGTGAAAACTTTGAAATCTCGTTTTTCAAATGCGTAGTCTTAGAGGGCGGAAAAAATTGGTTTAAAAATTTTGAAACGAGATCCTTCCACGTCAATATAGAATTGGGTGGCTCTTTCTCTAACCAAATTTTAGCGGGCCCCGCTAAGGAATACGGAAAAAGCATCATCTTAATCGAGTCGTTAGAGACGTCCTTAAACTTGCAAGTGGCGGTAAGACGATTGAATTGGCGGATATGGTTGTGTGGATTGTCCTTCTCATCACCACGGAATTTGTTGTTTTGGATCATTGACAACAAACCCATTTTCACCTCAAAATTCTCCGCAAGGATAGCGGGAATCACAATAGCCTCTCCATAACCCTCGGTGGGTGCTTGAAGTAACTCCATCATAGTTCGATTCGCCATGGTGGGTGCTTCTCTTACAATGGGTTCGTCAATAGGAGACTCCTCACTAGAATTATTTGGAGTGGGAGTTTTGTCTTTCGTTTACGTGCACGTCTTGCTTGATTACGAGTTAGCATAAACGTCACGTACAACGAGGGGACGAGCAAAGAAGATTCTTTTTGGTGTTTTGTATTTTTCAATTTTTTTGTGGTTTTTGATTGTATTAACCTTTCTTGAATTTGGTGAAATGTATTAAGTAGACACAAATCTACAAATCTCCTCCTTAATCTAATCTCTTGATTAAAGAAGCCTCAAGGAATGAAAACGATCACGTGAAGTGAACGCCTTCGATGACTTTAGAACGTTGGTGGAACACCAAAACGTTCAAGATGGTTTAATCAATAGAAACCAAGAAAATATATATGCTACTTAGTAATACTTTGGGCGGCAAAACCCTCGATTAGCTCTCACAATCAAATACTCACAAGCAAGCGGGGAAACGAGGCGGCGCGAAGCACTTAAGAGCCTTTTTCCTTAGGATATATTTTATAATATCCGCCTTATACCCACCTTATAGTTTGTATTTTCAAGATTAAGCTTCACGAAAGTATTTATCTATTTTTGCCTTTTTTCTTTGGTTTGAGATTCGAATACAATGATTGGGTAATGACCTCCCAAGTCAAGGTTGTCATTTCTCACGTATTTGGAGTACTTGTGAATTTATTGTTCTACGTATACAATATATTAATAACATTCACACAAAAACCGAAAACCGAAAATACGTATTAGTAGAGTGCTACTAATACAAATACTAATTATGGTTAGTATATAAAAACAACAATGCCAAATCAAAACACAACACGCCTCCCCGGCAGCGGCGCCAAAATGATGTAGAGTTTTTACTACTCTTTAGGAAAAGAGAGCAAAAGTGGCAAGTATTAAGTGTCGGTTTAGGAAAACCAAGCACTAATGACCAATTAAGTTCAAGTTCGTTCACGAGGAGGCTAGTGTGTTATGTGGGTAATGATATGGATTAATTTGTGATTATATTGATAAAAAGAAATAATAGAAATGGGCTGAGAAGAATGACGGTTAAGAAGACGGATTAAACTAAGTTTAAAAAGACGTACACGTAAATCCGTAAAAAGTACCAAAATTAAAATTTTAACCTAAAATTTTTTAAAAATTACCAAAAATCCACAATAATATTCTAAGAGTTAACAAAAAATCAAAACTTGCAAAAACCTTTTAATTAATTAGATAATGACTTTTTAATGCTAATTAAAGCCCTAAAAATCAAAATTAATTATTAAAAAGTCCTAAACAAGATTTTAAAGCTTGTAAACCTCAAAAACACTCTAATTAAGCTAAAAAGTATTTTTCAAAATTTTAAAATCAATAAAAACTTTTTTTAAACAATTAAAAACTCCTAAAATCAATTAAAACTTAAATTAATTCTAGAAAATAATTAAAAGACTCTAAAAGTATTTGGAAAGTTGCAAAAATCCTAATTAATTGTTTAGAACCTAGGAAAAATATAAAAAACTTAGGAAATCAGACTTTTAATTTTTAATAATAAAATAATATTAAAATAATATTAAAAATCCAAAAATTATTAAAATAATCTAAAAACTTGCAAACTAGCTTAATTTAACCTAAATAACTCAGAAATGAAAGTGAAATTACCTAAATACCCCTATTGGGCCTAGAAAATGGGCTAAACCCAAAACAGACCCTTATTGGGCTAAATTAAGGCCCAATAAGAAAAAGTGTTCAAATTAAGCCCAAAAAGCACAGGTTGACTCAAAATTTGATTTTAAACAACTTTTTCCAAAGGCCCAAAAGCTGAAAATGTGAAATAAGCTAACTTATAATAAACAGCTTATTCTTAATGGGCTTTTTGGCCCATTAAGCTATAAGCTGATGCCGTAAGCTAAAATTTGACACACAAGCTTCTTTTGACCTAACAAAGACTTCTGCAAAAAGAAATTTGAAATAAGCCCAAGGAATAAGCCTGAAAATGCAATAAGCAATCTACACAAAACGACAAAATAGTCGTTTTTGAGTTCTAAGCCACCCCAAGTGCTGATTCAAGTTCCAAAAGCTTTTAAATGACTTAATTAAGCAAAATCAACAAAGAGTTTTCAGATAAGCACACTCAATAATCAAATAAGCACTTATGTAAAAAGTCAAAATAGTTGGTTTTCTAGTAAAAAGTCAAAGTCAAAGTCCAATAAGCTCCAATCTACTAAAATGGGTCAAATAATGAAGACCTATTACAAAAATGAAGTTTTTGCAAGTCAGAATAAGCTAGAATAGCTTATTGATAAGCTGATGACAAAATTGCACTAGCAGGGGCTAGTTTTGGATGTTGAGCAGTGGAAAAATTTTCCACTGCTTGACTATTTTGACTTTTGTCTTTAGTGACTTTTTTGGAGATTTAGATTTCACAAAGGCACCCAAATGATCTTTGGATCAAAAAGAGTCAATCACAATCAAAATAACACAATCACTAACACCCAATTGATACAGTTTAATCAACTAATCATCAGACATTGCACAGACATGAACAATAAGCAGTTGAGCACAAATAAGCAGTTTTAGCAATAATCAGCCAGCTAAATTCAACCAAATGCATACACAAGCTATTATAAACTCCAATAATCAAGTCTAAACAGGTTTCATGCAATGGTTCAAAGAATTAAGCAAGATTCAAGCAATGAAAGTTACTGATGTATTTGACACTTAAGCCAGATTCAACACCTCAAATCTTTCAAACAGGTTATATTAACTTTGTTTAAGCCACTTTTTTCCCTAAGCATGTATACACACTAAGTGTTCCCAAAATCCTAGGTCAAAACAAGCAGAAACATAGTAGATTGTTTGATTCAAGTGTTCAAACCCAAAAACTTGCAGCAAAATACTCTCAACAAGGTATTTATCAGATACAAAGCATAAAAAACTACTTCCCTTAACACAATAACAAGTTACAAGCAAAAACAGATAGACCCAAACACCCCTTTATCTTTTCCAAATCAAATTTTTCAAAGGCAAAGTGAGATTTCAGGCCAACCAAGCATCAATTAACACTAAAACAAGTAAGGTAAACAGATTCAAGCAGATTTAAGCCACAAAATTCACAAGAAAACAAGTTTCATACAAATATCACCAAAAATCAAGTTTTAAGCAGATTTTAAGATTGAGTATGCAAACCTCATGGATGTAAATCCACACCCACGAATTTTAAGCTTATGTGCTAGCAAGAACAAGCACAAGCTTCCACAATAAGCCTGCTAAGATTGAACAAGGTTAAAGCACAATAACATAAAAATCAGAAACTTTGAAAATCTTGATTGATGCAAACTTGTTACCCCACACTTGATTATCCCCAAGTTATAAGCCTCACCACACCTTAACTAACTCAGTTAGGATGCTATGATCAGACCTATAGCCCAAGAATTCTAAGATTGGAACAAGACTTAACAAAATATCAAGAATGAGGAAAATTGCAAACTTTTGCAACCTCCAAGTGAAAACAGGTTTTAACTTCTAAAACTAACAAGCATATAACAATAGAAAGCAGTAACAAAGATTGGCCAATGACTTTTCTTCAATGTTTCAAACTCAATTTCATTAAACTTTGAAATGGGATTTACAGAAACTTGAACAAGGAAAAATCAAAAGCAAAGTATAAATGTTGGACCCCTAAGCCTTTATATAGGCATACATGAACTACTAGAAAGCATAAAAATGTTGCCCTAATGTTGTTGAAGTTCCCAAAATGCCCTCTTGAAGTTTGAATGCCTTGAGGATCATGTGATGTTTTCTTGGTTGTATATGTGAGTTGGCAAGTGTGGAATTTGATCAATGGCTCAAAATAAGCTTAAGTTTGAAGCAAGGATGTGGGGCGTTGGATGGCTGTCACTGTTTTGTCATCTTCTTCAAGAGTGTGAAAAGCAGGGTAAGACATGTGACTAAGGAGTGATGTGGCAAGCTGTTTGTGAGTTGGTTTGTGTTTATGATTAGCTTAATCATAAATCTAGAGGGATTTAGTGTTTAATTTCAAGTAATGAACAAATCCCTAATTGTGTTCATATGATGAATAGTTGTGGTTTTGATCCGGTTTATGATTTAAATAAGTGTTAGGTGCCATAATTAAGTAACTAATTAATTTATTTAAAAATCTGGTGAGTGGAAGTGTGAGGTGGCAGTAGAGTGAGTTGTGATTGGTTGTGGGGATTGAGTGGGTGAGGTGGCAGCATGTGATTAGTCTAGGTATCTTAGGTTGTCTGCCAGGTTTAGTCCCCTATCTTCCAACTTTCTTTCACTTTGTAAATAAACACCTAAAATCCGGATTCCTTTGTTATCAAACTTTTCATTTTCACACTTTTGCCCCAAAAAGTTTCATAAAGTAAATTCAGGGGTATTTCTTGCCATTTTTTCATTCTTGAAGGACTGGTTTGGTATTTACTTCAATGATAATGGTCTAGACTTGTATAATTCACATTTTGGAGGACTGAAATTGCCAAGTCTTGATGACTGAGGGACCATTTTTGCCAAATGTTGAAAGTTGAGGGTCCTTTTTGTAATTTTGAGATTTTCAAAGGACCAAACTTGTCATTTCTTGCACTTTGAAGGACTTCATGATGTATTTGACTTTGTGGATGATATTGATTGACAATTTAGCTTTGTTGAGGGCCTAAACTTGCCAAATCTTCAAAGTGGAGGGCCCTTTTTGTAATTTTGACAAACTTTAGGGACCAATCTTGTAATTATGAAGATACAAGGGTATAAAGTGTCAATTCTTCCATATTGGAGGACCCTTCTTAATAATTCTTCAAGTCTTCAAGGGTTGATCTTGGGAAAGTCTTCACTAGGGCTTGGTTCATTGTGCGGCTTCGTTTCCCGTGTTCGTTTTTGCATGATTCTTGTGATCTTTTGTCATTTTCTCAATATTCGTACCTAAAATACACAAGTAACAAACACAAGCATATATATGGGTATTTTGATGATATTTAATGCATTTTAAGCCCTATTTGGAAGATGAGACTATGTATAAAAGCAGTCTCATCAATCGTAAATATTATCGATTCCAGAAGACATGCTCTTTCTATCAAAACATTTTTTGAACACACAATTTTGAAAGATTTAGAAAACCTTTTTGAGAAATTCTCAAACAATTGTGTTCAACGTTTTGAAAACCAATTACTTGAGCTTAAGATGTTGAATATCTTGCAAAACGAGCTCAAGTCCGAGAAGTTGTAAACTTCCCGTTGCTAAGGGTAAGTTTATCATCGGCGATAAACTTTCCTTTTAATTGAAGAACGAGTCCTAAGCTGACATTTACTTAGAAATCGTTTTCATGAGCTTGAAAACTTTGACTTGTTTTAACGGAAAGCTCATGACCGAGAAAGGTTAATTTCTCGTTATGAGGAAAAGTTCTCTTATTTAAAAGATACACTTTCCTTTTTGAGCTTAAAACTTCGAATGTTTTAATACAAGCTCATGACCGAGAAAGGTGAATTTCTCGTTAAGAGGATAAGTTATCATAAAAGATAATCTTTCCTTTATTTTAAGTTCGAGTTACAGTCTGACATTTAACTGTAAGTCATTGTGCATGAGCTTAAAAACTTCGAATGTTTTTATTATTAGCTCATGCCCGAGAAAAATTAATTTCTCGTTGTGAGGATAAGTTCATCATCGGCGATAAACTTTCCTGTACTTGAAGAACGGGTCATCATCTGTTATTTAATGACGAGCCTTAGTGCATGAGCTTAAAAACTTGGAATGTTTTTAATATAAGCTCATGCCCGAGAAAACTTAATTTCTCGTTGTTAGGATAAGTTTATCATCGGCGATAAACTTTCCTTTCTTTGATGAACGAGTTACAGTCTGTGATGTGACTGTAAGTCCTTGTGCACTGAAAGCTTAACTGGAAATCCCCTAAGACACTTGTTTCTTAGATATCAGCTTCTTTAGCAACCAAACTCTGAGAGTGTCCTTAATTGAATGGTATACAATGATTGGATCGCTTCGTTCTTTTGGAACATCCTCTTTGGTACCTGCATTCTCATTTGGAATTTGGATGCTTTGATATGGGTTAGCGATATCTATCTTAGAAGCAAGTGGGGGTTCGCAGTTTTCTTTTCTTGTGCTGGAGGTGTTCTGAGGAGATGATTCACTTGTCTTAGCTGGTAAACGTTTCCTTTTATAGAAAACCTTAAGTTCATGCTTAGGTGATGCATCCTCCTTTTCAATTTCCTCCCTAGCAGTCTTAATAGAATCGGAGACTATCCTAGTTAAAGGGCACTCGTTTTCTACAAGGGTGAAAGTTCTACCAGTGGGGCACCACATTTTACCAATGGGTTTGATTTTGGCAACCCACTGGGATTTTAAGTCTAGCACGGGAGTTCACCTCATTAAGTAGTTTCTTGATACAAGAATCATGATTAGCCGTAAAGACACATTTTCTACATGTTTTACAAGTAGCATATTTAATGTCCGAGTAAGATCTAGAATTCCTGGACGATTGATTGATGCTCCTAGGATTTGACATGCTACGGTTAGCAGTGTTGGGTAATCTAGAAAGCATCTGACTAGGTTTGAAATTCCTATCCCTTACTTGTGTCTTTTGCTTAGCTTCCCTTAGACCAAATGTATGCCGAACGTCATTTGAACTAGTTCGAGACGTATTCTTTGGACTATGTCGAGGGAAACTAGAGGCAATCATGTGATTAGGTCTTGCAAAAGCTGTTTAAGTCACATTGGGCCTAGATAGTGGAGTGACTGTTCTAGAGAGATGAACCATATCAACTTGGGAGGCAAACCGCGGTCTCGAGGATTGTGATCGCTCGGATCTAAATGCATTCGGTTGACGAATGAACTGATTTGTAGGCGGTTTCCCCAAGATTGATGGTTTTTCAAGCTTAGTGTCCACACTAGTTCCTTTGGTTTTCCTCAACTCATTTTTTAGAGCCGCTATTGCAAAAACCTTTTCTTGAACTTGAGCCTTTAAAATCTCATTCTCTTTGAGCAATTCATCTTGGGATGCCAACTTAGATTCAAGCAACTTAACTTGTTTCAAAAAATTATCCTTTTTAGCTTTAGAATCTAGAGCAGTTTGATCCAATTTTCGTTCAAGAACAACGTTTGACTTTTCAAGTTTTTCAAAATATGTTTCAAATTTCTCCGTTTTCTTTGAAAATTCAATTTTGGCATCCTCGAGATCTTTTGATTGCTGAGCGACGATCGTTTCGAGCTCTTTAATCCTAGAAGCAGAATTGGGTAAAGAAGCAGGCATAGGGCACTTATCAGGATTGTTAATTATCTCATTCAATTCAGATTGAAGTAGACGAAGATTTGTGACACATGACGGCTCTGCATAATTTCCTGATTGACTGTTTGCTTCCTGCTTTCCTCCTGAATCCATTCTTTTGTGACTGCTTCTAGTATCATTTTGCAATTCTCCCTCTTGAAAAGTCAAATTCAAAAAATCCATTGAATATCGAGTAACAATGACGTGGATGTTGTTGTTTTCGTAGAAACAGAAAGTTACGGAATATGATAAAACCAACGAAACGATCCGAAAATAAATCTGAAAAATCCTCGATGGATGATAAAGTCCGTCTTCACGTACAAGTACCCGATCAAAAATCCGTCGAGAAAATAAACCTTTGCACTTTATCACGTTGTCACGTCACTTTGGTCACGTCACTTTGTCCCGACTATAATTTAATATCACAAAATTTTCCAAAATAAAAATTTGAATAAAAATAAAAATAACAATAGATTATCAAAATAAAAATTAATATCAAAATAAAAATTAATATCCAAAATAACAATTTTCAAAATAAAAATAAAATAACAAAGATTTGAATAAAAATTAAAATGATAAAAGAAATTTGGATATAAATTTTATAAAATCTATAAGGTGAAACAATAACAATTTATCCCAAAAAAAAATCCTACACAAACCAATCCTTCCCAAAATGTGATTAAAAAGACGTGTGTGATTTACACAAACCAAAACGTGGGCTAGATAGAAAATTAATACGCTCTCTTGTAACCTCCGCCAAAGTAATTGCATGTACCTAATCAGTACTAGTGTCCTAGAAACCCATCCAGCTGTCAAACTTCCCTTTGACTTCGATGCTATCAAACCAATTAAACAATAGCCACACAATCCTATTTTAACTCCTTATCTCATTGCCAAAAATCTAATCTTATTTCACACGAGTGAAACCCATCCAACTTTGTAAACACCGCCTACTATTTTCTCCCAAATCTCAACTCTCGATCCATCTATCTGTAATCCAAATCTCATCAATCCATAACATCGACAACATATGGATATATTCTATTTCGATTTCCAATCCGAACCGTGTGTTTTATAGTTGGGCTTCAAGGTCAATTATGATCTCAGGTAGGCCGAGTTATGTTAATTGCATGCGTGAGTTTTGTGTTTTAAATCTTGAATCGAAACTAAGACAAACAGATAGCATAAATGTTAATCTGTTTCTTTGTATTCGAAAATCAACAATGGGTTTAAAAAACCACACAAGAAAATGATGATGATTGTGTTCAAGCAGTGATGATCTAAAAAGATCTGAGTTGACTTTGAACGAATCTGAGATGTGGGGTGAGTCGAGTTATGGGTCGGTGTTTTGAGTCGAGTGTTGGTTTTGTGTCTAAATCTTTTGGTGTCAGTCGAGTCTTTGTCAGATGTGTCGTGATAAGTTCGAGTGTGAGGGAGTCGAGGGAGTCGAGGGTTGTGAGTTATGGTGTTCGAGGATGAGTCTTGAGTGTGAGTTTGGGTGTGTTTGGAGTTGAGTCTTTTGGTGAGAAAGTATTTAGACGAGGGTCTGTGTAGAGTCTAGGGTGTGCGTGGGTCTATGTCAAGACAAGGTGTGAGTCGAGAGATGATTTAGACGAGAGGTTGTTGAGGTTGTGTTGAGACTTGAGAGTTAGTCGATGGAAGTGTCGTGGTTGTCGAGGTTTTGGGTTTGATTGATTTGTGAGTCGAGTGTTGTTTGAGGGTGTGTTTGTTTGTGGTCCTTCGAGAACTGTTAAAGAGTCCGAGAGTTGTCGAGTCTAGGTTCGAGTCTTGGGTTGAGTTTGTGGTCAGTCTAGATGTCGAGTCAAAAACTTGATCAAAACGAAAGAAAGAGTCAAGTCATCGCATTCTAGTCAAAATAATTTAGTCCATCGCAGTCACAATTACACTCCATTTCAGTCTTTGATCGAACTAAGATCACACCCCGATCGCAAATAGGATCGTACTCAGATCGCACCTCGATCGCACTCCGATCGCAGTCCGATCGCAGCTTCAATCGCACTCGTGATCGCAGCTTCGATCGCACTCGTGATCGCAACTTCGATCGTAGTGGAGATCGTAGTGGTGATCGTAACTTTGGATCGCAAGTTGAAACCCCCGGGGTTTATGCGATCACAAAATATCCCGATCGTAGCCAAAGTATGTGAAGGATCGCAACGAGGAAACCAGATTGAGACCAGATACTTGATAAGGATTATGATGGAACGCAACAAGATAAATACGCCCAGAAAAAAGTTGACATGAGACAAAATCAGATGCAGTTATTTATATAAACTGAATAAATAACTGAATCAAAATGATTTACAAAATCAAAAAAAGAAAGAAAAAAAATTGCTAAATCAGATAAAGTTATTAATATAAATGAGACAAAAGATTAAATTTATGACCAAATCAATAGATTAAAGAACGCCAATCCGAAGAATCAACCATGCTCTGATACTAATTATAGGATCGTGTTTTTCTAAAGATTAGGCATTGTGTGATTTACCCATTGAGATGGAAGGGAAATGGGAAGAACTTAGAGAGAGAAAGAAGAGAGAGAAAGGAGAGAAAGATAAGAATGATGGAAAATGTGATTATGTGTTCAATAACCCCTCCTAACATGCTAGGAGGGGGGTTTATATAGCCCACCCTACATGTGGGCTATATGGGCTATATTGGATCACGAGCCCAATATCATTGGAGTGACCGATCCTTTCTAAATACGTAAAAACGTATTTCCAACAATCTCCCCCAAAGGGAGGTCACTCCAAGTTACAATGTCCTAAATAGTCTATAGCTCGTGATCTATGCTAATAATGATGTGACCGAGACTTTCCTTGGAAAAACGTATTTCCAACAATAATTTTGACCAACGTATAAACAAAGATTTTCGAACAATTACGGATCTTATTTAGTATTTTCGATAAATCAACAAAAATCGTGTTAACTAAAATCAAATTTATATTTGAACATTTTTCTATAATTGGACAAACTGAGAAAATTTAAAACTTTTTACGTTTACTTTTCATAAAATTAAATATTTATTATTTAATTACTTGTAATAATTATCGACGCTTTAGACGTCGGATTGAGTAAAACTGATAAACATAATAGTTGAGACGAAACTAAAACATAGAAAATATGAAGAAAGAATTTCTGAATGAATTGTGGTCATGATAATTATATCATCAGGAAAGGTGAATGTAAATACTGACGCATTATGTAAAAAGGATAAAGAATTAATTAGGATGTGTTCCTTAGTAATGACTGTGCAAAATAATTTGCCCGAACAATTTAAAAATAACTGATGGTTGTAAGAAGGATAATAAAGATAGTAAAAAGGGGTTCGCGGCTAATGTGAACCATTTGAATTGAGAAGCCGATGGCGTTAAATGTATAAAAAGGCCGCTTGTGGTTGCCTAAATATGGAGGTTTGTGAGATGTAGTCATGTTAGAATCTCATAAGATTAAGTATTCTATTCATGCCATTTCTGATTTAATGTATCTTTATCTGAAGAAGTTGTACTAATGGCAAATTATGAAGGCGGACATCGCCTCATACATTAGTAAACGTCTAACTATTGCAAAGGTCATCATCTGAATTTGATTCGATTTGGGTCATCATCAACAGACTGACCAAATCTGCTAATATCATTCCTATTAATGATAGATTCTCGATGAAGAAATTGACTCTTTTATATTTAAAGGAGTTGTGTAAACATAGTGTGCCTGTATCGATCATCTCTCTCAAGATCCTCTCTTTGCATCGAATTTCTAGAGATTTGCTCAGAAGTCATTGGGAACGAACCTCGATGAGAGTACTGTTTACCACCCCAATCGAAGGGACGAGGCAAAGTAACGATACAAACACTAGAAGTGTTGTTTTATGCTTGAATAATTGACCTTTGGTAATAAACCGTATAATCATTTTTCCTTTGGATAAATTATCATTGATAATTATCGTATTAGGATCGAGATCGAATCTTGTGAGGATCTAAATATGAGAGCATCTGTAAGCAGGAGTTGGGATGAAGACACCCGAAATACACCCATTGTGAGTTGGACATGTCTTTTAGGTTTTAAGGTTGCCTATGATGACAAACCTAACCATACAAAATATCCGACCCGCGAAACATGAAATAATTGTTGAAATTAGGATCTGAGTATTGACTGCCAGTAGTGGGCAGGAGGTTATGTGAATATGAAATGTAGATCTTGAAGTGCAGGATGGGTAGCGAAGTTATACCAAAAAATTTAACCATGGAAAAGTGAATTGATGATCTGAAAGATCATGGGATATAAGTCCCCGTTGTATGGGACCATTGAGATGATGTAAAAAGTTGGTTTAAAAGGCATATAAGTTGGATCTACCCTATGACTTTAAGGGCTGCGTGAATTATGTTTCGTATATCTAACTTGATGAAATGTTTATCAAGTGAAAATCTGACTATTCCTTAATGAAGTTTGGATCGGTGAAAAGTTGCATTCATCAAAAAACCCGTGAACATCATGGATAGAGAAAGTAATTCAACTTAAGCCTGATCTTATTCCCGTAGTTATGTTTGATGAAACTCACGTATTGTAATGAATTACACTTGTGAGGAAATACCGAATGTGGAGGAAATACCCACATGGCTCTAACACTATAAGAAGCGAGTAGTAAGATAAATCGATCTTTGAGGACAAAGATCTTGTTTAGGGGTAAATGATGTGACAATCCGTCAATTTATGGTTGATATTTTATTCTCAAGTATTATTTAAAAACATTATTTTAATGTTATATTATGAACTCACTTATTTACGGGAAGATATTTGGGTTTACGTTTTGAAGTAGCATCGACTACGTCTAAACCGGAGGACTCTACGTTACGTGGTTACGTTTACATACACCATTTTTTTTGACAGTTCGACACTTCAGGAAATAAATTTATCCGTGAATATTATTTTGGAATTTTAAATTTGTGTTGGTTCATAAAATCACAAATTTAGGGAGAAGAGATTAGGACTTACGTTCATGATTTAACGTCCTTTACGACTAAATCGGAAACCCTAGGTTTACGTATTTACATTTTTGAACTCCGTTTTTTATGAGACAATTTTTATTAGATTCGTTTTGTGCCATTGATTCATAATTTATAAAATTTTTTTTCGTAAAACGACCTGAGGGCACGCAAATCGAGGAAACTAGAATCGAAGAGTACCCGTAAATAATTGGGGATGAGACAAAACAAATTTTTCCCTACCCCTAATATGGGACGGTTTGAATAAGCTACACAAGCACCCTTAGGTGTCAAGCTTACAAAGTAAGCAAGACACATGTCTTGCTTAACTTTGCAAGCTAGCTACCAACATCAAAACTACACAACCTAAACCACTTCCTCATTTTCTTACATGCAAAACCACCAAAATCCTCTCACCCCATTCCTCCTTGCCGTCCAACCTCACCCATAAACACCCTCTTTTTATCAACTTTAACCACAAAATCCTATGTTATTTACACATATGATGATGTCCTTTTGAAGACTTGTTGATTGGAGGTGATTTTAACAACTAGCAAGGAGTTTCTATGGAGATCAAGGGCTGATTTTTGGAGAAGGTATACAAATATTTGGTGACCCTAGAATTGTTGTTGATATCTCATAAGATTGGTTACCCAAAACCAAGTCTTGTTCATCATCAACCCCATCTTTTCATCACTTTGGTGGTATAGAGATTGTTCTTCCTATCCTTTTGTTATTTTGAATATGTAATCTTGTATTTTCATTATTTATGTATATGTATATGATGATGAATGATGATAAAAATATTGTGTGGGGATCATGTGTTGATAAACTTGGATAAAAAGATGGAAAACTATATGTAAAAGTGGTAAAATCTTACTAAATTTAGTAGGCTGTACAAAAACAGTAAACAACCATATGTTAAACTGAAAAAATGGTATAGATAAATTAATATATATTAAGTATTAATTTTTATACACATGTGAGAGTTGGCCATGCAATGGAATCATTATAATGAGTGAGATATGACAAAAGAAAATTGAAGTACCAATCTGAATAGTCCGTTTTGGACGGACTGTTAGTGACATTTAGAGTTGGATTGAGCAGTAGCTAAAGCTAAATTAATTGTAACACATATCATTTAGTTTATGGTTTCCAAAAATGAGCTTCTATATCCTTGTAGAACTCAAGATATGATAAAAATGGTGAAAGTAAAAATAAAAATCAGATTTGTGAAATTAAAGTATAATAGTATAATAATAGCACTCAAATAAATATAGTATAAAATGTAAATTTAAAACCCACTAACTTATATATAACATTTATATAAGTATGTACAATAATAAATAAATGATACATTTTATAAAAATGGCAATTTGATAAGTTTTATAAGTTATAAAACTATAAACATGATTTTTACGTATTTTCGGATAAAACCGAAAGATTAACGTTTTTGTTAAATAAAACTTAGACGGTCGGACCCGTCTAATGTAAACTTTTTATAAACTCACATACTGATGTATAAATTTATATAACAAGTAAAAACCGATAAAACCTGAGCTTTATAACATAAGGACATTAACGGGCCAAATTAGCCTTATTGGACTATTAATCCAAATAATTTGGCTAAACACTAATAAACTTGCTTATTGGGCTTAACCCACTTGGGCCCAACATGTAAGCATAGGACTGATGTTAAAAGTATATAAGATGGACTAATATATGGTAATGGGCCTATAATGGGCTTATTGGGCCTTGACAAGTAAAGAAGTTAAACTAGTGAAACTAGTATGAAAAGTTACCAACACATGACACTATAATGAGTAAATAAAGATGTATAATCCCACTTGATCATCACCATATTTATAAAATCATCATATATATACATAGCCATTGTTTTCATAAAGTCATTGGACAAGAGTCTAAGACGAGTATTATTTGTCTAGGTTTCCGTGATTGAAGCACGTACCGTACATCCAAATCGTCGATAACCGCCTCTCCCAATCAACGTGAGTTCATAGCCTCGCACTCTTTTAAATGTTTTTATGAAATGTTTTATAAACCCGCGAGGGAGATAACATGTTAGTTTTAATAAAATAGGACACCGGTTGTCCCGATTATTTGTTTATTGATTTGGACCCGAATGATTGTATGACCCGATGAATGATTATATGACCCGATGTATGAAATCAATGAAATGGATTATTAAAGTTAGGTTATGTCACTAAAAGTCCCATTAGCATGAATTGTGAACTACCGGGATTTGGTAGACGCTTATGCATATAATAGTACTATTTGGGGACGATCACCCCAGTTCACGCCTTGACGGTTGATCCCCGTCGTGCCACATTGATTGGTAAGCAAATTTATGTATGAGAAGACTTATATAAGCGTGATTATTGTGACGACACGCTGTTTTAGATGGGCAAATGAGTTTCGGGTTAGCTACCCGTTGTTTGTTATAGTAAGGTAGCAATGTCATGCAGCTTATAATAATCCAATAACGAAAATACTGCTATACGCACTGAATTAAGATATATTGCCTGACTAGCAATACGGGGTCTTATTATTGATATTATGTTCGTGTTTTGGTTTTACATAACCATATTCATATAAAGGTTTTTAGTTAACTCTATATAACGTTATAAGACGTATTGTATGATGTTTTTACGACAATGGTTCGTATAATGGTCTTGAAGGCAAAAGCCTATATTATGATTTTGACAAGGATTTGTATAAAATGTTTTGGCCTATTTTATGGCCTACTGCAAGGATTTGTACAAAATGATTTTCGATAATAAATATATACCGATGATATATTGATGGTTTTTCATTAAACTCTATGAATTCACTCGGCGTTTTCGCTGACCTTTTCTTTTAACATGTTTTATCTCAGTACTTGAAGGTAATTCTTGAGAAGACGACAAGAATTCATGGCCCGCACTTAAATAACAAATTTCCATTCAAATGCTTTGTAAAATTGTATGAAATACTATGACTTGGGACCTATGTAAATTTGATATTCATGAATGGAAAATGCTTTATTATTAAACGACGCGATTTTTAAGCGTTGTCTATGATGTGAGTAATGTGCTATCCCGTAACACCAACGACTCTTCCGCTGTATTGAATTGTGTGAATTTGGGGGTGTTACAACACTCATGTCAAACAACTCAGAACTGACAATGGCACTGAATTCAGAAATCACTCACTGATCAAATTCTGTGATGACAAAGGAATTTCCCAAAATTTCTCATCTCTTTACACAACTGAACAAAATGGTGTGAATAAAAGAAGGAACAGAACTTTGATTGAATCAACAAGAACAATGCTTGCTGGATCTACTCTCTCTAAGCACTTTTGGACTGATGTTGTAGCTACTGCTTGCTACACTCAAAATAGATCCATTATTGTGATGAGACACATGAAGACTCCCGATGAAGTCTTTAGGGGGAGAATTCCAAACATTTCATTCTTACATGTGTTTAGGTGTCTAGTATTCATTCACAATCACAAGGATCACCTTGGAAAGTTAGATGAAAATCTGATGATGGTTATTTTCTTGGATACTCCCTAGTATCTAAAGCATACAGAGTCTTCAACACAAGAAGATAATATATTGAAGAAACCTATCACATCACATTCAATGAAAGTTCTGAAGCTCTCCCTTTTACAAATCCATCAGAGGATGAACTTCATATACATGAATCTCAAAATTATCCATCTGATGAATTTAATCATTATGAGCCTTCTCAAAAATATCAAACAAGCAATTCAGTCCCTCATATTGATCCATTTAAAGATATGAAAAGTCCTATAAAAGGAAATCCTTCAGTATCACATACTGATGGCTATCAATCAAATAATGATCAATCTCAAAATGATCAAAATGATCAGCAAGGAAACACAAATGACCTAAATGGTCAGTCTCAAAACAATCAGCATGCTGACACACATGATCAAAATGATCAATCATATGCAGCTTCTGAAGAACAATCTGAGCCCCTTGCTCAAAGCTCTCTTATCATCTCTATGGAAATAGGTCTTGGATATGCTTCTTCTGACCAAGAAGGAAGTCCTCCAATGATTGAACCCTTGTCCACTGAATATCCTTCAGTAGACACTAGAGACATTCCAAGTCCAAGTCCATGTCATGGACTTCCAAGTTCTAGCTCTAATCATGATACCAATACCTATTCTCTAGCTCCACAAAAATCTTGGACTCAAAATAGTCACATACACCTGGTGAACATAATAGGTAATCCTGGTGAAGTTAGAGTCACTAGATCTATGGCAAAGAAACTGAGTGCTGCTTCATCTGGAGAATGCCGTTATGCAAATTTTCTCTCAGAAATTGAACCTACAAAGGTTTCTGAAGCACTCACACACCCTGGATGGGTGGATGCCATGCAAGAGGAACTCAATCAATTTGAAAGAAACAAAGTCTGGAAATTGGTTCCTCTTCCATATGGTAAATCAACCACTGGCACTAAATGGGTTTAAAAGCCCAAGAGAGATGAAACCAATGCAGTGACCAAAAATAAAGCTAGGCTGGTGGCCCAAGGATTCAATCAAGCGTCTGGTGTTGATTTTGATCAAACCTTTGCTCTAGTTGCACGTATGGAAGCCATACGAATCTTCCTTGCATATGCCACTTACATGAACTTCATAATCTACCAAATGGATGTGAAAAGTGCATTCCTAAATGGTGACCTAAAAGAAGAAGTTTATGTTACCCAGCCTCCTGGCTTTGAGAGTAGTAAATAACCAAATCATGTCTACAAGGTTTACAAAGCTTTGTATGGACTGAAGCAAGCTCCAAGATCATGGTATGAAACTCTCTCAACTTTTCTCATTGAACATAAATTTGTCAGAGGAAAAATAGATAGCACCTTGTTCATCTATAAATCTAAAACTGACACCATTCTGGTACAAATTTATGTGGATGACATAATCTTTGGTTCTACAAGCTTGAAACTTTGCAAACAATTTGCCAAGCTTATGACCAGCAAGTTTGAGATGAGTATGATGGGAGAACTCACATACTTCCTTGGTCTTTAGATTAAACAATCTGACCAAGGCATCTCCATCAATCAAGAAAAATATGTCAAGGATCTGCTGAAGAAGTATGATATCAATTGTGCTTCAGTAAAGACTCCAATGGTACCCCCTAACAACTTGGGACCCGATCTCACTGGTCAGTCAATGAGACTCAATATAGAGGTATGATTGGTTCACTCATGTACTTAACTGCAAGCAGACCTGACATTCAATTATCTACATGCCTTTGTGCAAGATACCAAGCAGATCCAAAGGAATCACACCTTACTGCTGTTAAGAGAATCTTCAGATACCTAAAAGCTACACCAAGTCTAGGTCTTTGGTACCCCAAATCCTTAGGTTTTGATCTAAAGGGGTACTCAGATTCTGACGATGCTGGTTGTAATTTGGACAGAAAAAGCACTTCTGGTGCCTGCCAATTGCTAGGTGGCAAACTTGTGTGTTGGAGTGCTAAAAAGCAACAAACAGTTGCCATGTCTTCAGCAGAAGCTGAATATGTGGCAGCTGCTGGATGTTGTGCCAATGTTCTTTGGATGAAAAGCCAACTGGTTGATTATGACATAGAATATGAAAAGGTACCAATTTTTTGTGATAACACTAGTGCTATTGCAATTTCTAATAATACAGTCCTCCACTCAAGAACAAAACACATTGATATCAGATATCACTTTATCATAGATCACATTGTGAAAGGGGACATTGAATTACATTTCATCCCCACTCAATACCAATTGGCTGATATCTTCACCAAACCATTGGATGAACCAACTTTCAAAAGATTGATAATGGAGCTTGGTATGCTAAACATTGATGATACAAAACCTGAACCTTCAGCATTCACTGAAGAAGCTTGAAGGTTTAGCATTTCTCAAAAAAATTTGATTAATGTTAAGTCGCATTGTCTGAGTAAAGGAGTGTGCAATGGCATGTGTCAATTTACTTTATGTGATTGTGTATATGATGTTTTGTCGCCTTATCTGATTCACTGAAGCTGAACAAATAATCACCAGTCATCAAAAGATTCCTTCGGCAATGCTGAACAAATTTTAATACAACTAAGTAGCTAGGCCTGAGTAGAGGAGCGTGCAATGTCATATGTCTTGTTCACTTATGTGAACATGTATATGGGGTTTTGTCGCCTCATTTGACGCACTGAAGCTCACAAATATTGCCATCAGCTTCAACATATCTGAGCAACAACATTTAAAACCCATTAATGTAGGGATTTTTACAAATCCTTTTAAAGCAATTAAAGTTCGCTTTTCCTCGACTCACTCGAATTGATCTCAAATTAACGTGGATATATTTGTTCTTGGTAAAACGTATTTTTTTGTATTTTAAACTAAAACTACTTAATTAAAAACTTATTTTAAATCTTAAACAAAATTAAAACTAATTTTACATAAAAAAAATCTTTGAAACTAATTAAACCAATTAAAAAGACAAATCTATTTTTAATAAAAAACATAAACTAATTAATTAAAAAAACTTAATTTTATAAAAACTTTAAATTAAATCTATTTAAAACTAATTTTAAAACTAATAAAAATTTAAACTAAATTTAAAAACAATTTAAAGAAAATATTTTTTTATCTTTTTATATTTTTAAAACTGAATAAAAGAAAAAAAAACTTTTGAACTAAAATTTATTAACCTAAAACTTGTATTTAACTAAATTAATGAAACTGCCAGTAATTAAATAACCTATATTAATTTAAAAGCTAGTAAAGAAACACAAAAGAGATGCTAGCTGAGTTGGTTAAGGCGTTGGTTGGCTAAGCGAGAGGTCCAGGGTTCGAAACCCAGGAGTGGACAGATTTTTAGCTAATATTATTTTCTTCGAATTTTGATACTCAGAATAACATATCAAATGAATCTGTTATGTAGCAGTAATATAAGCAAAATACAGATAAGCCATATCAGCTAAACCGAATAAGCACTCGACAAGTAAATAGCAAAATCAGATAAGCACTAAAAATACTAAAAAGCAATTACTCTAACAGACTTAATACTTAAAAAAAACTAACAAAACCACATAAGCAGATTTAACCAATAAGCAAACCAAACAAGACTCACAACCAAAATAAGCTAATAATCTGATAAGCAAAAGCAAATAAGCTAATAAGCTAAAACTCTAAATAGCAGATACAAACCAACAACTAGACAAATAAATATCAATAAGGAGATACCAAATAACTAAATACCAAAACCAATCCAAACAAGCAGATCTAAACAGCTGATAAACTAATAAGCAGATTAAACAGATATAAAGAAGAATCAAACAACATCAAATCAAAAAACAACACAAATAAGCAGTCCCAAAATTACCCGAAAATAAGCAGATCCAAACAACTTAAATCCAAACAGTATCAAAACTTAAGCAGATAAAATAGACTTTAAGCTAAAACCAATATCAAACTTAAACAAAACTAAAACAACAATAGCAGATTAAATATAACTGAAACTAAAACTTAACAATTAAATAAAAAGAAATCAAACCTAGTGACGATTTCTGTTGGGACGAAGGTGGGCGCTGAACCCCCTTGTGAACCGAAACAAACAAACACCACCGTATTATTCACCCAAACATCACCAACAAATCATCACCATCAAACATCAACAGTAACCAATCGAACCATTTTTTATATATAATTTCCCAGTAGGGGAAATTATTTCTACCTCTTTTTATTTTAATAATTATTTAATTAAAACAGAAAGTAGATTAATATTGCAATAATAAGTAAAGAGACAAGAAATTAACTGAAATAAAATTTCATTAATATTAAAAAATTCGATTATAGTACATTAAAAAGGGAATTACAATAAACCCTAATTCATTTTTCAGAAAATAAAAATTAAACTAAAAAGAAAGGCACTTCAACATTACAGATATGAGGGGTTTTATAGGAGAAACCCTGGAAACCCTCTTGTGATCCTTCTTGAGTAAGCAATTAAATCCTAGCCGTCAAATCCATCATTCTGCCTTCTCGCTCTTCAATTTCTTCATCTAACGGCTGAAAACACCCCCTATGCACACGGATCACCAACCTGGAATGGGGTTGTGTTTGTTGTGTTTGTTGATGGGTGATGTGGACGAATTCTATTGGATGAAGTAGTGGTGGTGATGTGGATTATCCAATCAAAAGAGGGATTGGAGCCAGGTATGATGGACCACCATAGTGTTCTTCTCCGTTTTTATGGGGGATTTATTTAAAATGCGTGTGAATCACAAACTTAAGGGAAAAGCCCCAATTTTGGGTGAGTAATTTTTGTGAGGGTTGAAGAACAATGATATTCATGTGGTCAGAATAGCTTGATGGATATGTTGCATTTTCTTGATAAGAAGGCTATGATGACTGAGCATAAGGTGCAATGCTTGCTGGTGAATATGGATGAGGTTGTGAGGAATATTGTGATGCTTGTGGTTCTCTCTGAGATGAAGGTGCATTAAACCGATGTTGTTGCTGATGTGAGGTGGGTGGTTGAGGTAGAATCGAATATTGGGGGAAGCTTGGAGTCAGGTACGGTGATGGATGATAAGCTTGGTGTCCCATGAAATAAGGAGTGTTGTTGTATGACAAGCTTGGTTGATTAGCCATCAATGCTAGAGAATCAGGGTACATACCTCGAGGTGAACGGTGCATGATCACGTGTTTCTCATGCTGCTGGAGAAAAGCATAGAGTTGATCCAAATTGCACTTATGCAAATCCCTGGTTAACTTAACATCGGTAATATACTCACCCCATTCAGCTTGAGGTAAAGTATTCAAAAACTTGGTGTTAACCTGGAATGGAGCAATCACGAGATTGTATACATTCAAATCATTCGTTAGAGTAGTGAATCTGAAGTAATAGTCGTGAAGCGTTTCCCCTGGGCTGTACGTGAACCTATCAAACAGATCATACAACTGACATTCCCGTTCCTGTTCTGTAAGGGACGTACCTTGTAGCAAAACCTTTAGACGTTCCCATAAATCCTTTGCAACCGTATATTGACTTACCATTCGATAGATGTCATGTGGAAGAGTTTGGAGAATGGTTTGAAGAGCCTTTTCGCCTGCATCGGCAATAAGTTGTTGAGCTGGTGTAAGTTCTTCAAACTTCCGTGGTCGAGTCACATTGTTGACAACGATGGTACCATAATCAAGTGGACCATTTAGAATTGACTTGACCATAAGCCTCCCATATGTTGGTTTTCCCTTAATGTATGACATCATACGGCCTTGCCATGCTTCAAAGACTTCTTTAATGAGCATTGGAGGACGATTATCCGTTCCTGTAATGACGGAAATATCCGTAAGTGATGTCATTTGAGGCATTAATGAACTCGGATTCATTTTGATCACTTAAACAAGATTATCAAAGATGATCGAACAATGAAATAAGGTTATGAGTTTTTAGTGTTGTTAACTAAAAGATGTTGTTATCTTGTTGTTGAGTTTGCTTTTTAAAATTTACCAAATTACCAAATTAATTGCCCAATAGAAGAAATCCACTAAGTATCTAAAAAACAAGTTCTATCGAAATGTTCTTTCTGTCGGAATACCCAGATCGGAATGTCTTACTATCGGAATGCTTAGATCGTAATGTAAAGCTGTCGAAATGATTCAGATCGCAAAGTGCTTGTCGGAATGATGATGGTATCGGAATGCTTAGATCGCAATGCAATGCTGTCGAAATGTTCATATCGCAAAGTTCTATCGGAAAGATTCAGATCGGAATATAGCTGACAAAATTTAGGCAGAGTAACGACTTAACAACTTCCTTATATCCGTCGGAATCCCAGATCGCATAGAACGATCGGAATGTTCAGATCGGAATAAGTATTGAAATCCTCAGTATCGCAATGTAGAACCAAACACTTTCCGATGGTGATGGTTATTGCGATGGAAGCCCCTTTAACTTGTACTTTCCGATGGAAATGTTTGCTTGAATTTCGGAAAGATGAACACAATACCTTTTTGCACTTTTGATCCAAGAAAGATTATGTTTTAACCAAAACCAAGATACCAAAAACACTATAACAAGAATCACTACGTTACACCACTTGAAACTACGATCAAACACACAAAAAATTTGAAGATTCGGCAAGAACTCTACGAAATGTTTAAAAAACACTACGCAACACCAAAAACAAACCTATATTTCATCCCATGCTCTTGATACCAATTGAAGAACAATGATAATCTTTGTGAAACAAGGGGGTTGATGTTTTCTAGAGAGAGAAACTTAGAAAGAGAAATGAGAGAACTTTTCTATATTGAAAACATGAAATGAAAACAACCAACACCTCTTTCCATGGTGGAAAGAGGTTTAAATACCCCAAGTCCTTAATGGACTTGGGCTTCCGGCCCATGAACATGCTCATGGGTCGGGCTATTTAATAAATGAAACTTAACATTACTACGAGCCTATAACTACATTGTTGGAGTGACCGAGACTTTCTATATACATAAAACGTATTTCCAACAAAGGTAAATTAGGGTTTGGGGGTAAACTGGTTTTTGGGGGATGCGTTTGGGAGAGAGGGTGAGATAAAAGTGGGTGTGTGAATTCTTGTTATAATCGAATGGATTAGGAAGGGTGAGTAAAAAATAAATTCGTTTTATTAAAACGTGAGTGGGGTGAGTAAGTAGTACACGTGTGTGTGAGTTGGTGTAGAGTGTTGACCAGGTGTTGACCTCAAGTGAATAAAGATTTCACTTAAATTTTATTCTTACCTGTTCCATGTTATGCACTAAATGGGCTTTGGCCCAAGTTTCGCCCCTTCTCTTCTTTTTATTCCTTTGGAATGGGCTTTAGGCCCAAAAATAAGCTTTCATCCGGTCTCATGGGCTTAGGTTACTAATAGTTAAATTCCGTATTGGGCTTTTGAGCCCAATAACCAAGAGTGGGGCCCACAAAGCTCATTTAATCTTCATAAGTTAAAATCCACTAAAAACGGACTTGATTTGGCTTCTATGATCTTTTCTTCAAAACCGTATCGATTTTGTCGGTTTTCGTGATCTTGAGCACACTTTTGGTATTTTGACTTTGTCTTCGTCTCTTTCTTGTACTTTTCTTCAACATTTGACCGTGAAATCCCGTGTTTTCTTTCCTTTTGATATTTTGTACCTATTTCACACAAAAACAGAAAACCACGCGTAATTCCGACTTTTACGATATTAAACACATGATTAGGTCTTGTTTTTCCTTGATTTTAGTGGCAAAAGGATAAGTGTTTACACACTTATTAAATCCCCTACACTTGACCATTGCAATGACCCCATGCAATGCATAGTTTTAAAGCATTAAGTTACATTTTCTCATAATTAATCCATCTCGGCCTTTATTAAGATATACTAATACTACTACGATGAAAAGATAAAAACTTAAAAGGAAACAAAAGTTATAAAAATTTATTAACTTGAAAATTATTTGATGGAAGAAACTTGTAAAGAAATCTTAGACTTAAATTAGGGCTTTGGTGTCATGAATATTAATCACCCTCAAGTTTCACGTTCCCCATACCAAGCTTAAAAACGAGATCATTGTTTACCATAAGTTCTTAGGTTAAAGCCATTTATATAAGACAATTGTGTAAAACTCTTTCTCCAATTCCTACGTTGTATCTCTAGATTTTATTGATTGTCATACACCCGTAGGCTCATTTGACTTATTTGATAATTATTAGTCCAAAAATGAAGGCAAAACGGTGCAAACCCGATACTCAAAACCTAACCTTGTCCTCAAAAACGTTGTCACTAAAGTAAGCCCACATCAAGGATGATTTAACACGATTTGGGGAATAAATTCCCGGACCCAAAATTTGGCCAATAGTACTACTTATTAATTATTACTCCAAAGTCATGTTGACTTTATGTGGAGTTTAGCAAGTTCACATCATATACCCTTAGGCTCTTTAAGATGTAAAAATGCTCCCCGTCTATTGTCCACACCCTAAGGCTCCTTGAACGATAAACGAGGGAATTGATTTTTGATCAATTTTTATTCAACACTTACCATGCCATACACCCTAAGGTTCTAATGATAAGGTTCGTGCTACATGCCCCACACCCTAAGGCTCCTTGAGGTCATGTTTTAATCTTATTCTTTCTTATTTATGATATATATAGTAGGCCAAATTCCGCGGTCCCATGGTCTGAATACCTCCTACTTAGTGGTTATGAGTCACCTTAGTCGGAAGTCCACAACGCTGCCACCCTCAATGTGTTCATGCTTCAATTACAAGGAGAATAAAGATTTGGCTAAGAATTAAGATATCGAATCTACACCGCAAAAAACCTCATTTATTAAACAATTAAATATACAAGCGGGAAGAAAGAGCCACAAAAACTCATATAAATAAGAATTAACCCTTAAACTTATTATCAACTCTATCATCTCTCGATCTCCATAATTTAAAATCTCAAAGAATGAGACTCGTGGATGCTTAGCCTAATAAACCAATTAAGGTCCATATGGTTAAGGATACTAGCTAGAGTTAAATTAGATAAGTAAACTCGGGTTGAGTCAAAATGTTCACGACGGGCCTTATATATCAAAGATATCTAAACTCGTTAAAACCATTTTATTCATTTTTTTTTACTTTATTATTTAAATGGAAAATATAAATACGAAGCGAAGATAAAAGGAAAGAAAATAAATGAAAATACTACTAGGCCAAAATAGATCAAAATTTTGAAAAACGTTGAAATTTTTTTAAATTTTCCGGTTAAATGGGGTCAAATTCATGGAAAATCCCACTAAAATTTGATAGACATCCCCCCTACACTTAATATAAACATTGTCCTCAATGTTTAAGCATGTGGGAGAATAAACTCCCCTACACTTAGGACATTGAGTACGTTGTTTAAAATCGAGCTAATGAAGGGGCAACTAAAGTGATTACATTTATTCATCTTATTTATATACATGTATGAATCACAATAGCAAAAACTTATCGAAGGAACCGGGTACACGGGAAACACAAGAACACGGGTCGCGTCAAAAATACCAAAAGTGGATCATTAAGCACATGTCCCTGCACACAACATCACAACACAAACAACCTATTTGGCTCCCCCCTACACTTATTGGTGAAAATGGATGAAGGCGAAAAAGGGTGGAAAGGGGTAAAAATCTAACCTAGTTAAACGATGCTTGATTTATTTACCACGAGTCTCTAGCTCGACTCGATTTCCCGAATGTCATCATTCAAATGGGAAAATCATGGGAAAAACCGAGATTTCCAAGGGAGGAAAATCTCTCCATGATAAAGGGTGAATCATACTCACATAAGGAATACCGCATGAAAATCCACCCGGGTCAAACACATAATTTCCATCATTAAAGGAAATAAACCCCAAGGTGGTAGTATCACACAAAGCAAAGACAAGTGGGGTATCCTTAGGCAAAAGTCTCTCATAAGGAAGGGTAAGGTGATTAGGAAATGATAGCACTAAAGTCTCTATTCTGGGATCAAACACCGGTTCCTTAACGAGAAAATAGCAAGAAGTATTGACATTAAAGCTCAAAATGTCATTTTGATCCAAAGTGGGGGAGTCGTCTTCTTCCAAACTCGATGTGAAAACATAAGTATCATCGGATTCATAGGAAAACTCATCCTCGTGAGGAAACTAGGAGTTTAGAAAGTTATCTAAATCCTCCTCAAAAGGAATATCCTCTAAAATAGGGGCAACCTCTAAGGGTGGAGGATCCTCCTCAATAGTCGTAACCCCCAATTTAGGAATATAAGAGTCAAAGGGAGACTCAAGAATGGGAGAATCACTCATAGAGATGATAGGATCATTAGGCTCACTAGGTGTCTCATCAAAATCCAAAGAAATGAGACCACTTAAAGAAGTGTCGTCATCATAGTCATCGTAAATTGGGGTATCAAAGATTGGAGGTTCTAAAGGTGTCTCCCTAAGATCGAAAGGAAAGTGATCACCTGAGAAAGTGTCATCACTATAGGTGTCATAAAGTGGGGTATCCTCAAAATCCGAAGTGGAATGATCACTTAAGGAAGAGACATCACTAAAATTAGTTTCCTCATTTTCTTCAAAAAGTGGATTATCATTTGAAATTTCAAAAAGTGGGTTTGAATGTACCACAAAATCATTAAGATTAAACTTTTTAGTTTCAAAAGGATTGATAGAACTTTCTTCATTATCAAAGTTAAGCACATCAATCATATTGACCGATTCTTTTTCATTTGATTTATTCACCATTTTTCCCATTTTAAACACTTGTTGATCATTCCCAACCCTAAGAATTAATTCCCCTTCGGCTACATCAACTAAAGCTTTTCCGGTTCTTAAGAACGGTCTACCAAGTATTAACGGAATACGAGGATCCATCTCATAGTCGACAACAACAAAGTCCACGGGAATACCAACGGGGTATGCGGTCTACCAAGTACCAACTCGAACAAAAACGTCTTCGGCAATACCAACGGGGTATACGAGAGTTCTATTAGCTAACTCAAGAGTCATGCGAGTCGGTACAAGGTCGGGTAATGATAATCGTTTCCATACCGAGAGTGGCATAAGATTGATGCTAGCACCGAGATCCGCTAAAGCCATACAATCATCAATTTGGGGAAACGAGCAAGGTAACACAAATCGTCCGGGATCTCCTAGCTTTTCGGGAAGCTCTTTGAGAAGAATCGCGGAACAATTCTCATTTAAACGAGTACTAACAAGGTCAACCATTTTTTCTTTCTTATTAAGCAAATCTTTGAACATTTTCACAAATTTTGGCATATGAGCAAGTGCTTCAATAAGGCTTATGTTAACATTGATGTTGGAAATCATTTTCAAAAAGTTGGAAACATGAACGTCATCTTTGGTGAGCACTTTAGCCTTGTTCAATCTAGACGGATAAGGGATATTGGGTTTAGATGGTGAAGGTTGAGAAGGAGAAGGACTCGCTTCTTGAACAACCTTTGGGTTGGGCTCTTTGGGAAATGGAGCACTAGTACTAGGAGTGGTAGTGGGAGGAATCACCGAAGGGGGAGTAGGATTACTCATTATGACCTCCGGGCCTTGTCTCTCCTTTATGGGCGAAGAGATGGAAGGTCCCACTAAAGTGGCTCCACTTCGAGTATTGATGGCACTCACATTAGCACGAGGGTTAATCTCGGTATTTGAAGGTATGGCTCCTTGGGGTCTAAGGTCTTGAATCATTGTCAAAAATTTCTTATCGGTCGATTCTTGCATCTCTCTCATAATTCGCTCATGGTCGGTCAAACTTTGTAGAACCAAGTCCATTTGAGGATTATGCATATTCATTTGATTATACCCTTGATTGTTAAACCCTTGATTAGGAAAACCTTGGTTCTGATATTGAGGTTGAAAACCATTGTTATTGTGAAAACCTTGGTTATTATTTTGAAACCCTTGATTTTGACCATTAAAATTCCCTTGATTTGCATTCCCTTGAAAATTACCCATTTGAGGACCTTGGTTCCTATTTTGGTTTTGGGTATTTTGGGCGGGTGGGGGTGGTCTTTGTGGAGCTACAAAACCCGGGGGAGCCAAATAATTAGTACTCTTATAAGATAAATGGTTAACATCAACATTTGGTTTGAATTGAACCCTCTCATTAGCATTGGTATTATAAGCACAAACTTGTTGTTATTGATTGTAAACCTTGTCACAATTAAAATATGAATGTGGTCCACCACAAGTCTCACACGTTTCACTAGTTTCTTTCAAGGCATTCACTTGACCATTGAGGGCTTGGGTTTGTAAAGCAATTGTTTCAACAAGCAAAGTGAGTTTATCGATTCTCTTGTCACTTTCACTAGAACTAGCACTTGCCATAGTGGCCCTAACACACTTGGTTTGCACTTTAGCCATGTTTTCAATTATGGCCCAAGCCTTGTTCATTGATTTCACAAGAATATTGCCCCCCGCGGCACTATTAAGTGAGTCTTGGTCATTTAGAGTTAAACCACTGTAAAACGTATTTATTTGATGCACTTTAGTGAAACCGTGTTGTGGACATTTTCTTAAAAGCTCTTTAAATCGATCCCAAGACTCACTAAGCGTTTCCCCATATTGTTGTTCAAAATTAATGATTTCATTTCTTAAAGAGTTGGTCCGTGATGGTGGGAAAAAGTAGTTAATGAACTTGGTCTCTAAATCGATCCATGTGGTAATACTTTGGGGTGGTTCCTTATCAAGCCAAATCCTGGCTTATCCCTCGAGGGAAAAAGGAAAGAGTTGTAAACGAATAGCCTCTTGTGGTACCCCATTGTATTTGATGGTGTTGGCTAATTGTATGAAACGTTTGATATGAGCGTGTGGGTCATCATTAGTACGGCCTAAAAATAGTGTAGCGGAAACCATTTGAATAAAACCCGTTTTAAGTTCAAAATGATTTGCTCCAATATCCGGTACCACAATCGCGTCATCGTTTCCTTCAACGTGAGGTTGTAGAATCTCAATCATTGGTCGGTTATCCGTTGCCATCGTATTGTCAAAAGCTCGATTCTCGGGATCGGCTTGAATGACGGTCTTTTTGTTTTTCTTCTTCTTCTTCTTTTTGGAAGAATTAGAAGTGTTTGGTACACCAATCGGTATGTATGTACGCGCGCGAGTGCGCATACAATTAAAACTTTGGAATGAGGTAGGTGACCTCGGTCGACTATGAGAGGAAAAGGATTCTCCCTCTCGAGGTGCAATGTAAAAAAAACTACAAAAATATATACTTAATTACTACTTGAGTTGGCAAACCAATAATCAGTCGTCCCTCTCAATATACGCACAAGCAAGCGGGAAAACGAGGTGGCACAAAGCACTTAAAAACCTTTTTCCTTAGACGGCCTTTTATAGCGCGTCGCCTTATACCCACCTTATAGTTTGTATATATCGAGTTCAAACGTCTTACTAGTATTTATCTATTTTGTCCTTTTTTCTTGTTTTGGATGCGAATACAATAGTTAGGTGATGAAATCCCAACTAAGGCCTTATTTGAAAAGTAAGTAAATTAATGTTCTACGTAATATAATATAATAAATGAAAAATCTTTTTGTATTTTTTAGAAAAATATATATTCACAAGAAAAATCGAAAGAAGTCGAACTAAGAAAAATAACACTAATACGTAATATTTTTTTGGTGTAATACTTTTAGAAAAAAGTATTACTTTTTGATTTTTTAATTTTTTGATGCAAATCTTAGGAAAGAATTTGCTTTTGTGATTTTTTAATTTTTTTGTATTTTTAAGTTTTTGATTTTTTTTTGTATTTTTGATTTTGTTGCAAGAAAATTAACGTTCAAAATGAACGGATCCCAAAATCCAAACGTCTCACGAAATCGTCAATCGTAACAAGCGAAGCGGCAGCGGCGCCAATTTAATGTAAGGATTTTTACAAATCCTTTTAAAGCAATTAAAGTTCGTTTTTCCTCGACTCACTCGAATTGATCTCAAATTAACGTGGATATATTTGTTCTTGGTAAAACGTATTTTTTTTGTATTCCAAACTAAAACTACTTATTTAAAAACTTATTTTAAATCTTAAACAAAATTAAAACTAATTTTACCTAAAAAATATTTGAAACTAATTAAACCAATTAAAAAGACAAATCTATTTTTAATAAAAACATAAACTAATTAATTAAAAAAAACTTAATTTTATAAAAACTTTAAAATAAATCTATTTAAAACTAATTTTAAAACTAATAAAAATTTAAACTAAATTTAAAAACAATTTAAATAAAATATTTTTTATCTTTTTATATTTTTAAAACTGAATAAAAGAAAAAAAAACTTTTGAATTAAAATTTATTAACCTAAAACTTGTATTTAACTAAATTAATGAAACTGCCAGTAATTAAATAACCTATATTAATTTAAAAGTTGGTAAAGAAACACAAAAGAGATGCTAGCTGAATTGGTTAAGGCGTTGGTTTGCTAAGCGAGAGGTCTAGGGTTCGAAACCCAGGAGTGGACAGATTTTTGGCTAATATTATTTTTTTAAAATTTTGATACTCAGAATAACAGATCAAATGAATATGTTATGTAGCAGTAATATAAGCAAAATACAGATAAGCCATATCAGCTAAACCGAATAAGCACTCGAAAAGTAAATAGCAAAATCAGATAAGCACTAAAAAAACTGAAAAGCAATTACTCTAACAGACTTAATACTTAAAAAAAACTAACAAAACCACATAAGCAGATTTAACCAATAAGCAAACCAAACAAGACTCACAACCAAAATAAGATAATAATCTGATAAGCAAAAGCAAATAGGCTAATAAGCTAAAACTCTAAATAGCAGATACAAACCAACAGCTAGACAAATAAATATCAATAAGCAGATACCAAATAACCAAATACCAAAACCAATCCAAACAAGCAGATCTAAACAGTTGATAAACTAATAAGCAGATTAAACAGATATAAAGAAGAATCAAACAACATCAAATCAAAAAACAACACAAATAAGCAGTCCCAAAATTACCCGAAAATAAGCAGATCCAAACAACTTAAATCCAAACAGTATCAAAACTTAAGCAGATAAAATAGACTTTAAGCTAAAACCAATATCAAACTTAAACAAAACTATAATAACAATAGCAGATTAAATATAATTGAAACTAAAACTTAACAATTAAATAAAAAGAAATCAAACCTAGTGACGATTTCCGTTGGGACGAAGGTGGGCGCTGAACCCCCTTGTGAATCGAAACAAACAAACACCACCGTATTAATCACCCAAACATCACCAACAAATCATCACCATCAAACATCAACAGTAACCAATCGAACCATTTTTTTATATATAATTTCCTAGTAGGGGAAATTATTTCTACCTCTTTTTATTTTAATAATTATTTAATTAAAACAGAAAGTAGATTAATATTGCAATAATAAGTAAAGACACAAGAAATTAACTGAATTAAAATTTCATTAATATTAAAAATTCGATTACAGTACTTTAAAAAGGAAATTACAATAAACCCTAATTCTATTTTTCAGAAAATAAAAATTAAACTAAAAAGAAAGGCACTTCAAAATTACAGATATGAGGGGTTTTTATAGGAGAAACCCTGGAAACCCTCTTGTGATCCTTCTAGAGTAAGCAATTAAATCCTAGCCATCAAATCCATCATTCTGCCTTCTCTCTCTTCAATTTCTTCATCTAACGGCTGAAAACACCCCCTATGCACACGGATCACCAACCTGGAATGGGGTTGTGTTTGTTGTGTTTGTTGATGGGTGATGTGGACGAATTCTATTGGACGAAGTAGTGGTGGTGATGTGGATTATCCAATCAAAAGAGGGATTGGAGCCACGTATGATGGACCACCATAGTGTTCTTCTCCGTTTTTATGGGGGATTTATTTAAAATGCGTGTGAATCACACACTTAAGGGAAAAGCCCCAATTTTGGGTGAGTAATTTTTGTGAAGGTAAATTAGGGTTTGGGGGTAAACTGGTTTTTGGGGAATGCGTTTGGGAGAGAGGGTGAGATAAAATTGGGTGTTTGAATTCTTGTTATTACCAAATGGATTGGGAAGGGTGAGTAAAGAATAAATTCGTTTTATTAAAACGTGAGTGGGGTGAGTAAGTAGTACACGTGTGTGTGAGTTGGTGTAGAGTGTTAACCAGGTGTTGACCTCACGTGAATAAATATTTCACTTAAATTTTATTCTTACCCGTTCCATGTTATGCACTAAATGGGCTTTGGACCAAGTTTCGCCCATTCTCTTCTTTTTATTCCTTTGGAATGGGCTTTAGGCCCAAAAATAAGCTTTCATCCGGTCTCATAGGCTTAGGTTACTAATAGTTAAATTCCGTATTGGGCTTTTGAGCCCAATAACCAAGAGTGGGGCCCACAAAGCTCATTTAATCTTCATAAGTTAAAATCCACTAAAAACGGACTTGATTTGGCTTCTATGATCTTTTCTTCAAAACCTTATCGATTTTGTCGATTTTCGTGATCTTGAGCACACTTTTGGTCTTTTGACTTTGTCTTCGTCTCTTTCTTGGACTTTTCTTCAACATTTGACCGTGAAATCCCGTGTTTTCTTTCCTTTTGATATTTTGTACCTATTTCACACAAAAACACAAAATCACGCGTAATTCCGACTTTTACGATATTAAACACATGATTAGGTCTTGTTTTTCCTTGATTTTAATGGCAAAAGGATAAGTGTTTACACACTTATTACCCATCAATCATGTAATTCAAAAGAGTTAATGGCATTAAATTTCTTGTGAATAAAACAAACATTCTTTCAAAAAGGTGTCACTTGTTAATTAAGGAAATTTCAAATGTCTCCATCCACAGTCAACAACTCCCTGACGCATGGGGCGTTTCACTGTTCAAAGCAACAGAAAACCATACCTTTTTCAGAACATTAATGAGGAAGTTTGTGCCAAATGTTCAAAAGAAACCCTAAAAGATTTATAACTTATTCAAATGGTTTTAAAAACTTTTTACAAATCAGTTAAAGTTTTTATATAATCCCTAACAATTGGATTTCATTCTACGCTTACAAATCTTTTCATCCATAAACACACACAACCTTTCTCTCCTTCAAAACATACACAGAAACATAAATGGCTGAATCATCTTCCACCCCCAAGATCACCAAAATCACTCTTAAACCATCCATTCATGTTAACTATCCCATTGATGACATCTTCTTCAAACCAAACAACATCACCTTGCTTAAACCTGAATCCATTAAGTCTGTTCCTGGGGAACAAGTTTTGACTTATCTAACCAAAAGTGTTTTAAGGTATGCTTTATTTGAAGATCCTGGTATGATGTTTCAAAATGTGCTAATAGAATTTTGGTTTACAGCAGACGCTTCTAACAACAAGAAGTCCATTGAGTTTGATTCTACCAGGATGGGTATTCATGGTAGATTTGGGTTAAAATCACTTCAAAAAGTTTTGGGGTTAGATTATTTGGAAAACCCTAATGAGTATGAAGCAGTACCTGATGATTTTATGGTTGTTAAAAATTTCTTTAAAGAAATTGGGTATACTGAAGAAATTTCTGAAAAAGGGGGGTTAAAAAAGAGTGCTTTGCCACCAAGATGGAAATTATTGATGACCATACTCATCGAATGTTTGGGGGCGAAAAACTGGAGGCCTTGACCAGATCAACCAAAAAGATGCTATCATTTTATACTGTCTGGCCAAGGGGGTCAAAGCTGGTTTTGGGAGGATTATTTTTTAAGATCTCCATGCGAAGTTGGAGAAAAAGACTAGAGAGGTAAACGTTGTGTACACCAGATTTCTATCTCTCCTTTTTGTTGACCATCTTGGAAATGATTTTTCAAAAATAACTGGAGAGCAACTAATTTTTAAGACCTTTGATCTTACTCACTGGAACATTCCAGTCAGCACCATTGATCCTCCTCTTACACAACCCATGCTGGACATCTTCTCAACAGATGGTCTAGTAGTGTACAAAGCTCCCAATGACACTTCTCCAACTGGAGAAGGGGATCTACAAGGCAAAAAGCCTGGAGCTTCATCTGGACCTCGTCAGAAGCAAACGTCAATTAATACCAAGAAGGTTAGATGTGTGTCCAGAAAGAGGAAAACCCTCACACAATCTTCCTCAAAGAAGATTGATGATGATTCCTAAGGCCATCCTTTGAAGAAGACCAAGTCCCTGGCCAAGGACAAGAACCCCAGCCAGCCATCACCTTCAGTCTCTGCTGGAGGAGATATGCATAAAGAGGCCCAGCAAGCAACCCATATCTCAACTTCTTTAACAGAGAAGGGTGAATACGGAGCTCACCCTCGGCTCAGTAGTGTGGAGTCAGCATTGGTAAGTACTTTCATCCTGAATACAAGTCATACTTCATTACCAATTCCTATCACTTGTCACTCTGAGTCTGCATTAGGGAATGATGTGTCAGCAAATCCAACAGCTGATACTGACCCTGGCCTATCTGTTTCTAATGATGTAGCTCCCCCATAACAGGGTTCTACTGAAGGAACCAAAAACATTATCATTGATCTAAATTTATCAGGGACTCTTTCTCAGGATCCATCAGGTCAAACCAACCCTGGTGGTGAAGGGCTTGAAATTGATCCACACACTCATGCTGATGCTCCAAAGATTCCTAAGGAAGTGCATCTCACCACTAGAGCCAAGGTAGGACACTTGCCTACTTTTGTTATCAGTATGTCTGGAGATGATCTGGAGAAAGAACTAGGGTTCAATGAGAGAATTCCAGTCAATCTAGATGACAGTGATGAAGAACCTGCTTATGAAACACCATTGCCACTTTCACCCAGAGCTGAGCAAGTAAAAGAATTAACCAATCAAGTGTTGATTTTTCAATCACAGGTTTCCAGACTGAAGGAAGAAAAGGTGCTTGCCAACAACGAAATCTCAACTATCAAAGCAAGACCACATCCTCCTTCTACTAAACAAATTAAGGATGTCCTCATTGTTGCATTGAAGCTATTAGTCCAAGATGTGGCCACCACCACTTCCCTAAGCAAGAGATGTCCTCTCTAATGGAATCCATCAACGGTGCTTCCATGGAGTTTCCCCTAGAATTCACACCAGTTCCTGGCCAAGTTAATACCTTGTGTGATTCTGTGTCCAAGATCAAAGATAGTGTGGCGTTGCTGGAGAAACAAAAGATGACCATTTCTGAAGAGGTTCAGCAGAAGCTAAATGCCCTTGAAACTGTTCCAGCCATGCTGGCAAAGGTAACTACCACTCTTGATCATCTTTGTGGCTTCTTCCCTGTTGAAAGGTCATCAGAAGCTGTTGGGCAGTCTTCTGCTGAGGGGGAGAAAAACACAATCCAGCATCTCTTTCATAAACATGCCCAAAAGAAGGCTCAGAAACAATCCATTTAGTCACCCATCACTGAAAAGAGCCCAGCAAAGGGTAAGGGGGGTCATCAGCCAAAGATGATGATATGCAAGGTTCACCTCCCTTAATTCCCAAAAACAAAGATCTTACTCTAAATGGTCAGTTGATCAGCGCTAGAGTGGCCACTCAGGAAGAACCTGGCAAGTTATACAAGCTTCAGCAAGAAGAAAAGCTAAGAGATCTGAAGCTAAGCTTGTATGAGCAAATCGGAAGAGTTGAAATAGAAAGTGTCTTCAAGAAGAAAGTGTTATATGAAAAGTTTTGTATAACAAGACTCAACAGAAGAAACATCTCACCAATCACCAATGTTGATATGTTGACCAACAAAGGTGACATCCATCTCAAGTTCTATAGAGGTGATGGAACTGATGAGATACTTGAAAACTTTCAAGGAAAAGAACTTTCTTATACTGAAGGGATGGAAATGAGTGTGATAACTGAGAAAAGGAAATCCAAGAGATGGGATGAAGTTCGCACCAGAATCGAGCACTATATGAGAAATCATGAAAGCCTAGGTGAAATTCTAAACATCAACACTCAAGCTTCTCTGGAAGATCAAGATCCAATCCTAGAGCTGAACAAAAGGGCAAATATGATACAACCTGAAGTTGGTGACATCTTTGTCACTACAAAGAAATACAAAGGCCTTGTTCAGTTTCAAAATCATCTCCCTGGTCATGTACTAGACGAACCAGAACTAGGAATGATTATGTTCAATCATCAAGAACGTCAAGACTTTGTGGGCATAAGTGATCTTGATGAAATGAACAATGAACTTCTCTTGAATGTTCAAAGGATCTTTTACTTTCTTCATGGTGGTCCAGGACTTACTGATGCTGCTAAAACCTTTAGCATGTGCTTGCTTGCTATATTGGACCACAGAAACTCAGATCCATTAACTCAGACTTCCATCATAGAAGAACTTAGGCCTAAGGAGAAGTGAATAATCATTTGTAATATTTTGTTGTAATTTGTAATGTTATTAAATAAATGATTATCTGATGTTTATAAGTTATTAATTGTTCAGTGCAAGTAAGAAGAAGTTGTTATGCTCACTTACTACTGACATTAGACTTAGGATATTTGTATATCCAAATAGGGGGAGATTGTTGGGTCAGTATTTACTGACCCTGAAGCAACTCTAGGATTTGAATATAAAATCCCCCTAAGTGTTTCATGCTCAGCAGTAAGGCCAGTCTGCTGATGGATGACCAGAGGAACAAAGTTCCTATTGAAGACTTTAAAGCTGAAGAAAGTTCAGCACTCCCCTTCCAGTGAACTTAGAAGACAAAGGAGTCTTTGCTTCAAATACTAGGCGGTCTAGTTGCTGAAGAACAAGGACTGAAGAAGGGCTTTCAGTTCAGTTTGGCTTGACAATACCAAACTGAATGATGTCGATCTCCTCTAGGATACTGAAGACTCTTCAGTATTCTGATGGCTTGCATCAGGCGGGAAAAGATAACTTTAAGTTCAAAGTAGGTTCCTTGTATAACTTAGATATAAGTACAACCTTTATCTTTTCTAGAATAGTTTATTAAGTACTTTGTACTGTTTATCCAGCATGGGCATCAACCAGCCACTGGATAAACTGATGCATTGGTACATTCAAAATGCAAACCCTAATTTACACTTCCTATATAAAGGAGTGTACATTAGGAGAGAAAGGCAACCAATACAAGAGCTTAAACTCTGGAAAACCTTTCTCTCTCGATACCAACTAAACCATATAGCTAAAGTTGCATATGAGCGTTTAGATTGGAGCTTAGAGTTTAACTTTGGTTAAACGTTTAAGTAGAGAAGATCAAACCCCATTGTCATTCAACCACTTTGTTATTCCGCAAACAAAGTGGGTTATAGATTCTTTATTTGATTCTAATAAAAGTCTATACGTTGAAAAGTATATTGGTATTGTTGTTTTAATCTTTCATAGTTCTTATCTTATGTTAAAACAACACACTTGAGTCAAAGTAATAGTTATCACTTAAGGTAATAATAAGTAATATCGAATTATCAGGGACCAACATTGAGTTTTTGGTCAAACTTTGTACAAAAGTGGCAAATTCGCTTAATTCTTATTTCTAGATTATTTTAATAGTCAACAATTTTTTTTAGTTAATCTCATTTTTCTAGCTTGTAATTGCATTCCTAGCTCAGTTTTCAAATTGGTTAAGTCTTTGTTAGGAAATCAACTTATTTTTATTTTACAAAAGTGCTTATTCGCTTATTCTACTTTTCCTAGTTAGCTTTTTGGATTTTTCTTTGTTGCTTTATCTTAGATAGCTTATTTCTTAGCTTTAAAAAAACAGATCTTGTAGTGTCCTAAAACCCTACAACGACTATTTTGTCTTTTAGTGATTTTTTGTTTTTGCTCATTTCGAGCTTAATAGTTAATCTTTTTGAAAACTTCTTTTTTCAATATTCTTATAAGTCCAAATAATTGAGGTCTCCCAAAAAGTAGGCAATAAGCTTAAGATTTTAGCTTATTGGGCTTATTAGGCCTAATAAGGTAACTTATAGCTTATTTTTTGGCTTATTGGCTTGGATTCAGCTTTTAGGCCTTTGAAAAATTGTGTTCAGAATATGGTTTTTAGTCCAAGTAGTGTTTTATTTTTTTAAATTTCAAATTTTTTTATTTTGGGCCCATTTTAGCCGATTAAGCTTGTTGATTTTACTTTTCGCCCATTTTAAGGCCCAAATCACTTTTTTATTTTTATTTTTAATTTCATATTGTCTTAATTAGTTAAAATAAATTAGTTTGCAAGTTATTAGAATTTTTTATAATTTTGAATATTTTAATATTATTTTTGTCTCGATTTGTGTGCCCATGTAATTCGTAATTTTAATCCTTCGTAGTGTAGTTTCATCTTTTTTTTATAAACCTCTGTTTTCCAAGAACGTAAACTAATCAAAAAACGTATATTGGTCAAATACCACACCTCCCCGAGGAACGAATTCGTCAGTTTTTAAATTCGTTAACGGTTTTACTAAATCGTTAATCCATGGAATTTATATACTAGACCCTATTCTATCAACTATCATGGCCATTATTCGAAATGTTCTTAGTCTTGCATTATCTCAGAGTTGGCTTATTCACCACTTTGATGTAAGAATGCATTTCTTAATGGGGATCTTTCTAAGACTGTTTATATGTACCAGCCACCTGGGTTTGTGGATCCTGTATTTCCACATCATGTTTGCCGATTGAAACAAGCTTTGTATGGTTTGAAACAGGCTCCTCGTGCTTGGTTTCAATGGTTTACAGGATATGCACTTCGAGTTGGATTATCTTCGACATGATGTGACTCGTCACTATTTATATATCAACATGGTTCTAAGGTTGCATGTTTATTGATATAAGTTGATGATATTGTTTTGACAGATTCATCTACATATTTACTTTAGCTATTATCTCTTCTCTACATAAGGAGTTTGATATGACTGACTTGGGGGTTCTTAGTTATCTTTTTTAAGTATTTTGGTTACTCGTAACTCTACAGGCATGTTTCTTTCTTAAAAGAAGTATGTAATGGACCTTCTTTGTAAAGTCCGCTTTTTGAGAATACGATTTTTGGTCATTTATGTCATTTTAAAAATCTGAAATTCCCTTCTGAAAATTTGATTTCATTTCATTTCTGTAAATTCATTTCATTTCTCAAAGTTTAAAATGTGCATTTAGTTATTTAAATAAGTTTAAAATAATTAAACTTTATGTTATAAAATCTTTATAAAATAATAAGGATATAATATATAGTTATATATATATATATATATATATATATATATATATATATATATATATATATATATATATATATATATATATATATATAGTTTTCATAAAAATATTAAATATGGACGAATTTTAATCGACTAAATAATTTTATATTGTTTTGTTACTTAATTTATTAAAAGCCTTAAAAATGGAATTAAGTGTAAGACTTTTGGTGTTTATCTAGCATATCTTTAAAAAGGCAAGAAAATTGTTCATTCTCATCCCAATAAATTTTAGCCGTGTGTTTTTGAATCAAGACAAGGAAAATAATTTGTTTTAATTACAAATATTATGTTTAGTTGGAAACTAAATAAAACATAATAAACATGTTCCCCTACATTGTAAAACTTTCCCTAAATCACAAAAAATCAGCCCCATATCACTTTAGGCCGTGTATTATGTTGTTCATATCACAAAAACTCCATTGTTGAATTCTCAAGGTTTTCTCTCTACATCTCCATTGTAGAAACCTTGGTTTTTAGGCCTATTTTGGTGATTTCTTCCATCCTTTTCCTTACTTGTGTTTTTGGTTTCTTGGTGATTATCATCATTGCATATTCATCTCATATAAGCTATTATGATCCTTGTATCACCTCCATGGTTTTTATTTTGTTAGTTTTCTTATGTACATGATTTCTAGGGTTTATAAACCCTAAAAACATTTTTATGATGATTGATAAATTAAAAACTCCTTTCATTATTTAGATCAATGTTAATAAGCCCTAAATATGTTCTAAATAAGCTATTACATGGTTTCTATAAAGATCTAGACATCTTATAATGATCTAGATGGGTGAAACATGAGTTACAAAACAAGGGTTTTGGGCCGATCAAAAAAAGAGTCATCTTGTAACCACCATAAAATGAGTTTTACAATAGCTTTGAACATGAATCTAGTGTCTTTGATCATCTAATCTGAGTCTAATTTTTTAATACGTCCTCCATTTATTTTTAAGAACATTTTATGGTCGGATTATTACTGTTTTTCCATAAGGTGTCAAATCTGATTTTTATGACTAAAAATGTCATGTTCACCATAAATGCCATAAACCTTTAATATTACGAATTAAGTTAAGCCAATTCAGGGGGATGATCTTCATATGTAGGGACATCTCCTTGATTTTTCCTAATGTTTTTGAAGTTGTTTAAGTGGGTCAAAATTGTTACAACATTATGTATGTTTTGACTAGACTGTTTTTGGGCTAGGTTCGGCTTATTGGGTCATATCTTGGGTTGGGTAACCATTAGGCTTAAGCCCTCTTACAGAGGCCTTATTGACCCATAAGTCTACCTCTGTGAATTTTATGGGTATTTATGGTAAGTATATTATGAGTAGTTAAGTAGTGAATCATACCTTAATTACCGGTAAATCTTTTATATAAGGAAACTCTTATTTTTGGAAAGTCAATCACATATTTTTTGAAACTTGCATTTTTATATATATGATCAGTATGTATGAGATATTTATATGTATATTGTAGCCTTGGTGACACGGGACTAGGGTTCGTTTCATTTTGTGTTGCTCTTTGTTTGGTTTGCGTTAAGGTACGTATATTCGGTTCTTTTAGTAAGAACACTTCCTTCGTTCTTTTGTAACTCTTCTTTTTGATAAATTCCTAAGATTTTGATATGTTTCCTACACATTTACTTGTTGTTTTGGTATGATCCTTGACTTCCTTCGATTGATCATGATCCATTTGTTTGGTATGCCTTCTTATGTTTCCTTTTGATCTAACATGATACATGCTTTGATATGACCTTTTGTTATGAACCTTTATGCCCGAGCCATTTTTTTTAGTCATGTAGGTACCATGACCATGTCCTCTGATGCAACGGTGGCATGACACCATCTGAGGCGGTGTGATTAGTCCTTGGCGTTCCCTTTTAATCTAATATGCTACATGCTTTGATATGAACTTTTGATATGAACCTTTATGCTCGAGCCATTTTGTTTTCTAGTCACGGAGGTACCATTACCATGTCATCCGATGCACCGGTGGCATGACACCATCTGAGGTAGTGTGACTAGTCCACGACGTCCCCTTTTGATGGTCATTTTGCTATAATTTGTGAGTGTGTATGCTATTCATGAGCTGGTGTACGTGTTGTTCTGTTTTACATGGGGTGTATGGATGCATCCAAGGCTTTTGGTAAGAATGATTTTATTTGATGTGATTGGTTCGTGTGTGCTATACACCTCATATCGCTTTTGGTACATTAGGTTGGCTGCCTATGTACATTTTTGGGAGAACCCGTGCAACTGCATGTGATATATGTGTGATATGAAATATGATATTTGGGCTCGTGGGCATTTCGATACCTTTCATTCACCTTCTCTTATGATTCATATATTCATTCTTTTGTTCATATATTGTTGACATTCACAGCTTTCGTTACCTCTATTTACTTTCAGTTTTATTTGTTATATTCGTTCACTGGGAAATCACTCAGCCGTGTTTATTTTCAATGCGGAAGGTATTAAGCTTGAAGCGGGGCATTTAGAGCGGATTGTGTGTGTGTGTGTGTCTAGAGTTACCCAAGTCTAATAAATTACTGATTAAATTTATGATTTCAGTACTTTGCACTTTGGAACCCATTGTTTTGGGGATTTTCATTATTAAGATATTACTTTGCATATTTTGATGATTTAATAAAAGTTTAAATTTAGCCCTTTTAAAATATGATGTATCTGATGTGACACCATAGTAGTATCACTTTGTCTCTTTTCGGAGCGGGTGTTACATTCTTGATCGAGCATAGATGGCTTCTTGCAATCCTACTCGGACTCCGGTTGATACAAAATCTAAGCTTGATGTTGACGGGGATCCTGTATCTGGTCTTACATTATATAGCAGCCTTGTAGGTTGTTTACAGTATCTGACATTTACTCATTATGATATCTCTTATGCTCTAAAACAAGTTGGTCTCTATATGCATGACACGTGGTCGGAGAAAATTCGGTCAATCTTTGAGTTAAACGTCTCACCCGACTTTGTACCACGTCACATTGGGTTTGTCGTTTAGTGGGCTTTCCCCAACGATAATAGTCGTCGGGGAAAAGACCCCCGCCCGATCCTGGTTTTGTTGTAGTGTAGGTTTGACTTTGGGCTTCAACTCTATACATCATCCACTCGTCTCTTGTGGCTTATATCGATGCATATTGGGCGGGTTGTCCTACTACTATGCGTTCTACTTCAGGTTATTGTGTCTTCTTCGGGGATAATCTACTTTCATAATCATCCAAGCGGCAACACACTATCTCTAGGTCAAGTGTCGAGGCCGAATATCGAGGTGGTGCTAATGGAGTTGTTGGAACTGCATGGCTCCGTAATCTTCTTCGTGAACTTCATATGCCACTATTATCTGCTACTCTTGTTTATTGTGACAACATCAGTGCTGTTTATTAAACTGCCAAACCTGTTCAGCATCAGCGTATCAAACATATTGAGATTGACATACATTTAATTCATGATATGGTTGCTCGTGGCCATGTTCGTGTTCTTTATCTGTCATCTCGTTACCAATATGCTGATATTCACCAAAGGGTTGTCATCTGCTTTATTTGAAGAATTTTGTTCCGGTTTGAACGTTCAGTATTCTTCCGCTCCTACTCAGGGAGAGTATTAGACATTACTTTGTTAGTGATTATGGGCTTTAATTTGTTAAGTTTGTTATGCTTAGCCCATCTATGTAGGTTATAAAATAATCTTAAAATATGTTCATTGAATGAAGTAGTGCAACCAATTATACTTCCAATAAAATCTAGCTTGAGAAACCACATTGTTCGAGCAGAACTGTTACGAAGTATAGGAAGAAAAAATCACATTGTAGAATTAAATAGGCGACTCTTGATGAAAACATCATTTAGTTGTATATATGCTTGAAAATCATTTTTTTTTTTGTAAATGATTCTTTAAATGTTTAACGGCATGTTAAGGCCCCAAAGTTTTGTGTTCGATGCATCAATTTTCACTCAACCTCTAAGAACCCAAGCCAAGAACGGCCCATTTGGATGAATATTGATACATGCATACTGTTTATGGGCTATGTGCATACTGTTTATAGGCTATGTGTCAACTATTTCAACACTATCAACATACACTATATATGTAAAAAAATGATTATATAACATGTACAACTACAAGTCCATGAATATATATGGGGTTAATATACAAAGAAGTTACTAAACTTTCTAAGAAATTTCTCCTAAGGTAACAAACGTTTATTTTGTGTTTCTAAGTTACTAAATTTTACTAAACTATACATCACTATAATTTAGTGTTAATTTGAGTAACCTGAATGCATGTTTTTTTGATAAGTTAAGTAACATAAATGTCTTGTTCTTTCATGTTAAGTAACATAAATATCACGTTTTTGATAAGTGGGTAACTTAATCAACCGGTCATATGATCATTAGTAACTTAGAAACACAAAATAAACGTTCGTTACCTTACAACAAATTTCTTGGAAAGTTTAGTAACTCCTTTGTATATTAACCTAATATATATATGTATTATGAACGTGTTGGAAAATTGACAGGTGAGAGAAAAGGGGATGCATGAGATATATTTGATCGATCGTGGCAGCTTTTATTACATTTCGTACCGACCATTTTCCAGACTTAGGTGTCCCAACTAATCCCTACCAGAAGATGCCGTGAATACTACAAAAGAAAGAAGTAACAATGTTTTCTATCTTGCTATAAAGCCGTACTTAGGGACGGAGCTAGGGGGTTTCCGCGGGTGCCCGTGACCTCTATGAATTTTTTCTGTGTAGTGTTAATTTGTGAAGAAAACATCGTTTTTTTCAAAATACATCTTAAATGCACTCAGTCAATCAGAATATGTTTCTACCTTTCGTTTTAATTCATTTTTCACATATGTTATATTACGATTCAAAAATTTGTGCACCCGATTATATTTTCTCCTGACTTCTTCCCTGGCTATACTAATGAATGTATTATATGTTATAGTTTGATATGCATTCGGTCTAATATTATACAATGTGTACCATATTTACTCGATTTTAACTGTGAGATCATCATGTCTAGTTAAGTTAACATTACTGGTACTAGCATAGTACCCGCGCAATGCAGCGACAGGTAATAAGTGACTATTTTTTAGCAATCAATTTAACGTTAAAATGTAAAAAAGTTAGAATTAAAATAAATAAAATCACTAAAAATGAAAAAAAAAACAAAAAATTTGTAAATATATCAAAATGGATGTTGAATTAAAGAGAACAAAATTTTTAAAAGTATGATGAAATTAGATTACGAAAAAATAAATGTGTTAAAAGATATTACAATTTAAAAATAAAAATAGTTTTTAATAAATTGTTAAGAAGTTGTTACAAAAGTTTGTTACAAAATAAATAGATGGTCAAGATTTGAAATTAGGTTTGGATTAAAAATGATCCAATGGTTAAGTTGTTAATATGTTTATCTTAATTTTTGGTTTGGAGTTAAGTTTGAAATTAGAATGTGTATAATATAAATATAGATATACAATGTGTATACAAGTAGATCTGCTTCTAATATGACTTTGAGTCGAGCTTGTGTAATTACTTATTTATCTTGTTGTGTGGAAAATGACTGTTCCATTATGTTGATACGGTATAATCCTACATATAAGTACATGTTTGGTGCTAGGTTCAGGTTAATTATGTAAAATGTCACACATGTCATGTCAAACTTGTTGGGTTTACCAATTATAGATTATTCCTCTTTGTTAATACAGCATTTTCAGAACTTGAATGCATTTTTTGTGAATAGAGACTTTATGCATTAAAAAGTTTACTAGATAGATTATCATTAAACAAAAAAGTAATCAAATAGAGCTAATTAGTCTGATTACATTCTACAAAAAGAACTTGTAATAAAGGACTTGAACAAAAAGGAAAAAGAAACGAAAATGAAATTAGAAGCAGGTACATAAAAAAGGAAAAAGAGGAGTTACTGCATTGGTTTCATCCATACATACTGCAGCAGCAGATGGCAGATTGGTACTATCACCAAAGTACTACACAGCAAAAATCTATCATACAGAATCACAACAGTTGCCCAACACCTAAATGGGTCCCCTCTATTTCCCTTTATACCCCTTATCAACACTTCTACTTTTTCTTTGGGATTTTTCCAACTTCTCGACTTGTTTACGAATCTTAGGTCGAGACATGTAACGGGTACCCAACATTGCTCATGTGGTGTTGAAGAATGTTGCGCCTTTGTTTTTGGTTTTCTTGGTATTTATGTACTAATTTTTTTAGGGTTAAAATGTTATTTAGTGAAAATGTATGGAATTTGTTCCTCCAAATTGTTGGGCAGCATCCAATGTTGTTTGTCGACAAAATTGATAAATCCAATACATGTCACATTCCTCAGATCTTATCCTTGGTGTTGGTGGTACCTCATCTGGCTGAAATTGATGTTCTGTTACAAATACACAGTACTAGCCACAATTATTTTCATGATAATTACAAATAATGTCATTCAAGAACAGAAAATAAGAACTAGAGGGTGAAAACAATTATGAGGAATTTGATTTGTAAACATATGCAAACAAAAAATAAATTTGACAGCAAGAACTATATTCTAAAAGCTAAAGAACATGAGATCATAAAAACCAAAATGATAACGTCTTGTAAAAGAAAGAATCTAAAACATATCTAAGAATTGAAAGCTGGTTAGGAAGTAACTAAAATGAGTTTGGTTTGATTGTAATTAAAGTCAAAATATTGGACCACAATCTCTTCTATCTATCCGGCCTGCAATTTCTCTATTTGCCTTCACACTCACATCACCTTTTCAACATTTTTGCCACGTGAATTGTTAACAGATTGATGTTAGTTTTCAGTACTAATTTTTGGATTAGGTATCTAAATGAAGAAAGAAACTACTAGTATATTAATTGTAGAATTCTAATTGACCTTAATTTTTCTCAAGTCTATTTTAATTCATTATATTTGGAACAAATGAGAAAAAGATTATAAATTGTATTTATTTGATACAGTAACATTGAGCAATGCTAAATCTTCCTACTATATCCTACTACTTATCCTCCTACACACATCAAATTAAAACATGTGTAATCCACTCATTCTCTTTCTTAATTTCATCTATTGATCATTCCATTTGTGAACATCATATAAGTAGGAGGATATGTAGGCACATGAAATAGGAGGATAAATCATTTTCCAGTAACATTTACTTTGTAAATCTAGGGACCATTTAAGGTGCATTTATTGGAAATTGACTTTAACAAGTGACAAAAAGCACTCATGTTTAGACCATACGTAATTTATCTACAAAAAGATTGTTCAATTATGTTGGTCCTTTTAAATCTTAGTTTCTTTTGCCATTAATTTGTTTTATTTATGTTGGTTTGTTTTGCATAAACATGTAAGACTTCAAATGAAATAATATCATCCTAATTATGGATCTTAGCAAGTTATGTAGTAAAAAAAATATTTAGCCCTAAAAACTATGATGAGTCAGTACTACGTAGCATTCATGAACTTTGGCAATGTGCATGTACTGAACTTCATATAGACATACGATTATAATACTAGTATCAAGTTAACACAGTTAAGAGGGTTTTGACTAGTCTAAGTAAGATTAATTAAATAGATAAAAATATATGCTTCATTTGAGGAGGCAACAAAATCATTACTGACGGCTATCACATTTTTTAACTTCAAATTATGCAAGCAACTGGAAGACTCTCTTCTAAAAAACCATCCATGAGTGTTATTTTATTGAAAGATTCTCTAAATCAATAAATATTATGAATAATAAACTTATCCTTTTAATCTCTTAAAACTTGACTCTAATTCAAAACCTAAAAGACTAATTGATCAAATGGATCAGAAGACAAATTGATCAATGGTTAAGAAAACAATAAAGATAGTATCTATCTTTTCTTTTCTTTTTTTTTTTTTTTTTTTTTTTTTTTTTAGAACGGCAATTTTTACAACTCACACCAACTATCTCATAATTTCTATCTCACATGTCTCCACCGAGACTTGAACCCACAACCTTAAGGTTAGAGGGCCACACACATACCGCTAGACCAAGAGACCTTTGGTAATAAAGATAATATCTAAGACTAAAAATATACTGATATTTAAAAAAAACATACAATGTTGACCCTTATTACAGGAAGTGGAAGTATATGTAATAGTATAAAATATTTAAAGAAAAATACTAGAATCACATAGATTTTATATAACAACTTTCATATAATGATGTAAAGTGATTTGGATCAATTGTTACCTTTCTTCTTCATTATTGCTAAGGATATCAAAGTTCAAAACTAATGTATTACTGAACACATATTATTTTATGGGGTTGGCTAACATCTGCTCTCAAGCACATACATAGTAAAATATAATAATTAAACTCAAACTTTCCAATTAAATCAAGAAATACATTCAATGCATATTAACTAAAGTTTTGAAGTAGTATATTTACATGTACTTTATGGCTTAATCAACACAAATTTGCGTTTTATATGTGTAAAAAAATGGTAAATGTGAGTTTATCATACATTATTTTTGAGTTAGATCTTGACACAACGATGATGCTTGTATATAATTTAGATCTAAAATTAGGGTTTTTCTATTATGTGTCCCAGGGGCACATGATAAGAAGATAAAATGTACATAAAAAGTACACAGGGTCCCACAGAAAAGTATACAAGAATCCGTAAAATGTGAATCCCTGTGTACTTTTCTGTGGGACCCGATATACATTTTACCTTCTTATCATGTGCCCCTAGGGCACAAGATAGAAAAACCCCTAAAATTAATACCAATGTGGAACATATAGTAGCGTACCATGTTGTTGGAATTGGAGTAATATTGGTAGTGGGGTTGACTAGTAGTACCCTGGCTCGAACTATCTGGTGTGGATGGCTCAGATTCATCTGGACATTCAAGGTTCACCCCGAACAGTCTCACCCTCCTTGGGGTGTTCCCACTAGCAGTAGCCACCATTTCTCTTTGCTGGTTATTGTTTTCCACATTATCATTTATACCTCCTGGATTCCCCATTCACATTATTATCTTTACAGAACATGTTAAAGTTTTCACCACAATTCAAGTTTCTCATAAATTTAATATAAATATTTCACTTATTTTGTTATGGTTACAATTTCCAAAAGTAATGATACATTATTGTAATCCAAAAATAAACATTCATGTGCGACTTGAAGATAAAGTGTAAAATTAAATTCGAAGATAGACGAGTCTACAAGTCTACAGATAATAAAGAAAAATTAAATGCACGTAATGATGTGAAATAGTGTATAAATTTCTTCCCATCCTATAAATGCATAAAAAACTTAGAAACCCTTATGCTAAAAAAGATGAAATAATATCCTGGAATTTGTACAACCTGATGCGGTTTTTACTTAAAAAAGATAAAAGAGTAATTATGTGATGAACTCCAAAAATTTGGTGGGGAAGTGTGACAATCCTACCATAATAAGAGAATTGTTAGAACCACATAATATTTACAAAGAAACTTCCACACAATGATGTGGCAAAGCATTTGGACCAATTATTGCTTTTCCTCTCCACTAACTATTTGTTTCATGACAAATCATATTGAGACATCTCATTTTGTGGAAATTCTTTTGTAAATATTATGTGAATGTATCACTCCTCCCATAATAATAGTAACAAATTTATATGAAAATGCACACGTATACTGTAAAGTTTAAAAGAAATGGAAAAACAAATTATAAAAATAGTAATTTAATACCTGCATGAATACAGTCAGGTTGGTATGGACTATGAAGAGATAAAGGTAGGTGGCGTTGTGGATAATTATACTGCGCATCACAGTAAACCCTAGTGGTCCACCCACTAACTTGCGCACCACCGCTAGCCACTGGAGCCACCGTTGGCCGTCGTCTCCAACCAATAAACAACCTATCACTCTCATACCTATGACGTTCAAACAAAACAACATCACCAGCATCCAAACGTTTTTCCTTAACATAACGACTCCATCCTTTAGTCAACACGTAGCTTTGACTACTGTTCCAATATGAATACCTAAACCTCCATGGTTTACCAGTTTCATCTTCAAAGCTTAGCAACAAGCCCTTTTGGGTGTCAGATGATGAGTCGCCATTATTAGCTAGTGGGAAGTATTTTTCAGCATGCTGTTTAGGAATGACAAGACGGTTGAGCTTGCCTACGTCGCTAGGAGTCAAAGGTTTTTCAAACATGGGTTCTTTAGGATATTGGTCGGGAGATGAATCTTGGTTGTGGTTTATGGAGGTGAAATGAGGTGTTTTGGAAGTAGAGTCCATGATAGGGTATTGGTGGTATGGATGCTGATGTTGTTGTGTTGTCCACCAAAGTGTTTCTGGTAGGTTAGAAGAGAAATGAGTTAGAGACATCTTGTTGTGTGTGTTTTGTGGGGGCAATAAATGATTGTGTGAGAGAGAGAGGGAGGGAGAATAGAGGCGTGAGGAATATTGGTTTTGATGTGGAGACTATTTGAGATAGATATGTATATGTAGTTGAAACTTGGGATGGGGTGGTGCTCTTTTTATAGCGGAGTATTTATTTTTCGTTCTGTAAGAGATGCAAAATAAGAATGGTAATTATCTCAATTTGCTACATTCATAAACAAATCATAAACAAATATCTATAAAGAGAAGATCACATATATTTATTGGTGGTTTTTTTATCATTTTTTTGTCTTCTAATTGATTAATCAAACAAAACATATCAGCTCCTCTTTATGAATTTTTGTTTATGAATGTAACATATTCCCTCAAAATACTTATAATATCTGTTAAAGTCGCTCGTTGTTCTTGAACAACTCAACAAAACAAAGAGGGTGTTTGGAATTGTTGCTATTTACTTATGCATATATTTTCTTTTTGGATGTAAAATTGCTCTTCAAGAAAATTGTAATACTTATACCTTTTAATAATAACAAATTTTTAAAAACTCGCACTCTGTTGTTTTAGGTTTTTAAGCAAAATGTCATATCTGTAAAACCCGCATTAAAAACCTATGAACAGTACACGTGAACAGTAACTTACGAAAACACGATAAAATTTAAACTTTCCATTTATAATATTAATACACGTGTCACGACAATAAATAACGAACAATCATGAATATTATAAATGTGACACGATCACGAATACCAAAATCACGAATATTAAATCACGAGCATACACGACTTATTATTTAGACACGGAAAAGTTACGGGTTCCCTTATTGGGCTCCCATATGCCGCGGCTATAACAAAGAAAGGAAGGAAATATGGGCTTTGGCCCATAACCCAATTCTAAATAATAAAATACACGAAAACATAATCATACTTTAGGTTTTCTAGTAAAGTTTTCCCTGCCTCTTTGTCTCACCATTGCCGCCGGCCATATACAAACAACAAGGAAGATTCAGACGATTTTCGTTATTGATTTTGTGTTCGTGATCATTCTCTTTTTCTTCTCACGCATTCGGTATAAATCAAACATTTTCCTTTTTATTTAATTCTTTTGATTTCATGTTATAATTTAATTAATCATCAAGAATAAAAACAAAACATGTAATAGATTAATTAAATTCATGGTTCGGGTTTGGTTTGTGTATGGTTGTGGTTCGACCGAGACACCGAGACCCTATATGGGGCTCGGCTTGCTTTTCTTCACCACCACCGAGACCCCCAAGGGGCTCGACTTGGTGTGGTTTGGCTCGGCGCAACAAGAAACCCCCGACCAAGGGTCGAGGTGTGTTTGTTATTCGGTTTATGTGCACCGAGGCACCACCGAGACCTCCAAAGGGGCTCGGTTGGGTTTTGTTGTTCGGACCCGAGACCAAAGGGACCCCGACATTAGGTCGGGGTATGTTTACATTGTTGGTTGATTTAATTAGTGTCAATCGAGACCCCTCCAAGGTCTCGGTGGGACTTTTGTATGGCTTATTTGGTTCAGCTTATTTAAAACACGGGCTCGGGATTCGGGTTTTTCATGAAAACTATTTTTATAAGTCATGTTATATTAAACTTTAGGTTAATTAATTTATTAAACTAATTCATGTATAACCTAAGATATTTTTACTTAGTTATTTAATTAAAACATGTATTTTAATTAAAATCATATAATGTATAGTTTAATTAAATTAACCAGTTATTTAATTAATATACTATAACCAAGACTTGTATTGTACTAATTAAACTTTAATTATTATTTGTAATCCAGCTTATTTCTAAATATGGAAACTTATTATTTTTGGAAACTTTCTATTTTTAGAAACTTACTATTTATGGAAACCTGCTATTTTTAGAAAATTACTTAGTATTACAATACAAGTATTATAATATACTATTACATGATTAATACTTAACAGAACATCAGAATAACTACAGTTAACACACTAAACAATAAAACATGACAGAATACGTATAACAAGCTAATAACACACGGAACCAGTAAAACACATGTAATTTAGACAACTCATACACGTCCATATTTCTTATATAGTGTTATCCGTCGAGGCGGATTAGTCTTCATCGTTTTAGTTAGCTTCTACTAGACATAAGGTACGGATTTCCCGTCCTTCAGGAAGGACAATCTCTTCCTTCATTAGGATTTCCCGTATGCAGCCAACTATTTTCCTTAGTAGTTACAGATTAAATGCTTATGTTTATTAGTTACCTAGCCATATACATGCATGACCAGTTTCACCTAGTTATGGAGGTACCATAACCATAACACTAGAGGCACTAGTATTATGACTTCACCACGACGGAGTGATGGCTCATGGCGTCCCTTTTCAGTTATTTGGCCATTATATTATTATATTATCATGTGGGGCGTATGGGTGCATCATAGTTACATGTTTCAGTCCGAATTTCATGGTGAATGTGGTGTGTGCCTTGCATCCTTCACAAGGAGCTGATGCCTCCTACACACTTACCAATTAAATTAGAGGCATCCCCTCTAATTTGCATGACGAGGTCACCCCTCCAAGTATTCATACACGTTGTTCACCTCATGACATATATTGGCTATTATAGTACATTAACTAATACAGATTTTCATAAGTAACATAAGCTATGTTTTCAGAACTAAAACCAGTTAACATGACAGACAACTAGGTATTCCATGACTTATTCTTTTCCGCTGCCATTCATGCTTTATACTCTTTATATGCTTCCATATTCTATGTTTTCCATGCTTTATTGTATATCCGTGCACTGAGCGTTATGCTCAGCTGTCTACTTTTCCATGTTCCCAAACGGTAGGTACCCAAGGACGCAAGTAGGAACTCTAGAGTATGTGCATTCGGATTGGAAGCTATTCGGCCTCTTTTACCTTATGCGTTTATTCCTACGTTATCATACTTTACTTCTTTTGGACATTGTTTAGTCCTTTCCATTTACAGTACTTATATTGCTTGTGTGTGAGTTACTAGACTACCGATGTTTGACTCCGATATTTCTATTTATGGTCATGAATGTTTAAACATTTACCTTGCATGCTTTGATGACACGCCATAATTTACTATAGCATTCTATCCTATTAAATGGGGTGTTACAAATATGGTATCAAAGACAAGGTTTCGACCTGTAGCTCTGTAAAAACATGACTTGCGACTTACGTATAGTCACCAGTGTCTTCCTAGAACTGACAGTTGGTTTTCATGCATTCATATCATTGTAGCAGGTTTATGAATAAGTAATGGTTGGTACAGGACTGGCCCTATTTAGTCGCATGTGCTTTTATCAAAACTTTTAACTTTAGGACCGACCCATTGGCGTCCCCGTGCCATGTCTTTAGTTTTGAGTGAACTGACCATAGGCGTTCACTCCCGTTCATATAAAAGTTTTATAAACCGCATCATGCATTTTTTTACATTATTTCATGCATTATAAACTACTTCTTTGATTAATACATTGTTCATGCATTTTTATGTTACCTCATTTCAGATTTATGATTTATGTTTCATTTTGTTGTTTTAAACTGTCAGATGGTGAACTCACGCAATACTCCAAATTCGGCAACAGCTGTTAATGCAGCTCTACAAGCCCTCCTTCCCCAATTTTGCAATGAAATCAGAGACGAAGTTCATGCGGAATTTCAGGCTCATGGCAGCAACAACAACAACAATCCTGCTCCTCCTCCACCGGTTACTCTTATGACTTGGTTGGAGAGATTCAACAAACAGCGACCCCGTTCGTTTGAGCAAACTAACAGCCCCAACGAGGCTGAAGCTTGGATTTCTCACATCGAGAAGATTTTCGATGCAGTGTGTTGTGATGGTGTTTTCAAGGCAAGACTGGCTTGCTATAAGTTTGAAGGTGATGTGCTGTAGTGGTGGAAATCGGTCAAGCAGACCAACGGTGGTGACAATTGGTTTGCACAGCTGACATGGGACCGGTTTAAGGAGCTCTTCCTTAATTAGTACTTTCCACATGCTGAGCAAGGGAAGCTCAAGAGGGACTACCACAACATTCGGCAGATTGCTGGTGAAAACAGCAACGAATTCATGCAAAGGTTTCTCTATTTGACAGGATTTCTGGGTCCAACCGCAGGAACTGCTGCTGAGCAGGCTGAGAAGTTTCGTTGGGCACTTCGCACTTCGGTTGCCAACAACTTGGTAGGTGCTACTTTCACAACAGTGGCACAGGTGGCCGATGCATCCCGTAAGCTCGAGATGCTTTAGGAACGAGAGGAGTTCGGTGATGACAGAGAAGTGAATAGGTATCTTCAATCACCAATTATAAACAATTCACTTCCATCAGTATTATTCATTTCATATAATCCTCTTTTCAACGTTATATTCCAAGCAGGGGACTGACGATCGTAATCCTGTGACCGCTCAGCAGCAAGCATCCAAGGGAAACAGTCAGACTAACAACCGTTCTGGTTCCGAGGGGCGTGGCGGTAACTGATAGGTGTGTAAACACCCATCCTTTTTACCACTTAATTACGATAATAACCGAGCCAAAACGTGTATTTTATGTCATTTATGTCAGAATTATGCGTGGTTTGTGTTTTTGTTGTGATTTAGGACGAAAAGGTGAAAAGTGGAGAAAACACGGGATTTCACGGGCTTTTATCAAAGAAAAAGACGAAAGACGAAGTCAAGAAGTCAAGAGTGAAAAAAGAACGGAAGTCCAAGACCAATTCTGAAGATTTATCGAAGAAAAAGTCATAAGACGGAAGTTTACTAAAAGCCGAAGAACTCAAGTCTTATTTATGAAGAAATGTCGAGACGAGTTCAAAGAAATCCCGAGACAAAGTCATTAAATCCAAGATTAACAAAAGATTAAGAAGAGAAGGACTTAAGTGTGCAATTAAGGAAAAGAGGAAAGAGGGAGGAAGCTTCCTAAGCTCCTCCCTAATCTCCCTTTAAATAGATTAGATAGGCTCCATTTCATAGTTGTTGGGTGGATTGACAACCCACCTCTTCCACCATTTTCATACTTTGCACAATTTAATTTCTTGCACTTTAATTTTCCTTGTATCGCACCTTTTAATTCCTTTTAATTTCCAAGTAAGTTTTCTATTATTATTCTTGAATCTTTACTTTTCTTGTTTAATCTCTCATCTTCCTTTCTTGATTTTAGTTTACTTTTGGTGCGAAATATATTTGATCCGTGTTGATCTTGATGTTTTCGTGCTTAAAAAGTTCATCTTTTTATTTATCCATGAGTTTTTATATGGATTAAGCTTTGAGCTTGACATGCTTATTGGCTTAATTTGTGTTTAGCTTATTTACTTTTTAAAAGTTTTCTTAAAAAGTTTTATTTTTTATGGTTTGATTTAAAAGTTTGATTATTTTAAGTTGGAAAAGTTGTTATTTGTGCTTATTTAGTCTTTTTCATATTGGATTCATTCAAGTTTAAGTGTTAGCTTATCAACCTAGCTTATAACTTTGCTTAATTTCGATTCAAAAGGTAATCGGAAAGGGTAAACCCCTTTCCGATTTGGCTTTCCGATCAGCACCCCTTATTCTGATCACTAGATCGGAAAAGGGTTTTGGTGGTTTTAAAACATTCCAATTTGGATTCGATTTTTGGATATTCCGATTGTAGCATTTTTAATATTCCGATTGAAGAGATTGTTAGACATTCCGATTAGCATTTTCCAACATTCCGATTGGGATTCATAACTATATTCCGATCACTTCCCTTTTGCACATTCCGATTAGCATCTTTCCGATGGGGATTCCGACATGGATTCCGATTGGACTTTCCGATGGGATTGAGTTTTGTTTTTCTAGTTTTTTATTTTTAGAGAAAAAGTGACAGTTTTTCTCGTTTTGATTTTAGTCTATTTTAATTACGTTTTGCATTTTTATTTGATTGTTAATTTACCTTTCGTCAAATTTTAATTTTACGTCATTTAATTTCTCGTCATTTACTTTCAAAGTTTTAAATACTGCACCATTTACGTTTTAACTAGTTTTAGTTTTAATTACCCGTCCTTTATTTTAAAGTCTTGCACATTTATTTTACAACAACCAAAAATATTATTGTTACCGAAAACAACTGAGTCACACTTTAAACCGGAAATCAATTCGAGAAGCTACCGAGACAAAGAACTTTTTCAACTAGTAAAATCATTTATTAAAACGGCGCCGCTGCCGGCTCTTTTCATGAAGATTAACGGTTTTTGTGAGAGACGCGTTGGCTTTTGGGATCCGTTCACTCGTGAACGTTATTTTTCGTGTCAAAAGTTTTCAAAAATCCCAAAAACATTTGAAAAATCCTAAAAAGCATTTCTTTTTCAAAGTTTTGCACCAAAAATATTCTTCTTGCTCATCTATTTTTCTTTATGGATTCTTATGTCCATTGCGTCGGGTGTGGGAGACGATTGTACGGGAACGACTCTTGTCAATGGTGTACATGTGAGCAGTGCGGAAACGATATCGACAATACACAATTCCTATTCGGATTTTGTCCTTTGTGCAACTCGACTAATTCGTCCTTTTTGAACCCACCTCCTCCTGTTCCCCGTGCATCTATTGTGGAAGCGATTCTCATTGGCATGTTTCGTGCCCGGTTCAATACTCGTATGCTCATGGGCAAGAACAGGGGTAAAATTATGACAATGATAATAGCTATCCACAAGACGCACCCGATTTTTCTCCATACCCTTCTTGCCAAAATTGTGGGGGTCCTCACGATACTTCTTATTGTGAGCCGATGGATTATTATGAGCCAGATCCGTGTCCTCAGTTTTCTTCACCGATGGATTATTATGAACCAAACCCGTGTTCTAATTCTTCCCAACCGATGAACTACTATGAGCCACATCCGTGCTATAATTCAGGTTTTCAAAATTTTGAGCCCCCACGTCACACCGTCAATCATCAACCTTCCTTCGAACATTTGAGCTCCCACGAACAATGGGCCACTCTTGTTAAGCAAGGTCAACAACTTCAAGAAGCTTGCAACAAGATCATCGAAAAATATCAAAAGGATCAACGGCCTAAGCAAATATCGAATATCGAGACTTATACTCCTCCTCCGGTGTATCCATACTATTATGATGATGATGACGATGAGCCTACTATTTCTTGGAATGATCTTACTGCTCAATGCCCTAGTGCTATTGTCATCCCCGTGTCTAAGGATTGTGATTCATTGAATGAGCTTAGTGATGTTGGTCTCGATAAATTATTTGATGATGAGGGTTGTGACATACCGACTGCTATGGAGCCTGAGGACGACGTTGCTCTTACGGAAGAGGTCGATCCTAGTGATGACGATTCTTCTCTCCGCTATGAGAATTTCACTTTTGAAATTTTTCAATCTCCACCGGGAGATGCGGGTGATGACGATCTATTCTCTCCGGCTTACGAGAAGTTCACCGATGAACTTGATCTTGTGGATGAGGTGGAAGACGTGCTTCTTCGCGATAGATTACAGAAAGTGCACCTTCTTATTGCTCAAATCAAAGAGTTGACTTCTCCTTCTCTTTCCGAGTCTTTACCTCCATCTATTCCTCCCTTTGAAGATAATGACCCATTGCTGGAAGAAATCGATATCCACTCCATCCCTCCAGGTATTGATGATTATGACACGGAGGGGGACATTATTTTTGATAATTTGCTGCAGGAAGGTATTGTCCCAAGTCCCCCTCCCGAGAACCTTTCATCCACTCCGTTAGAGACCATTACGGAGGATGAGTGCTTTGACCCAGGAGGTGACATTGATTTTATTATGATTGATAACATTACGGCTTTGCCGCTTGCTCAGCATCCATTGTCTTGGGGGGAGGACAGTGTGCTTACTTTACCCAACCCACCTCCCGTGGATCTTGATTTCACATACTTTACGTATGTTGAAAGGACCTTTCTCCCATTTAAGACTTATCCCCCCGCCTCCCCTTTGTTGATGTCAACCGGGAACGAGGACAAGGTCTTTGATCCCGGTATTACATGTGAGGCTTCCCCATGGACCATTTAATTCGGGGACGAGTCAGGCTCGTGACTCGGTTAACAAAAACAAGCGCTTTTTGGGAGGCAACCCAATTATCTATCTATCTTTACCATAAGTGTAGGGGGGAGCCCCGTGGTGTTTCTTGTTTTCTTTCTTATCATGTGCAAGGATTACAGCTTCAAAGACACACTCTTGATGACTTTTGACGAACCGTGATTCTGTGTTCCCATTTTCCCGGTTCTATCCTAAACTCTTTTCTATTCACTATTTTATATTTTCTCAGTATTAAAATAGGAATCTCTTTAGTTGTATTTTCCTTAGCGAGATTTAAAAAAAGTGCACAATGTCCTAAGTGTAGGGGAGTTTACTCCCACATGCTTAAACATTGAGGACAATGTTTATATTAAGTGTAGGGGGACTTCTATCGAAGTTAAGTGGCTCTTTTCCTTGTATTTGTCCTCATTTTAACCGGAAAATAAATTTTTCGACATTTTTCAAAATTTTTGATCTATTTTGGCCTATTAGTTTTTTTCCTTTGTATAGTTATTTTCTTTCCTTATTAGAATAAATTTTAATAAAGTGGTTTTAATTTTCAAACGTTGTGAATCTTTTGACTCAACCCGAGTTTACTTGTCTAAGTTTACTCTAGCTAGTATCCTTAACGTGTTTAAGTCAAGTTTTGCTAGGCTTTTATATAGGGAGCTATAAAACGCGAAAGTCTTAACTCTCACGGGTTAAGAACAAGAACTTTTCGCAAGTTCCTATAATTGCTCCTAGAGAGTCGTTTATCAAGGGAACTTTAAAATGCGATTTCTAAACTTGAAAAAGTCTAAGAGTTTGCAAGATCCTATAGACGACTCGAAAACCCAAAACTTTGATTTAATAGGCTAAGCATCCACGAGTCTCATTCCTTGAGATTTTAAATTGTGGAGAACGAGAGATGATAGAGTCAATTATAAGTTTGGTATTCTTTCGTGAATTTATGTGAGTTAATTATAAGCCTATTCTCCCATCGCTTGCTAATAAATTTATCTGCAATAAGTAAGGTTGTACGATTTGAAAAGTTACTTAGCTTCTAGCCCAAGATCGTTTAAAAGTTGCTCGGTATTAATTAGAGTTCATAGCCAAGGCATAACTTATTGAAGCGGGATGCGAAGATTAGCGAGTCCGAAAAGGCCCTAACAAGGCATGAGGGCTATATTTTGTTGCTAAAGATCCAAAGTGATGTGAAGAATCATTTATCGAAAATCAATATGAAGGATCGAGACACACGACGAAAAGCAAAAACTCCCCAAAAGTCATGGAGAAGTCTATCCGAAAAGGCCCTAACAAGGTATGAGGATAAATAGATCCAAGTCCAAAAAGGAGGCGGATCGTTGTATATCAAAGTCCAAATAAAGATTGGAGAAAAATGAAGAAGTCGTGGTCCAAGTATGAATCTCTCAAAACTTCAAGTGAAGAAATTCCTATTATGAAGAGAAGGCCATAATTTCATGAACGTCTCTCAAGGTTTGAAGTATGAAGTCGCTGCCAAATATCGGTCCGAGAAAGGTCTCAAATCGCGAAGCGAGTTATGCCAAGATATGAACTTTATGAGGTCCCGATAAGCAATTTTAAAAGATTTTGTCCTTTAGCTAACTATTGATTAAATCGTTCACTTTATTTTCGGCCTAATAAACTATCGAAATAAGTCAAAAATGCATCCTCGTGATCATTCAAGACAACAATAAAATATAAGAGATACACCTAGGAATAAGGGAGTCTAAGTGAATAATTGGCCCACATGAGTTCGTGTTAGTTTGCGAACTTATAATAACAATGATCTCGTTTTTAAGCTTGGTTTGGAGAAAGTGAAAACTTGAGGATGATGGTTATTCATGACATTTCCAAAACCCAAGGTATGCCTTTGATTTCTTTACTTTGAATGTTTATAATTTTCTATCTTTTTAATAAAGGCCAATATGGATTGATTTTGATGAAAAATGTAAACGTGCTTTGTAACTAATGCATTGCATGAGGACATTGCAATGTCAAGTGTAGGGGATTTGATAGGTGTGTAAACACCCATCCTTTTTACCACTTAATTAAGATAATAACCGAGCCAAAACGTGTATTTTATGTCATTTATGTCAGAATTATGCGTGGTTTGTGTTTTTGTTGTGATTTAGGACGAAAAGGTGAAAAGTGGAGAAAACACGAGATTTCACGGGCTTTTATCGAAGAAAAAGATGAAAGACGAAGTCAAGAAGTCAAGAGTGCAAAAAGAACGGAAGTCCAAGACCAATTCTGAAGATTTATCGAAGAAAAAGTCATAAGACGGAAGTTTACTAAAAGCCGAAGAACTCAAGTCTTATTTATGAAGAAATGTCGAGACGAGTTCAAAGAAATCCTGAGACAAAGTCATTAAATCCAAGATTAACAAAAGATTAAGAAGAGAAGGACTTAAGTGTGCAATTAAGGAAAAGAGGAAAGAGGGAGGAAGTTTCCTAAGCTCCTCCCTAATCTCCTTATAAATAGATTAGATATGCTCCATTTCATAGTTGTTGGGTGGATTGACAACCCACCTCTTCCACCATTTTCATACTTTGCACAATTTAATTTCTTGCACTTTAATTTTCCTTGTATCGCACCTTTTAATTCATTTTAATTTCCAAGTAAGTTTTCTATTATTATTCTTGAATCTTTACTTTTCTTGTTTAATCTCTCATCTTCCTTTCTTGATTTTAGTTTATTTTTGGTGCGAAATATATTTGATCCGTGTTGATCTTGATGTTTTCGTGCTTAAAAAGTTCATCTTTTTATTTATCCATGAGTTTTTATATGGATTAAGCTTTGAGCTTGACATGCTTATTGGCTTAATTTGTGTTTAGCTTATTTACTTTTTAAAAGTTTTCTTAAAAAGTTTTATTTTTTATGGTTTGATTTAAATGTTTGATTATTTTAAGTTGGAAAAGTTGCTATTTGTGCTTATTTAGTCTTTTTCATATTGGATTCGTTTAAGTTTAAGTGTTAGCTTATCACCCTAGCTTATAACTTTGCTTAATTTCGATTCAAAAGGTAATCGGAAAGGGTAAACCCCTTTCCGATTTGGCTTTCCGATCAGCACCCCTTATTCCGATCACTAGATCGGAAAAGGGTTTTGCTTATTCCGATTGTGGTGGTTTTAAAACATTCCGATTTGGATTCGATTTTTGGATATTCCGATTGTAGCATTTTTAATATTCCGATTGAAGAGATTGTTAGACATTCCGATTAGCATTTGCCAACATTCCGATTGGGATTCACAACTATATTCCGATCACTTCCCTTTTGCACATTCCGATTAGCATCTTTCCGATGGGGATTCCGACATGGATTCCGATTGGACTTTCCGATGGGATTGAGTTTTGTTTTTCTAGTTTTTTATTTTTAGAGAAAAAGTGACAGTTTTTCTCGTTTTGATTTTAGTCTATTTTAATTACGTTTTGCATTTTTATTTGATTGTTAATTTACCTTTCGTCAAGTTTTAATTTTACGTCATTTAATTTCTCGTCATTTACTTTCAAAGTTTTAAATACTGCACCATTTACGTTTTAACTAGTTTTAGTTTTAATTACCCGTCCTTTATTTTAAAGTCTTGCACATTTATTTTACAACAACCAAAAATATTATTTTTACCGAAAACAACTGAGTCACACTTTAAACCGGAAATCAATTCGAGAAGATACCGAGAAAACGAATTTTTCAACTAGTAAAATCTGTATTAGTAACGATGGTTACCGTAACAACGCTAACAACTCGAACAACAGCAGGTCCCTACATTAACCTTCTTTCATGTTCAACTATTTTATGTTATGGTATTCTGACACTCCAATAATTGTTAATTCAGGAACAAGGGTAACGACAGGGATCAGGCCGTTGGGGTTCAAAGCCTAACCGTTCTACCTCATCTGGTAAATTTTACACCTTCTATATAATCATGTTAATGTTCCACGATCATGTCTCATGCATGTAATCCTTAAACAGGCTCTCAGCTAACTAGGACGCCTGCTGGAGGATTCACGCATCCTGTCTGTCCTACTTATTCGCGCAGACACTCTGGTATTTGTCGCCGAGGTACTGGTGGTCGTTTCAAGTGTGGCCAACAAGGCCTTCAGTAGAAGGGCTGTCGCCAGGGTGAGATAGAAGGCACCTCTAGACACGCCGACACCAAGCCACCTCCTACTTCTGGTCGCGTGTTCACTACTACTAGAGATCAGGCGAATAAGACTTCAGGTACCTTCACCGGTAATCTCTTTATGAATGGTTTGGCATCATGTGTTCTATTTGATACTGGAGCGACGCATTCAGTCGTGTCCACTACTTTTGCTGTACGTGTTAGCATTTCCCCGATGCCATTAGATAATGCCTTATGCAATTCCACGCTACTTAGGGACTCTGTACGAATCACTCAGGTGTACAGAGATCTTCCCCTAGAATTTGATGACAAGATCCGCAGAGTTGACGCACTTCCTTTGGACATGTGCGATATTGACTTGATTTTGGGCATGGACTAGTTATCCAAACACCATGCTACTATTGACTGCCACACATATCGGGTTATCTTCGGTGATGTTAAATCTCCAGAGTACATACACCATGGTTTTCTGCCAGGGAGGTCAGCACATATTTTATTTCATCCATGGAGGCGCGTGCATTGTTATCACACGGCTGTCAGGGCTTCATAGCCAATATTCATGACATTACTACCGTGTCTCCATCGATCCAAGATCAGCCTATCGTGTCTGAGTTTCCTGACGTATTTCCAGATGAACTTCTGGGCATACCACCTGTTCGTGAAGTCGAGTTTGGAGTCGAGCTCATACCAGGTGCATAGCCGATTTCCAAAGATCCTTACCGTATGGCTCCTATAGAGCTTAAGGAACTAAAAGATCAGTTTTAGGAACTTTTGGAACGAGGTTTCATCCGTCCCAGTGCATCGCCATGGGGTGCACCGGTACTGTTCGTGAAGAAGAAAGACGGCAGCATGCGTTTATGCATAGACTTTCGTGAGCTGAACAAGATCACGATTAGGAATCGTTACCCTTTGCCTCGTATTGATAACCTATTCGATCAACTTCAGGGCACCAAGTATTTCTCTAAGATCGATCTGAGGTCCGACTACCATCAGTTACGGGTTAAAGAGCAGGACATCTCCAAGACTTCTTTCCGTATACGTTATGGGCACTACGAGTTCGTAGTCATGCCATTCAGACTCACTAATGCTCCAGCTGTCTTCATGGATTTGATGAAGCATGTCTTCCATGTGTTTCTAGACAAGTTCATAATCGTGTTCATTGATGACATCCTGATATTCTCCAAATCCAAGGAGGAACATGAGGAACACCTTCGTATAGTCTTACAGATTCTTCGTCAGAAGCAGCTGTATGCCAAGTTCTCTAAGTGTGAGTTCTGGTTAACCAAGGTGGCATTTCTGGACCATATTGTATCTGTAGAGGGGATCACCATGGCTCTTACCAAGGTTGAAGCTATCACTAAATGGTCGAGACCTACATCTGCAACAGAAGTTAGAAGTTTTCTAGGTTTAGCTGGTTACTATCGCAGGTTTGTAGAGAACTTTTCACGGTTAGCCTTACCTTTGACTAAGCTAATGAGGAAAGGAGAGAAATTTGTCTGGACGAAAGAGCGAGAGAAGAGATTTGAAGATCTAAATCAGAAGTTAGTGACTGCACCTATTCTTACTCTCCCATCTGGCTCAGGTGGATTTCAGATTTATAGTGACGCTTCAGGAAAAGGTTTAGGTTGCGTTCTTATGCAACATGGGAAGGTTATTACATACGCATCACGACAGCTGAAACCTTATGAAGAAAACTATCCTACTCTTGATCTAGAGCTTGCAGCAGTTGTTTTCTCGTTGAAGATCTGGAGACATTATTTGTATGGTGAATCATGTGACATATTCACCGACCACAAGAGTCTCAAGTACATCTTCACCCAGAAGGAACTGAACATGAGACAGAGGAGATGGTTAGAGATATTGAAGGACTAGGACACGAACATTCAGTACCATCCTGGTAAGGCGAATGTGGTGGCAGATGCTTTAAGCTGAAGGTCGGGTATGATTGATAGTATTTGGATTGCAAAGAAGATCATTCGTGATCTAGAGATGACTGATATTGAGTTTTGTGTACGAGGACAACACGGTTACTAGGCTAATCTTAGAGTGGAACCAGACTTACATTCTAGGATCAAGGAAGCTCAGAAGGACGATGGTGAGATTTGGGCTATCGTTTAGAACCTCGATCAGCAGACGAAGTTTCGTGTTGACGACGACGGTATCTTATGGCAGGGCACTAGACTAGTGGTTCCTGATGACTCTACTCTCAGGGAAGCTGTGTTGACTGAAGCTCACAGTTCTCCATTTACCATACATCCTGGTTCTACCAAGATGTACCACGACATCAAGCAACACTTTTGGTGGAGTGGTATGAAGCAGGATGTTGCCACCTTCGTTTCTACATGTATTATCTGCCAACAGGTGAAGATCGAACACCAGCGAGCTAGTGGTTTACTACAACCATTAGATATTCCAGCATGGAAGTGGGACAAAATCTCCATGGATTTTGTTACTGGTCTTCCGATGACTCAGAAGAAGAACGACGCTATCTGGGTCATTGTGGATAGGTTGACTAAATTTGATCATTTTCTACCGATTCACAAGGAGCATCCAGTCAACAAATTAGCAGACACATTCCAAAGGGAGATAATGAGAATACATGGTACTCCATCAGAAATCATCTCTGACAGAGATCCCCGTTTCACATCACGTTTCTGACAAAGTCTATAGAAAGCTTAAGGCACCATACTTAAGCTCAACACTGCCTTTCATCCTCAGATCGACGGACAGTCAGAACGTACCATTCAGACATTGGATGACATGCTGCGATCGTGTGCTCTAGAGTGGCCAGGAAGTTGGGATGATTATATATTCCTAGTAGAATTCGCATACAACAACAGCTGGCACGCTAGCATCAAGTGTGCTCCCTTTGAGATGTTGTATGGTAGAAAATGTCGCGCCCCAATCTGCTGGGATCAGGTGGTCCAGAGATGATTGAAGTGACCAATGAGAAGGTCGTTGTCGCCAAGGCAAAGCTTCAGGAAGCTCGTGCTCGTCAAAAGAGCTATGCTGATAAACGTCGTAGAGATGTGTCTTTCAACGTAGGTGATCACGTTTTCCTCAAGGTATCGCCTCACGAGGAGTTAGACGTTTTAGAATCAGAGGGAAGCTTAGTGCTCGCTTCATCGGACCGTTCGACATCACAGAACGCGTTGGTGAAGTGTCATACCGTTTAGCGTTACCGCCTCAGCTATCACACGTTCACAAAGTGTTCCATGTGTCCTTACTCAGAGGATACAACTATCATCCAGTTCATGTTGTCCAGTACCCACTTGATCAGATTCGAGAGGATCTTTCATATGTCAATGAACCCGAGAGAGTTCATGAGCGACAAGATCGTGTCATGCGGAGGAAGACGATCCCTTTCGTCAAAATCCTCGGGAGGGATCATCCTGAGCAGGAAGCCACTTGGGAGACGGAGGAGTCTATACCGGCTTCTTACCCTCATTTCCAGTTCTAATTCGGGTATGTTTTCTTTCAGTTTACGTTTCTCCAATTCGAGGACGAATTTTTCTTTTAGAGGGGAAGAGTTTTAAAACCCGCATTAAAAACCTATAAACAGTACACGTAAACAGTAACTTATGAAAACATGATAAAATTTAAACTTTCCATTTATAATATTAATACACGTGTCACGACAATAAATAACAAACAATCATGAACATTATAAATGTGACACGATCACGATTACCAAAATCATGAATATTAAATCACGAGCATACACGACTTATTATTTAGACACGGAAAAGTTACGGGTTCCCTTGTTGGGCTCCCCTATGCTGCGGCTACAACAAAGAAAGGAAGAAAAGATGGGCTTTGGCCCATAACCCAATTCTAAATAATAAAATACAGGAAAACAAAATCATACTTTAGGTTTTCAGAAAAGTTTTCCCTGCCTCCTTCTCTCACCATTGCCGCCGGCCATATACAAACAACAAGGAAGATTCAGACGATTTTCGTTATTGATTTTGTGGTCGTGATCATTCTCTTTTTCTTCTCACGCATTCGGTATAAATCAAACTTTTTCCTTTTATTTAATTCTTTTGATTTCATGTTATAATTTAATTAATCATCAAGAACAAGAACAAAGCATGTAATAGATTAACTAAATTCATGGTTCGGGTTTGGTTTGTGTGTGGTTATGGTTTTGGCCGAGACACCAAGACCCCATATGAGGCTCAACTTTCTTTTCTTCACCACCACCGAGACCCCCAAGGGGCTCGGCTTGGTGTGGTTTGGCTCGGGGTAGCAAGAAACCCATGACCAAAGGTTGAGGTGTGTTTGTTGTTCGGTTTGTGTGCACCGAGGCACCACCAAGACCCTCAAAGGGGCTCAGTTGGTTTTTGTTGTTCGGACCCGAGACCAAAGGGACCCCGAAATTAGGACGAGGTATGTTTACATTGTTGGTTGATTTAATTAGTGTCAACCGAGACCCCTCTAAGGTCTCGGTGGGACATTTGTATGGCTTATTTGGTTCGGCTTATTTAAAACACGGGCTCGGGATTCGGGTTTTTCATGAAAACTATTTTTGTAAGTCATGTTATATTAAACTTTATGTTAATTTATTTATTAAACTAATTCATGTATAATCTAAGGTATTTTTACTTAGTTATTTAATTAAAACATGTATTTTAATTAAAATCATTTTAATTAAATTAACCAGTTATTTAATTAATGAACAATAACCAAGACTTGTATTGTACTAATTAAACTTTAATTATTATTTATAATCCAACTTATTTCTAAATATGGAAACTTACTATTTTTGGAAACTTTCTATTTTTAGAAAGTTACTATTTATGGAAACCTGCGATTTTTAGAAAGTTACTTAGTATTACAATACAAGTATTATAATACACTATTACATGATTAATACTTAACAGAACATCAGAATAACTATAGTTAACACAGTAAACAGTAAAACATGACAGAATACATATAACAAGCTAATAACACAAGGAACCAGTAAAACACATGTAATTCAGACAACTCATACACGCCCATATTTCTTATGTAGTGTTATCCGTCGAGGCGGATTAGTCTTCATCGTTTTCGTTAGCTTCTACTGGACATAAGGTACGGATTTCCCGTCCTTTAGTAAGGACAATATCTTCCTTCATTAGGATTTCCCGTATGCATCCAACTATTTTCCCCAGTAGTTACTGATTAAATGCTTATGTTTATTAGTTACCTTAGCCATATACATGCATGACCAGTTTCACCTAGTTATGGAGGTACCATAACCATAACACTAGAGGCACTAATGTTATGACTTCACCATGGCGGAGTGATAGCTCGTGGCGTCCCTTTTTAGTTATATGGCCATTATATTATTATATTATCATGTGGGGCGTATGGGTGCATCCTAGTTACATGTTTCAGTCAGGATTTCATGGTGAATGTGGTGTGTGCCTTGCATCCTTCACAAGGAGCTGATCCCTCCTACCCACTTACCAATTAAATTAGAGGCATCCCCTCTAATTTGCATGACAAGGTCACCCCTCCAAGTATTCTTGCACGTTTTTGACCTCATGACCTATATTGGCTATTATGGTACATTAACTAATACAGATTTTCATAAGTAACATAAGCTATGTTTTCAGAACTAAAACCAGTTAACATGACAGACAACTAGGTTTTCCAAGACTTATTCTTTTCCGCTACCATTCATGCTTTATACTCTTTATATGCTTCCATATTCTATGTTTTCCATGCTTTATTGTATATCCGTGCACTTAGCGTTATGCTTAGCCGTCTACTTTTCCATGTTCCCAAACGGCAGGTACCCACGGACGTTAGTAGGAACTCAGAGTATGTGCATTCGGATTGGAAGCTATCCGACCTCTTTTACCTTATGCGTTTATTCCTACGTTATCATACTTTACTTCTTTTAGACATTGTTTAGTCCTTTCCATTTATAGTACTTATATTGCTTGTGTGTGAGTTACTACACTACCGATGTTTTATTCCAGTATTTCTATTTATGGTCATGAATGTTTAGACATTTACCTTGCATGCTTTGATGACACGCCATAATTTACTGTAGCATTCTATCCAATTAAATGGGGTGTTACAATATCAGTTTGAAGAGTTTATCGCTACTGCATAATAATCAACTGAAAGTTTCAAATTAGATAACAGTAACGGATAGTACATTTCAAAAGACATTTACAAAACAAAATCAGACAAAAGGAGCAGGTGCTTATTGCTATATATATAAAAGAAGCGTTTTCTTAGAAAATTTTATATATGTTGCTACCATAGTGCATAGCTTTTCATTAGTCTTTTCAATCTTTAACGCTCGTATTTTGATAATTTTGGTGAATCGGTCTATCCATTTTGTTTTGAGAATTTTGTTTTTACTTCAAATTGGATATGCAGTTTCGTGTCACGGTTGTTGTAGAATAAGACACATAACAGTTAGTATGTATAAGCCTGTAACAATGGCAACAGCAACCACATCATAATACGTATAAACCGCTAATAATGGCAAAAGTATGACATCACTATGTTAGGTATGGTCTATTTGCTACACGAAACCTGTAATTTTGAATTGGGATAGAAACTCTTGACACACTATGTTTCTTATAGCGTCGTGTGTTTGATTTGGTATTCTGAGTCCCTGAGTAGATGTGTCCCTAGATAATGCGACATATATGTCCATGTTATCATGTTGAGAGATTGGTCATGGCTCTTACTAATTGTCCTAGCAAAGAAAACATTGAACGAAACCTCGTTTCTCTTTTCAAATATAATACCTAAATATTTTCAAAAGCTAAGTAATTTTTCGACGGTCCGAGTTTGTATTTAGTTTATCATTGCTTACGTAGAGCATCAAACATTAAAGTGAGTTTGACTATTATAAATTACAAAAAACGTGTCGGTTTTCGATTTGTTTTTCCATGTGCACATGTTTGTGTAATGAGCTTTGTGACACGTGTACATTTTGTTAAGAAAGTGTTATGTATAAGGTTGTGTTGTTTTGGGGTTTAGTTATATTTTTCCTTTTTACACTCTGTATTGATACAAAAGTTGGATGGACCTTAGCTAACCCAAATTAGGCTTAATTTGAGTATCCGGGACTCCGGCTGTCATACCAAGTGAACTTCTAATCGAGACCCTGCACACTAAAAAAAAGCACGTTGTTAGACTTACCGTGGGAATGTTTCCTACGATTAGACTTTGGCGTGAGAATAGTAATCGGTTTAGGGTTTAGTAATCGGTAAGGGTTGTAATTGTGATGTTAATCGTACCTTTGTTGGAACCCTTAGAGGTTCTATATATAGGCGGTAAACCCTACTTGGGGTTTATCGGATCTTGAGCCCCAAGCAAAAGATAATTACTATGTAGAAGCAGATCCTTATCTTCTAAATAAGGATAGCGAGTATCCTCTTTCGTTAGGTGAATCAGAATCCTACTTAGGTAGTGATTATGTCCAACCCTGTAACACCCCATTTTGATAAAGGAATGTCACGCGTAATTATGGTGTGTCATCAAAGCATACAAGGAAAAATGTCTAAACATTACATGAACATAAAAGGAAAATACTGGAATCAAACATCGGTAGTCCAAACGTAAAGCTCATCACACACAAACATAAGTACTGTAAAGGAAAGGACTGAACAATGTCCATAGCAAGAGTATCAAAGTAAAGATAATGCATAGAGTAAAGAAAGGCTAGAAAGCTTCCAGTCCATATGCACGTACGCTTAAAGTCTACGAGCGTCCCTGAGTACCTGCCGTTTTGGGAACATAGAAAAGGAAAACGGCTGAGCAATACGCTCAGTGCACGGATGTACAATAAAGCATGAATAGGATAAGCATATAACATATAACAGCGGAAGAAACTAAGTCCCGAATAACCTGGTTAAGTCTTGGTAAAACTGGTTTTATAGTTTGAAAAGCCTTATGTTTATCTTATAAAAATTGTTTAACATATTCTACCATTAGCCAATATAGGTCATGAAAATCCATCGTGCATGAATACTTGGAGGGGTGACCTCATCATGCAAATTAGAGGGGCTGCCTCTAATTTAATATACTGGTTTGGGTAGGAGAGATCAGCTCCTTGTGAAGGATGTAAGGCACACACCACATTCACACTGAGTAATCTGCTGAAAAACATGTAACTAGGATGCACCCATACGCCCCACATGATAAATATAATAATATGGCCAAAAGCTGAAGGGACGCCACGAGCAATCACTCCGCCGTGGTGAAGTCATAACATCAGTGCCTCTAATGTTATGGTTATGGTACCTCCATAACTAGGTGAAACTGGTCATGCATGTATATGGCTACATGTATTCTAAATTAAACATAATCAAATCAAACATATAAACTTATACTACGGGAAAACAATTGGCTGCATACGAGGAATCCTAATAAGGAAAGAATGTCCATACTGAAAGGACGGGAATCCGTACCTTATGTCCAGTGAACGAAGAAGATGAACTGAGGAGAGTCCTACTTCAGTATCACTAATGCTACATAAATACATACGTGTATAAGTATCTGATTACTAAATACGTAACGGGTTTTATGTCATGTCTTAGCTTATTTTATATGTTCATATCATGTTTTAATGTTTTAAGCCTTAAACTGTGTTTATCTTATATTATGTCTAATCTGATTAAGTATTTCTGGTATTTCATGTATTATTATACTTACTGTGTAATAATAAGTAACTTTCTAAAAATAGCAGGTTTCCTAAAATAGAAAGTTTCAAAAAATAGAAAGTTACCAAAAATAGAAAGTTTCCAAAAATAGAAAGTTTCCAAAAATAGAAAGTTTTCAAAAATAGAATTACTGCTTAAAATAGATAAGTTTCCAAAAATAGAAAGTTTCCATAAATAGATTAGCTGCCTTAATTAAATAAGTTTCTAAAAATAGAAAGTTTCCATAATTAGATATAAGCTTGTTAAATAAGCTAAGTATATAAGCTTAAGTGTTTTCTGATTATTTTTCTAAGTCATAATGATATAAGGTATAGTTTATTAATTATTACATGTAATTTAAATAAACTATAGGTTAAAAGTATTTAATTAAATATATCATGTTTTTAATTAAATAAGGTTAAATACTTAGGTTAAAACATGTATTATTAATTATTAATAATATAACCCAAGTCATTTTAATTAATTAATTATAACCATGGTTTTTAATAATTAATTAATTATAAAGTCTAGAAAAATATAAATACTTAGGTTAATAATTCCATGATCTAATAATTAAGTTATAACCTAAGTCATGTTTTATTAAATTAATCATGTCATATTTCATTAATTTAATTTTAACAAATGATTATTAAAACATCACATTAACATAAACCATGAACCGGATCGTGACTAGAAACCATGAACTAGACTTGAAATCGACACCATACCCCGAACCACTTTGGGGTTCCCTTTTGTTTGCTGCTGTGGGACCCACACCACCAAACCAAGACCTTATGGTCTCGGTGGTGGTCCATAAGCCAAACCGAGACCCCCTTGGGGTTCGGTTTAGGCGCCGACCAAACAAAACACCCCTAAATCCTCCTTTTTGATTTACCCTATAACCATTTTCATGTTTAGTTTATGTTTTTAATTAGGTTTTTAAAAACATCATGTTCTTAATTAATTTTATTAAATCAAATCAAAAAGAAAAGGATTAAAAAGGTATACCGAATGCGCGGATCTAACGAGGATGAACACACACGAACACACGTACAAAAACCAATATCAAAATCAAACGAACATATTTCTTGTGTTATATGCGGAGGCCAAAGAGGAGAGCAAGAAGGAAAGGAGAAAATCTTTTTAGGTTTTTGTTTAGTTTACTGTAAAGTGAAAAATGAAAACAAGGTTTTACCTTTACCCCTTCTTAGTAAAATTTGATGGGCTTGGCCCATCTTTCTTGATGTAGCCGCGGGTAGGGGGCCCCACATGGGGTACCCGTACCGTTTTCCGTGTCTCGTTATTTAAGTGTTCGTTCGTGTTTATTTGTGTTCGTGTTTTATGTGTTCTTGTTAAATATTAATCGTGACTTAATATATTTATTTGTGCTCGTAATAAATATATATACGTAATTAATATTAGTTCGTGATTTAATTACGTTCATGATTTCATGATCGCATGTTCGTGATTAATTATTGTTAAATAATTATTGTGTATTCGTACGTAATAAATACTTATCGTGTTCTAACACGTACGTAATACGTAAAATTCTAACACGTGAACGTAATCATACTATAAAAGGAAAGTTTTAATCTAGTATGTACGATCTTAAGGGTACTATTCATGGTAAAAGCATGCGGGTTTTACAACTCTTCCCCCCTAAAAAGAATAATTCGTCCCTGAATTATAGATAAAGTAAACTGGAAAAGAAGAACATACCCGAATTCAAAATATGAAATGAGGGTAAGAAGCCCAGATAGACTCCTCTGTTTCCCAAGTGGCTTCCCGCTCGGTATGATCCCTCCAAAGGATTTTGACGAATGGAATCGTCTTCCTTCTCATGACTCGTTCTTGTCTGTCAAGAACTCGTTCGGGTTCTTCTATGAAGGTGAGATCTTCACGTATCTGTTCCAGTGGATACTGAACCATGTGAAGGGGATGATACTGGTACCCTCTGAGTAAGGACACATGAAACACATTGTGTACATGCGAAAGCTGCGGAGGTAACGCTAACCGGTAAGATACTTCACCGACTCGTTCAATGATATCAAACGGTCCGATGAAACGAGGACTGAGCTTCCCTTTAATCCCGAAGCGTCTAACACCACGAGCCGACGAAACCTTAAGGAAGACGTGATCTCCTACGTTAAAATGTATGTCCCTACGATGCTTATCGGCGTAACTCTTCTGACGTGACCGTGCCTCCTGAAGTTTCTGCTTAGCTACTGCGATCTTTTCATTGGTCATCTCTATGATTTCTGGTCCTTCAAGTGTTCGCTCGCCAACCTGATCCCAGCAGATTGGGGCGCGACACTTTCTTCCATACAACATCTCGAAAGGAGCACATTTGATACTTACGTGCCAACTGTTGTTGTATGCAAACTCCACCAAACAAATGTAATCGTCCCAATCACCCGTCCATTCCAACGCACATGACCTCAACATGTCTTCCAATGTCTGAATCATTCACTCCGACTGTCCGTCTGTTTGAGGATGAAAAGCCGTGCTGAGCTTAAGTTGTGTACCCCAAGCTTTCTGCAGACTCTTCCAAAATCACGAAGTGAAACGAGGATCTCTGTCTGAGACGATGCTGGATGGAGCACGGTGGAGTCTCATGATCTCTCTTTTATACGTATCGGCGAGTTTACTTACCGGATCTTCCTTGCGGATCGGTAAGAAATGAGCTGATTTGGTAAGTCGATCTACGATAACCCAAATTGCATCATGCTTCCTCTTGGTAGGCGGAAGGCCAGTAACAAAATCCATGGTGATTTTGTCCCACTTCCACTCTGGAATATCTAACGGTTGAAGGAGACCGCCATATCGCTGATGCTCGATCTTAACCTGCTGGCAGGTAAGACATTTGGAGACGTAAGTGGCCACATCTTGTTTCATACCACTCCACCAAAAATACTGCTTGATGTCATGGTACATCTTAGTCGAACTAGGATGTATAGAGAATGGGGAGCTATGAGTTTCAACTAACAAGGCTTCCCGGAGTTCTTGGTCATCAGGAACACAAAGTCTCGTGCCCTACCATACGATACCATCTGCATCTACTCTGAATTCCGTCTGTTTCTCCAAATTCTGTACTATCGCCCAGATTTCTCCATTCTCTTTCTGAGCTTCCTTGATCTTAGAGAGTAACTCGGGTTCTGATTAGCCCAGTAACCGTGTTGTCCACGTACCATGATCTCGATGTCTAGTCGCTCCAAGTCTCTTATGATTTCCTCCTCAATTTTAATGCCGTTGATCATTCCGGACTTCCTGCTAAGAGCATCTGCTACTACATGTGCCTTCCCGGGATGATACTGTAGATTAATGTCATAATCCTTCAACAGCTCTAACCATCTCCTCTGCCTCATGTTCAATTCACGTTGAGTGAAGATATACTTCAAGCTCTTGTGGTCTGTGAAAATCTCACATGATTCTCCATATAAGTAGTGCCTCCATATCTTCAATGCAAACACGACTGCAGCAAGTTCCAAGTCATGCGTGGGGTAATTTTCTTCATAAGGCTTAAGCTGCCGTGAAGCGTATGCGATCACTTTCCCATGTTGCATTTCCCCGATGCATCACTGTAGATTTGAAATCCACCCGTATCAAATGGGAGAGTAAGAATAGGTGCAGATACTACCTTCTGCTTCAGGTCTTCAAAGCTCTTCTCTCGTTCTTCAGTCCAGACGAATTTCTCCCCTTTCCGCATCAGTTTGGTCAATGGTAGTGCTAAGCGGGAAAGGTTCTCCACGAACCTACGGTAATAGCCAGCTAAGCCTAAGAAACTGCGGACTTCCGTCGTTAATGTCGGCCTCGTCCACTTAGTAATGGCCTCAACCTTCGCTGGATCAATAGTGATTCCTTCTACTGATACAATGTGACCTAAGAATGCCACCTTGTCTAACCAGAACTCACACTTGGAGAATTTAGCATACAGCTGCTTCTGGCGAAGAATCTGTACTACTGTACGAAGATGGTCTTCGTGTTCCTCCTTGGACTTTGAGAAAATCAGGATGTCATCGATGAAGACAATGACGAACTTGTCCAGAAATTCATGGAAGATTCTGTTCATCAAGTCCATGAACACTGCTGGAGCATTTGTCAGGACGAATGGCATAACTACAAATTCGTAGTGGCCATAGCGGGTACGAAAAGCAGTCTTGGCGATATCCTGCTCCTTGACCCGTAGCTGATGATAGCCTGACCTAAGATCAATCTTGAAGAAGTGTTTGGCCCCTTGGAGTTGGTCAAACAGATCGTCAATACGCGGTAGTGGATACCTATTCCGGATAGTAATCTTGTTGAGCTCGCGATAGTCTATGCAAAGACGCATACTGCCGTCCTTCTTCTTAACAAATAAGACCGGCGCGCCCCATGGAGATGCGCTCGGTCGAATGAAACCTTGTTCTAGAAGTTCTTGCAGTTGATCCTTCAGCTCCTTCAGCTCTATGGGAGCCATGCGATAAGGAGCCTTGGAGATTGGTTCAGCTCCTGGAATAAGCTCGATATTGAATTCCACTTCTCCTGCAGGTGGTATGCCCGGAAGTTCTGCTGGAAATACATCTTGGAATTCCGACACTATTGGTTGATCCTAAATTGATGGAGATTCAGCATCCATGTCGTGAACCGTAGCTAGATAACCCTCGCAGCCATGTGACAGTAGTGCACGCGCTTGCAGGGTAGATATGATTTGTACAGACAGTCCGGGTACGAACCAGTTATGAATGTACTCTGGTGCATTAACATCACCGAAGATAACTCGATATGAATGGCAATCTATGGTAGCATGATGCTTGGATAGCCAATCCATGCCCAAAATCATGTCGAAGTCATTCATGTCCAGCGGAAGTGCGTCAACAGGTCGAACCTTATCGTCAAATTCTAGGGGAAGACTCTTGTATACATGGGTGATTAATACAGAGTCCCTCAATGGCGTGGAAATAGTAAGTCTATTCTCTAGTGGCATGGGGAGCATCCTAATGTTCTTAGCATAAGCAGTAGAAATGACCGAGTGAGTAGCACCCGTATCAAAAAGAATACACGCAGCTTGACCATACATATACAAGATTCCAGTGATGGTACCTGTAGACTTGTTGGCCTGGTCTCGAGATGTCGTGTAGACACGCCCGGTGGTAGGAGGCGGCTTGGAATCAGCATGTCCCGATGTGCCCTCCATCTCGCCCTTACGGCAATCCTTCATGATATGGCCAGGAAGACCACACTTGAAGCATGCGTCAGTGTTACGACGACATGGCCCTGGGTGCCTACGGTGGCAAGTAGAGCAAAGAGGATGAGTATATCCTCCAGCAGGTGCTCTGGCTGGCTGAGAACCTGATAAAACATTTTACATAAGACATGATAATAGGGTACAAAGGACAATGCGGATAATCATAAGATTGAATACCAGTGATAGCTGGACGGCTAGGCTGTGAACCTCTCTGGTTCTGGTCCCTACTGTTTCCATGGTTCCTGGTAGAAGTTTTGCTAAAGTGTCAGAATATGAGTTATACATGAAATCATAAGAAAATGCATAAGTATTAGGACCTGCTGCTGTTGGGTTGTCCAGTGTTTTTACGGTAATTATCATTACAGCCACGCCTATCCGTAGCAGAACGGACGTTAGTCTGACCGTTCCCCTTGGGCTGATGAGGCTGCTGCTGAGTAGCCGGCTGAGACCGGTCCCCAGTTTTCTGCCTAGAAGATACAGTTTAAAGAGATGAATAATTGATATATATGGAAAGAATACGGATTGATCACCGCTTGAATACGAATGTATACCTCTTGTCGGGTCTCTCAGCTTCCCCGAACTCATCTCTCTCCTGCAGCATCTCCAGCTTACGTGTTGCATCGGCCACTTGTGCTACAGTGTTGAACGTAGCACACACCAGATTGTTTGCGACCGATGTGCGAAGAGCCCACCTAAAGTGGTGTGCTTGCTCTTCAGGAGTACCTGCTGCTGCACCAAGGAAACCAGCTAAGCGAAGAAAGCGCTGCATAAACTCGTTGCTATTCTCCCCAGCTCTCTGTCGGATCCCATGGTACTCCTTCTCGAGCTTGTCTTGCTCATCCTTGGGAAATAACTGCTCCATCACCCTGTCCTTGAACTGAGCCCATGTCAAACCAGCAACCCAATCGTCACCTCCCTCAGACTGCATCAACGCTAACCACCAATTTAGCACATCGCCTTCGAACCGATAACATGCCAACCTCGCCTTGTACGCGGGGTCACAACCCATAGCATTGAAAATCTTCTCGATGTGAGCCAACCAGCTTTCAGCATCACTGGGGCTATCTGTTTTTTCAAAAGCTCGAGGACGGAGCTTGTTGAATCTCTCCAGCCATACTGCTAATGTCACTGGAGGAGGAGGAGGTACCTGGTTATGCTGCTGATTGTTGGCAGCTTGAACCTCAGCCCTGATGTCGTTCCTCAATTGAGGAAGCAAAGCTTGCATTGCAGCTTGGATTGCAGCATTGAGTTGTTCTTGTTCGCGTGTGAGAACCATCTGACAGTATAACATAAAACATATGATTAAACAGATCCAAACATAAAATATATATACATGAAAAAAAATTTATACCAAAATTCAAGAGAAAAATTTTATGCAAGAAAATTTTGTGTATGAATGCATGATGCAGTTTTATGAAAACTTTTGTATGCTCGAGAGTGAACGCCTATGGTTAGTTCACCCAAAATAAAAGACATGGCGAGGGGACGTCTATGGGTCGGTCCCAAATTTAAAAGTTTCGATAAAACACATGCGACTAAATAGGGCCAGTCCTGTACCAACCATTACTTAGTCATAAACCTACGACAATGACATATATATGTATGCATAAAAATGATGAATGCATGAAAACGACTGTCACTTCTAGGAAGACCATAGTGACTACCTACTAATCACATGTCATATTTTAAGAGCCTACAGGTCGAAGCCTTGGCTCTGATACCATAATTGTAACACCCCATTTTGATAAAGGAATGTCACGCGTAATTATGGCGTGTCATCAAAGCATACAAGGAAAAATGTCTAAACATTACATGACCATAAAAGGAAAATACCGGAATCAAACATCGGTAGTCCAAACGTAAAGCTCATCACACACAAACATAAGTACTGTAAAAGAAAGGACTAAACAATGTCCATAGCAAGATTATCAAAGTAAAGATAATGCATAGAGTAAAGAAAGGCTAGAAAGCTTCCAGTCCATATGCACGCACGCTTAAAGTCTACGAGCGTCCCTGAGTACCTGCCGTTTTGGGAACATAGAAAAGGAAAACAGCTGAGCAATACGCTCAGTGCACGGATGTACAATAAAGCATGAATAGGATAAGCATATAACATATATTAGCGGAAGAAACTAAGTCCCGAATAACCTGGTTAAGTCTTGGTAAAACTGGTTTTATAGTTTGAAAAGCCTTATGTTTATCTTATAAAAACTGTTTAACATATTCTACCATTAGCCAATATAGGTCATGAAAATCCATCGTGCATGAATACTTGGAGGGGTGACCTCATCATGCAAATTAGAGGGGCTGCCTCTAATTTAATATACTGGTTTGGGTAGGAGGGATCAACTCCTTGTGAAGGATGCAAGGCAAACACCACATTCACACTGAGTAATCTGCTGAAAAACATGTAACTAGGATGCACCCATACGCCCCACATGATAAATATAATAATATGGCCAAAAGGTGAAGGGACGCCACGAGCAATCACTCCGCCGTGGTGAAGTCATAACATCAGTGCCTCTAATGTTATGGTTATGGTACCTCCATAACTAGGTGAAACTGGTCATGCATGTATATGGCTATAGGTATTCTGAATTAAACATAATCAAATCAAACATATAAACTTATACTACGGGAAAACAGTAGGCTGCATACGGGGAATCCTAATAAGGAAAGAATGTCCATACTGAAAGGACGGGAATCCGTACCTTATGTCCAGTGAACGAAGAAGACGAACTGAGGAGATTCCTACTTCGGTATCACTAATGCTACATAAATACATACGTGTATAAGTATCTGATTACTAAATACGTAATGGGTTTTATGTCATGTCTTAGCTTATTTTATACGTTCATATCATGTTTTACTGTTTTAAGCCTTAAACTGTGTTTATCTTATATTCTGTCTATTCTGATTAAGTATTTCTGGTATTTCATGTATTATTATACTTACTGTGTAATTATAAGTAACTTTCTAAAAATAACAGGTTTCCTAAAATAGAAAGTTTCCAAAAATAGAAAGTTACCAAAAATAGAAATTTTCCAAAAATAGAAAGTTTCCAAAAATAGAAAGTTTTCAAAAATAGAAAGTTTCCAAAAATAGAATTACTGCCTAAAATAGATAAGTTTCCAAAAATAGAAAGTTTCCATAAATAGATTAGCTACCTTAATTAAATAAGTTTCTCAAAATAGAAAGTTTCCATAAATAGATTAGCTGCCTTAATTAAATAAGTTTCTAAAAATAGAAAGTTTCCATAATTAGATATAAGCTGGTTAAATAAGCTAAGTATATAAGCTTTAGTGTTTTTCGATTATTTTTCTAAGTCATAATGATATAAGGTATAGTTTATTAATTATTACATGTAATTTAAATAAACTATAGGTTAAAAGTATTTAATTAAATATATCATGTTTTTAATTAAATAAGGTTAAATACTTAGGTTAAAACATGTATTATTATTTATTAATAATATAACCTAAGTCATGTTAATTAATTAATTATAACCATGGTTTTTAATAATTAATTAATTATAAAGTCTAGAAAAATATAAATACTTAGGTTAATAATTCCATGATCTAATAATTAAATTATAACCTAAGTCATGTTTTATTAAATTAATCATGTCATATTTCATTAATTTAATTTTAACAAATGATTATTAAAACATCACATTAACATAAACCATGAACCGGATCGTGACTAAAAACCATGAACCAGACCTAAAATCGACACCATACCCCGAACCACTTCGGGGTTCCCTTTTGTTTGCTGCTGCCGTGGGACCCACACCACCAAACTGAGACCTTATGGTCTCGGTGGTGGTCCATAAGACAAACCGGGACCCCCTTGGGGTTCGGTTTAGGCGCCAGCCAAACAAAACACCCCTAAATCCTCCTTTTTGATTTACCCCATAACCATTTTCATGTTTAGTTTATGTTTTTAATTAGGTTTTTAAAAACATCATGTTCTTAATTAATTTTATTAAATCAAATCAAAAAGAAAAGGATTAAAAAGGTATACCGAATGCGTGGATCTAACGAGGATGAACACACACGAACACATGTACAAAAACCAAGATCAAAATCAAACGAACACCCCCTTTTCTTGTGTTATATACGGCGGCCAAAGAGGAGAGCAAGAAGGAAAGGAGAAAATCTTTTTAGGTTTTTGTTTAGTTTACTGTAAAGTGAAAAATGAAAACAAGGTTTTACCTTTACCCCTTCTTAGTAAAATTTGATGGGCTTGGCCCATCTTTCTTGATGTAGCCGCGGGTAGGGGTCCCACATGGGGTACCCGTACCGTTTTCTGTGTCTCGTTATTTAAGTGTTCGTTCGTGTTTATTTGTGTTCGTGTTTTATGTGTTCTCGTTAAATATTAACCGTGACTTAATATATTTATTCGTGCTCGTAATAAATATATATACGTAATTAATATTAGTTCGTGATTTAATTACGTTCATGATTTCATGATCGCATGTTCGTGATTAATTATTGTTAAATAATTATTATGCATTTGTACGTAATAAATACTTACCGTGTTCTAACACGTACGTAATACGTAAATTCTAACACGTGAACGTAATCATACTATAAAAGGAAAGTTTTAATCTAGTACGTACGATCTTAAGGGTACTATTCATGGTAAAAGTATGCGGGTTTTACAAACCCACTCTGCGTACGGCATAGACGTGGTCCACACTATACCGCGTGTGGCTACTACTATTCTGAGCCCATAAGCCCAAAGTAACAACTACTCAACCCACACGTGTTGGGTTAGATACGGGTAGTCCCCGCGGGCCTGGTTTAAGACCCGGCTGGGGACTATACGTCATTATGTCCCCCCAGTCTAGTGGTTACAGCCGTGGGCGTGACTACTAGACTAAGAAATTCAAAACTGTCGTACTGCAAAAGAATGTAGCTATCTCCAAGTAACTAGACGTCTCGTGGACCGTGTTACTGCCGAAACCACTTCAATAAATGTATTAAACGTAAGTCGTGCACGGTAGAACAGGGTCCCACGTAAGCAACTAATCTTATGACTCCCTCTGAAAAAGTGAGCCAAGTAGGTATGACCCTCGAGCCAAGCAAACCTAAGGCCGATGTGACTACATGGGTCCCTCTAACGTTTCAACTACTCATCGATCCCTAACTGTTGGATAAAGTTAGTGGATTACACGTGTCCATTATCTGACCATACACCAAAACTGAGGCAACACTATATATATCTGAAGATGTAACTGTATACACATAGTTTCTCAAACGTACATCCGCCATTGTTGCTCCTTCATCCTCGCCTACCAACATTCTTGCATGAATATCCCAATTAACATGTCAACTTATCGCGCCCTTCTCACTTTATTACTAAGTCACGGTTTGGGACGTCCCCACCATCATGCCCGTGCTGAATGAGTATCCAGAGGACAAATTCCTAGAATTTTGCTCTTAGTATTTTATTCCTCACAGCATCCACCCAACCCTACCTGGGGATTTGTTGTTCCCATATTTATTCACTTCACCATGGTTGATTATAGGAAATAAAGAAGAAAAATAGATGATTTCTAAAGAGAGAAAGTAGTGAGAGAAAGTAGAAAGAGAAAAGAGAGAGAATGGAGATACTAGGAGAATATTAGATTAAAAAAAATGAAATCACCAACCTCTCCTAATATGCTAGGAGAGGTATATATAGTCGGGCTTATACATGTAGCCTTAATGTACTATATTGTTTAATGGGTCGGGCTTGAATAAAATGCTTAGTACCTTAAATGAGGCCTTTTAATCTAGCCATCAAGCCCGTAATGTCACGACTATTTTAACTAACTATTACAACGTTCTAATAAATGTTACAATATAAACCTATGACCGAACATTCTTGTTTGACTCAATATTTTGAGGTTAACAATCTCCCCCAATGTGAGGTCATTCTTCTTCGGTATTTAGAGATCAATGGAGATTACGAATCTCGTCATAAATGAGTCTTGAACGTGTAATAGTAGTATTCTTCCTTCATGTTGTGATCTTTGAGCCTTTGTCGTTGTCTTTCGACTTTGTCTTTAAACTTGAGATCTTCAAATCATTCTTGTCTTCTCTTTGCCATCTTGCGATCTTGTATCTTCATCCACATGCTCATACTTTTCACTATCTTGAAAGCTTGCTAACAATCTCCTTTGAAGAGAGGTCATTTCTCTACATAAGTTGATAAGTAAGATTTTGATCATCAGAGTTGCATAAGTCTTTATCTTTCTTGATTGTTGAATATGTATTTAGACATGAGTATGTGGCTATTTGAACCTTTGACTTTGCTGAGTACACCGTAACGCCACATTCTTGAGACAAAACATAGGCACGGACTGAATGGCTTTGACATTCGTCCTAAATCGGTAGTGTTTTACCTCCGGTCGGTGAAGACCATTAGGCGATATTAATTATCGTACCTGTGATTAGGTAGATTCAATCAAGAATCTCCTTGACAGGGTTTTGCGGCAGTAATAGCCGTTCTCTTTACTCGACCGTCTCAAAGCAAGACTGCGAACATAAGGAGTGAATCAATTGGATAAATATCCGTTTGGTTAAAGTCGTCAATTCAAATTCCTAGAACAAGTTTGATTCTTAAAGAATCTTACCATTGTTTCTTTCCAGTTGACACAAGTTTGATTCATAAAGAATCTCGCAAGTCACCTACCATAACGCTGTTTGATGTTAACGCTAGAAGGATTTCCATTCGTCATTGTGAATATTAATTAATATCACTCTGAATGTTCTGGCAAGACAATAAAGATATTGCGTAGAAACTTGAAACGAGTTTGAATTGATAAAGAAACAAACCACTGTTGCTTTTTAGTTTTACACATGTTCAATTCATAAGAATCTTACACATGACCTACCGCAGTGCTGTTTGATGTTAACACTAGAAGGATTTCCACTCATCATTGTGAATACTAAGTAGTATCACTCTGAGTGTTCTAGCAATATCGCAAGGATATAGCATAAGACTCTCTTCATCGTCATTATGTGTGTTCTAACGAGATTTGATTGATCTCTTGGCACTATACTAGATTTGTGCACTTTTAGTGGTCGGAATCTGGAGCAGATGCCACCTATTCAATTTCAACTAACTCGGAGTGAGAAAGTTAATATAAGTCGTGTTGATCTCCGTGACAATAAAACAAACTCCTTTTAAGAGAAGCCTGAGTCAGCTGGGGAAGGGTTGTGCATTACATCACTGGGTCCATGATGTGTTGTCTTCATGATGTATTGACCCGGTTTCTGCCTAAGTTGTATGGAGGGCTTCTTTCTTTTCACCCTTTATCCTTTCTTCATCCCATTCGATTCTTACCAAGACATCATTACTAGCACCTTGTTGTGATTCTTCCAGTGCTAGCATCAGTACTTAGTTGGCATTCAGCTGCGTTCACATTCTACTCCATCTTTCCTAAGGACTTCTAATAATCTATTGGATTATCCCTGGAAAGATCCCTCTGGTTCTGGTTGGATCATAGGACTTAAACCTAACCACCCTTTTGACACCAATAACGTCGTGAATTAAAGATGTTGTGGGTATTTGATCGCATCCATAAGTCCGTTCCCATCGCTTTCTGCAAAGACTTCCAAAATTCTGAAGTAAACCTACTATCACGATCAGAAATTATCGACAAAGGCACACCATGTCGACAAACAATCTCCTTCACATACACTGTTGTTAACCTCTCCATACTATCTGTCTTCTTCATTGGCAAAAAGTGAGCAGACTTAGTCAATCTATCTACTATCACCCATATCATATCACTACCATTTGCAGTCCTTGGCAAACCTGTCACAAAATCCATAGTAATCTTCTCCCATTTCCACTCAGGAATCTCAGGTTGCACTAATAATCCAGACGGTTTCTTATGTTCAGCCTTCACCTTCGCACAAGTTAAACACTTATTAACATACTATGCTATATCTGCCTTCATATTCGGCCACCAATAAACATTCTTAAGATATTGATACATCTTGTCCGATCCAAGATGTGTTGAATACTTCGACTTATGAGATTCATTCATCACCAAATCTCGCACCTCTAACGAATCTTCCTCAAACGGACACAACGGTAACCAATCCTATTCTTAAAATATCTCAATCCATTCGACCTTACTTCAAACAAAGGTTTCAACATTCTACCCAAATTTTCTGCCTCAACATTCTCTTCCTTCAATCCATTAGTTTGGGCTTTCAATATCTCTTTTGTCAAATCAACACTTTCCAACATCGTCAAAGCTCTAACTCTTATAGAGTTATCTCTTTCCTTTCTACTAAGTGCATCAGCTAACACATTCGCTTTACCAGGATGGTAACGAATCTCGCAATCATAATCACTCAACAACTCAACCCATCTCCTTTGCCTCATATTAAATTCCTTTTGATCCAAAATATATTGCAAACTCTTATGATCAGTAAAAACCACACACTTGGTGCCATACAAGTAGTGTCTCCACAACTTTAAAGAAAAAATAACAGCCCCAAGTTCTAAATCATGCGTGGTATAATTCTCTTCATGCTTCCTTAATTGTCTCGAGGCATACGCTATTACTTTCTGCCTTTGCATCAATACAGCTCCAAATCCTTTATGAGACGCGTCACAGTACACTACAAAATCCTCAGATCCTTCTGGCAAAGACAATATCGGCGCATGACACAACTTAGCCTTCAACATACTAAATGCAGATTCCTCTTCCAATCCCCATTCAAACACTCGATTCTTATCCGTAAGCTTAGTCAACGGCTTAGCAATTAATGAAAACTTCTCAATAAACCTTCTATAATACCCAGCCAAACCAAGAAATTGGCGAACTTCAGTCGGCGTCTTCGGCACTGACCACTCCTTAATTGCCTCAATCTTAGCAGGGTCCACACGAACACCTTCACTATCAATCACGTGCCTCAGAAATTGCACTGATTTCAACCAAAATTCACACTTAGTGAATTTCGCATACAACTTCTCCTTCTTCAACAATTCTAAAATTGTTCTCAAATGCTTCTCATGTTCCTCTTCACTCTTGGAATAAACGAGAATATCATCAATGAATACGATAACAAACTCATCCAAATATGGCTTACATACACGATTCATCAAATCCATAAATACAGCAGGCGCATTTGTTAATCCAAAAGGCATCACTTGAAATTCGAAATGTCCATATCGAGTACGGAAAGCTGTTATAGGAATATCTTCTTCCCTAACTCTCAGTTGATGATACCCAGATATCAAATCGATCTTCGAGTATACACTTGATCCTTGCAACTAATCGAACAAATCATCAATCCTCGGCAGTGGATACCGATTCTTGACAGTCAATTTGTTAAGCTCTCTATAATCAATACACATTCTAAAAGAACCATCTTTCTTCATAACAAACAAAACAGGCGCACCCCACGGCGACGAACTCGGTCTAATAAATCCTTTATCCATCAATTCCTTCAATTGATCAGATAATTCTTTCATCTCAGATGGAGCTAAACGATACGGTGCACGAGCAACAGGAGCAGCACCCGTACCTAAATCGATACGAAACTCCACTTCACGATGCGGCGGTAATCCTGGCAATTCCTCAGGGAAAACCTCAGGATACTCTCTAATCACAGGCACATCCTCCAATTTCCTTTCATTCACACCATCATTACTTATTTGTGCAAGAAACACATCACAACTTGCTTCTATATACCTCATCATCTTTAAACAAGAAAAAACTCTCAAACGAAAAGTACATTCATATCCTTTCACAGTCAATACCCTATTCCTTAGCGGTATCTGAACTAATCTTTCTCCACAAACAATTACTGCACCATTACCAACTAACCAATCCATTCCAACAATCACGTCAAAAGATCCTAATTCTATGGGTATCAAATCAATACTAAACACATAATTACCTAACTTCAAGGAACAACCTTTAAGTATAGAACTAGTGCTTACAACCTTACCATCAGATAACTCCACATTATAACTAGTTGTCAATCTCACTGGTTCTCTATCCAATAGCTGACTGAATCTAACATCTACGAAACTTCTATCAGATCCAGAATCAAACAACACACTAGCATAACAAGCATCAAGTAAGAACGTACCAGTCACCACGTTCGGCCCTTGAGGTTTGTCAGCATCTCCCACGACATAGGCTGGAGCAGCAATCCCAGCAGCAACATCAGCAACATTTCCTCCCTGTCGTATGCCAACCCTCGGACAGTTCCCTTGCTTATGTCCACGACCTCCTAATAACTGATTTTTGGTTAGTTAAAAAGGTAGCTTTTGCAAGATCTTTCTTTGCTTTGCTCGCACCCACTTATAATTGTCGTTGTTTCGGTCTCGGTATCTTTTCAAATTGATTACGGTTTGAAGTAGAATTGTTGTTCTTGGTCACTAAAAGGGGGAGCTTTGGATTATCTATGTCTAAATGGTGAGATAAACGATAAATAAGTAAAAGACAAGATACAACTATAAAATAGATTAAACGAAACTTACTTGGCGAGAAAAGATAAAACTTGGAGACGAAAATGGAACGAAAAAAACTTCTAATCCAAAAAATGTTGTCTACCCCTTATCCGCAATACAAACTTGTATCCTTTATCCGAAAAACATAAAAACTTCTTATCCGCAATACACCAGAACCCTTATCCGGAATAAACTTAAATCTCTTTATCCGCAATGCTGAATTACTGAGCTTATCCGGAATGATTGAAAGGAAGCTTATCCGCAATGTTGTTTCTGGTCATTATCCGGAATCTACCTCCTACTACTTATCCGCAATACACAATCAAAGAGCTTATCTGGAAAGTGAAATAGAATGGTTATCCGGAATACAACTGGCGACTCTTATCCGGAATAAATCAAAATTCCTTATCCGCAATCCGTCTTCTCTACTTTATCCGGAAAACAGGTTGGAGGAGCTTATCCAGAAAACATCTTCACTAGCTTATTTGAAATACTTAATTCATAGACTTATCTGGAAAATGGCACAAAGAACTTATCCGAAATACTTATCCGGAATACTTATCCAGAAAATGGTACAAAGAGGGCTTATCCGGAATATTTTATCCGGAAAAAAAACTAAACTCTTATCCGCAAAATGTAAGTAAGGAGCTTATCCGGAATAAGGGATTGAGGACCCTTTTCCGGAAAATGGACTTTAATATGCTTATCCGCAAAGAAGAACTTTAAAAACTTATCCGGAAAAACGGGTAAATTACCCTTATCCGGAATATCGGCTTGATGTTGTTATCCACAATATGTAGCTACTAACACCCTTATCCGGAATAAGGAATTTATTTCCTTATCCGGAAAAGGAGGGTTTTGAAGATTCCGAAATTTGAACAATAAGTAAATAAGCCAAATCCCAATAAGCACTTTGCCAAAAGTTAAACCAAAAGATTTTTAGAAAAAGATGATTAAGCTAGAATTTAAAAACTTTTAAAACCTTAATAAGCTAGACATCAAAATCACTTTTATATCAAAAACTTAAACTTATTAAATCAACTTATTTTCAATAAGCCAACACAAAAATCAACCAAATCACAACCACCACATGCTTATTAAATCAAACTATAGATTATTAAGAAAGGAAGAATGAGAGATTATCAAAAGATTGCTTGAATTAAAAGATTAAGATTCAAAAGTACATAACTTAATATAAAACTAGAGAGAGAAACTAGGGAGAGAAAGTGCTTAAAAACTTAAAAACTAATAATGAAAAAACTAAAAATTAACTAACTCCTTCAAAAATGATATGAAGGGAGTATTTATAAGAGTGGGAGGTGATGGTGTTTGTTTCTTCTCTCTTTCTTTCTTTTTCTTCACGTCTTTTAAATAACGCGTCTTTCTCGACTTTGTCTCGGGATTAGTCGAATGGCAAATGAACTTGTCTTCTAATTTTCTTCTTTTTAGTAGACTTGTTACTTCAACTTCATTAACCTTCCGTCTCTAGACTTTTTCTTCGATAAATCTTCAGAATAGGCCTTTGACTTCCGTTCTTCTTGCACTTTTGATCTCTTGACTTGTCTTTTGTCTTTTTCTTCAATAAAAGCCCGCGAAAGCCCGTGTTTTCTTCTTTTTTCACAATTTGATCCTAAATCACAACAAAAAACACAAACCACGCATAATTCCAAACAAATGACATTAAATACGCGTTTTGGTCTCGTTTTTAGAAAGTAATATGTGGTAAAAGGATGGGTGTTTTCACACCTATCAAATCCCCTACACTTGACCATTGCAATGACCTCATGCAATGCTTAGTGACAAAGCAAGATTACATTCTCCATCATAATCAACCCACCTTGGCCTTTATTAGATAAACTATTACTACTAAACTAAATAACGAAGAAACGATAAAACTAAAATCAAGGAAACAAAAGATAAAACAATTTTCACTTTATTTATTTACTTAAAATCGTTAGATGGAAGAAACTCGTAAAGAAATCTAAGACTTATATTAGGTCTTGTGTGTCATGAATACTAATCATCCTCAAGTTTCACGTTCCCCACGCCAAGCTTAAAAACAAGATCATTGTAATTATAAGTTAGCACAACTAACACTTACGCATGCGGTTCAATTAATCACTTAGACTCCCTTATTCCTATGGGTACCTCTTATATTTTATTTTTGTCTTAGAATGATCATGAAGATGCATTTTTTGACTTATTTCGATAATTTATTAGGGCTAAAAATAAAGTAGGACGATCTAATCCATAGTTAGCTAAAGGACAAAATCTTTTAAAACTGCTTCTCGAGGCCTCATAAAGTTCATATCTTGGCATAACTCGCTTCACGATTTGAGACCTTTCTCGGACCGATATTTGGCATTTATTTCACACTTCGAATCTTGAGAAGACGTTCTTGAAATTGTGGTCTTCTCTTCGTTTATAGTGTATATCTTCACTTGGAGTAGTTGAGATATTTTCTTCAAATGTTGACCACGACTTCTTCATTATTTCTACAATACTTATTTGGGATTTTGATATACAACGATCCGCCTCCTTTTCGGACTTGCATCTATTTATCCTCATACCTTGTTAGGGTCTTTTCAGACAGATTTCTCCATGATCTTTATGGGAGTTGATTGCTTTTCGTCGTGTGTCTTGATTCTTCATATTGATTTTGGAATAACGATACTTCACATCATCTTGGATCTTTAGCAACAAAATGGAGCCCTCATGCCTTGTTAGGGCCTTTTCGGACTCGCCAATCTTCGTGTCCCGTTTCAATAGTTATGCCTTGGCTATGAACTCTACTTAGTACCGAGCAACTTTTAAACGATCTTGGGCTAGAAGCTAAGTAGTTTTTCAGACCGTACGACCTTACTTATTGCATTTATATATTTACAAGCATTGGGAGAAAAAGATCATAACTAACTCACATAAGTTAATGAAAGAATACCAAACTTATAATTGACTCTATCATTTCTCGTTTTCCACAATTTAAAATCTCAAGGAATGAGACTCGTGGATGCTTAGCCTAATAAACCAATTAAAGTCTACATGGTTAAGGATACTAGCTAGAGTGAACTTACTTAGGTAGACTCGAGTTGAGTCAAAATATTCACGACAGGCCTAATATATCTAAGACATCTAAACTTGCTAAAACCACTTTATTTATTCATTGTTTTACCTTTTTTTTCTAGAAAAGAAATATATACATACAATAGCGATACTAAAAAAAGAGATAAATGAGAATAAAAGAAAATACTATAGGCCAAAGTAGATTAAAAATTTTGAAAAATGTCGAAAAAATGAATTTCCGATTAAAATGAGGTCAAATTCATGGAAAAGCCCACTTAACTTCCTTCGATAGAAGTCCCCCCTACACTTGAGATAAACATTGTCCTCAATGTTTGAGCATGTGGGAGTAAACTCCCCTACACTTATGACATTGTGTACTTTGTTTAAATCTCGTTAAGGAGAGGACAACTAAAGTGAATTCAATGTGAATCATATAAGTTATGAAATATTCAATGTGACGGGTACACGGGATCACGGGTCATCAAAAGTCATCAAAAGTGCTTCATTGAAAGTTCAAATCCCTGCACATCATAAGAAACAAAGTAACAAACACCTACAAGCTCCCCCTACACTTAGGGTAAAAACGGGAAAGGGTAGATACACGGGTTGCCTCCCGAGGAGCGCTTGTTTTTGTTCACCGAGTCACGAGCCTGACTCGGTCCCGAATTAATTCAAAGGAAAGGTGGAGAGGGATGGAATCTCATTATAGATGTCCTCTCCAAAGTACACCTTCACTCGTTGACCATTCACCTTGAAATTTGGGCCATTGGTTTGAGCAAGCTCAATAGTACCACATGGAAAAATTTGAGCAATGGTGAATGGGCCAGACTAACGAGATTTGAGTTTGCCCGAAAAGATTTTCAACCGAGAGTTAAAGAGTAAAACTTTGTCTCCAACTTGGAACTCTTGGTTCTTAATCTTTCAGTCATGGATGAGCTTGGTCTTCTCTTTATAGATCAATGAGTTCTCATAAGCTTCATTCCGCAATTCGTTAAGTTCATTGAGTTGGATTTTTCGCAAGTCACCGGCTTTGTTGATATCAAAATTAGCCCATTTCAAGGCCCAACAAGCCTTGTGCTCCAACTCAATTGGGAGGTGGCATGCTCTCCCGTACACAAGACGATAAGGAGTACAACCAATCGGGGTCTTATAGGCGGTACGGAAATCCCACAGAGCACCATCAAGTTTATCGGCCCATGAGGCACGATGCTCTCCCACAGTACGTTCCAAAATTCGCTTTAATCCTTGTTTGGAGATCTCGGCTTGGCCATTAGTTTGTGGGTGATACGCGGTGGAAAGACGGTGATTGGACACCATACTTAGCCATGAATCGAGTAAATTGGTCGTTGCAAAAATGAGTCTCGCGATCACTAATAATAGCACGTGGCACACCAAATCTAGCGAATAGCTGTTTCAAAAAGTTACAAACCACCCTTACGTCGTTAGTGGGTAAAGCTTTTGCTTCAACCCATTTTGAAACGTAGTCAACGGCGACAAGGATGTATTTGTTTCCTTTAGAAGAAGGGAATGGCCCCATAAAGTCGATGCCCCATACATAAAAGATTTCACATTCTTGTATGAAATTTTGAGGCATCTCATCTTTATGTGTGATCTTGCCTTGTCTTTGGAAAGCATCACAATGTTTAACCATTTCGTGAGCATCACGATAAATGGTGGGCCAATAGAATCCCGAATCAAACACTTTTTTGGCGGTGAAGTTGGGACCAAAGTGACCACCAGTGGGTCCTTTGTGGCAAGCCTCGAGAATGTCTAAAGCGGCCGGTCCGTCAACACATCGGCGAATAATCAAATCAGCGCATTGTTTGAAGAGAAAAGGGTCATCCCAAAAGTAAGTCTTAACATCGTTTAAGAACTTTTTCTTTTGTTGGGATGTTAATCCTTTGATGAGAACACCACCCGCTAAGTAGTTTGCAATTTCAGCAAACCACGGGGTGTCATCAAGATTGGAATTTATAGACATTAAGGTCTCAAGGGGAAAAGAGTCATTGATCTCTTGATTCGGATGATCCCCTTGATAAGGATCCTCAAGTCTACTTAGATGATCCGCGACTAGGTTTTCAGCTCCCTTCTTGTCACGAATTTCAATATTAAATTCTTGAAGGAGTAAAACCCAGCGAAGAAGTCTTGGCTTAGAGTCGTGTTTAGTCATCAAGTACTTCAACGCGGAATGGTCCGTGTATACAATGGTGGTGGATAAAACAAGATAGGGGCGAAATTTTTCAAAAGCATAGACAACAACTAAAAGTTCTTTTTCGGTTGTCGTATAATGCAAATGAGCCCCCGTCATTGTTTTGCTAGCGTAATGGATTGGTTGGAAGTGTTTATTCACTCTTTGGCCCAAAACCGCTCCAATAGCAAAATCGCTAGCATCACACATCAACTCGAAAGGTAGCTCCCAATTAGGGGTGACCAAGACCGGTGCCTTAGTGAGCTTATCCTTAAGAAGGTTGAATGATTCAATACACTCTTTGGAAAAGATAAAAGGAGTATATTTTTCCAAGAGGTGGGTCATCTGGCGAGCGATTTTAGAAAAATCTTTGATAAATCGACGATAGAAGCCCGCATGACCAAGGAAACTTCTCACACCCTTCACGGTTGAAGGTGGAGGTAATTTGGTTATGACATCCACTTTAGCACGGTCCACTTCAAGACTGGCTTTTGAGATTTTGTGTCCTAGCATAATGCCTTCTTTTACCATAAAATGGCATTTTTCCTAATTTAGAACAAGGCGAGTGTCTTCGCACCGCTTAAGCATACGTTCTAAATTGGCAAGGCAAGAAGAGAATGAATCCCCAAAGACCGAGAAATCATCCATGAAGACTTCCATGGTTTGCTCAACCATGTCATGGAAGATAGCCAACATGCACCTTTGGAAAGTCCCGGGGGCATTGCATAAGCCAAAAGGAATTCTTTTGTAAGAAAATGTGCCATAGGGACAAGTGAATGTTGTCTTCTCTTGATCTTGGGGATCGATGGGTATTTGGAAATAACCCGAGAAACCATCTAGAAAGCAGTAATATTCGTTACCCGCTGAACGTTCAAGCATTTGGTCCATAAAAGGAAGAGGAAAACGATCCTTTCTTGTGGCATCATTGAGTTTGCGATAGTCTATACAAACTCTCCACCCAGTAACGAGACGTGTAGGAATCAACTCGTTTTTTACATTGGGCACAACGGTGATTCCACCTTTCTTAGGCACACAATGGACCGGACTAACCCATGGTGAATCCGAGATAGGATAAATCATGCCCGCATCAAGAAGTTTGATAACCTCTTTTTCGATAACGTCATGGATTTTAGGATTCACCCTTCGTTGGCTTTGAATGGTGGGCTTAAAGTCGTCCTCCATGAGATTTTTATGTGTGCAAAAGTGAGGATCAATTCCGCGAATATCGGAGATTTTCCAAGCGATAGCTCTTTTATGTTTCTTGAGAACTTCAATGAGACGAGTTTTCTCATCGGCTTTTAAGTCCTTAGCAATGATAACGGGAAGTTGATCAATGCCTTCTAAGAAAACATATTCGAGACGAGGAGGTAAGTCCTTAAGCTCAAGAGTAGGAGGATCCTCAATAGATGGTGTAACTAATGATGGATCATCATTGGTCACCTCTTTAGGAGAAGGAGGAGAGAAAGGGTCTTCATTGAGAAGTTTCTCAATTGTACGAATGTCTTCTTCCCAATCGGTGGGAGAATCGTCATACTTAAGATCAAGTGTACCCAAGCTAGCTTCAAAATCATCCAAAAGAAAATCACTTTCTCCAAAAGGAGTCAATGACGGAGCGATTGAGGCAACGGTCTCAACATTGGGTAGAGAAGTGAGATTACTTTGCAAGCATCATGAAAGTGCTCTTCACAAGCCTCATCAAGAACATCAATAGCATTAACACTCTCATATGAATAAGGTTGTTTAGAAATCTTACCCATGTCGAAGACAATTTTATCGTCACCAACTCTCATGATTATTTCGCCCGCGGCTACATCAATGAGAGTGCGACCGGTCCTCAAGAAGGGACGTCCAACGATTAATGGAACACGGGGATCCATCTCGTAGTCAACGACAACAAAATCGGCCAGGAAGGTGAATTTTTCAACGCCAACGAAGACGTCTTCGGCTATCCCCACTGGATAAGCAACCGTACGGTTAGCTAATTCCAAGGTCATTTTGGTGGGGACTAGCTCGGGGAGAGATAACTGCTTACAAACACTTAAAGGCATTAAGTTTATACTAGCACCTAGATCGGCTAGGGCCATGCAATTCTCTACTCCCGGGAAGTTGCAAGGAATCAAGAAGCGACCCTGATCACCAAGTTTGGTGGGTAATTTCCTTAAGAGAACCGCGGAGCAATTCTCATTAAGTTGGGTATTAGCAATGTCAAGAAGCTTTTCCTTGTCACTAAGAAGATATTTAAACATCTTCACATATTTAGGCATGTGAGCGAGAGCCTCAGCGAAGGAGATGTTGAAATTCAATTGTTTAAACATTTTGAGAAAGTTTGAAACTTGAATATCGTCCTTGCTATTTTGCTTCTCTTTCCTCAACCTTGAAGGATAAGGTATGTCGGATGAAGAGGAAGGCTTTAGAGGAATAGGATCACTCACAACCGCAGGTGGTGGGGGAATAGGGGTAGAAGGCAAAGGAGGTGAGGAAAGTTGCTCTTTTTCCTTGTTCACAATCACGGGTGGAGGTGTAGGAAGCTCGGGTTCCGTATAACCTTTTCCACTACGAGTGGTGATTGCTTTAATCTCCCCTCTTGGATTAGCAACGGTGTTACTCGGAAGAGTACCCGAAGAAGAGGGTTGATTACCTTGGAAAAGCGAACCGATCATATCACGTATATTATCCGCTTGAGTGCTGAAAGAGTGTCTGTGCGAATATCATTGCTTTGTTTCGCCATGTCATTCCTTAGCTCGGCTCGAATATCACTCCCTTGTTTCGCGATGTCTCCTTTCAAGTTGATGAATTGACTATAAAGATTTGTAACCATCTCTCTATTAGTCCTCATGAACGTCTCGATGTCTTGATTAAACGCCGTTGGTTGATTGAGAGGTGGAGCTTGGTAAGCTTGAGAATTTCCTTGAGGTGGATATGGGTTTCGTTGGGATTGATATTGATTGTTAGCACGAGGTTGGCTTTGGTTATTTCGGTTATAGCTTTGTTGTTGGTTTTGGTTTTGAGGAGTAAAACCGGGTGGTGAAAGATAGTTGTTTGAACGATAACTTAGCAAGTTACGGTCTCCTTGAGGACGAGCTTGATAGCCTCCCGTGGGATAGGTACCGTATGCCGCGTTAACGTTTTCACAAAATTTGCCTTGAGTAGAAGGACAATCAATGTAAGAGTGAGGACCACCACATGTTTCACAAGAAATAGCAACGACTTTAGCTTGTTGAGTATGGTTAGTAGCCAAAATTTGCATATTTTTGCTCATTTCAATAATGGCTCGTTCCATGGCGGACATGTCGGTGGTGGAAGAAGTAGATGAAACATTGACTCTTGGATTAGATCTTGAGGATGCGGATGAATCCCAATTCTTGTGGTGAGTAGTCATGTTTTCAATCAACTCTCTACACTCCTCCGGTCTCCTTTTCATAAAAGTACCACCGGTGGCGGCGTTGATCGTGTCACGATCACGAAAAGTGAGACCATTGTAGAAAGTATCAATGAGAGTGACGGGGAGCATGTTATGATTTGGACAACGGTCGATCAAATCATTGTAGCGTTCCCAAGCATCAAAGAGTGATTCGTCATTGTTTTGGATGAATCCACTAATTTGGTTACGAAGGCTCGTGACCATTGATGGTGGAAAGTAGCGTGACAAAAATCGTTGAGTCATGTCGTCCCAAGTATGAATAGAATTCTTTGGGAGACGGTCAAACCATTTTTAGGCATGGTGAGAAAGCGTGTGGGGAAATAGTTGAAGGCGAAGTACATCCATAGAAACACCGGGCATCTTCATGCTTTGAGTAATGGTAATGAATTTGTCAAGGTGCTTGTTGGCATCATCATCCGGCAATCCGCGAAATGTATTAGTTTGCATTTGTTGGATCATGTGATGTTTCAACGAAAACTCCTGAGCCGTGATTTTCATCGGCGCAATCGGTCCTCCACGTCCATTCATCGTAGGTTGGCATAGCTCCTTCATGGTTCGTAGGTCGGGTTGGGGTAGATTATTCATGTTGGGGTGGGGTGGATTATTATTGTTGTTGTGTACACCGGCCATGTCTAAATTATCGAGAGTCTCGGGCTCGGGATAGGACGTTGATCGGGTACGCATACACTAAAAAAGAAAATGCAAGAGAAAATATTTTTGGTTTTTATAGGTTTTTTAATTTTTTTTGTGTTTTTTGAAAATTTTATATTTTTATGGGTTTTTGAAAATTTTTGTACTTGAAAATAACGTTCCCGAAAGAACGGATCCCAAAATCCAATTTTTCTCACAAGAAACCGTTGATCCTTACGAAAAGAGCCGGCAACGGCGCCATTTTAATAACTGATTTTTGGTTAGTTAAAAAGGTAGCTTTTGCAAGATCTTTCTTTGCATTGCTCGTACCCACTTATACTTGTCATTGTTTCGGTCTCGATATCTTTTCGAATTGATTACGGTTTGAAGTGGAATTGTTGTTCTTGGTCACTAAAAGGGGGAGCTTTGGATTATCTATGTCTAAATGGTGAGATAAACGATATAATAAGTAAAAGATAAGATACAAATATAAAATAGATTAAACGAAACTTACTTGGCGAGAAAAGAGAAAACTTGGAGACGAAAATGGAACGAGAAAAACTTCTAATCCGGAAAATGTTGTCTACCCCTTATCCGCAATACAAACTTGTATCCTTTATCCGGAAAACATAAAAACTTCTTATCCGCAATACACCAGAACCCTTATCCGGAATAAACTTAAATCTCTTTATCCGCAATGCTGAATTACTGAGCTTATCCGGAATGATTGAAAGAAAGCTTATCCGCAATGTTGTTTCTAGTCATTATCCGGAATCTACCTCCTACTACTTATCCGCAATACACAATCAAAGAGCTTATCCGGAAAGTAAAATAGAATGGTTATCCGGAATACAACTGGCGACTCTTATCCGGAATAAATCAAAATTCCTTATCCGCAATCCGTCTTCTCTACTTTATCCGGAAAACAGGTTGGAGGAGCTTATCCGGAAAACATCTTCACTAGCTTATTCGGAATACTTAATTCGTAGACTTATCTGGAAAACGACACAAAGAACTTATCCAGAATACTTATCCGGAATACTTATCCAGAAAATGGTACAAAGAGGGCTTATCCGGAATATTTAAACAAACTAAACTCTTATCCGCAAAATGTAATTAAGGAGCTTATCCGGAATAAGGGATTGAGGACCCTTATCCGGAAAATGGACTTTAATATGCTTATCCGCAAAGAAGAACTTTAAAAACTTATCCGGAAAAACGGGTAAATTACCCTTATCCGGAATATCGGCTTGATGTTGTTATCCGCAATATGTAGCTACTAACACCCTTATCCGGAATAAGGAATTTATTTCCTTATCCGGAAAAGGAGGGTTTTGAAGATTCCGAAATATGAACAATAAGTAAATAAGCCAAATCCGAATAAGCACTTTCACAAAAGCTAAACCAAAAGATTTTTAGAAAAAGACGATTAAGCTAGAATTTAAAAACTTTTAAAACCTTAATAAGCTAGACATCAAAAATCACTTTTATATCAAAAACTTAAACTTATTAAATCAACTTATTTTCAATAAGCCAACACAAAAATCAACCAAATCACAACCACCACATGCTTATTAAATTAAACCATAGATTATTAAGAAAGGAAGAATGAGAGATTATCAAAAGATTGCTTGAATTAAAAGATTAAGATTCAAAAGTACAAAACTTAATATAAAACTAGAGAGAGAAACTAGGGAGAGAAAGTGCTTAAAAACTTAAAAACTAATAATGAAAAAACTAAAAATTAACTAACTCCTTCAAAAATGATATGAAGGGAGTATTTATAGGAGTGGGAGGTGATGGTGTTTGTTTCTTCTCTCTTTCTTTCTTTTTCTTCACGTCTTTTAAATAACGCGTCTTTCTCGACTTTGTCTCGGGATTAGTCGAATGGCAAATGAACTTGTCTTCTAATTTTCTTCTTTTTAGTAGACTTATTACTTCGACTTCTTTAAACTTCCGTCTCTAGACTTTTTCTTCGATAAATCTTCAGAATAGGCCTTTGACTTCCGTTCTTCTTGCACTTTTGATCTCTTGACTTGTCTTTTGTCCTTTTCTTCAATAAAAGCCCATGAAAGCCCGTGTTTTCTTCCTTTTTCAAAATTTGATCCTAAATCACAACAAAAAACACAAACCACGCATAATTCCAAACAAATGACATTAAATACGCGTTTTGGTCTCGTTTTTAGCTAGTAATAAGTGGTAAAAGGATGGGTGTTTTCACACCTATCACCTCCACATCCAGAACAGTAAACTACCTTAACAACATTAGCCCCAGTGGCTACACCCTTGTTTCTACAATATGCCATCTTATGTCCGGCCTTCCCACACTTGTTGCAAGCAGGTGGACAATTTCCAACATGATACAGATTACATCGACCACACTTCGGATTCACCTTGTTACCTTGATTTACTGTGGCAGCACGAACACCATCATTCCTTCTCAAATTTTAATGTTGATTCCTATTCGGTCCTTGGTTATTGTTATTACGATAACCACCTCGATTCTGCCTTTGGCTTGAGTGTGCAGCTTCCCACTTTCTTTTATTCCCTTCAACAATACTATCCTTTCGATCCTGCAGCTTTACATCCCTTAAAGCATGAGCCATTTGAACAGCTTCATCAAATGACTTGGGTTTCGACGAAGTAGTTTCTCCCTTGATATTACTAGATAAACCTCTAATATACTGCTTCATCTTCTTACGGTCATCAGCAAATGCATCAGGACACAACAAACATAAATCAGAGAACCTCCTTGTATAAGCTACAATATCATTGTTCCTCAGCACCAAATGCCTCAATTCATCTTCAAACTGACCTAACTCTTCCTCAGGACAAAACTTAGCAGTCAACAGTCCCTTGGTCACAGTCCATGTTCTAGCATTAGCTTCAACCAATCCTACAGTAGCTACTTGACTATTCCACCAACTCAACGCATCATCCTGAAAAGTAGCTGCATCAAATTTCACCTTACTAGCTTCTGAACATCCACTGATTTCAAAAGTACTTTCGATCTTTTCAATCCACCTTCTTAATTCCAATGCACCACCAGTACCACGAAATTGGGTAGGTCCACATTTCATGAAACTAGCATAAAAACATTCCTTTTGAACCTGCTGAACAACAGCATTACCTCCAACTTGTCCCGCAGCATTTCCTTCTGCTTGCTCATCAGCATTTCCTCCAACCTGATTTCCAACATTCCCTCCAACTTGACCTGCAGCATTCCTATTCTCAGCCTCTTGGTTCCTCGCAGCACGTTCAGCTTCCAAAGCTCTAGCGATAGCTTGCTCAATCATGGTATTAACAGTAACAGTCGTCAATTTAGGCGGCATGTTTATAGGAAAACTAACCAAACAATAATTTAGTAAAGTCAGAAAAATGCCTCCCAACTCCTTCCTGTATGACCATTACAGAAAAAGAACAAGTAAGTATTCATATCAAGATAAGAAGAAGGATTTCTCTATCAAGATGTAACATGGATACTACATGCACCAACAACACAATACACAATGAATCATTAACCAATCACACAAAATAACTAATAAGACAAATCATAAGTCATGAAGGTAATTTTGGATTGCTTTGGAAAATCTCCACAAAATTGTGACAAGTAATGTCACTACAATCCTTCATCACAGCAAACTTAAAGTCATTAAGTTTCATCACAAACTAGAGTACGAGTCTACATAAGTTCTATTACAACAAGGCTAAATAAAAACAACATAAAGAACTAAACATCATATCCCCGCAACTTCTTGTACATCGGCTCGTCATCACTGCTGCTATCATCATCATCAGAATCTTCCTCCACTATTTCCTTCCCTTTACGACTACTTCCTTCACTTGGATTCACCAACACTTGAGCTTCAACCTGATTCGGCACATCACGAATCACAACACCTCGACTAGCAAAAGATCTTACCGACAAACCCCATTCACTCAACCTAGCATTCCTTTCTTGCTCCCTACGCAACCTTTCAACTTGCCCACTCAAATTCAGCACCATAGATCTCAATCTAACAACTTCATCCATTTCCCTCGCCCTAACAAACTCTGATCTCCTCACACTACCAACAAACCTGTCAAACTTTTTCTCATTCTGCTCAAACCTCCTAATCACACGAGTCTCAACCAAATACCTTTCAAACAAAGATCTATCAAACTTCTTAAGAAACCAGAAAATATCATCATAAGACCTAGGACCTGGACAATAAACCTTAGGAATACCATCATGAATAGATCGAGCACTACTCAACTCAACAGGAACATCACCCCTAGAAAATGCAATCCTAGGCAACTACTAATATAAGCATCACAAGTAGGAGTCGAAGAACGAACAACAGGTCGCTGACAATCTGGAACAGTCTGTGGCACAACATTAACCCTTGGAACATAACTACCTTGTATCAACTCAGGCTCTGTCTGACCAACTGCAGTAAGTGGAATCCCATCATCTAAAAACTCAAAAGGCTCCTCATCGTCACTAGCACCAAAGTTATCTACTTCCTCACCATCCACTACATTAGTCAAATCAATCCATCCATCCTCACGAGGTAAACCAGCCATTTTCTACAATTATAAGGGTTCAAGATTCTTAAGGTCATCGTTAATAAAATAATAATTAGTATGCAATGCTCATGCAAATGTCATACGTTATCCATGCTATGCAACACAATGAAAATGATGTTTATGCAATGCTCGCAAAAATAAATATGATACTGACAAGCACTCAGCGTACTTTCAATAATTCCAATACAATATCGTAGTATTTACTTAATAAATACTTGGGAAATCATTTCAGTTATGAGGGATACATCTACAATGCAAAACAACACTAAAAGTGATCTTACCGGAGCGTTGCAGAGGAGTTGTGTGCTTTTGAAGAATAAATACTTTCGACACCAAAGTTATAGTTTAGGACAATTTTCAAAATCGGCCCAGTTCTCTATAACTTGCAGCTCTGATTACCAATCTCTAACACCCCCAATTTACATTGCGTAGCGGAAATACACAATTGGGTGCTAGACACAAGCATCATCACACAAGGTATATTGAACGACTCAAAAGTGAGACGTTTACACATAAATATAAACATGATTTTTATAAATGGTCTAAAACATAGATTTCAACCCAAATTGTACTGACAGGATACCAGAGTAAAGCGTTTTGTCCCCATGGATCTCGACCAACAACCAACAAGTTTAGTACAGTACATCAACATAAAGTAAATTGTTCAACATTAAAAGGTAGAAACAGTTTAGACTAACATTCTTCCAAAAGCCAAGCCACAACCTCCACAGCAAAGCTCCATGCTCCATCACTTCCTATTACCTGAAATACATGCATAAAACGAGTCAACAATAATGTTGAGCGAGACTATAGGTTTATCAAATCACATTTCAACACAAGAAGAAAATCAATCATAATCATTTATAGAACTGTCGTACACACAATCTATATTCAAGGCAGTAATAATAATGATATTATTAAACAAACATTATATTTAAGCTCATGACACCGACCCTTTAACCAAATAGTCACCCACGCCATATGCCGACATGACTAGAATAAAACCATTGCCCCTCTAGGGTATCAGTTGCTAGAATACCACAATCTTATTCACGTAAAATTATCCTTCCCAGTGGGTTACTCAACGTAATGCCCTCGTCTCAGATAGGGTGGTCAACCCAATAGTACTATCATTAGAATAAGCGGCTATTCCCGACTCACAACATCAAGTCAGAAGATAGTTAACGGCTCAGAAATTTAGGGTCTTTAGCAACAAGTTACTCAATACAATGAAATCAACTTTAGGCAACATTCGGGTCCAACAATTACTCATGACTTGTGTTCATTTATTTTCAAATAGCATGTATCCCCCTCGCAGGTATTAAAATCATTAAAACAAGTAGAAAGCGAGGCTATAGACTCACCTTAGTATAAGAGATCTAGCGAGATGATCGTCGACGATAATGGATGCCTTTCAAACACGAGAACCGCTACCTATTAAATAAGGCGCGTTCAGTAATAATGACTCGAGAAATAAATCATACATAACAACAACAAACTCAAACTCATAAAGTCACGATAAACTCGAGAGAAAATGATATAAATAACTTCATTATACTTTACTACACATTTACTTTACCATTTTACACTTTTTACAAAGTCCGCCGGTACATGCTACATGTACTAGCTTATTTACCCCTTTTAAACTCGTCAACCGTTTATGAAACGAATCGATAAACTAACTTACTACATATAGAAAGTCCTCCTACAAGTTTATCAAATGAAATTACTTTTAAAGTACTTTTCCCAACTCATTTTCAAACTACAAAATCCGGACAGATTTACGTTAATTTTTCATACAACCGTTTTAACTTATTTAAACGACTCCGTTTACAAAACCGACACTCGGGTTTTAAAGTAAACTCAACCTATAAAATAATCACCTCATTATCAGTAGGTTACATTTTTCAAAACATCCATTTAGAGTCCCCGAGATTCGATCCAAATATCGACAACAACTATTTGTAGTGCCGATACTCGTCTCCCGGTACACAATCATTCAAAACATCATAACTTCGCGCTCATTTGGAGCTAGAAGCTCTACCTTATATCAAATCGAAGCTAAGAAAATTATCTATAACCCTAGGCTATAAGTTAAGCCATTTTCAAAACATAAAAATTCGGATTTTACACTTTACTTACTGTTATAAAATGACTAGAAAAATCTTGTACAAAATCAACTTTTTGATAAAAACCAACCATAGAATGGTCATTTCTATACCCTAATATCATCATACATCAACCATAACATCAAAACCATAATCAAAATAAAAATCTTTAGATCAAAATTAAGTTTTAACAAGATTTTTAGCAAGAATCACCATGGATCATCATAATAATGCCATGCATGATCATAGCTCCTACCTACCAACATCAAGAAAAAAAATGTGCTTGCATGTAAGGAATTCTTACACCAATATGATCCTTATGCAATTATAAGAGTGGGTCTATGCTTGGTTTAGCTTGAATAAACCTCAAACTCAAGATAATTTGAAGTTTGAATGTGTTTTGGGGTGTGGGTGGTGTTTCGGCAATCAAGAGAGAAAGAGAGAGAGATGATGAAATTTTTAAAATGAAAAATGGTGGTGTGTGTGTTTGTTTATGGTTTATATATAGTGGGGTAGGGACCAAAGTTGCAATTTAGCAATAGTTGTGGCTAAAAATGTAAATAGTTAGCTAAAAAGCGGGAAATAACTATTAGTCAATTTTCAAAATATTTACAGGGCTCGGGTTTTATAAAGATACTTATAAAAATTTAAAACGTACCTTAAAAATAATAATATCGAATCTCGACTCGACTTAACACGTCATTTAAAATAAAACCTCAAAAATAATAAAAATCGAACAACCGACAATAAAACATAAAATATTTGGCATCCATCGACATCACGCTTGCTAATACTCTTTATACTTAATAAATATTAAATATAGACCTTCTAACATCGGTTTAAACTTAAACCTCCAAAAACAAATATCGATCAAACTCATCCAAAAATTTCAAAAATAATCGTACAATAAGATTAAGCAATGACCTCGGTTTTGGGTTGTCACACATTATGTTGAGCTCAAAACGTTGAATGTTTTGTGAAAAGCTCAACCCTAGATAGATTTCTCTACCCGTTTGTTAGGATAAGTTTATCTTTAAATATACACTTTCCTTTATTTGATGTCCGAGTTACAGTCTAACATATAACTGCAAGTCGTTTACATGAGCTTAAAAACTTGGAATGTTTTAATCGATAGCTCATGACCAAGAAAATTTTATTTCCCCGTTGTTAAGGATAAGTTATCATCCGTGATCAACTTTCCTTTCTTTGAAGCACGAGTCAAAATCTGAAGTAATTGTAAATCATTGAAATGACATGTTTTGAAATATATTTACAACTTTCATTCGAGCTTTATGTACACACCCGTTCGTTATTGAGCGACATTTCTAGGTACATCCATATTATCGATACTGAAAGACATGTCGAGAAGAATATTTTTGGTATTTTGAATTTTTCTATTTTTTATTTTGTTTTTATATGGATATTTACATTTTATTTTATTTTGTATTTTTCAAGTTTTTCGAAAATAATCAAAAATAGACCTTTGTACCATAAAAGAAGGTGATATCGAATGTACATAATTATAACCCTTTGAAGAAGAAGTGGGTTCAGAATCCGCTGATGTACCTACAATGACAGAAGAAGAATTTGCACAAATACTAGTGTTAGGCGTAACAAATTCCTTGTCTACGGCCAAAACATTTGCATTTGTGCTAGCGCAGGTTTCATCAGTCTTCTCTATTGGAATCCACTTAAGACCAACTTCCTTGAAGATCCTACCCGTTGGTTTCCACTGAAGACTAGATCTTGGAGTAGGTTTCTCTTGCACAGCGGAAGACTTCTTTGGAGAGAAACTATGTCCTTTTTTAATCCACGTTTCATATTTGTTATTGCTTTTCTTTGCGACGGGTTTGTATCTCCTTGTTGTCTTATGGGATTCTTTATTCGATCTCCGTTCAAAGGAACGAGATTTGACCTCATAGAGGTATTGCAGAATGCAATGGTCATGATTTCCATTGTGAGTGCCCTTTTTGCAAGTGGGACATACAGGGAATTTGGGATTCACGCAAGTACTTGTATTCCTTGGTTTTCCAAATCGTTCAGGCGTAGTGTTCGAAACACGACTATTCATGGATGGTTTCCAATTCCTAGATTGTTGGCGAGGGATCCTAGGTTTTGGTTGACTACCATTAGGAGTGTGTGGAACTCTATTGGGATTTGGTGAACTATGTTTTGAATACACGGGTTTGTCTTTCTAAATCTTCCCTTTTTGCTTAGCATCCTCTAGGTTGTGGGTATGAAGTAGGTCATTTGACCCTATAGATTCCTTTGTGGACGCGAATGTCACACATTTTGGAGGAGTAATACAAGGCTTTTGCCTAGTAAGAAAATTTTATCGTCCGATCTTTTCGAATTGAGAAAGGGAAGAATGTGCGACTCAGTCGTCTTTTGGTGAAAACAAATGTTGTGTCGTTGTTGTAAATTAAATTGTGCAAAACTTTAACGTAACTGACGGTAATTTAAATCTAAAACTAATTAAAATGTAAATGTGCAATATTAAAAACTTTAAAAATAAATGACGAGAAATTAAATGACGGGTAATTAAAAACTTGACGCAAAGTAAATTTGACAATTAAATAAAAATGCAAAACATAATTAAAATAGGCTAAAAGCACAACGAGAAAAACTGTCACCTTTTCTCTAAAAATAAAAACTAGAAAACTTTGAAAACATAAAACTAAAACTAAAACAAGAAATTAAATCAAGCAAGCATGAACAATAATAATTTCGGAAAAGCTACAGTACATTTCAGAGATTACATTTCTTCGGAATAAGCATATTTTCGGAAAAACAAGTTTTTCGGAATAATGGCTTTTCCAGAGAAAGTAACATTTTCGGAAAAATGAACTTTTTAGAAAAAGGAACTTCTTCGGAATAATTAGCTTTTCGGTAAACTGAATTTTTCGGAATAAATGTTTTCAGAGAAATCTTCAGAAAAACAACAAATTATGAGAAATGAAAATTTCGGAAAAATGGCTATTTCGGAAAGAATGTATCTTCGGAAAAATGACAAATTCAGAAAAAGTAATATTTTCGGAATAATAAGATTTTCAGCAAAATGAAGTTCTTCGGAAAAAAGGACTTTTCAGAAAAATTGCAATTTCAGCAACGTGATAAATTCAGAAAAAAAGAATTTCGGAATAAATGCTATTTCAGAAAAAGGAAGAATTCAGAGTTTAAAACCCTTTTCCGAAAACATGGAAATGAAAGATACAGTAGACTAAAAATCGTAAAATAAGCCACAAATAAGCTAAAATCAAATAAGCAAATAACCAAAACTTAATCTAAAACACTTTTAAGAAAAACTAATTCAACCACAAATCAAAGACTTGAAAAACTCTAATAAAATTAAACATTAAAAATCAACTTTTAATAAAATAAACTAATAAACACTTAACTAAAATCAAATCAAACACACAATAAGCTATCAAATCAATAAGCTAACACAATCAAACACATAAAAACATAACAATTAATCAAATAAGCATAACAATAAGATAATAAGCATAAAGATTAACAAAAATAAGAAAGGTAGAAGGAGAGATTAATATAAAACTTGATTAAAGAAAAGATTAAACAACAAAAGTAAAGATTAAACTTACTTGGAATTAAAGGAATTAAGGTGCAAGACAAGGAATGAAAATTGACATGTAATTAAAATGACATGAAAATAAGGTGGAAAGACTAATGTGTCAAATTAGCTAACAACTCCTAATGACACATTAGGAGTCTATTTATAGGTGATTAGGAAAGACTAAGCATGTGTTGATTTATTCTTCTTCTTCACGTCTTTTCGTCTTCTTAATTCTTCGACTTTTTCGATTTTGTCTCGGGATAAATAACTCGTCTTGTAATTTCTTCATTAATTTAGACTTGAGTTCTTCGGCTTTTATTAAACTTCCGTCTTTAGACTTTTTCTTCGATAAATCTTCAGAATTGGCCTTGGACTTCCGTTCTTTTAGCACTCTTTATCTTTCGACTTTGTCTTCTGTCTTTTTCTTCGATAAAAGCCCTGAAAACCCGTGTTTTCTCCCCTTTTCACATTTTCGTCCTAAATCACAACAAAAACACAAACCACGCATAATTCCGACATTTACGACATAAAATACACGTTTTGGCCTGTTTATTATTGTAATTAAGTGGTAAAAGGATAAGTGTTTTCACACTTATTAAATCCCCTACACTTGACCATTGCAATGTCCTCATGCAATGTATTAATTACAAAGAAAGTTTTTACATTTTGCATCATAATCAATCCACATTGGCCTTTATTAAAAAGATAGAAAATTTAAAAGAAGGAAACAAGTAAAAAGATCAACAACCTACCTTAGGGTTTTTAGAATGTCATGAATGATTATCATCCTCAAGTTTCACGTTCCCCAAACCAAGCTTACAAACGAGATCATTATTATTATAAGTTAGCAAACTAACACGAACTCATGTGGGCCAATTATTTACTTAGACTCCCTTATTCCTAGGTGTATCTCTTATATTTTATGATTGTCTTGAATGATCACGAGGATACATTGTTTGACTTATTTCGATAGTTTATTTAGGCCAAAAATAAAGTGGGAAGATTTAATCAATAGTTAGCTAAAGGACAAAATCTTTTAAAACTGCTTCTCGGGACCTCATAAAGTTCATATCTTGGCATAACTCGCTTCACGATTTGAGACCTTTCTCGTACCGATATTTGGCAGTGACTTCATACTTCAAATCTTGAGAGACGTTCATGCAATAATGGTCTTCTCTTCATAATAGGAATTTCTTCACTTGAAGTTTTGAGAGATTCTTCATCTTTGGACCACGACTTCTTCATTTTTCTCCAATCTTTATTTTGGACTTTGATATACAACGATCCGCCTCCTTTTAGGACTTGGATCTATTTATCCTCATACCTTGTTAGGGCCTTTTTGGATAGACTGCTCCATGATATTTGCGGGAGTATTTACTTTTCGTCGTGTGTCTCGATCCTTCATATTGTATTGATAAATGATTCTTCACATCACTTTGGTTCTTTAGCAACAAAATGTAGCCTCATGCCTTGTTAGGGCCTTTTCGGACTCGCGAATCTTCGTGTCCCGCTTCAATAAGTTATGCCTTGGCTATGAACTCTAATTAATACCGACCAACTTTTAAATGATCTTGGGCTAGAAGCTAAATAACTTTTCAAATCGTATGACCTTACTTATTGCAGATAAATTTATTAACAAGCGATGGGAGAATAGGCTTATAATCATCTCACATAAATTCACGAAAGAATACCAAACTTATAATTGACTCTATCATCTCTCGTTCTCCACAATTTAAAATCTCAAGGAATGAGACTCGTGGATGCTTAGCCAATTAAATCAAAGTTTTGGGTTTTCGAGTCATCTATAGGATCTTGCAAATTCTTAGACTTTTTCAAGTTTAGAATTCGCATTTTAAAGTTCCCTTGATAAACGACTCTCTAGGATCAATTATAGGAACTTGCGAAAAGTTCTTGTTCTTAACCCGTGAGAGTTAAGACTTTCGCGTTTTAAAGCTCCCTATATAAAAGCCTAGCAAAACTTGACTTAAACACGTTAAGGATACTAGCTAGAGTAAACTTAGATAAGTAAACTCGGGTTGAGTCAAAAGATTCACAACGTTGAAAATTAAAACCACTTTATTAAAATTTATTCTAGTAAAGAAAGAAAATAACTATACAAAGGTAAAACTACTAGGCCAAAATAGATCAAAAATTTTGAAAGATGTCGAAAAATCAATTTTCCGGTTAAAATGAGGACAAATACAAGGAAAAAGCCACTTAACTTCGATAGAAGTCCCCCTACACTTGATATAAACATTGTCCTCAATGTTTAAGCATGTGGAAGTAAACTCCCCTACACTTAGGACATTGTGCACTTTGTTTAAATCTCGCTAAGGAAGAGACAGCAAAAGTGATTCCTATTTTACTATTGAAGAATATAAAATAGAGGATCAAAAGAGTTTAGGATAGAACCGGGAAGACGAAAACACGGAATCACGGATCATCAAAAATCATCAAGAGTGGATCATTGAACGCTCGAATCCCTGAATATGAGAAGAGAGAAAATAGCAAACACCAACGGGTCTCCCCTACACTTAGGATAGAAATAGATAAAAGATAGATACTTGGGTTGCCTCCCAAGAAGCGCTTGATTTTTGTTCACCGAGTTGTGAGCCTGACTCGACCTTGATTAGCATAGGAAGAAGCTTGAAAAACATCCACCGGGGATAAAATACATAGTTTTCGTCCATCAAATCGCACAAGCTTAAGGCGAACAAGGAAAACCAAAAAAGAGTAGGCAAGGTTCCCTTAAGCAAAGACGGAGCACGGTGGTAGCAAGGGTGAAGTGCAAGCATATCTCCATGATTTCCAAAGATTTTTCCTTTTATTTCATCAGATGGATACTGAGATGGCTTGAAAATTTCAATACCGGGGTCGAACACCGTTTCCTTTAGGTGAAAATAACACTCAGGCTCAGTAGAATTTGAAGAGGATCCGCTCATAAATCGCACAATCTCATCCGACGAAGGTGGATACAGAGGTGTCAAAACATAAGAACTACGAATGTTGGTGTCGTCCGGTTTCTTCTCCTTTGAAGCGGGTTTCTTCATATCCAAAGAAGGATAAAGACCATAATCATCAAAGTCCAAAGGAGGGGCATCACTCTCATGAGGGAAGTATGTATTGAGAAAAGTAGAAAAGTCTTCCTCAAATGAGTAGTCATCCAAAGTAGGATCAAGTGTTGTTGGCGGAGGATCTTCATTATGTGAAGAATCACTCGAGAGAGTATCGGCTTCATCAAAATCATCATAAGTGGGCATGTCTGGATACTCAGAAGTAAAATCATCATAATCATCCCCATCGGAGCTAGAATCATCATCATAAGCATCATAGATCGGTGGAGAATCATAAATTGGTGGAGGATCAGAATTGGATAGAGAATCATCCACATCATCTTGGAACAGTGGATTATCATAGCAAGAATCAAATAGAGGATTGTTGCAGACGACAAAATCATCGACCACATTAATCATATTCGCCGATTCTCTTCCATAGGCTTTGTTTGTGATCTTCCCCATTTCGAACACTTGTGCATCATTCCCGACCCTTAAGATTAACTTACCTTCGGCAACATCAACTAAAGCTTTTCCGGTTCTCAAGAATGGTCGACCAAGTATTAAAGGAATACGAGGGTCCATTTCATAATCTACAACAACAAAGTCAACCGGAAAAGTGAAGGTGCCAACTTTAATGAACACATCTTCGGCAATACCAACGGGGTAAGCGAGAGTGCGATTTGTAAGCTCAAGAGTCATCTTCGTTGGTGTAAGATCGGGTAATGATAACTTTTTCCAAACACTTAAAGGCATCAAATTTATACTTGCCCTGAGATCGGCTAAGGCAGTAAATTCGTCGGTTTGGTTAAAAGTACATGGTAGCACAAAACGACCGGGATCTCTAAGTTTTTCCGGAAGTTCTTTAAGAATGACTGCAGAACAGTTTTCACTTAAGCGTGTGTTGACAAGCTCAACCAGCTTTTCCTTCTTATTAAGCAAGTCCTTGAATGCTTTGACAAATTTCGGCATGTGGACAAGTGCTTCAACAAGGCTAATGTTAAAATTCATTTGAGAGATCATCTTGAAATAGTTCGACACTTGAATGTCATCCTTGGTTAGCAAGTTATGCTTGTCCAGGCGAGAAGGATAAGGAATATTTGGTTTATAGGTGGAGGGTGGGGTTGGTGAAGGGTTCTTCTTCTTGGGTACGTCAGTAAGAGGTGGAGACGGTAATGGAGAACTAATACTAGGCGTGGGAGTAGGAGGGATAAATGGTGGTGGAGTAGGTGTAGATGGAGTAACTGGGGGTGGGATAGATGGTCCTACTAAAGTTGCTCCACTACGGGTAGTAATAGCACTCACATTCGCTCTCGAGTTGGTGACGGTGTTTGAAGGTAGAGAGCCCGAAGTAGAGGGTTGAGTGGTTGGTAAGAAACTAGCCAGCATATTCTTCAAATCATTTGTTTGAGTGCTGAAAGAGGTTTATATGTCATGTCGAAGCTCGGATCTAATGTCATTACCTTGCTTAGTGATATCGACTTTCAAATTGATAATTTGGCTTTGCAGATTCTTAATTTGCTCTCCTTTGGTTCTCATTAAAGATTCAACATCTTGATTCATGGGTGGGGCTTGTTGAGCGTGTGGGTGATAAGGATTAGAAGCTCTAGGTGGAATTTGGTTGCTTCTATTGTAGTTGTTGTTGGGGTTGTGGTTTTGAGGAGAAAAACCAGGTGAAAGATAGTTGTTCAACTTGTAACTTAGCAAATTTCGATCCCCTTGAGGTCGGGCTTGGTAATTGTCTGTTGAATAGTTACCATAAGCCGCATATACGTTTTCCGAATTACCTTGAGTAGAAGGACAATCAGTGTATGAATGAGGACCACCGCAAGTCTCACAAGAAATTGCTACAGCTTTAACTTGTTGTTGTTGGTTTGTAGCGATGATCAAGATATTTTTGTTCATTTCGGCCATCATGCGGGTGAATTCGGTCATGTCGGGGTTTGCTGAAGTAGAAGAAACATTGACTCTCGGGTTGTTCCTTGAAGATGCGGAGGATGTTCTCAATAAGCTCTCTACACTCCTCAGGTCATCTTTTCATAAATGTGCCACCGGCGGCTTCATTAATCGTATCACGATCACGAAAAGTCAAACCGTTGTAGAAAGTAACAATTAAGGTGACGGGGGAGCATGTTGTGGTTTGGACATCGATCGATCAAAACATTATATCGTTCCTAATAAGTGTGAAAACACTTATCCTTTTACCGCTTATTTCCAATAATAACAAGAGCAAAACGTATAATTTATGTCGTATAAGTCGGAATTATGCGTGGTTTGTGTTTTTATTGTGTTTTAGGACCAAAAGATGAAAAAGGAAGAACACACGGGCTTTCACGGGCTTTTATCGAAGAAAACGAGAAAAGACGAAGTCAAGAGATCAAGAGTTCTTAAAGAACGGATGTCCAAGACCTATTCTGAAGATTTATCGAAGAAAAAGTCTAAAGACGGAAGTTTAATGAAGTCGAAGAACTCAAGTCTAAATTATAGAAGAAATTATTAAGACAAGTTCAAATCCCGAGTCGACGTCAAGAAAAGACAAAGAATTAAATCGAGTCAAGAAGAAAAGAAAGAAGGAAGCACACCATACATGCACTTCCCACTTAGCCTATAAATACCCTCCTAATCACATTAGGAGGGTGGTTAGCTAGTTTATTTTTCTTTGTTTTAGTTTTTCATTTTAGAGAGAGAAAGTGTTTAACTTTCTCTCACTAAAACTTCATCTTTTCTTTTAAGTTAAGCTTTAGTTAATCTTTGTACTTGAGTTTTATTAATCAAAAGTTTAAGTTTAAGTTTGTGTTCTTTAATCTCCTTCTACATTTCTTGATTTTGATTGATTTTGATCCGAAACATACTTGTTTCGTGTTTGAATTTGATGTTTTGGTGTTTAGAAAGTCAATCTTTCTTAATCCTACGTAAGCTTTTATACGTATAAGCTATAAGCTCTTTGTGCTTATCGGCTTATTTGTATTCTTGGCTTATTTACTTTTAAGCTTTTTTAAAAAGTACGGTCATTTTATGTTCGGTTTGTTAAGTCTCGTGTTTAGATTCCTAAAAGTTTCAAATTTGAGCTTATTTATCTTCGTCTGAGGGTTTGAAAGTGCTTATTGTGTCTATTGCTTATTCGTTAAGCTTGGTTACTCTTGGGATTTCATTACGATCTCGGAAGGGTTTTGTTGTTACGATCATCTGGCTTCGATCGCATTGACTGCGATCTATACGTTTTTCCCTGGTACGATCCACACCCACGATCACTCATTGCGATCTGTGGGTGCGATCTAGGCACTCCTTCTAGTTGTGATCGCATTGATTGCGATCTATGTTGTTACGATCAGGCTACGATCCTAACCACGATCCACTTGTTGCGATCGTGGTTGCGATCGGTGAGTACGATCACCCTACCCATCGTACTAGTGAGTACGATCTAACTTCTTGGTTGCGATCGCATTGACTGCGATCGGGAAGTACTGTTTGAATACGATCACATTTCGGTCGGACTAAGATTTTGATTTGTTTTCTTAGTTTTCAAATTTAATCTTTCCCGCCTTTTGTCTTAGTTTATTTTAAACAACTTTCCAAGTTTTTAATCACTTAGATTTTAATTTCCAAAAGATTGCACACTTTTATTTGTAGTTTAATTTTTAAGACTTCCATTATACTCAAAGATAATTTTCTTACTTGCTTGCTTTTAGTTTTGAAATTTAGATAATCAAACAAACATATCCTCTTGTTTTCCAAAAGACAATTGAGTCACACTCTTAGCCGGTAATCAATTCGAAGAGATCGGACGATAAGATTATATTAAATTTAGATTTTATTCCAAGCATCAAAGAGAGATTCATCAAGTTCTTGCATGAAACCGCTGATTTGATTTCAAAGGCTCGTGACCATATGGTGGAAAGTAGCGCGACAAAAATCATTGAGTCATGTCGTCCCAAGTATGAATGGAATTCTTCGGGAGACGATCAAACCATTTTTCGGCGTGGTGGGATAAAGTATGTGGAAAGAGCTGTAGGCGAAGGACATCCATAGTAACATCGGGCAACTTCATTCTTTGAGTAATAGTAATGAATTTGTCGAGGTGCTTGTTGGCATCATCATCAGGCAATCCGCGAAATGGATTAGTTTGCACTTGTTGGATCATGTGATGCTTCAACAAAAACTACGGAGCCGTGATTTGCATCGGCGCAATAGGTCCTCCTCGTCCATACATAGTTGGTTGACAAAGCTCCTCCATTGTCCGAAGATCGGGTTGTGGAAGAACATTGTTGTTGTTATTGTTGAGGTGCGGTGGGTTATTGTTGTTGTTCACACCTGCCATAGCTAAATCTTCACGAGTCTCGGGCTCTGGATAAGTTGAAGATCTAGTACGCATACACCTGCAAAAGCAAAAGAAAAAGATACCAAAACAATAGACAATATATATACACTATAGAAATAAAATAAAATATTTTTGGATTTTTTAAATTTTTTAAATTTTTATGGATTTTTAACAATTTTTGAGCAAGAAAAATAATGCTCACGAATGAACGGATCCCAAAATTCAACGCCTCTCTCACAGAAAACCGTTAATCTTAACGAAAAGAGCCGACAGCGGCGCTATTTAATACAAGGTTTTTGCCTAGTAAGAAAATTTTATCGTCCGATCTTTTCGAATTGAGAAAGGGAAGAATGTGCGACTCAGTCGTCTTTTGGTGAAAACAAATGTTGTGTCGTTGTTGTAAATTAAATTGTGCAAAACCTTAACGTAACTGACGGTAATTTAAATCTAAAACTAATTAAAATGTAAATGTGCAATATTAAAAACTTTAAAAATAAATGACGAGAAATTAAATGACGGGTAATTAAAACTTGACGAAAAGTAAATTTGACAATTAAATAAAAATGCAAAAACTAATTAAAATAGGCTAAAAGCACAACGAGAAAAATTGTCACTTCTTCTCTAAAAATAAAAACTAGAAAACTTTGAAAACTTAAAACTAAAACTAAAACAAGAAATTAAATCAAGCAAGCAGGAACAATAATAATTTCGGAAAAGCTACAGTACATTTCAGAGATTATATTTCTTCGGAATAAGCATATTTTCGGAAAAACAAGTTTTTCGGAATAATGGTTTTTCAGAGAAAGTAACATTTTCGGAAAAATGAACTTTTCAGAAAAAGGAACTTCTTCGGAATAATTAGCTTTTCGGAAAACTGAATTTTTCGGAATAAATGTTTTCAGAGAAATCTTCCGAAAAACAACAAATTCAGAGAAATGAAAATTTTGGAAAAATGGCTATTTCGGAAAAAATGTATCTTCGGAAAAATGACAAATTCAGAAAGTAATATTTTCGGAATAATAAGATTTTCAGTAAAATGAAGTTCTTCGGAAAAAAGGACTTTTTAGAAAAATTGCAATTTCAGCAAAGTGATAAATTTAGAAAAAAGGAATTTCGGAATAAATGCTATTTCAGAAAAGGAGGAATTCAGAGTTTAAAACCCTTTTCCGAAAACATGGAAATGAAAGATACAGTAGACTAAAAATCGTAAAATAAGCCACAAATAAGCTAAAATCAAATAAGCAAATAACCAAAACTTAAGCTAAAACACTTTTAAGAAAAACTAATTCAACCACAAATCAAAAACTTGAAAAACTCTAATAAAATTAAACATTAAAAATCAAGTTTTAATAAAATAAACTAATAAACATTTAACTAAAATCAAATCAAACACACAATAAGCTATCAAATCAATAAGCTAACACAATCAAACACATAAAAACATAACAATTAATCAAATAAGCATAACAATAAGATAATAAGCATAAAGATTAACAAAAATAAGAAAGGTAGAAGGAGAGATTAATATAAAACTTGATTAAAGAAAAGATTAAACAACAAAAGTAAAGATTAAACTTACTTGGAATTAAAGGAATTAAGGTGCAAGACAAGGAATGTAAATTGACAAGTAATTAAAATGACATGAAAATAAGGTGGAAAGACAAATGTGTCAAATTAGCTAACAACTCCTAATGACACATTAGCAGTCTATTTATAGGTGATTAGGAAAGATTAAGCATGTGTTGGTTTATTCTTCTTCTTCACGTCTTTTCGTCTTCTTAATTCTTCGACTTTTTCGGCTTTGTCTCGGGATTAATAAACTCGTCTTGTAATTTCTTCATTAATTTAGACTTGAGTTCTTCGGCTTTTATTAAACATCCGTCTTTAGACTTTTTCTTCGATAAATCTTCAGAATTAGCCTTGGACTTCCGTTCTTTTAGCACTCTTGATCTTTCGACTTCGTCTTTTGTCTTTTTCTTCGATAAAAGCCCGTGAAAGCCCGTGTTTTCTCCCCTTTTCACATTTTCGTCCTAAATCACAACAAAAACACAAACCACGCATAATTCTGACATTTACGACATAAAATACACGTTTTGGCCTGTTTATTATTGTAATTAAGTGGTAAAAGGATAAGTGTTTTCACACTTATTAAGGAGTCCTAGAAGTGCTAGGTGCATTCACATGGTTGGTTTTAACAAAAGTGTGCTTTCTAAATGGAGGAACATAGGGTGATATGGATGGTTTTGGAACACTTGCTTGCACATCAGTCTTAGGGGGTAACCTAGATTTTACATCAGAAGAATTGAAGAAAGGAGTCGGTTTTCCTAAGATAGATGGCTTTGGATCCTTGTAGGCATTGGGTTGTCGAACAACAGGTTTCACAACTTTAGGTTCCACAGTTTTCCCACCCATTTTGGCAACGAGTTTCTTCAACTCTTCTATCGCTATGTCCTTTTCTTGCAACTGAGCTTTCAAGTCTGTAATTTCGATACTCATTTTGTTCATTTCTCGACACGATGCTGAAAGTTTTTCTTGCAAGTTATTATCATTTGGTCCTTTTCCGACTTTGGCTTGCAAAGCAATTTCAAGAGAATGACAATGTTTTTGAAGAAAATCACATCAGTGTTGAATTAAGGCAAAAGCCTTTTTATCAACATTATCTTTGTGTTTCGAAAGTTCAGTTTCAAGACGTTCACACTCTTTGACCTGATCAAGATATTTGCATGCTACGTCAGAATATTTGTCTATATCTGCACAAGATGTAAGAGCAACACACAAAATATCTTTGGAGAGACATTCGTGTAAGAGTATATCATATGCTGTAGAAAACTCGTCTCTTTCAGGTTGATGATCGTCAACTTATTTTTCAAGAGATTCCACATATTTCAAATCGTCAAACATTTCTTGCTTAATTAATGTTTCAAATTCCAAAACATGTTTTTGCGTTCGTTCTGCAAGCGGAATCAAAATACTTTTCAAAAGCACAGTAATATCGTGAGGAATTTCTTTGTTGCCTTTCAAACATTCACGTTCTTTCCAGTCGTCATCTATAACCTTTTTGAAATTTTCAATATTTTGTTTAAGTAAACTAAGTGCTTGCTTACTCTTGCTTACAGAGGCTTTATATGGCAAGTACTCAATAAATTTTGAAACATTAGTTTTCTTAGTGGCAAAAACTTGTCTCCATTTAATTCTTATTTGTTCACATTCGGAAAATATTTGCTCAGCAGACTTCTGTGTTTGCGGTTTGAAAAGACCATAAAGATTGTTTTTATAAGCATAATTATATGGTTTAACAAATTCTTTATTAACTTTTGATCTACTCTCTTCTTCCAAATCGTTTGTCTCTTCACTATCGGCCCTAACAACAAGGCAATCAAGATCGGTCCATTGGGACTCATCAAGATATAGGTGCTGATTCTTAGATTGAGCTTGCTCAAGGTACTTAGGATTTGCAAAACTAGGTCTACCCTTGAAAAACGAACGAGGTGCCAACATTCTCATGGTTTGAACTGATTGATTAGTTTTGTAAACAATTTTCTTGTAAAAATCAATTTGAGTTTCAAGTTCCACCATTTTGTCGATGTCATTCGCTTGTTTAGTTTTGAAATCCTTTTCCAACTTTTCAACCACTGCTTTCTTTTCATTAGCAAGTTTAGTTTTTTCCTCTTGAAGAAAACCATTTACTTGAGTTATCTCATTGACTTTAGTGGTAGCAAGATACGTTTTGTGACGTTAGGTACTCAAAGAGGTGTTATGATTACGTTTCTCTTGTTCTAGAAGCTTAAGAGTTTCGTTATATTCTGTTGATAATCGTCCTTTGTGACGTTAATTAAACACCCTTTGTACCCCTCAATCTCATTGGTCTTTTGAAGAATCTGAGCTCTATAGCTATCAATGGTCTCACTAGATTTAATTAGAGCAGCTTTGCATTCTTCATAATTTTGAGTGAGCGTGGCGTTTGCCTTCTTTAATTGCTTTTGAATCTTTCTAGTTTCTTTGACATCTTTTTGTAAAGTGGCAATTAAATTAGCAAGCGCAATACGCTCCTCATCATCATACTCATTTGCATGTTGATCATCGTCAGACTCATTATTACACGTGTCTGAGGGATCATGTATGGTATTGCTATCAACCTTTTCTGTCATACATGTGCCAATAAGGGTTTGAGTTTGATCACAGTGCTCAAGCGTACTATCATTGACAAACTCATTATATTCATCATTGTGTACCTCTTCCAATGGGTTAGAGTCGAAGACGGGGCCATTATCATAGGAAGGTGTATTGCTGATGACAGTCTCATAACTGATGTCTTGTGTGCCAGTGCTGTTGCTTTCTTTCCCATGTATGGTATGATCATTCTACGTACCATGCTTTGTGTTCCATGATGTGCAGCTTTCATTCACATGACCCGATACTGTAACACAACTTGCATTGAACCTTTGATCAATCTCTTGTTCGTGAATTGTTATTCCGTGGACATAGGTTTCAATGGATTGATGTTACTTGGGATCAAGTCTTTGAACATTTGAGTAGTTTCATGATGTCTCATGAAGCATCGCTGTGTACTCGAAGACATGAGGAATTTTGAATCAAAAGTCTTTTTAAATGTCGTATTGAGTTCAGTGAAGGTGATCTTGCATTCACTCCCAAAAAGTCTTTCGTTGGTGAGTTGTGCCGCAAGTTTCTCCATGGCTTGTGTGAATGCTCTTATGAACGTGCCAATGGATTCACCTGAGTCTAGCAGCACTTTTGAAAGGCTCTCAAACGATGACTGAAGTATTCTCAAACTTTCCTTGCATTTATCTCTCAAGAAGCGTGTCCGTTGCTGTAATTGTTCCATCTCGAGAGTTGTCACAACTGAACACTCATTACTCTTTTCCATTATGATGGTGTCTTGGTTGATGAAGTGACTTCGGATCTTAAGTAGATATGGTGTGATTGGGTTGTGGTCGAGAAAAGATGTTAAAATCCCCTAAAAATGTGTACTCGCAAAAATCTGACTTTCAAGAAACTCTGTGTAAGCTTACCACTTTTGGATAAATTGAAGTTTCACTTTCAGATAAAGTGAATAATCACTTTCGGATAAGTTGAGAATTCTCACTTTCGGATAAACTTTTCACTTTAGGAAAAAACTCGTATTATCAGTTTCGGATAAATCTTGAAACCACTTTCGGATAAATCTTGAAACCACTTTCGGATAAAACTCAAATATCACTTTCGGACTTTTCCCACTTTCGGATTTTTCCCACTTTCGGATAAACACCCACTTTCGGGTAAATCCACTTTCAGGGAAACTCACTTTCGAGGAAACTTACTTTCAGGGAAACTCACTTTCGGGAAAATTCACTTTCGGGGAAACTCACTTTAGGGGAAACTCACTTTCAGGGAAACTCACTTTCGGGGAAACACACTTTCGGGGAAACTCACTTTTGGGGAAACTCACTTTAGGGGAAACTCACTTTCGGATAAATTTTTCAAAATGAATTTCGGATAAACTTTTCAAAAATGGGTTTCGGATAAATTTTTCAAAAAAAGAGTTTCGGATAAATTTTTCAAAAAATGAGTTTCGGATAAATTTTTTCAAAGTGACTTCAGATAAAGTTTAGTTTAGTATAAAATGAGTTTAGGATAAATTGAGTTTAGGATAAAATTGAGTTTAGGATAAAATGAGTTCAGGATAAATTGAGTTTAGGATAAAATGAGTTTAGGATAAAATGAGTTTAGGATAAAATTGAGTTTAGGATAAAATGACAGTTTCGGGATAAATGCCAGTTTCGAATAAATGGGAAAATGAGTTTCGAGGAAATGGAATGAGTTTCGGAAAAAAAATGATGGGTTTCGGGATTTTTCACTTTCGCAATATGCTTCCAATGTCCACTTTCGGGATTCTCACAAAACCCTTTTGCGAAAGTGGAACTGTCAAGCTTAAATCAAGACGAATCGAACCTTCTTCAAAACGTATCCCAAAATGAATCCAAACACCCCAAAATCTAGCGACTTTAACCACAATAACTAACCCAAATCCCTACCACAACTAAGTAGGAGATTTATATCAAGATTTAGAGCCCGAAAAACACTAAAAAAAATTAATTCGAGATGATTTATGATTAAACCCCACGAACCAAACAATAAACCAACAACCAATCACTAATCTACCCCGTGACGATTGATACCCATGATGTTTCCATATTTATTCACTTCACCATGGTTGATTATAAGAAACAAAGAAGAAAAATAGATGATTTCTAGAGAGAGAAAGTAGTAAAAGAAAGTAGAGAGAGAAAAGAGAGAGAATGGAGAAACTAGGAGAATATTAGATTAAGAAAAATGAAATCATCAACCTCTCCTAACATGCTAGGAGAGGTATATATAGTCGGGCTTATACATGTAGCCTTAATGGACTATATTGTTTAATGGGTCGGGCTCGAATAAACTGCTTAGTACCTTAAATGAGGCCTTTTAAGCTAGCCATCAAGCCCGTAATGTCATGACTATTTTAACTAACTATTACAACGTTCTAATAAATATTACAATATAAACCTATGACCAAACATTCTTGTTTGACTCAATATTTTGAGGCTAACAGGATTAAACGCAATCACAGATAACCCCCCGAGCAAGATTGGTTTGTATACTCGCCTGTTTGATACGGCCAACTACCGTATCCCATTTTCTAGGTTTCTCGTAGATCTACTTAAGCACTATGATTTTTCACATCTCCCAACTTCATCGAATAGGGGCGTGCAAAATAAATCAGTTCGAAATAAGTTGAAAATCACAAAAAACATTATACAAACACTCCTCAATTTTATAATAAAGCAATGCATTCTCTAAAAACTTGGTATAATAGATTCTTTTTTTGTAGACGCCATAGTTTCTCCACAACCATTCATGTTAAAATACCGTGTAGGAATAGATTATCCCCCTAACACGAATACATAGAACGCTCAAGATGTGAGGATCCTGGATACACACCAGACACACTTCTACGAGGGTTTGCCCAAATATTTTTTATGCCTATTAGGCATCAGCCGCAATTACTTTGGAAGGTCGGACTAGTACCCTATTGTCATGGACAGCCATAATAAGAGTGGGTGTAAATACTCCTATATTTATATTGAGCATATCCCTACGACCATAACTAACCATGGTATTTATTTCAGAGATGAATCTATTCGGATTGCTTCACCAACGGAACCTTGCGGAAGTGAAGGAAGGAACCCGCCCCGGCTATAAAGTGAACCACCATTGCTTGAAGCCACCAAAAATTCACCGTACCCCTGGTCGTGGTTCCCAAGCCGCACTCAGATATAGGGGATTCACAGATAGAAAAGTCCCTCTTGGACTTTTCTAATGAGGACGAAAGCAACCCTTTATTAGAGAATGAGGCCACTTCAGACGTGGCCAGAGCAACCACACAACCAACTGGGGAGAATACTGATGAGAACCTCGCGAGGATGAGGAAGAAGAGGAGGAAGAGGCAGTTGAGGGTGATGATGAAGAAGACGTACCAGCAGTTCATCACTCAAGGAAGCGCAAGACCAGGAAGAGGAGGATCCGCGTCATGGAGTATGACCAGTATAACGCGCCCATTAAGAAGCTGCGCAAAGACCATCCACAATACCAAGCCGGGAGCAACACTGCGACGGGTACGGGCATAGATACAAGGAAAAAAGGACCAACTATTGTATTAAATCCCGCCCATGTGTCTGTCGTACCACATACCTCCTTCGAGCTTGCCAAGAGCAATTCGTAAATAACAATCTTGTTTTTTTTCGTTAAATAATAATATCATGCTGCGCGTACCATGACATACTTCCTTTCCTTCTGTAAGGATGATCAGCCCAATGCTGTGTCGGATACCGAAGGCACGGCCAGTGAAAAGTCACCCGTGATCGAGTCATACAAACGAGTACCCTCCCCCGTGCTCGAGGACATTTCTGACTCTCCTCCGCCCACCAGATGTACTAGATAGCCCATGGTTGGTGAGCCGTCGCACGTTGCATTCCGTCCAGGGTGGAACCTAACAACTGAGGACATGTTAGATACCTCAAACTCATGTAAAGAGTTTATGGACCACGCGACTCCTCCCGGCTTACGTGACTGCTCTCCATGAACTTTCTCACGAGGAGCTAATGTGGGAATTTAATGTGTCGGCCACACACCAGGTCGCGATTGGTGTTGCCATGAGGAAAAGATGTGAAAAAGCTCTACACAATATGGAAAGTGCTCACAGAAAGGTTGACAGGCGGAATGTAGTGATCAAGGATCAAAATGAGAAAATAGCCCGCCTGACCGCATCTGAGGCTACTTTGCGCGATTAACTAGCCACCTCCGAAGCGGCCATTCGCGAGCAGGCCATTCATGTCGCCGCCCTCAAGGCCCATATCACGGAGTTACAAGCTGAGTTACGATCTTCAGAAGACAAGGTATTTACCCATTTATTCTTTCTTTTTTCCTCTTTTTTTTTGTTTTGTAATATCGCCATGTCTCCACATCAGCACATATCAATCCTAAAACATACTTACCCCTCCACGGGTGGCTTCCGTAGATGCGTCTATCCAGTCTCTAACTGTAGATGTAGCCGCTCTCACCCTTGCTCGTGACAAGCTTCAAATACTTGTGAAGGGTGAGGAGGGAATAATAGAGGAGGTGATGAAGAAAATAGCCCGCCTGTCCGCATTTGAGGCTACTTTGCGCGATTAACTAGCCACCTCCGAAGCGACCATCCGCGAGCAGGCCATTCATGTCGCCGCCTTCAAGGCCCATGTCACGGAGTTACAAGCTGAGTTACGATCTTCAGAAGACAAGGTATTTACCCATTTATTCTTTCTTTTTTCCTCTTTTTTTTGTTTTGTAATATCGCCATGTCTCCACATCAGCACATATCAATCCTAAAACATACCTACCCCTCCACGGGTGGCTTCCGTAGATGCGTCTATCCAGTCTCTAACTGTAGATGTAGCCGCTCTCACCCTTGCTCATGACAAGCTTCAAATACTTGTGAAGGGTGAGGACGGAATAATAGAGGAGGTGATGAAGACTAGGGCTGAGAAGGACAAATATGTGGACGAAAAGATGGAGGAACACGACCTTCATCTAGACGCACTGACCATAGAATTTGACGAAGTGTTGTACCACCAAATGATTACGGACATAGTTGGGCGCATATGGATGATAGGCCACGGTCTACGACTGGCCGTGATGAAGGTAGTTGAGTCTCCTGAGATGGCCATGCCGTTTTCCAATTTTGTGTTTGATGACATAGACAGGGGTAGGCATGAAGGCTTGTTGGTCGGTGCCACACTTTCTTATGAGAAGAACCCTATTGAATCCCATTCTTTCTTTAAGCCAGACGCCGAGCGAGCAATGGCTTCTTCTATGCTCGCCCTTAAGGATACCAAGTACCCTTTTATAGGCAAACTGGAAGCACTTAAGGACGCGTCGCTGAAGGAGATTATGGACCGGCTTCGTCTAAACACAGACTTCGGCTCCCAAAATGCCCCGGATTGGTGGCTGAACCTTCAACCAAGTCACCAACAGCTGTGGATCCCTGTATATGCAGATCATCCCCCCCTAATGACCCACGGGCTCTAAAGGGGGAAATATCCATAGCCGAGGCTATTAATGCCAACAAAGCAAGGGCTAGGAAGAAAAGAGAGGATTTTATTGTGTGCAGGACGCATGCGGCCGGATCTGCTCACTTACCTTGATCTGATGGGGTCGCCGTCTCAGCCCCGACGCAAGTCAGGCTAGCCGTAGCTTTGGAAAACCATCCGGCGCACAGTGATCCTTGCCTGGCCTCCCTTAGCCAACAAAAGGAAGCTTTATCTGATCATGTGCTTCTATAGTAGCTTATTCCTTGAACTGTGTGTAATGTTAAAATTATGAATATTATATTAATTGTAATAGTTTAGCCACGGATGTCCATGGCATTTTGTCTTATGAATTTTCTATTGAATTAATAGCTAAAGTACATTATTAGGCTTAACATGTCACGAATTATTAAATATAGACAAAATAATAGATGTTACTAGACGTGTATAGTGTGTCTTTATCATGTCCGTCACTTATCAGTGCGGTATGTTCAAACTTATTACAACGTCTTGAGAATAAAGTGTCTAATAAGTATCAATGATCCGTGGTCATTGGAGTTGCATCCCTATTACACGACAAGTTGAATTAGTAGGTTCACTCAATACTCTTATTCCGCATGGGACCGATTAGTACATGTACGTCCGATGATAACATATAAACGAATAATGAAAACTTAATAATTTTAAGTGTATAGACAAACGATTGAACAAAGAACGGGCCGCGATATTTTTATTAATACTTGCAAGTTTTTTGAAGCATAGAAAAGACCTAGGATAAGAACAAAAAGCCTAATACGAAAATAAAATTTACATAGATATTTATTGGGGCTGACTACAGCTAGAGTATTCATGCGGAGGTCGTGGCCTTTAAAGATAGCACTTCTTGAGATTGCTAATGTTCCATGTAAAGCCCACATCATGGCCGCGCATGTCATGTAACCTGTATGCGCCTTGTCCTAAAGCGTCCGTTACCTCATACGGTCCTTCCCACTTTGGTTTGAGTTTTCCTGTGTTATCCATGCGACTTGCTTTGTTTGCACGATAAACAAAATCACAAGGTTTGAAAGATACACCTCTAACCTTAGCATCGTAATACCCCTTCATCTTTGACTTAGTTTTGGATCTGTTGATTGCTTCCAATTCCTGCTTTTCCTCTAGCAAGTCCAAGTTGACCCTTAGTTCTTTGTCATTTGTGATGACGTGTACCTCTATCGTACGTATTGCCGGCATCCCATTCTTTCCTGGTATTACTACTTCGGTACCATAGGCCAGTGCAAATGGAGTATGCCCATTAGTTGTTTTGATCATTGTCCTATATTCCCATAGGACATGCGGTAGTTCGTCTACCCATTTAGCAGTTTTTCCATCCAAGCGCGATTTAATCCTTTCTCTTAGGCTCCTGTTAGCACGCTCTACCAAACCGTTGGTCTGCGGGTGTTTGATTGATGTGAACCATTGTATGATATTCAACACTGCACACCAATCTTTAAACGGGTTATCCGCGAACTGCTTCCCATTATCCGAGACTATTCCCCTGGTAAACCGAAACGACATACAATATTTTCCCAAACAAATTTTTACCTGCTTGCCCCTAATCATCGCTACCGCCTTTGCTTCTATCCACCGGGTGAAATAGTCTATGGCTACGATCAAGAATTTTACGCCTCCGGTTGCTACGGGAAAAGCGCCTGCGATATCAATTTCCCACTTATAGAACGGCCATAGGGACGTAATAGGTGTCAACTCCTATTGTGGATGACGCGGTACAAGCCTATGAACTTGGCAGTCATTGCACTTTAGGATCAGGTTTCGTGCGTCCCTGTGCATAGTCAGCCAATAGTACCCTATTCGTAGCGCTCTTGCCACAACCGATCTAGGTCCTGCATGCATGCTACATGACCCTTCATGAATTTAGCCTGTCGTGGTCTTACGTAGCGCAACCAAGGTTGTAAAAACGAACGCTTGTAGAGGACTCCGTCACGGATTTCGAATTGATGTGACTTTCTCCGAATGCGACGTGCTTCGGTTTCATCATCCGGAAGCGTCTCATTAGTTAAGTAATCGATGATTGGGGTCATCCATGTAGGTGCCTCTTCATCAACGATTGAAGAGACTTTATTGGGTCCTCTTAATCGTGTAATCTTAACACAATTGACCGATTAACTACTAATAACACAACTTGTAATTTTCAGTGTCAAATTCATTATTAGTATAGCTATACCAAAGAATTATACCCGGTTGTTTGTGGAATAAAAACCGGGATTGAATGACAAGTTTTCCCTCTTGATGAAAAAAGAGGAAGAAATCCTAACACTACACTTTGTGTATTTTGTGGAATGGAAATCTTAGCCTATCTTTAGTTACAACATGCATATATATAGAAAAAAAAAAGTAAAGCTTCCTTTGGAAGCTTTCACTTTAATCCCATGTGCACCCATGTGTTCTTTCCCATCAAAGTACAAAAGTGAGTATTTTACTTTAACCACTTTTGTACTACTTGTCTTCCTTTGCTTTTTACGTTGGAAGTATAAAATGCATCAGGTTGTATACTTGAGATAGATGAACATCGTTCAGCTTGGTTTGTCACTCCAAGCTGAACTGAAGGCAACTTCATTCAGGCCTTGTCCTTTAGGTGCTGATCCGCATCAGCTAATGAAGGTGAAGACTTTTTCTTCAAAGTACTCTAGAATTGCTGGTGCTGAACTATCTTCAGCAAGACTGGTGCTGGACGTGGTACTAAAGTGTCTTCAGCAACCATAAGCTTCAGCTGGACTTTATCTTCAGCTGACTTGGTGCTATTTTATATTCAAATACTTGTGTGGAAAAATTGGGTCAAATCTTGACCCAACAATCTCTCCCTATTTGGATATAAAAATAGCCCGAGTTGTCGTCTTCTTTGTTCAAGCTTTCTTTGTCCGCTGACCATCTTTAGTCACTGAAGCTTGAAATCTTGAAGATAACAAACTGAGTATTTTTCACTCAGTACATCTACTTAGTCTATTTGTTGTTCAAATCCTAGTCCAACAATCTCCCCCTATTTGGACATAAGAATAGGTAAGTGAAATCAGTCAGATGTGAGTGAGAAAATACAACTTCTTCTCACATACTGATGTTACAAAGAATGAAAAGATAAACAAATTAATATACATTCTTTGTTTTAGTTGCATAAACAATAAACTTTAAACCTGAAACAAAAAGATTACTGACCATTTTTGAAGTCACATTCTGGTACAAGGTTTAGAGTTTCCATAAGTGCAGCAACTTGGGTTTAATGAAGAGTTTAACGGGTTCAGTGGTTCAAGTACCTGGAGGTTTAAACTTTTGTTGTCTTAGAGGATTCACGTAGTGGTGATCAGTCACTTTGTAATACACATAAACAACCAACTTTCAACTTCTTCTCCATAATATTACCTGAGCAAACACAACCCTTTTTCATCAAGGATGATAAAGCACTAACCCATTTTTCAACCAAATTCATTCTCTTGACAAGAACACCGTCACACGCCGCACCCAATACATCACTTCCTCGACACACCCAATACCATGGCGTTTTAACAAACACACCCGCTCATTCACCAGGTTGTTTTTTGTAAGGTTTGGAAAGTGTTTTGTGGTGAGATTGGTTTTGGATTATGATTTATTTTTGTAGTTTGTGTTGAATGAAACATCGTTTAGTTACCCATGATGCTTCCTATAAATATTAGCGTATTTCTCTCCCTAAAAAATTGCATAACATCATCAATTTTTGAATATTTACACTAATAATTTAGCAAGAAAATGATAGCATCAGATGTGAACAAAGTTTTTACCTACTGAAGGTTCAGTTAGGACATGCTGAAGGTTCGTCCAGAATCTATTGCTGGAGGTTCACCTTCAGTTTCAAACTACTAGGTAAGCTTCCGATCTTGCTGAAGGTTCAGTCACTGCTGGTGGTTCAGGTTTAGTGCTGAAGGAGGTATCCATTTTTGCTACTGGACGTCCAATTTGCTAAGGATTCGTCCAGTCATTCTGTAGGGGGGTCCAACAAGAGGGGGTCCAGTTCTGCTGGAAAGAGTCCAGTCTTTGCCGAAGGTTAAATCTTGCTGGAGGGGTTCAATCTGCTGAAAGGGTCAGAACTACTAAAGTGTTCAAGACTGACAATTTTCAGCTTTGTTTTGGGCTTCAATATATGGTGGGCTTCTTTAGTATTTGGTTTCCATATACGAGTTATTTTAAGCTCTATTATCGTCATTTAAATGTTGAATAAATACATTGAAAGATACATTCTCCACCTACTGAACAACCCATATTTCCTTAATCAGATTTTCTTCGAAGCTGGTCAATTCCACTAGGTTTCTTCTGTTAGCCTCAAAATATTGAGTCAAACATGAATGCTCGATCATATTTTATTATTGTAATATTTATTAGAACATTGTAATAGTAGTATAATAGTCGTGACATTACGGGCTTGATAGCTAGCTTAAAAGGCCTCTTTCAAGGTACTAAGAATTTATTCAAACCCGACCCAATCAAACATACAGCCCATTATGCCACATGTAGGCAAGGCTATATATACCTCTCCTAGCATGATAGGAGAGGTGTGTTGGTGCTTTCATTTTCTTAATCTAATATTCTCCTAGTTTCACACATATCTCTCTCTTTTCTCTCTCTACTTTCTCTCTCTAGAATTCATCTATTTTCATCTGTCTTTCTTCTTTATTTCTTGTTTGATCATCACAAATAGGGACAGCAATTGGTATCAATCCCATGGGGTAGATTTGTGATTGGTTGTTGTTATTTCATATGATTCGTATGATTTAATCCATAAATCATCTCAGATTCAATTTTTTTGTGTGTTTTCCGTGCTCTAAATCTTGATACAAATCTCCTACATAGTTGTGGTAGGGATTTGGGTGCTTTGGATTGGTTAAAATCAAAGATATCTAAGAAAACATTTCATTTTTTACTCATTTTTTTTCGGAACAGTACCCACATTGCGACAGAATTGGCCTGATTTCCATCGGCTAGGGTTTCTGGATTGCGACCATTATTGCGACAGACATTACGACAGGGGACATTGCGACAGGTGACATTGCGACAGGTGGCATTGCGACAGGTGACATTGCGACACGTGACATTTCGACAGGTGACATTGCGACATGTGACATTGCGACGGGTGGTATTGCAACAGGTGGCATTGCGACAGGTTCAGTTTTTGGCATTGCGACAGGTTCAAATTTTGGCATTGCGACATGTATTGACATTGATCGAAGCATTTTTAGACTTAGCAGTATCTAGACTAGTTTCGGAATATCGTTTCCAAAAAAAGTGTTTTTTGGCGGGAAAACCCAAGTAAAATTTATTTTTTCCTAGACCATTTTTAGGCCATTTAAGCTTCGATTTCAAATTTTGGCCATGTGAAAATATTTCGACCAAAAATTCAAATTTTCAGACCAAAATTCAAATTTTTAGGCCAAATTTCAAATTTTAGGTTTTATTTTTGGTTAAAATTTTCATTTTTCAAAATTTTTCCCTGCTAGTTATTGGCTATTTCTAACTCGATCTCAAAATTTGGCGATTCATAATTTTTCGGTCTACCGTTATATCGGACTGGGGAATTTATTGTCGGTCTGTAGAAAAATCGCAATTTTCGGCATTTTAACCACAACCTAATCACACTATATCTACTTAAGATCCGAACAATTCATCAATTGAGACACCATCATCATGGAAAAGAGCAATGAGTGTTCAGATGTGACAACTCTCGAGATGGAACAATTACAACAACGGACACGCTTCTTGAGAGATAAATGCATGGATAGTTTGAGGATACTTCAATCATCGTTTGAGAGCCTTTCAAAAGTCCTGCTAGACTTAGGTGAATCTACTAGCACGTTCATAAGATCATTCACACAAGCCATGGAGAAACTTGCGACACAACTTGTCCAAGAAATACTTTTTGGGAGTGAATGTAAGATCACCTTCACTGAACTCAACATGACATTTGAAAGACCTTTGATTCAGAATTTATAATGTCTTCGAGTACACATCGATGCTTCATGAGACATCATAAAATTTCTCAAACGTTTAAAGACCTGATCTCATGTAACATCCAATCCATTGCAACCTATGTCCACATAACAATAATTCACGAACAAGAGATAGATAGAAGGTTCAAAACAAGTGGTGGTACAATATCGGGTCAGGAGAATGAAAGCTACACATCACGGAACACAAAGCATGGTTCGCAGAATGATCATACCATACATGGGAAAAAAGCAGTAGCACTGGCACACAAGACATCAGTTATGAGATAGTCATCAGCAATACACCTTCCTATGATAATGGCACAATCTTCGACTCTGACCCATTGGAAGAGGTACATAATGATGAATATAATGTGTTTGCCAATGATAATACGCGAGCATTGTGATCAAACTCAAACCCTTATTGACACATGTATGACGGAAAAGGTTGATAGCAATACCATACCCGATCCCTCAGACACGTGCAATAATGAGTCTGACGATGATCAACATGCAAATGAGTATGATGATGAGGAGCGTATTGCGCTTGCTAATTTAATTGCCACTTTACAAAAAGATGTCAAAGAAACTAGAAAGAGTCAAAAGCAATTAAAGAAGGCAAACGCTATGCTCACTCAAAATTTTGATGAATGCAAAGCTGCTCTAATTAAATCTAGTGAAACCATTGATAGTTATAGAGATCAGCTTCTTCAAAAGACCAACGAGATTGAGGGGTACAAATGGTGGTTAATTAACGTTAAAAAGGACGATTATCAACAGAAATATAACGAAATTCTTAAGCTTCTAGAACAAGAGAAACGTAATCATAACACATCTTTGAGTACTGAACGTCACAAAACGTATCTTGCTACCACGAAGTTCAATGAGCTAACTCAAGTAAATGGTTTTCTTCAAGAGGATAAAACTAAACTTGTTAATAAAAAGAAAGCAGTGCTAGAAAAGTTGGAAAGGATTTCAAAACTAGACAAGCGAAAGATAACGACAAAATGGTAGAACTTGAAACGCAAATTGATTTTTACAAGAAAATTGTTTACAAAACTAATCAATCAATTCAAACCATGAGGATGTTGGAACCTCGTTCGTTTTTCAAGGATAGACCTAGTTTTTTAAATCTGAAGTACCTAGAGCAAGCTCAATCTGAGAATCAGCACCTATATCTTGATGAGTCCCAATGGATCGATCTTGATTGCCTTGTTGTAAGGCCCGACAGTGAAGAGACAACCGACTTGGAAGAAGAGAGTAGATCAAAAGTTAATAAGGAGTTTGTTAAACCATATAATTATGCTTATGAAAACAATATTTATGGTATTTTGAAAACGCAAACACAGAAGTTTCATGAGCAAATATTTTTCGAATGTGAACAAATAAGAATTAAGTGGAGACAAGTTTTTGCCACTAAGAAAACTAATGTTTCAAAATTTATTGGGTACTTGCCGCATCAAGCTTCTACCAGCAAGAGTAAGCAAGCACTTAGTATTCTTAAGAGTAACATCGAAAATTTCAAAAAGGTTGTTGACGATGAGTGGAAAAAACGTGAACTTTTGAAAGGTGATGAAGAAATTCCTCACAATATAATTGTTCTTGTGAAAACTATTTTGATTCCTCTTGCAGGAAGAACAAAGAAACATGCTTTGGAATTTAAACGTTAATTGAGCAAGAAATGTTTGAAGATTTGAAATATGTGGAATCTCTTGAAAAAGAAATTGACGATCATCAAACGGAAAGAGACGAGTTTTCCACAGCATATGATCTACTCTTACAAGAATGTCTCTCCAAAATATTTTGTGTGTTGCTCTTACATCTTGTGCAAATATAGACGAATATTCTGACGTGGCGTGCAAATATCTTGATCAAGTCAAAGAGTGTGAACGTCTTGAAATTGAGCTTTCGAAACACATAGATAATGTTGATAAAAAGGCTTTTGCGTTAATTCAACACCGATGTGAATTCCTTCAAAGACACTGTCATACTCTTGAACTTGCTTTGCAAGACAAAGTCGGAAAAGGTCCGAATGACAATAATTTGCAAGTAAAACTTTCCGCCTTGTGTCGAGAAATAAACGAAAAGAGTATGGAAATTACAGACTTGAAAGCTCAGTTGCAAGAAAAGGACATATCGATAGAAGAGTTGAAGAAACTCGTTGCCAAAATAGGTGGGAAAACTATGGAACCTAAAGTCGTGAAACGTGTTATTCGACAACCCAATGCTTACAAGGATCCAAAGCCATCAATCTTAGGAAAACCGACTCCTTTCTCCAATTCTTCTCATGTAAAATCTAGGTTACCCCCTAAGAGTGATGTGTAACCAAGAGTTCCAAAACTATCCATATCACCTTATGTTCCTCCATTTAGAAAGCACACTTTTGCTAAACCCAACCATGTGAATGCACCTAGCACTTCTAGAACTCCTCTAATACGTGTGACCTTCGCGTCTACAAAGGAATCTGTAGGCTTAAATGACTTCGTTCATACCAACAACCTAGAGGATGCTAAGCAAAGAGGGAAGATTCAGAAAGACAAACCAGTGTATTCAAAACCTAGTTCACCAAATCCCGCTAGAGTTCAACACACTTCTAATGGTAGTCAACCAAAACCTAGGATCCCTAACCAGCAATCTAGGAATTGGAAACCATCCATGAATAGTCATGTTTCGAATACTATGCCTAAACAATTTAGAAAACCAAAGAATACAAGGACTTTCATGAATCCTAAATTCCCCGTATGCCCCACTTGCAAGAAGGGTATTCACAATGGAAATCATGATCATTGCATTCTACAATACCTCTATGAGGTCAAATCGTGTGCCTTTGCACAAAAAAAGAATGCAGAATCCCATAAGACAACACGGAGATACACACCCATCACAAAGAAAAGCAATTACACCAAATCTAAAACGTGGATTACAAAAGGACATAGTTTCTCTCAAAAGAAGTCTTCCGCTGTGCAAGAGAAAACTACTCCTAAATCTAGTCTTCAGTGAAAACCAACGGGTAGGATCTTCAAGGATGTTGGTCTTAAGTGGATTCCCATAGAGAAGAGTGTTGAAACCTGCTCCAACACTAATGCGGGTATTTTGAATGTAGACAATAAATTTGTTACTCCTAACACTAGTATTTGTGCAAACTCTTCTTCTGTCATTGCAGGTACAACGGCAGATTCTGAACCCACTTCTTCTTCCTCAAAGGGTTCCAATTCTGTACATTCGATATCACCTTCTTCTGTTGTACAAAAGTCTATTTTGGATTATTTTCGAAAAACTTGAAAAATACAAAAATAAAATAAAACATAAATATCATTAGCAAAACAAAATAAAAAATGGAAAAATCTTTTAAAATACCAAAAATATTATTCTCGACATGTCTTTCAGTATCGATAATATGGACGTACCTAGAAATGTCGCTCAATAACGAAACGGGTGTGTACATAAAGCTCGAATGAAAATTGTAAATATTTTGTAAAACATGCCATTTCTATTTTTAATAAAGGAAATTGTCTCTTTTGGATAATATTCCTAACAACGGGTAGAGCAATCTATCTTGGGTTGAGCTTGTCACAAAACATTCAACGTTTTAAGCTCAACACAATGGCTTGTAATCACTTTCATATTGCAACCCGGATTTATATTCACGGGGGAGTTTACGATTTAGTGCGCTTACCCTCAGCAAAAGAAGTTAAATCTTCTTACACTTGAGTGGATTTGTGAAGACATTCAAAGTCTATGAACTCAAGTTTATGCTTTAGAAAAACCTTTTCGCCAAAAAGAAATAGAGTTTTTTCAAAAAGCGTTGAACACAATTTTTCTTCAAGAATTTCTCAATGATTATTCTAAATCTTTCAAAAATTGTGTGTTCAATAACACCATCCTCAAAAAGGGAAATGCGGATCATATCCTCGTAATGATAATTCAGTTGGATCATATTTTAAGGGGGAGCTTTCCTAATATGCTAAGTTTGACACATTTTTCTCCCAAATGTTTTCAAAACTATTTTTCATGATATATTTTATCAAATTTGGTATCTCTAATATCAAAAGATTTTATATATTAGAGATAGGGGAGAAAATGTGATTAAAATGTGATCTAAAGACTAAAGCACTTATGGTTACGATCAAATACCCACAACATCTTTAATCCACGACGTTATTGGTGTCAAAAGGGTGGTTAGGTTTAAGTCCTATGATCCAACCAGTTCCGGAGGGATCTTCCCAGGAACAATCCAATAGATTATTAGAAGTCCTTAGGAAAGATGGAGTAGAATGTGAACGTAGCTGAATACCGACTAAGTACTGATGCTAGCACTAGAAAAATCACAACAAGGTGTTAGTAACGATGTCTTGGTAAGCATTGAAGGGGTTGAAGAATGAAAAAAGAAATGTAAGGATAAAGGTTGAAAAGAAATTAGCCCTCCATACTACTTAGGCAGAAACCGGGTCAACACATCATGAAGACAACGTATCATGGACCTAATGATGTAATGCACAACCCTTACCTAGCTACTCAGGCTTCTCTCAAAAGAAGTTTGTTTTATTGTCACGAAGATCAATACGACTTCTATTGAATTTCTCACTCCGAGATAGTTGATATTGAATAGGTGGCATCTTCTCCAGCCTCCGACCACTAAAAGTGCACAAATCGAGTCTACAGCCAAGAGATCAATTAAATCTTGTTAGGACGCACGGATGACGATCAAGAGAGTCCTACGCTATATCCTTGCGATATTGCTAGAACACTTAGAGTGATACTACTTAGTATTCACAATGATGAGTGGAAATCCTTCCAGTGTTAACATGTAACAGCACTACGGTAGGTCATGTGTAAGATTCTTTATGTATTAACCATATGTAAAACTGAAAAGCAACAGTGGTTTGATTCTGAATTGATTCAAACTCGTTTCAGGTTTCTACGCAATATCTTTATGGTCGTGCCAGAACATTCAGAGTGATATTCATTAATATTCACAATGACGAATGGAAATCCTTCTAGAGTCAACATCAAACAGCGCTACGGTAGGTAACTTGCGTGATTATTTATGAATCAAGATAGTGTCAACTGGAAACCAACAATGGTAAGATTCTTTAAAAATCAAACTTGTTCCAGGAATTTGAATTGACGACTTTAATCAAGCGGATATTTATCCAATTGATTCACTCTTTATCTTCACAGTCTTGCTTTGAGACGGTCGAGTAAAGAGAACTGCTAGTACAGCCGCGAAACCCTGTCAAGGAGGTTCTGAATTAAATCTACCTAATCACAAGTACAATATTTAATATCGTGTAACGGTCTTCACCGACCGGAGGTAAAACGCTACCGATTAAGGACGAATGTCAAAGCCATTCAGTCCGTGTCTATGTTTTGTCTCAAGAAGGCGGCGTTACGGTGTACTCAGCAAATTCAAAGATTCAAAACCACATACTCATGCCTAAAGACATTCAACAATCAAGAAAGCTAAAGACTTCCACAACTCTGATGATCAAAATATTCCTTATCAATTAAAGTAGAGGAATGACCTCTCTTCAAAGGAGATTGTTAGAAATCTTTCAAGATGGTGCAAAGTATGAGCATGTGGATAAAGACACAAGATCGCAAGATGGGAAAGACAAGTCAAGAATGATTTGAAGATCTTAAATTTTAAGATAAAGTCTAAAGACAACGACAAAGGCTCAAAGATCACAGCATGAAGGAACAAGACTAATATTACACGTTCAAGACTCATTTATGACGAGATTAGTAATCTCTATTGAACTCCAAATATCGAAGAGGAATGACCTCACATTGGGGGAGATTGTTAGCCTCAAAATATTGAGTCAAACAAGAATGCTCGGTCATATTTTATTATTGTAAAATTTATTAGAACGTTGTAATATTTAGTATAATAGTCGTGACATTACGGGCTTGATGGCTAGCTTAAAAGGCCTCTTTCAAGGTACTAAGCATTTATTCAATCCTGGCCCAATCAAACATATAGCCCATTATACCACATGTAGGCAAGGCTATAAATAACTCTCCTAGCATGTTAGGAGAGGTGTGTTGGTGCTTTCATTTTCTTAATCTAATATTATCCTAGTTTCACACATATCTCTCTTTTCTATCTCTACTTTCTCTCTCTAGAATTCATCTATTTTCATCTATCTTTCTTCTTTATTTCTTGTTTGATCATCACAAATAGGGACAACATCTTCGAAGCAATATACACCCCATTTTTTTCTCGTCAGTTTCTTTTATCACAACTGACCAACTGATTTTTTTATCAGCCCCATCACACATACCATCATATCAACAACTTTTCTTAATAAGCTGGTCTAAACACCACGACATCTACCAATTTCATCAGTTTCTTTTAAAACTGAAAGACCACACATTCCCATTTTTCAGCAGTAATTCTTTGAAGCTGATGAAACCATTTAACCAAAAAACTCTTGTTCTAGGTTCTTTATGCATCACAGCCGCCGCCTCATACAACCATCATCACAACCTCAATACCAACCTGAGTATAATACTCATTCATCTTCAACCCACCATTCATCCATCGTAAACCCACTCTATCGACACCACCAAAAAAAGTCATACCATAATGATCTTTCTATACGAGTAACCGTTAACCCACATTAATCTTCTCGCAATCCCAACAAATCAATAAAAAATCAAATTTCTAATTTATACGAATCCCATCCTTTGGCCATAAAGAGGGAATCCATCTCTTTTTCGATTTGATTTTTTGAGTGTTATATCTAGGATTGGAGTTTGTAGTGACGAGTGATTGGATCTGCTTCAATTCGATTTTCTGTGTGTGAATAACAAACGATGGATTTGGGTTTCATGTTTTTGGTTATTTATAAGATCTTTCGATGTATTTTACTTGGATGTGTTAAGTTTGGGATCTGGGTTTGGTTTTCATCAAAACATGGATCTGGTTTTTGGAAATAACGATGATGGTTGTTTTTTTGTTTTTTTGTAATGGGATTCAGTGGTGATGTGTGTGGATTTATGATGGGTGTCGTTGATTTTTGATATGGATAAGATATGGTAGTGGATTTGTTTAACTTTATGGTCTTTCTCTCCCTCAAAATTTCATACGCTTCATAAGCAGTAGCAGTTTTGACTAACAACCATAACGTGACAATGCTCAAATATTATCAGTAGTTAATATGAACGGATCTGAATCATAAGAATGATCCACCCGCTCTGATGCCACTTGTTAGGTTCTCTTAATCGTGTAATATTAACACAATTGATCGATTAACTACTAATAACACAACTTGTACTTTTCAACGTCTAATTCATTATTAGTATAGCTATACCAAAGAATTATACCCGGTTGTTTGCAGAATAACAACCGGGATTGAATGACAAGTTTTCCCTCTTGATGAACAAGAGAGGAAGAAATCCTAACACTAAACTTTGTGTATTTTGTGGAATGGAAATCTTAGCCTATCTCTAGTTACAACATGCATATATATAGTAAAGAAAAAGTAAAGCTTCCTTTGGAAGCTTTCACTTTACTCCCATGTGCAACCCATGTGCACCCATGTGTTCTTTCCCATCAAAATACAAAAGTGAGTATTTTACTTTAACCACTTTTGTACTACTTGTCTTCCTTTGCTTTTTGCATTGGAAGTATCAAATGCATTAGGTTGTAAACTTGAGATAGATGAACATCGTTCAGCTTGGTTTGTCACTTCAAGCTGAACTAAAGGCAACTTCATTCAGGCCTTGTCCTTCAGGTGCTGATCCGCATCAGCTACTGAAGTTGAAGACTTTGTCTTCAAAGTACTCTGGAAGTGCTGGTGTTGAACTGTCTTTAGTAAGACTGGTGCTGGACGTGGTACTGAAGTGTCTTCAGCAACCATCAGCTTCAGGTGGACTTTGTCTTCAGCTGAATTGGTGCTATTTTATATTCAAATACTTGTGAGGAACAATTGGGTCAAATTTTGACCCAACAATCTCTCCCTATTTGGATATAAAAATAGCCCGAGTTGTCGTCTTCTTAGTTCAAGCTTTCTTTGTCCGCTGACCATCTTTAGCCACTGAAGCTTGAAATCTTGAAGATAACAAACTGAGTGTTTTTCACTCAGTACATACACTTAGTCTATTTGTTGTTCAACTCCTAGTCCAACAGACTTCCTAGCATGTGATTGACTTATCCTTAAAGATCTCGACTAATACATGTTTTGATAAATGGGCAAAGCTAATGGACTCGGTTTTGCTTAAAGCATCCGCCTTTTTATTCTCAGCCCTTGGAACTTGCCCTATGGTGAACTTGCTGAACCCCGCAATTAGCAACTTGACCTTCTCCAGGTATTGGACCATATTATCCTTCTTGGTCTCGTACTCCCCCAAAATATGGTTTGCCACCAACCGTGAGTCAACGTATACCTCTAGGTTACGTACACCCATTATAGCAGCAATCCTTAAACCCGCAATCAGTGCTTCGTACTCGGCCTCATTGTTTGTAGCTTTGAATTCAAAACTTAAGGCGTAAGTAAGCTCCATACCTTCAGGGTTCGTAAGTATGAGGCCAGCTCCCGATCCATCTATGCACGAGGATCTATCCGTGAACAAAATCCACAGATCTTGTAGTACTTCTTCCATTGGAGAAAGCGTGAGCTCCTCATCTGGCTTTTCAATTATGAAGTCCTCCAGGATTTTCCCTTTTACCGCCGTACGCGCCCTGTATGAGATTTTATGTTCCCCTTACAGGACGCTCCACTTCTGCAACCTTCCAGCCACATCCCGTTTGGAAATTACCTACTTAATCGGCTGATCCGTGATCACTACGATGGGATGTGCCTGGAAATAATGGTGCAGCCGCTTTGTGGCGTACAACAATGCTAGAACCAGTTTTACCATTGAGGCGTAGTTCAAATCCGGCCCCTATAGTGCCCTGGTTATGAAGTAAACTGGCATTTGGGTTGATCCCTGTCCGTTATTAGTACCGCTCTAATTGCTCCGTGCGTAGCGGATAAGTAAACGATTAGCTCTTCTTTAGGCCGTGGTGGGACCAACATTAGGAGGGATGCCAAGTGCTTCTTCAGTTGTTCAAAAGTTTCCTCTACTTCCTCCATCCAACGGAAGTCTCCTTTTTTCATGCACTTCTTGTGTAACACCCCACTTTGATAAGTGGACCGTTACATGATAATTATGGTGTGTCATCAAAGCATGCAAGGTAATTCTCCTAAAACATAAATGACTATAAGGAAAGCCAAAATCAAACATCAACTCCCAAAATGAAACTCAAAAGATGCATAAAGTAAATGAAGTACAAAGGGAAAGAAGTATAAGACAACTCCCATCCTATGCACGTAAAGAATGAAATGAAAGTGTAGCGGAATAATGTAAGTCCTAGAAAACCTAGTGTATGTTTATAAACTGATTTATATTCTGAAAAGACTTATGCTTATTTTTATACTGAAAACTGTATTTTAAACATGCCTAAGAGCCCATATAGGTCATGAGGTATCACCGTGCATGAATACATAAAGGGGTGACCTCATCATGCGATTAGAGGGGTTGCCTCTAATTATAATAGTGTAGGTGGAGGGATCAGCTCATGTAACGGATGTAAGGCACACACCACAGTTACCAGGTAATCTTGTTAAACTTGTCCTAGGATGCACCCATTCGCCCCACATGATAATAATATAATAGGCCAAATAACTGAAAAGGTACGTCGCGAGCAATCACTCTCACTGCGGAAGAGTCAAACACTGGTGCCTCCATTGTTATGGTTATGGTACCTCCATAACTAGGTGGAACTCGAACTGGCATGCATGTATATAGCTCAAGCAATTTAAAATAAAACATAGCACTTACTGAAAGTGTTTAAGACACATAAACTACTGGGTAAAATAGATGGTTGCAAACGGGGAATCCTAATATAGGAAGAGAGTTTCCTTACTAAAGGACAAAATATCCGTACCTTGTGTCCAGTAATGAGGATGAAAACGAATGTGGATGAATTACTCCGACTTCACGATAGCTACATAATAAAAGGGACATGAATGAGTTGTCTGTTTAACTTATACATACTGATTCTTAGTTTACCTGACGTGTTCTTAACTTGTTTTACTTGTCCTTGTCTTGTTTTATGTGTTCTTACTGATTCATGTTTAATCATGTGTTTTCTTAATGTTTCAAGTGTTCTTGATTAGTGTATTTCATGTTTTTTTGGGTAAAGGGGACACACCCTAGTAAAATATATTACACCAAAAAGCGTTTAAGTACAATGGATATAGGTGTTGTCCTATATCCCAACCCGTTACATAGGCTACAAATAATGCACCATAGTGCAACAACCCTACACAAGAATGACATGCCACTCTTATGACCTAAATAAGTAGAAAAACTACAAAACTAACATGATTAACCTTTAAGAGCGCTTAAGTAATTCTCCTTAACATTCAACTCTTGGAAATGCATGATGCCACACAATGACCATATATAGATCACTAGTGAATCCGTAACAACCTTCTCGAAGTATTAAGAATGCTGGACATAGACTCAAACTGTTACGAAGACTATAAATCAGCCTTATTTCCAAGAGAATGACAACATCCTTGAAAAACAAGTGATGCTAAAACCTGAAAGGATACACACCATGGGCACTTCAACATAAGGAGACACAAAAAATAACAAGTTTCCAAAAATGGCAATTTTCCATAAATAGTAAGTTTGCAAAAATATAAAGTTTCCATAATTAGCATGTTTCCATATTTAATATGTTTCTATAAATAGCATTTTACTATAATTAGTATATTTCCATATTTAGCATGTTTCCATATTTAGTAATAAGCTTATCAAATAAGTATATGATATAAGCTATAGTTATTAAGCATATTCTATAAGTCATGATTATTAATGATAATAATATAGTAAAGTTTAATAATAATAACTACTTTAGTCTTAAATTAATGATTATTATTTAATAATAAAATGCATGGTTTTATAAATCATTATTAATTAATAATATACATAATTATATTAATTAAACTTTACCTTAAACGATTATTGTATAACTAAATTAAAGCATGTTATTAATTTAATTAAACCTTGGCCAAAATGAATATAAATTAATTAAGCTAAGTTTCTTAATTAATTAAATGTAACATGAAATAATTATATAAATAATTATTTAGCCTAAAGTTTATTTAAATAACATGGACATGTATTTTATGTCCCGATAATTATTTAATAATTATATCCTAAGTCTTGTCTTAATAATTAACTTATATTAAACCATTGATAACATGTAACTAAATGATTATGCTAAGTGATGACGTATAGTCCCTACTCGGGCTGGATAGTCTGACTTACGGGTACTATTCGCATCCATCAGGGATGAATTGATACTAATGCGATGTGCGCACAACCTAAGAGGCCTGGTAAGTCGCTGTTGCACATACGATTCAGTACTTAAACCGGGTCCTCATCGCATTGCGGCAGGATCAAGCAAGAATATAATCTATCATATAGATATATTCGCCTAAGGGAAAGAGATATACACTTACCTTAGTTATGCGATAAGGATCAAGCTATTTTGAGTCATTATCTCTTCCCAGGTCATGGAGGGAAGGGATTGCAAGTATCTTTCTCTCCACTAGTCACTTCTAACCCACTGACAGTTGGGGATGCATCATCCTCTCGGGAGATCCCCGATCAAGGCCACAAGGACGCTCTGGACACAATGGCTGTGATGGAGCCGCGAACTGAGACAGAGATTCCCCCCTCGACGAAGCAGAGTATGAGCAACTACGTCGCAGAAAACTACGAGGCTCTGTATCCACTCATGAGAGCGCAGATGAGGGCGAATCCGACAAGAGATCTTCGGATCAGTCTAGACTTCGATAAAGGATTCAAGGCTATGGAAGGGTCAAGACCTAACAAGGAAGGTAGAAAGGAAAAGAGAAAGAAAGAAAGAACGACTAAGATCCCAACATCTCCTTCGGACGCGCCCCTTATCGAAGACGCATCGTCCTCAGACAGTTATGAGAACCCAAAAGGAGAGGACGACTTCATTACACCAGTCAATAACCATCAGCGCACAAGCGTGAAAGACATATTAGGGCCCGACCGTTCGGAAAAACGGATCGCCCTTAATAGATTGGGCCCCTTAGAAAGAGATTCATCTCAGGATCTGCAAGGTTAGGAAAGAAATAGGAGCATTGGAAAGGCGAGCAGAAGGGATTCCTCAAGCGAAAATTCCTCGGACTCTAACTACAGCGATCGCCATCCTCGCCGTAAAAGGGTCGCTCTTTCGTCCACTAAGGATTCTGATTCTTCCAACTACGACAGAAAACACCGCAGGGCACCCAAAAAACCAAGGACGCGCAGTGAAGATGAGTGGACCCTCCCATGGCGACGGGAAAAAGGAAGTGCGTTTTCAGAACGCATAACTACTTTCAAGGATAACAAAAAGAGACGCATGCCGTCCAATGTCAAAACCTATGACTGTACGACGGATCCAGATGATCACTTAAAAGTTTTCAAATCTCAAGCAGGGATAGAGCAATGGCCAGATGTCGTATGGTGCCACATGTTCAACTCAACGCTTATCGGGAACGCCCGGACATGGTTCGATCACCTTCCGCGAAGGAGCATTAATGGGTTCGAAGAACTTAGGAGAGCATTCAAAAGAAATTATGTGTCACAAAAGAAGTACGACAAAGCCCTGTCTCACTTGCAAGAGTAAAGCAGAGGCACAATGAAAGCCTTGAAGACTTCATGGAGCGCTTCAAGTCTGAATACAACCAGATCAAAGATTGCCCAGAAATTCTTAAAAGATCTGGATTCCTTGCGGGCATCACGAACTCGGACCTAATAAAGAAATTAAATGACAGAACCCCATCAACGTTTTATGGGGTAATGAAGAAGGTCTGAGCATTAATTCAGGGCGAGACTGTAGCAACGGATAGCAGGCAGATGACATCAGGCTATAAATACCAAGACCGGCCCAAGAAACAGTCATATGGGCAAAACATCAGTCGCACCTTGGACTTCCAAGGCACAGCGAAGCAAGGGCGCAATAAAAACAATAGTAAGTTTACCCCGCTGCAAAAGACCTCCAGGGAGATATTTTTATCAGAGGGTGCAGGCTTTCCAAAGCCTAGCCCAATGATAGGACCAGCAGACAAACGGGATAACACAAAGCATTGTGAATACCATGACGATAAAGGACACACTACTGATGTGTGCATTCAACGGAAAAGGCATATTGACAGCCTGGCCAAAAAAGGGAAGTTAAACCACCTGATAAGAGACTGGAGGAAGAGCACGGACACGAAGAAAAGTGAAGCGAAAAATAGAAAGATAAGCCCATAACCATTTACATGGTGGAAAGGGAAAGGTCTTTTATTCAAAGGAAAACGACCGCAGAATTTTCGCGCGATAAGGAGATAATATTCCCTAGTCTTTCAGACATGGACTATAGAGTCGGGTCATTGACTATTGACATAGCCCTCGGGGACCATGCTACAGAAGGCATGTGCGTCGACGGAGTGTCAGCAGCGAACATATTGAACGAACATTTTTTCGCGCAACTACCATAGGAAATAAAGAATGAGCTAAAAGAAACCGCACAAATCCTCACAGGGTTTAACGGTGATAAAACCAGACCAATGGGACATCTCTGCACGCAGGTAACTATCGGAGGCACATGTCACTTGACAACGGTGTGGATGGATTTCATGGTCGTACGGTCTCAATCATCGTACAATGGGATAATTGGACAGCCTACACTAAAAACGCTGCGAGCGGTACCTTACACAACACATGGTATGTTAGAATTCCCAGTGCAAAACGGAATAATCGCCATCCGTAACATTGATACGCTCAAAGGGGGTAGTAGCACTTCCAGCCACAGTGCAAAAAGAAAGGATGCAGACATGAATCAATGCAACACGGAACCCAACCCACAAATGAAGATAAGGAGATGTATCTCGGAAAATTCCCATACTAAAAGCATATTTATGCGTGAGGGCTTACCGTTGGGGCTCCCATGGGTCCTCTTTTCGACAGGTTTTGCATGAGAGGGAGGACCAGAGGCAGGGTTCATCCTCACTAATCAGGGCGACATAAAAATTACCTACACACTGTTGTGACTTCCCCACAACTAGTATGGAAGCAGATTATAAAGCCCTCATAGCAGGTCTAAGATTGCCACTCAGAATGGGCATGAAAAGCCTAGTGTCCTACACATACAACCCTTTGGTGGCAAGCAGGGTCGCGGGGTCATGCGAGCCACGAGGACATATACTAATCCAATATACTATTAAAAGTGAGGGACATAACCAGGTAATTCGCGGAGTTTGCTTGCGAAAAGCTTCAGAAGAAAATGACGAAATCTCATCTGACATGGATCAACTATCAATTCTGAACATAGATAAGCCTCCTAATCACGTGCTAGTTGACTTTATCTTACACAAAAGTATAAACACGAACCCTGAGACACAAACATGGATGACGCCTATTAAAGAGTTCATAACACTTGATACATTACCAAGCAATAGAAGGAAAGCTAGGCAAGTGCAAGTGAGAGCTAGGCACTTCATGGTCATCAGGGAAACACTATACAGACAATCAAGTAATGGGCGAACACTGCAATGTCTAGCGACAGAGCAAGCACGGGCGCTCATGGAAGCCGCACATACAAAGGTATGCCCGTGTGGTCCAATAGCTGTGGTTGATGAAATTACTCGCTTAGGGTATTTTTTGCCATTTATGCATAAGGATGTTCGTAAAAGGGTGGCGCGATGTTTGTGATGTCAAACAAACTCGGGTCGTAGGAAAAATCCTAACATAATCACTAGGCCACCCTCAACAAAAGGCGCGAAGGGAGATGGAATCCTCTCGAGACTCGGACATACTATTGGTTCTCTGACCACATCGATAGGGAACATGGCGCGAAGGGTAGCGACAATACTCCCATCTCAAGGTAACCGCTGGCAGCAACGCAGAGGAGCCTTATTTTCTTCAGCCAGGATAATTGCTCGCGCTATGCGACAGTAGGATCATGCGGGTGGACTATCGCCAGCGTGAAGCATGCAGCGTTGTGCTAAAGGAAACAACGGACTCTCAAGGGCTAGGATAAACACGGATAGCTATGCGAAGTCGGTAGCCAGTCCCGCGAAAAGTGACTCAAGAGACAGCCAAGATTTTGGACGATATTCTCCCTAAGATGTCGCATCATTAGCATGGATCATTCCCTTGGCTATTGACAGCCCTCAATAAAGATCCATGTATTTTTTCTTTTTTCAATTGTTTTAGGATTTCCCCTTTTATGTCCTTTGTTTCAGCATTTGAGAAAGTGTGAATAAAACACTGCGGTTCCAAGCTAGTTTCGTAGTCCAAATTGTTTCTTTTTTATATTTTATGCATAAGAGTATTTTTCATTTTCTAAAATAAACAACTTTGGCCCGCCGGTGTACATGTACAATGAAACGTTTCCAGGTGAAATAAGAGGAGTAAGTTTACCCTACTAATTGAACTTGTCAAGTAAGAGGGATGCACCCCCAGTGGCGCCGGATCACTTATCTTTTGTTAGGCAGCTTATAACAATACGTTGTTGTGAGTGTAGCATTCCTCATACTTTATGACAGATATGCACAAGACACAATGTGCACGCCTAACAAACATGTCATTTTCTATGACGTCGCTTATGGTAGTAGTGGCAGGTCCACACGTAATGAACTTCTAGCTCACCCATAATTTTAGAGTCACATTTCAACGAATGTACTCATAAATGGGCATTCGCACTCACAATCTCAGGCGTGGGTGCAGAAACCTGGACATATAACTACGAATAAACATGAACATAGCGCAGGACGCTATGTGATTACAAACGCACAGGTCACTATATACATTCTACCAGTTCTTAATTTACAAATTTATGTACAACAAAGCATGTGGTACGGGCACCTGCCTTCTATAAGAGATCGCTCGCTGACAGCGACCTCTTTAAGCTGCGATGAAATGGGTTCAGTGATGCACGATATTGTACCCACACCTCCTTTATATACTGCAGCGAGCGTACTTGATATACATTAATTAAAGTCAGACTAACCGATAAACCATCGGATCGACTAGGGTGCGCCAAACCTAGGCCAATGACAGTGCTTGCAGTGGAAGGTTTCGTTTTCTTTGCCACACGTTTTGCATGCTGTTTCAACTTATCTTTGAGTGAAAGCATCTTTGGTACACCAGCAGCATAGACAAGGACTTGTGGTTGAGAAATATCTGGCTCGGCCATGCCATGGGGATCTTCCTCCGTCTTTTCCACGCAGTGATTCGCTAGAGTAAGGCCTGCCATGATCACGCTTATCGGTTGATCTTGATCCTTTTTAGTTACATCTATGATGGGCAGGGGGAGGTCTTTTGATCTATGGAACGCGGCGTCAATGATTTCTTGTGCGTACCTAGAGTAGATTTCACTACCCTCCAAAGGACCTTTCAATAACTTATCTTTGAATGCGCGCTCCATGGCTTGACTATGTCCTAATAGCTGTGCAGCATCGAAAATCTCCTTAACCGCTTCATTCAGGTTGGGTAGTTCCACGACACCTTTGGCGGATAGTGGATGGTCGTGTGTTATTAACCATTGGTTCTCAGCGCGCACTACTGTGAGATGCGGGTATAATTCCTCATCAAAATCGGTGCTCATGTACCTCATAATTTCTGCCTTCTTAGCCATATCTTTGTGACAATTGGCAACAAAATTGTCACAATTTGAGGTAAGGGCCCTCATACCCTCCTCTAGCTTGGACATGGACCAGCGGTTTTCCTCCTCTTGCCTCGCACGAAGGTGGCGCTCTCGACTTATAGAATTCGATAATGATGCCTTCTCCTCCTCTAGGTATTGGATGGATCCGACATTTATACTGGAAACAGCACGCAAACGTACGAGTTCAACCTTGGCACATACAAGCTCGTGGTCTTTTTGCTTCGTCGCTTGTTTGATTTTCATGTCCACTTGTGCCAGGCGCTTAGACAGATATGAGACCTTCTTTTTTAAATGCGAGGCTAATGTCACTTCCCGAACGCGACTTTGTCCAGCTCAGTCATTAGCATTTCGTCGGACAGATTGCCCAGGAGTTGGGCCTGCCCAGGAGGGGTTATATTTTGGTAGAAGTACACACATTCGGTCACAATACCCAGTATGCATGAGCACGCGCACTTCCAGGTAGGAAGGAATCTTGTGGATGTCGAGGTGCTGGCGTTCATCTTGGTAGATGCAATATGGGGGCTGCAAATTTGACATCCTACAATTGTTAGGAAGGGACTCCTTTGTTCCAAAGACCATAAGGAGCGGAATTGGGATATACCTTGATAGATGGGTCTTTTGGCGCGACCTGGAAAGCATGCCCCATGAAGAGGTATCGGTGCGCGGTCTGGTGTGCAGTGTCTTGCTCCTCTTAGGAATTTGATCTTTTGGGGAGCACGGTAACCTTTTGTAGTTTAGGACAGGTATGAACTCGTCTGAGGGACCAGTGCACGAGCTATCCTCGTGATCTGATTCTTCTGACGACGATTCTATTATGCACAGCACACTCCAAATAGGAGTGGCATTTAGTACGACTGTCCTCTCTGTACCTATGCTGGTCGTCGGGGAGAGGTACTCCAGTACTACGGTACGTTGACCCACGCGCCATCCATTAGATAGCTCGAATGGCGTAAAGGGTCGTGCGCGCAAGGATGCTCGCGCTTCACAAGCTGCGTATAAGTTAGATCTGCAAAAGTATGAGGAGTATCTGAGTACATATGCATACACCCTTTGAATTTTAAGTCTTTATCGAATGGGATTTCTTACCATGATCAAAGTCATCAAAGTATTGAGGAAGGTGATTTGCGGGAAGAGTTGACGTATGACTCAGCCCTAGTGCATATAATAGCGCCTCTGGGTATTCCTGCATTGGTATCCGGTCGGCGTTAATTATCTGTGCATCTGCTTCATCATAGTGTCGGGGGTGATGAAATCAAAGTCGAACGAGAATACAACCTTGTCTACCCAGAAAAAATTTTCATTCCATTTCTTCAGAGAATCTACCTTCACCTTATAACATTGTAATGGGCCGGGGAGTTTCGCGAAGGATATCCACCCGTTTATCCAGGAGGGTCGATAGAAGGCGCGAAACAGATTTATGGTTGGATCAATATTCTTTAGTAGGTAGTTTATCTTGAAATTTGAGATCTTCGCGGCACCGATACAGTACAGCTGTGAGAGGTGTATGCTGTAGTAGCTTAGCACGTCTGTCAGAAAACGGCTTAGAGGTATGCGATTGTTGGAAAACTCGAAAAACCTGGTGTCTACACCAATATTTCCTGCAGGGAAGCTTCATATGTGTGCTTGTGGATCTGGTACAGTCAGATGGAGATCTGTAGTTGTATGATACTGGTAGCAAAACTAGCAAGTTCTTGTTCTGATATACGGGACGTCACATAAAATAGTTGTGCCACCATTTTTCCTCTTACTTCAGTTGGGTACGAAGGAGAACTGTTTTCTGCTGTGGTGATTAGTTCCTGCTGTTTTAAATAATGGTGGAAGAGTTTTTTTTGAAATGATAAAGGAAGAAGATTGATGGTTTGTCACACTGCATTTATATAAACTATCGACGTACGGGATCTTGCGACGTGTGTCCAATGAGTTTGTTCATCCTACGATATTGGTTAGTTGGTTCTTTTGACGTAGTTAATGCCTTTCCCGGTTCCCAAAGAAAGGTAGTACTAGTAGAGTCTGACGTGGATGTATGTTCAAAACTCATTTCATGTGTGTTTTACATGAACTTTCTTTTTATATGGGATGTCTGTGAGGGGGCCTTAGAGATTCATAGTCTAGTAGCCGCGGTTAGCACCTGCGACCACTAGACTGGGGGGACATGATGACGTATAGTCCCTAGTCGGGCTGGATAGTCCGACTTACGGTTAATATTCGCATCCATCAGGGATGAATTGATACTAATGCGATGTGAGCACAACCTAGGAGGCCTGATAAGTCGCTGTCGTACATACGGTTTAGTGCTTAAACCGTGTCCTCGTCGCACTGCGACTGGATCAAGCAAGAATATAATCTATCAATTAGATATATTCGCCTAAGGGAAAGAGATATACACTTACCTTAGTTATGTGATAAGGATCAAGCTATTTTGAGTCATTATCTCTTCCTTAGGCCACAAGAACAGGGAGCCCCGCCCGGACTTTCTCGGGTATAAAAGGAACCCCATGGTTCCACAAAGGTACGTTACACACAATACCCTACACACTATACACTCAAATTGATTACTTACTCTCACGCTGGAGTCTAATTGTGGGTCACAAACTCACGGTAAGCCTAACGGTGTCTGTTTAGTGCACAGGGTCCTCAAAGTAAGTTTCACTTGGTGCAAGAGCCGGAGTCCACAAGACCCCGAATTAAGCCTAATTCTGGTCAAGCTCTGTCCATCCAACTTTTGTATCAACACTAAGTTTCATGAATAATTATATTAGAATAATTATAACCTAAGTTTCATGATTTATTAAGTTAATGATAACATGTAATTAAATGAATATAATTAACAAAATGATTTAACAACATAACCCTTGTGTACCCGAGCCCTTAACCCGAGCCTACAGAGACCCGTGTCTCGATCGCACTTAGCAAATCAAACAAGACATCAACAAAACACCACAGTCCCATGGTTGTGGTTTCTGCCACTGACAACAAGTGGGCTGCTCTCGGCTTAGCCGGGTTCCCACTGCTAGGCCAATCACCACCCCTGTAGGGGGTTGGTGTTGCTGCTGACTGTGTAGGCAGCCACTGGCTATTGCCAGGTTCCCCCTGCTCAGCCAAACTACCCACCGGCCTAAGTCGGTACCCCCTGCTGATAACCACAGACCCTCAGTTCCCACTGGTTTCACCAAACGACCCTTGCTGTGTGTTTGGATGTGGCGACTGAAGGAGTCAACCAGCCACCGACCCTTATGGGTTTCGGCTGGTCAATAAACAACACCACCGAGAGTCTTTGGACTCTCAGTTTGCGTGACAACCTTACCAACCAACACCATAGAACTTGATTCCCATATTCTCAGATCCTTTAAATCAACATGGTTTATAAGTGTGAAAACACTTATCCTTTTACCACTTATTTCCAATAAAAACAAGACCAAAACGTGTATTTTATGTCGTAAAAGTCGGAATTATGCGTGGTTTGTGTTTTTATTGTGTTTTAGGACCAAAAGATGCAAAAGGAAGAAAACACAGGCTTTCACGGGCTTTTATCAAAGAAAATGAGAAAAGACGAAGTCAAAAGATCAAGAGTGCTTAAAGAACGGATGTCCAAGACCTATTCTGAATATTTATCGAAGAAAAAGTCTAAAGACGGAAGTTTAATGAAGTCTAAGAACTCAAGTCTAAATTATAGAAGAAAATTATTAAGACAAGTTCAAATCCCGAGACGACGTCGAGAAAAGACAAAGAATTAAATAGAGTCGAGAAGAAAAGAAAGAAGGAAGCACACCACACATGCACTTCCCATTTTCCTATAAATACCCTCCTAATCACATTAGGAGGGGGGTTAGCTAGTTTCATTTTTAATTTTTCCTTTCTAGTTTTTAGAGAGAGAAAGTTCCAAACTTTCTCTCACTAAGTTTTTCATCTTTTCTTTCTTTTAATCTTTCAAGTTTAAGCTTTCATTAATCTTTGTATTTGAGTTTCTTTAATCAAAAGTTTAAGTTTAAGTTTGTGTTCTTTAATCTCTTTCCACATTTCTTGGTTTCATTTTAATTTTGATCCGAATATCTTACTTCATACGTTTGATTTGATGATTTCGTGATTAAAAGGATAATCTTTTCATTTCTACATAAGCTTTCATACGGTTGAGGCTATAAGCTCTTTTAGCTTATTGGCTTATTTCATGTTTTAGCTTATTGGTTTTCGGTTATCTTAATAGGTTTAATCTTTTTAAAAGTTTCTTTTATAAAGTTTATCATTTTCTTGTTTTAAAAGTTGTCGAGTTTTAGCTTATTAAGTTGTTTAAGATTTGGTCGAGAGAGCTTATTGATAGTGCTTATTAAATCTTGGCTTATTTTCAATTTCGGATTACTATTGCATTCCATCGCAATACTGGGGATTCAAACATTCCGATCGATTGCTTTTGTTTATCGCAATAACCCATTGGGGTTTTACTTTGCGATAGTTTGGTCAATTCCGCCTTATTCCGATCTGGGATTGCGATCGCTCATTGCGATCGCATATTCCGACGGGTGATAAGGTCACTTTGAATCGAAACTCTGCCAATTTTTTGTCAACTGGATTACGATAGATTGCATCATTCCGATAGGTTGGACATTATTCCGATAGAATTGTTTTGCGACAGAAACATTCCGATCTGGTCATTCCGATCTGGACTTTGCGATTGGACAACTTTCCGACTGCATTGACTTTAATATTCTGATGGGTATTAAGATGAATTATTCCGATGGCTTTATTTTAATCACATTCCGATGGGTTTGATTGCATTACTTTCCGATAGATCATGTTTTTAAGTTTTAAAGTTTTACAAGATTTTATGTTTTAAGTGTTTATCTAAACAACTTTTAGTTTAATTTTCAAAAGCTTTAATCATTACTCAACGACAATTATTTACTTTTAAGTTTAAAATAGATAATCAACCAAACCATTTCTTTTATCTACCAAGAACAATTGAGTCGCACTTTCTACCAATAATCAATTCGAAAAGATCGGACGATAATATTTTATACTTGGCCAAAACCTAGGTATTATATGGCGCCGCTGCCGGCTCTTTTCGTTAAGATTAACGGTTTTTAGTGAGAGACGCGTTGGATTTTGGGATCCGTTCATCTTTGAACGTTATTTTCCTTGCTTTAAAATTTTCAAAAATCCTAAAAAAAATATATATAATTTTCAAAAATACAAAAAAATTAAAAAAACAAAAAAAAAACCAAAAATATTTCTGCTTTGTTATTTCTTTTGCAGGTGTATGCGCACTCGATCAACGTCTTATCCTGAGCCCGAGACTCTCGATAACTTAGACATGGTCCGTGTACACAACAATAATAATAATCCACCTCAACCCAACATGAATAATGACAACAATGAACCTCTACCGGACAATCGTCCAATGACCGAACTTTTGCAAGCACATGTAGAGGGCAACAACGATGCTATTGTCATACCCGCGATTGGAGCCAACAACTTTGAGCTCAAATCCGGCTTCATTCAAATGGTCTCTGCTAAACCATTCTTGGGGCGTTCAATTGATGATCCTCATGACCATATTAAAAGGTTTCTTCAACTCACTAATACGGTTAAGTATAATGGGGTTTCACAAGAGGTAATTCGCTTGCAACTTTTTCCTTTATCCTTAGAGGGACAAGCCCGGCATTGGCTTGATACGGAACCGCCACAAAGTATTCTTACGTGGACGGATTTAGAGACCAAATTCATCAACTACTTTTTCCCACCCTCACGTACTACCGCTTTACGGAATGAAATAATTACCTTTGAACAAAAGTACGGTGAGACATTTAGTGAATCTTGGGACCGTTTTAAGGAACTTTTAAGAAAGTTTCCACAACATGGTTTAACAAAAGTACATCAAATTAATACTTTTTACAATGGTCTAAGCATGAATGACCAAGATTCACTAAATAGTGCTTCGGGGGGTAAAATTTTGGTTAAGTCTTCTAATGCCGCTTGGGATATTATTAAGAACAAGTCTAGAGTGCAAACCAAGAGTGTTCGGACCAATGTGGCTAGTGCTAGCACTAATGAGAGCGACAAGAGAATTGATAAGCTTACTTCGCTTGTTGAATCACTTGCTCTCCAAGCCGCCAACAATACCAAAGCTATCACTGCCCAAGCTAGTGCTTTGACTCAATCATGTGAAATTTGCGGGGGATCTCACTCATACACCGATTGTCCTACGACTCATGACAATCTGGAAAATCTGTATTCCGCCAACGGTACCTATTCTACAGAAGGCTATCAAGCACGTCCTCAAGGTGACCGCAATTTGCTCAGCTATCGCTCAAACAACTTTCTTTCACCACCCGGTTTTCCCCCACAAAACCCAAACAACCTCAATCGCAACAATCAAAACCAACCACCTGCTCCAACTCCATATCAAAACCAAAGAAACCCATATCCACCTCAAAGAAACAACCAAGTTTACCAACAACCTGCTTATCAACCACCCGCCTACCATGCTCCTCCTCCCAACCAACCCACCGCATTACACCAAGATGTTAAAACCTACATGAGGACTAATGATGTGATCGTGCAAAATCTTCAGCGGGAAATGGCCAACATGAAAGCAGATATGGTGAAGCAAGGGAATGATCTTCGAGCTGATATGCGAAACACTTTGGCAAGTCAAACGAATGACTTGAGGAACATGATGGCTAGTTTTTTCCTAAGTAGTCAAGCCTCTGGTTCGGGTTCTCTTCCGAGTAACACCGTTGCTAACCCCAGAGGGGAGATGAAAGTAATCACCACTCGAAGTGGAAAAGGTTTAAAGGAACCCGAGCTTCCTACACCTACACCGGTGATTGTGACAAAGGAAAATGAGTCTACTTTTTCCATTCCTCTAACTTCTACTTCTCCAATTCCACCACCTTCTACTTCCACCCCTCCACCACCCAAGGATGTGAGTGAGAATTCCATTCCAAAGCCTTCATCTCAACCCAATATACCTTATCCTTCAAGGTTGAGGAAAGAGAAATTGAAGAACAAGGATGATATTCAGGTTTCTAACTTTCTTAAAATGTTTAAACAACTGAATTTCAATATCTCCTTTGCTGAGGCTCTCGCTCACATGCCGAAGTATGCTAAAATGTTTAAAGATCTTCTCAGTGATAAGGAGAAACTTCTCGATATTGCTCAGACCCAACTTAATGAGAATTGCTCCGCAGTACTCTTAAAGAAATTTACCAACCAAACTTGGTGATCCGGGTCGTTTCTTGATTCCTTGCAACTTCCCTGGGGTAGAGAAATGTATGGCCCTAGCCGATCTAGGTGCTAGTATAAACTTAATGCCTTTAAGCGTTTGGAAACAATTGTCTCTACCTGAGTGTAAAACCCGCATACTTTTACCATGATTAGTACCCTTAAGATCGTACGTATAAGATTAAAACTTTCCTTTTATAGCATGTTTACGTTTACGTATAAGAATTTTAAGTATTACGTACGTGTTAACACACGATAAGTATTTATTACGTATGAACACATGATAATTATTTAAATAATAATTATAATCACGAACATGCGATCATGAAATCATGAACGTAATTTAATCACGAGCTAATATTAATTACGTATATATATTTATTGCGAACACGAATAAATATATTAGGTCACGGTAATTATTTAACGAGAACACATTAAACGCAAACACAAATAATCACGAACGAGTAATTAATCAACGAGACACGGAAAACGGTACGGGTACCCCATGTGGGGCCCCTACCCGCGGCTACAAGGGAAAGATGGGCCAAGGCCATCTCAATTTTTACTAAGGAGGGTAAAAGGAAAAACCACTACTCATTTTTCACTTTTACAGAAGAATTTTACAAAAACCTAAAAAGGCTCTTCCTTCTCCTTTTTCTTTCTTTTGGCCGCCACCCATAAACACACCAAAGGAGGTGTTTATTGATCTTTGATCTTGGATTTGGTGCTATTGTTCGTGTTTGTTCATCGTTGTTTAGATCCACGCATTCGGTAATTCTTTTACCCCTTTTCTTTTGATTTAATCTTTTAAATAATTAAGAACATGATATGTTTTTCTTAAAAACCTAATTAAATCATAGATCTAACATGAAATTGGTTTTGGAATAAATCAAAAAGGGTGTTTTAGGGGTGTTGTTCTTGGCCGCCGCCTAAATTGAACCCGAGGGGGTCTCGGTTTTGCTATTCGACCACCACCGAGACCATATGGTCCCGGTTGGTTGGTGTGTGTCCCACGGCAGCAACAAGACAAGGGAAACCCCGATGTGGTTCGTGGTATGGTGTCGATTTCATGTCCGGTTCATGGTTTCTAGTCAAGATCCGGTTCATGGTTTATGTTAAGATTATTTCTTTTATAATCATATGTTATAACTTAAATTAATAAAATATGACATGATTAATTTAATAAAACATGACTTAGGTTATAATTAATTATTAGATCATGAAATTGTTAACCTAAGTATTTATATTTTTTGGACTTATAATTAATTAATTATTTAAAAACCATGGTTATAATTAATTAATTAACATGACTTAGGTTATATTATTAATAAATAATAATACATGTTTTAACCTAAGTATTGAACTTTATTTAATTAAAAACATGATATATTTTAATTAAATACTTTTAACCTATAGTTTATTTTAATTACATGAAATAATTAATAGACTATACATTATATCATTATGACTTAGAAAATAATCAGAAAAACACTTAGGCTTATATACTTAGCTTATTTAACCAGCTTATATCTAGTTATGGAAACTTTCTGTTTTTAGAAACTTATTTAATTAAGGCAGCTAATCTATTTATGGAAACTTTCTATTTTTAGAAACTTATTTAATTAAGGCAGCTGATCTATTTATGCAAACTTTCTATTTTTAGAAACTTTTATATTTTAAGAAGTAAATCTATTTTTAGAAACTTTCTGTTTTTGGAAACTTCCTATTTTTGGAAACTTTCTATTTTTGGAAACTTTCTATTTTTGGTAACTTTCAATTTTTGGAAACTTTCTATTTTAGGAAACCTGCTATTTTTGGAAAGTTACTTATTATTACACAGTAAGTATAATAATACATGAAATACCAGAAATACTTAATCAGAATAGATAGAATATAAGATAGACACAGTTTAAGGCTTTAAACAGTAAAACATGATATGAACATATAAAATAAGCTAAGACATGACATAAAACCAGTTACGTATTTAGTAAGCAGATACTTATTCACGTATGTATTTATGTAGCATTAGTGATACCGAAGTAGGAGTCTCTTCCGTTCACTGGACATAAGGTATGGATTCCCGTCCTTTCAGTATGGACATTCTTTCCTTATTAGGATTCCCCGTATGCAGCCAACTGTTTTCCCAGTATTTATTTTATATGTTTTTGAATTGCTTATGTTTAATTAGAATACCTAAAGCCATATACATGCATGACCAGTTTCACCAAGTTATGGAGGTACCATAACCATAACATTGGAGGCACCAATGTTATGACTTCACCACGGCGGAGTGATTGCTCGTGGCGTCCCTTAAGCTTTTGGCCATATTATTATATTTATCATGTGGGGCGTATGTGTGCATCCTAGTTACATGTTTCAGTCAGGATTTCATGGTGAATGTGGTGTGTGCCTTGCATCCTTCACAAGGAGCTGATCCCTCCTACCCAAAACCAGTATATTAAATTAGAGGCAGCCCCTCTAATTTGCATGATGAGGTCACCCCTCCAAGTATTCATGCACGGTGGATTTTCATGACCTATATTGGCTAATGGTAAAATATGTTAAACAGTTTTCATAAGATAAACATAAGGCTTTTCAAACTATAAAACCAGTTTTATGAACATGTTCCAGGTTTTCTAGGACTTATACATTTCCGCTGCTATTAAGTCTTTATTATGTTTTAGTCATTCATACTATGTCTATATCCGTGCACTGAGCGTTTTGCTCAGCCGTTACTTTCCTTTCCATGTCCCAAAACGGCAGGTACCCTAGGAAAGACTCGAGCATTTGGAGGACGTGCATAGGATGGAAGCTGCTAGAGACTTCTTTTCCTTTTTTCCTTCATATACTTATGCTTGCTTAGTCTTTCATTCATTTCTTTTACTTTATTACGTTTTGGGCTTATGTTTGGGAACCGATGTTTGATTCCGGTTATCCCTATGGTCATGTAATGTTTCAGACATTTATCCTTGTATGCTTTGATGACACGCCATAATTACGCGTGACATTCCATTTATCAAAATAGGGTGTTACAATTATGGTATCAGAGACAAGGCTTCGACCTGTAGGCTCTAAAACTTGACCTGTGACTAGTGGGTAGTCACCAGGAGCTTCCTAAGCCAACGTTTGTTATACCACGTATTGATGTTTTCAGCGCATTGTTGTTTTCACCATGATGTTTTCAGCACCTTGAGGTTTTAACCTTGATGTTCTCATCGATATTGTTTTACTAATATGGATGGACAACCGTCATTCATATTTAGTTATGTGTCATTGTTTCATGCATAATGTTCCTCGTGAACTGTGGCTATATGGACTGAACCCCAGTAGTTCATAATTAGTCACATAAAATTTTTCTGATAACTTTTGACAGATGAGTTTCATTTATTTATGTTTCATGTATCATTGTTGCAGGGATTATGACTAAGTGATGGTTGGTACAAGACTGGTCCTATTTAGTCGCATGTGCTTTAATTAAAACTTTTAACTTTGGGACCGACCCATAGGCGTCCCCTCGCCATGTCTTTTGTTTTGGGACCGACCCATAGGCGTCCCCTCGCACATATAAAGGTTTTTATAAAATACATTACGCATTCATGCATTGTTTTTCATGCATAAAGTTTTTCTCATGATTTATTGGCATAAAATATTTTTTCATGTCCCCTCATAAGTTAATATGTTTTATGTCAAGTATGTTTTCATACTGTCATGGTTAACTCCAATCTCGTGCTGATTATGTTATACACTCCTTCATGATAAATGGTTTCATGTTTCTTCATGATAATTCCGTCTTCATGTTGATTACGTCTTACGCCTCTTTTGTTATTTATGCTTTCATGCAAGGCATTGTTGGATTTCATTGAATCCTGCTTTCATGATAGTCATGGTTGGTTTTCACTGATCATACTGTCAGGCAAAATCATCGTTGAATTTTGTGTAACCACAATTTAACGTTTTTCGATACAACCAGAATGATGTCTATGCTAATACTGCCAGGTTATCATGATGGTTTTCATAACCGTTTAACCGATATACTTTCCTTAAATCATGACAAATGATCGACCCCAATACCGATCATTTCATGTGCATTCCATGTGTACTCCATGTATCGTATTCCATGTGTATTACACGTACCTAAATCCATGTGTATTTCACTTGCAATACTTCACGAGTATTCGCTATTCGATTCTAAATCATCTCAGGCGTATGTTCACTTGCTGATATTCTACAAGATTGTCGATGCCGCTCATAACTTGGAGATGTTACTAAAGGTTGATGCTGCTGACGTTCAGAGACGCTACGAGATGCGGATGTTGTTCACAACCTGGAGATCCTACAAGACGAAGACAAAGGCGTCAGAGCAAAGCAATTGGACGAGAAGATGCTTCACCATTAGACGATTTCCATCAATCATTGTCCCTAATTCTTAGTTACATGTCACACGTCATTCGGTTGTCATTTCAGCCATATGAGTGCAAACCGGTACCAGCCGGCCACTCAGCTGAATAGTTACATGAATCACGATCATGAGAATGTCCGTCATGGAAATGACAGACAGGACGATAGTAACCAATACTATGACAGAAACTATCCTAGAAATCGCAACCGAGGCTCCGGCCGCGGACGTGATCAGACATACAAAGGATCAGTAGTCCAACCGATTCGCCGAGTCTGGCATAATAACCTAATATTGTAGTTCTATTGTTTTACGTCTCGAGACACATGTCAAGACATCAGTCAAGACACATGTCTCACGTATACTTTCTGAAGACACATGTCAAGACACCAGTCAAGACATATGTCATGCTTATAGTTCTAAGACACGAGTCAAGACACATGACTCACGTCCAACTATGGAATATTTCTAAGAAATTCAGGGTACCCTCCAAGGGTATATCCATTTTGTTGTGCCATGTATTAATCAGGCCACAAGAATTTCAATACCATTACAGGCGCATCAGTGAGAACTGTCACGTTGCCGATGTAACTTTCATTTCTTTCACCATATTTCATATATTCATGACCATGAAGGACGCCTTTCGTATTCCCACGTATACAAAGGTTTTCCTTCAGCTTAATGATGAGATCCAAGATGCTAACGCATTTCCTCGGACAGACACGAGATGAATTTTATCCTAATTATGGACTATGAACAGCACACCATGCTACGATTCATAATTATGTACAGTAATGTTCAGGCTCCTGAATACATTCAGCTTGATTTTCCATCAGGAAAATCTGTACGAATTATCTATGCTTACAAGCATGTGCGTTGTTAGCCATGGTCGCTAAAACTTTTAGCTGTCAGTTAAGACATGACCACCGAAGTCCTTTTACGCATAACCAGATGAGTATTCCAAAATCTTCCCATAAATTCTAGAAGAACCTACAAGAAGAAGGACGGTACCAAGAGATTATGTGTCGACTACCGTCAATTTGAACAAATCACCATTCATAACCGTTATTCTCCTCCACGTATTGACAACATGTCCAATTGACCTTATAGTGTTAATCACTTTTCCAAGATCGAACTCATGATCATGCTGCCAACAGTGACGAGTGGAAGAGCAGGACATGTCCATGACTGCTATTCGTACACAACTCGGTCATGCTAGATTTACGATTTTGAATTAGTCTCATCAATGCTCCAACAGCATTACGGACTTAATAATATGAGTTTCCATGAACTCATAAGCAAATTCATCAGCGTTCTCATTGAGGATAACCTGATTTCCTCTAATCTGCACCATGTTGCAAATTCTATGACAAGAGAAATTCCACCCTGAAAATTTTTCCAATATCAATTTTGATTGATTACAGTGACACGCTGGATCACATGGAACTGCATGGTTAACTTTACCATGACTCAGCTTATGCGAAAAGATGAGAACCCTACATTACATTAGGTGTTCTAGAAAATCCTACGCTAAGAGAAGTCTAGATTCATAGACTCAGAGTTTTGCAAACTCGTATGTATCAAGTTCTACGAAGAAAGATACAGGTACGTTCATATCTAGGTACCTGACATGCCAACAGGTTAAGATAGGACACCAACATACTAGGACGTTTTCATCATCTGAAATTGTGAATTGAAATGGGACAAGATCTCCACGGATTTTGGTTACCAGTTAACGCAAACTCAAAAGAAGCATGATGCTATCTGGTTTATCACAAACAGTTTGATCAAGTCTGCAGAATCCTTACATCCGCAAGGATTTCAGAACCAACAGATTGATCGGACATGTTCCAGCCAAGGCTCATCCGATCACTTGGCAATCCCTCAGTTATCGGGTTAGAAAATATTCATAATTGTGCTCCTTATTTACTTCACGTCCTTGTTCTAATTTCACGACTTTCTTTCGCGCACGCGTTCATGACACTATTCACGTTCATGATGGCATCTCGTCTTACGATTTTATGTTCACTTTTTTTCTCATTCTGGGAAGTTTTGCAAGAACTTGAGAGACCAGACCTAAGTTTAGTATAACTCCCTATCCTCAGATAGACGTTTCTCGTCATATTCTATGTCTCACCTTGTAGCGTTTGGCGTTACCGCCATTATATTTCATGTTCACAATATGTTTCACATGTCATGTTCATTCCACGTTCCTCATATCATGATCAACATATGTTACACGTATCATGGATCACGATATGTTTACTCATACTACACTCGCCATATCTCCACATAGCACGTTCAAAATTTTTCACGTACTACGTTTCTTTATGTCTCGCGCATCTTCTCTAATTATCAGTTAAGTCAGATTGTCTTGCATTGTAACGTTTCAGTTACCCTTGCACGTTAACTATTATTTCCGTCGATCAAATTTAGGGGATCTACCTTCCGTTGATAACCAAGAATTTCTTCGTATTCCAAGTCAAGGTCAGGAGGACCAAGATTTATCATTAGTGTCAAGATCTTCTGAAGGAACCGTTCCAAGAGGGAGGCCACTTGGAAACGGACAAGTTCATCCGGACTTCTTATCCGTTTTCTCTTATCAATTAGATATGTCCTTTCAGTCACGTCACGTTCCATGTCCTTTCAAGACATGTCAGGTTCCGCGTTTCCTTCTGCCAGGTCACCTGTACGTTCATTTATCTTACATACCTTCTCAGTTTGATTCAGGTATGTTTCTCTTTTAGTTTACGTTATCTATAATTCGGGGACGAATTATTCTTTTTAGGGGGGAAGAGTTTTAAAACCCGCATACTTTTACCATGAATAGTACCCTTAAGATCGTACGTATAAGATTAAAACTTTCTTTTATAGCATGTTTACATTTACGTATAAGAATTTTAAGTATTACGTACGTGTTAGCACACGATAAGTATTTATTACGTATGAACACATGATAATTATTTAAATAATAATTATAATCACGAACATGCGATCATGAAATCATGAACGTAATTTAATCACGAGCTAATATTAATTACGTATATATATTTATTGCGAACACGAATAAATATATTAGGTCACGGTAATTATTTAACGAGAACACATTAAACGCGAACACAAATAATCACGAACGAGTAATTAATCAACGAGACATGGAAAACGGTAAGGGTACCCCATGTGGGGCCCCTACCCGCGGCTACAAGGGAAAGATGGGCCAAGGCCATCTCAATTTTTACTAAGGAGGGTAAAAGGAAAAACCACTACTCATTTTTCACTTTTACAGAAGAATTTTACAAAAACCTAAAAAGGCTCTTCCTTCTCCTTTTTCTTTCTTTTGGCCGCCACCCATAAACACACCAAAGGAGGTGTTTATTGATCTTTGATCTTGGATTTGGTGCTAGTGTTCGTGTTTGTTCATCGTTGTTTAGATCCACGCATTCGGTAATTCTTTTACCCCTTTTCTTTTGATTTAATCTTTTAAATAATTAAGAACATGATATGTTTTTCTTAAAAACCTAATTAAATCATAGATCTAACATGAAATTGGTTTTGGAATAAATCAAAAAGGGTTTTTAGGGGTGTTGTTCTTGGCCGCCGCCTAAACCGAACCCGAGGGGGTCTCGGTTTGGCTATTCGACCACCACCGAGACCATATGGTCCCTGTTGGTTGGTGTGGGTCCCATGACAGCAACAAGACAAGGGAAACCCCGATGTGGTTCGGGGTATGGTGTCGATTTCATATCCGGTTCATGGTTTCTAGTCAAGATCCGATTCATGGTTTATGTTAAGATTATTTCTTTTATAATCATATGTTATAAATTAAATTAATAAAACATGACATGATTAATTTAATAAAACATGACTTAGGTTATATTTAATTATTAGATCATGAAATTATTAACCAAAGTATTTATATTATTCTAGACTTATAATTAATTAATTATTTAAAAACCATGGTTATAATTAATTAATTAACATGACTTAGGTTATATTATTAATAAATAATAATACATGTTTTAACCTAAGTATTGAACTTTATTTAATTAAAAACATGATATATTTAATTAAATACTTTTAACCTATAGTTTATTTTAATTACATGAAATAATTAATAAACTATACATTATATCATTATGACTTAGAAAATAATCAGAAAAACACTTAGGCTTATATACTTAGCTTATTTAACCAGCTTATATCTAATTATGGAAACTTTCTATTTTTAGAAACCTATTTAATTAAGGCAGCAAATATATTTATGGAACCTTTCTATTTTTAGAAACTTATTTAATTAAGGCAGCTGATCTATTTATGGAAACTTTCTATTTTTAGAAACTTATCTTTTTTAAGAAGTAATTCTATTTTTGGAAACTTTCTATTTTTGGAAACTTTCTATTTTTGGTAACTTTCTATTTTTGGAAACTTCCTATTTTTGGAAACTTGCTATTTTTGGAAAGTTACTTATTATTACAAAGTAAGTATAATAATACATGAAATACCAGAAATACTTAATCAGAATAGACAGAATATAAGATAGACACAATTGAAGGCTTTAAACAGTAAAACATGATATGAACATATAAAATAAGCTAAGACATGACATAAAACCAGTTACGTATTTAGTAAGCATATACTTATTCACGTATGTATTTATGTAGCATTAGTGATACCGAAGTAGGACTCTCTTCCGTTCACTGGACATAAGGTACGGATTCTCGTCCTTTCAGTATGGACATTCTTTCCTTATTAGGATTCCCGGTATGCAGCCAACTGTTTTCCTAGTGTTTGTTTTATATGTTTTTGAATTGCTTATGTTTAATTAGAATACCTAAAGCCATATACATGCATGACCAGTTTCACCTAGTTATGGAGGTACCATAACCATAACATTGGAGGCACCAATATTATGACTTCACCACGGCGGAGTGATTGCTCGTGGTGTCCCTTCAGCTTTTGGCCATGTTATTATATTTATCATGTGGGGCGTATGGGTGCATCCTAGTTACATGTTTCAGTCAGGCTTTCATGGTGAATGTGGTGTGTGCCTTGCATCCTTCACAAGGAGCTGATCCCTCCTACCCAAAACCAGTATATTAAATTAGAGGCAGCCCCTCTAATTTGCATGATGAGGTCACCCCTCCAAGTATTCATGCACGGTGGATTTTCATGACCTATATTGGCTAATGGTAAAATATGTTAAACAATTTTCATAAGATAAACATAAGGCTTTTCAAACTATAAAACTAGTTTTATGAACATGTTCCAGGTTTTCCAGGACTTATACATTTCTGCTACTATTAAGTCTTTATTATGTTTTAGTCATTCATACTATGTCTATATCCGTGCACTGAGCGTTTTGCTCAGCCGTTACTTTCCTTTCCATGTCCCAAAACGGCAGGTACCCTAGGAAAGACTCGAGCATTTGGAGGACGTGCATAGGATGGAAGCTGCTAGAAACTTCTTTTCCTTTTTGCCTTCATATACTTATGCTTGCTTAGTCTTTCATTCATTTCTTTTACTTTATTATGTTTTGGGCTTATGTTTGGGAACCGATGTTTGATTCCGGTTATCCCTATGGTCATGTAATGTTTCAAACATTTATCCTTGTATGCTTTGATGACACGCCATAATTACGCGTGACATTCCATTTATCAAAATGGGGTGTTACAATTATGGTATCAGAGACAAGGCTTCGACCTGTAGGCTCTAAAACTTGACCTGTGACTAGTGGGTAGTCACCAAGAGCTTCGTAAGCCAACGTTTGGTATACCACGTATTGATGTTTTCAGTGCATTGTTGTTTTAACCATGATGTTTTCAGCACCTTGAGGTTTTAACCTTGATGTTTTCATCAATATTGTTTTACTAATATGGATGGACAACCGTCATTCATATTTAGTTATGTGTCATTGTTTCATGCATAATGTTCCTCGTGAACTATGGCTATGTGGACTGAACCCCAGTAGTTCATAATTAGTCACATAAAATTTTTCTGATAAGTTTTGACATATGAGTTTCATTTATTTATGTTTCATGTATCATTGTTGCAGGGATTATGACTAAGTGATGGTTGGTACAAGACTGGTCCTATTTAGTCGCATGTGCTTTTATCAAAACTTTTAACTTTGGGACCGACCCATAGGCGTCCCCTCGCCATGTCTTTTGTTTTGGGACCGACCCATAGGCGTCCCCTCGCACATATAAAGGTTTTTATAAACTACATTACGCATTCATGCATTGTTTTTCATGCATAAAATTTTTCTCATGATTTATTGGCATATAATATTTTTTCATGTCCCCTCATAAGTTAATATGTTTTATGTCAAGTATGTTTTCATAATGTCATGGTTAACTCCAGTCTCGTGCTGATTATGTTATACACTCCTTCATGATAAATGGTTTCATGTTTCTTCATGATAATTCCGTCTTCATGTTGATTACGTCTTACGCCTCTTTTGTTATTTATGCTTTCATGCAAGGCATTGTTCGATTTTATTGAATTCTGCTTTCATGATAGTCATGGTTGGTTTTCACCGATCATACTGTCAGGCAAAATCATCGTTGAATTTTGTGTAACCACAATTTAACGTTTTTCGATACAACCAGAATGATGTCTATGCTAATACTGCCAGGTTATCATGATGGTTTTCATAATCGTTTAACCGATATACTTTCCTTATATCATGGCAAATGATCGACCCCAATACCGATCATTTCATGTGCATTCCATGTGTACTCCATGTACCGTATTCCATGTGTATTACACGTACCTAAATCCATGTGTATTTCACTTGCAATACTTCACGAGTATTCGCTAGTCGATTCTAAATCATCTCAGGCGTATGTTCACTTGCTGATATTATACAAGATTGTCGATGTCGCTCATAACTTGGAGATGTTACTAAAGGTTGATACTGCTGACGTTAGGAGACGCTAAGAGATGCGGATGCTGTTCACAACCTGGAAATCCTACAAGACGAAGACAAAGGCGTCAGAGCAAAGCAATTGGACGAGAAGATGCTTCACCATTAGACGATTTCCATCAATCATTGTCCCTAATTCTTAGTTACATGTCACACGTCATTCGGCTGTCATTTCAGCCATATGAGTGCAAACCGGTACCAGCCGGCCACTCAGCTGAATAGTTACATGAATCACGGTCATGAGAATGACCGTCATGGAAATGACAGACAGGACGATAGTAACCACTACTATGACAGAAACTATCCTAGAAATCGCAACCGAGGCTCCGGCCGCGGACGTGATCAGACATACAAAGGATCAGTAGTCCAACCGATCCGCCGAGTCTGGCATAATAACCTAATATTGTAGTTCTATTGTTTTACGTCTCCAGACACATGTCAAGACATCAGTCAAGACACATGTCATGCTTATAGTTCCAAGACACGAGTCAAGACACATGACTCACGTCCAACTATGGAATATTTCTAAGAAATTCAGGGTACCCTCCAAGGGTATATCCATTTTGTTGTGCCATGTATTAATCAGGCCACAAGAATTTCAATACCATTACAGGCGCATCAGTGAGAACTATCACGTTGCCGATGTAACTTTCATTTCTTTCACCATATTTCATATATTCATGACCATGAAGGACGCCTTTCGTATTCCCACGTATACAAAGGTTTTCCTTCAGCTTAATGATGAGATCCAAGCTGCTAACGCATTTCCTCGGACAGACACGAGATGAATTTTATCCTAATTATGGACTATGAACAGCACACCATGCTACGATTCATAATTATTTACAGTGATGTTCAGGCTCCTGAATACATTCAGCTTGATTTTCCATCAGGAAAATCTGTACGAATTATCTATGCTTACAAGCATGTGCGTTGTTAGCCATGGTCGCTAAACTTTTTAGCTGTCAGTTAAGACATGACCACCGAAGTCCTTTTACGCATAACCAGATGAGTATTACAAAATCTTCCCATAAATTCCAGAAGAACCTACAAGGAGAAGGACGGTACCAAGAGATTATGTGTCGACTACCGTCAATTTGAACAAATCACCATTCATAACCGTTATTCTCCTCCACGTATTGACAATATGTCCAATCGACCTTATAGTGTTAATCACTTTTCCAAGATCGAACTCATGATCATGCTGCCAACAGTGACGAGTGGAAGAGCAGGACATGTCCATGACTGCTATTCGTACACGACTCGGTCATGTTAGATTTACGATTTCGAATTAGTCTCATCAATGCTCCAACATCATTACGGACTTAATAAAATGAGTTTCCATGAACTCATAAGCAAATTCATTAGCGTTCTCATTGAGGATAACCTGATTTCCTCTAATCTGCACCATGTTGCAAATTCTATGACAAGAGAAATTCCACCCGGGAAATTTTTCCAATATCAATTTTGATTGATTACAGTGACACGCTGGATCACATGAAATTGCATGGTTAACTTTACCATGACTCAGCTTATGCGAAAAGATGAGAACCCTACATTACATTAGGTGTTCTAGAAAATCCTACGCTAAGAGAAGTCTAGATTCATAGACTCAGAGTTTTGCAAACTCCTATGTATCAAGTTCTACGAAGCAAGATACAGGTACGTTCATATCTAGGTACCTGACATACCAACAGGTTAAGATAGGACACCAACAGACTGGGATGTTTTCATCATCTGAAATTGTGAATTGAAATGGGACAAGATCTCCACGGATTTTGGTTACCAGTTAACGCAAACTCAAAAGAAGCATGATGCTATCTGGTTTATCACAAACAGTTTGATCAAGTCTGCAGAATCCTTACATCCGCAAGGATTTCAGAACCAACAGATTGATCGGACATGTTCCAGCCAAGGCTCATCCGATCACTTGGCAATCACACAGTTATCGGGTCAGAAAATATTCATAATTGTGCTCCTTATTTACTTCACGTCCTTGTTCTAATTTCATGACTTGCTTTCGCGCACGTTCATGATGGCATCTCGGCTTACGATTTTATGTTCATTTTTTTTCTCATTCTGGGAAGTTTTGCAAGAACTTGAGAGACCAGACCTAAGTTTAGTATAACTCCCTATCCTCAGATAGACGTTTCTCGTCATATTCTATGTCTCACCTTGTAGCGTTTGGTGTTACCGCCATTATATTCTATGTTCACAATATGTTTCACATGTCATGTTCATTCCACGTTCCTCATATCATGATCAACATATGTTACACGTATCATGGATCATGATATGTTTACTCATACTACACTCGCAATATCTCCACGTAGCACGTTCAAAAATTTTCACGTACTACGTTTCTTTATGTCTCGCGCATCTTCTCTAATTATCAGTTAAGTCAGATTGTCTTGCATTGTAACGTTTCAGTTACCCTTGCACGTTAACTATTATTTCCCTCGATCAAATTTAGGGGATCTACCTTCCGTTGATAACCAAGAATTTCTTCGTATTCCAAGTCAAGGTCAGGAGGACCAAGATTTATCATTAGTGTCAAGATCTTCTGAAGGAACCGTTCCAAGAGGGAGGCCACTTGGAAACGGACAAGTTCATCCGGACTTCTTATCCGTTTTCTCTTATCAATTAGATATGTCCTTTCAGTCACGTCACGTTCCATGTCCTTTCAAGACATGTCACGTTCCGCGTTTCCTTCTGCCAGGTCACCTGTACGTTCATTTATCTTACATACCCTCTCAGTTTGATTCAGGTATGTTTCTCTTTCAGTTTACGTTATCTATAATTCGGGGACGAATTATTCTTTTTAGGGGGGAAGAGTTGTAAAACCCGCATACTTTTACCATGAATAGTACCCTTAAGATCGTACGTATAAGATTAAAACTTTCTTTTATAGCATGTTTACGTTTACGTATAAGAATTTTAAGTATTACGTACGTGTTAGCACACGATAAGTATTTATTACGTATGAACACATGATAATTATTTAAATAATAATTATAATCACGAACATGCGATCATGAGATCATGAACGTAATTTAATCACGAGCTAATATTAATTACGTATATATATTTATTGCGAACACGAATAAATATATTAGGTAACGGTAATTATTTAACGAGAACACATTAAACGCGAACACAAATAAACACGAACGAGTAATTAATCAACGAGACATAGAAAACGGTACGGGTACCCCATGTGGGGCCCCTACCCGCGGCTACAAGGGAAAGATAGGCCAAGGCCATCTCAATTTTTACTAAGGAGGGTAAAAGGAAAAACCACTACTCATTTTTCACTTTTACAGAAGAATTTTACAAAAACCTAAAAAGGCTCCTCCTTCTCCTTTTTCTTTCTTTTGGCCGCCACCCATAAACACACCAAAGGAGGTGTTTATTGATCTTTGATCTTGGATTTTGTGCTAGTGTTCGTGTTTGTTCATCGTTGTTTAGATCCACGCATTCGGTAATTCTTTTACCCCTTTTCTTTTGATTTAATCTTTTAAATAATTAAGAACATGATATGTTTTTCTTAAAAACCTAATTAAATCATAGATCTAACATGAAATTGGTTTTGGAATAAATCAAAAAGGGTGTTTTAGGGGTGTTGTTCTTGGCCGCCGCCTAAACCGAACCCGAGGGGGTCTCGGTTTGGCTATTCGACCACCACCGAGACCATATGGTCCCGGTTGGTTTGTGTGGGTCCCACGACAGCAACAAGACAAGGGAAACCCCGATGTGGTTCGGGGTATGGTGTCGATTTCATGTCCGGTTCATGGTTTCTAGTCAAGATCCGGTTCATGGTTTATGTTAAGATTATTTCTTTTATAATCATATGTTATAAATTAAATTACTAAAATATGACATGATTAATTTAATAAAACATGACTTAGGTTATAATTAATTATTTGATCATGAAATTATTAACCTAAGTATTTATATTTTTCAAGACTTATAATTAATTAATTATTTAAAAACCATGGTTATAATTAATTAATTAACATGACTTAGGTTATATTATTAATAAATAATAATACATGTTTTAACCTAAGTATTGAACTTTATTTAATTAAAAACATGATATATTTTAATTAAATACTTTTAACCTATAGTTTATTTTAATTACATGAAATAATTAATAAACTATACATTATATCATTATGACTTAGAAAATAATCAGAAAAACACTTAGGCTTATATACTTAGCTTATTTAACCATCTTATATCTAATTATGGAAACTTTCTATTTTTAGAAACTTATTTAATTAAGGCAGCTAATCTATTTATGGAAACTTTCTATTTTTAGAAACTTATTTAATTAAGGCAGCTGATCTATTTATGGAAACTTTCTATTTTTAGAAACTTATCTTTTTTAAGAAGTAATTCTATTTTTGGAAACTTTCTATTTTTGGAAACTTTCTATTTTTGGAAACTTTCTATTTTTGGAAACTTTCTATTTTTGGTAACTTTCTATTTTTGGAAACTTTCTATTTTAGGAAACCTGCTATTTTTCGAAAGTTACTTATTATTCAAAGTAAGTATAATAATACATGAAATACCAGAAATACTTAATCAGAATAGACAGAATATAAGATAGACACAATTTAAGGCTTTAAACAGTAAAACATGATATGAACATATAAAATAAGCTAAGACATGACATAAAACCAGTTACGTATTTAGTAAGCAGATAATTATTCACGTATGTATTTATGTAGCATTAGTGATAGCGAAGTAGGACTCTCTTCCGTTCGTCTTCTTCGTTCACTGGACATAAGGTACGGATTCCCGTCCTTTCAGTATGGACATTCTTTCTTTATTAGGATTCCCCGTATGCAGCCAACTGTTTTCCCAGTATTTGTTTTATATGTTTTTGAATTGCTTATGTTTAATTAGAATACCTAAAGCCATATACATGCATGACCAGTTTCACCTAGTTATGGAGGTACCATAACCATAACATTGGAGGCACCAATGTTATGACTTCACCACGGCGGAGTGATTGCTCGTGGCGTCCCTTCAGCTTTTGGCCATATTATTATATTTATCATGTGGGGCGTATGGGTGCATCCTAGTTACATGTTTCAGTCAGGATTTCATGGTGAATGTGGTGTGTGCCTTGCATCCTTCAAAAGGAGCTGATCCCTCCTACCCAAAACTAGTATATTAAATTAGAGGCAGCCCCTCTAATTTGCATGATGAGGTCACCCCTCCAAGTATTCATGCACGGTGGATTTTCATGACCTATATTGGCTAATGGTAAAATATGTTAAACAGTTTTCATAAGATAAACATAAGGCTTTTCAAACTATAAAACCAGTTTTATGAACATGTTCCAGGTTTTCTAGGACTTATACATTTCTGCTGCTATTAAGTCTTTATTATGTTTTAGTCATTCATACTATGTCTATATCCGTGCACTGAGCGTTTTGCTCAGCCGTTACTTTCCTTTCCATGTCCCAAAACGGCAGGTACCCTAGGAAAGACTCGAGCATTTGGAGGACGTGCATAGGATGGAAGCTGCTAGAGACTTCTTTTCCTTTTTGCCTTCATATACTTATGCTTGCTTAGTCTTTCAGTCATTTCTTTTACTTTATTATGTTTTGGGCTTATGTTTGGGAACCGATGTTTGATTCTGGTTATCCCTATGGTCATGTAATGTTTCAGACATTTATCCTTATATGCTTTGATGACACGCCATAATTACACGTGCATTCCATTTATAAAAATGGGGTGTTACACCGAGCTAGTCCCCACCCGAATGACTTTGGAATTAGCTAACCGTACGGTTGCTTATCCAGTGGGGATAGCCGAAGACGTTTTCGTCGGTGTCGACAAATTCACCTTTCCGGTGGATTTTGTTGTTGTTGACTACGAGATGGACCCCCGTGTTCCATTAATCGTTGGACGTCCATTCTTGAGGACCGGTCACACTCTCATTGATGTAGCCGCTGGCGAATTAATCATGAGAGTTGGTGACGATAAAATCGTTTTCAACATGGGTAAACTTTCTAAGCAGCCTTCGGAAAACGAGAGTGTTAATTTTATTGACGTTCTTGATGAGGCTTGTGAAGAACATTTTAAAGACGCTTGTAAAAGTGGTTCTTCTTCTCAACCCATTGTTGAGACCGTTGCCTCTATTGCTCCATCACTAACTCCATTTGGAGAAAGTGATTTCATCTTAAAAGAATTTGAAGCAACTTTGGGAGATGTGGACTTGCAATATGACGATTCTCCCTCCAATTGGGACGAAGACATTCAGACCATTGAGAAACTTCTCAATGAGGACCATATTTCTACACCATCTCCTACGGATATCTCTATCGATGATCCGACTTTGAATCCGCCGTCCATCGAAAACCCTCCGGATTTAGAGCTTAAGGACCTACCGTCTCATCTCGAGTACGTTTTCCTTGAAGACAACGAGAAGTTACCGGTCATCATCGCTAAGGACTTGAAAGAAGAAGAAAAATCCCGACTTATCACCATGCTAAAGAATCATACGAAAGCAATTGGTTGGAAGATCTCCGATATTCGTGGAATTGATCCTCACTTTTGCACACATAAAATTCTCATGGAGGACGACTTTAAACCCACTATTCAAAGCCAAAGAAGGGTGAATCCCAAGATCCATGACGTTATCAAAAAAAAGGTTATCAAACTTCTTGATGCAGGCATGATCTATCCTATCTCGGATTCCCCATGGGTTAGTACAGTCCATTGTGTGCCTAAGAAAGGCGGAATCATCGTTGTTCGCAATGAAAACAACGAGCTGATTCCTACTCGTCTCGTTACAGGGTGGAGAGTTTGTATAGACTATCGCAAACTCAATGACGCTACGAGAAAGGATCATTTTCCCCTTCCTTTCATGGACCAAATGCTTGAACGTCTAGCGGGTAATGATTATTACTGCTTCTTAGATGGTTTCTCGGGTTATTTTCAAATTCCCATCGATCCGAAAGACCAAGAGAAAACCACATTCACTTGTCCTTACGGAACATTTGCTTATAAAAGAATGCCTTTCGGCTTATGCAATGCTCCTGGGACTTTCCAAAGGTGTATGATGGCTATCTTCCATGACATGGTTGAAGAAACTATGGAAGTCTTCATGGATGATTTCTCGGTTTATGGTGATTCTTTCTCTCATTGCCTTGCCAATTTGGAACGCATGCTTAGGCGGTGCGAAGATACTCGCCTTGTTCTAAATTGGGAAAAATGCCATTTCATGGTAAAAGAAGGCATTGTGCTTGGACATAAAATCTCTAATGCCGGTCTTGAAGTGGACCGTGCTAAAGTAGATGTCATAGCCAAATTACCTCCACCTTCAACCGTGAAGGGTGTGAGAAGTTTCCTTGGTCATGCGGGCTTCTATCGTCGATTCATCCAAGATTTTTCTAAAATCGCTCGCTCGATGACCCACCTCTTGGAAAAAGATACTGCTTTCATCTTTTCCAAAGAGTGTCTTGAATCCTTCAATCTTCTTAAGGATAAGCTAAGTAAGGCACCGGTCTTGGTTACCCCTAATTGGGAGCTACCTTTTGAGTTGATGTGTGATGCTAGTGACTTTGCTATTGGAGCGGTTTTGGGCCAAAGAGTGAACAAACACTTCCAACCAATCCATTACGCTAGCAAGACAATGACGGGGGCTCAATTGCATTATACCACTACCGAAAAAGAGCTTTTAGCTGTAGTGTATGCTTTTGAGAAATTCTGCCCCTATCTTGTCCTTTCTACCACCATCGTGTATACCGATCATTTCGCGTTGAAGTACTTGTTGACTAAGCAAGATTCTAAGCTAAGACTTCTTCGTTGGGTTTTTCTCCTTCAAGAATTCAACATTGAAATTCGTGACAAGAAGGGAGCCGAAAAACCTAGCCGCAGATCATCTAAGTAGACTTGAGGATCCTTATCAAGGGGATCATCCGAACCAAGAGATCAATGACTCTTTTCCCCTTGATGCCTTAATGTCTATCAACTCCAATCTTGATGACACCCCGTGGTATGCGGACATTGCAAACTACTTAGCGGGTGGGATTCTCAAGGAAGGGTTAACATCCCAACAAAAGAAAAAGTTCTTTAAAGATATTGAACATTATTTCTGGGATGACCCTTACCTTTTCAAACAATGTGCTGATCTGATTCTTCGTCGATGTGTTGATGGGCCCACAGCGCTACAAATTCTTGACGCTTGCCATAAAGGACCCACCGGTGGTCACTTTGGTCCCAATTACACCGCGAAGAAAGTATTCGACTCTGGATTTTATTGTCCCACCATTTGACGCTCACGACATGGTTAAACATTGTGATGCTTGCCAAAGACAAGGCAAGATCACATATAAAGATGAGATGCCTCAAAATTTCATGCAAGAATGTGAAATCTTTGACGTATGGGGCATCGACTTTATGGGGCCATTTCCATCATCTAAAGGGAACAAGTACATCCTCGTAGCCGTTGACTACATTTCCAAACGGGTTGAAGCTAAGGCTCTCCCTACGAAGGATGCGAGGGTGGTTGTGAACTTTTTGAAGCAGCTTTTTGCTCGATTCGGTGTTCCTCGTGCTATTATCAGTGACCGCGGGACTCATTTTTGCAATGATCAATTCGCAAGAGTCATGGCTAAGTACGGTGTTAATCATCGTCTTTCCACCGCCTATCATCCCCAAACAAATGGTCAAGCCGAGATTTCTAACCGTGGATTGAAGCGAATTCTGGAGCGTACTATGGGAGAGCATCGTGCCGCGTGGGCCGATAAGTTAGATGATGCTCTGTGGGCTTTCCGTACCGCCTATAAGACGCCGATTGGTTGTACACCTTATCGTCTTGTGTACGGGAAAGCATGCCACCTCCCTATCGAGCTGGAACATAAGGCATACTGGGCCTTGAAGTGGGCTAACTTCGACATCAACAAAGCCGGTGATCTTCGGAAGATTCAACTCAATGAGAAGACCAAGATCATCCATGATGAAAGGATTAAGAACCGAGAGTTCCACGTTGGTGATCAAGTCTTACTTTTTAACTCTCGGTTGAAGATCTTCTCGGGCAAGTTGAAGAGCCGCTGGTCTGGTCCATTCACCATCGCCAAAGTCTTTCCCTATGGCACCATTGAGCTTTCTCAGCCAAATGGGCCCAATTTTAAGGTGAATGGCCAGCGTGTGAAGTTGTACTTTGGTGAGGACATCTCTCAAGAGATGATTCCATCCCTCACCACGTTCCCCATGAACTAGTTTTGGGTCGAGTCATGCTCGTGACTCGGTTATCAAAAACAAGTGCTTCTCGGGAGGTAACCCGTGATCTATCCTTTACCGTTTTCAAAATAAGTGTAGGGGAGCCCCGTATGTGTTTGTTGTCTTGTTTCTTATTCTCTGCAGGGATTCAAGCTTCGAAGAGTACTTTTGATGACTTTTGACGACCCGTGATTCCGTGTACCCGTCTTCCCGGTTCTATCCTAAACTATTTTGATTCTCTATTTTATAGTCTTTAATATTAAAATAGGAATCACTATAGTTGTCCTTTCCTTAGCAACATTTAAACAAAGTGCACAATGTCATAAGTGTAGGGGAGTTTACTCCCACATGCTTAAACATTAAGGACAATGTTTATATCAAGTGTAGGGGGGACTTCTATCGAAGTATGTGGTCTTTTCCATTAATTTGTCCTCATTTTAACCGGAAACTTGATTTTTCGACATTTTTCAAAATTTTTAATCTATATTGGCCTAGTAGTTTAGTAGTATTTCTCTTTGTTATCGTTATTTACTTTCTTTGCTAGAATAAATTTTTAATAAAGTGGTTTTAATTTTTGAAACGTTGTGAATTTTTTGACTCAACCCGAGTTTACTTATCCATGTTTACTCTAGCTAATATCCTTAACGTGTTTAAGACAAGTTTTGTTAGGCTTTTATATAGGGAACTTTAAAACGCGAAGGTCTTAACTCTCACGGGTTAAGAACAAGAACTTTTCACAAGTTCCTATAATTGATCCTAGAGAGTCGTTTATCAAGGGAACTTTAAAATGCGAATTCTAAACTTGAAAAAGTCTAAGAGTTTGTAAGATCCTATAGATGACTCGAAAACTCAAAACTTTGATTTAATAGGCTAAGCATCCACGAGTCTCATTCCTTGAGATTTTAAACTGTGGAGAACGAGAGATGATAGAGTCAATTATAAGTTTGGTATTCTTTCGTGATTTTATGTGAGTTAACTATGAGCCTATTCTCCCATGTCTTGTTAATAAATTTATTTGCAATAAATAAGGTTGTACGATTTGAAAAGTTACTTAGCTTCTAGCCCAAGATCGTTTAAAAGTTGCTCGGTATTAATTAGAAGTTCATAGCCAAGGCATAACTTATTGAAGCGGGATGCGAAGATTGGCGAGTCCGAAAAGGCCCTAACAAGGCATGAGGGCTACATTTTGTTGCTAAAGATCCAAAAGTGATGTGAAGAACCATTTATCAAAAATCAATATTAAGGATCGAGACACACGACGAAAAGCAAATACTCCCCAAAAGATCATGGAGAAGTCTATCCAAAAAGGCCCTAACAAGGTATGAGGATAAATAGATCCAAGTCCTAAAAGGAGGCGGATCGTTGTATATCGAAGTCAAAAATAAAGATTGGAGAAAAATGAAGAAGTCGTGGTCCAAAGATGAAGAATCTCTCAAAACTTCAAGTGAAGAAATTCCTATTATGAAGAGAAGACCATAATTTCAAGAACGTCTCTCAAAGATTTGAAGTATGAAGTCGCTGCCAAATATCGGTCCGAGAAAGGTCTCAAATCGTGAAGCGAGTTATGCCAAGATATGAACTTTAAGAGGTCCCGAGAAGCAGTTTTAAAAGATTTTGTCCTTTAGCTAACTATTGATTAAATCGTCCACTTTATTTTCGGCCTAAATAACTATCGAAATAAGTCAAACAATGCATCCTTGTGATCATTCAAGACAAAAATAAAATATAAGAGATACACCTAGGAATAAGGGAGTCTAAGTAAATAATTGGCCCACATGAGTTCGTGTTAGTCTGCTAACTTATAATAACAATGATCTCGTTTTTAAGCTTGGTATGGGGAACGTGAAACTTAAGGATGATAAACGTTCATGGCAGCCAAAACCCAATGTAAGTCTTTAATTTCCTTATTTGTTTCTATCTTCCTTAAAAGTTTAGTATTTAATAAAGGCCAAGGTGGGTTATTTAGGATGGAAAATGTAAACCGTGCTTTAAAATTAATGCATTGTATGAGGGCATTGCAATGGTCAAGTGTAGAGGATTTAATAAGTGTGAAAACACTTATCCTTTTACCACTTATTTCTAATAAAAACAAGACTAAAACGTGTATTTTATGTCGTAAAAGTCGGAATTATGCGTGGGTTGTGTTTTTATTGTGTTTTAGGACCAAAAGGTGCAAAAGGAAGAAAACACGGGCTTTCACAGGCTTTTATCGAAGAAAACGAGAAAAGACGAAGTCAAAAGATCAAGAGTGCTTAAAGAACGGATGTCCAAGACCTATTCTGAAGATTTATCGAAGAAAAAGTCTAAAGACGGAAGTTTAATGAAGTCGAAGAACTCAAGTCTAAATTATAGAAGAAAATTATTAAGACAAGTTCAAATCCCGAGACGACGTCGAGAAAAGACAAAGAATTAAATCGAGTCGAGAAGAAACGAAAGAAGGAAGCACACCACACATGCACTTCCCATTTCCCTATAAATACCCTCCTAATCACATTAGGAGGGGGTTAGCTAGTTTCATTTTTAATTTTTCCTTTCTAGTTTTTAGAGAGAGAAAGTTCCAAACTTTCTCTCACTAAGTTTTTCATCTTTTCTTTCTTTTAATCTTTCAAGTCTAAGCTTTCATTAATCTTTGTATTTGAGTTTCTTTAATCAAAAGTTTAAGTTTAAGTTTGTGTTCTTTAATCTCTTTCCACATTTCTTGGTTTCATTTTAATTTTGATCCTAATATCTTACTTCATACGTTTGATTTGATGATTTCGTGATTAAAAGGATAATCTTTTCATTTATACATAAGCTTTCATACGGTTGAGGCTATAAGCTCTTTTAGCTTATTGGCTTATTTCATGTTTTAGCTTCTTGGTTTTCGGATTTCTTAATAGGTTTAATCTTTTTAAAAGTTTCTTTTATAAAGTTTATCATTTTCTTGTTTTAAAAGTTGTCGAGTTTTAGCTTATTAAGTTGTTTAAGATTTGGTCAAGAGAGCTTATTGATAGTGCTTATTAAATCTTGGCTTATTTTCAATTTCGGATTACTATTGCATTCCATCGCAATACTGGGAATTCAAACATTCCGATCGATTGCTTTTGTTTATCGCAATAACCCATTGGGGTTTTACTTTGCGATAGTTTGGTCATTTCCCCCTTATTCCGATCTGGGATTGCGATCGCTCACTGCGATCGCATATTCCGACGGGTGATAAGGTCACTTTGAATCGAAAATCTGCCAATTTTTTGTCAACTGGATTCCGATAGATTGCATCATTCCGATAGGTTGGACATTATTCCGATAGAATTGTTTTGCGACAGAAACATTCCGATCTGGTCATTCCGATCTGGACTTTGCGATTGGACAACTTTCCGACTGCATTGACTTTAATATTCCGATGGGTATTAAGATGAATTATTCTGATGGCTTTATTTTAATCACATTCCGATGGGTTTGATTGCATTACTTTCCGATAGATCATGTTTTTAAGTTTTAAAGTTTTACAAGATTTTATGTTTTAAGTGTTTATCTAAACAACTTTTAGTTTAATTTTCAAAAGCTTTAATCATTACTCAACGACAATTATTTACTTTTAAGTTTAAAATAGATAATCAACCAAACCATTTCTTTTATCCACCAAGAACAATTGAGTCGCACTTTCTACCAATAATCAATTCGAAAAGATCGGACGATAATATTTTATACTTGGCCAAAACCTAGGTATTAATGGTTTTTAATGATTCATGAACAAAGAGAAAATCAAAAGACTAAGGATTAAATAAATACCGAATGCGTGTTTAATTAGGGATTGGAAGCACGAACACAAACCCGTATTAATCAAAGATCAAAAGCACAAAATCTTTCCCTTGTGGTTCTTGATATGCCGCGGCCAAGAGGAGAGTATTAGGGTTTTTGTTGTTTTCTGTTTTTGTTGTTTAATGTGTTTGTTGTAAAAGTGACAAAAAACATACGTATCTTTTAGTTTAATTTTCCTTGGTGGACGGGGCCGTTGGGCCCCTTTTGTCTTCCTATTTAAATCCTGCCAAACCGCCTCTATATGTATATATATTGTGTTTTTCGTTTTTTAATAATTATCGTGTGTGTTCGTACCTTAAATCTCGTGTTTTTAAATCCTTGTCGTGTTTTAATGCTTGTCATTATTTTAAGTATTAAACGTAAACACTTATCGTGTATTAATAGTAATATTAATATACGTAATACTTGTAGTAGTTAGTTAATATACGTAATACTTGTAGTAATCAATTAATATACGTAATAATTATATTAAATGTTCGTGATACGTGTCATATATTAATTAATAGTGAAGTTTTATTTTAATCGGGTTTTCATGCATATAATATTCATGAGTATTTTATGCGAGTTTTACAACTCTTCCCCTCTAAAAAGAATAATTTGTCCTCGAATTAGAGATACGATAAGCTGGAAAAGACATGGACATGACGTGACTAAAGAGAACATGGAACATGACGTGGCTGAAGGAACATATACGAGTTATGGAAGGAAAAGAGGATAAGAAGTCAAGATGGACTCCTCCATTCCCAAAGAGGCTTCCCGCTTGGAATGGTTCCTCCAAAACATCTTGATGAAAGGAAGAAGTCTTGGTCTTCATGACCCCGTGTTGACGATACAAAAAAATTTATGGTTCTTCAACTTACAATGAATCCTTGAGAATCTGATCGAGTGGATAAGAAATAACATGTAGGCTACATGAAATGATACGATACGAGATATCCTGACATAATCATATTAGAAACCTCTGAGCAATGATGCGCGTGACATATTGAAACGTAGTACGTGAACAGTTATGAACGTGATACGTGAACAATTGTGAACGTGATACGTGGAGATATGGTGAATGTAATATGTGGAACATATGGTGAACATGATACGTGCAACATATCGTGAACGTGATATGAGAACGTAGGGTGAACATGATATGTGAAACATATCGTGAACGTGCGATAACTGAGGAGGTAATGTCAAATGATACGAGATGAGGCGTGAAATATAATGTGAAACGTCTGTCTGAGGATGGAAAGTTATGTTAAACTTGAGTCTGGTCTCCCAAGCTTTCTGTAGATCTTTCCAAAATGAAAAGTGAAACGTAAATATCAAGAGGGAATACGATCATGAACGTGAACAACGTCATAGTGAGTGAGAAAAGCAATCGTGAAATGGAATAAGTACATGAACGCGTACAAGGTCGTGAATGCGAATGTGAGACATAAATGTGAGCGTCAACGTAAACGTGAATGTGAACGTAAACGTGAACGTGAACGTAAATTTCTGTCTTATATGATTGTTGATGGAATACTGTGAAATTTTACGATTTCTTGCAGAACTTCCTGAAGATTTGCTAACTACGTAATTCTTTCGGATGAAAAAAAAACGGTTAGGGTAGGTTAAATGGTCGAACGACGACCGAGATAACATCGTTCTTCTTATGTGCATGCTGTAGTCTGGTAACAAAATCCATGGAGATCTTGTCCCATTTCTGTTCAAAATTTCTTAATGGTTGAAATGAACTACTAGCATGTTGGCGTTCTATCTTAACTTGCTGGTAAGTCAGATTTTTAGATATGAACGTAACTGCATCGTGTTTCATGTCACCCACCAAAATGTGGTTTGATATCATGAAACATTTGTAGAAACTGGATACATAGAAGTTCTGGAAAAACTATGAGTTAGGGTAGATTAGACCATCTCTTAGCGTAGGATCCTCTAGAACACATAACTCAGTGTAGGATTTTCTCCATACGCGTAAGCTAGTCATGGTAAAACTTAACCGTGAGTACGATGTGATTCAGTGTGTCACTATGATCAAAATTCGTACTGGAAAAATTTCGGTGTGAAATTTCTTCTGTCATAGAATTTATAACGTAAAGCGAAGATGGTCTTCGTGCCATTCTCTAGACTTAGAGAAGATCAGAATGTTAGCAATGAACAAAATGACGAATTTGTCCCAAATTCATGAAAACTCGATTTCTTAGGTCCATAATTACTGTTGGGCATTCGCGGGACCAAAAGGCGTAAACACGAATTCATACTGATCATAACGTGTGCGAAAAGCAGTCATTGAAATGTCCTTCTCTTTCACTAGCAACTGATGATAGCCTGAATCGTAAATTGATCTTGGGAAGTGTTTAGAGTCTGGAAGTTGATCGGATAGATTTTTTAATACTTAGAAGAGGGTAACAATTATCAATGGTGATCTTGTTAAATTTACAGTAATCAATGCATAACCTCATGCTTCTTCCCTTCTTCTTTGGTAAATAAAAATGGCATACCCCAAGGTGTTACACTCAGCGAATAAAACCTCGTTCTAGCACTCCTGAAGTTGTTCCTCCAACTCCTTGAGCTCAATGTCAAACTTTACTTCGCGAATGGGTGGAATACCTGGTAGTTCTTTTGTAAATGCATATAGGAATTCTGAAATAATCGGCTGGTTATGAATAGGGGGAACTTTAGAGGTTGCTTCATAAATGGTAGCTAAAAAATCTTCGTAGCCATGAAATAATAAGGAACGTGTTTGTAAGGCAAAAAAACAATTTGTACAGCTTTTCCTAGTAGTAAAACCATGATGAATGCATTCAAGAGCCTGAACATCGTTGAATATGATCTGATATGAATGGCGATCATTTGTAGCGTGGTGTGTTGCTAACCAGTCCATAATCAGAATCATATCGAACTCGCATCTATTCAAGGAAATTGCGTTAGCAGAATGGATCTTGTCATCAAACTGAAAGAAAATTTCTTGTACTCCTGGGTGATACAACGTCTTTTATGAGTGTGAATAAATGAAATATAGGATCGCGAAATGAAAGTGTCATGTCAAAATATGAGGTAAACGTGGCAGATCTCACTGAATGTGTTTCGCCTGTCACACACGGAACAAACACTACGTGTACAAACATGAACAATACGCCAGAGATGATACTGAAATTTTAGTGGCCTGACTCGTACATGGCGCAACAGGATGAGTATACCCCTTGGATGGTACCTTGAATTACTGAGGCCTAGTTCTGAGGTTATGCGTGAGTCGTGTGTCTTGACTCATGCTTTGAGACTATACATGTGACATGTGTCTTGACTGGTGTCTTGACATGTGTCTTGAGAAAGTACACGTGAGACATGTGTCTTTACGGATGTCTTGACATCTGTTCTCAGATGTGAAAATGAATAAAGTTGAAAAATTGGTTAACATGCCAGAATTGGCGAGTCAGCTGGGCTGCTACCCTTTGTACTTCTGGTTACGTTCTGACTGGTGTTCTGTTGTTATTGCTGGAATAGTTGCTGTCACAGTAGTGGTTACTATCATCTTGTCGATCAGTTCCATGGTGATCATTCTCATGACTGTGATTCATGTAACTATTCAGCTGAGTGGCCGGCTGGTACTAGTTCCCACTCATATGACAAAAAAACAACTGAATGACGTATGACATTTAACTAAAAAGGTAAGGACTTGGATTGTGATGGAAATCGTCTGGTGGTGAAGCATCTTTCTCGTCTGATCCGTTTCGATCTAACGCCTTTGTCTTCGTCTTGTAGGATCTCCAAGTTATGAGCAGCATCAGAATTTGTAAAATCTCCAACTTATGAGTAGCATCAGTATCTTGTGGAATATCGGCAAGTGGAAAAATGACTGAGCTGATTGAGAATCGACTAGCGAATACTCATGGAGTATTGTAAGTGAAATACACATGGATTACGGTACGTGTAGTACACATGGGATACGGTGCATGGAGTACATGTTGAGTATGGTACATGGAGTACACATGGAATGAACATGAGATGATCGATATGCGTGTCGACCATTTGACATGATTTTAAATGAAATAATTGATTACAGTTAGCAAAACCGGACTGAAGTGAGCAACAAGATAACCTAGCTATCCCAGCTTAGACATAATTCTGGTTGCATAGAGAAACACGAAAATATGGTTCAATGAAATTCAACAATGATTAGCATGAAAGCATGATTAATAAAAACCAACCATGACTATCATGAAAGCAGGATTAAATGAAATCCATCAGTGTCTAGCATGAAAGCATAATCAACATAATGAAAACATAATCAACGTAAGGAGACATAAAACATAATCAGCATGAAGACGAAATCAACATGAGAGTATGAAAACATCGTCGTTATAAAGAACATAAATACGTAATCACTGAGATTTAACATTGGCTGGTGTTGACTGCTATGGTTCTGTCTACAAAATTTGAAGAAAACACGTGACTAAATATGGACGATTATGGTTCAATCCATACTTGTCAAATTTCAAGGGAAAGAAATCATGGATAGAATTTAACAATCATGGACTAAATATGGATGGCTGGGGTCCAATCCATACTAGTCTAACTTCAATGATATATGGGCTATTATACAGCCATCTGACAGTTTAAAAGAGGAACAACATAAAATGATTAATCTATTAGAAACATAGGATAAACATATGAGATGCATGGAATATTTTATGAAGGCATAGACAACGGAAAGTGACATGAACAAAGGTGAACGCCTATGGGTCGGTTCTCAAAAAAAATTCGAATGAGCAAGGGTGAACGCATATGGGTCGGTTCATAAAACAAAATTCGAATTAAAAGCACATGCGACTAAATATGGCCAGTCCTGTACCAACCATTACTTAGTCAAAACTTAGCACGCAAACAATGATACATGAAATAAATGAATGAAAATCAACTATCAGTTTAGGAAGATCCTGGTGACTACCCACTAGTCACAGGTCAAGTTTTAAAGCCTACAGGTCGAAACCTTGGGCTCTGATACCATAACTGTAAAACCCCACTTTGATAAGTGGACCGTTTCATGATAATTATGACGTGTCATCAAAGCATGCAAGGTAAATGTCCTAAAACATAAATGACCATAAGGAAGTCCAGAATCAAACATCAGCCCCTAAACATAAACTCAAAAGATGCATAAAGTAAATGAAGTGCAAAGGGAAAGAAGTATAAGGCAGCTCCCATCCTATGCACAGAAAACATACGGCTAAGCAATACTCTTAGTGAACAGCCATAATGAAAATGAAATGAATAGCATAAACATAGGTAAAGAATGAAACAAAAGTGCAGCAGAATAATGTAAGTCATGGAAAACCTGGTGTATGTTAATAAACTGATTTATCTTCTTAAAAGACTTATGTTTATTTTTATACTGAAAACTATATTTTAAATATGACCAAGAGCTCATATAGGTCATGAGTTATCACCGTGCATGAATACATAGAGGGGTGACCTCATCATGCGATTAGAGGGGTTGCCTCTAATTATAATAGTCTGTGTGGAGGGATCAACTCCATGTAACGGATGTAAGGAACACACAACAATTACCATGTAATCTTGTTAAACTTCTCATAAGATGCACCCATTCGCCCCACATGATATTAATATAATAGGCCAAATAACTGAAAATGGATGCCGCGAGTAATCACTTTTACCACGAAAGAGTCATAACACCGGTGCCTCTAGTGTTATGGTTATGGTACCTCCATAACTAGGTGGAACTGGCATGCATGTATATAGCTCAAGCAATTTAAAATAAAACATAGCATTTACTGAAAGTGTTTAGGACACATAAACTACTGGTGAAAACAGATGGATGTAAACAGAGAATCCTAATATAGGAAGAGAGTGTCCTTACTGAAGGACGGAATATCCGTACCTTGTGTCTAGTAATGAGGATGAAAACGAATGCGAATGAATTACTCCGACTTCACGATAGCTACATAATAAAATGAACATGTATGAGTTGGCTGTTTAACTTATACTTACTGATTATTAGTTTACCTGACGTGTTCTTAACTTGTTTTACTTGTCCTTGTCTTTTTTAAGTGTTCCTGACTCGTTTTACTGATTCATAATCATGTGTTTTCTTAATGTTTCAAGTGTTCTTGATTAGTGTATTCCATGTTTTATGTGTTATAGTACTTGTAGTAACATAATAAGTAACTTTCCAAATATACGCAAGTTTCCATAAATAGTAAATTTCAAAAAATAGAAAGTTTCCAAAAATAGAAAATTTCCATAATTAGCATGTTTCCATATTTAGTATGTTTTTAGAAATAGCATGTTACCATAATTAGTATATTTCCATATTTATTAATAAGCTTATTAAATAAGTATATGATATAAGATATAGTTTAATAAGCATATTCTATAAGTCATGATAATTAATGATAATAATATAGTAAAGTTTAATAATAATAATTACTTTAGTCTTAACTTAATGATTATTAATTAATAATAAAATGCATAGTTTTATAATCATTATTAATTAATAATATACATGATTATATTAAATAAATTTTTCCTTAAATGATTATTGTATAATTAAATTAAAACAAGTTATTAATTTAATTAAACTTTGGCCAAAATGAATATAAATTAATTAAGCCAAGTTTCTTATTTTATTGAATGTAACATAAAATAATTATATAAATAATTATTTTAACCTAAAGTTTATTTAGATAACATGGCCATGTACTTTATGTCATGACAATTATTTAATACTAATATCCTAAGTCTTATCTTAATAATTAACTTATATTAAACCTTTGAAACATGTAATTAAATGATTATGCTAAGTTTCATGAATAATTATATTAGAATAATTATAACCTAACTTTCATGATTATTAAGTTAAAGATAACATGTATTTAAATTAATAAAATTAACAAATGGTTTAACAACATAAACCCTTGTGTACCCGAGCCCTTAACCCGTGCCTACCGAGACCCCGTGTCTCGGTCGAACTTAGCAAATCAAACAAGACATCAACAAAACACCACATTCCTATGGTTGTGGTTTCTACCACTGACAGCAAGTGGGCTGCCCCCGGCTTAGTCGGCTTCCCACTGCTAGGCCAATCACCACCCCTGCTGGGGGTTGGTTTTGCTGCTGACTTTGCTGGCAGCTACTGGCTATTGCCAAATTCCCCCTTCTCAGCCAAACTTCCCGTCGGCCTAAGCCGGTATTCCCTTCTAATCACCACAGACCCTCAGTTCACATTGGTTTCACCAAACGACCCTTGCTTTGTGTTTGGATGTGGCGGCTGAAGGAGTCAACCAGCCACCGACCCTTATCAGTTTTGGCTGGTCAATAAACAACACCACCGAGAGTCTTAGGACTCTCGGTTTACGTGACAACCTTACCAAACTACAACATAGAACCCGATTCCTATGTTTTCAGATCCTTTTAATCAACATGTTTTATTACTGGTTTTTAATGATTCATGAACAAAGATAAAATCAAAAGATTAAGGATAATGCGTGTTTAATTAGGGATTGGAACCACGAACACAAACCCATATTAATCAAAGATCAAAAGCACAAAATCTTTCCCTTGTGGTTTTTGATATGCCGCGGTCAAGAGGAGAGTATTAGGGTTTTTATTGTTTTCTATGTTTGTTGTAAAAGTGACCAAAAACATAAGTATGTTTAAGTTTAGTTTTCCTTGGTGGACCGGGCCTTTGGGCCCCTTTTTTCTTCTTATTTAAATCCGGCCAAACCGCCACTATATATATATATATATATATATATATATATATATATATATATATATATATATATATATATATATATATATATATGGGTTAAGTCCATATATTTGCAACATACTTTATAACTTTTACACATCTAGGTAACCAACCCAATATATTACTAATATAGTCAATTAACTTTCGAATTTTTCACATATAGGTAACATAACCGGTTGTGTACGGATTGAAACTAGAAAGTGACTGACACATTATTCTTTTGACATGTTTGATTATGTTCGAAAATTGAACAAAAGCCACGACCTTAAACTAAATGCCTTAAACAACACTAGTTCATCAATCTGTTGTCCCTGTAACCCACTTTATCAAACTTAACAAGAACCACTTTATCAAACTAAACAAAACCTCAAAGAATATTGCAGATCCTTAAAATGGGCGTGCTTCACTTATTGATCAAACCCATGTAACAAACCAAATATTGATGGTTTCGGTTTCACACAATAACGCGTCAGGTAGAGCTACCCTCGGGGCTTGTGCTTTATTTATTTGATCAAACCCAGGTAGGGTTAGCCTCGTGGATGCAAATGGAACCAGCAACATCAAAACAAATCTTTAGATGGTTTTCTTTTATATTGCTAGTGAATTTGTTATTCGGATTTGGATTCTGAAAATGAATAAAAGAAAGTTTGATCAACCGATTGAACAAATGAACTTATCTTTAGTAGTCGTGGTGGGTTGAAACAAGAGATAGAAACGGGGAATTTTTAGTAATTCAAGTAAAAAATACCTAACTAATTAAATCACTACACACGTGGAATATAATACGTGGAAATTCAGCATGTCAAAAGTATGACGTGTCGGTCACATTTTGGTTTCAACCGTCACACAACCGGTCATGTTACCTATATGTAGAAAAATTTGAAAGTTAATTGACTATATTAGTAATATATTAAATTGGTTACCTAGATGTGCAAAAGTTATAAAGTATGTTGCTAATATATAGACTTAACCCTATATATATATATATATATATATATATATATATATATATATATATATATATATATATATATATATATATATATATATATATATATATATATATATATATATATATATATTCTGTTTTTCGTGTTTTAATAATTATCGTGTGTGTTCGTATCATAAATCTCGTGTTTTTAAATCCTTGTCGTTTTTTAATGCTTGTCATGTTTTTAAGTATTATACTTAAGCACTTATCGTGTATTACTAGTAATATTAATATACATAATACTTGTAGTAGTTAGTTAATATACGTAATACATGTAGTAGTCAATTAATATACGTAATAATTGTATTAAATGTTCATGATACGTGTCGTATATTAAGTAATCGTGAAGTTTTAATTTAATCGGGTTATCATGCATTTAATATTCTTGAGAATTTTATGCGGGTTTTACATCTTGAGTGTCTTGAATAAAGGGAGTGATTTTTCCGCAGACTTGGAAAAGAAGCTGTTAAGCCCTGCCAACTTTCCATTTAGGGACTGAACCTCCTTAAGCGTCTGAGGAGACGGGAGTTGAATGGCCACTTCCATCTTAACTAGACATGGTTTAATGCAATTAAGATTTATCATGTATCCCAATAACATCCCCTCGGTCCCCTCAAAGGTACGCTTCTTAGGGTTCAGCTTCATGTAGTGTCCCAAAGGTTTCCCAGATGAACCTAATAAGCTCTTCTTCCATTTGGCTTTTGATGACCAGGTCATCGACATAGACTTCTAAGTGGCGACCTATTTGGCTGTCGAAAGCCTTATCGACGAGCAGCTGGTAGGTAGCTCCCGCGTTCTTTAGACCGAACGACATCTTTGTGTAGCTATAAACTCCTTGGCTTGTGTAAAATGCTGTTTTCTCCTCATCTTCTTCTGCCATCTGAATTTGGTGATACCCTTTATACGCGTCCAAGAAGCACTTGAAGGGATATCCGTACTAAGAATCGACTTTCCAATCGATTTATAGCAGAGGATAGCAGTCTTGTGGACATGCTTTGTATAAGTCCGTAAAGACACACACATACGCCAACTACCATCGTGCTTTTTTTACCATGATTGGGTTAGAAAGCCACTCGTGATAGTAAACCTCCGCATGATGCCTGCATCACCAGCTTCTTCACCTCTTCGAGTATCACCTTGCTTCGTTCCGGGGCTTTCCCGCGTTTCTTTTGCTTCAACCGGGATAACCGGTGCGGATCTACATCACGTGCTCCGCTATTGAGCGGGGCACGCATGTCATATCTTTTGGCTCCCATGCGAACACATTGAGGGTAACTTTGAGGAGGGCGCACATAGCATCTCTTACTTTGATAGACAAAGTTCCCCCAATTGCTACCTCTTGTTCCGGGTAATCTAGGTGAATTGCTACTTTTAGGTTAGCTGGTGGTTCCTTTTTTCCTTTGCTTATTGGTTTTGGTAGCGGAGCTATCGCGTGGCATTCTGTAGGATATTGTAAATCTTGCTTATGTTTAGAGATAGAAAGAGATAGAAAGATGGTAAGAATACACTCACTTTAGAGAGAGAAAGTGTAGAAATACACACTTAACTATGTGTAAATTATAAAAAACCACCACCCTCTCCAACTAAGGAGAGGGTTTATATACCCAAGCCTATGAGATGGGCTTGGTCTTACATTGGGTCGCCGACCTGCACATGTTGTAGGCTTGGCTTGGCCTTGTTTGTTGAATATTAATTTAACTAGACTACGAGCTACTACTTAGACTATTGTTGGAGTGACCAATCCTTTCTAATACGTAAAACGTATTTTCAACAATCTCCCCCTAAGGGAGGTCACTCCAAACAAGGGCGTTACCCAAGTTACAATAATAAATAAACCTAGCATACTATGCTTGTCTTGAGCTCCTAGTCTTCGTCTTTCTTTTCTTTTTCTTTTCTGGTGAACATGCTGATGTGATCTTTGATATCAATCTATATCATTAATCTCATGCCTTGATCTTGTGCATCTATCACTTGTGATATCCACCTCCTCGTGACTTCATGTCCCACATACTTATACTTTCGTAATTCTTGAAAGCTTCAGAGTTTGATACAGCGGAAGAGTTGACTTTTAGGCTTTCTAGAAATAAATTAAGTATTAAGTGCATAAAGTATAAGCATGCGGGGACGACTTCTTCTCGGATTCCGCAACGCCACCGTCTTCAAATGCCGCAACATAAGTAGACACGAACGAAATGGCTTTGAACATGTCATTCTAATTCGGTAGCATTTTACCTCCGGTCGGTGAAGACCGTTGGACGATATAAAATATCATACTTGTGGCAGGTAGATTTAATTAAAAATCTCCATGACAAGATTTTGCGGGTAAACCCGTTCTCTTTACTCGACCATCCAAAGCTGACAGCGAACGTAAAGAGTGAATCATTTAGATAAAGTTATCCGCATGATTGAAGCCGTCAATTCTGATTACTGGAACAAGTTTGATTCATTAAAGACTCGTACCATCGTTTCTTTCCAGTTGTTACGAGCTTGATTCATATTGAATCTTGCAAGTTACCTACCAAGTGCTGTTTTAGGTTAAAACTAGAAGGATTTCCACTCATCACTGTGAACACTAAGGTATCACTCTGAGTGTTCTGGCAAGATCACTAAGATATTGTGTAGAGGCCTGGAACGTGTTTAAATTTAGTTAAGAATTAAACCACTATTGCTTTCCAGTTATCACAAGCTTGATTCATAAAGAATCCACAAGTCACCTACCATGAGCTTTTTGATATTCGCTCAAGAAGGATTTCCATCTTCATTGTAAATACTTTCGTATTACTCGGATGTTCAGGCAAGATCATGAAGATTTTGCGTAGGACTCTTAATATCTTTCTTACTTTTCATAGTGTGTGAAGAAGTAAGGAAATTTGGAAATGTGTCCTAATGAGATATTTGATGATCTCAAATGGCTCTAGACTCGATCGTGCATTTTGGATTTTAGTGATCGGAGGCTGGAGAGGAGTGCCACCATTTCAATACCAATTAATTCGGAGTGAATAAATCGATAGGTAATGTGTTGTCTTCGTGTGATTAAAAAAAAATACCTTTTGAGAGATATCTGAGTTAGCTGGGATGGGTTGTGCATTGCATCACTGGGTCCATGATGTTTATCTTAAATATCGAGCATCATTCTTCAACCCCTTCAATACTTACCAATACGTCATAACTAGCACCTTGTTGTGATTGTTCCAGTGCTAACTTAAGTACTTGGTCGACGTTCAGGTACGTTCACAATCTTTCCCCATCTTTCCTAAGGACTACTATTTCTAGCTATGGAATGTCCTTGGGAAGATTCCTCCGGTTCTAGAAGAATCATTGGACTTAACCTATCCTACCATCCTTATGTAACCACAATCTTCATCGTCGTGAAATAAATGGGTTTAGGGTAAGTATATGTCACCATGAAATCTATTTTAATATAGAAAATCCATTTTGCTTCCCCTTAACATATGCCACGATATTCGAAAACATTTCACACATGTCGGGATGAGCCATCACATTAAGTCAAACCATTTGTGATTATTTTCCATATTAAATCATATTTTCTCCCCCATATTAAAAATATTAACCCAATCGATGTTTTTAATATCAACTGATTTAATGAAGTTTTAACAAAGGTTTTGGGAAGAAAAATGCAAGTCCTTTTAATCTTCATGAGACCAATTTGTGAGATATGATACCTATTTGTAATATAATCACATATTCACCATATAAGAATGAATTGACAAGGTTGGACCTGATTGATGAGAACATCATATGATAAGATCAAATGGTTATTGTCTGCAAATGTTGGTTGCCTCGTCATGTCAGAAGTCATCTCTTGACACCACATGTACGATTGGTATACTTGTCTTGACACCAATTAGTGAGCTTGGCACTTTCGACATCGAAGATTCCGAATACTTGACAATTGCTCCCCCTCAATTGTTGACCCGTGTTCTATTGAAAGTGTTGTAGTCGCATCGTCGAGTATGTAGATACCGAATGTAGATAGCTATGGTTGTAGAGATGTTAGCTTCATAAAAACAAGACTTCTCTTGTTTTAACAAATAAATGCACTGAATCGTACATATATCCATGTTAGATTGTGTTATAACGTAAACACAATCCCTTACATGGTTATAAAGTAAACCATGCCCGAGAAAATTAATTCCCATTGTGAGCCAAAGCTTTCATAAGAAATACTTGACTTTAATGTGAAAATCGGGTTACAGTCTGAAATAACTACAAGCCATTTGGGCATGTTTTTTGAAATATTTACAACTTTTGTACGAACTCTATTTATGGTGCCGTGTCAATATTAATCGAAACTTCTAAGGCCGTAAATATTATCGTACCAAAAGACATGCCTTTGAAAAATAAAGTAAAAATATTTTTGGATTTTTTTGAATTTTTGAATTTTTATGGTTTTTATATGGTTTTATATTTTTGTATTTTGTTTTTGTGGATAAAAATATAAACAATATATACAGATGATCACCAAGGATACGGAGAATAGTTTACCACCACTATTCTTTCGCTTCATCTGCCAGTTCCTTTAGAGTCTCGGGCGAGAATGTTCTCAAACCTAGCTTGTCGGCCAAAAATTCCATTCGAGCGCGTTCTAAAGCCTTCGTGAAAATATCTACCAATTGATAATCAGATCAGGCAAAGTAAAGCTCAATCACTCCATTTTCCTCTTGATCCTTGATAAAGCGAATGTCAATATGCTTCGACCGGGAGAATTGAACGTTGTTGCAGCATAAGGCAATTGCACTTTTGTTGTCGCAGTACATCAGAATTTTGTTGAAACCTAGACCATAGTCGGTTAATTGTGATCTCATCCAAAGATTTTGAGCACAACAACAAGACATAACTATGTATTCAGCTTCCGTACTTGAAATTGCAACGCTTTTCGGCCTTTTTGATGCCCAGCTGATTAGTCGATCTCCTAGTAGTTGCAAAGTTCCACTCGTGCTATGCCTTGTATCTTGACAACCCGCGTGATCCGCATCTGCATATGCCAATAGTGCGACCGAAGAGTCCTTCCAATACCAAAGTCCCCGATTAATGGTTCCTTTAAGATACCAGAAGATCCGTTTAACAGTAGCTAAGTGTAACTCAGTAAGTCGAATTTGATACCGAGCACACATACATATAGCAAACTGAAGATCAGGTCGACTAGCTATGATATACAGAAGAGTACCGATCATTCCATGATATAGTGTCGGATCAACGGCAACTCCATGTGGATCTGCATCAAGCTTAGTTCGTTCCACCATTGGAGTATCCACGGGGTCGCAAGATTCCATCTTATATTTCTTAAGCGATTCAAGGGCATACTTGGATTGATTGATAAAGATGCCTCTGGGACTCTGAGATATCTGAAGACCTAAGAAGAATGATACCTTGCCCATTATTGATATCTTAAACTTGGAAGACATGAGTTTCCCAAACTCGGCGGATAAGGTTTGGGTCGAGGCAGCAAATATAATATCATCAACATATATTTGTACCATAATCATATCTTTACCTCGTTTCTGAATGAACAGCGTGGGATCCACCTTGCCTTTAGCGAAGCCTTGCGTAAGGAGAAATTGTGACAATAGATCATACCATACGCGTGGAGCTTGCTTCAACCCATAGAGAGGCCTCTTAAGCTTGTACACATGATTAGGATATTTAGCATTCACAAAACCATCCGGATGTTGAACATAGACCTCTTCCTTGATTTCATCATTAGAAATGTCGTCTTCACATCCATCTGATAGACGATCATATTCATGTGGGCTGCATAAGCGAGGAATAGTCTAATAGCTTCCAAACGGGCAACATGTGCAAAGGATTCCATGAAGTCAATGCCCAATAATTGCTTGTATCCACGAGCTACTAGTCGAGCTTTGTTCTTCAATATTCCGCCTAACTCGTCGTGTTTCACCTTGTAAACCCATTTTAAAGTGAGTAACTGCACTTGATCCGAGATGGGACAAGTTCCCATACTTCAAGACGTATAATGTCATTAAGTTCTTCTTGCATAGCTTCTATCCAACAAGATTGAGTAAAAGCTTCTTGCCATGTCTTAGGTTCAACTTCAGTGAGAAAAGCATCAAAATGACAAAACATTGCATTTTCTTGTAGTTGACTTCGTGTGGATACCATAAGATTAGGGTCACCAATAATAGAATCTATAGGATGAGCCTTTGTCCACTTGCTGTCATGTTCACGAATCCGTGGATTGGAGTAAACCGTAGTAGGAGCTTCCTATGAGGTAGAAGACCCGGCATGATTATGTCGGGAATTGGTACACTAAAGAATGGAAGTTCACGTTGATCATCATCAATAGGCATGACATGGGTAGTTGAAACATGTGTTGGTTGAGAATTACTCGTTGAAGGTATATCTTGACCAATTGTAGGTGCAGATGTGTCTGATTTTGCTTCGGTTGCTGGAGCGACAACTTTGGTTACCGGAGCTATTACCTCAGGTTCTGGAGCAGCAATACTTGGAGGAGTAAAGAATTCATCAAAGAACGGTTGAAACAACGTATCCCGTTCATTACTAGAAGATGGTGTAAATGATGATGAAGTAGGGTTGTTTGGGACAAGACCAGAACTAATGTTACTAGGTCCCATTTCATGAAGTGCGGGTTCAGAGCTGCTTTGCTCAGAAGCCATTTCTGTCAGCTCATCAAAATCAACATTCATAGTTTCGAGGATCTTGCGAGAGTTACGGTTGTAGATTCGGTATGCCTTCTTTGCGGGTGTGTAACCAATGAAAATACCAATATCAGCCTTTGGTAGAAGTTTTCCCAAATTGTCACCATCATTATTTGGATAGCAAAGAGAACCAAATACATGAAGATATGATAAATCTGGTACTTTTCCAAGGAGAAACTCATAAGGTGTTTTACCATGGCGTTTACGAATTAGTGATCGGTTTTGGGTGTACACTACTGTAGATACTGCTTCTTCCCATAAAAACAATGGATCCTTTGCGTAAATTAACATCGTTCGAGCAGCTTCCATAAGTGTGCGATTTCGCCTTTCAACGACACCGTTTTGTTGTGTAGTGCGAGCAACAGATGTTTCCTGAGATATGCCAACTTCTTCATAATAACCACGCAAAATTTGATTCATAAATTCGGTTCCATTATCTTTATGAATGCGTCGAACAGTAGTGTTGAGACGTACTTGAATCATCTTGAGAAATCCGATGATGAATTTAGGTGCCTCATTTTTTGTTGTAAGAAATTTCACCAATGTAAACCGAGAGTAATCATCCACAATGACGAGGATGTACCTTTTACCACTAAGACTTTCGACACGCATTGGCCCACAAAGATTCATATGCAATAGATAAAGTTTCTCTTGGTTGGTGTCTTCAGTCTTGGGTTTGTATGATTTCTTAGTGCTTTTCCCCATTGTACACGCGGAACACAAATGATCCTTGTGAAATGTAAGTTTAGGAAGACCACAAACAAGTTCATTTTTCGCCAAATGATTAATAGCGTCAAAGTTAAGATGAGATAACCGTCGATGCCATAACCATGACTTAGTCTTTGATGCTTTGGAGAGAAGACATACGGGAGAAGCGGCCATCATATCTTGTAGAGACAAAGTGTACAAATTATTCCCTCGAGTACCTTTCAATAAATCAACCCCTTCCAAATTACGAATGAAGCAGGTATGCTCTCGAAAAGCAACTTCTAGGTCTGCATCACAAAATTGTCCCACAGAAAATAAGTTGAGACCGAGACCTTCCACATAATACACTCTTGAAATTATAACATTCCCAATATGATATTCACCATAACTCATTATCTTTGCAATATGATCATTACCAAATCGAACCGTACCAAGAAACTTGCTGATGAAATTTCCGAGCTGAGAGCGATCTCCGGTCATATGCTTGGAGCAACTAGAGTCCAAATACCAGAGAAAAATTTGGACAACCTGTTTTCAATAACAACAGTAGACAATGCATTGAAAACTATTGGTTCCAGAGTGTTAGCAGATACAGATATAATATTATCAAAATTGCTATTATTTGTGTGACCCTTAGATTTCCTGCGTTTTCTAGTGTGAGTTTTACCACTAACAGGTTTCATTGTTCCAACTTTCTGAGGTTTTGGATTATTAGCGGGCACTACAGTGGGAGTAGACCTATTTAAAGGGCACTTGTTTCCTACAGTAGTGTTGGTGTTCCTAGTTAAAGGACACTCTTGTGTTTTGGTAGCCTTGGTACTCCTAGTTAAAATGCACGCTGTCTTCGCTTTAGTAAGAGTGATCCTAGTTAAAGGGCACGCATTTCCTACTATAGTGAAAGTTCTACCAGTTGGACGCCACATCCAGCCAACTTGGGGTAACACTTTCCCAGTCGGTTTCAATTCTAAACCATTTTTACGGGCATTCATCTCATTCACATGGTCAATAAGGCAATAATCATGACGACTAGAAAACATACATTCATTGCAATTCCAACATTTCAAATTAGAATTCACAGTAGGCTTAGAACGCTGCACAACCGCAGAGCCTTTAGGTTTAGCTACATGATTCTTTTTATTCAAAACAGAAATAACATTCCAAGGATGGGCTTCTACTTTCTTGTTCACTGGACTACTAGATGGAGGCAAGATTCTATCATTCTTCTTGTTTCTTTTAAGCTTAGATCTTTAAGCCTTAGTAGTGGTGCTTACTCCTATAGAAGGCAACACGGTAATATTAGAAGCTAGTTTTGATTTTGCCTTATCTTTGGTGACCAATGTTTGAGATGGTTTAGTCCTAGGGCCCTTGTTCAAAGGTGTGACGACGATAAGGTTCCTTTTGATTGCACTAGAGGACGATGCTGAGACAGTGGTTGCGTTATCCACAACATTCTTACCTTTTAGGGTACGAAGTGTTTCCTTTAACTCAGTCAAAGCCAGATTTTTATCACAAATTTGTTCCCTCAAATGAGATATTTCCACCGACTTTCGATTCAATCGTTCAATCAATGATTGATCCTGTGCAGTGGTATTAGCACATGCGGGGTTTACTGAATCGAAGAGTTGTGTATTTTTCTGTTTTAAGTTATCAACTTTGGAAAAAATCTTGGAAACTCGATTATCTAGATCAAGTTTTAAATTCTTAGCGGCCTCAAGTACGTTCACACAGTTAAGCTCCTTAGATTTCTCTATGTCTATTGGCAACGAGTTAGCAACCTTGTCACTTGGCTGACGCTGTTTTGATTGTAAATCCAATCGAAAATTCTTTTGAAAATTTTCCTCATCTATATTAACACCTTCGAATGAAGTTTCAACGATCTCTTGAATAAATTACTGCTTGCATTCAAGCGAAATACAATGTTTTTGGATCTCATCAAAACTTTTTGAAATTGATGAATAAGAATCTTGAATCTTTAAAAATTCAGCGTCAGATTTGTGACAAGTACTATCTACCACATTATCCACAGATTCAACATTATGCACAATTGAATCATTATCAACACTTTTATTCACACAGATGGAAACAATATCATGAGACATCACTTGCTTCAGAAGCTGATCATTGTGACGTGAAATTCGTTAAATTTCAAGCAAACTGTTTTGATATGCATCATCCATTTCATTGAAAACACGTCTAACTTCTTCTATTTCCAAAAGCAATTCTTGATCAACATTGCGAAGACAAGCTGTAATATTGTTTACAAATAGAACAATTTCGTCTCAAAATGCAGCTCTAGTGTGCTCAAAATTCCATTCACCTTCCGTTATGGCCGAAGCCGTCGTACGTTCCATAATGACCTTGTCAAAATCGGCTAAGTGTTGGTGCACCGCATTTAAGCTACCGGATGCCTTACTTATCGGTGGAATTAACTTAGTTAAATCCTTTTTGACAAGTGTAGGAGACGTACTAGGAGGGTTTTCCGTTGACAAACTTTGAGGCACACAAACTATTAATTGAGCTAATTCCTTTTGTAAATGATTACGGTATTTTTTAGAAAATTGATCTTTATTATACTGATCATAATCAATCTTATGGATTTTTGAAAGCATTTTAGAATGAGTTTCTTCCGCAAGTGACTGTGTCTCCTTAGTACTACGAACATAAGGTGCTTCTTTCGATTTTCCAATTAGGGTCACATCATAAAGACAAGGAATATATTCCTGAGCTTGTTTTGCATAACCGGGATTAGGTGGTAAATCTTGAAGACACTTAAGTTCGAGTTCTTTAAACAATTTAGTTAAAAGATGAACCTTTTCTGTGGAAGCGTATTGTTTTAAAATCTGTTGTTCCTTAAATTTAAGAAGTTTGGTAGCATTAATTTTTCGATTCAAACTTTTTAGACTCTAGAGTTTCAAAATCCTTTTTAAGTTTCTGAAAATCATTTACAACCGACTCTTTTGCTTTTAATTCATTGGAAAGATTAGCTTTAAATGATTCTATTTCATTTAAGTGTTCAATCTTTTCAAAATGAAATTGGTCAAATTCAGAATAAGTTATATTTTCTGCTTGAGGGACCATTTCAAAAGTTTTAACCTTTTCCTTATACAACGCAAGCTCAGTGGTTAGGTTGGCATTCAAATCTACGGTTTGTCGGACAGCTACATTCATGTTATCAATAATATGTTTAGGCACCATTACCAAATCCCGTTGATCATAAGATTTCATACCCGTCGTAGCATTTGGTTGAGGTTCACTCAAATGTGTTGGATTGGATACTGCATCATTAGAGTTACTAGTTCCCGAATGATGTTAGAGGTTTTCATTTTCATGCTCAACATGATGCGGATTATCATGAACATTATTAGATGTGGTTGGTACCTCACTGACGACATCAGAACCGTAGTGAGAGAGATTAGCAACGAGTGCAGCTTGGGCTGAGTGAATGTCATCACAATCCGAATCATATGCTTCAAGATCATCAGCTTGATATGCTGCATTAGATGTAGAGACGACTACAATGCCTTCATTATCTGCTGCCCCTGGGTCTGCAAGAAATGCTAACTCTTCTGAATCCAAAATCTTTCCCTTAGACTGCGCATCAACCAAATACATCTTCTCACGAAACCATGTTGCATCCCTTCTCCTTTTTGGTTGAGTGCATTCCCTTGCCATATGACCTTGTCCTCGGCAATTGTAGCAAGTCATAACCTTTTGAGGACCAATAGTGCTTCCATTACCACTAGCTTGAGAATTCACAGCTTGAGCGTTCACGGTCCTTGAAGGAGGTCCATATGAATTTTTCCTTCCCTAAATGGTATTCACCATCACTTGAACATCTTGAATGGTGGCTTGTTGTCGAGGATTTGAAGAAGTGTGAAGCTGATTGTTCGTTGGTGGAAATCCTCTAGTAGCAACATGTTTTGACAAGTAGGCAGTAAGATGGTTTAAGACATCAGTAGGTGTATCATTTGGAGTAAAGACCGGTGCCTGAATTGGTGGAAGTTCATTAGAGTAAAAGGCTTGTGCTGGTTGTGCTTCAATTGGAAAATATCCTTGCTGAGGAGTATAGCCCATTGGAGAAGTTATAGCTTGTGAGGGTGATACCTGATGTGATGGTTATTGTGGAAAAGATTATTGATGAATACTTTGTTGAAATGCTTGTTGTGGCATTATTAGTGACTGATAAGGTGGTTGTTGTGGTTGTTGATAGGTGTGTGGTGGTGGCTGCTACAAGTATGATGGTTTTTGATAAGTATAAGCCATGTTTTGTTGAGAAGCATGCATGGCAAGTGGATCATGAACTTGAGGTGTAGACAACCGAGCCTCGATCACATGGCATTCGTATTGTTGCAGAAAATCTTGAAGTTGATCCACATTGGTATGATGAAAATCCTTAGCCAACTTAACAGTTGTCACGTATTTTTCTATTCTGACGGAAGAGTGTTCAAATACTTGGTGTTCAATTGAAACGTAGGAATTGCCATGCCATAGATATTGAGCTCATTCAAAAATAGAGTGAATCTCAAGTAGTAATCATTGAGAGTCTCCCCGGGAACATAGGCAAACTTATCAAAAGTATCATAAAGCTTACACTCTCGTTCTTGTTTAGTTAACGAGGTGCCTTGCATTAGAACACAAATTCTATCCCATAAATCTTTGGAAACCTTATGTTTACTTACTAATTTGTAGACATCTGGGGAAAGGCTTGGAGAATGATGCTTGTAGCTTGTTTATCACACTTGTCATGAATCTTAGCATCTCCAGTTAGTTCACCCGTTGTGCGAGGACGAGTAACAACACCTTCCGTTACAATACCATATACCAATGGTCCATTGAGCACCGATGCCCAAATGAGATGTCATTCTCTTTGTTCAACATATAAAGTTCCATTCGAGAAGCCCAATCCTCGTACATAGTCTTCACCAACATTGGTGGACGATTATCTGTACCCGAGAGGATGGACTTATCCGTAAGAGATGTATACTCCGTTTCGATAAGTTAAGATTTACAAACGTTGATCGAACAATGAGAGAAAGTAAATATGTTTGTTGTTGTGAGTTGAAGTCGAGAAACAACATTGAAATCCCCTAAAATATATTCTTGAATTTTTTTAAGGAATAATTTTCGGATCGTCGGAATAAATGATCGGAAAACTGTAGGAATACAATCGGAAAACTGTCGGAATGACCTGTCGGAATCACTCTCAAAATACCCGCCGGAGTGAGCTGTCAGAATACCTCTATCGGAATACCGCCGGAATAACCTGTCGGAATAATCAATCGGAATACCTCTATCGGAATACCGTCGGAAAACTGTCAGAATGACCTGTCGGAATCACTATCGGAATACCGTCGAAATGACCTGTGTCGGAATACCACTATCAGAAAATCCGTCGGAATAATGGTCGGAATGATAAAACCTTTTCCGATGGGAGCTGTCGGAATACCTAAACCCTTTTCTGATGGTTTCTGTCGGAATATTGCCCACTTTTCTTGGACAAAACTCAACCAATTCGAGATTTTAAGCCAAAAAATGATCAAAACACCCAAAACTTTTGTGTTTTTAGCCAAAGTAAATATACCAAATCTCTACCACAACTATGTAGAAGATTTGTATCAAGAAAAAACCATAAAAAACACAAAAAAAAAATAAAATTGGTTCGTATGAAATGGATCGAAATGGGCATAAAAAAATCAAGAACACAAACACATAAACAATACAATCATCCCATGGCTCTTGATACCATTTGTAAGATATTGTAAATCTTGCTTATGTTTAGAGAGAGAAAGAGATAGAAAGATGGTATGAACACACACACTTTAGAGAGAGAAAGTGTAGAAATGCACACTTAACTATGTGTAAATTATAAAAAACCACCACCCTCTCCAACTAAGGAGAGGGTTTAAATACCCAAGCCCATGTGATGGGCTTGGGCTTAGATTGGGCCGCCGACCTACACATGTTGTAGGCTTGGCTTGGCCTTGTTTGTTGAATATTAAGTTAACTAAACTACGAGCTACTACTTAGACTATTGTTGGAGTGACCGATCCTTTCTAATACGTAAAACATATTTCCAACACATTCCCCTGGTGTTACTATAATATTGAAGATGGTGAAAATCTCTCATTTGATAGGGAACTTTAGCATGATATGGGCTGTTGTTGATGAAAAAGTTGGGGTAGACCGAGCTTAACCCAAATTACGCTTAATTTGGGGTCTTGTGGACTCCGGCTCTCGCTCCAAGTGAAACTTGCTTTAGGACCCTACGCACTAAACTGACACCGTTAGGCTTACCGTGGGTTTGTTACCCAGGATTAGACTCCAGCGTGAGAGTAAGTAATCGGTTTTGAGTATATTAGTGTTCAGGGTATTGTGTGTATCGTACCTTTGTGGAACCGAAGGAGTTCCTTTTATACTCGAGAGAGTCCAGGCTGGGCTCCCTGTTCTTGCGGCCTAAGGAAGAAATAATGACTCAAAATAGCTTGATCTTCATTATACAACTAAGGCAAGTGTATATCCCTTTTCCTTAGGCGAATACAACTATAATATAAGTTATATTCGGTCTGATCCTGTCGCACTGCGACGAGGTCTCGGCTAAGTAATCAACCTCTTGTGCGACAACGGGTTACCGGCTTTATGGACTATGTGCGTACATCGCACAAGGATCCAATCCATTCCTGATGGATGCGGGTAGTACCCGTGAGTCGGACTATCCAGCCTGAATAGGGATTATACGTCATCATGTCCCCCCAGTCTAGTGGTCGCAAGTCTAATCCGTGGCTACTAGACTATAATCAAACCTAAACAGTCGCATAGTCCAGGCATAAACTCAGATTTTAAACATTCCCACCAAGAAGACAAACATCCCCCCTGTCACCTAGCCTCCTTGGTACTCGGGAAATGTGCTTGCCACATCATAGTTACCCCTTGATATTCTACCGTTAGATCTAGCAAGTGGGGGACACGTGGCACACATCTGACTATGAACAGTAAAACTTAGGAAGCCTATATAAACCCGTCACGCCTCCTTTTGACTGTTTACCATCTACGAACCTTCAAACCACCATTAACGCCTCTATCATTCACCATCATCACCAGATCTCTTAGTAAGGTAATCCGGGCGACCACTATTTTGTATACATAGCACCATGGTGAAACAGCTAACCGACACCACGTCCATCTTGACCATTGAGCAGCTAGATGAATTTACCTCTGAGTTCTACATACCCGATTATCTGCACCCAAAAGTTCCTAACCAACAACATAATATAATCAAGTTCCCCACAAGGAAGATAAGGTTGTACACCCGTTACTTTGATTACGCAAACCAGCATATACCTATGTCGCGCTTTCTTTTGAGCGTATTAATACACTAAGAGACCCACGTCTCCTAACTACACTGCATAGGGGCAGCAAAAGTTTCGAAATCCAAAATAGACAGCTGCACCCTAGACATAGAACCCACAGTAGATCTATTCCGCGTATTCTACCAACGGAATTTAGCCAACGACTGGGTGTCTTTTGCTAAGCGAAAGGGTGGTATGCAATGTTTTGATGGAAAGATAGATTCCTTAAGGATTTGGACCGACAGATTCTTCTGGGTCGACGACGCTGCCTTTCCCTTCCACTTTCCATTCTTGATCCCTGACACCGTGAGGAAGGACCCCCTACCTTGCCCCGACTCCTACAACGTTGCAGATGCGGAGACCCTGAACAACAACCGCATTCCCGTGCAACCCTACCCGGAGAGAGTGTTAGTCACTCTTGGCCTAAGCCACGTAGTCATCTGTGGCGAGCACATGGTAATAGCGTTCCGCAGAGATGGTGGCCAGGGTTAGTGGTCCTTCCCGCCTTCATCATAACCTTCTGTAAGTACCATCGCATATTAGGGGACTAAAATATGTTTCCCTGTTTTCTGTTTGCTTCCTTCCGCAGTTATGGATGTTCTTGACCTTGACCGTGGTGCGTTTCCCGAAAATTCGCTGGTGTACTCTCGCCCTGAACATGAAAATGAAGAATCTCTCTGTGATCGTGCGCAGAAGATTACCATAGACTTAGAGATTGAGGAGCCATCTATCGCCCAAAGGAGCGAAGGCACTGGCGCTGACCAACCACCGTCATCTCCACCAGGTCAACAGTTGGAACAACAGCCACCCGTACAACAACAACCACCACCCTTTCTCAGTCCTCACTGTCTTCAAATGAGTATACCAGAGATTCTGAAAAAACCATGGCTGAGTTTGAGGAAGAGAACATTATCTCTTTAGGAAAAAGACGCAGAAGCCCCCATCATCTCCACATAAAGTCGCACGTACCGGGGCTGGTCCTTCCTGTACAGGGGTGCGCACTACAAAGGAAGAGTTTGAAGAGAACCTTGCAAAGACCCCTCCACGCACTCCCCCTGCAACCATCAATCTGAGGTAACCATTTGGTTTTATATGGTAGCGTAAACTATACATTCTTTGCTGCATCTCTACGTGATTATACTTTAAACGTCCGTCTAATCATCACTTTTATACAGCAGCGACGAACAAGAAAAATCTTCTACAAAATTAAGACAACACCCTCCGCCCACAAAGAGGCTTCATCAGCGGGAGGGGATGCATTCGCCCAAGATCCCACTTTCGCCCCTGACTGGGAGCTCCCTGCATCATCCGATCTCACAAGTGCATTTGACTGCGCAAGCTTTCTAGACAACATCGTACCCCCTGGCCGAAAGGTAGCGCTTGAAGGGATGAGTAACTCTGTCCTGGCCGATGAGGCAAGTTATCTAGCAGCGCAGCAGGTGACACTGACATCGCACCTCAAGAAGAGATTCCTGGGATTGTCTGCCAAACTCCATAAGACAGAGGAAAGTTGAGGAATGTTACTAAAGAAAAATCCTCCGCTCTCGATGATATGCAAGAAAAGATAGACCAAGAAGCCGAGAGAGGAAGAAAAGATTTCGCCCTCCTCCATTCCTTAACTCAAGCAAGGAACAGGTTATCTGCCGCCCTGGATGAAGAGCGCGCCCAGCTCCGCCAGATAAAGGCCTCCAACGTTGCTGCTATGGGGCCTTTAAGGAGTGGAAGGATAGGTGTGTTACTGATGTTGATGCTCTGGGTGCGAGGGTAAAGGAAGATGCAAGCGATCTCAACTGTCAATTGAAGAGACTGAGTATCGAACTGGATGAGGAGTTGTACCCTCGCTTAATGAAGGAGATAGCCGAGAAGCGGTGGTTAGTACGCCATGGTCTGCGCCTAGCCGCAATGGTTGCATTGGAAGACCCCACCTTGCGAGCCTCATTCTCCAAGTCTGTCATAGCCGCCATCAATGAGGGTACTTCAAGAGGTATGGCGACTGCACACAAGGAGGAGCTATTGAATCAAGAACTATCAGAGGTGCCTTTTTACGATCCAAAGGCCAACGCCAAGCTCATCGCAGCCATGAAAGAATTGAGTGTATCTCCGCTGCCTTCTTTTAGTTTGGAGGATAAGGATCATGAAGTGCCTATTGAAGTGGTAATGGACGGCCTCACCTTAGCGCGCCATAAGGCAGAGGGCGCAAAATCATTGGCAGAATTTTACCTAAAACCATCTATGGCGCAGTTGAACGTGCCAGTATTCGCGCATCCCAAGGATATCCTTGATCCCTTCAAGATTGAGAAGGAAGTGCCACTATCTGAGGTCCTTGCAGCACACGAGAGCCGCACTACTGCCAAGAAAGCCCTGCTGAACATAGAAGCAGGCCTTCCGCTGGTGCGACCCACCTTGCTCCTACCATCCCTGTGTTGCCATTTCCATTGCTGGAGAGGGATTCGCGCCTGCTGGACCAGATGGAGAAAATCCTAAAGGATCACCGCACCACTGCTTACTGCCCTCCTTTGCTGAAACTGAAGAGATCCTCCTCTGAGACCCATCTGCTCTCCAATCTTCTTAAAGACTTGTAAACATATGTTCATGTTTTGTATCTTCAAATGTTTGCTTTGTAATAATCACTATCCTTCTTTTGTTATAGAAAGTCTATTTAATGTTTATAGCGCAATTTCGCATAATAAGCTAATGTAAACTTATAAATGGTCCATATGGGTTTGAGAAGCTCATTACGTGCGGTATACTCTTGCTACCATAAGGACAATCAGGTGAGGCTGACCCATTGTTAGGTGTGCACAAGTGTGTCTTAACAGTCTCAGAGTTCACTGGCTGCATAACTTGCTACGACGTCATTAATAGCAAGGGGCCTAACAAGGATACACGATCCATGGTCGAAGGGGGTGCATCCCACTTACTCGATGAGTCTAATTAGTAGGGTAGGCTCATTCCTCTTATTTCTCCTGGAAACGTTGTACACGCGTGCGCCAATAGGCAATATATAATAAGAAAAAAGTATGTATGACATAAAGAAAAAGTTTTAATAATGCGCTGTGGAACTAGCTAGGGACCACGACTATTTTATTAATACTTGCAAGATTTTTGAACACAAACAATAAAAAGAAAAAACAATACATTCACTTGGAAAGTTTTGCCTTTAAAGGTAGCACTTCTTTAGATGGCATATGTTCCAAGGTCTTTGTAGGTCACGACCATCTATGTCGCGTAGCCGGTACGTACCATTTCCAAGTGCATCTGTCACTCTGTATGGTCCTTCCCATTTTGGTACAAGCTTCCCTGTATTCTCAACGCGACTTGTCGCGTTTGAGCGATACACAAAATCACCTGGTCTGAAGGAGGTCTTGCGTACCCTAGAATCATAGTAACCTTTCATCTTCGCTTTTGACTTAGCTTCGCGGATTGCTGCTAACTCTCGTCGTTCCTCGATTATATCTAGGTTTAATCGCAGCTCATCATCGTTAGTAACCATGTCTACATCTGTTGTGCGGAGTGTTTGCAGTCCTATCTCAGCTGGAATGACTGCTTCTGTCCCATATGTAAGGGCGAAGGGGGTATCCCCTGTGGCTGTCTTGATCATCGTGCGATGTGCCCAAAAAACATGCGACAATCGACCCACTTTTTATTATGTTCCCCCAATCATGCTTTTATGTCGTCCCCCAAACTTATGTTTGCTCTCTCCACAAGTCCATTCGTTTGTGGGTGGGCAACCGATGTGAAACGTTGATGTATCCCATTCTTCGCGCACCAATCTTTGAATGGGTTCTCTGCGAACTGCTTTCCATTATCCGAGATTATTTCACCGGGTAGTCCGAAACGGCCTACTATGTTGTCCCATACGAACCTTTTCACCTGATCCCCCGTTATCGTTGCGACCGCCTTTGCCTCAATTCACCTTGTGAAGTAATCCATCACGACAATGAGGAACTTAACTCCTCCCGCAGCTATACGGAAGGGCCCTGCTATATCGATTCCCCATTTGAAGAATGGTAAAGGGGAGGTAATTGGCGTGAGCTCCTCCTAAGGCTGCCTCGGTACTAGCCTGTGCACCTGGCAGTCATTGCATTTGTTAATGAGTGTTCACGCGTCTGTATGCATAGTTGGCCAGTAGTACTGTTAGCCTCAAAATATTGAGCCAAACAAGAATGCTCAGTCATATGTTTATTATGTATCGTATTTTAGAACGTTGTAATAGGTAGTATATTAGTCGTGTTATTACGGGCTTAACTTTAAGCTAAGGTTCATTAATAAGTAACCAAAGCCCAAAAGGAAAGCCCGGCCCAAACCATATAGTCCATAAAGAAGCCCGCATGTGGGTGGACTATATATACCCTTCCTAGCATGTTAGGAAGGGTGTTGGTCATTTCATTTTCTTCTAATCTAATATTCCACAAGTTTCACCAACCTTTTTCTCTCTACTTTCTCTCTCTAAAACTCATCTCATATCTTCCTTTCTTTCTTTAATTCGTGTATTATAACATCATATATTAGGGACAACAAGTACCCGCTGCGCAATGTTGTCGCCACCACGGGCCTTGGTCCTACAAGCATTCCGCATGACCCCTCATGGTTTTCGCTAATGATATACTGCGCATGTCGTGGTCCTACACATCTTAACAATGGTTGGAGAAATGATCGCTTGTAAAGGATCCCATCTCTGACTTCAAATTGCCTTGAACGTCATCACACTCGTCGTGACTCATTTTCATCATGCGGGAGTGAGTCATTCGTTAGATAATCTATAATCGGTGTCATCCATGTAGGGCCTTCTTCCTCTTCGATCGACACGACCTCTTACTCTTTCATTGACTTGTCCTTCAGGATTTCCACCAGGACTTGTTTCGATAGGTGCACAAAAGTGATGGAAGCTATCTTGCTAAGTACATATGCTTTCTTGTTCTCCCCCCTGGGTACTTGGCGTATCTGGAACCTATGGAACCCCTCAATCAACACTTTGGCTTTTTGTAAGTACTGCACCATATTCTCCTCTTTTGCTTCATAATCACCAAGTATATGGTTTGCTACCACTCGAGAATCTACATTTGCTTCAAGATTGCGCACGCCCATTCTTGCTGTGATTTATAGCCCTGCTATCAGCGCTTCATACTCTGCCTCATTATTTGTGGCTGTGAATTCAAAACGTAATGCATATGTGAACTCCATTCCTTCTGTATTGGTGAGTATGAGTCCCACGCCTGATCCATATGTGCAGGATGACCCATCTGTGAACAAGATCCACGGGGCTTGGTCTTCTTCATTTTGATCTAGCCCCTGAGCGCCTTCCTCTGGCTTTTCGATGATAAAGTCCGCCAGAATTTGTCCTTTCACGGCATTGCTAGGTCTGTAGGTAATATTGTGTTCCCCAAGTAGAACACTCCATTTTTGGAACCTGCCTGCGACATTTGGTTTTGAGATCACCTGCTTTATGGGTTGATCCGTTATCACCACTATCGGGTGCGCTTGGAAATATCTGCGCAACCTTTTTGCCGCAAACACTAGCGCGAGCACTAATTTCTCCATCGGGGTATAATTTAGCTCCGAGCTCTGTAACGCTCTACTTATAAAGTACACTGGTGTTTGCACATTGTCCTTGTCTGTCATTAGCACCACGCTGATTGCGCCATGCGTTGCGGATAAATATATTATCAGCTCTTCCTTAGGTCGTGGCGCGACTAACATGAGGAGCGAAGCTAAATGCGCTTTTATTTCCTCGAAGGCCTTTTCTGCTTCCTTCGTCTAATTGAAATCCCCTTTCTTAATGCACTTTTTGAGTGTTTTAAATAAGGGGAGCGACTTCTCTGCTGACTTGGACAGGAACCTATTCAATTCTGCAAGATTCCTATTTAGCGACTGCACTTCCTTTTTCGTCTTTGGGCTCTGGAGTTGAATGACCGTGTCTGTTTTCTCCGGAAAAGGTTTAATTCCATTGGGGTCAATCATGTATCCTAGGAACATGCCTTTTGTCGCCCCAAAAGTGCACTTCTTTGAATTTAACTTCATGTTTATCCTTCTGAGGGTAGAGAACGTTTCTTCTATATCCTGAATAAGCTCGCTCTCTGTATGACTCTTTATTACCAAGTCATCGACATACACCTCCAAATTTCACACTGTTTGGCTTTCAAATGCCTTATCAACCAGTCGTTGATACGTGGCCCCTGCATTCTTTAGTCCAAACGGCATTTTTGTGTAACAGTACACACCCTGGCTGGTATGGAATGTTGTCTTTTCCTCATCTTCTTCTCCCATTTGTATCTGATGGTATCCCTTGTATGCGTCCAGGAAGCATTTGAAGGGGTATCCGCACAATGATTCCACCTTCCAATCTATTTCCAAGAGTGGGTAGCAATCTTGGGGACAAGCTTTACTGAGGTCTGTGAAGTGAACGCACATGCGCCAACTGCCATCATGTTTCTTTACCATTACCGGGTTAGCGAGCCAGTCGTGATAGTAAACTTCCCTCATGATTCCTGCGTCCACCATCTTTTTTACCTCGTTCAATATTACTTTGTTGCGCTCTGGGGCCTGTCCTCTTTTCTTTTGCCTAACTGGAGGGTATCCTTCACAGATATGAAGCTTGTGTTCAACTATCGACCTTGGCACCCCTGACATATCTTTGGGTTCCCATGCGAAGACGTCCAGGTTATCCTTCAAAAGGCGACACATGTTTGTCTTTCCTTTGTCAGATAATGTCCCTCCGATCGTTATCTCCTGATCCGGGCACTCCGGATGTATTGCTACCTTCAAGTTTGGTGGTGAGTCCACCTTTGGCTCCATCGTGACCCTAGGTAGTTCTGTGATCGCATTGCATTCTAGGGCTGTAACTGTCGTGTTGAATATTGTTACGACCCCTCCATCAACTGGAAATTTCATCATACCATGAGCCGAAGAAGGTACCGCTCGCATTGCTAGTATAGCTGGTCGCCCAATGATCCCGTTATATTGTGATGGCGACCGTATGATTAAAAAATTCATTGGGACTTCTGTCAAGTGCTCATCATTTCCCAGTCTTAATGCTAACTCTAGTTGGCCCAAGGGCCATACCGCTTCTCCGATGAATCCAATGAGAGGGGAAGTCGCAGGCATCATTTGGCTCTTTATTTCTGCGCTAAGCTTTAGAAAGCAGTGCTCGTACATTATTTATGCCGATGAACCTCCATCCACATACATACGATGTATGCTGTACTGATCAATGCTTATTTCTATAACTAGCGGGTCGTCTGCGATGTTCCTTGCATTGAGTGAGGGGGAAAGAAATGTCTTGCCCCTTCGAGAATTTTTGGCTCACCCTCTGCCTTGTCCTTCGTTTCCACGATTCCACCATGTAAATGTTCGCGCTAGCGACTTTTTGTCTATCATCCTTCATGTTTTCCTTGACAAGGTGTTTTAGCTCGCCTTTCTTTACTCTATTCTCGATATATTTTTGCAGCCGAATACATTCATTCGTAGCGTGCCCTCTCTCATTATGGTATTCACAGTATCTATTACTGGCGTGTTTTTCTACCGGGGTGGTCATTGGCGTTGGCCTTGTGAAACTCGCACCTTCTGACACTAGGATTTCTCTTGGGGTTAACTTAAGGGGGGTAAACCTTGAGTTATAAGCTCGCCCCTGTCTTCTCCTTCCTACGTAATCAAGGGTTGGATATTTTCTTTAATTGTTAGGTCCTTCATTGGTCATACGAATAGATTTGTGATCATAAGTGCTTCGTGTTATTTCTGAAGCATTCGATTCTCCTTGTATGAAAGACCTTACTCGCCTTAGCACTCCATCGAAGGTTTCGGGCGTTCTTTCATTAAGCTTCTTTATTAAGTCGTTGTTCCGTATGCCCGCCATGAAGCAGGATACTTTCAAAAATTCTTGGCAGTCCTTTATTTGAAGACACTCGCTTTTGAAACGTTCCAGAAAGTCTTCCAAGTATTCGCCTTGGTGCTGCTTTACCCTGGCGAGCGATACAACACTCCTAACATGCCTTTTTTGTTGCACATAATTTCTTTTGAACGATTTTCGCAATACTTCGTACCCGTAGACTGTTCGCGGCGGAAGCCTATCAGACCACGTCCGCGCGTTCCCTACGAGTGTAGAGTTAAACATATTACACCATACGGGCTCTGGCCATTGTTCGATACCTGCCTGGGATTCAAATACTTTCAAGTAGTCTTCTGGATCCGTCGTGCCATCATAAGTTTTCACGTTCGATGGCATGCGGCGCTTTCTGGTGTCTCCATAATGCTGTATGCGCCTCGTAAAGGCATTTTTTCTTGGATCTCCTCCAAGGTTGTGAGAAGTTTTGGTCCTCCGAGGAATAACTTGCGCGCATACATTTTTCGGACGAACTATCACTTGATCCTGACAGATTGCCTTCTGAGGATGAGGCATGCTTCTCGCGCTTTGATTCCTCTACCATCTTTTCATGTTTTGCTACCAAAGGGATGAGTGCATGTAAGTTATGAGCTACATAATCCTCCATCATGCATGCCTTTGTAGCGATGACTTCCCCTCTCTCCTTTTGGGGCGTCTTTCTTTTTTGTTTATTGGGAGGAGGCTGAGTTGACTCCCATTCGATGTCTTTTCCCTCGCGGCGAGTAGGGGAGTTGAGAACAGTCCTCCCATTCTTATAACTGGGGGATTGTTCCCGTCCTGAGTGTTTGCCTCGCTGGCAGATCCAGGGGTAACATTTATTGATGTGATACGGCCATCTACCATCGAGAATTCTTGACGGCCTTCATTCTTACCGTTTTTCGTCATTTGTTAGAGCTTAGTAAGGGTCCCACTGATGGCGCCAACTTGTTGATGCAAAAGTTGGGGTAGACCGAGCTTAACCCAAATTAGGCTTAATTTGGGGTCTTGTGGACTCCGGCTCTCGCACCAAGTGAAACTTGCTTTAGGACCCTAAGCACTAAACAGACACCGTTAGGCTTACCGTGGGTTTGTTACCCACGATTAGACTCTAGCGTGAGAGTAAGTAATCGGTTTTGAGTATATTAGTGTTCAGGGTATTGTGTGTATCGTACATTTGTGGAACAGAAGGGGTTCCTTTTATACTCGAGAGAGTCCATGCTGGGCTCCCTGTTCTTGCGGCCTAAGGAAGAGATAATGACTCAAAATAGCTTGATCTTCATTATCCAACTAAGGCAAGTGTATATCCCTTTTCCTTAGGCGAATATAACTATAATATAAGTTATATTCGGTCTGATCCTGTCACACTACGACGAGGACTCGGCTAAGTAATCAACCTCTTGTGCGACAACGACTTACCGGACTTTATGGACTATGTGCGCACATCGCACAAGTATCTAATCCATTCCTGATGGATGCGGGTAGTACCCGTGAGTCAGACTATCCAGCCTGACTAGGGACTATACTTCATCAGCTGTGGACGGTACGACTCAGATCGACAGGATTCCCGGTCTGGCAATGATGCCATTATATGGTGACAGTGAACGTATCACCATAAAATTCATCCATGCCGTGGTTGAATGGTTATCATCTCCAAGAGCCGTAGTTGACCTAATGGCCAAATTGTCTCCCCGCTAAAACCTATGAGTGGCGACGTAGTCGGCATCAATTGGTTCTTCACTTCTGGACGTAGCCGTATGAAACAATGCTCATAAAGAAATTCTGCCGATGATCCTTCGTCGATATACTTGCGACAGACCATGTGTTCCCCTATGTTGACTTCGATTGTTAGAGGGCCTTTAGCTAGGTTGCTTGCCGTTATGGGATGGAACGTAATCTCCTTTCCGCGAGAAAATTTTTGGTTGACCTTTTGCTTGGTCTTGCGCTTCCACGCCTGTATCATGAATATGGTTGTCGGCTTATCTTTTGAGTAGTCTTTTTTGTCGTTCCTCTTATTATCTTTTCCATCCTTCCAACTTGAGTTTTCTTGACTTCACCAATGATTCAATATGCTTTCTCAGTTGGATGCATTCATCCGTTCCATGACCCTTATCATTGTGGAACTCACAAAATTGGTTGCCTTGACGCTGATCGACTAGGGTTGTCATCGAAGTTGGTCGTGGGAAGTTTTCCCCTTCAGAGATTAGTATCTCCCTTAGAGTCATCTTGAGAGGAGTAAATTTATCGTTCCCACGGCTCACTTTCGGGTGATTGCGGTAATCCAAGTTACGAATGCTTGTTTGGGCATTCGACTACCGCCTGGGCCTGTCGTACGCTTTATAGTTCTAGTTTCCTTTTCTATTGTGTGCGACGACATTTTCTCCTTGAACGAAGGATCAGACTCTCTTCATTAACTCATCAAAGATTACCGGCATCCTTTCATTCAAGCGTTTGATTAACTCATGGTCCGTTATTGCATGCATGTAATCAGAGGTTTTTAGAACCTCCGGGCGTGCTCTGATTTTTGTGCATTCATCCTTGAAGCGTTTCGTGAAGTCTTCCGTGGACTCCCCGTGTAGCTTCTTCACGGTGACGAGTGAGACTAGATCTCTATTATACTTCTTTCTTTGAGTATAATTTCTCCTAAACGTTTTCTTTAGCTATTTGGAACTGTCTATACTTTGACGAGGAAGTTTTTTAAACCAGTCTCGAGCGTTACCAATTAACGTTGAGTTGAACATTTGGCACCATAGAGGCATTGGCATCGTTCAATTTTGGTGTGTGTTTCAAAAACCTTAGGTGTTCATCCGGGTCGCTGAATCTATCGTAGGTTTTGACACATGCAGGCATACGCCGTTGTTTATCTTCGGAGTAGTTCTGGATGTGACTTGTGAATGCGTCTTCCTTTTCACGGCACTATGGGAGAGAGAGATATTCATTCTCACATTGGGAATGACGACGTGAGCGTTTCTAGTGCTCCCTCTCACTGTCTGAGGATTCAAAAGAGGAATATCTCGGCCTACGACGCCTGGGGTGGTGGTCGTCGGAATCAGATCCAGATGAATTATAGCTTGGTGAGCGCCTTCCCCACCTTGACTGACTGTGATGACTCCTTCTCCGAGGGGATGGAGTTGAATCACTTATGCCGGCCTGTGGGCTGATTCTTTTGAAGACGCTGGTCCTACGTGTATTCTTTTTTGGAGTTTCTAGGGCTAGCTGACCCATAGATCCATCAGGGTGATCCGTATCTGCTTAGAATACCTCCAGGTCTTCGAGAATCCAATCGTTAATGCGTTCGAATATGTTCCGTGCTTAGGGTTGTTCCTCGCTCTAAGCTTGTTCCTCGCTCTGAGATTGTTCTTCTTCGTGGGGTTGTTTCTCTGTTTTACGTCTTCTTCGCCTCTTCGAAGGGCGTCTTGGCTTGTCGTCGGCATGATCATCGAAGTGGAGCCTAGACTAGAGACTCCTTCTTAAGTTCAGCCTTACTGTAATGGTTGGGACGATCGTCTCGAAATTATGTGTGACGTAGTCTTTGATACTCCCGTCCATGATTGAGGTGGTCGACTCGACCTTTGTCTCCACCACTGGTTGTCTCTGTGCCCCTTTATCAGGGGGTGGTGGTATTGAGCCTAGGTCAGGGTTATTCATGACCAAGGTTTGTACAGGAGTACCAAACGACGTGCCAGTTCCTCGTTGATTCATTGTCTTTCGGTTGTTTCCCCACCCTTTGACCCCATGGGTGACTGGGTGGAGGCCATGTGCATCTCTGATGCTTTCTTGTCGGTGTTCTTTTGGCCTCCGACCTACTGATTACCCTTCGTCATTGGTAGCGTTTAGTGTAGGGTCCCAAGGATGGCGCCAACTTTTTGATACAAAAGTTGAATGGACCTTAGCGAACCCAAATTAGGCTTACTTCGGGTATCCGGGACTTCGGCTCTCGTACGAAGTGAACTTCTAATCGAGACCTTACACACTAAAAGAAGCACGCTGTTAGACTTACCATGGGAACGTTTCCTACGATTTGACTCCAACGTGAGAGTAAGTAATCGGTTTAGGGTTTAGTAATCGGTAAGGGTTGTAATTATAATGTGAATCGTACCTTGATGGAACCCTAAAGGGTTCCTTATATAGGCGGTAAACCCTAGTTAGGCTTTACTGAATCTTGAGCCCCAAGCAAAGGATAATTACTATGTAGAAGCAGATACTTATCTTCTAAATAAGGATAGAGAATATCCTCTTGCTTTAGGTGAATCACAAACTTAATTAGGTTGTGATTCTATCCAACCCACTCCGCGTACGGCATAGACGTGGTCCGCACGATACCGCGTGCGGCTACTACTATTCTAAGCCTATAAGCCCAAAGTAATAACTACTCAACCCACACATGTTGGGTCGGATATGGGTAGTACACGCGGGCCGGGTTTAATACCTGACTAGGGACTATACATCATCACTGTGCAAATGGATGAGGGAAGTTCTTCGTCCGGTGTTCAACAGCTCACGCGCCGTTAGAAATGTTGAATGATGAGATGGTTGAAGATTCTAAGATGTTAGAGTCTTTCGAGAAGCTAGTGATTGCGTTAAAGGAGTATAAAATCAAGGGAGATGTGTGTATTATAGATTTAAAAAGATAAAAGGAGACTTTCAGTTAATCATGGGCATCGAATTGTTACACGATATCCAAGCCAAAGATACGAAACTTACTACGTCCGTACGTTAGATAATGAGAGATGTTGAAGGAAACATGAATGATAAAGCATAATTTGTCTATGGGTATGAAGAAAGTAGAGTTGGTCGAGATTGATTGTAGTGGTTTACGTTTGGTTGCCCAATGTACTTGTCGTTAATGATGGTGTAATAGTTGGTGTCCTTAAGTCACTGTTAAAATAAATCTCTTTTATTTTCCATTTCATATTATTTTTTTGTTTTATGTTAGAAATGTTTGATTATTTAGAGGTTGTCAATTTGTTTTATGTGTGTCATCACTTTGGTCTTGTTGTGCTAGTAATCTAAACATTGATTACATCGTTGTCTAATATTCTTGCACGCACACCTATATTCCATTATCAGTGTTCTCTAGGTATGTTTTTTGCATGAACCATAAGTGGATTCCATAAGAAGTGCTAATTGTGTTTTAAACTTGACATGTGTCCATTACTATAAAATCTGGCATTCATACCACTTCTGTATGAAAAGAAATTTAATCTAAGTATGGATCACAAGGATATTGGGTTTTCAACATAAAAGATGTAGGATACTACATCGTCTTCTGTTTGTATTGGTGGTGCATTTTCTGGCAAAACATCTGTTCCAAATCAAAGAGTGAAAAAGGTTTGTTTTCTGTTTTGGATGAGCTATCATTTGTTACTAATTTAGTTGTCCCGGAGAAAATTTTGGTGGAATTATTTGAGAAAGAAGCTATTGAAGATTCGAGGATGATTTCTTCAATGGAAAGGTAATCCAATATGTTTATGGATGCTGTTTGGAAGAGAGGAGGTAATTTTGGTGAGTTTATGAAATTTTTTGGAGATTCCGAGGTTGATGTTGGTGTGTCGTTGTTGGAGTGTATACATGCCGATGATATTGAAAACATTTTTAATTTATGTGCAATGCTAAAGGATACAAATGCGAAGGTTCATGATAAGTTTGATTTTATTACGGACATGAAATAGTTTACTATTGATTTCGATTTTGAAGAATGTTGATGCATGGACAATTAGTCTTTTTTAGGTTTTATGTAGCTAATTCTGGTTGTTTTCTTGCTTTCCAAATCTTTTTTTTGGTTTATTAGTTGAATATGAAATATATTTGGAAAGATATTATGTTTGTTAAAATGTATCGATAAGACGCGGTTATCATTTTACCATGGCCTAAATTGAATGTCTTTTTCTTATTTAGATGTTTTCTTGTTTCAAAATATTTTCCAGCTGCATCAAGAGGCACTATTCTTTTGAAGTTTTGTGTTTGGATTTTTGTTTTCATTATATTTTAGTCATGTATGCTCTGTTGACACTTATAGTGAATTGCAAGAGTGATGTCTTGTCCTCTCTTTCATAAAGCTAACATTCATGATTGGACAATGTTTCTACATATATTTTCTTAAACATGGAATGCAATCGCCCTAATAATCTAGCTGCCTCAGAATACATACCGTATGTGTCTGTATAATGTTCATTATCTGTTGATAGTGGTCATAAAGTGAATAGCAACAGTTCTTGGCATGCAATAAAATAGTGAAAGACATATGTGGTTGCCTCTTTTATGCCCGTTAAGGTAGATTTCATTTTGGTTGCCTCTTTTATGGCCAATATGTGAGTTATCTTTTTGGTTACCTTTATGTAAAGAGGATCAGTTAGTGGGCATGTTATGTCTTATCAGTATTTGCTAGTTTGTATGTTGTTGTGGCTATTAAAAGGATGTACAAACTGTTTTAGAGAACAACATCTAAAAATTGTAATGGTTGGTTTAAGAACACATTTAGAGCTACGTGATTCAGACGGTTCTAATGATTAGGGTGACGTTCTCGTTCGGTACTGCTCAAGAGCGATCAAAGAAGACTTGAAAGCTCAAGATGACTCAGCAGTTTGGTAAGTGTGTGCCGTCATGCAAGAACGTGATCTTTTTATTGTTGGACTTGAGCAAGTTGGCAGGACTTTGTGTGTCAATAAGATGATCGAATTCTTGAAGGTTACATAGTCGAACGATGAACAGAGGCTCAAAATAGTGGAAAGTGCTTCCATAGAATTTGGAGGACCATTCCAAGAAGAAGTTAGCGTTTATCAACAAAATAAAAGGTATCAGTCGTTTCTAAACTATCATATGAGCCTAGGGGCGCCTAATTGTTTGAATATTTCTTTTGTATTTCTATGTTTTGTTTTCGTGTTTGCTGTTCTAATATGTTAGCCACACAACCATGTGTGGCGCATATGATGCGTTTTGTTGGAATAATGTTGTGTTGTGTAATGACACGCTCTTTTTATTGAAATTGTGTTTCATTTAATAAGTATGTGGCTTCGTAGTTTGTCTGGAATCATGCGCGCATTCAAGAAAACAAAAAGAACGATAGCTACTATATAGTGAAATAGATGGAGGTGGAAAAAATCATATTAATAACGTAAATCGAAACAAATTTAACTACTCTGTTGGTAGCTGATTAAAATCTAAAACAAAGGCAGCTTGCAAATTCAAGAAAACTCTTGCAAGAATGATGATTTTCCACAAACAATGTTTATTATTTGTTGAAATGGCTAATGAATTGACATCAATTTTCATGTTTTTAAAGATAATAAACAATTCATATGTAGGTATTTAGCATTCCAGTTTATGTGGTTACAATAATGGTAGACGTTTTTTTTGGTATTCGGTTTGGGCCTTAAAGCCTTAATTTTATTAGTGGCGTGCTTCAATGAGTTTGGTTCATGTGTTCTCTATTAAGATGAAATTTAATTGTTTTTTGTCATGGCATGGTCATAGAGGTATTATATCAATAACACTAAAAATAGATTTCCAAATTTCTTTTTACATTATAACCATGCCATATCAAATCAATAACGCCAAACTGTGCACCCCTTTTTTTTACTGTTTCTGGAATTAACTCAAGTGGAGAATTGTGTGAAAAATACCACATGTTCATTATATTTGTTTTTTCTATGATACAGACTATTTAAAGAGCATCACATTGGGTATATACATTACATTTGACCTGCCTTAGTTTTAAATAAAGAGAAAAAGTGAATAGCAAGGACACCAAGAATCCGATTGGAAAGATTTATTGGTATTTTATTGTCGAAGAGCTATTGATGATGAATGTTTCTTTGAAAGCCAGCTAGTCAGGCTTCATGTGGAAATGGCGACAACTAATGAAGAGAGATAGCTTTTTGTCCATGAGTTTCACAAGTTAAAGGAAGTTATTTATGTGTAAAAGATGATGACAGTTCTAAATAAAACACATCGAAGCTATAAGGCATCCATTGCTGAGCTAGATAATCTTGTCATGCTAGACGAAGAAAGGATCATCGAGAAAGAGGATTTTATCAAGAGGATTCTTTAACGTTTCCTGTTCAAGGAACGTCATTCCATGATGCGTCAACGCTATTTTGTATTTCCTGTGTGTGTCTAGTATGTTTAGTATTTCTACATGTGGTGTGTCTAGTCTGTGCAAATAAAACCGACATCGGCTCTATACACATGCCTCTAATATGGAGCTAGGATCCATATTGTAATATCGTTTAAAATTTGACCATTTTTAGCCTTATTTGCATCAAAACGATAAAAAAAATATGGAAGTTGGAAAGCATGAAGGTTTAGCAAGGCAAGTATCTATTCACCCCCTATACTAAAGTTAAACATTGTCCTCAATGTTTCGAGTCTAAGGGTAAAATACCCCCATACTAGAGACGAAAAGTCGAATGCTTAATCTAGCATGGAAAGGGTATAACAATTAAATCTTAAGCCGTTTATGAAGTGTGCTAAAAGACCTATTGTTATAACACAAAAGGATATATCATAGATATCGGAAAATTCTTCAAACAAACGATCGAAACTCGAGTAAAACGAACACGAGATGCTTCAATCATGATGATAATGACCTAGATTACACAATCACAAACAACCACGGAACAAAGGTTGGAAGGGCACAAATCTCCTCATTAGGTTAACTAAAAAGCAATAATATTTACAAGGATAAGCATGAGAATCCCCCATGAGGCACCTTGTTTTTGATATCCGAGTCAAAAGCTCAACTCGAATCCCCACAAATGTGATCATTTAGGGATTTTCATGATTTGGTCATTTTTGGTGGGACTTACATGTAATCAAGGTCCAAAAGCAACCGTTAATAAAGGCAAAGCCTTTATACCGGGATCAAAGATCGTATCCTCACATTTTGTTGAAAATAAAATACGCAAAGTCGGAGAATACGTCTTGTAAGGAAGAAATCTCCTTACAACGTACTTATAGTACGTTTGGTCATTAAATCCGAGGGGGTGGGTAGGTTCACTTTGAAACAAGGGTAACTCATGCAAAATATGAGTTTCAAAGTCTCCCCCCGGATTGAAGGCAAAAGCCTCATTAAAATCCTCATTCTCATCGAGAGGCGGTGCATCGGTGAACCCCTTGAGAATGGAAACATCATGAGTCGAAAGAGAAGTCTCATACGTATGATACTTTGGGAGGGTAACTAGGAAATCCGGCTCATCGAGTTTAGGATCCTTAGAATCTTCACTCTCGATGTCCTCGAACGTCTCATCAAAGAGAGGATTTACGTCACCAAAAATGAACGTATTATTATATTTGAATAAAGGGTACGAAAAGATTTTAAAATCGTTGTTTTGAACGTCCTCGTCGATTATTGACTCGTCATCACTAGCGGAAAAATCATCCTCATTGAAAAGTGTGTTCGAAAAAGTCATTTATTCTCTCCCCGAAGTGTCAATGGGAGAGACATCATCACAAGACATTGATTCACACTCATTATTGTGATTTGCCTCGTTAGAATCTTCGTGGAAAAATTCGTCGAGGGCAAAATCAGTTACCTCATCTTTGTAGAAAACCGTAGGCCCACTATGGATTGGAATAGGGATCTCGACACTAGGATCAGTGCCAAGATTCGTCTCCCCCATACTTAGAGAGGCATCGGTTTCCGCAGTGGGTATAGGAGAAAAAGTCTCTTCATTTGAAGATTTTGCCTTAGTAGTTGCGACATCGGTGTCAAAAAACGTATCAATGTGAGCAAGTCCCTTGGCGGACTTCTCACATGATAAATTCACAATCTTAATGGTGTGGGATTAGTTGTAAAAGGCTCGTCACGAGATGTTGTAGCTTGATGGTCTCAAATTGGTCCTTCGGAGGGATCGAAAGCAGGTTCTCAAAAGACGTACAAATAGTAAAACGCGTCCCACCGGAATTAAAATTTGATCATCTTCAAAAAATGAGTGGTCAACGATTTTTCTTAAAACCTTCCTAATTTCATCTTTTTCAAAATCACTTAACGGAATTTCTTCGTCCAAATTTGGTGTATATTGAATTGGAAAATACACGATAATATCATATTCATTAGAAAAATTAGGTTCCAATGGTTTAACATTCATCGTTCCAGCGTATGCTACGAGTTTTTCTTGTTGTTTATTTTCGAAAACATCTTCAAAAACCTCGTTCGTTGACGCCCTCATTTCCTCCTCTTCGATGCTCTTTTCAACCTCTTCAACAATTGGGTTATTATTCCTTTCCATAATTAGTTGAAGGATCATATCGAATCGTTCGTTGAGGCGATTAGAACTTTCGGTGATGTTGCTAGAATCGAGATCATCATCCAAAACATGTTGTGGAGATGATTGGTCAAAATCAGAATTATAGTATGAATTGCGTTCATGATAATCCATTGGTTGGGAGGAATAAGTATCGTGAGGCCCACCACATTGTTGCAACATGGTTCTTGAGATAAACCTGGTTCGTTGTGTGGATAAAAACTCCCATTGTCACAATTGTAATTCATATTTTGCGGAGTTGATTCGTCAAATCCGTTGTATTGATTGTCGAAAGACGTATTTTGATTCATCGGTTGACAATCATATCCATAATGAGGTTCGTTTCCACAAAACTCACATGAATATGACGGTGCGTATTGCGAAGATTGGTCATAGAAATTAGGATTCGGTTCGTGGTCATTATAATAATTCGTACAACTAAATCCAAAATCGTGCTCCAAACTGCAAAAATTACACGAATAAGACGTGGGCAGTTATGGAGTGTGGTCATAAAATTAGAATCTGTAACCATTGTCGTTTCGGTTCGTTTCATCATCTTGATTATTACCACAATAATAAGACGAATCATTTGACGAATAAAACAAAGCTGATTGGTGACCTTGGTGGTAGGATTGAAATCCGTCACCATGATCGTTTTGGGGAGAGTTGTAGATATACCCATCCCTTCCTCCTAAAATCTCACAATTATAACAATCAAGGTTGTAAATATCGCTCGGCGATTGGGTACCGCCAAACGATTAATCGGTTTGGCGAGGATTAATCGGATTGGATTTTTTATGTATAAAATTATAAAATTTTAAAAATATCTCCGATTAGACCGATTTTGTCCGATTTGACCGATATATATTCCAAACCGAGTTGGTAGATTTATCCTTTTCTTTATTTGCCGATTTATCCCCGATTTATCCGATTTTGACCAAACCGATTAATAAGGCCGATTAATGAAAATCGTGGCGCTTAATCACCGCCAAGCGATTTATCCCCGATTAATCGGCCGCCAAGGCCGATTTTTGCAACACTGATAACAATTACCACCATCGGCGGTCCTCCATAATATGGACACGAATAGTAACACCATCATCCGTCGTTATGTAACGCGAAAATCGTAATCAGAATTAAACAATTTAGATGGTTAAAGAAGAGAATTATGAAAATGGAGGGAAAGTAGAAGATTCTTTTTGTGTTTTTGGTTTTTCAAATTTTTTTTAGAATTTTTGTGTGTTACGTAGAAATTAATCTACAAAAATTATCCACTAATCAAAGGTCTCGATTAATGAATCCAAAGGGAGTGAAGGTAATTACGTGAAGTAAAAACTTTCGTTCGACTTTGAAACGTTGGTGAAACGCCAAAATGTTTCGAGGGTTCAATAACGTAAACTCACAAAAATAGATTAATCATACTTGATGTGGCAAACCCCTAATTAATCGTCACTTTCAAAATACGCACAAGCGAGCGGAGAAAACGAGGCGGCGTGAAGCACTTAAGAGCCTTTTTTCTTAGGTCGTGAAATACAACCGCCTTATACCCACCTTATAGTTTGTAAGAGTATTTATCTATTTTGGCTTTTATTTCATTTGAACTCGCTACATTTAATAATGACCGGAACGCCCACTATTAAGGTGCGATTTCTCACGTATTTGGATATTATTGTGTGTTAATTGTTCTATGTACGTAAAACCCGTAAAATTTATTTTCAGTTTTGATGACGAATATTTTTACAATGGTAAAATTATAACTAAGGATTTTATCATTTTCTAAATCGGTAAGTCAACATTTTGTCATGCTTTGTATAATTACATATTGACCAACATTTTTCATATCAATGATAAAAATAAAAATGATAAAGATTGGAAACAGTTAGGATTTGTAATGAGCCATTATTAGAAACACCAAAAATCTCGGTCATCATGCGTTTAATATGTTTTCCCATAAAAACAACTCATGAATATCACAATAATTATCAAAGTGTATATTTACATTCTTTCATCAAAACCCACGTACAACAAAAGATTATCAATGCATCATTATTATATAGGCTATGTGAGTACGTGTTTAATGAAATCAGAGTGCGGGTATGGTTCATGTCAGGGCTGTTCGCTTTGGCCTCATGCATTTGAGGCGTATAGTTCGTGATTACATTGGCTGTTCGGTTACGTCTCGGGTTTGGATTGGCCGCATATCATTAGATCTTATTGTTCGTATTAGTGTCCATGTTTCGGTTCCGGTTCGTACACTTTCATTTAGATTTGAGGTAATTCTTCATCGATCGTTCGTCTTCATTTTTTTTGTTACTTGTTAAAATGATATAGACACATACATGTTGCACCGTATTTCAAGTTTCACATGTGTTATATAAAATGAATGTTGCATATAAGAAACGAAGATTGATAATGTCGGATTCTATATTGAGTCTCGTAACTCTGTGTTAAGTCATATGGAAGAAACATGGTATCTATTTAATATGGTTTAACACTGACATGATAAGACCATTTGAAGAAGAAACAACATTTGTTTGGTCACGTCATTTTCAAGGGTCAGTGAGGGTTTATCTCGGCAAGCCAAGAGCCCTAAGGTGGCTCGGTTGGTTTTATCACGACTTATTAAACCGGCTTATTATATTTTATGACTTATTAAAATGGGATCATTAAAACACGTTGTATTAATATTAGATTAAATAATTTTGGGCTTAAATAATCACGGCTTATGTACATGAGCTTCTATTTATTGCGGTTATTGAACCGGTTACTAAAAAAAATTGACTTATTATGAACCGGTTTAATTCGACTTATTTAGATTGAACATAATCGACATGTCACATTATTTATTTTATAAACTTTACTCTTTTCTATTTGTTAATTAATCAGGACTTATCAGATATATTAAATAAGCCTCAGCTTATAGTATAGGCTTATTAAATCACTTTATTACTATTTATGGAAACTTACTATATTTAGAAACCTACAATTTTTAGAAAGTTACTAATTATAGAAATATCAAGTAGAATAACACATGAAACATGAAATACAATATCAAGAACTCACGAACCACGCCAGATTAAAAATATACATAATAATACATGAACGAGTGTAACCAGTCAAGAACAAGTAAATCAAGTCAAGAACCAGTAATTCATGTCATTCACAAACAACTCATTCATGTCCTTTTGTCTTGTAGCTCACGTAAAGTCGGAATAGGGTTTCCGTCTTTTCATCTTTTGTTAGTTATTGGACACGAGGTACGGATTTCTCGTCCTTTCAGTAAGGGACTTCCTTTCCTATGCATGTTTAGGATTCTCCGTCTGCAGCCAAATGTTTTTCCCCAGTAAATGTTTAAGCTTATCAGTAATCATGTTAATAACTAAATAAATTGCCTGAGCATTATATACAAGCATGACCAGTTTATCTACTAGTTACGGAGGTACCGTAACCATGGCACTAGAGGCACCGGTGTCGTGACTCACATGCAGGAGAGTGATATCCTGCATCGTCCCACTCATGTTCAGTTTGGCCATTTTTTATAAGTATGTTTAGTGGGGCGTATGGATGCATCCTAGGCTTATCAGTTTACAAGTTATCAGGGTGAATGTGGTGTGTGCTCTACATCCTTCACATTGGAGCTGATCCCTTCACCCAGCACAGTTATTTAGAGGTCACCCCTCTACAGCTATTTAGAGGTCACCCCTCTACAGCATGACGAGGTCACCCCTCCAGTTATTCATGCACCGTTGTTACAGCACATGACCTATATAAGCTCTGGCAATTAAAATACAAGAAATGCATGTTTTCAGATTTAACAGATAACAGTTCAGCTTTATTATTTATAAATCAGACTCTACAGATTATACACAGACTTCCGCAGAGACTTTACTTATCAGTCTTACAGCTTCAGTTGTTTATCATCTGCTCATTTCAGTAATTTCTTATCATGCTTTACATCCGTTCACTGAGTTTTATGCTCAGCCGTAGTTCCTTTCATGTTCTAACGGCAGGTACACCAGAACGTTCTTAGGATTCTGAGAGCATGTGCATTTGGATGGAAGCTTTACAGACTTCTTACTTTATGCACTTCTTACATTATTCTACTATTTGGACATTGTTTAGTCCTTTTCCTTTAGTATTTGCTTTTCATGTTTTGAGCTTATGTTTGGATTACCGATGTTTGATTTCGGTAACTCCTTTATGGTCAGTTAATGTTGTAGGACATTTACCTTATGCTTTGATGACACGCCATAAATACACGTAACGGTCCACTTATCCAAGTGGGGTGGTACAATTATGGTATCAGAGCTATAGGTTCGACCTGTAGGCTCTAAAACTTGACCTGTGACTAGTGGGTAGTGACTAGGAACTTTCCAGATTTTGGCGTTGTTATCTTTCATGTTTCTCATGCATTTATTAGTCAGTTTTCTTCAATTATCAGTCAGTTTTCTTAAAGTTTTTGACTAAGTAAAAGGTTGGTACAAGACTGGCCATATTTAGTCGCATGTGCTTTTTGCCAATTTTGTTTTGGTGAACCAACCCATAGGCGTTCACCCTTGCCCGTTCAGATTTTGTATTGGTAAACCGACCCATAGGCGTTTACCCTTACTCATGTCAGATTCATGTTTTCAGTCAAATATTACTTAGTGAACCAGCCATAAACGTTCACCATTATTCAGGTCAAATTTTCATGCTTTCAGTCGAATATTGTTTTGTGAACTGAACCATAGTTGTTCACCTTTGCTCATATCTTGACATTTTATAAAATTTTGACAAGTATGGATTGGACTACCGCCATCCATATATTAGTCCCTGATTATAAAGGTCTATACATGACAGTTCTTAGAAAAATTTTGACAGGTATGGATCGAAACAGAATCGCCCATACTTAGTCACATGCTTCATACTTTGAATACTGTGGACTAAACCATAACTATCCACATCAGTTGATGATAAACCTCAGTTGATTATTCTTCTATGTTATTTGTATCAGTCAAGTTTATACTTTCACGTGAATGTCATTTTCATGCTGACTAAGTTCATGTCTCCTTATGAGGATTATATTTTCAGCAAGGTAATGATGTTTCCATGCTAAGATACAGAAGGGGTTACAGTTAAATCATGTTTTCATAATAATCAGGTTTGATCTTCATCAGTCATGTCTTCATGCTGACCATTGTTGAAATTCTGTTTAATCATATTCTTGAAACTCTATACAACCAGCTTTAAGTCCACGCAGAAATTATCAGGCTATCATGTTACTCATTTCAGTTCATTTTACTACCGTTTAAATCAATTTAATTCCTTGATCATATCAGATAAGCGACACTAGTATCAATCATCCCATAAAATTTCCACAAGTGCCATGTATAGTATTCCATATGTACCTCATGTACAGTGTCTCAGTTATACTCCATGTACAGTGATTCATGTGTACTCCACGTACAGTGTCTTAGATATGCTTCATGTGCAATATTCATTTTGTACTTCATGTACAGTAGTCCAGGTGTACACCAGGTACCCTACTCCATGGATATTGCTAATCGATCCTCAATCATCTCAGGCGTTTCTACTTGTCGATATTATACCAGGTGTTGATGTTGCTCGGAGTTGAAGATTTTACCAGATGCTGATGCTGCGAACACTTTGAAGACCTCACAATTGCTGATGCTGCTGATACTTTGGAGTTTTCTCAAGATGCTGATGCTGATGCTGTTATACTATAAAGACACTGCAGAGCAAGGACGAAAACTATAAATTTGAAATTTCTGACAAGAGTAAATTTCAACCATCAGACACTACCATTCTATTCCATGCCTTACTTCCTCAGTTAGTTGTCACACGTTACTCAGCTAACCGTTCATTCAGAAGAGTGGGAACCGGAACTCAGCCGGCCACTCATCAAAATATTTACAAGAATCACGGTCATGATAATGACCGTCATAAGTGACAGACAAAGCAGTAGTGAAAACTACCGTGCTTATAATTAATCAGTCAGTAACCATCGGAACTTCGAAACGGACGTGACCAGAAATACAAGAGGTCAGTAGTCTAACCGGTCCGCTAATCCTAGCAGTTACCAAAATTTTCAGCCTTGTTCAGATTTATCTACTAAAACACATGTCAAGTCATCACTCAAGACATAGGTCGCATATATCATTTCGGAAGACACATATCACGACACCAGTCATGGTACACGTCATACGAATATCTTCTTAGAGTACGAGTCAGAACTCATAACTCTGTATGTTTGTTAAATCAGACTCTCAGAAATTCAGGGTACCCTCTAAGGGGATATGACTGTTTCGTCATGCCACGTATAAAATCATATCATGAAAGATCCATTTACCACCACTGAAGTATTAATCAGGTTAAACACGCAGTATTCATTCTGTGAGGTTACAAACGAACATATTCAGTGAAAGTTGTCAAGTTTACTTCACGTATTCTTATGTCAGCTTATTCTTAAATCAGCTATTTATCTACCTCCCAGCCAGAAAAGACTCCACTATCACCAATATTTATTATGGTTTTCCTTTCAGTTAACGACGAGATCCGTCTTACTAAATTCCAAATATATTATTATACCTTCTGCTAGAAAAAATCAGTACAAATTATTTCTGCCTTACAAGCACGTGGCTTATCAGTCCACAGCTACGAACACTTTTACCTACCAGTTATAAATTCACTTCTGAAATTCCTTAAATTCATGATCAACAGATTATTCTAGAGTTTCCCAGGTGTAATTTCAGAAAGTTTTCAAGAAATTCCTTACTAACCACGAGATAGGGTTTAACACCGAGCTTGTCTCATGGACAGAAACTATTTTCAAAACTCTTTATTCCAGGGCTTCAAATAAGTTAAAAGAGTTGCAGCAAATGCTGCAAAAGTTACTGGGACGAGGCTTTATTCGCCCTAGCGCACCACCAGGAAGTGGATCGTTTCTGTCTATGAAAAAGTAGGCCAGTAACATGAGATCATGTATCAACCATTGGAAAACTTTATAAGATCGCCATTCATAAAACGATACTCATTCCACGAATAAGAGGTTACCTGACCTGCTACGGTATCATAAATATTTTCCAGAACAATTCGCAACCGTGACACCAGTAGTGGTGAGAGAAGAACTTGATGTTTTCCAGACTGCTGTTGCACATATTGCAATCTCTCTAATAATTTTGATTTTATACTTCTGAGCTCCCTAATGCTCCAGCTATATTATGAAGTTTATGAATAAAATTTGTCATGACTTCTTAGACAAAATCCTCAGTATTTTAATTGATAACATTCTGAGCTGCTAAATCCTAAAGAAGAATACGAGAATCATCTTCTCACGACCATACAGATTTTCAGATAGGAGAAAATTATATACGCAGCTTTCCAAATGTGAGTTCCAGTTGAACAAAGTGACATTTCTGAGCCACCCAATTTCAGCAGAAAGAAATTTCAAAAATCATGCGAAGGTGAAGACCATCACCAGATGGTCACGAGCGACGCCTGTGAACGAAGTACAAATTTTCTAGAATTCAGTTGGCTACTACTGCAGAAATTGCTGACAGCCCTCATGAATAGCTTTCCCTGGATAAGCTTACGCATAAAAGGAGAGGACCTACACTAAAATTTCTTCCGTAAGATCCTAAGATAGGAGGGATCTAATTTACTAAAGGCTCAAAATTCTTTCATGACCACTCTACCAGATTTCCACCAGAATGTCCCACAAACCCAGGCAGGATTTTAATAGAAGCAGTATAACACAATGATGCAGCTATGTTCATATCTAGATGCCTGACATGCCACAGGTTCAAGATAGAACACCGTCATGTTAGTGAGTTACTACAATCATGTAATCAAGTATGATACTGTATAAGTCACCGTCAACCATGTAATCAGCCTGCGCGGTTTCTTTCATCCGTAGGGATTACACAGTAGCGGACCTGCAGAAAATTTAGCAGTAAATTATTCAAATTTAAGGAATTCCATCGACCATCATACCAGACAGAATTCGTGTTCACAATCACATGTATGTTTACGTTCACCTTACGTTCACGTTTATTTTCACTTTCACATTTACATCTCATTCACAGTATGATGTTGTTTCAGTTCATGTTTATGATATCTCATGATTTAAATTCACGATTCGAGTTCATGACATTGTTCACGATCAGATTCGTGTATTTCACGATACACGTTTCTCAGTTTATTACCGAATACGGTTATAGAAAGCTTGAGAAATCAGACTCAAGTTTAGCACAACTATTCCATAATCAGGCAGACGTTTCACATCTCAGGCCGTATCGTTTGGCATTCATTCCTCAGTCAGCATACGTTCATGATATGTTATAGTATCATGTTCACAGTATGATTCACGTATCACATTCTTGATATAATCCATGTCAGCGCTCCTCATATAATTATGAACCACGTTCACAATTGCTCACTCATCACGTTCACAATTGTTCACGTAGTTCGTCCCTATATATTCTCAGCAGCTTGCTCATAGATATAAATGTTATCTTTCAGAATATTTACGCGTACCGTTCATGTATCATACATGCTATAGTTTATTCAGTCTATCAGATTCAGAAAATCGATCTTAAGTATGGAACCAGAAACTATTCAGCATTCATCAGGACAGGGTGATCAGGACCAAGATATTTTTATTTATTATGTTTAGATCTTTGAAGGAATCGTTTCTAGTGGGAGGCCACTTGAAACGGAGGAGTCCATCCGGACTTCTCTTCCTTTTCCTTCTATAATCCAGTTAAGTTCTTTCAGTCATGTTACATTTCCCGTTCACTTCAGTCAGGTCATGTTTATATCCCTTTCAGTAGCATCATGTTCTAATTCGAGGATGAATGATCCTTCAGCTAATATGTCTTTTCAGCCTTCATGTTTTTTTCAGCATATGTGTCCTTCAGCTTTTATAACTTCATCAGCTTATTACCTTTAATTCGAGGACGAATTGTTTTTTTTAGAAGGGAAGAGTTGTAAAACCCGTAAAATTTATTTTCAGTTTTGATGACGAATATTTTTACAATGGTAAAATTATAACTAAGGATTTTATCATTTTCTAAATCGGTAAGTCAACATTTTGTCATGCTTTGTATAATTACATATTGACCAACATTTTTCATATCAATGATAAAAATAAAAATGATAAAGATTGGAAAGAGTTAGGATTTGTAACGAGCCATTATGGGAAACACCAAAAATCTCGGTCATCATGCGTTTAATATGTTTTCCCATAAAAACAACTCATGAATATCACAATAATTATCAAAGTGTATATTTACATTCTTTCATCAAAACCCACGTACAACAAAAGATTATCCATGCATCATTATTATATAGGCTATGTGAGTACGTGTTTAATGAAATCGGAGTGCGGGTATGGTTCATGTCAGGGCTGTTCGCTTTGGCCTCATGCATTTGAGGCGTATAGTTCGTGATTACATTGGCTGTTCGGTTACGTCTCGGGTTTGGATTGGCCGCATATCATTAGATCTTATTGTTCGTATTAGTGTCAATGTTTCAGTTCCGGTTCGTACACTTTCATTTAGATTTGAGGTAATTCTTCATCGATCGTTCGTCTTCATTTTTTTTTGTTACTTGTTAAAATGATATAGACACATACATGTTGCACCGTATTTCAAGTTTCACATGTTTTATATAAAATGAATGTTGCATATAAGAAACGAAGATTGATAATGTCGGATTCTATATTGAGTCTCGTAACTCTGTGTTAAGTCATATGGAAGAAACATGGTATCTATTTAATATGGTTTAACACTGACATGATAAGACCATTTGAAGAAGAAACAACATTTGTTTGGTCACGTCATTTTCAAGGGTCAGTGAGGGTTTATCTCGGCAAGCCAAGAGCCCTAAGGTGGCTCGGTTGGTTTTATCACAACTTATTAAACCGGCTTATTACATTTTATGACTTATTAAAATGGGATCATTAAAACACGTTGTATTAATATTAGATTAAATAATTTTAGGCTTAAATAATCACGGCTTATGTACATGAGCTTCTATTTATTGCGGTTATTGAACCGGTTACTAAAACAAAATTGACTTATTATGAACCGGTTTAATTCGACTTATTTAGATTGAACATAATCGACATGTCACATTATTTATTTTATAAACTTTACTCTTTTCTATTTGTTAATTAATCAGGACTTATCAGATATATTAAATAAGCCTCAGCTTATAGTATAGGCTTATTAAATCACTTTATTACTATTTATGGAAACTTACTATATTTAGAAACCTACAATTTTTAGAAAGTTACGAATTATAGAAATATCAAGTAGAATAACACATGAAACATGAAATACAATATCAAGAACTCACGAACCACGCCAGATTAAAAATATACATAATAATACATGAACGAGTGTAACCAGTCAAGAACAAGTAAATCAAGTCAAGAACCAGTAATTCATGTCATTCACAAACAACTCATTCATGTCCTTTTGTCTTGTAGCTCACGTAAAGTTGGAATAGGGTTTCCGTCTTTTCATCTTTTGTCAGTTATTGGACACGAGGTACGGATTTCTCGTCCTTTCAGTAAGGGACTTCCTTTCCTATGCATGTTTAGGATTCCCCGTCTGCAGCCAAATGTTTTTCCCCAGTAAATGTTTAAGCTTATCAGTAATCATGTTAATAACTAAATAAATTGCCTGAGCATTATATACAAGCATGACCAGTTTATGTACTAGTTACGGAGGTACCGTAACCATGGCACTAGAGGCACCGGTGTCGTGACTCACATGCAGGAGAGTGATATCATGCATCGTCCCACTCATGTTCAGTTTGGCCATTTTTTATAAGTATGTTTAGTGGGGCGTATGGATGCATCCTAGGCTTATCAGTTTACAAGTTATCAGGGTGAATGTGGTGTGTGCTCTACATCCTTCACACTGGAGCTGATCCCTCCACCCAGCACAGTTATTTAGAGGTCACCCCTCTACAGCTATTTAGAGGTCACCCCTCTACAGCATGACGAGGTCACCCCTCCAGTTATTCATGCACCGTTGTTACAGCACATGACCTATATAAGCTCTGGCAATTAAAATACAAGAAATGCATGTTTTCAGATTTAACAGATAATAGTTCAGCTTTATTATTTATAAATCAGACTCTACAGATTATACACAGACTTCCGCTGTGACTTTACTTATCAGTCTTACAGCTTCAGTTGTTTATCATCTGCTCATCAGTAATTTCTTATCATGCTTTACATCCGTTCACTGAGTTTTATGCTCAGCCGTAGTTCCTTTCATGTTCTAACGGCAGGTACACCAGAACGTTCTTAGGATTCTGAGAGCATGTGCATTTGGATGGAAGCTTTACAGACTTCTTACTTTATGCACTTCTTACATTATTCTACTATTTGGACATTGTTTAGTCCTTTTCCTTCAATATTTACTTTTCATGTTTTGAGCTTATGTTTGGATTACTGATGTTTGATTTCGGTAACTCCTTTATGGTCAGTTAATGTTGTAGGACATTTACCTTATGCTTTGATGACACGCCATAAATACACGTAACGGTCCACTTATCCAAGTGGGGTGTTACAATGTAAATAGAATATATTATGCACAATAAAAACGAAAAAAACTATTTTGTGTTAATAGATTTCTGTTTAGCACGTATTTATTTCTATGGCTAATAGCATAGAAAAATAAAAAGAAGTATTTACGATAAAACGTAAACACTCAAACAAAAACGATAAATAAATATGGATAAACACACCTCCCCGGCAGCGGCGCCATTTTTGATGTAGTACTTTTGTACACTTTATTTTAGGAAAAACAAAGCGAAAAATGTCGTCGGTAAGTATTAGTAGCAATGTTTCGGAAAACGTCAATACCGACAATCGAGTTCGTTCTCGAGGAGGTATGGTGTTTAGCTAAAAATAAGTACGTTATTTATTATGAGTTATTATGTTTTTGGAAAGAAGGAAAGAAAATAAAACGGAAACGGACTACGCTAAAAACGGACGAAAACACGTACGCGTACGAACGTCAAAACGTGACCATATAAAAAATTTTACCTAGAAAAACCCTAAAAAATTCTAAAAATTCTAATTAAAAAGAAAATGTAAACCAGAAAATTTGAAAGTACTTAAATTAATTTATATTAATTTTTTAATTTAAATAAAAACCGAAAATAAAACTAACTAAAAAAAGACAAAATCCAAAATTTTTAATTTGTAAACCTAAATAATATTAAACTAAATCTAAAAACTATTTTTGAAAATTTTAAAATACTTTTGCTATTTTTATTGCTTTTCAAAAATTAAAAATAAAAATAATCCTAAAAAATAATCTATAAAAAGGAAAATTACAATTCCTAAAAATGTTAAACTGGATATAAAACGTAAAAAAATGAGAAGGACCAAAAGCCGTGAGGCAATAAGCTGGAAAAGTGTTGATTAGTCTCGAATTCTTTTTAATAAGCATTTACAAACAACCCTTAAATATTAAACTTGGGGAAGCTTTAACAATAAAGTCCCTAGGGCAGTTGGTATGGAGTGTGTGTCTTGAGGAATTGGAAAGATTGAGGTCGGTGGTTTGAGGTGTGCAACCCCCCCCCCCCTTCTTTTACTTTTTTTTAATTTTTCTTTAGGTTCCTTTGGTTGCACAGTCCACTAAACAAACATAAAACACAACACAACTCAATCACAATCTTCCAGGAATCGATAAAAAACACCACACTTTGGAGCTTATGAGCATAGTTACGAACAAAACACAATAGGCCTCATTCTTAGTTTCCTTTTTGGTGTTCACTTATGCATTGTTTGGATTTGGCTGAATTTATTTTGTTTCTAGCCTAACAGTCAACAAAACACAAACACAAAACACTACTTGGCACCTAACTCAAACACAATCTACAAATGAATCCACCATTGGGCCTGTGTGTGCCAATAGTTTGGACAGAAAAACACAAGCAGGCACTTTATCATTTTTTCTTTGGTTTACTCTTTTTTTTTTGCTTTCTTAGTATGCACAGAATACTCAAAAATAAGCCAAGAATTCCAACAAAAAAAAGTCACAGATGGCAACAGTTAATAAGCAGACAAGACAGAACTTATACTTATCTTTTTATGAATCTAAAAATGAGCCGATTTTTATGCCACAACTTTGATTCTAAGCTGACTGAACTTGCACATGAGCATACCAAACAATAAACCAAGTATGCACAGTCCTAGATAACAATTAAACCTAACAAATCCCTAAACAACTCAACTTAAGATCTAACATAGCAAAGATCTTTGGTCTGATATAAATGGTAGGTTTGAGTTACCAAGATGATGCACCAGTGTGAGCTTAGTTATGTACCTATGGTCTCATTCAACACATAGATACCGTACAACAGTAATAAGACACCACCTGATCCAACAATACTAGTTAAGACTTGGACGAGAGCAAATAAGATTACCATAAACAACAAATATTTGCACAGCTTATGCATAAATCAGACAACATATTAGAATACTCTACTAAACTTGCAAACTCATTTTTTAACTAACACCTGTGATGTTGTATAACAGATTATGAGGAGAAAATGAGCACTTGTTTAACATATTCAACACCACAAAGTGACTCGATATACCACATAACAGGCAAACATCATTTCAATACCTAATATACTCTATCATAGTACCTAATCAATATCTCTAAAATATCATGACAGATTTTTTTTATAACATGTAAAATCCAATTTTCTCTAAACAAACACCAAACTTTGCTCAAAACCAACACACCTAAAAACCTAAAAGGTGTGTAGAGTTAAGTGAGACTTGGTGGACAAGTCCTACCCAAGTTCAACACTGTCCTAATGTAAAACCCGCATGCCTTTACCATGAACAGTACACTAATAATCGTACGTACAAGATTAAAACTTTCCGTATATAATATGAACACGTGTCACGAACATTAATTACAAGAATCACGTACGTGTAATTACACGATAGGTATTAAGTACGTGTTAATACACGATAAGTATTAACAACAATAATAATAATCACGAACATAAAACCATGAACATGAAATCATGAACATATAACTACGTATTTACGTATATTATTAATACGATTAATGTCGTTACACGCAAGAATTTATAATAACACAAATATTTAATAATAACAGAATACGAAAATACGAGCACACGAATACGTAATAAATTAGACACGGGGAAAACTTCGGGTTTTCCCTTTGTGGGCCTATAAGCAGCGACACCAAGAGACCAAGAGGGCCAAGCCCACTTTTATTTTTACTAAAAGAATGAAATAAGCAAAAACATATTCATTCCCAAGAAAATTATAAGAAAATCAAAAACCCTACTTCGCTTTTCCTTGTCCTTTGGCCGCCGGCTTCATCATCACCAAAAGGGGGTGTTGATTTGATTTTGTTCAAGAAATCCTACAAGTGTGTTCGTGTATTCATCCTTCATTTACTCCACGTGTTTTGGTAATCCGAAAACCTTTCTTTTTAATTCTTTTTATTAAGTAATAGCATATGATTATGGGGAAATTAAAAACAAGATTAATCACATGTTAATTATCATGGTGGGGTAAAGATTAAGGGTGTTTCGGGTTTGGTTGTTCCGACCGCCACACAAACCGAGAGTCCCAAGACTCTCGGCGCCGTTTAGTTCGCACCACCAACCAATACCTAGGTCTTGGTGGTGTTTGGCTCGGTCAACAGCAGGGACAAGACACCCCGACGTGCGTCAGGGGTGTCTTGTGGTTTGTTTTCGTCTCGGCAGCACACAGCCCCAACCACCGGCTTAAGTCGGTGGCTAATTTCGGTAAGCAGGGGGAATCGCAGGCAGGCAAGAGGAACCACCGGTTACTGCCGGTGGGAACCTCATGGTCAGCAGCTAGCCGAGAAGCAGGGGAAAACCACCGGCGCAGCCGGTGCCAGTTTTGCGAAGGCAGGGGCAACCGGCATAGCCGGTTTGCCATTGTTTTCGGGGGTGTTTGGTTCACGGGTTTCACGGGGTCGGTTCACGTCACGTTTAATAAAATAATACACGGGTTCGGGCTACGATTATTTTTACAAGTTTAATTAGTTTTACAAGTATATTTATTTTACAAGTTAATTAAATTAATTTAACATGGCATATATTTAATTTAATTAAAACATGGACTTAGGTTTATTACTATTATTTAATAATACACGATTTAACCTAAGTATTTTATTATTTAATTTAGATTATAGTAATTAATTATTTATTAAAAACATGACATATGATTAATTATTTATCATGACTTAGGTTATATTAAAATAGATATTAATACATGTTAACCTAAGTATTTTTATACACTTTAATTTAATTAAATCATGTTTATATTTAAGTAAATCTTATAACCTATAGTTTATTTAATTAACATGTTATGATTAATAGATTATATTATTAATCATATGACTTAATATATTTAATTAGTAAAACTAAGCTTATATTATTAGCTTATTAATTCAGCTTAATTCTAAATATGGAAACTTTCTATTTTAGGAAACTTACTATTTTTGGAAACTTTTAATTTTAGAAACTTATCTATTTTAATAAGTTAATCTGTTTTTGGAAACTTTCTATTTTAGGAAACCTGATATTTTTAGAAAGTTACTTATCATTGCACACAAGTATAATAATAAAGAATATCAGTTAATACTTAATCAAAAGACTTAAAATACATGATAACCACAGCCTAACGTTAAAATCAGAAAAACAAGACATGAACATATAAAAAAAGCTAAGACAAGATATAAAACCAGTTACGTACCCAGTAATCAGAATACTTATACATGTATACTATTTATGTAGCATTAATGAGATCGAAGTAGGACTTTCCTCCGTTCGTCTTCTTCGTTCACTGGACTTAAGGTACGGATTTTCCGTCCTTTCAGTATGGACATTATTTCTTTATTAGGATTCCCCGTCTGCAGCCAACTATCTTCCCGGTAATTGTTTTATATGTTTGATACTCATGATAGATTAAGAGCCTAAGCCATATACATGCATGACCAGTGTCACATAGTTATGGAGGTACCATAACCACAACCCTGAAGGCACTAGTGTTATGACTTCCCCATGGCGAAGTGATTGCTCGTGGCACCCCTTTTCAGCTTTGTCCATTATATTATATTATCATGTGGGGTGTATGGGTGCATCCTAGTTACATGTTTATCAGTGTTATCAGAGTGATTGCGATGTGTGCCTTACATCCTTCACTAGGAGCTGATCCCTCCTACCCAGACTATTTAATTAGAGGCAACCCCTCTAATTGCATTACGAGGTCTCCCCTCTAAGTATTCATGCATGGTGGAACCTCATGACCTATATGGGATACATGGCTAATTAATACAGTTTTCATATAAAACATAAGTCTTTTCAAACTATAAAACCAGTTTTATGAACATGTTCTAGGTTTTCCAGGACTTATACATTTCCGCTGCTATTAGTCTTATTTATGTTTCAGCCATTAGTAGTATGTCGTATATCCGTGCTCTGAGCGTTTTGCTCAGCTGTTACTTTCCTTTCAATGTCCCAAAACGGTAGGTACCCAAGGACGGACTCGAGCATTTGGAGGAATTACATAGGATGGAAGTTGCCATAGACTTCTTCTCCTTTTTGCCCCTTATACTTATGCTTGTTTAGTCTTTCCTAGTTCATTTACTTTGTTTATGCTTTAGGCATATGTTTGGGAACCGATGTTTGATTCTGGTTTTCCCTATGGTCATGTATGTTTTACTACATATTACCTTGCATGTTTTGATGACACACCATAATTGTGCGTAACGATTCACTTATCAAAGTGGGGTGTTACAATTATGTTATCGGAGCCAAGGATTCGACCTGTAGGCTTTAAAAATCGACCTGTGACTAGTAGGTAGTCACTAGAAGCTTCCTAAGTCAACGCTCGTTATTCCACGTATTGATGTTTTCAGCACCTTGTTGTTTTAACCATGATCTTGTCATCGGTATTGTTTTCCTAATATGGATGAAAAACCGTCATCCATACTTAGTTATGTGTCATCGTTTCATGCACGATGTTCCTCGTGAATGGTGGCTAATGTGGACTGAACCCCAGTAGTTCATCATTGGTCAAATAAAATTTTTCTGTTAAGTTTTGACAGTTGAGTTTCACTGATTTATTCCATGTATCGTTGTCGCAGGTTTATGACTAAGTAACGGTTGGTACAAGACTGCCCTATTTAGTCGCATGTGCTTTTGTCGAAACTTTTAACTTTGGGACCGACCCATAGGCGTCCCCTCGCCATGTCTTTTGTTTTGGGTAAACTGACCATAGGCGTTTACCCTCGCGCATATAAAAGTGTTCATAAACTGCATCATGCATTCACGTACAGTTTTCCTGCATAAAATTTTTCTCATGATTTATTGGCATAATTTTTTTTCCATGTCTCCACATAAGTTACTATGTCTTTTGTGTCAAGTATGTTTTCATACTATCATGGTTAACTTCGTTTTCATGCTGATGATGTTGTATACTCCTTCATGATAAGTTGTTTCATGTTTCTTCATGATGATTTCGTCTTCATGTTGATTACGTCTTACCTCTCTTTTGTCTTTTATGCTTTCTTTTTTTTGGGTAAAAGGGAAATTTTTCCCCGGTAAAATATATTAATCACCCAAAACATTAAGTACAATGGAACACGGCAGAGATACCGTGTTAACCTCAAAGAAGATTTGAACTACCCGATTATATGACATGCCATATAATCAATACATAAAATAAGCTAAAACACCTATAGGAAAGAACCATCTATAGGAGCATGAACAAAATGAAACCTCCATAAATAAACTAGCTAAGCAACTGAGCCGATAACCTCCATTTCTGCACCAAAGCTGAAACGCTGCGAGAATGTCTCCAACGGCAGGACATGAGCTTGAGCCGAATAGAATTTTCAATAACCTCAACAACCTGGGCAACCGTCCTCTTAGAATTCTTAAAGAGTCGATTATTTCTCTCTTGCCATAGAAAATAAGTTGTCGCAGCCAACACAAGCTTCGCTACAACACTTCGAGTAGATTTCTGGTGAGCAATCGGAAGTAAAGCATGAACCACATCTTCTATAGCAACCATGGAAAAAGGAAATTCAACAACTCTTCTAATTGTGTTCCACACTTGAGTAGAAAACGAACACTCGAAAAATAAGTGCTCATGCGAATCATGCGTCGTCTCACAAAGAGCACATCTCAACGTAGACAAATCTACATTATCCCAATCCCTCATTCGATCTTGGGTCTTCATCCTACGCTTAATAATCAACCATAACGTAAATGCATGCCGCGGTATACACCCTGAAAACCAAACAACATGATACCATGCAACCTTAATTTCCCGGGGTCTTAACAAATTCCATACAGCGAGCGTAGAGAACGGTTTCGGATTCCCGTCTAAATCTCTCCATTCCAGAATATCAGCATTTCCTTCACGTAAAACTGGAACGGCAATATTGAGTAACAAAGGGTACTTATGCACCCATTCAGTAGGCCAATTGAACTGCCCCTCAGCAATAAGATCCCGAACCTTAGTCTGTTTATTAAATCCCGATCGAAAGATGACCCGACTAGATATAATATTAGCAAGAGGACTAAGTGAACACCAAGAATCATACCAAGCCAAAGTAGAATTACCATCCCCAATTTTATGCCATATTGAGTAACGAAGCAACGGTCTCAATTGTAGAATTTTACGCCAAGCCCATGTCATGTTTCCACGAATAGGAACATCCCAAAAACTTCGATTCTTTAGCTTATACATATGCACCCATCTCACCCACAAAGAGTCCTTATTCGAAACAAGTTTCCAAACATGAGACACCATAAGAGCTTGATTAAATGGAGAAAGACGACGTATACCAAGACCACCTTCTTTCTTCGGTAAACAGACCATATCCCAAGCAACTTTAGACTTCCCAACACCCGACCCACCTTGAGACCATAAGAAACATCTCATATGCTGCTCAATATTCGCAAGGATTCTCGCGGGCAGAATAAAAACCGCAGCCCAGAATACATGAAGAGAACCCAAAACCGACTTAATAAGTTGCAAACGACCTGCACGGGAAAGAGCTTTATTCTGCCAGCCATCAATTCGAAGTTGGATTTTATCAACCAACTCCTTACAGTCCCCATACATAAGCCTCGACGAGATCAAAGGCACACCAAGATGTTTTACCGGCAGTTTACCTTCCTCAAAAGGCAGCAGTTGGAGAATAGCATTTTTCACTGGGTTCGTGATGTTACAAAAATAAATAGTGCTTTTAGGTAAACTCGGAGATAAACCAGACATATTCTTGAACTCCTCAAGGCACTCTTTAATCACCTTGGCCGAATTAACATCCCCGTAAGTGAATAGGAATAGATCATCTGCAAAACATAAATTCACCAATTCTAATCTTTCACAATATTGATGATAAGAAAATCTATCCACTTCTCTAACTCGTCTTCGAATCATAAGAGTTAAAATCTCCATAACAAGAGTGAATAAATATGGAGAAAGAGGGTCTCCTTGACGTAAGCCCCGCTTCCCCTTGAAATGACCATGAAACATGCCATTAAGACTAATCGAGAATGAAGTCGTTGAAACACATTCCATAATCCACCCAATAAATCTTGCATGAAAACCATATCCAATCAAAACCTCCTTAAGGAACGACCAATTAACTGTATCGTACGCCTTTTGAATGTCCACCTTGAAAGCACATCTAGGCGGACCACGATTCAAGTGATAATTATGCATGATTTCTTGAGTAAGGAGGATATTATCAGCAATACTTCTACCTGGGACAAACGTCGACTGATTCAGACTAATCACCTCTTTAAGACTATTCTTCATTCTATTAGCAAGTATTTTGGTTATACACTTGAACAGAACATTGCAACATGAGATTGGTCTAAAATCCGTTACCCGAGTAGGATTACTTACCTTTGGAATAAGAGCAAGTACGGTATGATTTACTTCCTTAAGGAGTTTCCCATTGACAAAAAATTCCCGAATAGCCAGAATAACATCAGGACCAATAATATCCCACACCCCTTTAAAAAAGCCCGCAGTATAGCCATCAGGACCCGGAGACTTATCATTTCCCATAGAGAAGATAGCATCTTTAATTTCACCATCTGAAACATGATTAATCATATCAACAGCCAATCCCGCATCAATACGATTAACAAATAAATCTTGGTCATTTAAAGCCATCACCTCCTCCTGCTGTCCTAAGAAACCTTCATAATACTGCACAAAAGCATCAACAACACGATCATTAGCAAAAATTTCCCCTGTAGCATTCATAATAACATCAATTCTATTTCGCTGCGTTCTGTTCTTCACAACTCTATGAAAGAAAGCAGAGTTATTATCACCATCCCTAAGCCAATTAATTTTCGCCTTTTGACGCAAAAAACATTCCTCCATAAGACTAGCATGGTTAAAGGCTTGCAAGTATAACATCTGCTCCTCCCTAAGAACTTCATTAAACGGTTCTCTATCAAGATCCCGCTGAACCAAATCAAGCTCATGCCTAAGGCGCTTCACATTTTCATGCAAATTCCCCTGATCATAAAAAAGACGACGAAGAGGCTTTTTAAGACCTTTTAACTTTCGCACCAACGTGAACATATGGAATCCGCTCCCGGTCATAGTCCATCCAGCAGTAACAGTGTCCTTAAAATGCTCATGCATCACCAAGCTATTAGGAAATTTAAAAGGTCGAGGTCTCTTCCTTACATCAGTAGGAATACATAACACACCAGGGGTATGATCCGAGATGCGGTATGGTTTAAATATAGCATGGCAGCCCACAAACAAATCTACACAAACCTCATTAGCCATAATCCGATCAAGTTTTTTCATCAAACCGTCACTACCATGAGGCTTCTGCGTCCAAGTATAGTTCAATCCAGTATATTGCACATCCTTGACCTCCAACCTGTTAACACACTCACGAAATTCTCGCATAGAGAGATCAATATTAGAAGATCCCGTAACCACATCAATAAGATTGAGAGCTGCGTTAAAATCTCCCAGCAAACACCATGGCCGTTGTCGAACATAAACCTGGAATTTAGCAAGATCATTCCAAAGTTCACGCCGATGAGTATACAGGTTATAGGCATAAACAAAGGAACAAAATAATTCTTTTTTATCATGTTTTAACCACAACCGCGTGTGAATCACTTGGGCAGATTGAGTAATCACACTAACATCCACATCATTCCTATTCCATCCCAGAATAATCCGAGACCCCTTATTACACCAAACAGCATTAGAAGTCCAATCCCACTGCCGAAATAAATATGAACAAAGCTGCGTCAATTTAGAATCAGTAACATGCGATTCAAGGACTGCACATACAGAAAGATTATTATCATCAATCACTTGTCAAACCTCCTTTTGTTTAAGGGAGAAGTTCAGACCCCTTATATTCCATGCAGCAATGTTAAACATTGATCACTGAATTAACAGGAGTGCTTGCTCCTTTATTTGAACTTTGCTGAGAATTCTCCATGACTAAATGTTCATCAATGTCCTCGTCGTCACTGTCATCATTAACAAAACCATCCCCTAAATGATCTTTGCCTTCCTCATCAGATAGCACACCAAAAGAGTTCTTTAAAACCACCTCTTTTTCAGGTGGCTTAGCCACCACGTCCTTTGTTTTTGACCCTTCCCCCTTATCACGTGCAAATTTGAGTTTTAACTCAGATCGAGGTATATAAACACCCTGAGATTGTTTATTCTTACCTTTATTCGCTTTCTTGTTCTTATGCTTTTTTGTAGTAACCTTAGTGAATCCATCTTGTGACTCAGTAAGATCCACTCCCTGATCAGCAGTATTAGGAACCGGTTTCTTAGGACATTGATCATCAGCATGGCCAAACACTTTGCACTTGATAGGTGTGTAAACACCCATCCTTTTACCACTTAATTCGGGCTAAAACGAGACCAAAACACGTATTTAATATCATTTGTTTGGAATTATGCGTGGTTTTTGTGTTTATTGTGTTTTCAGAGCCAACCGGATGAATATTGAAGAAAACATGGGATTGCACGGGTTTTACTGAAGAAAAAGACTCAAGATAAAGTCTATTGTCCAAGAGATGCAAAAGATTTGAAGTCACTGGGCCTATTCGAAGATTTATCGAAGAAAAGGACCAAAGATGGAAGATTTATATAAGTCGAAGAAACTCAAGTCTTTTAAACGAAGAAATTAAAAGACGAGTTGAATTTATTCGACGACAAATCCCGAATCAGAATCGAAAACGGAAACTTTTCTGAAAAGACGAAAAGACAAGAAGAACGGGAGAAAGCCCACTCACCAACCAAAGGACAAGGCTATAAATAGCCTTCCCCTCACACATTTTAGACGAGTTTTTCCATTCTTTCTTCCTCCCCACTTTTCTTCCTGGTTCGTAGAACACCATCACCACTAGGGTGATTGGTGATTTTTATCTTTGTCTTTCCAATCTTGTAATTTTAATCTTTGTTTCATCTTGTCAAAACATCAATCATTCAATACTAAGTTCTTGTTTAATCTTTCATTTCATCTTGCTCATCATCATCTTTATCTTCAAATTTTTAAGTTTTTATTTTCTTGATTTGATCTTCAAAAGTTGTTTGGATTTGTGTTTTTATTAGTGGGATTCGTTGCTTATGGTGTCTAAATGATTTGTGTTTAAATTGGTAAAACCTTTTTAAGTATTTGGTTTGATTTTGATTAAAATCATTGCTTCCGTGTTCTTCGTGACTGCTACTGTATCTGGGTTTCATAACTTCCGAATCAGCTAAAAGTTCCGAATGAAGCTTTCATTCGGAAAGTTCCGAATCAAGCCTTAAGTTCCGCATAAGTCTTTAAGTTCCGCATCAAGACACCTTCATTCGGAAGTCTCAAACTTCCGAATCAAGAAGAAGTTCCGAATAAACCTCTTCATCCGGAAGTTTCCGAATCAAGAAAAACTTCCGAATCAACCTTCATCCGGAAACTTCCGAATCAAGCTGAAAGTTCCGAACCAGTTATTTCCGAGTCAGCAAGTTCCGAATCAACCTCTTCATCCGGAAGGTTCCGAATCAAGAGAAACTTCCGAATCAATTGTCAGACTTCCGAATCATTGAGTTCCGGATGAGTGAATAGTACCTTCCGAATCAGAAAGTTCCGAATCAGTTATCTTTGGGTATTTTAAAGTTGCTGTTTTACTGTTGTTGTTTTACTGTTTCTTTACTCAGATTTCACAATTTATATTTTAACTTTAATTTTGATTTGAACTTTAAATTTTAATTTTAATTTTGATTTTGATTTTAATTTCAAACAAGTCTTAGTCAATTATAATTAAAGTAATTGTTTTTAATTTAAATTTTCATTTCCACTTTTTATTAGATTAGAAAACCAACCCCTTTTATTTAGTAACCAAGAACAATCATTCCACTTAAGACCTAGATCAATTCGAGAGGATATCGAGAGTAAAATTGAACCTAGCAAAATCCTTGTATCAAATGGCGCCGCTGCCGGCTCTTCTCGTTAAGATCAAAGGTTTTTTGTGAGAACTTTTCCCACATGCTTAAACATTGAGGACAATGTTTATCTTAAGTGTAGGGGGGACTTCTATCGAAGTTTTAAGTGGACTTTTCCATGAAAATGCCTTCAATTAACCGGAAAATCCTATTTTTCAACATTTTTCAAATTTTTTATTAACTTTGGCCATTTAGTTGTAATTTTTAAATTTTTATCGTTGCTTTCATATGTATACATCCCACAATAAAGTCAAATTTTAATAAAGTGGTGTAGCTAGTTTAGAAGTCTTTGATCTATTAGGCCCGTTGCGTTTATTTTGACTCAACCCGAATAGACTTATCCAAGTTTATTCTAGCTAGTATCCTTAACCATGTAGACCTTAATTGGTTTATTAGGCTAAGTGTCCACGAGTCTCATTACTTGAGATTTTAAATTGTGGAGGACGAGAAATGATAGAGTCAATTATAAGTCGGTATTCTTGCGCAAGCTCACTTGGTGTAATTATTTGCCTATTCTCCCATCACTTGCTAATAATTTATCTGCAATAAGTAAGGTCTTACGATTTGAAAAGTTACTTAGCTTCTAGCCCAAGATCGTTTAAAAGTTGCTCGGTAATGATAAGAGTTCATAGCCAAGGCATAACTTATGAAGCGGGGCGCGAAGATTGGCGAGTCCGAAAAGGCCCTAACAAGGCATGAGGATTCAATTTTATTGCTGAAGATCCAAAGTGATGTGAAAAGCATTATTCCTAAAGTCAATATGAAGGATCAAGACTCACGACGAAAAGCAATCAACTCCCATAAAGATCATGGAGAAGTCTATCCGAAAAGACCCTAACAAGGTATGAGGATAAATAGATCCAAGTCCGAAAAGGAGGCGGATCGTTGTATCTCAAAATCCCAATTAGAGATTGAAGAAATAATCATGAAGTCGTGGTCAACAAAGTTGGAGTACCCCTCAAAGGTCTCCAAGCGAAGAAACTCTATTATGATGAGAAGACCATTATCTCAAGAACGTCTCTCGAAGATATGAAGTATGAAGTACATGCCAAATATCGGCCCGAGAAAGGTCTCAAATCGTGAACCAAGTTATGCCAAGATATGAACTTTTTGATATCCCGAGAAGCAGTTTTAAGAGATTTTGTCCTTTAGCTAACTATTGATCAAATCGTCCTACTTTGCTTTCAGCCCTAATAAACTATCGAAATAAGTCCAAAAATGCATCTTCATGATCATTCTAAGACAAAAATAAAATATAAGAGATACACCTAGGAATAAGGGAGTTTAAGCATTTAATTAAGCCATGTGTGTAAGAGTTTGAATTGCTAACTTATAATAACAATGATCTCGTTTTTAAGCTTAGTTTGGGGAACTTGAAACTTGAGGGTGATAAATCTTCGCAGCACCAAAGCCCTAATGTAAGTCATCGATTTCTTTGCAAGTTATTTCCATGTAGCTATTTTCAAGTGAAAATGGTTTTCTATCCCTTTGTTATCTTTGAAGTTTTATTTCTTTAATTTTTGTTTAGTAGCATTTTAAATAAGGCCAAGGTTGATTAATTATGAGAAAAGTGTAAGCTTGCTTTATCACTAAGCATTGCATGAGGGCATGGCAATGGTTAAGTGTAGGGGATTTGATAGGTGTGTAAACACCCATCCTTTTACCACTTAATTCGGGCTAAAACGAGACCAAAACACGTATTTAATATCATTTGTTTGGAATTATGCGTGGTTTTTGTGTTTATTGTGTTTTCAGAGCCAACCGGATGAATATTGAAGAAAACATGGGATTGCACGGGTTTTACTGAAGAAAAAGACTCAAGATAAAGTCTATTGTCCAAGAGATGCAAAAGATTTGAAGTCACTGGGCCTATTCGAAGATTTATCGAAGAAAAGGACCAAAGATGGAAGATTTATATAAGTCGAAGAAACTCAAGTCTATTAAACGAAGAAATTAAAAGACGAGTTGAATTTAATCGACGACAAATCCCGAATCAGAATCGAAAACGGAAACTTTTCTGAAAAGACGAAAAGACAAGAAGAACGGGAGAAAGCCCACTCACCAACCAAAGGACAAGGCTATAAATAGCCTTCCCCTCACACATTTTAGACGAGTTTTTCCATTCTTTCTTCCTCCCCACTTTTCTTCCTGGTTCGTAGAACACCATCACCACTAGGGTGATTGGTGATTTTTATCTTTGTCTTTCCAATCTTGTAATTTTAATCTTTGTTTCATCTTGTCAAAACATCAATCATTCAATACTAAGTTCTTGTTTAATCTTTCATTTCATCTTGCTCATCATCATCTTTATCTTCAAATTTTTAAGTTTTTATTTTCTTGATTTGATCTTCAAAAGTTGTTTGGATTTGTGTTTTTATTAGTGGGATTCGTTGCTTATGGTGTCTAAATGATTTGTGTTTAAATTGGTAAAACCTTTTTAAGTATTTGGTTTGATTTTGATTAAAATCATTGCTTCCGTGTTCTTCGTGACTGCTACTGTATCTGGGTTTCATAACTTTCGAATCAGCTAAAAGTTCCGAATGAAGCTTTCATTCGGAAAGTTCCGAATCAAGCCTTAAGTTCCGCATAAGTCTTTAAGTTCCGCATCAAGACACCTTCATTCGGAAGTCTCAAACTTCCGAATCAAGAAGAAGTTCCGAATCAACCTCTTCATCCGGAAGTTTCCGAATCAAGAAAAACTTCCGAATCAACCTTCATCCGGAAACTTCCGAATCAAGCTGAAAGTTCCGAACCGGTTATTTCCGAGTCAGCAAGTTCCGAATCAACCTCTTCATCCGGAAGGTTCCGAATCAAGAGAAACTTCCGAATCAATTGTCAGACTTCCGAATCATTGAGTTCCGGATGAGTGAATAGTACCTTCCGAATCAGAAAGTTCCGAATCAGTTATCTTTGGGTATTTTAAAGTTGCTGTTTTACTGTTGTTGTTTTACTGTTTCTTTACTCAGATTTCACAATTTATATTTTAACTTTAATTTTGATTTGAACTTTAAATTTTAATTTTAATTTTGATTTTGATTTTAATTTCAAACAAGTCTTAGTCAATTATAATTAAAGTAATTGTTTTTAATTTAAATTTTCATTTCCACTTTTTATTAGATTAGAAAACCAACCCCTTTTATTTAGTAACCAAGAACAATCATTCCACTTAAGACCTAGATCAATTCGAGAGGATATCGAGAGTAAAATTAAACCTAGCAAAATCCTTGTATCAGCACTCCTCACACATTGGTGGCTTCCATTCATATTCTACATTCATACAAACCCTAGAGTGCCCCCCTCCCTCAAGATGTGGAACAGCCATAGTAACTTTAGTTTTGAGCTCCTTGTCTACTGCAATCTCGATAAGAGCCCGTGCATAACCCATTCGACCCCATTCTTCCATACACATAGTGTTAGTAAAAGCATCAAGCATGATTGGTGATCCAATTTGTGACCCAATAAGACTCAGACCATCCGCGTTGTACGCCACTACAGGCACCTTGTGTATCTTAACCCATACCGGAAGTTTAGTCACAGCATCCCTAGAGAGAACCAAATCTGGAGTCCACTTATTAAGAATTAGAGGCTGATTCCTTATCATCCATGGACCTTTTTCAATAACTTGCTCTAACCCCTCTCTAGTCGTAAACTTGAAGAAGAAAACACCATCATCATCCCTCATGACCTTCTGAAGACCAAACTTAGCCCACGTGTTCATGACATAGTTCTTAACAAGAGGGAATGCAACTGATTTCCCAACAAAAAACCCCACAAGTGAGTTATTAAATTTATTCTGGGCAGCCTTAACATTCTCAAATGGTAATACAAAGTCAGTATCCTCCACTGAATCATCATTAAACAATTGGCGAAATAACACTTTGGTGTTCACCTTCTCAGCCGCCACCATATCTGCAAACGATTTCACACCCGAAACAGTAGCCGGTTCCCCTTCATTCTGTACTTCCTGGATCTGCTGATCAACAATCTCTCTATCTACCTGAACTTCCTTCAAAACATTAGAGGAGCCATTAGGGTTACTGCTAATCATACCTGGCTGGACGGTCAACCCACGCATCGGTTTTCTTGCACCCAACAAAGATTGCAATAGCTTTGATCCACCCGCATGCCCCTCTGGAAAGGCTTTATTCGAATTATCCATCTCTCAAACCAAACAAAGACAAAAAAAACTAAGCAGTCACAAACGAAACCCTAATTAGGGCTACCACGAATAAACAAATAATTTATCCAACATCCATCATGATTGCGCATAAAATAATAAAACCCTACTATAGCAAAAAACAAGCCCTAGATGCACAAAAAATAAAACCCTAAAATCCACGTCGAATCAATTAAAGATAATATCACAATCACAAATCCAATATTACTATCCCCGGTTTATGCACCGATCACAGTAACAATAGGGAGGGATAAATCCCAAGCCTACCAAACTCACGAGTGTATAGCGAACAAGATAAACAATATACGGATCAGACAATGGTATACACTTTAATCAATGAATGATGAATTAACAAGGTTAAATCAGAAGTGCAGTCGAAAAGGACAAAGAATTTCGCCCATAGAGAGAGAATTAGGGTTTTTTTCTACTCTCTTCTTTCTTGTTACACGATGGTTATTTTTGGTTTGCTTTGGCATGCTCTCATGCAAGACATTGTTGGATTTCATTTAATCCTTCTTACATGATAGTCATGGTTGGTTTCCATTAATCATGCTTTCAGGTAAACCATCGTTGAATTTTGTGTAACCACACTTTAGCGTCTCTCTATGAAACCAGAATGATGCTAGGTTATCACGATGGTTTTCTATTCGTTTAACAAATTATTGTTCCTTTAAAATCATGGCAATTGATCGATCCCATACCGATCATTTCATGTGCATTCCATGTGTACTTCATGTACCGTATTCCATGTGTATTACATGTACCTTAATCCAGGTGTACTATACTTGCAATGCTCCACGAGTATTCGCTAGTCGATTCTAAATCATCTCATGTGTACTCCACTTGCTGATACTCTATAAGATTGCTGATGCCGCTCATAACTTGGATATGTTATGAAAGTTGATGTTGCTGATTATTTTAGAGACGCTACGAGATGCTGATGCTGTTCACAAACTGGAGATCTTACAAGACGAAGACAAGGGCGTTAGATCAAAGCGATCGGACGAGAAGATGCTTCACCACCAGGCGATTTCCATCAATCATTGTCCCTAATTCCTAGTTACATGTCACACGTCATTCAGTTGTCGTTTCAGTCATATGAGTGAGAACCGGTACCAGCCGGCCACTCAGCTGAATAGTTACATGAATCACAGTCATGAGAATGACCGTCATGGAACTGACGGACAAGACGATTGTAACCACTGCTGTGACAGCAACTATCCTAGCAATCGCAACAAAAGCTCCGACCGCGGACGTGATCAGAAATACAAAGGATCAGTAGTCCAACCGATCCGCCAATTCTGGCATAATAACCTAATATTTGTAGTTCTATTTTGTCACATCTCGAGACACATGTCAACACATCAGTCAAGACACATGTCTCACGTATACTTTCTGAAGACACATGTCAAGACACCAGTCAAGACACATGTCATGCTTATATTTCCCAAGACATGAGTCAAGACACATAACTCACGTCCAATTCTGGAACATCCCTAAGAAATTCAAGGTACCCTCCAAAGGGTATATCCATTTTGTGGTGCCACGTATTAATCAGACCACAAGAAGTTCAGTAACATCACCGGTGTATCAGTGAGATCTATCACGACTGCTTGATGACACATTCATTTCTTGCACCCATATTTCATATATTCATGACCTTAAAGGACGCCATTCATATTCCCCATTTATACGAAGGTTTTCCTTCAGCCTAATGACGAGATCCAAGCTGCTAACGCATTACCTCGGACAGATGCGAGTTGAATTTAATCCTTCTTATGGACTACAAACAACACACCCTGCTACAATTCATGATTTTGTACAATAATGTTCAGGCTCCTGAATACATTAAGCATGGTTTTCCCATCAGGAAAATCTGTACAAATTATCTATGCTTTACAAGCACGTGCTTTGTTAGACATGACTACTAAAATGTTATAGCTGTAAGTTAAGACACGACTACTAAAGTCCTTTTACGCATAACCAGTCGATTATTCCAAAATCTTCCCATACATTCCAGAAGAACCTTCAAGGAGAAGGATGGTACCATGAGATTATGTGTCGACTACCGTCGATTTAAACAAATTACCATTCATAACCGTCATTCTCCTCCACGTATTGACGACATGTCCAATCGACTTTAGGGTGTTAAGTACTTTTCCAAGATCGGATTCATGATCATGATACCAACAGTGACGAGTGAAAGGGCAGTGTAACACCCCATTTTGATAATGGAAATGCCACACATATTATGGCGTGTCATTAAAGCATACAAGGAAAAATGTCTAAACATTACATGACCATAAAAGGAAAATACCGGAATCAAACATCGGTAGTCCAAATGTAAAGCTCATCACACACAAACATAGTATAGTAAAGGAAAGGACTAAACAATGTCCATAGCAATGTATCAAAAGAAAGGAAATGCATAAAGTAAAGAAAGGCTAGAAAGCTTCCAGTCCATATGCACGTACTCTTAAAGTCTTCGAGCGTCCCTGAGTACCTGCCATTTTGGGAACATAGAAAAGGAAAACGGCTGACCAATACGCTTAGTGCACGGATGTACAATAAAACATGAATAGGATAAGCATATAACATATAACAGCGGAAGAAACTAAATACCGAGTAATCTGATTAAGTCTTGATAAAACTGGTTTTATAGTTTGAAAAGCCTTATGTTTATCTTGTAAAAACTGTTTATCATATTTTACCATTAGCCAATATAGGTCATGAAAATCCACCGTGCATGAATACTTGGAGGGGTGACCTCATCATGCAAATTAGAGGGGCTGCCTCTAATTTAATATACTGGTTTTTGGGTAGGAGGGATCAGCTCCTTGTGAAGGATGCAAGGCACACACCACATTCACCATGAAATCCTGACTAAAAACATGTAACTAGGATGCACCCATACGCTCCACATGATAAATATAATATAAATGGCCAAAAGCTGAAGGGACGCCACGAGCAATCACTCCGCCTTGGTGAAGTTTATAACATCAGTGCCTTTATTGTTATGGTTATGGTACCTCCATAACTAGGTGAAACTGGTCATGCATGTATATGGCTATAGGTATTCTAAATTAACATAAGCAAATCAAACATATAAACTTATACTACGGGAAAATATTTGGCTGCACACGGGGAATCCTAATAAGGAAGAATGTCCATACTGAAAGAAAGGGTATCCGTACCTTATGTCCAGTAAACGAAAAAGATGAACTGAGAGGAATCCTACTTCCGTATCACTAATGCTACATAAATACATACATGAATAATTATCTGCTTACTAATACGTAACTGATTTTATGTCATGTCTTAGCTTATTTTATATGTTCTTATCATGTTTTACTGTTTTTACGCCTTAAACTGTGTTTATCTTATATCCTGTTTACTCTGATTAAGTATTTCTGGTATTTCATGTATTATTATACTTACTGTGTAATAATAAGTAACTTTCCAAAAATAGAAAGTTTCCAAAAATAGAAAGTTTCCAAAAATAGAAAGTTTCCAAAAATAGAAAGTTACCAAAAATAGAAAGTTTCCAAAAATAGAAAGTTTCCAAAAATAGAAAGTTTCCAAAAATAGAATTACTGCTTAAAATAGATAAGTTTCTAAAAATAGAAAGTTTCCATAAATAGATTAGCTGCCTTATTTAAATAAGTTTCCATAAATAGATTAGCTGCCTGAAATAAATAAGTTTCTAAAAATAGAAAGTTTCCATAAATAGATTAGCTGCCTTATTTAAATAATTTTCCATAAATAGATTAGCTGCCTGAAATAAATAAGTTTCTAAAAATAGAAAGTTTCCATAAATAGATTAGCTGCCTTTTTTAAATAAGTTTCTAAAAATAGAACATTTCCATAATTAGATATAAGCTGGTTAAATAAGCTAAGTATATAAGCCTAAGTGTTTTCATGATTATTTTCTAAGTCATATGATATAATGTATAGTTTATTAATTATTTCATGTAACTAAAATAAACTATAGGTTAAAATATTTAATTAAAGTATATCATGTTTTTAATTAAATAAAGTTAAATACTTAGGTTAAAACATGTATTATTATTTATTAATAATATAACCTAAGTCATGTTAATTAATTAATTATAACCATGGTTAATTAAATAATTAAATAATTTATAAGTCTAAAAATATAAAATACTTAGGTTAATAATTTCATGATTTTAATAATTAAAATAACCTAAGTCATGTTATTAAATTAATCATGTCATGTTTATTAATTTAATTTTAACATAAGATTATAAAAAAATAATAATCTTAACATACATCGTGAACCGGATCTTGACTAAGGATGTAAAACCCGTATTTAAAAATCAAAATATTCAAATACGCGGTTTAATATTTATAACTATATACGTATAATTAATTAATACGACAAAGACTACGTAAATTAATACTACTTATAGCACATACAAGATATTTCACGGCATAGTTTATACGAGAAACCGTACACGTATTTACTTAACGCGTACGTTTTAATTAAACGAATCAAGTTCGGGGCTGTTTTTGACAAAATAAAATAGAGGTGGACTTGGGCTCAAGGCCCAAGTGTGTTGTTTCCTCCTAAACCGTATATAACAAAAAAATAGGGGACGGGGGTCCTTTTGTTTTATCTCTGCCGACACATAAACACACAAAAGAAACCCTAAACTCCAAAACAAAGCAGCCGCCTGTTTTCTTTGGCTCTCTCCTTCCCTGCCGCGACCCAAAACCAAGAAACAAGAAGATTTATTAGCGTGTTTGATCCAGAAATTAAGAAAGACGAAGGTTGCTGTCTTAAAACCCTAAACGATTAGTAAGCTTGTTTGTATAAACCCTAATTCGTTCTTGTTAGTTTCTTTTAATCCGATTCATTGGGGTCTACAACATGTTTTTATGAATATTATGAGGGGGGCTGTATGTCGGGATGTTGGCTATGTTGTTTGGTACACAAACCGAGAGTCAAAAGACTCTCGGTGACTGATTACACCACCAGCCGAAAGGAATTAGGGTTTGGTTGGGTTTGCACTAACGGGGGGAAATAGGGTATAGCAGGGGAAAAAGTTTGTTCCACCGGTGGGAACCGAGACCATATAGGTCTCGGTGGGATATTATGACTAGCAGGGGGAACCCCGAACTGCCAGTGGGAAAACTGGCAGTAAGGGGGGGTGTTTGGCAGTGGGTTTTAAACAGGGAATAGGGCTGTTTGGCTACAGGGGTAACGGGTTGTTTGGCAACCCGGATTAGAAACAGTTAAGGGTGCGTTTGGGACTGTTTTATTAGTATATATTTTTAGGGAATTAGTAGAAACGTTTTTATAAAAAAAAAAATAATAAAGATTTTAAATTATACCTTTTAAATTAGTTACTTTAAATAAATGTTCTAAAATGTAATTGGTAAAATTAAATATAAACAAGTTTATAAAATTTAAAAGGGTATAGTTTTATAAAATGAAGTAAATTATTTCGGGAACTTACTAATGTTAGCAAACTTTTGTTTTCAGCAGGTTACCTAATATAAGGTTAATATAGCGTCAGAATACTTTATGCCAAAATTAATAGTAGAACAATTATACGTTAAAAGAATTATAAGCAAGATCAGATTTATCAGTTAAAAAGCGTTTAGAATTCCAGAATTTTAGAATCTAAATAAATAAATAAGAAACAATAAGACCAGTAAAATTTAATAACGGATATCAGTTAACTGATTCGCGTCCTTTATTTATGTAGCACGCGTGAAGCCCGAGTAGTATTCGTTCAGTCTTCCATTCAGTCAGTTACTGGACTAGAGGTACGGATTCCCGTCCTTTCAGTAAGGACTTCCTTTCTATGCATGTTTAGGATTCCCCGTCTGCAGCCAAATGTTTTCCCCAGTATATGTTTAAGCTTGTCAGTAATCATATTAATAATAGAATAAATTGCCTAAGCATTATATACAAGCATGATTAGTATGTACTAGTTACGGAGGTACCGTAACCACGACACTAGAGGCACCGGTGTCGTGACTCACATGCAGGAGAGTGATATCCTGCATCGTCCCACTCAGCTCAGCTTGGCCATTTTATCAGTATTATTATTAGTGGGGCGTATGGATGCATCCTAGGCTATAGTTTACAGTTTAGCAGGTGAATGTGGTGTGTGCTCTACATCCTTCACATTGGAGCTGATCCCTCCACCCAGCACCGTTATTTAGAGGTCACCCCTCTATAGCATGACGAGGACACCCCTCTATGTATTCATGCAACAGTTGGTTTAATACATGACCTATATAAGCTCTTGGCAAACTAAAATACAGAAAATGCATGTTTTCAGAATTGATAAGTTATATTTCAGTTTCAGTATTTATAAAAAGGTTTATCAGATTTTTATGCAGAGTTTTACCATTTTCATATCAGTCTTATAGTTTCATCGTAGTCTTTTATCTCCATTACTTCAGTACATCCTATTCATGCTATATCCGTCCACTGAGCGTATTGCTCAGCCGTAGTTTCCTTTCATGTTTCCAAACGACAGGTACACAGGGACGATTTTAGGACTGCTAAGAGAGTACGTGCATTGGATGGGAGCTATCCAGACTCCTTTATTTTATGCATACATACTTTACATCTCTTTGGTTGCTGGACATTGTTTCGTCCTTTTTCTTTCAGTACTTAGTCTTTATATTTGGAGCTTATGTTGGACTACCGATGTTTGATTCCGGTATTTTCCGTATGGTCATTTAATGTTTAATACATTGCCTTGCATGCTTTGATGACACGCCATAAAGTACACGTAACGGTCCATTTCCATGTGGGGTGTTACAATTATGGTATCAGAGCGCAAGGTTCGACCTGTAGGCTCTAAAACTTGACCTGTGACTAGTGGGTAGTCATCAGGAACTCCCTGTATTTTGGCGTCGTTATCTTCCATGCTATTTATGTATTTTCTCAGTCAGATTTTAAAATTTTGATTAAGTAAACGGTTGGTACAGGACTGGCCACACTTAATCGCATGTGCTTTTCAAGAACATTTCGTTTTGGTGAACTGACCATAGGCGTTCACCCTTGTTATTTAAATTTTGTATGGATGAACTGACCATAGGCGTTCATCCTTACTCATGTCAGATTTATATTTCAGAAATTGTCATTTTGTGAACTGACCCTAGGCGTTCACCAGTATTCATGTCATATTTTGTTAGCTATACCTTCATGAATCACACTAAGCATATTCAGATTTATTACCTCAGGTTCTTACGGTTTTATCAACTCATCCTCTTATATTTCAGATGCCACCCAGACGCGAAACCAAGAATGATCCTAACGCAGCTGCCATTGCTGCTGCTGTTCAGGCTGCTATACAGGCCATGTTACCCCAAATTCGTGATGAGATCCGAGCTGAATATCAGAATGGACCTCAGCAGAATAACAACCCTCCTGCTCCACCACCTACTACGTTACCCGCTTGGCTGGATCTGTTCAACAAGCAGAAGCCCCGACTGTTTGAGCAAACTGTAGCTCCAACTGATGCAGAAGACTGGATCTACCATATAGAGAAAATTTTTGGAGCTATGGGTTGTGGTGATGTTTTCAAAGTTAGGCTTGCAGTTTACAAGCTGGAGGGTCCTGCTCTACATTGGTGGAGGTCACAGAAACTGTCCAATGGGGGAGATGCTTGGGAGCTTGCTTTGACCTGGGCACGTTTCAAGACGATGTTCTATGACCAGTTTTTCCCGCATGCGGAGCAAGCTAAGATGAAGAGGGACTTTCACGTTATTCGTCAGAATAATGGCGAGAACAGTATAGAGTTCATGCACCGATACCTCAGGATGGCTGGATTCTTAGGGGAGGCTGCGGGTACCGTAGAGGAGCAAGTGAAGCAATTTCGCTGGGCTCTTCACACTAGGACTGCAGATAGATTGATGAGTGCCACATTCACTAATGTGTCACAAGTAGCTAATGCAGCTCGGGACATCGAGATGCTTTTTGAGAGGGACGAGCTCGAGAATTTAGAGCGCCCGGAGAAGAGGTACATCTCACCCCACAGACTTAAACAATTTAGCCATTATTGCTTGGCAACTTATATGCTATTAAAATCTTACAGACACAGAGGAGGAGACCGATCCCAATCGGCTACTCCGCATCAGAACTACAGGAACCACGGTCAGTCATATGACCGTAATCGGTCAGATAGGAGGAACGGCGGTGATAATTACCGTGGCAGCTCCAACTCCTCTGGCAGCTACAGGTGAGCCTTTAAGCTCCAAGAATACTAAAATATCGTGTAAAACAGATCTTAAATTTATGTGTAATTCCAACAGAGATGCTGGACAGGGGCGTGACCAAAACAACAGGGGTCAACAGGTTGCCCGACCGGCAAATTCTGGTAATTTTAAATTTCAGTCAAACAGCCTCATTTCAGTTTAAAATATCAGCATCATGACACGTGTTTGTCATCGTGAATCAGGTTCTCAGCAAACCAGGGCTGCTTCTGCCGTGTACACTTATCCCACTTGCGTCACATGTGGAAAGAAGCACACGGGACCGTGCCGTCGTGGTATGAGTGGTTGCTTCCAGTGTGGCCAACCGGGCCATCTGAAGAGGGATTGCAAGAGCGGGAATACTGCTGCTGGTACCTCAGGCCAGACTCCTCAGATGTTACCTCCGCCACCACCACTACCACCAACCATTGGTCGTGTCTACACTACTACCCGTGAACAAGCAAATAAGACCGCAGGTACCATTACTGGCATTTTGTTTATACACGGACAGTCTGCATGCGTGCTTTTCGATACAGGCGCCACGCACTCGGTTATATCTACTTCATATGCTGTTAGAATAAACATGACCCCTACGCCACTAGACAGTGCACTTAGTATATCTACCCCCATGCGAGACTCTGTACTCATTACCCAAGTATATAAGGATCTCCCTCTTGAGTTTGATGATAAAATCCGTCCAGTCAGTGCTCTTCCTTTAGATATGTGTGAATTCGATATTATTCTGGGTATGGATTGGTTGGCGGTTCATCATGCCACCATAGATTGTCATGCTCACCGGGTCATCTTTGGAGAAGTCCAGGCACCAGAATATATTCACCGAGGCTTCCTACCAGGAAAACATGTTCAGATCATTTCAGCTTTACAGGCTCGTACTTTGTTATATCATGGTTGCGAGGGTTTCCTAGCTACAGTCCATGACACGACTTCTGAGACACCTTCAATTCATGATCAGCCAGTTGTGTCAGATTTTCCGGATGTTTTTCCAGAGGAACTTCCAGGTTTACCTCCCATGCGAGAGGTAGAATTTGGTATCGATCTCGTTCCAGGTGCAGAACCAGTATCTAAAGCTCCTTACCGTATGGCTCCTGTAGAGCTTAAGGAACTGAAGGATCAACTTCAGGAACTTCTCGAAAGGGGTTTCATTCGTCCCAGCGTATCACCATGGGGCGCTCCCGTTTTGTTTGTCAAGAAGAAAGATGGTAGTATGCGTTTGTGTATTGACTACCGTGAGTTGAATAAGCTCACCATTCGTAACCGTTATCCACTTCCTCGTATTGACGATTTATTCGATCAGCTTCAGGGTGCCAAGCACTTCTCAAAAATCGATCTACGATCAGGCTACCATCAGCTGCGTGTAAAAGAGCAGGATATATCCAAAACTGCTTTTCGCACGAGGTACGGTCATTGCGAGTTTGTTGTCATGCCATTCGGTCTCACGAATGCGCCCGCAGTATTTATGGACTTAATGAACAGAGTCTTCCACGAATTTTTAGACAAGTTTGTGATCGTATTCATCGATGATATCCTTATTTTCTCCAAATCCAAAGAGGAACATGAGAATCATCTCCGTACAGTTTTGCAGATTCTCAGACAAGAAAAGCTATATGCTAAATTTTCGAAGTGCGAATTTTGGCTGAATACAGTGGCGTTTCTAGGTCATATTGTGTCTGCGGACGGAATCACCATGGATCCTGCAAAGGTGGAGGCTATCACCAAATGGCCAAGACCGACGTCTGTCACAGAGATACGTAGTTTTCTTGGGTTGGCAGGTTACTACCGCAGGTTTGTGGAAAACTTCTCACGCTTAGCGTTACCATTGACCCAACTTATGCAAAAAGGTGAGAAGTTTATATGGACCGAGGAGATAGAAAAGAGTTTTGAGGAACTCAAGCATCGATTGATCTCAGCACCGATACTTACCCTTCCATCCGGTACAGGTGGTTTTCAGATTTACAGCGACGCATCAGGAAAGGGCTTAGGCTGTGTTCTTATGCAGCATGGGAAGGTCATCGCTTATGCTTCACGTCAACTGAAGCCGTATGAGAAAAATTATCCTACTCATGATCTAGAGCTCGCAGCAGTCGTTTTCGCCCTTAAAATCTGGAGGCATTATTTATACGGTGATTCGTGTGATATTTTCACCGATCACAAAAGTCTCAAGTACATATTCACCCAACGAGAGTTGAACATGAGACAGCGGCGATGGTTAGAACTGCTGAAAGACTATGACACTAACATCCAGTATCACCCAGGTAAAGCAAATGTCGTGGCAGATGCCCTTAGCAGAAAGTCAGGTATGGTAAATGGCATCAAAGTTCAGGAAGAAATTATTCGGGACTTAGAGCGTTATGATATTGAGCTCTTAGTATGCGGACAAAGGGGATACTGGGCTAGTTTGAGAGTAGAACCAGATTTACTCTCTAGGATTAAAGCCGCTCAAAAGGATGATGGTGAAATCTGGGCAATTGTCCAGAACATTGACCGTCAGACCGAATTTCGCATTGATGACGATGGTATAGTATGGCAGGGTACCAAACTTTGCGTTCCAGAAGATCCTGCTCTTAGAGAAGCCTTGATGACTGAGGCTCACAGCTCTCCGTTCTCCATTCATCCAGGTTCCACTAAGATGTACCATGATCTTAAGCAGCATTTTTGGTGGAGCGGAATGAAGCAAGATGTCGCAACCTTCGTTTCCAAATGTCTGACCTGCCAGCAGGTTAAGATAGAACATCAGCGTACCAGCGGGTTACTTCAGCCATTAGAAATTCCAATGTGGAAATGGGACAAGATTTCTATGGACTTTGTTACCGGTTTACCACAGACTCAGCGGCGACATGATGCAATCTGGGTCATTGTCGACCGCTTGACCAAATCAGCACATTTCATTCCTATCCGTAAAGATTTCGCAGTTAGTAAATTGGCAGATCTATTCACCAAGGAGATTGTACGATTACACGGTACACCTTCAGAAATCATATCAGATAGGGACCCACGATTCACTTCTCATTTCTGGGGAGGTCTGCACAAAGCTTGGGGAACCAGACTCAAGCTCAGCACAGCTTTCCACCCACAGACAGACGGTCAGTCAGAGCGTACCATCCAGACCTTGGAGGACATGCTACGCGCCTGTGCATTAGAATGGATAGGACACTGGGATGACTATATTTGCTTGGTCGAGTTCGCCTACAACAACAGTTGGCATGCTAGTATCAAGCGTGCTCCATTCGAGATGTTATACGGCAGAAAATGCCGTGCTCCTATTTGTTGGGATCAGGTTGGGGAACGCTTGATTGAAGGACCAGAATTGATAGAAATGACCAATGAAATGGTCGCCATCGCTAGGGCAAAACTGCAAGAAGCGCGTACTCGCCAGAAGAGTTACGCCGACAGACATCGCAGAGATATATCATTTCAAACCGGAGATCGTGTGTTCCTCAAAGTATCACCCGCACGCGGTGTCAGACGTTTCGGCCTCAAAGGCAAACTTAGCCCCCGCTACATCGGACCATTTGAAATCCTTGAACGCGTCGGGGAAGTATCGTATCGGTTGGCGCTGCCGCCTCAGCTTTCACACGTCCACAACGTGTTCCATGTCTCATTGCTCAGGGGGTACAACTATCACGAGCTTCACAAAGTAAATTATCCACTCGATCAGATTCGGGAGGATTTATCCTATATTGAGGAACCCGAAGCGGTTTTAGATCGCCAGGATCGAGTCATGAGAAGGAAGACCATTCCTTTCGTCAAGATCCTGTGGAGGAACCATACCGAGCGGGAGGCCACTTGGGAAACAGAGGAGTCTATACGGACTTCTTATCCTCATTTTCAGTTTTAATTCGGGTATGTCCTTTCAGCTTTTATGTCGTTCAATTTTTTTCAGCATTTCAGCCTTTACTTCAGTCAGCTTAAATACCTTGTAATTCGGGGACGAATTTCTCTTTTAGAGGGGAAGAATTGTAAAGCCCAGTATAGCCGTATCTTTAATTCGGGGACGAATTATTGTTTTAGAGGGGAAGAATTGTAAAACCCGTATTTAAAGATCAAAATATTCAAATACGCGGTTTAATATTTATAACTATATACGTATAATTAATTAATACGACAAAGACTACGTAAATTAATACTACTTATAGCACATACAAGATATTTCACGGCATAGTTTATACGAGAAACCGTACACGTATTTACTTAACGCGTACGTTTTAATTAAACGAATCAAGTTCGGGGCTGTTTTTGACAAAATAAAATAGAGGTGGACTTGGGCTCAAGGCCCAAGTGTGTTGTTTCCTCCTAAACCGTATATAACAAAAAAATAGGGGACGGGGGTCCTTTTGTTTTATCTCTGCCGACACATAAACACACAAAAGAAACCCTAAACTCCAAAACAAAGCAGCCGCCTGTTTTCTTTGGCTCTCTCCTTCCCTTCCGCGACCCAAAACCAAGAAACAAGAAGATTTATTAGCGTGTTTGATCCAGAAATTAAGAAAGACGAAGGTTGCTGTCTTAAAACCCTAAACGATTAGTAAGCTTGTTTGTATAAACCCTAATTCGTTCTTGTTAGTTTCTTTTAATCCGATTCATTGGGGTCTACAACATGTTTTTATGAATATTATGAGGGGGGCTGTATGTCGGGATGTTGGCTATGTTGTTTGGCACACAAACCGAGAGTCAAAAGACTCTCGGTGACTGATTACACCACAAGCCGAAAGGAATTAGGGTTTGGTTGGGTTTGCACTAACGGGGGGAAATAGGGTATAGCAGGGGAAAAAGTTTGTTCCACCGGTGGGAACCGAGACCATATAGGTCTCGGTGGGATATTATGACTAGCAGGGGGAACCCCGAACTGCCAGTGGGAAAACTGGCAGTAAGGGGGGGTGTTTGGCAGTGGGTTTTAAACAGGGAATAGGGATGTTTGGCTACAGGGGTAACGGGTTGTTTGGCAACCCGGATTAGAAACAGTTAAGGGTGTGTTTGGGACTGTTTTATTAGTATATATTTTTAGGGAATTAGTAGAAACGTTTTTATAAAAAAAAAATAATAAAGATTTTAAATTATACCTTTTAAATTAGTTACTTTAAATAAATGTTCTAAAATGTAATTGGTAAAATTAAATATAAAGAAGTTTATAAAATTTAAAAGGGTATAGTTTTATAAAATGAAGTAAATTATTTCGGGAACTTACTAATGTTAGCAAACTTTTGTTTTCAGCAGGTTACCTAATATAAGGTTAATATAGCGTCAGAATACTTTATGCCAAAATTAATAGTAGAACAATTATACGTTAAAATAATTATAAGCAAGATCAGATTTATCAGTTAAAAAGCGTTTAGAATTCCAGAATTTTAGAATCTAAATAAATAAATAAGAAACAATAAGACCAGTAAAATTTAATAACGGATATCAGTTAACTGATTCGCGTCCTTTATTTATGTAGCACGCGTGAAGCCCGAGTAGTATTCGTTCAGTCTTCCATTCAGTCAGTTACTGGACTAGAGGTACGGATTCCCGTCCTTTCAGTAAGGACTTCCTTTCTATGCATGTTTAGGATTCCCCGTCTGCAGCCAAATGTTTTCCCCAGTATACGTTTAAGCTTGTCAGTAATCATATTAATAATAGAATAAATTGCCTGAGCATTATATACAAGCATGATTAGTATGTACTAGTTACGGAGGTACCGTAACCACGACACTAGAGGCACCGGTGTCGTGACTCACATGCAGGAGAGTGATATCCTGCATCGTCCCACTCAGCTCAGCTTGGCCATTTTATCAGTATTATTATTAGTGGGGCGTATGGATGCATCCTAGGCTATAGTTTACAGTTTAGCAGGTGAATGTGGTGTGTGCTCTACATCCTTCACATTAGAGCTGATCCCTCCACCCAGCACAGTTATTTAGAGGTCACCCCTCTATAGCATGACGAGGACACCCCTCTATGTATTCATGCAACAGTTGGTTTAATACATGACCTATATAAGCTCTTGGCAAACTAAAATACAGAAAATGCATGTTTTCAGAATTGATAAGTTATATTTCAGTTTCAGTATTTATAAAAAGGTTTATCAGATTTTTATGCAGAGTTTTACCATTTTCATATCAGTCTTATAGTTTCATCGTAGTCTTTTATCTCCATTACTTCAGTACATCCTATTCATGCTATATCCGTCCACTGAGCGTATTGCTCAGCCGTAGTTTCCTTTCATGTTTCCAAACGGCAGGTACACAGGGACGATCTTAGGACTGCTAAGAGAGTAGGTGCATTGGATGGGAGCTATCCAGACTCCTTTATTTTATGCATACATACTTTACATCTCTTTGGTTGCTGGACATTGTTTCGTCCTTTTTCTTTCAGTACTTAGTCTTTATATTTGGAGCTTATGTTGGACTACCGATGTTTGATTCCGGTATTTTCCGTATGGTCATTTAATGTTTAATACATTGCCTTGCATGCTTTGATGACACGCCATAAAGTACACGTAACGGTCCATTTCCATGTGGGGTGTTACAAAGGACCATGAACCGGACATGAAATCGACACCATACCCCGAACCACATCGGGGTTTCCCCTTGTCTTGTTGCTGCCGTGGGACCCACACCAACCAACCGGGACAATATGGTCTCGGTGGTGGTCGAATAGCCAAACCGAGACCCCCTCGGGTTCGGTTTAGGCGGCGGCCAAGAACAAACACCCCTAAAACACCCTTTTTGATTTATTCCAAAACCAAAATGTTAGATCTATGATTTAATTAGGTTTTTAAGAAAAAACATATCATGTTCTTAGTTATTTAAAAGATTAAATCAAAAGAAAAGGGTTAAAAGAATTACCGAATGCGTGGATCTAAACAACGATGAACAAACACGAACACTAGCACCAAATCCAAGATCAAAGATCAATAAACACCTCCTTTGGTGTGTTTATGGGTGGCGGCTAAAAGAAAGAAAAAGGAGAAGGAAGAGCCTTTTTAGGTTTTTGTAAAATTTTTCTGTAAAAATTGAAAAATGAGTAGTGGTTTTTCCTTTTACCCTCCTAAGTAAAAATTGAGATGGGCTTGGCCCATCTTTCCCTTGTAGTCGCGGGTAGGGGCCCCACATGGGGTACCCGTACCGTTTTCCGTGTCTCGTTGATTAATTACTCGTTCGTGATTATTTGTGTTCGCGTTTAATGTGTTCTCGTTAAATAATTACCGTGACCTAATATATTTATTTATGCTCGTAATAAATATATATACGTAATTAATAATAGTTCGTGATTTATTTACGTTCATGATTTCATGATCGCATGTTCGTGATTAATTATTGTCAAATAATTATTGTGTGCTCGTGCATAGTAAATACTTATCGTGTTCTAACACATACGTAATACGTAAAATCCTAACACGAAATCGTAATCATGCTATAATAGGAAAGTTTTAATCTAGTACGTACGATCTTAAGGGTACTATTCATGGTAAAAGCATGCGGGTTTTACAACTCTTCCCCCCTAAAAAGAATAATTCGTCCTCGAATTATAGATAAAGTAAACTGGAAAAGAAAAACATACCCGAATTCAAAATATGAAATGAGGGTAAGAAGCCCGGATAGACTCCTCTGTTTCCCAAGTGGCTTCCCGCTCGGTATGATCCCTCCATAGGATTTTGACGAATGGAATCGTCTTCCTTCTCATGACTCGTTCTTGTCTGTCAAGAACTCGTTTGGGTTCTTCTATGAAAGTGAGATCTTCACGTATCTGTTCCAGTGGATACTGAACCATGTGAAGGGGATGATACTGGTACCTTCTGAGTAAGGACACATGAAACACATTGTGCACATGCGAAAGCTGCGGAGGTAACGCCAATCGGTAAGATACTTCACCGACTCGTTCAGTGATATCAAACGGTCCGATGAAACGAGGACTGAGCTTCCCTTTAATCCCGAAGCGTCTAACACCACGTGCCGGCGAAACCTTAAGGAAGACGTGATCTCCTACGTTAAAATATATGTCTCTCGGCGTAACTTTTCTGACGTGGCCGTGCTTCCTGAATTTTCTGCTTAGCTACTACGATCTTTTCATTGGTCATCTCTATGATTTCTGGTCCTTCAAGTGTTCGCTCACCAACCTGATCCCAACAGATTGGAGCGCGACACTTTCTACCATACAACATCTCGAAAGGAGCACACTTGATACTTGCGTGCCAACTGTTGTTGTATGTAAACTCCACCAAACAGATGTAATCGTCCCAATCACCCGTCCATTCCAACGCACATGACCTCAACATATCTTCCAATGTCTGAATGGTTCGTTCCAACTGTCCGTCCGTTTGAGGGTGAAAAGCCGTGCTAAGCTTAAGTTGTGTACCCCAAGCTTTCAGCAGACTCTTCCAAAAGCGTGAAGTGAATCGAGGATCTCTGTCTGAGACGATGCTGGATGGTGCACCGTGGAGTCTCATGATCTCTCTTCTATACGTATCGGCGAGTTTACTTACCGGATCTTCCTTGCGGATCGGTAAGAAATGAGCTGATTTGGTAAGTCGATCTACGATAACCTAAATTGCATCGTGCTTCCTCTTGGTAGGCGGAAGACCAGTAACAAAATCCATGGTGATTTTGTCCCACTTCCACTCTGGAATATCTAACGGTTGAAGGAGACCGCCAGATCGCTGATGCTCGATCTTAACCTACTGGCAGGTAAGACATTTGGAGACGTAAGTGGCCTGTTTCATACCACTCCACCAAAAGTACTGCTTGATGTCATGGTACATCTTAGTCGAACCAGGATGTATAGAGAATGGGGAGCTATGAGCTTCAGCTAACAAGGCTTCCTGGAGTTCTTGGTTATCAAGAATACAAAGTCTCGTGCCCTACCATACGATACCATCTACATCTACTCTGAATTCTGTCTGTTTCTCCAAATTCTATACTATCGCCCAGATTTCTCCATCATCCTTCTGAGCTTCCTTGATCTTAGAGAGTAACTCGGGTTCTACTCTAAGATTAGCCCAGTAACCGTGCTGTCCACGTACCATGATTTCGATGTCTAGTCCCTCCAAGTCTCTTATGATTTCATCTTCGATTTTAATGTCGTTGATCATTCCGGACTTCCTGCTAAGAGCATCTGCTACTACATTTGCCTTTCCGGGATGATACTATAGATTAATGTCATAATCCTTCAACAGCTCTAACCATCTCCTCTGCCTCATCTTCAATTCACGTTGAGTGAAGATATACTTCAAGCTCTTATGGTCCGTGAAAATGTCACATGATTCTCCATATAAGTAGTGCCTCCATATCTTCAATGCAAACACCAGTGCAACAAGTTCCAAGTCATGCGTGGGGTAATTTTCTTCATAAGGCTTAAGCTACCGTGAAGCGTATTCGATCACTTTCCCATGTTGCATGAGAACACAGCCAAGTCCCTTCCCCGATGCATCGCTGTAGATTTGAAATCCACCTATACCAGATGGGAGAGTAAGAATAGGTGCAGATACTAGCTTCTGCTTCAGGTCTTCAAAGCTCTTCTCACGATCTTCAGTCCAGACGAATTTCTCCCCTTTCCGCATCAGTTTGGTCAATGGTAGTGCTAAGCGGGAAAAGTTCTCCACGAACCTACGGTAATAGCCAGCTAAGCCTAAGAAACTGCGGACTTTCGTCGTTGATGTAGGCCTTGGCCACTTAGTAATGGCCCCAACCTTCGCTGGATCCATAGTGATTCCTTCTGCTGATACAATGTGACCTAAGAATGCCACCATGTCTAACCAGAACTCACACTTGGAGAATTTAGCATACAGCTGCTTCTGGCAAAGAATCTGTAGTACTGTACGAAGATGGTCTTCATGTTCCTCCTTGGACTTTGAGAAAATCAGGATGTCATCGATGAAGACAATGACGAACTTGTCCAGAAATTCATGGAAGATTCTGTTAATCAAATCCATGAACACTGCTGGAGCATTTATCAGGCCAAATGGCATAACTACAAACTCGTAGTGGCCATAGCGGGTACGAAAGGCAGTCTTAGCGATGTCCTGCTCCTTGACCCGTAGCTGATGATAGCCTGACCTAAGATCAATCTTGGAGAAGTGTTTGGCCCCTTGGAGTTGGTCAAACAGATCGACTATACGTGGCAGTGGATATCTATTCCGGATAGTAATCTTGTTGAGCTCGCGATAGTCTATGCAAAGACGCATACTGCCGTCCTTTTTCTTAACAAACAAGACCGGTCCACCCCATTGAGATGCGCTCGGTCGAATGAAACCTCGTTCAAGAAGTTCTTGCAGTTGATCCTTCAGCTCCTTCAGCTCTATGGGAGCCATGCGATAAGGAGCCTTGGAGATTGGTTCAGCTCCTGGAATAAGCTTGATGGGGATTCAGCATCCATGTCGTAAACCGTAGCTAGATAACCCTCGCAGCCATGTGACAGTAGTGCACGCGCTTGGAGGGTAGATATGACTTGTACAAACCGTCCGGGTATGAACCCATTATGAATGTACTCTGGTGCATTAACATCACCGAAGATAACTCGATATGAATGGCAGTCTATGGTAGCATGATTCTTGGATAGCCAATCCATGCCCAAAATCATGTCGAAGTCATTCATGTCCAGCGGAAGTGCGTCAACAGGTCGAACCTTATCGTCAAATTCTAGGGGAAGACTCTTGTATACATGGGTGATTAATACAGAGTCCCTCAAAGGCGTGGAAATAGTAAGCCTATTTTCTAGTGGCATGGGGAGCATCCTAATGTTCTTAGCATAAGCAGTAGAAATAACCGAGTGAGTAGCACCCGTATCGAAAAGAACACATGCAGCTTGACCATACATATACAAGAATCCAGTGATGGTACATGTAGACTTGTTGTCCTGGTCTCGATATGTCGTGTAGACACGCCCGGTAGTAGGAGGCGACTTGGAATCAACATGTCCTGATGTACCCTCCATCTCGCCCTTACGGCAATCCTTCATGATATGGCCAGGAAGACCACACTTGAAGCACGCGTCAGTGTTATGGCGACATGGCCCTGGGTGCCTACGGTGGCAAGTAGAGCAAAGAGGATGAGTAAATCCTCCAGCAGGTGCTCTGGCTGGCTGGGAACCTGATAAAACATTTTAGATAAGACATGATAATAGGGTACAAAGGACAACGCGGATATCGTAAGATTGAATACCAGTGATAGCTGGACGGCTAGGCTGTGAACCTCTCTGGTTCTGGTCCCTACCGTTTCCATGGTTCCAGGTAGAAGTTTTGCTAAAGTGTTAGAATATGAGTTATAACATGAAATCATAAGAAAATGCGTAAGCATTAGGACCTGCTGCTGTTGGAGTGTCCAGCGTTGTTACGGTAATTGTCATTACCGCCACGCCTATCCGTAGCAGAACGGTCGTTAGTCTGACCGTTTCCCTTGGGCTGATGAGGCTGCTGCTGAGTAGCCGGCTGAGACCGGCCCCCAGTTTTCTGCCTGGAAGATACATTTAGAGAGATGAATGATTGACATATATGGAAAGTATACGGATTGATCACCGCTTGAATACGATTGTTTACCTCTTGTCGGGTCTCTCAGCTTCCCCGAACTCATCTCTCTCTTGCAGCATATCCAGCTTACGTGCTGCATCGACCACTTGTGCTACAGTGTTGAACGTAACACACACCAGATTGTTCGCGACCGATGTGCGAAGAGCCCACCTAAAGTGGTGTGCCTGCTCTTCAGGAGTACCTGCAACCGCACCAAGGAAACCAGCTAAGCAAAGAAAGCGCTGCATAAACTCGTTGCTATTCTCCCCAGCTCTCTGTCGGATCCCATGGTACTCTCTCTTGAGCTTGTCCTGCTCAGCCTTAGGAAAGAACTGCTCCATCACCCTGTCCTTGAACTGAGCCCAAGTCAAACCAGCAACCCACTCGTCACCACCCTCAGATTACATCAACGCTAACCACCAATTTAGCACATCGCCTTCGAACCGATAGCATGCCAACCTCACCTTGTATGCGGGGTCACAACCCATAGCATTGAAAATCTTCTCGATATGAGCCAACCAGCTTTTAGCATCACTGGGGCTATCTGTCTTCTCAAAAGCTCGAGGACGGAGCTTGTTGAATCTCTCCAGCCATACTGCTAATGTCACTGGAGGAGGGGGAGGAGGTGCGTGATTATGCTGCTGATTGTTGGCAGCTTAAACTTCAACCCTGATGTCGTTCCTTAGTTGAGGAAGCAAAGCTTGCATAACAGCTTGAATTGCAGCATTGAGTTGTTCCTGTTCGCGTGTGAGAACCATCTGACAGTATAACATACAACATATGATTAAACAGATCAAACATAAAATATATATACATGAAAAAAAATTTATACCAAAATTTCACGAGAAAAATTTTATGCAAGAAAATTTTGTGTATGAATGCATGATGCAGTTTTATGAAAACTTTTGTATGCTCGAGAGTGAACGCCTATGGTTAGTTCACCCAAAACAAAAGACATGGCGAGGGGACGCCTATGGGTCGGTCCCAAATTTAAAAGTTTCGATAAAACACATGCGACTAAATAGGGCCAGTCCTGTACCAACCATTACTTAGTCATAAATCTACGACAATGACATATATATGTATGCTTAAAAATGATGAATGCATGAAAACAACTGTCAATTCTAGGAAGACCGTTGTGAACTACCCACTAATCACATGTCATATTTGAGAGCCTACAGGTCGAAGCCTTGGCTCTGATACCATAATTGTAACACCCCATTTTGATAATGGAAATGTCACACATATTATGGCGTGTCATCAAAGCATACAAGGAAAAATGTCTAAACATTACATGACCATAAAAGGAAAATACCGGAATCAAACATCGGTAGTCCAAATGTAAAGCTCATCACACACAAACATAGTATAGTAAAGGAAAGGACTAAACAATGTCCATAGCAATGTATCAAAAGAAAGGAAATGCATAAAGTAAAGAAAGGCTAGAAAGCTTCCAGTCCATATGCACGTACTCTTAAAGTCTACGAGCGTCCCTGAGTACCTACCGTTTTGGGAACATAGAAAAGGAAAACGACTGAGCAATACGCTCAGTGCACGGATGTACAATAAAGCATGAATAGGATAAGCATATAACATATAACAGCGGAAGAAACTAAATCCCGAGTAATCTGATTAAGTCTTGATAAAACTGGTTTTATAGTTTGAAAAGCCTTATGTTTATCTTGTAAAAACTGTTTATCATATTTTACCATTAGCCAATATAGGTCATAAAAATCCACCGTGCATTAATACTTGGAGGGGTGACCTCATCATGCAAATTAGAGGGGCTGCCGCTAATTTAATATACTGGTTTTTGGGTAGGAGGGATCAGCTCCTTGTGAAGGATGCAAGGCACACACCACATTCACCATGAAATCCTGACTAAAAACATGTAACTAGGATGCACCCATACGCCCCACATGATAAATATAATATAAATGGCCAAAAGCTGAAGGGACGCCACGAGCAATCACTCCGCCGTGGTGAAGTCATAACATCAGTGCCTCTAATGTTATGGTTATGGTAGCTCCATAACTAGGTGAAACTGGTCATGCATGTATATGGCTCTAGGTATTCTAAACTAACATAAGCAAATCAAACATATAAACTTATACTACGGGGAAAACACTTGGATGCATACGGGGAATCCTAATAAGGAAGAATGTCCATACTGAAAGGACGGGAATCCGTACCTTATGTCCACTAAACGAAGAAGATGAACTGAGAGGAATCCTACTTCCGTATCACTAATGCTACATAAATACATACATGAATAAGTATCTGCTTACTAATACGTAACTGATTTTATGTCATGTCTTAGCTTATTTTATATGTTCTTATCATGTTTTACTGTTTTTACGCCTTAAACTGTGTTTATCTTATATCATGTTTACTCTAATTAAGTATTTCTGGTATTTCATGTATTATTATACTTGCTGTGTAATAATAAGTAACTTTCCAAAAATAGCATGTTTCCTAAAATAGAAAGTTTCTAAAAATAGAAAGTTTCCAAAAATAGAAAGTTACAAAAAATAGAAAGTTTCCAAAAATAGAAAGTTTCCAAAAATAAAAAGTTTCCAAATATAGAATTACTGCTTAAAATAGATAAGTTTCTAAAAATAGAAAGTTTCCATAAATAGATTAGCTGCCTTATTTAAATAAGTTTCCATAAATAGATTAGCTGCCTGAAATAAATAAGTTTCTAAAAATAGAAAGTTTCCATAAATAGATTAGCTGCCTTATTTAAATAAGTTTCCATAAATAGATTAGCTGCCTGAAATAAATAAGTTTCTAAAAATAGAATGTTTTCATAAATAGATTAGCTGCCTTACATTTAAATAAGTTTCTAAAAATAGAACGTTTCCATAATTAGATATAAGCTGGTTAAATAAGCTAAGTATATAAGCCTAAGTGTTTTCATGATTATTTTCTAAGTCATATGATATAATGTATAGTTTATTAATTATTTCATGTAACTAAAATAAACTATAGGTTAAAATATTTAATAAAAGTATATCATGTTTTTAATTAAATAAAGTTAAATACTTAGGTTAAAACATGTATTATTATTTATTAATAATATAACCTAAGTCATGTTAATTAATTAATTATAACCATGGTTAATTAAATAATTAATTAATTTATAAGTCTAAAAATATAAAATACTTAGGTTAATAATTTCATGATTTTAATAATTAAAATAACCTAAGTCATGTTATTAAATTAATCATGTCATGTTTATTAATTTAATTTTAACATAAGATTATAAAAAAAATAATAATCTTAGCATACACCGTGAACCGGATCTTGACTAAGAACCATGAACCAGACATGAAATCGACACCATACCCCGAACCACATCGGGGTTTCACCTTGTCTTGTTGTTGCCGTGGGACCCACACCAACCAACCGGGACCATATGGTCTCGGTGGTGGTCGAATAGCCAAACCGAGACCCCCTCGGGTTCGGTTTAGGCGGCGGCCAAGAACAAACACCCCTAAAACACCCTTTTTGATTTATTCCAAAACCAATTTCATGTTAGATCTATGATTTAATTAGGTTTTTAAGAAAAACATATCATGTTCTTAGTTATTTAAAAGATTAAATCAAAAGAAAAGGGTTAACAGAATTACCGAATGCGTGGATCTAAACAACGATGAACAAAAACGAACACTAGCACCAAATCCAAGATCAAAGATAAATAAACACCTCCTTTGGTGTGTTTATGGGTGGCGGCCAAAAGAAAGAAAAAGGAGAAGGAAGAGCCTTTTTAGGTTTTTGTAAAATTCTTCTATAAAAGTGAAAAATGAGTAGTGGTTTTTCCTTTTACCCTCCTTAGTAAAAATTGAGATGGGCTTGGCCCATCTTTCCCTTGTAGCCACGGGTAGGGGCCCCACATGGGCTACCCGTACCGTTTTCCGTGTCTCGTTGATTAATTACTCGTTCGTGATTATTTGTGTTCGCGTTTAATGTGTTCTCGTTAAATAATTACCGTGACCTAATATATTTATTTACGCTCGTAATAAATATATATACGTAATTAATAATAGTTCGTGATTTAATTACGTTCATGATTTCATGATCGCATGTTCGTGATTAATTATTGTCAAATAATTATTGCGTGCCCGTGCGTAGTAAATACTTATCGTGTTCTAACACGTACGTAATACGTAAAATCCTAACACGAAATCGTAATCATGCTATAATAGGAAAGTTTTAATCTAGTACGTACGATCTTAAGGGTACTATTCATGGTAAAAGCATGCGGGTTTTACAGGCAGGATATTTCCATAATTGCTATTCGTACACAACTCAGTCATGCTAGATTCATGATTTTGTATTAGTCTCATAAATGCCCCAGTAGCATTATGGACTTAATAAATTGAGTTTCCGTGAACTCGTAAACAAATTCATCAGTGTTTTCATCAAGTCTAGAGAAGAGCAGGAAGACCATTTTTGCACTATGTTGCAAATGCTACGACGAGAAAAATTTCACCCTGTAATTTTCCAATATAAATTCTGGTTGATTACAGTGACACGCTGAATTGCATGGATTCTCACGGTTAATCTTACCATGGCTCAGCTTATGCGTAAAGGTGAGAACCCTACACTACATTAGGTGTTCCAGAAAATTCTACGCTAAGAGAAGTCTAATTTCGGAGACGCATAGTTTCGCACTAGGTATAAAGTTTATACGAAGCAAGATACAGTTACGTTCATATCTAAGTACCTTACATACCAACAGGCTAAGATTGAACACCAACATACTAGGATGTTTTCCACCATCAGAAACTGTGAACGGAAATAGGACAAGATCTCCCTGGATTTTGGTTACTAGATTAACGTAAACTCAAAAGAAGTAGGATGATATCAGGGTTATTGTCAACAGTTTGACCAAGTATGTGGAATCCTTACATCCGCAAGGATTTCAGAACCAACAGATTGATCGAACATGTTCCAGCCAAGGCTCATCAGATCACTTGGTAATCCGTCAGCTATCGGATCAGACAAAGGTTCGCATTTGGGCTCCTTATTTACGTCCATGTCCTTGTTCTAATTTTTACGACTTGCTTCACACTCACGTTCATGACACTATTCACGTTCATGATCGTATCCTGGTTTACGATTTTACGTTTATTTTCATTCTGGGAGGTTTTGCAAGAACTTGAGAGACCAGACTCAAGTCTAGTATTACTCTCTATCCTCAGACAAACGTTTCACGTCACATTCCACGTTTCACCTTATAGCGTTTGGCGTTACTGCCGTCGTATTCCATGTTCGCGATATGTTTCACATGTCATGTTCGTTCCACGGTTCCCATATCACATTCACGATATGTTACACGTATCATTGATCACGATATGTTTGCCCATATTACACTCACCATATTTCCACGTACCACGTTCAAAATTGTTCAGGTATCGTGTTCACAATTTTTCACGAACTACGTTTCAGTATGTCTCGCGCATCATTGCTAAGACGTTGCTATTATCAGTTAGGTTAGGTTATTTTACATCGTAATGTTTCAGTTACCCTTGCATGTTAATTCTAATCCACTCGATCAGATTCATGCAAATCTATCTTACGTTGACAACCAGAAACTTTTACGTACTTTCAAGTCAAGGTCAGGAGGACCAAGATTTATCATGGTTGTGTCAAGATCTTGTGGAGGAACCGATCCGAGAGGGAAGCCACTGGGAAACGGACGAGTCCATCCGGATTTTATCCTCTCATCCTTCTATAATCCATTAAGATTCTTTCAGTCACGTCACGTTCCATGTCCTATTTAGCCATATCACGTTCCACGTTCCCTTCTACCATGTCACCTTCATATTCCGTTATCTTACACACCCTTCTAGTTTGATTCGGGTATGTTTCTCTCTCAGTTTACGTTATCTATAATTCGGGGACGAATGATTCTTTTTAGGGGGAAGAGTTGTAAAACCCGCATGCCTTTACACTAATAATCGTACGTACAAGAATTAAACTTTCCCTATATAACATGAACACGTGTCACGAACATTAATTACAAGAATTACGTACATGTTATTACACGATAGATATTAAGTAAGTGTTAATATAGGATAAGTATTAACAACAATAATAATAATCACGAACATAAAACCATGAACATAAAATCATGAACATATAACTACGTATTTATGTATATTATTAGTACGATTAACGTCGTTACGCGCAAGAATTTATAATAACACGAATATTTAATAATAACAGAACACGAAAATACGAGCACACGAACACGTAATAAATTAGACACGGGGAAAACTTCGGGTTTTCCTTTTGTGGGCCTATAAGCCGCGGCACCAAGAAACCAAGAGGGCCAAGCCCACTTTTATTTTTACTAAAAGAATCAAATAAGGAAAACATATTCATTCCCAGGAAAATTTTACGAAAAACAAAAACCCTACTTCTCTTTTGCTTGTCCTTTGGCCTCCGGCTTCATCATCACCAAAAGGGGGTGTTGATTAGATTTTGTTCAAGAAATCCTACAAGTGTGTTCGTGTATTCATCCTACATTCACTCCACGTGTTTTGGTAATCCGAAAACCTTTCTTTTTAATTCTTTTTATTCAGTAATAGCATATGATCATGGGGAAAATAAAAACAAGATTAATCACATGTTAATTATCATGGTGGGGTAAAGATTAAGGGTGTATCGGGTTTGGTTGTTCCGGCCGCCAAACAAATCGAGAGTCCCAAGACTCTCGGCACCATTTGGTTCGCACCACCAACCAAGACCTAGGTGTTGGTGGTGTTTGGCTCGGTCAACAGCAGGGACAAGACACCCCGACGTGCGTCAAGGGTGTCTTGTGGTTTGTTTTGGTCTCGGCAGCACACAACCCCAACAACCGGCTTAAGCCGGTGGCTAATTTTGGTAAGCAGGGGGAACCGCAGGTAGGCAGGAGGATCCACCGGCTACTGCCGGTGGGAACCTCATGGTCAGCGGTTAGCCGAGAAGCAGGGGAAAACCATCTGTGCAGCGGGTGGCAGTTTTGCGAAGGCAGGGGCAACCGGCATAGCCGGTTTGCCACTGTTTTCGGGGGTGTTTGGTTTACGGGTTTCACGGGTTTGGTTCACGTTACGTTTAATAAAATAATACACGGGTTCGGGCTACGATTATTTTTACAAGTTTAATTAGTTTTACAAGTATATTTATTTTACAAGTTAATTAAATTAATTTAACATGGCATATAATTAATTTAATTAAAACATGGACTTAGGTTTATTACTATTATTTAATAATACACGATTTTAACCTAAGTATTTTATTATTTAATTTAGACTATAGTAATTATTTAATTATTAAAAACATGACATATAATTAATTAATTATCATGACTTATGTTATATTAAAATAGATATTAATACATGTTAACCTAAGTATTTTTATACACTTTAATTTAATTAAATCATGTTTATATTTAATTAAATCTTATCACCTATAGTTTATTTAATTAATATGATATGGTTAATAAATTATATTATTACTCATATGACTTAGTATATTTAATCAGTAAAACTATGCTTATATTATTAGCTTAGTAATTCAGCTTATTTGTAAATATGGAAACTTTCTATTTTAGGAAACTTACTATTTTTGGAAACTTTCTATTTTTAGAAACTAGTATATTTTAAGAAGTTAACCAATTTTTGGAAACTTTCTATTTTAGGAAACCTGCTATTTTTTGAAAGTTACTTAACATTACACACAAGTATAATAATACAAGAATATCAATTAATACTTAATCAGAAAACTTAATATACATGATAACCACAACATCACGTTAAAATCAGAAAAACAAGACATGAACATATAAAACAAGCTAAGACATGATATAAAACAAGTTACGTACCTAGTAATCAGAATACTTATACACGTATACTATTTATGTAGCATTAATAAGATCGAAGTAGGACTCTCCTTCGTTCGTCTTCTACGTTCACTGAACATAAGTTACGGATTTTTCGTCCTTTTAGTATGGACATTCTTTCTTTATTAGGATTCCCAGTCTGCAGCCAACTGTCTTCCCATTATTTGTTTTATATGTTTGATACTTATGATAGATTAAGAGCCTAAGTCATATACATGCATGACCAGTGTCACCTAGTTATGGAGGTACCATCACCATAACACCTGAGGCACCAGTGTTATTACTTCCCCACGGTGAAGTGATTGCTCGTGGCGTCCCTTTTCAGCTTTGGCCATTATATTATATTATCATGTGGGGCGTATGGGTGCATCCTAGTTACATGTTTATCATTATTATCAGAGTGATTGCGATGTGTGCCTTGCATCCTTCACTAGGAGTTGATCCCTCCTACCCAGACTATTTAATTAGAGGTAACCCCTCTAATTGCATGACGAGGTCTCTCCTCTAAGTATTCATGCACGGTGGAACCTCATGACCTATATGGGATACTTGGCTAATTAATAAAGTTTTCATATAAAACATAAGTCTTTTCAAACTATAAAACCAGTTTTATGAACATGTTCCAGGTTTTCCAGACTTATACATTTCCGCTGCTATTAGTCTTATTTATGTTTCAGCCATTAGTACTATGTCGTATATTCATTCACTAAGCGTTGTGCTCAATCTTTACTTTCCTTTCCATTTCCTAAAACGGCAGGTACCCAAGGACGAACTCGAGCATTTGGAGAAATTGCATAGGATGGAAGCTGCCATAGACTTCTTCTCCTTTCTGCCCCTTATATTTATGCTTGTTTAGTATTTCCTAGTTCATTTACTTTATTTATGTTTTGGGCTTATGTTTGGGAACCGATGTTTGATTTTGGTTTTCCCTATGGTCATGTATGTTTTACTACATATTACCTTGCATTCTTTGATGACACGCCATAATACGCGTAACGGTCCACTTATCAAAGTGGGGTGTTACACCTAAACACTCCTTAATGACTAAAATGTCATATTTTTACAAAGGTTTATGTTTAAAATGCCTTGATAACACAAAATTAACATACACAAAGATGCACAATCAGATAAAACTCAGATAATCAACCAAAAACATGAAGATTTAAAACAAGATTACAAGATCATATAACATCATTTTTGGACAAAACATAAAGAAAACGAGAAGAAGCTCAAACCTCAAGGGCATACATCCATGTCCTTGATTATTAGAGCTTATGAGCTAGCCAGGAACAAGCTCAAGCTTCCAAATCCTGCTAAGATGAACAAAAATAAACAGTAACACAAAGAAATATAACCACTGAATTTTTTTTTCTCTTTTCTTCGTTCTTTCTTAAAAATTTTAACCACAAACGTTTCTTAACACTTTTTCACAACTTAGAAACCTCAAAACTTTCAGAATGAAAGTTAAACAAGAAACCTAACACACTTTTAAATTCTGAAACAGATTCAACAAACAAGAGTTCATAAAAATAAATGAGTTTGGAACTCAAATTGAAAAACACCAACTTTTGAATAATATAAAAAGGAATTAATTTTGAAAATTTAGAACTCAAACATATGATAAGTAAATGGAACTCAGAATGTTTTATTCAACAAATACACCCTTTTTATAAAACTAAAAGAGGAATTACAATGCTTTTTTGAAAGAAAACAATCCTGGAACAAAATGAAACTAAGCTACCCTTATGCCTTATATACCCGGCTATAGAATGATCTAGAACCTAAAAACTGATAAACCTTAAAGCTATTGAATTTCCAACAATACCCTCTCTTGAGTTTGAATTTTCAAGTCAAACATGAGCCATGTGACATCTCGCTGTTGTACAGCTGTTTCAAGTGATCTCAACCTTTGAAAAATGATTAGAGAGCAAGAAAATGTGATTACCCGTTGATGAACTGCACCAAAATTGTCTTCTACCCGTTTTGGAGCAGGGGACCATGTGGGAAGGTCCTATAATAGTTTCTGGGGAATCTTGGGCACGTGAAAGAGTATACTAACTCACCAATTAGGAATCTGCATCATTTGAACATTTAATTTTGGGTATGGTGATTAGGGTTTTTGTTTAAGGGAGAGGGGGTTTGATTTGTTTTTGGTGAACAGAAAATGTTAAGCGCCCATTTGTTTTAATAGATATTGTTTAAATATCGTATTAAAAAACAAACGGGTTGGGATTGGTAAGGGTATTGGGTAGTTAAATGGGTGGGTATGGTGAGGTGTAGGGTGTTGATTGGTTAACTGAGGTGATGTGGCAACCCAGTTTAGACTAGTGGGTATTTAATGGGTGATATAGGTTTAATTGTTAGATTAGTTTGGGCTTTTGGCAGAATTACCCCTTTTCTTAACAGCCTTCTTCACAAAGTATTGTGCCACTAGTCCTTTCTGAATTGCACTATTAGTCCTTGTGCATTTGCAAACTCAGTCCTTTGGTTAACAATTTGGATTTAAGGACAAGTATTGCACTTTCATTAATCTTGGAGGGCTGATATTGACAAATCAACAAACTTTAGGGTTGTAACTTGTATCAAATGATTCTTCAAGGGTCATTCTTGACAAGTTGCCAAAGTTGAGGGACCAAACTTGTACAATCTTCAAACTTGAAGGGCATTTTTGCAAAATCAACATTCGGGTCTGGTTCATTGTGCGGCTTCATTTTCCGTGTTTGTTTTTCTTTGTTTCTTGTGATCTTTTTGTATTTTTCTCTATATTCATACCTAAAAGATACAACAAACGAATATAAGTATATTTTCCGGTATTTTATGATATAATTAAGCATTTTAAGCCCGATTTGGACGATGAGACCATGTATAATTGCGGTCTCATCACTAATATTGAATGCATTTAACTTTTCCAAATTCAATGTGAATAAAAAGTGTAGCGTGTGCCTCCTAGATAGTTAATTCATGAACTTTCTAACTTAAAGCACCAAACCTTTGCTACCACGTCTACATTCTATAAATTCTGTAGTTCTTCCATACTTCCTACCACTAACAACTAAAAATTTAGTCAAAGCTAACATAAGATTCAAAATATTTGTAATTCCTAGATTTGTTGACCTAACTGCCCATCCATTTAAGCGATCTTCATCCATTCCTTCTTCTTCTTTAAGTTATAAGTTTTTTCTTTAGGGAAAATGTTTCGCTTCACCAACCTTGTGGACCGCCAATTGTGAGTTGTTATTTTTCTATTTGCATCTTCTCACATTCACATACTGGGTATTCATTAATCTTAAGAGATTTGGCTAAGTTGTAAATCGCTTGAAAAGAAAATAAAAAATTTAGGACATGCCATCTACTATGTCTTTGATGGAATAACCATTTCTGCAAAACAAAACCTAGTGTTTAATTGTACAATGCAATATTGAGGAATCCAGGCTGGCGACAATGTTTTTAGATTTTTTCCTTAAAATAAAATTTTGGGTAAAAATTTTAAAGGATAGGCCAACTTTTCAAAATGTCTGTACCTATGGCCTTAGTACTCTTTCCGTTGGGACTGTAATTTGTTTCAACTTTCCACCACCTTCAACCAATGTTTCTTGACTTGATGATCCACCCACTTGGGGCTCAACATCCAACATAGTATCGAAATAGAATTCAACCTTATATTGCACACACAAAGGGTTTTAATCAAACTCGAAAAGGCGTTGGCACCCTTCCAGCGAGAAAATCTCTACAAGAAAATCACGGCTGTGAGGTGTCCCAAGTCTTTTCACCGAATCGGTGCCACTGGCTCCAGGCAGAACATGAATGTTTGGAGTAAAAAAGTTAAAGGCAGTTGTTGCGCATTCATCGGTGACAACCGCTATAAAATTGTACATGCAAGTAGATGTGTTACAAAATATCGAATTTAGGGATTCAAGTATTATGACAAACAAAGACTTGTAAGTTGGGTCTGTCAAGGACCCATGCCAGTTGCAATACTTTGGGCCATTCTTGTCACTGACTTTTATGGAAACTGACTACATGACTCGTAATACTAATCTCTTTATGTGTTTATGCGACTTATGGTACCAACACACAAACCTAACACCCTGCACACGCAAAAACCCATTCAAATTTTTAGCTAGTATCTTCCTAGATTATATGGCATTAACTATTTTATAAAAAGGCTATAATACTCTGTATGAGCTAGGATTCTGTTGAAGCCGCATAGACAACAAGAATCTGTTCCTTTTCTTCTCTTGTGAAAGATCGAAACATCGTTCTCTTGATATTGGTAAGGCTGGATTTTTGTCCTATCTTTTTTGTACCTATTTAAAAACTCAAATACACGACAAAACGGACACGAATAATAAAGACGTACAAGAAAATCGAATCCGGATGTCACTTTACGGGTTTTGAAACACTAAATCTCATAAAAGACAAAAATTCCCTTGATATGTGGTGAAATTACCAAATTGCCTCTCAATTTTCCCATATTTACACTTTACACCCTCCTACAATCCCACATCATCAAAATCAGCCCTTGAAGTTTACATACGTTACATATTTAGTCATTGGTATTTGTTATACAAAAGAGAAGAACTAATGTTGTGATTTGGGAAAGTGTAATGAAGATTAATATAGTGTTATGAAGGTTATCAAGTATGAGGACTTATTCTGCCATTTCTAAAAGTTGAATAAGCCCTAGTGTTGTCAAGTTGAGGGGCCATTTTTCCCATGTTTAAAAGTTTAATATTTAAACTCTGACAATCCGAATTCAAGAAAGGGACCAAACCGAACATAAATTGACCCGTTACCCATGTTTTTAAACCCCACATTAATTACCTATTAAACTTTGATGGTAAACATAATTAATCCCACTAAGTAAGATCTAACCCAACTATAAGCTTTGTTCATCACTCCCACTAACCCAAAATTATAAACCATTAATCAAAGGGTAAAGTGCAACTAATTACCTAGATTAGCAATTCACCTCATATACATGTAAACCCATGTGGTGTTTTAGACATGAATCAACACAACAAGACATGTGGCCAGCTGCAAGATCACGGGATACACAAGAATCCTTGATTCAATAGACATCTAGGATCAATTCCTGGGTCCCTACATGAATCTAATGGATTTACAAGTCCCCTAGTACACAATGTCGACATTCTGCTCATCATGTGATCACAATAGAAGCTTTAAGAAAGAGAATCAAGGGAATTTATCGGATTTATAATAAGAATGTGTTGTCATCATTAGCTTATTAGGGTTTCACTCATCATTGTATCAATAGAGTAGCCTAATTTATTAATTTTCTTGTTCCAATATTACCTTTTTTAAATCAAAGAGGAATTGTACAATTATGTTTCAACCATTTATTTTAATGAAAGTTTGCAATTCCCATACTCTTTCAATTATTGTTCACTTTAAATTTTTAATACATTTCCATTTATTTCAAATTTTATAGTCCACAATAAGAAATTTTAACTTTTTTAAATTTCTACTATAGCATAAGATACTAGAATACTTAGCTTATTGACAACAATCTAAGTTTCTAGGCTTATTGGGCCTATCTTTGTTGCTTTTCCAACTATTAAAGGAAGTTGGGTTCCTTGTTTGAAAAAAAATTTGAAGGGCAGTTTAAAAAATTCAAGTTATGTGGTAAATTAGCTTACTTGGTTATAAGCTTGGGTTGATAAGTTGGTTTTGGTTGAATAATGGTATTAGAGTGCTTGTGAAAATATTGGTTAGATAGCTTAGCGGTTGTACCCATTATAAGTGATTCTACCCATTTTTACCTTTTTTGCTACTGCTTATGATCCTAGCTTATACTTCTTAATGTTTTTATCTTTTATTGTTCATTTTACATGCTTTTATGCTTATCTATTTGTTTATGTTCTTGATTTATTGTCACTTGCTTTAAAACTTCATTTTCATGTTTGAAATTTGTTTCTTAACACCTACAACGGGTATTTGGGACTAGCCTAGACACTATCTACATCTAGGTTCTATGTTTAAGTATTTTTTCCACTTTCTATAGAGGTTTAGATTAGTCAAAATTTCTTTTTGTTTATGTCTCAAATAGATAGAGTAAAAAAAATTGCTTGTTTCTTATTTTATGTATAGTTAGATCAGTAGGTATTGCTGATCTTGGTTGTGTTGTTTAAATGTTGTTCATGCGAGTTTGTTAACTTAATAGGTTGTTTTTAGGTTCTGTAAACTTGATTGAGGTTAGTCCACTAAGGATTGCACTTGAACTCATCCTTGGCCAAATTTGACCAAGTTGAGTGTCAAATGCATCAACATCCTTAGGGAGTTCATTTGGAAGTTTTAGTCTACAAACATAGGAAACTAGTAGATCTTAGGTTAATACAAATATGTTCTAGTTAGGTTTAAGTTTTGTGCGTATGTGTAGCTTATAGAACAGCTTAAAATTAGCTTATTTTGACACTTAATTGCACAACAATATGGTTGGCCTTTGTTCTTTTTGCTGAGATTTTTTATTCTTGTTCTTAGTACTTGTTTGTGATTCTGTGTGTAATTTTTGTTTCATATATTTTATTATTAAGCCTATTAAGCCAACTGCTTATTGGGTTGCATAATTATAGGTAAAAAATTACTGTTGGGAGCAAAAAGGTGCATAGGGTTTGAACCCGTGATCTCTCCACACCCTAAGCTTTATCACACACACTCATCCAACTCGCCCTTGCGACTTTTCGGGTTAACTAGGGAGTTGTTTTAATTTAATAGTCTTGTTATTCATTTTTCATAATAAGTTGTGCAAACAACTTTTTACTTCTTCCTCGCTTATTTGAACAGACACAAACTTTCTTATTGTGCCCAAAATCCTTTTATCAAGCTTAGCTATTAGTCGACAAAGTTTCAACATGTTTGGTTTTACTTTTCCTAGTATTTCAGGTTTCTACGATTTAAATTTTGTGCTTATTCTTCTAGCTTATTTCTATTTCTTGTTTCCGTAGTTCTTTTTATTTCATTTTTGGCTTGTGTGCAAAATTTCAGACCTTGAGGTACTTAAAATAGTGATCTCAACTATTTTGTTGTGGTTTTGCTTTTTAGCTTATTTCTGTCTTATTACTTAATCTTTTTCTAAAATCTTTTTACATCAGTTTTATTTGCCATTTTAGTGATAAAAAAACAGCTTGTGTAGTTAAATTTTAAGTCTACAGCTTTGTAGGTTTTCCACAAGTAGCTTATAGCTTATTCAATAAGCTCTAGGCTGCTTTTGTGAGTTTTTCCTTTTTGTAAACTATTTATTAAGGTAAAAAAAAAGTAATTTTGATTCCATAAGTTCTGTCATAAGCTCAAACTATAGCTTATTGGACTTATAAGGCCCAATAAGGTAGCTTTTGGCTTATTTGGAGCTTAAAGAAGCATTTTCATTAAAACTGAAATTTTGAGTCAAGCATCACTTTTAGATTTTAATTTTCAAACTTTTTCTTATTGGGCTCAAAAGCACATTAAGCTTTTTACCACTTTTGTACTATTAGAATTTTTGGCCCATTGGACTTCCAAATTTTTTTTTCGTTTTTGATTTATTCAGGTTATTTTAGACTTGCATTAATTCTTTGAGATTTTTATTATTTTAATATTTTATTCCTCGATTTGCGTGATCCGCGTAAATCGTGTTTACATTTCGTCTTTTTAGTATAGAATCTTCATTTTCATTTAACCCTTTTCTTTAATTCTAATTATTAATCGTAATTCATGTTCTAAATTGGCCATCAACACCCTGTCGTACAACGAACTCGTGGTTTTAATCGATTTTATGTTCTTTTACGTATTTTCATTTATACCCCCATGCTATCAGTTATTAATAATACACCCACAAATCTCACAAATATCTACACTCTAAGATCTCACAAGATCATACAAATCTACAACAAATGTATGATGTACAACAATAAACACACTAGTATGAACACTATACTTCAATACTTGATTTTTAAAGGAATCACAAGTATTCTTCTCCAGCTCAAAGTGGTTGTCAAAGAATTAGATCACTTTTAAACTAACTAAAACAATTTATATGATGAAAGGAAGAAAGAATAAGACGGAATGATTTAAACAAAGAGTTTTCTGATTTTTCAAGAGGTATTTGATCAAGTTTAACTGAATCTATTTATAGTGAGAGAACCATGAGATGAGCGTTGTTGTTGCAATTAACAACACGGTTGGTGCAATTAACTAAGTACACCAGCTGCCTAGTCTAGTGCATCGACTAGACTAGACGCTCCATTTTTTCTTTTAGTATTAAAAGTATTATCTGGTGTACGTTCTAAACCGTTGAGAGGGAAAAAATTGAAATTGAATTTGTATTTAGTTTGAAACATTTTATTTAAATTGGAGAAATCCTTTGTAACGTTTTATACACTTCGTGTATATTTTATAAAATTTTAGTTTATAAAAGACTTGTTTTTTTGGTCACTTTGCAAGTATATATTTTTTTAACATACCTTAAGTGATATAATGCCGGTATAAATTTTAACGACTAACACTTTGCTTATCTTTAGTTTTATATACAACATTTTCCACATTTTGTAATAGTTAAAAATTTGCGAAGTCGAGAAATATAAATAACGTTTTTACGACATTATTTGTATTAACATATAACTTGTAGTAATTTATTTACAGGTGGTCCAATCTTTCATCTCCAAGTGAAAGAGAAGAATTCTTTTGTTCGTCAAGAAACAATGTATTATAGATTAGTTAAGTGTTCGTAGCTGAAGTCGTATTGTAATTCATTATCCAAGTCTTGTTTGTTTGTATGTGATCTTGTGTAATAGATAGATCGGGTGATCGTGAGAGTATTTTCTAATGTGAAAATACATGTGCGATTAGTTAGTATTTTAGTCCTCATAATACATGCGTGTGTAATAGATTGGTTCTATCTAAGATTTGAACTCGACAATTGGCTTTGTGTTCAATATTGGTTAAGCTACTTGTGTATGGTTTTCTCCGTCAAAAGAGAACTTGCTGACAAAGTGAAATTTCGAGTCAAACACTCGAGAGTGGAGTATCGCGAAAAGTTGCTTTGTAGCCGAACCAATATAAATCTTGGTGTCGTGGTTGATCATTATATCCCTTTTACTATTGTCTTTACTTTCATTCATATATATTACTTACACCGTAGTTGGTCTTAAATACATAGTGTTCATATTGATTGCACATGAATGATTATAATCTCAATTCTAAGTTTTATAAACCAACTTTTTAAACGCAATTCTAACCGGTAAACTATTCATGCTCACCCGACCCCCCCTCTAGTTTCTACATATAAAAATTAAAAGGTTTGCGTGTGAAAGTGGCTTAACTTTGTAGAACATATGCTAACGTGGTTCAATTGATCCGTAGTGGAACCAATGACGAGAAATACATGCACCAAACATATAAATTTTTTATTGATTAAAAAGCAAAAAATGGAACAAAATATGTGTCAACTACAACAATAATGTTCAACTTCTAGAAAAAATATAGAAAACAATGATAAGAAGAAAATTGTAACATATGAGTTTCGTTGATCGCTTGATAAGAATTCATCTCAAAATAGTGTTGTAGATGAAGAAAATGAGCAAGAAGAAATATAATTTAGATTATTAGTTTATGTTTTTAATTGGGTTAAGTCTATATATTGGCAATGTAGTTTCTGTCGTTTACAAATCTAGGTAATGTATTAATTTTATTAATAATATGTTCATGTAAATCAGCTAATGTTTTACAATATAGGTAAGATGACCGGTTGAGTTTGCCAACTAGATAATTAAGTTCCACGTGGGTTTTTTTAATTTTATCAATCATCTAAAAACTTTTTTTATTTTTTTGGAACATTTTATTTTGTATCATTTGGGTGTTCTCCATACATTTAGGATTCAAGTACTTGTTTGTATATGAGATCCATAAGTGTTTAATTTCATAACATGTTTGCAACGAAAATAGACTTAACATGTTTACTCAAGTTAGTGTTGTCAACCAACATGATTAAATTTCAGAGATTTAAGGTAGTTATCAAACCTCCATTTTTCAGAAGGAAATCAAGCCTCGATCCACCATGAACAGCTTTAATTTTCATAAATCAACAGTCATTATAATCGCCTCATGACAAACCGGGCATCAAGAAGTGCAACTCTATCCCGTGGACATCAAGATCATAACACGAGACGAGGGGATGACGAAGATCTGGGCGGAGGTAATGACGAAGATCTGGGTTGGGTATTTGATGGGGCGAAGGTGATGACGAAGATCTGGGTTGGGTATTTGATGGGGCGGAGGGAGATGACGAAGATCTGGGTTGATGCAGATCTGGGTTGATGAAGAAGGGTTTGTTGGGAATAAATATGACCAAGTCCCTAGCCGTTGACAAGAGTAATCATAGACACTAACAAGGCTTGTGTATCCGCTAACATCAAGCAACTGACAAGAAGGATTCTAACCACTGAAAGATAACATGAGTTGTGAAGATCAACACGTTTTGTTATATTAGGAAGATATGTTCAAATATTGTATTTTCAATATTTATCTCTTCCTATAATAGTTGATTTGTAGATTTCTGTTCAAGGCTTCTTAACATATAAAAGGATACCTTAGAGTTAGTTTATGGCATGCTTTAAATACTTTTCAGCATTTTGATTATCAATCAGGTTGAAAGTTTGGTATACGTGCTTCGCTAGTATTTTTCTTTGTTCTAAATATTATATTCCGCATAGTACTTAGATTGTTGAATACACAAAGTTTTTCAACGTATTATACTTGATCTAATCTCGATAATACAAAGCTAAATCAATCTAAGTTTGAGATCAACAAGTGGTACCAGAGCTTGTTGAGGAACTTTGATCTAAAGAACAAAACCTTAAACCACACAAAACCCTAATCACAACAATCACCATGTCAAACACATCCGATAACTCAACATACCTTGCTCATCCCATTAAAAACGTTAAAATGGCCATCCTAGACCTACGAAATTTGAATCATGGGAATTCAGTTTTAGACAATATCTTCAAGTTGACAACTATGTCCTTTGGTAGATCATTAAATTTGGGAACTCCTTTAATAAAGAACAGAATATTGTTGATGCTAAAGCACAAAGAATAAAGAAGGTTAAATCAGAGGCTGAAAGTTCATGTGCTCAAGACGGAAGAGCTACATATGTTGATGAAATTACTGCTAGAAGGAATGACATGAAGGCACTTAGCTGTCTTCAATTGGCTCTTTGCCAAAAGGAACAATTCAAATTCAGAAGGTATGAGACTGCAAAAGAACGTTGGGAAGCCATCAAAACCACCTTTGGTTGTAATGAGGACACCCTCAAGGAAAGGAAAAAGAAATTGGTAAGAGAGTTCACATCTTTCAAAGCTCTTCCCAATGAAAAGTTAAATGATGTAAAAAATCGTCTAGAAGATCATACAAGCAAATTGGAATTCATGGGTGTGGAATTTGAAGATGAAGATGCCAATGCTGCTTTTCTTGGAGCTCTTAGTGAAGCTTGGCATGTACAAGATAACTCTATTTTATGCACAAAGAGTCACAAGAACACAACTCATGATAACATTTACAACCAATTGAAGATCATGGAACCTAAAGTGTTATTGAGACATGGAAATGCAGCTGCTTCAAGCTTTGGAAACATGGCATTTGTTTCCAATAGTGGCTACACAACCCTTGACAATGGAGATTTTGTCAGTGGATTGAATTCTACAGCCACTGACACATCTTTCTTGGCATCTTCTAGTTTCAAACCAGCTGGTATCGACTTGGATACTGTCTGTGCTTACATTGCTGCTTTGCCAAATGGTTCTCAAATAATGTATGATGATCTTGAGCAAATAAGTGATGCTAATCTTGAAGAGATGGACATCAAGTGGAACATGGCCCTTAGTAGCATAAGAGCCAACAGATTCTACAAGAAGTTTAGCAAGAAACTTACATTCAACAACGGTGAATCTGCTGGATTTAACAAATCCAAGGTTGAGTGTTACAATTTCCATAGAATGGGACACTTAAAGCGGGAATGCAGATCTCTACTTAGGAATGATGGAGGAAAGGAAACAATTCGAACTATTCAGTTTGAGAAAGTTGATCCAAATGCTATGGTATCCATGCAGAACATAGATGGAGTTGGATGGGATTGGAGGTTTATGGAGAAAGAGGTGATGGAGAATCAAGCTTTGGTGACTGAGAAAGAAGAGCATGTTCCATTTGCTATCATGGCTAAATCTTCATCAGACAATAAGGTATACAATGATGCTTTCTGTATTTGTAATAACCCGAATTTAATCCATTATTTTACCCTAACTGTGTTATCGATTTTGAATTTCTAGGTGAATTTAAGTATTGTATTGTTTGACGGTTTAAGTGGAAACCGATGATTGAGACTTTATTTGATGTTTTGACAAATGAAATTTATCCAATAAATAACCGAGAAGACAATGAATGCCATATTTTAGCCGTGAGAGCTGTTATTTTTATTTTTAGTATTTTTCGACTTATGGTCGTATTCGGTTGTAAACGAGTCGAAAGCGTGTTCTTGTAATATGTTATGCATTAATTTAATTATCCGGCTCGAGATTTAATTATAGTTATTTTTAAATCGGTAAAAACCGGGCCAAAGCCCTTTTGTCTTGGTTCGTACCCGTGGCGTAACACTAAACCAAACACACCCTTACTTTATGTTTATGATGTCTAGCAAAACTTGTTGCCAAACACACCCTTACTCACTATAATCACTACTTAAAAAAAATAGAGACATACACTTACCATAACTTTAAGAAAAAAAAGATTTTTTGTTTTTCTTTCTCTCTGGTTCGACTGAGAAACAACAACCATCATCGCCATCATCAAAAATTTTCAATAAAAACACAATTAAATCATTCAAAATCATTCACTTATCATTCCTGTTCAAATCCCCACCATCAATTTAACATTATGCATGTGTTATAAAAAAATTAACAATTTCAAGAAATCATCAATGGTGGTGTAATCCGAATTTTGTGTTTGGGAAGTGCTAAGGATTAATAAATATTGCTAAAAACAAGTGGGTATTAAAAAAATCAAAGTTTTTGATCCTCTATTGGTGTTGGATATAGCCGGGTGCAACCAAGAACCCGCTAGGGTTGTTTGATTTTGATCATCTTGATATTTGTAAGTTTTTGTTAGTCTTTTGCTTATTTTTTTTACATTGGGTCAATTATGTATGTGCATGTAGTTTGATCATGTTTAAGAATCCATAGGAATGAATGTATGTTAGTTTTTTGAAGTTCTTGATGATTCTAGTTGATTGGTGTTAATGTTAGGGTAGTTTGGTTGTGTTGAAATTGATTTTGGCGATGAGAATTGATGATTTGAGGGATTGAATGATACTTAAATTTGGGCAGAACGTTTTTGATTATTTCAGCAAATTGAAAGTTTTCTAAAATGATTTTCAGCTTTGGAATATGTTAGGCGTCGTCCATACGAACGTTTCGATGTATGGCACAACTCTTAGCTCTTAAAAATTAAGTTTTGGCGTCTATTTGAAAGTTATAAAAGTTAAAAATCAGATTTTACATTATAGAAATAATTAACTGCTGTGAAGAATCTGTAGGGGCAAAATCGTCCATTTCTGCTCCGTTTCAGTGTTCGAGTAAAACTGTGAATTTGTTTAAAACGTCATTTTACGTCTACCGCTAGGAAAATGGTTTTGAAACTAAATATTTGAGGGTCTTCTAGCTAATTGAAAATCTGCATTTTCTAAAAAAATGTCTTTTAACATATATGATGCGAGGGGTAAATCGGTCATTTCTGATCCATTTTGGCCTTCGTCCGAAACATGAAAGTTGTTCAGAATGTTGTTTTACCTTTCTCGCGTAGGAATCAGACCTGGAAACGAGTAATAGCGGGGTAAAAGTTAAAAGTAAAATCTGATATTTTAGTGGCAAAAGCGTAGTTTCGCGCAGAAACTTATATGAGTATTTTGGTCAATTTCGATTAAGTTTTAGGCATCGGGTAAATCTGCAAAGTTTCTCAAAATGTCGTTTTGCATCAAAATGCTTTAGTCTTGAATCGTGAAAATGTCATATAGTTGGTCCTCTAGTCCGGATCAGAATTAAGTAGAGTTGACCAAAAAGTCAAATTGGTGAATTTTTCCAAGTATGTATTTCTTTTATTAGATTTTTGGGAGTGGATTCTTAAACATTGATTTGTACTACATGTTAATACATATATACAAGTATAAAATATCATTTTTCGTGTTATACTATTTTTAGTGTGAGATTTAAGTACGTGCAACTATTATAGGTCGCAGTTGACTCGTTGGCATTCGTCTGCTCGTCTCAAAGAACTTATTGTTTCTTACTTCTTATCAAGGTGAGTCTATAGCCTCGCTTTTTATTAGCTTGTAAATGATTTTAACCCGCGAGGGGGAATACATGCTTGTTTTTATAAAAGGAACAAAAGTTGTTTTCGGTATGCTGGACCCGAATATGATGATAAATGCCTAAGTACCATTGTCTTATGAAGTCCCTGAAATTCATAAACTGTTAATTACCTTGCGAGGTAAACGCTAATACATATGATAGATCTATTTGGTTTGACAGCCTTATCCTAGGGTATGTATCCTTGTGATTACCTGAAAGGGATATTATGTAAAAGAGGTCGTTGGTATATGACAATATTATCTGTTGTAGGGGCGCCGTAAGTGATTCGGTTGACGTGTTGGTTAACGTTCAGTTGCATGAGCTTAAGGCATTTATCGATATATATATATATATATATATATATATATATATATATATATATATATATATATATATATATATATATATATATATATATATATATATATATATATATATATATATATATATATATATGATTTGTCTGTGTGACAAGCTTGAGATGATTAAAATTCTTGTGTTCAAATGAGGATTTGCAAAACCTATATACTTGCTCAACCGTTGTGTTGATAATTTTAAGCATGTACTTCAGGTAATCAAGATGGATAGCAGCGGAGCATGTGAGGAGGAAGTTGGTACTTACTTGTCTAAATTTTATATTATTTTATATTTTTTTCCATCCTTTGAAGTGAATAAATGACTTTTAGATCATTGATAAATTTATTGTGACTGGTAACGGTTTCTGGGACTAAACGCTACTCTGATTTAATATATTTGGGATGGAAACTTTTAGACAATGTTGTATATTATTTTAACGTCTCTTTTAAGGTCGTTTTCTATGATTGTGTGCGATGTGTTATGAGTAGCTCCCCAAAGTGTATTCCGCTGCGTGGTAATTTGGGGGTGTTACAAAATGGTAATCAGAGCCACAAGTTATAGAGAACTAGGTCGATTTTGAAAAACCTAAACTATAACTTTTGTGTGTTCTAAAAAGTTTTAAGCACGCAACTACTCTGCATGTCTCCGGTAAGGCTATTCTTGCATTACTTTATGATTATGTGAACCTGTGTGTATGTAGGAATTGTAGTATCTATATGTATGATTATACCATGGTATTTAAAGGCATTGTGCGTGAGGCAATGGTCCTTGAATGGTTGTCATAAATTTTTGTGTAAGATTTGACCTCAACGCAAATCACCGATCTTGATAATTATGTATTATCTGAATACGAGTGTGAAACTCGTTTGATAATTTGAGTATGTATTTATTGTTTCGTAATCTATCGCATATCGACTTGTTTAAATTCGATTGTTCTCATCGTATTGTGATGTGCCATTTTGGGATATCTCCTTTCGAAACGTAACTCATTGATGTGATATTCGTGTTCCGAATACCTCTTACGATTTTGAAGAATCGTTTATCCGAGGCGACATCTTCTATGTAATGCGACGAGTGATTTGATTTTATATGACTATGTTTTATTGACAAAAAGGAGGATGCCAATGTTGGACTTAAGATATATATATATCCTAATCAAATATATATAGTTGGGTACAACAAAGATATGCTCGTAGTAGTCATTCGGTTGAGTGACTTAATATCTTGTATCTAAATGGAATGGGACATTTAGATATAGAGATTTTAACTCGTCCAACTATGAGTTCTTTAAGGTTGTCTTATTTAAATGGGTTGGTACATTTGAATAAGAAAATTTAAAACCACTGGACCTTAGTTTGTCGTGTTTTCCATATTCAAATGGAATGGGACATTTGAATACGGAAATCATGATATAAGTTTATTGACACCTTGTAATTACTTTGGTATATAATTTGGATATGATATCGTGTTGAGAGGTAGTAATACTTGAGTAGGATGACTTATAATCGTCTTGTTGAAATGGCTTGGGACGCCTTTTCATTTGAACAAGAAAGTTATAAGTTCCCGAACCGTAAATTTATAAACTCTTGTATGCATGGAGGGGGACGCCTTTTGATGCAGACAAGGAGTTATAAATGAGTGGACTAAAGTATGTCTGGCTCGATTTGTAAATCTTTGGTGTACGTATGTCATTCTTGGAATCGTGTTTCGTTGGAATGAATCGTTTAGTGCCGTCGTCATTATGATGATCGTCATATATCATCAATGTACGAGTAACCCGTTGGACTTCTCTCGAGTTATGATTTATTTCTATGACCATTTCTAATGTGTCTCGATGATCGCGAGCTTTATAAGCAGATTTTTAAGAACCATTAACCGTTCCGAGAATAGGCGACTTGTTTAAGCGTCACCAGGATTTATGCGTGTATTTATGAATTGATTGAGGATCAAGTTATCAACGGCAACTTATCGTGGATGTGAATATTTTGTAATTTTACATGCTACTATCGAAGGGTCATAGAAGTCTTTTTCATGATGACGAACCCGTGGGGCTAATATGACGAGCAAACAACGAATATGATGTATCACTTTGAGCACTGAAGTAGAAGTTATTGGGACACCTTTGTATGATGAATGTTGAAGCAGAAGTTAGTGCGACGCTTTTGAATGTTGAACACTGGAGCAGAAGTTAATGGTACGCCCGATATGTTGTGAATCTTCACCAATGGACCGAATTTCTTAATGATTGGAGTTAATAAATTCGTTATCACCTCGAGGAGTATGTTGAAGCCGACACCGCAAGTGGAAAGACTTTGAAGATCTAGTGGTATTATCAAGGGTTCGTTCAAGGTTTACTCTATGATCAACGGTGGAGATCTATATTTGATGTTTATGTTTGACCTTTTCTTTTTATGTACTTATATGGTATGTGATCTAGTCGAATGATCGTAAGTTGTGAGAACTTGAGACGGCATTGTCCAATGACGTCCGATCATGGAGAACACGTACCATGTAATACCTTTTTGGCCTTCAACGAAGATGTCTATTTAGACTTTGATGCGCGTGGGCGGAAGTGAGATGGTGTCTTTGTATTATCTTTTGAGTAAGGATCCGCGTGTGAGCACCCTCCGATGACGAAATATTTTCTTGTTATTTCTTTCTGATATGTGTCCATGGCTATCCGGCCAATGGATATCCTTTAATTTGCAACCTTCCTTTTGACTGGACTTACCCAAAAATCCTGTCATATACTCTTGTCGTCGAATGAGCTTCGTGTAATTCATAAAAATTTCGTGTGTCAAGCTTGAAGGAGTGTTTGGTGGATAAGAAATTATTCATCCCTTTAGGTGGGATACAACTTGACGACAAGTTACGTTTTGTAGAGGTACCAGTGGAGATCGTGGATCGAGAGGTTAAGCGTTTGAGACCGAGTAAGATTCTCATTACGAAGGTACAATGTAATTCGAGACGTGGACCGAGATTCACGTGGGAACGTGAGGATTTCTTTATAAGAAGTGCCTTCGTTTTTCCTAAGAGTGCCCTATACGAGAATGAGGTGAGGCGAGCGCCGGGACCTCGCTCCTTTAAGGAGGTGAGAATGTAATAACCCGAATTTAACGCTATTATTTTACCCTAACTATGTTACCGATTTTAAATTTCTAGGTGAATATAAGTATTGTATTGTTTGACGGTTTAAGTGGAAACCGGTGATTGAGCCTTTATTTGATGCTTTGACGAATGGAATTCATCCAATAAATAATCGAGAAGACAACGAATGTCATATTTTATCCGTGAGAGCTATTATTTTTATTTTTAGTATTTTTCGACTTATGGTCTTATTGGGTTGTAAACGAGTCGAAAGCGTGTTCTTGTAATTTGTTATGCATTAATTTAATTATCGGGCTCGAGATTTAATTATAGTTATTTTTAAATTGGTAAAAACCAGGCCGAAGCCCTTTTGTCTTGGTTCGTACCCGTGGCGCAACACGAAACCAAACACACTCTTACTTTATTTTTATGATGTCTAGCAAAACTTGTTGCCAAACACCCCCTTACACACTATTATCACTACTTAAAAAACAGAGACATACACTTACCATAACTTTAAGAAAAAAAAGGAGTTGTTGTTATTCTTTCTCTTTGGTTCGACTGAGAAACAACAACCATCATCGCCATCATCAAAAATTTTCAATAAAAACACAAGTAAATCATTCAAAATCATTCACTTATAATTCCTATTCAAATCCCCACCATCAATTTAACATGATGCATGTGTTTTAGAAAAATTAAAAATTTCAAGAAATCATAAATGGTGGTGCAATCCGAATTTTGTGTTTGGGAAGTGCTAAGGATTGATAAATATTGCTAAAAACAAGTGGGTATTATAAAAATCAAAGTTTTTGATCCTCTATTGGTATTGGATATAGCCGGGTGCAGCCAGGAACCCACTAGGGTTGTTTGATTTTGATCATCTTGATATTTGTAGGTTTTTGTTAGTCTTTTGCTTATTTTTTTACATTGGGTCAATTATGTATGTGCATGTAGTTTGATCATGTTTAAGAATCCATAGGAATGAATGTATGTTAGTGTTTTGAAGTTCTTGATGATTCTAGTTGATTGATGTTGATGTTAGGGTAGTTTGGTTGTGTTGAAATTGATTTTAGAGATGAGAATTGATGATTTGAGGGATTGAATGATACTTAAATTTGGGAAGAAAGTTTTTGATTATTTTAGTAAATTGAAAGTTTTCTAAAATGATTTTCAGCTTTGGAATATGTTTGGTGTCGTCCATACGAACGTTTCGATGTATGGCACGACTCTTAGCTCTTAAAAACGAAGTTTTGGCGTCTATTTGAAAGTTGTTAAAGTTAAAAACCAGATTTTACATTATAGAAATAATTAACTGCTGTGCAGAATCTGCAGGGGCAAAATCGTCCATTTCTTGTCCGTTTCAGTGTTCGAGTAAAACTGTGAAGTTATTTAAAACATCATTTTACGTCTATTGTGAGGAAAGTGGTCTTGACACTGAATATTTGAGGGTCTTCTAGCTAATTAAACATCTGCATTTTCTAAAAAAATGTCTTTTAACAGATCTGATGCGAGGGGTAAATCGATCATTTCTGGTCCGTTTCGACCTTCTGCCGAAACATGAAAGTTGTTCAGAATGTTGTTTTACCTTTACCGCGTGAGAATCAGACCTGGAATAGCGGGGTAATTTAGAAGTAAAATCTGAGATTTTAGTCCCAAAAGCGTAATTTTGCGCAGAAACTTGTATGAGCATTTTGGTTAGTTTCGATTGAGTTTTAGGCATCAGGTAAATCAGAAAAGTTGTTCAAAATGTCGTTTTGCATCAAAATGCTTTTGTCTTGAATCGTGAAAATGTCATATAGTTAGTCCTCTAGTCCGGGTCAGAATTAAGTAGAGTTGACCAAAATGACAAATTGTTGAATTTTTCCAAGTATGCATTTTTTATTAGATTTTTGGGAGTGGATTCTTAAACATTGATTTGTACTATATGTTAATACATATATACAAGTATAAAATATCATTTTTCGTGTTATACTATTTTTAGTGTGAGATTTAAGTACGTGCAACTATTATAGGTCGCAGTTGACTCGTTGGCATTCGTCTACTCGTCTCGAAAAACTTATTGTTTCTTACTTCTTATCAAGGTAAGTCTATAGCCTCGCTTTTTATTATCTTGTAAATGATTTTAACCCGCGAGGGGGAATACATGCTTATTTTTATAAAAGGAAAACAAGTTGTTTCGGTATGCTGGACCTGAATATGATGATAAATGCCTAAGTACCATTGTCTTATGAAGTCCCTGAAATTCATGAACTGTTAATTACCTTGCGAGTTAAACGCTAATACATATGATAGATCTATTTGGTTTGACAACCTTATCCTAGGGTATGTATCCTTGTGATCACCTGAAAGGGATATTATGTATAAGAGGTCGTTGGTATATGACAATATTACCTGTTTTAGGGGCGCCAAAAGTGATTCGGTTGACGTGTTGATTAACGTTCAGTTGCATGAGCTTAAGGCATTTATCGATATATATATGATTTGTCTGTGTGACAAGCTTGAGATGATTAAAATTCTTGTGTTCAAATGATGATTTACAAAACCTATAGACTTGCTCAACCGTTGTGTTGATTATTTTAAGCATGTATTTCAGGTAATTAAGATGGATAGCAGCGGAGCATGTGAGGAGGAAGTTGGTGCTTACTTGTCTAAATTTTTTATATTATTTTATATAGTTTTTCCTCCATCCTTTGAAGTGAATAAATGACTTTTAAGTCACTGATAAATGTATTGTGATTGGTAACGGTTTCTGGGACTAAACGCTACTCTGATTTAATATATTTGGGACGGAAACTTTTAGACAATGTTGTATATTATTTTAACGTCTCTTTTAAGGTCGTTGTCTATGATTGTGTGCGATGTGCTATGAGTAGCGCCCCAAAGTGGTATTCCGCTGCGTGGTAATTTGTGGGTGTTACAGTCATAAAGGGTGTAGGAAAAACACTGAAAGTCTTAAAGCTGAGGTTTTATCCTTAACTACAAAACTTTCAAATATTGTTGCTATATTAAGAAATTATAAGAGGGGACTTGCACAATCTGATGGGATGGTAGCTGAATATAGGAAAATGAAACTTGACCTGAAGGATAAAAATTAAAGTTCTAAAAAGAGACCTAAGGCTTAGTAATGAGTTCAAAGCTAGCTTGATAGAGTCTAAAATTGAATTACAACTCAAACTAGATGAGGCCATTAAGTCGAAGGAAAACACGGGCTTTAAAATTGAAAAGTTTGAAAAGGCAAGTGAAATTTTGGACAAGGGTGTGAGTGAACAACACAATCCCAAGGATATGTCTAAGCAAAGGAATTTACTGCTATTCCACCTCCTCCTGGTGACTTTTATGGGGTTTCTAGGAGAAAAGACTTATCTGGAACTGGTATCCCAGAATTCTAAGAGAAGGTCTTTATCCATCCATCACGCGTGGTTAGCCCCATTGAGGAATATGAGAGGAAGAAGACTGACTTGGAACAGTGGAAGGCTGCTAATACCTTCCTCTTTGTTAAAGGAGGTCTCTTAAGTGAAGAGTCTAGTGAGGTTAAGCCTATTAAAGTGACCAACCCCTTAAATGGTAAATCTGTTGACCTTGGCACACCTACTAAAAGCAAATATAGTGTTAAGCAAATCTAGTGTTAATGAGTTGGAATACAATCAGTTTAGACCTAGGTTTGTGTCAGAGGATATAATCTATCAACTGACAATAGTTTTCTCACATTTAACCATCAATGTGACAACCCTGGTTTTGAGGTTCGTCACTTAGTTTTATTTTGTGCTAGTTGCGTGTCTTTACGTGTTTATGTGCTTATTGGTGTGAATAGATTGTGGTTTGGATATCGTTTCCGGTACGGGGTACCTTGTGAATGAAACGATGTGTGATGATTTCATGTTCATGAGTTCACATGGTAGTGACTATGAAGTGAGAAGGTGTTATTTAGTGGTTTTACGTATACGTATATGTATTATAGAAAATCGTATTTTTTACGATTTACGGTTTAGCATTTGGAGGTCTCGGAAGAAGTATTTAGTCATATGGATATTTTTCGGGATGGTTTTAAGTCATTTAGGACTTAGTTATAAAGTTTATTTCAAAATTAGAGATTTTTTTTAAAGTGTATATTTCACGTCTTTTACGGTAAAACGCGTAAATTTGACTAGTTTTACGGTTTTGAGGTTTTGGAGGCTTTAGGAGCTGAAATAAATTAAGGAAAATTAAGGTAATATTATTAATACATATATAAAGAAAAAAAATAAAAAAATATATGTGTAAGTCGGTTTTGGGACGCAAGGAAGAAAAAGAAAAGGAAAAAAAAGGAAAAAGGGGAACCGGGCTTTTGTAATGGGCCAAGGACTTGTTAGGAAAGTATATAAAGCCTTATTTTATCAAAACACTCCATAAAATCCCTGGAGATCAAGTATAATTCGACATCTATGGAGGAATTTAGGGTTCTTCATTAATTTTTCTTCTTTCAAAAATTCTAAGGTAAAATCTTCAAATCCCTTTTCAATTTAATTGTTTTTAATTCTTTCTCATTTATCTTATGATGGATTTAGGTTAGGGTTTATATTAAAACAGTAAATTAATGTTATATTAATGGTGTTATAATGATTACATAGATTAGGGATTGTAATTAGAGGGATTAGGGTTAATTAATGAGGTTGATTTTGTTAAACCCGTTTTTAAAAATTGGGCAGAATTTTGAGTCAATTGTTTTGATCATATCGGGAGTTCTAGGAATATTCAAGATGCGATCCAAGTATCCATGAAAAGGTAATTGAAGTGGCTTTCCAATGCAAGAAACTAGAACTAAATTGGAGGTCGGGAAGTGGGTCAAAAACAGGTTACAACAGTCGGAGGTCAAAACCGTTTTGTAATCAGCCTGTTTTCTTTTTAAGTTTTGGGTTGTTTGGGGTACTTAGGGTTGCATTGGGATCTTCTCACGAGCATGAGAGATGGTTTATATATTTTAGTAAGTATCTGAACTTGGGCTAAGATTGTGGTTTAGGGTAAGACCCTCTAATGGTAACAAACTTTTCATACGTTTAAAATCAGTGAATTCTGGATAGGTAGCAATATATATACATATATCGGGGCCTTAACAGTAGCTTTAAGGTTAGGGCAAGTGGGAGGTTTTAACTAACATGTATAAAAGTGTGAATATTCCTTTTACAGAAACCATGGGTATATTTAAGTGGACGTTTGACTTAAAGTTTTGAGACCTAAAACTGGGACTGTTTTGTGTAAAAGTATGAACGGGATAGCTATAAAACTTAACCAAGTTAGGGGCTTATTAAGGAAGGGTAATGGGGTGATTAGAAATTAACAATGAGGTAATTATATGGGAATAGGCTAGATGTCAATCATAGGTTGATGAGCCATCTTGGTGATTGGTTCGGGTATTGATTGTGTGTTTTTGGTTTGTTAGCTTGTTGCTAGTGCGAGGACTTGTGAAGAAGCAATCAGGTGAGTTTCATAGTCCCATGTTTATTATTGATTTTGACTTCCAGATGGGATGGAAGAGACACTATGTTGAGTTATTTATAAATTGATGCTGTGAATGTTTTTATGGTTTTGTGATGGACTTGTGTATGCACTTATGTGATTAACTGCTATGTGATTCTTGATTGTGTATGATTTGGATCGGGGGACACGTGCCGTCTCAGTTATTGTGGTTTGACAAGGTAGGGGCCTTGGGATAGGTACATAGCGTGATCGTCTATGGGACCAATGGATAATGACAAGGTAGTGGCCTTGGAAATTATGGTGTTTGGTAAGGCGTGATGCCTTGGAAATTATGGTGTTTGGTAAGGCGTGATGCCTTGGAAATTATGGTGTTTGGTAAGGCGTGATGCCTTGGAAATTGTGGTTGTTGGTAAGGCATGATGCCTTGGAATTGTGATGATTGATTGAACTTGAATGCTAGTTGTTAATACATTATTGTAGCACATTGTCCATATGTTATTGCGTTGGTGTTTGTTATTCACAGCTTGTAACTGATTTGGCATTGGAGTCTAAACCTATGACTCTCACCAACTTTATGTTGACGTGTTTTAGTGTCTCTTTCAGGTGTGAATGTGTTTAAGCTTGAGGAAAGAAGTGGCTAGACTTGGATGCCTTAGGATTGCACATAGAAGGAGATCCCCGTTACTTCTTTGTTTACCTTTATGTTTTTTTTATAAGTGATACATGTTGGCACCTATATGTTTGTTTTGTTTGTGTTATTTGTTTGTCTTGGGTAAGAGGTAGGACTGTTACCTACTTACTTAGACTCCTGCATTGTTGAGATATTGTCATGACATTTGTGTCACCATTTTTATGACATTTCTTATATCAGTTAGTTAACTCTATAGACACGCTATTGTTGTGATGATATCCATACGTCGTGCCCCATATTCCGCCATGGTCGGGTGTGACAGAATGGTATCAGAGGCAATGGTTATAGAGAATTAGGTTGCCTAGTCGCGTAGCCTAGTCTATAGCTTAAGGGTCCCTGCATATAGGCGTCATAGGAGTATGTGTGCATTTTATAATAATTGATGTGTTTGGATGTTATTTATTGCGATGTTTTGACTAGTATGAATTGAACCGTAGTATGTTCATACTTAGTCACATGTTATTTTCTTTTCGGGTTTGTGACTAGTGCGGGTTGAACCATAATCGTCCACGCTAGTCACTGTTGTATTTTGCTTAAATTGTACATTATAGTACATAATTTAGTACAAGGTAGTTTCTATCTTTTATCGAGTTATTTTACATACCTGAGGTATGTTATTTTTCTTTTGATGTTTAAGCCATGTTCCCTAAGAATCGTGTGGTGGTTCGAGTTACTAGGAGTACATGGGTAGGAAGGATTTTAAGCTGTTTCCACTCTTACGGGCGACATGACTTATAACTGATTATGTTTTCGTTTTGGATTTAGTCTATGCTGTTTTAGCTAGACTATGGATTTACGTATTCAAAGAGTATTACTATGTTATTTTAATAGATGGAGTTTTGGACTTTATTTTTTATGTGGTTATGAGCTTATGTGAGTAGATGGATTTATGTGTTATATGTTGTATTGATTCTTATAAGTGTCATCATAGGAGGGAGTGCATTGGAGGAAGGGTAATTGTATAAGTATGGTGGCCAACATAGTTATACAAGTACCACAACTTCAATGGGTTCTCAAGTATGATTGCATGAAAGAGGGTTAGTACATGCTTGTATATGATGAGATGGAGAATTTGGGTATACGTATAATATATGGGTTTATGTAATGGCTGCCTATGATATGGCAATCATTCTTTTTGTGTTATATGTTTTGGGATTATTGTGGTGTTGTGTGATTTTGGGGTCACACGATATGGTTTGGTTTTGGAGGTGGGCTTTATGCCTTGTTGTGGCACGGTGAGATGGTGATTACTCGTATGGAAAAACGAGCGTATAAAGCGATTGATTGACTTACATGTATGATAACGAGTATGTTTGGGGGATTCAATAGGTATACATATGCGGATGTATATATACTACTATGTGTTAAGTTATGGTATATGGTCGTTCACTAGTTATTATAACTTGAACGTACCCTGTGTTTGTTCGTGTTTTATGGTGCTGGATTTTGGTGGAGTTTCAACGACGTTTTGAATCTTTTGAACTGTGTCTTGTAGCGTATTCTTTGAGTTTCGTATTTCACGTGTACGTTTTAAAACGGTGTTCTTGGTTTTAAGTCTATTGAAATAACCTGGGATTTCTTTTGAGATAATAAAATCTTTTGTGTTGAGTCTTACATTTCTTTTGGTCGGTATATATTGAGAAAAAGGGGGACTTGGAAATCTATTATAGGGTTAGATAATTGGTTGTATTCGGTAAAATAAGGGTAAGGTGTTGGAGTCGTGTTTGAAACAAGGTGCAACATAAGATATTTTTTAATCAACACTTATTTATTTCAAATTCTAAAAGACTTTCTTTAAAATAAAGCGAAGTAAAATTTCTTTCTACTTACATAGTTTATATAATTGGGTTTAATCGATTCACGTCATTTATAATTATTAATACGAGGTTAAATTGAGTTTATGAAGGTTACACATACAATTATATCTTTCATTTAAAAGGATTGCATTAATCACCAAGTTTATTCTTTAATTTTAAAACAACTAGTATAAAATTGTTTTGGTCATAACTTGTTCGTTTTTAGAGATTTTTGGATGATTCAAAAGCCTAAAATTATTTACTCGGAACGTACTTTTCAAATATTCAGAATGTATAGTCATGGGAGGTCAGTATCCTGGTCGAAATTATTGTACAAGTGTCGGGTTAAAGGTTGAATTTGAATAGTAGTTTATTTTTTATAATTTGGGATGCACGGGATACCTAGTTTTTGAGTTGAGTTTTGAGTTCGTCTAGAAGGTTATTTGTAGATTGTTTGAGTAACATAGATGTGGGAGGTAATAATAATAAAAAAAGATATAAATTCTTTTGGAAAAGTCGATCTTTTGCATGGTTTAAATAATATGTCACGGGGCGTAATATGTTTGGTTGCCATAAGGACTAAAGGGAGTTGATGAACATGATTGGATATGAGTATATCCGGCTAACTGGAAAAGGAAAGGCAATCATGGTTGATGAGACATGGAATAAGAAGGAAGTAAATCTAAGATGAACTTGAACTATATGGATGACGTATTAGGGTGGTTTGAATGAAGGATGTAGGTTGCACGAGTTGAGTTGTCTAAAGCAGAGAACGCGTCAACATGTATGTTGCGTGGCTTGGACAATCATATGGAGAAAAGGGACATAGACTATACTTCCTACATAGATAGGAGCAACTTAGAAAGGGCGATGTAAGGACGAAGTTGGTGGAAGGGATACATAATGCGGTGGAGGATTAAGTACGATGGGAGTTGGGTGATAGTCAATAGACTGACTAATTCATCATATATTTCAAGAGGAAGGAGAAGTCAGATAGTTGAGAAGTTGGAAGGATTGCGTACGGATGTGATGGAATAGAGGGTTCTGCGTAAAAGTTAGCCTAATATGTATGGAATGCCTTATGAAGGATTATGGCAAGGGAAGAAACGATGGGAAGCATCACATCGTGATGTATGGTAGGAGTTGAAGAAGAAGAAGGAAGTGTGTATAGAAGCAAAGCATGAATGAAATAGGTCGAGATAGGAACCGAATGTAAAACTTTGGTAGAGCTTAATGAGTAGAATAAAGCACAAGCAGGCTAATACCGTCGTAGTGTGGAAAAGGAAATGGCACTAACCTATACTGATTTATTTAGAGGTAGTTAGGAAACTCGTTAGCGATGGCTGAGTTTTCATATAATGATAGTTATCACACTCGAAGTCGATAAATGCCATTTGAGGCACTATATGAAAGGTTAGGGTGATCCCTATTGTGGACTAGAATTGGTAAAAGAGGCTACTAATGTGGTAATGATGGTTGTGGAAAGGATGAGAGCAACAAGGGATGCTATGTAGAAAAGGAGGAAACCACTAGAGTTAGTGACAAAGTTATGTAGGGAGTTTCACCCATAGTAACGGGTGGTATGTTTTGGTAAAATGGAAGAGTTGATGTAGAGTTTTGTAGGTCCATTTATGATCTTTAGAAAGATCGGACCATTAGCTTATGAGCATAGAATTACTTGGGGGAAATGAGTTGTATACATGATACATTTCATGTATTGAGATTGGTAAAGGTTGTTTGAGAATGCATTTTGCATGTACGGTTATTCGGGACTTGTGTTAATAAGAGTCTTTGTTTTATCAAAGAGTCATCTAGGAGATTTATTGACTGTGAGGTCCAGAGTTTGGCAATGAGTTTAATTGTTTTTGGTTTGTATATGTGGTAATTTGAAACTTGAACTAAAGTTCACGTGGAAATGAGAGGAGTTCTTTTAGAACAAGTATCCTCGTGTGATTTGTTGTCTCTGTGTTTGATCCTAAGGAGTAAATCTCGGGACGAGATTTCTATTAGGAGGGAGTGATGTGACAACCCTGGTTTTGAGGTTCGTCACTTAGTTTTATTTTGTGCTAGTTGCGTGTCTTTCGAGTTTATGTGCTTATTGGTGTGTATAGATTGTGGTTTGGATATCGTTTCTGGTACGGGGTACCTTGTGAATGTAACGATGTGTGATGATTTCATGTTCATGAGTTCACATGGTAGTGACTATGAAGTGAGAAGGTGTTATTTAGTGGTTTTACGTATACGTATATGTATTATAGAAAATCGTATTTTTTACGATTTACGGTTTAGCATTTGGAGGTCTCGGAAGAATTATTTAGTCATATGGATATTTTTCGGTATGGTTTTAAGTCATTTAGGACTTAGTTATAAAGTTTATTTCAAAATTAGAGATTTTTTTAAAAGTGTATATTTTACGTCTTTTACGGTAAAACGCGTAAATTTGACTAGTTTTACGGTTTTGAGGTTTTGGAGGCTTTAGGAGCTGAAATAAATAAAGGAAAATTAAGGTAATATTATTAATACATATATTAATAATAAAAAGAAAAAAAAAATATATGTGTAAGTCGGTTTTAGGACGCAAGGAAGAAAAAGAAAAGGGAAAAAAAGGAAAAAGGGGAACCGGGCTTTTGGAATGGGCCACAGACTTGTTAGGAAATTATATAAAGCCTTATTTTTATCAAAACACTCCATAAAATCCCTGGAGATCAAGTATGGGTCGACATCTGTGCAGGAATTTAGGGTTCTTCATTAATTTTTCTTCTTTCAAAAATTCTAAGGTAAAATCTTCAAATCCCTTTTCAATTTAATTGTTTTTAATTCTTTCTCATTCATCTTATGATGGATTTAGGTTAGAGTTTATATTAAAACAGTAAATTAATGTTATATTAATGGTGTTATAATGATTACATAGATTAGGGCTTGTAATTAGAGGGATTAGGGTTAATTAATGAGGTTGATTTTGTTAAACCCGTTTTTAAAAATTGGGCAGAATTTTGAGTCAATTGTTTTGATCATATCGGGAGTTCTAGGAACATTCAAGATGCGATCCAAGTATCCCTGAAAAGGTAATTGAAGTGGATTTCCAATGCAAGAAACGAGAACTAAATTGGAGGTAGGGAAGTGGGTCAAAAACAGGTTACAACAGTCGGAGGTTAAAACAGTTTTGTAATCAGCTTGTTTTCTTTTTAAGTTTTAGGTTCTTTGGGGTACTTAGGGTTGCATTGGGATCTTCTCACGAGCATGAGAGATGGCTTATATAATGTAGTAAGTATCTGAACTTGGGCTAAGATTGTGGTTTAGGGTAAGACCCTTTAATGGTAACAAACTTTTCATACGTTTAAAATCAGTGAATTCTGGATAGGTAGCAATATATATACATATATCGGGGCCTTAACAGTAGCTTTAAGGTTAGGGCAAGTGGGAGGTTTTAACTAACATGTATAAAAGTGTGAATATTCCTTTTACAGAAACCATGGGTATATTTAAGTGGATGTTTGACTTAAAGTTTTGAGACCTAAAACTGGGACTGTTTTGTGTAAAATTATGAACGGGATAGCTATTAAACTTAACCAAGTTAGGGGCTTATTAAGGAAGGGTAATGGGGTGATTAGAACTTAACAATGAGGTAATTATATGGGAATAGGCTAAATGTCCATCATAGGTTGATGAGCCATCTTGGTGATTGGTTCGGGTATTGATTGTGTGTTTTTGGTTTGTTAGTTTGTTGCTAGTGCGAGGACTTGTGAAGAAGCAATCAGGTGAGTTTCATCGTCACATGTTTATTATTGATTTTGTCTTCCAGATGGGATGGAAGAGACACTATGTTGAGTTATTTATAAATTGATGCTGTGAATGTTTTTATGGTTTTGTGATGGACTTGTGTATGCACTTATGTGATTAACTGCTATGTGATTCTTGATTGTGTATGATTTGTATCGGGGGACACGTGCCGTCTCAGTTATTGTGGTTTGACAAGGTAGGGGCCTTGGGATAGGTACATAGCGTGATTGTCTATGGGACCAATGGATAATGACAAGGTAGTGGCCATGGAAATTATGGTGTTTGGTAAGGCGTGATGCCTTGGAAATTATGGTGTTTGGTAAGGCGTGATGCGTTGGAAATTATGGTGTTTGGTAAGGCGTGATGCCTTGGAAATTGTGGTTGTTGGTAAGGCGTGATGCCTTGGAATTGTGATGATTGATTGAACTTGAATGCTAGTTGTTAATACATTATTGTAGCACATTGTCCATATGTTATTGTGTTGGTGTTTGTTATTCACAGCTTGTAACTGATTTGACGTTGGAGTCTAAAACCTATGACTCTCACCAACTTTATGTTGACGTGTTTTAGTGTCTCTTTTAGGTGTGAATGTGTTTAAGCTTGAGGATAGAAGTGGCTAGACTTGGATGCCTTAGGATTGCACATAGAAGGAGATCCTCGTTCCTTATTAGTTTACCTTTATGTTTTTTTTATAAGTGATACATGTTGGCACCTATGTGTTTGTTATGTTTGTGTTATTTGTTTGTCTTGGGTAAGAGGTAGGACTGTTACCTACTTACTTAGACTCCTGCATTGTTGAGATATTGTCATGACATTTGTGTCACCATTTTTATGACATTTCTTATATCATTTAGTTAACTCTATAGACACGCTATTGTTGTGATGATATCCATACGTCGTGCCCCATATTCCGCCATGGTGGGGTGTGACAATCAACCTTTTGCCCATACACACCCTCAAGCTGCTAGACCTGCTCCTTACTTTTCAAAATCAGCTAATTCGCATGGCCAAAGACCATTTCAAAACACACAAACTTGGTCTAACAAACAATGGGTTCCTGTAGCAAACCCTAAGCTAGCCTTTGACAATGCTTTTTTACCCGCTGACAAAGTAAGGTCACCCGCTGACAACCCTAGATTTGGTATGACTATGCCAAAACTAGTTGCTGTCAGACCTTATGCTAGACCATATGCAAACATATATTTGGTTCCTTAGGGTCAAGGGTCTAAGGCATCATCCAGTTTAACTTGGAAACCTAAACAAGAGCAAAACTCTAATTTTAATGGTCTTTTTTGACATTTGAAATTGAGTATTTTGAAGTTCGTTTTCTCTCGATTCTTGACAAATTGAAAGTCCTAAAAATCTCAAGTCTTTAATTGTTCTTGGTTGTTAGGGTATTTGGAAGTCTATGTCTATTTCAATCAACACGTAAAAAATGAAAAATATTCAGCTACATATCCGTAAAACACTTTGCAAATACCAAGTATTATTCACAATAGTCCAAAATTAAAATGCATAAAAGTATAGGTGCTTGAAATGTAAACTAAATGAAAGTTAAAGGACTAAAATGTAAAGTTCAAAAACTATAAGGACCAAAAGTGTAAATTTCTAACAAACTATTAACTACTTTAACCAATTAACAAACTATCTAACTGAATTTAGCAAAAACCTGAAAGTTTAGGGACTGAAATCAAGCAAACCCTAAAAACTTGTAAAATTAGCCATGAATTGAGACAATTACAAACTAAAAGGACTAAAGTGCAATTAACTTGTATTATTTATCAAAAACGGGCACAACCAATTGAATAAGCTCGTATGAGCTTATTACTTGACCAATTAAGTTCTAGTTTGTTTCAAAGTGTTTAAAATTAAATTTTAGCTAGACATGCACAAGGAAACAGCTTAAAAGCTTGTAAAACAAAAACTAGCTTATTCCAATAAGCCAATAATAAGCAAACATGAAATCCAGACTTCCATAACTTGATTTTAATGCTCAATCTTGTTAAACAGCTTACAAGGAGTATGGAATGTCTTTCCAAATTGAAAATGATTTACTAGATAAGCTGGAATCTGAATTTAGCTGAAAAGTGCTTATTTGACCAAACGTTGAACAGATTTTTCAAAAAGCTGAAAATCACCAAAACTACTCAGGACATGTTTGTAACAAGATTTGTGAAGAAAAATTGGCACATTTGTAAAGTGAAAATGGAGAACTAAGAAATCAGTTTGGACTTAATATCATAAACTTGCATTTGGTCATTGGCTTATTGAAAAGCTTATTTCTCAATGAAAAGTAGATACTGTGGAATTTCATTGTACAAACTAAATCTTTGGATGTTAAACTTCAACTAGAAACTATTTTTAGACAAATTGGTCAAGTAATGAAAGAATGCTAGTGATTTGAATGTGACAAGTTTTCTGAATAACTAGTAATCAGATTTTGACCCAAACCTTTTTAAGACCATTTGCCTTTTTGACAAAGTTTTTGATCACAAAAATGAATCAAAATGATCACACAATGTTACCAAGTGTAAATGAGCTCTAAGCAAAATGTTTAACAGACTTGAATCATCAACTACTTTAAAAAGTTATTAAAGACTTTTGCAAAGGAATTTTGATCACAGATGTGAAACAAGTTTTGACTCTTATCAAAACATATTTTAATGACTAAATGACGACTGTTTAAGCTACAAACAAACAGATAAACAAATTTAACCACAATATGATCTAAATGACTGAATATTGATGAAATCAAAACTGAAAGTAAGTGAACTAAGGTAAAAGCTGTAAAATCACTCAAATGCTATCAATTCTAACACAAGTACTCTACAAACAAGCTAAACACATGATCATAGCAGCAGTTAATGTTTACTTTAAGAATTTAGCATGCATAACAATTCAGGGGAACCAAAAGCAGAATTGCAAACCTTTTAGCTTGAAGCCTCCATTGATGGAGTAGAGGAGTATTGAACTCTCTAGATTACACTTACTTCAAACCCATTCAACTACAATAAACACCTATATCACCTCCAATTGCTATTTCTGAATCAAATCAACTCATTCTGCTTCTATCTACTCAACAGGAACTCGAATGAACTGAATCTGGTTAGTAATGCTTGAATAACTTCCAAAAAGTCTCAAACAAACTTCATTGATCAGTTATGATCAATGAAATCACAGTATAACAATAGTAATGCAGGATTGAGTAAAGTGAGATAAGAGAAGAAACTGAATTTTTGTGTTTTATTTATTTGGAGGGAAAGTTGGTTACAAATGGCTAACTAAGTATCTAACAAACTCTTAGGTGTGTGTCCAACACTTAAGAGTTGTTATCTAACTGAATGTAGAAACAAATTTGAGAGAGAAAACTAAAAGTGTGTGTTTTTCACACTTTAACTACATACTAAAAATGAAAGTCCTAGCTGCTATTTATAAAGGTTGAATGATGAAATGTTGGGAAGAATGACGTGTCTCAACCAATGGGGAAGTGCCAAGTGTCAAGGATTAGTTGATTGCAAATTCTTCATCAAGAACACCAAAGGGGGTTTTTGATCCTTCCAATTTCAGTCTAATTGATTTGCCTAGTTGAATTCGTCTTCTCATTTGAAGCCTTTTTCATGTATAAAGTTTTTCCTGAAATGCCTTGTAGCTCAAATTCGATACTGGGCTTGTTCTTTGTTGAGGTTAACACGTGTAATCATTTTATTGGGTAATGGCTTCTCACACGGATCATTATTCGTTATTGGATAAAATGATTATTGAGTGTAGCTTTCTAATTGGTGGAAAGTGAAGTTAGTGCGTCCACTGTGCAAGATTCGGATATTAAATGCACTGGTGAGCTGGCCCATTACTTGGCAATCCATAACTTGATTTCCTTGCATTTTGATTGGTGGAAATGGCAATGACACGGATCAATACCAAAGTATATGTTAATTTGTCATTTTCAGTCTCTATCTTTGGCAGTTTATTCATTTTAGCTACTTTCTTCATTTCAATGGCTATTTTAGTCCCTTTGACTTGGAATCTTGATTATTTAAGTCCTTTGACTTGGTTGACTTGAAGGTTGACCAAGTTTGACTTTAATCTTGACTTTTTCCAAACTTTGCATTTAAGTCCCTCAACTTTTGAGTATTGTCAAGATAGGTCCTTTTCTTCAAATGGCTTGTCATCTTTGATCCTTCTCTTGTCTTTTCATCATAAATGAGCTTGATTTCCACTTGTTTTCTTGAAATTGTATCCTTGTTACCTATTTAAGCACAAACACAAAACATACCACATAATATTGCTTTATAGCACAAAAGTTAGGTATTTTCTATGTGTTTTAGGGTGATTTGTTGATTAATTGATATGAGATTTTGCTCATATCAACGTGTAATAGATTTAAATACATTGAGAAGGTTATTACTAAACCTATTGGAACTAATTGTGTGTTTAGGCCACAAAGGAATGAACAGGGATGTGTGGTGAAGAATAAGACAAGTCTAGTTGAACAACTAGAGAGATCTAAGTCTGCCAATGTTGGGATCTCCAAAGAAAACTAATGTGTTTCCTTTTTGTGCAGGGTATCCAAAAACAGGTTAATGATTATGAATATTAGGACAGTGGATGCTCAAGGCACATGATGGGAAATGAGTATTTCAAACTTTTCTCCTATTAGAAATGGTGATACTGTGTAATTTGGTGGAAGCAAAGGAATCATCTCAGGCAAAGGCACAATTGTCACCAACAATTTGAAGTCTGATTAAGTTTTTCTGGTAAAAGAACTTGGTTATAACTGGTTTAGTGTGTCACAAGTTTGTGACAACAAGAATAAATTTCTTTTTACTAACATTAAATGTTTAGTGTTAAGTAAAGAATTTAAGATGCCTGCTGAAGAGTTCATTGAATATAGAACACCTAGACATAAGGACATGTATAATATTAATCTCAATGGGATTAAAATGAATAATAATTTGTCATGCCTTTATGCTAAGGCTTTAGTTGATGAGAGCAATTTGTGGCACAGAAGGTTAGGGCACTTAAACTTTAAAAACATAAATAGGCTTGTTAGGCATGATCCTGTCAGAGGATTGCCCTCAAAGGCATTCGAAAATGATCATAATTGTGTTGCATGCATGAAAGTCAAGAAGCATAAGGCTTCTTTCAAGTCTAAGAATGTGCATGCTAGTTCTAAACCCTTACATTTACTTCATATGGACTTATTTGGACCTACATCAGTGGATAATATTAATCATAAATCTTATTGCTTTGTTATCACTGATGATCACTCTCGGTTTACATGGACTTTCTTTTTAAGTAAGAAGAGTGATACTACTGAAACTTTGATTAATTTTATCACTCAAATAGAAAAGAAAGCATGTTATGAAGAAAATATGATTAGGAGTGATAATGGTGGTGTGTTTAGAAATCATACCTTAGATGCCTTCTGTGTCAAGAAAGTAATTACTAGGGAATTTAGCAAAACTAGGACTCCCCATCAAAATGTGTAACTAAGAGAAGAAATAGAACTCTCATTGAAGCAGCTAGAACCATGTGAGCAAATGCTAATTTACCCATAGCTTTTTGGGCTGTGGCTATAAATACAGTTTGCTATGTTCAGAAATAGAGCCTTGGTCAATAAAGCTCACAATAAAACCCCTTATGAGCTATTTTGGAATAGGAAGCCTTTGATAGACTTCTTTAGACCCTTTGGATGCCATGTACTTATTTTAAATACTAGTGACAACCTAGGAAAGTTCAGTTCAAAGGGTGACGAGGGATACTATGTAGGATACTCTATCAACAGCAAGGGGTATATGTTTATAACAAGAACGATAAAATTATTATTAAGAATATACATGTTCACTTATTGGAGAATAAACCTATTGATCCCAAATATGGACCAAATTGGTTGTTTGATTTGGAACCATTATCCAGATCTGTGAATTATATGCCTGTGACTAATCATGTAGATTTGGAAGCCACAAATACTACTCATGCGGGTATACAAGCCAAAGAGGTAACTGGATCACAAGCAGCTGAGCATATCTTCTCCTTCAATGTTTTTATACCTATTTGGAGTAAAGAATTTGCTGAAGCTTTTGTTGCTGAGAAGATAAAGGAGAGAAAAGATCAAGAAGAGCAAAAAGGCAACGAATTTGACAATGTCAATGGCTCTGAAGCCCCCAACAAGCGAGTTCTAGCCTCTGATAGAGATGTCAGCGCCAAGGAAGTAGCCACTGGCAATACTTTTCTATCCTCTGACGAATCCATTCTTGAAATTGTGAGTGAATCTATACCCAAAGGTGGTGTCATTGGCTTTAATCTAGCCACTAACAATATTATTAATAATGAAGATGGGTATGAAATTGAAGAAGAGCTTGATCTTGGAAACTTGGAGTCTACTGTTCATGATGATACTTTATTTAGGGGAGGATTAAACTCCTTTGTGGCTAAAAATCATCCTCCCATCCAAATTATTGGCTCTCTTTATACTCCAATACAGACCAGAGGTAAAAGTAAGAGACAAGGTGGATTCATTACAAATATCCACAAGAAAGATGATAATAAATGGATTCAAGATTGTTTGTTTGCTTGTTTTCTATCACAATTAGAACCCTGGAAGATGTTTGATGCTCTTAAAGATGATAGCTGGGTTGAAGCAATGCAGGAAGAGCTTCATCAGTTTGCTATTCAAGATGTTTGGGAGCTTGTAGAATGTCCCAAAGATGTAAGGCCTATTGGAGCACGCTGGTTTCTCAGGAATAAGAAAGATGAGAGAGGTATTGTGATTAGAAACAAGGCAAGACTGGTTGCTCAAGGGTATACATAAGAAGAATGGATAGATTATGAAGAGGTTTTTGTGCCTGTTGCTAGGATTGAAGCAATAAGGATTTTTCTTGCCTATGCGTCTTGCATGGGTTTCATAGTTTATCAAATGAATGTCAAAATTGCTTTCTTGTATAGGACCATTCAGAAAGAAGTTTATGTGATGCAACCCCTGGTTTTGAAGATTTAGAGCATCTAGATAAAGTCTACATAGTGAAAAAGGCTATGTATGGCCTTCATCAAGCCCCTAGAGCATGGTATGGAACATTATCCACTTAACTTGTGGAAAATGGATTCCAGAGGAAGACAATAGACCAGAATTTTTTCACCAAGCAGAAAGGAAAAGATTTTCTCCTTGTACAGGTCTATGTTGATGATATCATTTTTGGTTCTTCTGATCCAAAGATGAGTGAGGAGTTCTCCAAACTAATGATCTTCAAGTACAACAAAAGGAGAATGGGATATTCATCTCACAAGACAAATATGTGGCAGAAATCTTGAAGAAGTTTGGGTTTTCACCTCATGAAATGGGCTAGCACACCCATAGATAGAGAAAACCCTTGGGGAAACCTTGGAGAAGTAAAAGATGTTGATGTCAGACATTATAGGTCAATGATTGGTTCATTGATGTATCTTACAACCTCTAGACCAGAGATCATGTTTGTAGTATGTGCATGTGCATATCATCAAGTGACTCCCAGGGAATGTCACCTTAATGCTGACAAGAGAATTTTTAGGTATCTTAGGTGTTATACCACTTTGGGATTATGGTACCATAAGGATTCTTCCTTGGAGATGATTGGATATTCAGACAGTGACTATGGTAGTGATAATGGTGATAGGAAATCCAAAACTAGTAGATGTCAGTTGCTTGGAAATAGATTGATATCTTGGCAATGCAAGAAACAAAATATTATGGCCAATTCTACAACTGAGGCTGCGTATGTGGCTGTTGCTGCATGTTGTGGTCAAGTGCAATGGATTCAAAATCAGCTGTTGGATTATGGGTACAATTTTATGAATACTAAGATATGTGTAGATAATAACAACCCTATTTTTATAATTAAGAATCATGCACATCATTATAAAACTAAACATATAGAGATTAGACATCATTTCATTAGGGATTGTTTTGAAAAGGGTTTGATTTAACCAGATAAAATAGATACTAAAAATAATGTTTCAGACCTTTTAACAAAACCTTTTGATGTTGGGAGGTTCCAGTACTTGGTGTCTAGTATTGGAATGATCAATCCTTGAAAAATGCTGGTTTAATTTGTTGTAAGAGTATGTACAGGATGGGTACTGTTATTAGAAACTTGTAAAGTTAGTATTTTCCACTATATTTTTCTAGCCGCTGACAAAGTTCTTCTATCAACTGACAAGCGAAATGTAGCCTCTGACAACATTAGTGTTAGTATGTTTGTGGTTTTTGTCTAACTATGTAGGGAATTGAAGCAACATTAGGATGGATAAAGAGTTTCTTATGGATTGATGGGCAATAACAAAGGTTTATTTATGATGGTTGGAATGTTTACATTCCTATCTTGAAATAAAAATTTGTTATTTATGTAAAAAAAATTAAGTATCGTTTAAGGGGAGGTATTAGGATACCTTTAGGTTTTTGGGTATTCTTATATTACTCTTATCACAATTCTAGATTGTGTCCACTCGTGAGTGGGGGTTAGAAATAATGAAAACCTTTCTTTTTGAATTGTTGGAATTTCTAAACCTTGAGGCACTGTAGCATGCATGTTTTCTTTGAATACGCATGTTGCCAAGACTATTTGACCTAGAATTGGGATTGGTCGGATGGGATACTTGGGATATATATTTAGGCTTACCTTGGATTTACAAAGATTTTATATAAGTTAACTTCATTCTTAAGGACTTTGTGAGTAAGGGACACTTGATGACACTCATATCTATCTTGTTTATGCAAGTGTATGTGATTGAACAATGCTTGCAAAACTTAGTCTTCTTGAAGAAAAGATACTTTCCTTAGGATTAATTTCTTTGTTGAGGTATTTATTTTATAGCCTTTGAAAATGGAACAACTGTATTTATCCCCTGACAAGCCATTTTCTAAACGCTGACAAATATAGCCGTTGGCATTGACAAAACTTTGACCGTTAAGTAACAATGGGTCCCACTCAGTTGTTATTTTTGAAATAATTTGGGTCTAGGTATTTTCTTTAATTATAGGAGATAAGTTTATTCTTTTCAAACATTTACTTGAGTGTTATTTGAATTTTTTATCTACTTACCTCTTTTCCATGCAATAGTATCCCCACTTTATTGCTATATTACGTCCATTACGTCTTGATACAGTGCAACTTGCTTATTTGATATTTTTCTCTCCCATTAGCAAAACCTTAACCTTTATTTCATCTTAAGATTTTTCCAAGTTCTCAATGGCGCTAAGATTCAAACCTGCTGGTGTTACTCTTGAGTTCAAGAACTAGCACAACATGATTGCACTATTGGACAAAGATGATCGGCAACCACAATATGATGAAATGATAGACTTCTTGTTGGCCTCCAACGTAAGGTATGAATTAACCCATGCACCTATCATTCCTATATCACATATCAAACAATTCTAGAACATTGCCACTTCTAGAACAATTGATGGTGTGATTACCATCGAAGGCTCTATTCATGGGCAAAAGAAGATCGTTACCAAACAACTAATTCGTCAAGCTTTACAGCTTGACGATTTGGATGGTATCGATTCTCTTCACATTGATTAGCTAGATCTAGGGTTGACAGGCTTGGTTTATGCCCTTCCTCCACAGGGGCGTATTTCAAAATTTAGTAGAAACCAATTTCCCCCAGCCTGGAAATTCTTATTGCATGTCCTTCTTCAATGTATAAGCCCTAAATGTTCGTATTTTAATGAAATAAATCATTCGATTGCTACTTCTCTTGTTTGTTTTGTTACTAGGAAAAGATACAATTTCTCAAACATGATTTTTGAAGGAATGCTTAATAACAAGGGTAGCAAGATCACTCTTGCTTACCCTAGATTTTTACAAATAGTTTTGGAACTCAAATGGGAATACAATGGGGATAACTTTAATTTCTATGAGATCCGTATTCAGCGAGAGAAACTGTTTACAACCCTCAACACCCCACCATACAAAGAATTACCTTTACCCCAACCCATGCTTGATGTAATTCAAGCTACTGTTGTGGCCCAAGAACAACAACAACAAAAACCGCCTTCCCTTCATCATGATGTACAAATGGCTATTGATGACCCTGTATCACAATCTCTAGCCCCTGACACTCAGACTTTAGACCGTGACACCCAAAAACCTAGCCCCCAACACCCTTCATGTATCCACTGCAACCTTATTACAGACCCAAATAGCCCTGAATTCACCTCACCTTCACAATTAAGGTTTTCTAAGCGCCAAAGGACCACTGGGGTGTATTCCCATTGTATCCCTAGCCATGTAGCAGAGGATACCACTGCCACTAGGGTGGTTAGTGATGTGGAGATGGCTGGCCTATTGACACTAGCTTAGAAGCAGGTCAAGTCAGGCCCCACTGTAAGTAAGCCCATCCCCATGCTTAATTGATGAGACTGCTTTTATACATAGTCTCATCGTCCAAAATGGGCTTAAAATACATTAAATATCATTAAAAATGCCAAATATATGCTTGTGTTTGTTGCTTGTGTATTTTAGGTACGGATATTGAGGAAATGACAAAAAGATCACAAAGAATCAAGCAAAAACGAACACGGGAAACGAAGCCGCACAATGAATCAAGCCCTAATGAAGATTTTCCCAAGACAACCCTTGAAGATTTGAAGATTTATGAAGAAGGGTCCGCCAATATAGAAGAATTGACACTTTATACCCTTGTATCTTCATAATTACAAGATTGGTCCTTAAAGTTTGTCAAATTTACAAAAAGGACCCTCAACTTTGAAGAATTGGCAAAAATGGTCCCTAAACAATTATGACTTGTCAATTTCAGTCCTCCAAGAAGTCAACAAAACAAGTCAAGACAATTAACTATAAAGAAAATGCCAAAACAACCCTTCAAGAATCAAGAATTGGCAAGAAATACCCCTGAATATACATTGCAAAACATTTTGGGGCAAAAGTGTGAAAAAGCAAACTTCAAATACAAAGGAAATGGAGTTTGGACGAATTTATTTGCAAATGAAAGGATTAAAGAAGATGAGGGACTGAATTGGGCAGACAACCTAAGTAACCTAGACCAACCACCATGTGATACGTGCCCCACTCACTCCCCTCCTCCAATCAGAACCCACATCCTTGCCACCTCACATCCCACTCACCCTAACCCATTTAAACTTAATATTAATTAAGTTAAACACGCGCCAAACATTTTTTAAACCAAAATCAAGATCAAAACCTGTGTTCTTGATGTTCTTAGCAAAATTAGGCATTCCTTAATCACCAACAATTAAACCCTAATCTCTTCCAGATTAGTGATTAAGGTATCCCTAGTCATAACCCAATCACAAAAACCCTTGCCACCTCATCATCTTGGTCACATGTTAAACCATCCTCACACGGCTTTGGAAAAAATGCCAAATTGTGCCAGGGAATCTACCACCCACATTCAGCTTCAATCTTAAGCTTCAATATAAGCCTTTGATCACTTTTATATGCTTGACACCTCACACAAACTGCCAATTCAGTCACATGATCAAGCAAAATGCCAAAATCCTCAAGGTCATTTTTGGACTTCTGCAACTAGGGTTTCTAGTTTACTTTCTGCATTTTAGACTTGTAAGGCTCTATATAAAGCCACTAGTTCACCACATTATTTGTTGTTCTCAGTTTTCCTTTGTCAAGCCTTGTAAAGCCATTTTTCTGAATTTAATAGAATTTGGTATTGTGTTGTGATTGAAACTGAGTTGCATTGATATTTATTGTGTTAAGTAGTTGTATTGTCACGTTTTTGTACTTAAACAAAACCTTGAAGAAGTCCAAGATAGCCTATAAGCCTTTGAGTCCCTTTGTTCTTGACTGAGTTCAAGAATTTGGCATGTGCTTGGGTGAGGATTGTTCATTGAGGTGTTTCTTTAAGTGACATAAGTCACAAATCAACTAGCTTGAACAATATTGGAGTTTGGTTATACGTTTTTGATTCAAAATTTAGTCAAGTGGTTTGCTAAGTACTTGTGGTTCAACAACCTGTTTATTTGTGTTTAAGGGTGATCATAGCCTCCTAATCTTGTTTGATTAAGGGGTGGTGAGGCCTTAAGGTAAGATTCAGGCCTTGTGGGGACCTAAGTCTTGTAAAGACTTGACCTTTTGTCACCTATTTTACCTTATTTTGTGCTAATCTAGGCTCAAGCCTTTGGCTAGACCTGCTTGTTGTTCTTAGCAGGGGGAAGTTGGTGCTTGTTCTTGCTAGCACCTCAGCTCATTGATTCCAAGGTGTGGATGTACATCTTGGAGGTTTGAATTCTCAAAACTCATCTTTCTGATTAATCTTTGATATTTATGTGAATTTGTGATTCTGCTGGTATAAATGTGTTTTTATGCTTGATACTTGCTTCTTGATTCACTAGTGGTATGTTATGATGTTAAACTGGGCTTAAATCAATCTTGAGAAGACTTTTACTTGTTTAAAAGTGAGTTTAAAAAGTTAAAAGGGTGTTTGGGATTGACTGATTGTTCTAGTTTATGTGATTTTGAGTTGGAATTGTGGTATTGTTTGAGTGTGTATCTGATATTGAGGTTATTGTGTTATGATATAAGCAAGTTTTGTGCCTTAAATCACTAAATCAAACATTTGGCTATAAAACCTTGAAAAGTTGTTGATTTGCTCTGAAATCTTGTGCACACCTAGTTTTCATGTTAACCTAGGGCTAACAAGTGTTTAATCATTGTTAATGCAACATATGTGATAGATCTGAGGCCTTGAAGTTGGATTTTGTGTCAAGTAGATCAGCAAACTTGGTTCTTGTGTTCTTCATTGTTCATCAGTAACTGCATGTGCTTAGATCTTGTTCATTTGTTGGATTTGTTGCAAGAAATGTGTTAAGCTGTGTTACTCTAGGTTGTTTTGAGCTTGTGTATGCATTTGGTGGCTTGTGGTTAGCTTTTAATAGTTTAAAAGTAGCTTATTGTCATCAGACCTGCTTGTTACTTGTCTGGAACACATCTGGGCAAAGATTGAATTAACTGCACTGATTGGCTGGGTGATTTTGTGATTTTCTGCTTGTTATTGACTCCTTGTGATTCACTGATCACAAGGGTTCCTTGATTGTCCAAAGATACCAAGTAAAACTCTCTAAAAAACCAGGTCAAAAAGTCAAGGCAGTGGGAACTCCTTTCCCCTGCTACTAGCCACTGCTAGTTATAATTTGTGTTCAGCTTATTAATAAGTCATTTTGGCTTATTCCAATGTGCAACAACTTATTTTTTGTAATAGGTCTTAATCTTTTGAGCTTATAAGTGAATCTGGAAGTTTACAGCTTTTGGTTTTAAGTTTTTACTAGAAAACGACTATTTTGTCTTTTTCAAAATTACCTTATTGCTTATTTCAGCTTATTGAGTGTGCTTATTGAAAATATTTTTGTTGATTAAGCTTAGTTAAGCCATTTGTGACTTATTGCAACTTGAATCAGCTCTTGAAATAGTCTAGAACTCAAAAACGACTATTTTGTCGTTTTCTGTAGATTGCTTTTTGCATTTTCAGGCTTATTCCTTTCGCTTATTTGAAATTTCTTTTTACAAAAGTCTTATTTAGGTCAAGAGAAGCTTGTGTGTCTAGTTTCAGCTTATGGCATCAACTTATGGCTTAATGGGCCAAAAAGCCCATTAAGAATAAGCTGTTTGGTAGAAGCTTGCTTATTTCACATTTTCAGCTTTTGGGTCTTTGGAAAAAGTTGTTCAGAATCAAATTTTGAGTCAAGTAGTGGTTTTTAGGCTAATTTGGGCCACTTTTTCTTATTGGGCCCATTCTAAGCCCATTAAGGGACTGTTTGGACTTTAGCCCATTTTCTAGACCCAATAAGGGTATTTAGGTAATTTCAAGTTCATTTCTGTATTGTTTAGCTTTAATTAAGCTAGTTTGCAACTATATAGAATTTTTAGGATTTTTGGATTTTTATTAATATTTTAATATTATTTTATTATTAAAAATTAAAAGTCTGATTTTCTAAGTTTTTATATTTTTCCTAGATTCTAGACACTTAATTAGGAATTTTACAACTTTCCAAATATTTTTAGGGTCTTTCAATTATTTTCTAGAATTATTTTAAGTTTTTATAGTTTTTAACAGTTTTTAATTGTTTTTAAATAGTTTATTAAATTTTAAAATTCTCAAAAATAGTTTTAAACTAAGTTAGGGTATTTTAGAGGTTTAGAAAGTGATAAAACTCATTTTGGGCTTTTTGTTAACTAAATTGATTTTTAGGGCTTTAATTAGCATTAAAAAATCATTATTTAATTAAATAAAAGGTTTGGGTGATTTTTGATTTTTTGTAAACTCTTAATACATTATTTAGGATTTATTGCAATTTTTTTGGAATTTTTTAGAGTAAAATTTTAATTTTGGTGCTTTTACGGTTTTACGTGTACGACCTTTTCGTCTTAGTGTAATCCGTCATCGTAACCGTCATTCTCTTCTTATCTCCTTTCTATTTTCTTTCTCATAATCATATAATCACATCACTAATCATTTCTTAACACACACACCAAGCCTCCTTGAGAACGATCCCCACTTTGGGTCATAACTCGTGGTTTTCCTAAATCACTTGTGTACTTACCCTAATTACGCTCTTTTTCCTAAAAGACGTATTTACTACACCATCATTTTGGCGCCGCTGCCGGGGAGGCGTGTTGTGTTTTGATTTGGCACTTGTTGTTTTTATATATAGCCATAAATAGTATTTGTATTAATAGCACACTACTAATACGTATTATCGGTTTTTCGTTTTTTGTGTGAATACTATTAATATATTGTATACATAGAACAATAAATACACAAGTACTCCAAAAGTGAGAAAGCACAACCTTGACTTGGGAGGTCATTACCCAATCATTGTATTCGAATCTTAAACCAAAGAAAAAAGGCAAAAATAGATAAATACTTTCGTGAAGCTCGATTTTGAAAAATACAAACTATAAGGTGGGTAGAAGGCGGATATTATAAAATATATCCTAAGGAAAAAGGCTCTTAAGTGCTTCGCGCCGCCTCGTTTCCCCGCTTGCTTGTGAGTATTTGATTTTGAGAGCTAATCGAGGGTTTTGCCGCCCAAAGTATTATTAAGTATCATATATACTTTCTTGGTTTCATTTGATTAAACCCTCTTGGACGTTTTGGTGTTCCACCAACGTTCTAAAGTCATCAAAGGCGTTCACTTCACGTGATCGTTTTCATTCCTTGAGGCTTCTTTAATCAAGAGATTTGATTAAGGAGGAGATTTGTAGATTTCTGTCTACTTAATACAATTCCAAAATCCAAAAAAAGTAAAAATAATCAAAAATCCAAAAAAATTGAAAAACTTAAAAACACCAAAAAGAATCTTCTTTTCTCATCCCCACGTTGTACGTGACGTTTATGTAAACTCGTAATCAAGCAAGACGTGCACGTAAACGTAGAAACCGAAAGGAGTCAACACCTACTCCTAATCTTTCTAGTGAAGAGACTCCAAGTGAGGAACCTATTGTAGAACAAGGAGCTATCATGGCTAATCGTACTATGATGGAGTTGCTTCAAGCACCCACCGAGGGTTTTGGAGAGACCATTGTGATTCCCGCCATCCTTGCGGAGAACTTCGAGATCAAGACGGGTTTAATGTATATGCTTCAAGCCAACAAGTTTCGCGGACATGAAAAAGACAATCCACATTATCACATTATGCAATTTAATCGTCTCACCGCGACAAGCAAGTTTAAGGGTGTACCACACGATGCCATTAAGATGATGTTGTTTCGATACTCGTTAGATGGACCCGCCAAGATATGGCTCGAGAAAGAACCCCCAAATTCGATTTTGACGTGGGGTGATCTCGTTTCTAAGTTTGTGAATCAATTTTTTCCACCATCTAAAACAACACATTTGAAAAACGAGATTTCACGATTTAATGATCATGAACGAGATTACTTAAATGCCGCCGCGGGTGGTAATTTTTTGTTCAAGACGACCGATGAGGCTTTGAAAATCATTGAGAATAGGTCTAAAGTTTATAGCCCTCGTAACACACCGAGTGTTGCCACTATGGGTTCATCGTCGTCTCGTAACATGAGTGCCTTGCAAGATGAAGCAAATGAGGAGAATCGGTTTTTCGATACGTTTTCGAATCTTATGACTCATTGGAAAGCACAAGATGCTTTGAATTCCGCTTCGGTTAAGGCGGTTGCCAAGAGTTGTATTTCGTGTGGTGGAGCTCATGATTTTTCCGAGTGCATTACCGCGGATGGTAACACTTCGAATGCTTATGTAGCCACGGGAACTTATTACCAAAACGGTCAAGGTTCCCGCCAAAATCAAGCTCCACAAAACCAAAATGCTAACAACTATCGAAACAACAATCAAAGTGGTGCTTATCAAAGAAATCAACGTAACTATAACATGGGTAATTATCAAAGTGGAAATGGGCAAATTTCAAACCAAAACCAAAACCGTGATTTTCAAACTACCACACAAGGTTTTCAAAATGATCACACCAAAAATCTTCAAGGATAATTTTTGAATTATGCTAAAGCAAACGATGCTAAGTTCGATAATACGCAACGTGAAATGGTTAGCTTAAGATCCGAGTTGAAAAACGAGCTTAAAAACGAACTTGCTAATGAACTTAAGACTCATGCTAATAAAATGGAAGGAAATGTTCAACGTCTCTGATGAGACTGCTTTTATACATAGTCTCATCGTCCAAATAGGGCTTAAAATGCATTAAATATCATCAAAATACCCATATATATGCTTGTGTTTGTTGCTTGTGTATTTTAGGTACGGATATTGAGAAAATGACAAAAGATCACAAGAATCATGCAAAAACGAACACGGGAAACGAAGCCGCACAATGAACCAAGCCCTAATGAAGACCTTCCCAAGAAAAACCCTTGAAGATTTGAAGACTTATGAAGAAGGGTCCTCCAATATAGAAGAATTGACACTTTATACCCTTGTATCTTCATAATTACAAGTTTGGTCCCTAAAGTTTGTCAAAATTACAAAAAGGGCCCTCCACTTTGAAGAACTGGCAATTTTAGCCCCTCAACAAAGCTAAAATGTCAATATTTATCCTCCTCAAAATCAAACACATTAAGAAGGACTCCAAGTTACAAGAATTACAAGTTTGGTCCTTTGAAAATCCCAAAATTTCCAAAAGGACCTTTGACTTTGAAGATTTGGCAAAAAGGTCCCTCATTAAACATGAATTGGCAATTTCAGTCCTCCAAAATGTCAATCATACAAGTTTAGACCATTATCCTTGAAGAAAATACCAAATCAGTCCCTCAAGAATCACAAATTGGCAAGAATTACCCCTGAATTCACTTTATAAAACTTTTTGGGGCAAAAGTGTGAAAAATGAAAAGTTGTTAAGAAGGAAATGGGCGTTGACAGGTTTTAAACTCAAATGACAAAAAAGGGAAGAAAGAGGGTTAAAGCTGGTCAGACAAGATACTTACCTAGACCAACCAATGGGTGACACCTGTCCCACTCACACTCTCCACCAATCACATTACACCATGTCACACCCCACTTAACCCGGTTTAAGATTAATTTAATCTTGGCGCCTAAAACAACCTTTTAAACATAATCTAAACCAAAAACAGATTAAACACCTGTTCATGATGTTCATAATCCAGTTTGGGGATTTCTTACTTGTTATGAATTAAAGGATAATCTGCTCCAGAATGATGATTAACCATCCCTTAATCACATCCCAACACCCAAAACACATGCTACTTCACCAAGGAGGCCCACACAAGATTCCCCTGCTACAAGCTTGAGCTAACTACCAAAATGGTGGCAGCAATCCAACGTTGGAGATTTCAGCTTACATCCTAAGCTTGATACAAGCCCTTGGATACTCTTTTCACTTGCCAATTCATGCTACACAACAAAATGCAGTCACATGATCTTCAAAAGATGCCAAAGCTCCAAGGGCATTTCTGGAAGTTCAAAGCTAGGGTTTACGTTTTTCTTTGCATTCCTAGAACCATTGTATGCCTATATAAAGGCACTTAGGCTTTACATTTCAACTGCTTTTGGTTTTTCCTTGTTCAACAACTTGTAAATCCCCTTTTCTGATTAATGAAAGTGTGTTAAGTTTGTTGAAGAAATACCAAGTGCCACTTAATTTTAAGCTTGTCTATGTTATTTGTTAACTGAAATTGAATCTCAAAACCTGTTTTTAAGGAGGGTGCAAAAGTTTGCATTTTTCCTTCAAGCTTGATATTTTGCTAGTTCTTGTTCAAACCTTGGAATTCTTGGGCTATAGGGCTGACCATAGCATCCTGATATTGTGTTATCAAGGTGTGGTGAGGCTTATAACTTGGGGATAATCAAGTGTGGGGTAACAAGGTTGCATCAATCAAGGCTTTTTACTTTTCTGATTTTGATATTGTGCTTCTAACCTTGTTGAATCTTAACAGGGTTGCTGTTGGAAGCTTGTGCTTGTTCTTGCTAGCACATAAGCTCTAACATTCGTGGGTGTGGATGTACATCCATGAGGTTTATCTTAAAACCTTGAAAATCTGATAAATATTGGATATTTTGTGGATTTGTGCTCTACTTGTGTTCTTGTTGATTTCTTGGCTTGAATCTACTTAATCTTGCATGTTAATGTTGTTTATATGCTCGATTAATCATTGGGTAAACTGAATCACGCTTTTTCTTGTTTAAAGTTTGATTTGAAAAGATAAAAGGGTGTTTGGGATTACTTGCTCTGAATCATAATCTTGTTATTGTGTTGTGGAAAGTTTGTGTTTGTGCTCTATATCTGATATATGCTTGGTTGAGAGTGTTTTGCTGCAAGTTTTGGAGTTTGAAACCTTGAATCACATAATCTACTATAACTTGTTGAGTTTGACTGTTTTTGACCTATGATTTTGGGAAAACCTAGAGTTTATGCATGCTTAGGGTTAAAAGCTGTTAAAAAATCATTATTATAACATACTTGATAGATCTTGAGGTTTGAATCTGGCTTGTTGGTCAAATACATCATCAAAGTGAAAATTGCATGTGTTAGTGTTCATCAGTAACATTCATTAGCTTGAATCTTGCTTAAATCTTTGCATCATTGCATGAAACCTGTTTAGACTTGTTCATTTGAGTTTATAATAGCTTGAGTATGCATTTGGTTAAGTTTGGCTGGCTGATTATTGCTCTAAGTGCTTATTGAACCTAAACTGCTTATTGTTCTAAGTCTGTGACAGATCTGGTGCTTGTTTGAATTAATTGTACAAGTTGGCTGTTACATGTTGTGATTTATTTGTTTGTATTGACTCCTTATGATCCCATGATCATTTGGGTGCCTTGTTGAAACTTGAATCTCCAAAAAGTTCACTAAAGACAAAAAAGTCTACAAGTCAAGCAGTGGAAAAAGTTTCCACTGCTCAACATCCAAAACTAGCCCCTGCTAGTGTTAATTTGTACTCAGCTTATCAATAAGCTATTTATGCTTATCATGACCTGCAACAACTTACTTTTTTGTGATAGATCTTCATTATTTGACCCATTTGATTAGACTGGAGCTTATTGGACTTTGACTTTGACTTTTTGCTAGAAAACCAACTTATTTGACTTTTTCATAAGTGCTTATTTGCTTTTTCCAGCTTATTGAGTCAGCTTATTTGAAAACTTTTTGTTGAAATAGCTTAATTAAGTCATTTAAAAGCTTTAGAAACTTGAATCAGCTTTTGGGGTGGCCTAGAACTCAAAAACGACTATTTTGTCGTTTTCTATAGATTGCTTATTGCATTTTCAGGCTTATTCCTTGGGCTTATTTCAAAATTATTTTTACAGAAGTCTTATTTAGGACAAAAGAAGCTTGTGTGTCTAATTTGAGCTTATGGCATTAGCTTATAGCTTAATGGGCCAAAAAGCCCATTAAGAATAAGCTGATTGGTAAAAGCTTGCTTATTTCACATTTTCAGCTTTTGGGCCTTTGGAAAAAGTTGTTTAAAGTCAAATTTTGAGTCAAGTAGTGCTTTTTGGGCTTATTTGGGGCACTTTTTCATTTTGGGCTGAATTTAGCCCAATAAGGGATCTGTTTTGGGTTTAGCCCATTTTCTAGGCCCATTAAGGGTATTTAGGTAATTTCAAGTTTATTTCTGAGTTATTTAGGTTAAATTAAGCTAGTTTTCAACTTTTTAGAATTTTTTAGGATTTTTGGATTTTTATTAATATTTTAATATTATTTTATTATTAAAAATTAAAAGTCTGATTTTCTAAGTTTTTACATTTTTCCTAGGTTCTAGACACTTAATTAGGAATCTTTCAACTTTCCAAATATTTTTAGGTGCTTTTTACGGTTTTACGTGTACGACTCTTTTGGTGTAATCCGTCATCGTAACCGTCATTCTCTTCTTATCCCATTTCTATTTTCTTCTCATAACAATATAATCACAATGTTAATCCAAATCATTACACTCATAACACACTAGCCTCCTTGAGAACGAACTCATTTTAGGGTCATTTGTACACGGTTTTCCTAAATCGTCGTGCTTACCCTATTTTACCTTCCTTTTCCTAATGGGGTAAAAACTTCAACTATCATTTTGGCGCCGCTGCCGGGGAGGCGTGTTGTGTTTTGATTTGGAATTTTTGTTTTTATATACTAACCATAATAGTATTTGTATTAGTAACATTCTACTAATACGTATTATCGGTTTTCGATTTTTGTGTGAATACTATTACTATATTGTATACGTAGAACAATAAATTCACAAGTATTCTAAATATGTGAGAAATCACAACCTTGACTTGGGAGGTCATTACCCAATCATTGTATTCGAATCTCAAACCAAAGAAAAAGGCAAAAATAGATAAATACTTTCGTGAAGCTCAATCTTGAAAAATACAAACTATAAGGTGGGTATAAGGCGAATATTATAAAATATATCCTAAGGAAGAATGCTCTTAAATGCTCCGCGCCGCCTGTTTCCCCGCTTGCTTGTGAGTATTTGATTTTGAGAGATAATCGAGGGTTTTGCCGCCCAAAGTATTACTAAGTATCATATATATTTTCTTGGTTTCAATTGATTAAACCCTCTTGAACGTTTTTGTGTTCCACCAACGTTCTAAAGTCATCGAAGGCGTTCACTTCACGTGATCGTTTTCATTCCTTGAGGCTTCTTTAATCAAGAGATTTGATTAAGGAGGAGATTTGTAGATTTTTGTCTACTTAATACATTCACCAAAATCCAAAAAGGTTAATACAATCAAAAACCACAAAAAAAATTGAAAAATACAAAACACCAAAAAGAATCTTCTTTTCTCATCCCCTCGTTGTACGTGACGTTTATGCTAACTCGTAATCAAGCAAGACGTGCACGTAAACGAAAGAACAAAACTCCCACTCCTAATCTTTCTAGTGATGAGTCTCCTATTGACGAACCATTTTAAGAGAAGCACCAACCATGGCGAATCGAACTATGATGGAGTTACTTCAAGCACCCACCGAGGGTTATGGAGAAGCTATTGTGATTCCCGTTATCCTTGCGGAGAATTTTGAGGTGAAAACGGGTTTGTTGTCGATGATCCAAAACAACAAATTCCGTGGTGATGAGAAGGACAATCCACACAACCATATCCGCCAATTCAATCGTCTTACCGCCACTTGCAAGTTTAAGGATGTCTCAAATGACTCGATTAAGATGATGCTTTTTCCGTATTCCTTAGTGGGACCCGCTAAAATTTGGTTGGAGAAAGAACCACCCAATTCTATATTGGCGTGGAAGGATCTCGTGTCTAAGTTTGTGAACCAATTTTTTCCGCCCTCTAAGACTACGCACTTGAAAAACGAGATTTCAATATTTTCACAAGAGTTTAATGAAAGTTTTTCAACGGCTTGGAATATGTTTAAGGAAATGTTACATGAATGTCCTCATCGCGGTTTTTCCGATTTGCATCAAATTGACACGTTTTACAATGGGCTTAATGATCATGAAAGGGATTAGATCTAAGGTGTATAGTCCTCGTAGCACGTCTAGTGTTCGTAAGGCATTGTCTTCGGCTTCACCTTCTTTGTCTACTACCATCGATGCTTGCCAAATTGAGGCGAACTTGGAAAACAAGATTTTTGATAAGCTTAAAGGTCTTTTGATTGAGTTCAAAGTTGGAGAACCAAGTGCTCCCACTACGGATAAAGCGGTTGAGGTTTCATGCATGTATTGTGGTGGAGGTCATGATTTCTCCGAGTGCATTACCAACGGTGGTAACACTTCGAGTGCCTACGCGGCCACGGGAACTTACAACCAAAACGGTCAAGTTAACCGCTCTAATCAATTGACTCCACCGGGTTTTGGTTCAAATCAAAATGATAACAACAACTATCGCAACAATCAAGTTGGTTTCAAAAACAATTACAACAAGGGAAACTATGGTAATCAAGGGGCTATTAATCAAGTTTCAAACAAAAATCAAAATGATTTTCAAAACAACAACAAAGGTTTGCAAACTTTAAAAGATCTTCCAAATGAATTTGTTGAATACGCTAATGGGAATGATGCTAGGTTTGACAATATTCAGAGATAAATCATTAGCCTAAGATCCGAGTTTAAGAACGACTTGAAGAAAGAGTTGAAAAATGAGTTAGCTAATGACCTTAAAATCCACACCAACAAGATGGAAGGAACCGTAACTAGGTTACAACAAAACCAACAAAAAATGGAACAAGGGCAACATGAGATAAAACAAGAAATGGTTAAAGCCGAGAAAAGCCAATCCAAGTTTCAAGATAAAATCTCATCTATGTTTGAGGCAATTATGTGTAAATCGTCTTCGAGTAGTCTTCCTAGCAACACCGTATCAAATGCTAAGGGTGAGATGAAAGTGATTACCACACGTAGTGGTAAGACACTTAAGGAACCGACTCCTCAACCAATTGCTCCTACGGAGGCAATTGAGGAAGAACCCGAGGTGGTGGTCCAAAAGGAGCATGTCCCAATCCCACGAAGTACCGCTCATGACACACCTACGGTTGACCCATTACCAACATTGGAACCCGAGATTCCAAAGGCTATGCCTATGCCTCAACCCACACCACCTTTGCCCTATCCATCGAGACTTAGGCGCGACAATTACCAATTTGAGCTTTTTATGAAAATGTTTCGTGATTTGCACTTTAATGTGAGTTTCGCCAATGCTTTGGTCATGATGCCTCGATTTGCCGCTAACTTTAAGAGTATGTTGAACAACAAGGAGAAATTGCACAAATTGTCTAGTTGTTCGTCGGTTTATCTTAATCGCATACCTCAAAAAGTCGGTGATCCCGGTAAATTTTTGATCCCTTGTGCAATCCAAGATATAGAATAATGCTTTTCCTTGGCCGATCTTGGTGCTAGCATTAACTTGATGCCACTTGCAATCTTCAAGTCGCTCAATCTTCCTAATCTTACTCCTTCACTAATGTCTATCGAGTTGGCCGACCATTCCACAATTCCCGCATGTGGATTGGCGGAAGACGTTTTTATGAAAGTGGGGAAGTTCTACTATCCCGTAGACTTTATCGTTGTTGATATTCCCACGGATCCTCAAGTTCCTCTCGTTTTAGGTCGTTCATTTTTAGATACGTCTATGGCTTTGATCGATGTTCATGCTATAAAGATCACCTTACGTTTCAACGACGAGGAGCTTGTTATAAACGCAACTCAAAACTCTCAAATTTCTCATGTTTATTCCGTTGCAACCATAAACCTCGTTGATATGATTGACGTGATTTGCGAGGATTTTTCACAAGAAGTTTTAGGTTTTGGTGATGATGAAACTAGTGGCAATCCCACTATGTTAGATCCAATTCTTGATAATTCGACACCAACCTTCACTCCCTTTGAAGGTGGTGGTTTTACGTTGGAAGAATTCGATGTTCCACGTACTTGTAACGAAGACCTTGACAACGATGAGGACTTCTCGATTATCAAGGATTTTCTTAACGATTTCCCATTTCCTCCACCCGAAAAGGTTATGAGTATCGAGCCCAAATCTTCACTTGAGGAACCACCTATCCTCGAGTTGAAAGATTTACCTCCTCATCTCGAATATGTCTATTTGGAGGAGGGCGACAAATTGTCGGTTATTATTGCGAAGGAACTTTCGAATGATGAAAAAACCGCACTTGTCGATGTTCTAAAGGATCACAAAGGGGCAATTGCGTGGAAGTTATCCGACATTAAGGGGATCGATCCCAAATTTTGTACCCACAAAATCTTAATGGAGGAGGATTACAAGCCCGCAATCCAATGTCAAAGGAGGGTGAACCCTAAAATTCACGACGTCATAAAAAAGGAAGTCCTTAAACTCCTAGACGCGGGAATGATTTACCCTATTTCCGATAGCCCTTGGGTGAGTCCTATTCATTGTGTCCCTAAAAAGGGAGGAATGACCGTTGTGCCAAACGATGCCAACGAGTTAATTCCCACTAGACTCGTGACCAGATGGAGAGTGTGCATTGACTATCGAAAGTTGAATGAAGCCACTCGAAAAGACCATTTTCCCTTGCCCTTCATGGACCAAATGTTGGAGCGTCTTGCGGGAAACGATTTCTATTGCATTTTGGATGGTTTTTCCGGTTACTTCCAAATTCCCATCGATCCTCGTGATCAAGAAAAAACTACGTTTACGTGTCCATATGGAACGTTTGCCTATTGTAGAATGCCTTTCGGACTTTGTAATGCACCGGGAACCTTTCAAAGGTGCATGATGGCTATTTTTCATGATATGATCGAGAACACGATGGAAGTCTTCATGGATGACTTTTCCGTGTTTGGTAATTCGTTCACTTCGTGTTTGTCGAATCTTGAGAGAATGTTGAAACGTTGTGAGGAAACCAACCGTGTGCTCAATTGGGAAAAGTGTCATTTTATGGTTAAGAGTGGAATCGCCAACTTACCTCATCCCAAAACCGTTAAGGGAGTTAGGAGTTACCTAGGCCACGCGGGTTTTTATCCTCGATTCATCAAGGATTTTTCAAAGATCTCTCGACCCATTACACATCTTCTTGAAAAAGAGGCACGTTTTGTCTTTGACGAAGATTGTGTACGAGCCTTTGAAATCCTTAAGAGGAAACTTACCGAAGCTCCCATTCTTGTTGCTCCGAATTGGAACCTCCCCTTTGAGCTCATGTGTGATGCTAGTGACTACGCTATTGGGGCCGTATTGGGGTAACCTCATGAAAAGCACTTCTTGCCTATTCACTATGCTAGCAAGACGATGACCGAGGCTCAACTAAAATACACTACAACGGAGAAGGAGTTCCTTGTTGTGGTGTATGCATTTGAGAAATTTCGACCTTATCTCGTCTTGACGAAATTCATAGTGTATACGGATCATTTGGCTATCAAGTATCTTATGGCTAAACAAGATGCAAAGCCGAGATTACTTCGTTGGATTCTCCTCCTTCACGAATTTGACCAAAAAATTGTTGACAAAAAAGGAGCCGAGAATCTAGCGGCCGATCATCTTTCTTGTTTGGAAGATCCTCACCAAAGTGTTTACGAGCCCAAGGAAATCACCGAAACATTTCCGCTCGAGACACTTGGTGTAGTGAATTCTAAGCTTGATTCTTCCACCCCATGGTTTGCGGACTTTGCAAATTACCATGCGGGTAACTTCATCATCAAGGGTATGACGACTCAAGAAAAACGAAAATTCTTTCGTGACGTCAAGTTCTACTTTTGGAACGACCCTTACTTGTTTCGAACTTGTGCGGATCAAATCATCCGACGTTGTGTATTTGGCACCAAAGCCTCTAATATCCTTAAAGCTTGTCACGAGGGGCCCACGGGTGGTCACCACGGTGCTAATCTCACGGCTAAGAAGGTGTTTGATGCCGGCTTCTTTTGGCCTACTATTTACCGAGATGCACAAGATCTTGTGAAGTCGTGTGACTCATGCCAACGGCAAGGAAAAGCCTCACAAAAAGATGAAATGCCACAAAATATCATCCAAGTATGTAAGATCTTTGACGTTTGGGGCATAGACTTTATGGGGCCGTTCCCATCATCTCGTGGTAATAAGTACATCCTTGTTGCGGTTGACTACCTATCTAAGTGGGTGGAAGCTAAGGCTTTGCCCACCAGTGATTCTCGTGTGGTAGTCAAGTTTTTGAAAATCTTGTTTTCTCGGTTTGGAACCCCTCGTGCGATCATAAGCGATCGTGGAACACATTTTTGTAACGACCAATTTGAAAGGGTCCTAAGGAAATATGGGGTTACACATCGGCTTTCTACGGCTTATCACCCACAAACGAGTGGGCAAGTCGAGGTTTCAAACCGAGCGTTGAAGAGGATCTTGGAGAGATCCATTGGGGAAAACCGACAATCTTGATCGGATAAGTTGGACGATGCTTTATGGGCCTTTAGGACCGCTCATAAGACGCCCATCGGGTGCACTCCTTATAAGCTTGTGTATGGGAAGAATTGCCACTTGCCTTTTGATGTGATCGTGATAATATATAGTGATAATTTGATATACGTTATAGGGTAAATTAGAAAATTACCTTTAGGAAAAAGTAATAGACTACTATTACCAATGACGAATTCAATTAAACACGTGAGTGAATCAAGTTCGTTGTACACGAAGATCTTATGAATTTGAGACGTTTTGCTTTGATTTGGACAATCGATTTGAAATGGTTTTCGGTTTTTAAACTACAATTTAAATCTACCAATTTTAAACTATTTAATATTATCCTAAAGTGCATGAATCGTAAACCCTGCTATTTTTAAATCTAAAACGATTACTTACTTAAAAATTAACACTATTTAAAAATTAATCTATTTAAAAATCTATAAAATTAATCTATTTATTAACTTTTAATCTATTTAAAAATTTAATTAAACTTTTTAAAACTAATTTACTTTATTACAAATTACTTTAAAACAAATCTATTAAAAACTATTTTTATTTAAATCTAATGTCATAAAAATCTAATTAATAGAAAATAAACTAATTAAGCAATTTAAATTTAATAAAAACATTTTTTAATTTTTAATTTATTACTATTATTATTATTTTTTTAAACTACTTATTATTTAGAATTACTTTAATTAAAATTTTAATTAACAGTTATATATAAAATAAAACGTGACTTAAATAAACAAACTCAAACAAATACTGCCCAGTTTGAAAAAAACACTATATTAATGAAATGAAGAGAAGTAAAATCAAAAGAGCCTTGAGCTCAATTGGTAAACACGCAAGTCCTACACCCCTGAGGTCAAGGCTTCGAGTCCAACAAGGGACCCATTTTTGGATTTATTTCTTTTTCACAGCTGAAATAAAAGGTAGTCTCAGGAAAGACTTTGGTGAGCTTATTTGCTTTAAGCTATGAGGACACAGCTTTTGAACTTATCAGATTAGTGAATCTGATAAGCTGAACAATTCAATTAAGCAAATTAAATTCAACAAAACAATTTAAGAATAAACAAGCTTAATCAACTCAGCAAGTTCATTAACTGAGAAAACAACTCAAGCAAAAACACACCAGTTATGAACATCAGCCGATCCTAAATCTAGAAGCTCTATAGCTCAAATATTTCAGAAACCTATTTATAGCAGCTTAAATCGTTTGAATTAGCAGACTGTGAAAACCAACTCTCAAAGCAGAAAAGATAAATTACTCTACATGTTTAGCTAACTCAAAACAAATGTCATTCAAACTCAGGCAGTTATATAAACTCAACATTTCAGTAAGAACTTAAATGGGAAAACTAATATGAGCAGACACCAATTCTAACATAAAAACACAGTAAAACAAATTTCATCAAGAGGCTAATCCCAACAGTTATTCAAAACCTGAAGCAGTCATATTCTAACTCAGTATCAAAAATCGAAGCATAAAAATTATTAATCAGTAATATACCTCCTCAAATCAGTTTTAGCTAAACATACAGAATATAACAGATTATCTATCACATCCATTTAAATCTCAAATTCAATCATTCAACTTAACCGCAGTTTTAAAAATCAGATAAACATTTCATCATATAACAAAAACGACACAGATTCAATCAAACTAAAAAACTTATAAATAACATGAAATTAAAAGGGTTATAACCTTTTGAAGTTAACCGTTGAGTAGAAGGTCAGCGCTGCGCTGCCTTTAGAACTGGAACGAGAACCATTCACCATCAATCACCAATCGTACCACCAAGTAGCGTCATCCGATGACAATTGAACCATAACATTTTCATTTAATTTTTCCAGTAGGGAAAAATTACTTAAATCCTTTTTCACTTTCAATATTAAAAATTAAGCTATTAATTAGCTAATTCTTAACATCTCATACGTTATCTTTGAGAAACAGTAATAAAATTAATTCATATATAACTTTAAACAAATATAAACGAGACACGATTATAATGAAATAAACTGATCTTTTATTAAATTTCAAAAAGATTACAAGATTTAACTAAAAGAAATATAAAATTAATCCTACAACTATTTCAACATAATAACTCTAAGTAAAAGAAAGGATGAAAAAATACAATATTTGGGTGGGTTTTTATAGCCATCCCAGGCTGCTGATGAGGGGTATATCCGCATCTCTTTGGGTATATTCCTTTTGATTCTTGGCCCTTGATCTTCTCTTTCTCTCTCTTTGATTAATCGGATGGTGTAGAAAACATCACTAGCACACAGATTGCCAACGTGGCATCCGTGTGTGCTAGTTGTGCTTCTTTTGAGGCTCTTGATTGGTGGGATAGGAAGAGTGAGGTGTCACAACCAATGATAAATCGCCACGTAGCCTCTTTTCTCCATTCTTTCTCTTCCTATAAGTTTGGGGTTTTTATTCCCACACAAGTGAATTACACGTGCCACATAAAAGCCCCATGTAATATTGATTTTTTTACCCATCTAGGGTTTATGTGAACAGTGGTAATTTACTGGTAATGGCTATGGAGAAGAAAGAGTACATAGGAAATAACGTTGATTTATTTATTTATGAGAGAAAGTGGGTGAGTGTAACGTTTATTAAACAAAACGTTAGAATGGAATCTGAGTGGGTGGGATAACGTGTGAACAAAATAGTGGGTGAGAGAAAAACCGTTTGGCGAGAAAGTGGAAAGGTTTATTATTTATTGTGAAAAGTTTTTGACTGAAAACGTGAAAACGTGTTTAAACCCTAAAAGCCCAATTCGTTTTCATTCATTTCTTTCAATTCGTGGCTGTTGGGCTTTGTGCCCAAAACTCATTCTACCATCCGTCCCTTATTCTTTATTTTTGGGCCTCATGTGGGCTTTTGGTTATCAAAAGTGAACTATACTTCTTTAAATGGGCTTTTAAGCCCATTTCCCAAATGTGGGTCACACTTGGCCCATTTTCTTGACAATTGATGAAATCCTCTAAAGTCAAGCTCGATTTTGGCTTCATTGATCTTTTTCTTCAAACTCGTGTCGATATTTGCCGGTTTTCGCGAACTTGGTACCTACACACATTCAAACAAGAAACAAGCATATACAAGGCATTTTTGATACATTAATAGCATTATTTAATTGTTATAAGATACAAATGATATGAGTAATTACACTCATATCAAATTCCCCCATGCTAAGCAATTGTCATGTCCTCACGCAATGATAAAATTAAACACTAGCTACACCATTATTCAACTTTTGACAACTTATTTAGCAAAGACATAATGTATTGCTTTCATTATTGAAAAATATCTTTAAGGATCATAAAAGCTCAAATAGATTCATCGTCCTCGACTTTTCACTTTTCCATGCCAAGTGCAAAAACAAGATCATTGTTATTATAAGTTAGCAAACTAACACGAATTCATGTGGGCTAATTATTCACTTAGACTCCCTTATTCCTAGGTGTATCTCTTATATTTTATTGTTGTCTTGAATTATCACAAGGATGCATTGTTGACTTATTTCGATAATTTATTAGGCCGAAAATAAAGTGAACGATTTAATCAATAGTTAGCTAAAGGACAAAATCTTTTAAAACTGCTTCTCGGGACTTCATAAAGTTCATATCTTTGCATAACTTGCTTCGCGATTTGAGACTTTTCTCGGACCGATATTTGGCAGCGACTTTATACTTCAAACCTTGAGAGACGCTCATGAAATAATGGTCTTCTCTTCATATAGGAATTTCTTCACTTTAAGTTTTGAGAGATTCATACTTGGACCACGACTTCTTCATTTTTCTCCAATCTTTATTTGGGATTTTGATATACAACGATCCGCCTCCTTTTTGGACTTGGCTTCATTTATCTTCATACCTTGTTATGGTCTTTTTGGATAGACTTCTCCATGACTTTTTGGGAGTATTTGCTTTTCGTCGTGTGTCTCGATCCTTCATGTTGATTTTTGATAAATGATTCTTCACATCACTTGAGATCTTTAGCAATAAAACATAGCCCTCATGTCTTGTTAGGACCTTTTTGGACTCGCCAATCTTCGCATCCCGCTTCAATAAGTTATGTCTTGGCTATGAACTCTAATCCATACCGAGCAACTTTTAAACGATCTTGGGCTAGAAGCTAAGTAACTTTTCAAATCGTTCAACCTTATTTATTGCAAATAAATTTATTAGCAAGCGATGGGAGAATAGGCTTATAATTAACTCACATAAATTCCCGAAAGAATACCAAACTTATAATTGGCTCTATCATCTCTTGTTCTCCATATTGTAAAATTTCAAAAATGTGAAATCAATGGATACTTAGCCTATTAAATCAAAGTTTTGGGTTTTCAAGTCATCTATAGGATCTTGCATCTTCTTATACTCTTGCAAGTTTTAGAATTTGCGTTTTAAAGTTCCCTTGATAGACGACTTTCTAGGATCAATTATAGGAGCTTGCGAAAAGTTCTTGTTCTTAACTCGTATGAATTAAGACTTTCGCGTTTTAAAGCTCCCTATATAATAGCCTAGCAAAACTTAATTCAAATACGTTAAGGAAAAGCTAAGGTTAAAAACCGAGTCGAGTCAAAAACTATTCTTATTTTCACCAACGGAAAGCCTACATTCGTGTCAAAAGCACTTAATTTTTATTAAAACTTAAAAAATAACACTAAAAATTTAAAATTTTATTGAAAAATGAGAAAAACAATACGTTTAGACACAACAAAAGAAATAGCAAGCGATTATATCGATTGACTCCTCCATGCTAAAACCAAACATTGTCCTCAATGTTTCTTAGCTCAAGAGTAACACCCCCTTGCTAAAACACGAAGAGTCTAACGCAAAACCCTAGCATGGAAAGAGCACGCAAATCTATAAGCCGTTTATTAATTATGCCTCAAGATAAAACGTTAGTCGATAAAAATCAAGGGTAAAGAAAGTGTGCCCCTTTTTGGCATTCAAAGAATGGAAGATCAAGTGGACCGGCAAAAACCGAACACGAGAGTCTTCAAATATTAGGGTAATACCTAAGATTCACAACACAACAAAACACGAGCACAAGCTTGAAAGATCAAGCCTTATTAAGGTTAGAAAATAGAAAGAAGATAGAATGTATGGGACTCCCCCACAAGGCACCTCGTTTTTGTTCACCGAGTCATGAGCTCGACTCGATCCCCGCATTCATTGGTCCTTAGGGAAAAAGGTGAAAACCGGCATATTGGAATAAAATCCATGATAAAGCACGATGTCGGGGTCAAAGATCTCATCCTCGTTGTCCGATGACAAACGAAAGGATAAAACTCCAACACGAATCTCTAAAAAGAGATGGTAGTCACAACTAATGGTATGGATGTAGCATGCTCCCCGAGATAAACTCGCACCAAGATGATAGAAAAGTCTTTCAATTATTGCATCGGTGAAAGGCCGAGATTTCCCTAAATCAAAGATTCCGGGGTCGAACACCTCGTCCTCGGTGGAGAAAGGAATAGACAACAAGGTGTCGTCCCCCCATGCTAATCCTAAATCATATAAAGCACATGGTAATGGTGGTACAATAGTCTCAACACTAGTGGTTTCAACTTGCATGACTTTGTTGACCTTTTCACTCTTATGAATGTGAATAAAAGGGTCATGGTACTCAAAACGAGTCGCATGAAAAATCCGCACATTAAGATCAAAGCGAGTGGGAAGGATAATAGGAGCAAAAGTAATTTCTCCCTCCGGGTCAACATTGTCATCATCATAAATCGGGTGATCAAACCAAGAGTCTTCATCACCTTCATTAGACTCTTCCTCAAATTCCGAAGGAATGTCTATATAAAGAAACTCATGAACCTCCTTCATAAGAATATCATCATCACAAAGGTTGTGAGATGTAGGAGGTATGATGCTCTCAAAATCCTCTTGAAACAACGGATTATTGTTCAATGAAACTTCAAAGAGAGGATTTGAGTAAGTCACAAAAGTGTCATCAATCTTGTCATCACAAGAAATATCTGACAAAGTATCGAGTGTATCACACTCGGATACAAGATCATCATTCTAATTTGAAGGCAATTCATCGGCGAATTCCTCGAGAATGGTAGGTAAAACACTAGATTCACGCTCGATCTCGAGATCGGAAACGTCTTCACTTCCCCGTGGAAGTGGATCAACAAGTTCATCGGCGAACTTATCGAATGAATAATCACTAACCTCACTCGGTGTGAAGCTAGGAATCAAAGGCTCTTCAATGGAATATTGTGCCTTAGGAACTTCAACATGATCCTTCGAAGAGAGTGAAAATGAGTCCCTTTTCAAAGATTGTTCAGTTAAAGCAATATCACTCTCGGGATCAAAATTCTTACTATCAAACTCACTAGCATCAAATGGTGCACTAAGGTATTCATCAATTTGTTTTTCAATCTTAGAACTTTCATCCTCGTGTGGAGTGAGTGGAGATGAGGTAACATTACAACATGATTCAACAAAATTAGGTCTATCAATTTTCACATTTTCCAATTTCTTAGGAACCAATCTTGGAATCTTTTCCAGTTTGAAAATCATATGTTTATCCCCATGAAACAATTTAGGGAAAATCATTTAAAAATGTATTAAACTTACAACTTTTATGGTTGTGTGTATTAAACTATTTTTTTTCTCATTGTGTGTGTTAAAGTTTTAAATTCATATTATTGTATGTATTTTATGACGATTTTACCCTTACTTTTTTCAAATTTTGAAGGGTAAATTGGTCAATTTACAAGGCAAAATCATCTCAAAATACACACAATAATCGAAACTAAAAAGTTTAATACACACAATGAGAAAAAAATAGTTTAGTACACATAACCATAAAAAGTGGTAAGTTTACTACATTATTAAGTGATTTTCCCAACAATTTAAGCTCCCCTTCTCTCATATCAACTAAAACATTGGCCGTACACAAAAATGGTCGTCCTAAAATTATAGGTGCACGAGGATTCGGCTCATAATCAATGATAGCAAAATCGGCTAGGTAAACGAACTCCCCCACTTTAACAATGACATTTTCCGCTATACCAACCGGTCGAGTGGTGGTACCATTAGCAAGCTCAATGATCATTCGGGTGGGCATAAGTCGCAGATAGTCAAGATTTTTCCAAATGGCTAGGGGCATAACGTTAATACTAGCTCCTAGATCGGCTAAAGCTTTGTATTCCCCAAGCTCATCGAAAACACAAGGTATCAAGAATTGACCCGGATCATTATATTTCTTAGGAAATAAATCAAGAAAATCCGAAGTACTAATCACATTTAAAGTAGCCTTGGTGACATTCCAAAAGGTTTCTTTAGGTGGCACATAAAGCTCAAGCTTTCTTTCTAAATTATCATAAGCGGTGATAGCCTTAAGCTCTCCCTTCGGGTTTGGAATGGTATTACTAGGTAAGCAACCCGAAGAAGATGACGGTTTAGACATGAATCCCTCAAACATCAAAAGCAACTTATTTTGACTTTGTTCCAAATTTTGGTGCATACGATTTTGACTTTGTTCTAACCTTTGTTGATTAAGCTCAATCTTGTTATTTTGCCCTTTAATCGTATTTTGAAAATCAAGTTTCAATGTATTAATTTGCCCTTGGATGTTATTTTGTAAAGCTTTCATATTTCCCTCATTTGACTTAATGTAACTTGACAAATCATTTTGATTATTCCCTTGAAAACCTTGATTGTTTTGATTAGCATTAAACCCATTTCCTTGATTAAAATTCCCTTGGTTACCACGGTTAAAATTATTCCCATTGTTTCCATTGTTGTACCTATTTTGAACCGGTGGAAAACCCGGTGAAGCAACATGATTTTGACGAGGAACTTGACCGTTGGAGCCATAAGTTCCCGTCACGGCAAAAGCACTAGCTTGATCAAACCCCGTGGTTAAACAAGCATGATTAGAATGTGCTCTACCACATGATACACAAACATTCTCAACCATATTAATCGATCCATGAGGATTCTTCCTAAGCTCATTCAAAATCGTGTCAATCTTAGAATCCAATCTAGCAATCTCGGTGTTCACCTTAGAAACACTCGGTGTGTTTCGTGAATATTGTGCTCTAGACTTATTCTCAATTATACACCACGCGTCTCTCGGAGTTTTACTTAAAAGATTACCACCCGCGGCGGCATTTAAAGACTCTTGTTCAATCATATTTAGCCCATTATAAAAAGTATTAATTTGATGCCATTCCGAGAAACCGTGGTGTGGACATTGTCTCAACAAATCTTTAAATCTTTCCCATGCAACCCCAAACGATTCATGCACTTTTTGTTCAAATCTAGTGATCTCGTTTTTAAAGTGTGTTGTCTTAGAAGGTGGAAAGAAATAATTCATGAACTTAGAAACTAAATCATCCCATGTTAAGATCGAACCCGGTGGTTATTTCTCATACCAAATCTTAGCATTACCCTCGAGCGAGTACGGAAAAAGCATGAGCTTAATCGCGTCATTCGACACATCTCTAAACTTGAGAGTCGAGGTAATTCAAAGAAAATTCCGAATGTGAGAGTGCGGGTTATCGGTCTCATTGCCACGAAATTGGTCGACACGAATGAGCGATAGAAGACCCGTCTTAATCTCAAAATGATCCGCCAAAATAGCCGGCACAACGATTGCTTCCCCATACCCTTCGGTGGGTGCACGGAGCAATTCCTCCATTGTTCGGTTATCGGCCATCTCTACAACAATAGGTGGAAGCTCGGGTTCCACTATTCGTTGTTGACGATTTCTATTTCTACGAGGAATATTTTCAAGCCTATGAAAATCAATCACAAGACGAGAAGAACGTAATTGCATACACTACAAAGACGAGAATTTAGTGGATTGAAGAAAAGAAATTAGACAAGAAGAAGATTATTTTTGGTATTTTATTTGGTATTGCTCAATCAATAATGATCGATAAAAAAACAAGGAATAAGGATAACTACTATGGAAGTAAATTACCCTCGGTCGACTTTGAAACGATAGGTGAAAACCTTAACGTCTCGAGGTTCAATAAGTAAACAACAAAAATAAGATTTATTACTACTTGGAGTCGGCAAACAAATAATAGGTTGTCCCTCTCAATATACTCACAAGCAAGCGGGGAAACGAGGTGGCACAAAGCACTTAAAAACCTTTTTCCTTAGACGGCCTTTTATAGCACGTCGCCTTATACCCACCTTATAGTTTTTATAAATCGAGTTCAAACTTCTTATTAGTATTTATCTATTTTGCCTTTATTTTATTTTTGGATTCGACTACAATAGCTAGGTGATTAAATCCCAACTAAGGCTTATTTGAAAGATATGTAAACTGATTGTTCTACGTAATATAATATATTATTCACAAAAAACGAGAAAATCGATACATACTATATAACAGAAAAATAACAAAACTTTCCGAGGACGGAAAGGGTCTTCAAATCAACGATCAACAAATCTCCACAAAAGCGAATCGTACACAAGATCCCCGGCAGCGGCGCCAAAATTTTTGATGTGATCGTGATAATATATAGTGATAATTTGATATACGTTATAGGATAAATTAGAAAATTACCTTTAGGAAAAAGTAATAGACTAATATTACCAATGACGAATTCAATTAAACACGTGAGTGAATCAAGTTCGTTGTACACGAAGATCTTATGAATTTGAGACGTTTTGCTTTGATTTGGACAATCGATTTGAATTGGTTTTCGGTTTTTAAACTACAATTTAAATCTACCAATTTTAAAATATTTAATATTATCCTAAAGTGCATGAATCGTAAACCCCGCTATTTTTAAATCTAAAACGATTACTTACTTAAAAATTAGCACTATTTAAAAATTAATCTATTTAAAAATCTATAAAATTAATCTATTTAATAACTTTTAATCTATTTAAAAATTTAATTAAACTTTTTAAAACTAATTTACTTTATTACAAATTACTTTAAAACAAATCTATTAAAAACTATTTTTATTTAAATCTAATGTCATAAAAATCTAATTAATAGAAAATAAACTAATTAAGCAATTTAAATTTAATAAAAACATTTTTTTATTTTTAATTTATTATTATTTTTTTTAATTTTTAAACTACTTATTATTTAGAATTACTTTAATTAAAATTTTAATTAAAAGTTATATATAAAATAAAAAGTGACTTAAATAAACAAACTCAAACAAATATTGCCCAGTTTGAAAAAAACACTATATTAATGAAATGAAGAGAAGTAAAATCAAAAGAGCCTTGAGCTCAATTGGTAAACATGCAAGTCCTACACCCTTGAGGTCAAGGGTTCGAGTCCAACAAGGGACCCATTTTTGGATTTATTTCTTTTTCACAACTGAAATAAAAGGTAGTCTCAGGAAAGAATTTGGTGAGCTTATTTGCTTTAAGCTGTGAGGACACAGCTTTTGAACTTATCAGATTAGTGAATCTGATAAGCTGAACAATTCAATTAAGCAAATTAAATTCAACAAAACAATTTAAGAATAAACAAGCTTAATCAACTCAGCAAGTTCATTAACTGATAAAACAACTCAAGCAAAAACACACCAGTTATGAACATCAGCCGATCCTAAATCTAGAAGCTCTATAGCTCAAATATTTCAGAAACCTATTTATAGCAGCTTAAATCGTTTGAATTAGCAGACTGTGAAAACCAACTCTCAAAGCAGAAAAGATAAATTACTCTACATGTTTAGCTAACTCAAAACAAATGTCATTCAAACTCAGGCAGTTATATAAACTCAACATTTCAGTAAGAACTTAAATGAGCAAACTAATATGAGCAGACACCAATTCTAACATAAAAACACAGTAAAACAAATTTCATCAAGAGGCTAATCCCAACAGTTATTCAAAACCTGAAGCAGTCATATTCTAACTCAGTATCAAAAATCGAAGCATAAAAAATATTAATCAGTAATATACCTCCTCAAATCAGTTTTAGCTAAACATAAAGAATATAACAGATTATCTATCACATCCATTTAAATCAAAAATTCAATCATTCAACTTAACCGCTGTTTTAAAAATCAGATAAACATTTCATCATATAACAAAAACTACACAGATTCAATCAAACTAAAAAACTTATAAATAACATGAAATTAAAAGGGTTATAACCTTTTGAAGTTAACCGTTGAGCAGAAGGTCAGCGTTGCGCTGCCTTTAGAACTGGAACGAGAACCATTCACCATCAATCACCAATCGTACCACCGAGTAGCGTCATCCGATGACAATCGAACCATAACATTTTCATTTAATTTTTCCAGTAGGGAAAAATTACTTAAATCCTTTTTCACTTTCAATATTAAAAATTAAGCTATTAATTAGCTAATTCTTAACATCTCATACGTTATCTTTGAGAAACAGTAATAAAATTAATTCATATATAACTTTAAACAAATATAAACGAGACACGATTATAATGAAATAAACTGATCTTTTATTAAATTTCAAAAAGATTACAAGATTTAACTAAAAGAAATACAAAATTAATCCTACAACTATTTCAACAGAATAACTCTAAGTAAAAGAAAGGATGAAAAAATACAATATTTGGGTGGGTTTTTATAGCCATCCCAGGCTGCTGATGAGGGGTATATCCGCATCTCTTTGGGTAGATTCCTTTTGATTCTTGGCCCTTGATCTTATCTTTCTCTCTCTTTGATTAATCGGATGGTGTAGAAAACATCACTAGCACACGGATTGCCAACGTGGCATCCGTGTGTGCTAGTTGTGCTTCTTTTGAGGCTCTAGATTGGTGGGATAGGAAGAGTGAGGTGTCACAACCAATGATAAATCGCCACGTAGCCTCTTTTCTCCATTCTTTCTTTTCCTATAAGTTTGGGGTTTTTATTCCCACACAAGTGAATTACACGTGCCACATAAAAGCCCCATGTAATATTGATTTTTTTACCCATCTAGGGTTTATGTGAACAGTGGTAATTTACTGGTAATGTCTATGGAGAAGAAAGAGTACATAGGAAATAACGTTGATTTATTTATTTATGAGAGAAAGTGGGTGAGAGTAACGTTTATTAAACAAAATGTTAGAATCGAATCTGAGTGGGTGGGATAACGTGTGAACAAAATAGTGGGTGAGTAATATTTATTGAGAGAAAAAAACGTTTGGTGAGAAAGTGGAATGGTTTATTATTTATTGTGAAAAGTTTTTGACTGAAAACGTGAAAACGTGTTTAAACCCTAAAAGCCCAATTCGTTTTCATTCGTTTCTTTCAATTCATGGCTGTTGGGCTTTGGGCCCAAAACTCATTCTACCATCCGTCCCTTATTATTTATTTTTGGGCCTCATGTGGGCTTTTGGTTATCAAAAGTGATATATTCTTCTTTAAATGGGCTTTTAAGCCCATTTCCCAAATGTGGGTCACACTTGGCCCGTTTTCTTGACAATTGATGAAATCCTCTAAAGTCGAGCTCGATTTTGGCTTCATTGATCTTTTTCTTCAAACTCGTGTCGATATTTGCCGGTTTTCGCGAACTTGGTACCTACACACATTCAAACAAGAAACAAGCATATACAAGGCATTTTTGATACATTAATAGCATTATTTCATTGTTATAAGATACAAATGATATGAGTAATTACACTTATATCACCTATTGAATTGGAACACAAGGCTTATTGGGCCCTAAAGCATTGTAATGATGACATGGAGACCGCGGGAAAACACCGAAAAATGCAATTAAATGAATTGGATGAATTAAGGGATATTGCTTATGAAAATTCATTGATTTATAAGGAAAAAACAAAAAAGTTGCATGATTCTAAAATTAAAAACCGGGTTTTTAACATTGGGGATCAAGTTTTGCTTTTTAACTCTCGATTGAAAATCTTTTCCGGTAAGTTGAAATCCCGTTGGTCCGGTCCATTCACCGTGACCCAAGTTTTTCCTTATGGGACCATCGAGCTAGCTCAAAATGATGGCCCCAATTTCAAGGTGAATGGACATAGGTTGAAGCACTACTTTGGCGGGGAAGTTCCATCCTTGAACTACCTCGACCAAGTCACTTTCCCCAATGATAATTAGCATTGAGGGGATCGAGTCGAGCTCATGACTCGGTAATCAAAAACGAGGTGCCTCGTGGGGGAGTCCCATGCTTATCCTATGTATATATTATCGCTTTCTAATGTAGTAACGTGTGGGGATTTGTGCTCTTCCAACCTTTGTTCCGTGGTTGTTCGTGAATTATGGACTTTAGATGATCATGATCTTCACGATTGGAGCCTCTCGTGTTTGTTTTATGGGAACACTCGATCGTTTGCTTTGAAGACTTTCTCAATATCCATGATATATCCTTTTGATGTTCTAACCTTAGGTTTATAGCACACTTCATAAACGACTTTAAATTTAACGGTTACACCTTTTCCATGCTAGATTAGGCATTCGACTACGTCTCTATTATGGGGGTGTTTGCACCCCTAGACTCGAAACATTGAGGACAATGTTTAACTTTAGTATGGGGGGTGAATAGATACTTGCCCTGCTAAACGTTCATGCTTTCCAAAGTTTATCTTTTTGTTTATCGTTTTATTGCAAAATAAGGCTAAAAATGGCCAAATTTTAAAAATTTTCTCATGTTTTATAAGTGTTTTATGACACGAATGTAGGTTTTCCGATGGCGAGAATAAGAGTAATTTTTGACTCGACCGTGCGTGTTGAGCACTTACCTTTGGTTCCTTAACTTCACATTAGGCTAAGTCTCTTAAATGAGGACGAGAAATGATAGGGTTAATTATAAGTTACTATGCTAAACGTAGAGTACTCGTATTCGTTCAAAAACTCATGTGTTCTCGTTGTTTGCTTATTCTCCCTTCGCATGTAAATATTTTTTTCTTAATAAATATTGACTTAGCGGTTTAGTTGGGATTGTTGGGTTTCTAGTCTTTTCTAGTAGCTTCCGTGTAATTAAATTGGGAAGACATTAAGGTGTCGCCAGCGTCACGGTTTTGAAGTATTGGCACCCGAATAATCAAAAGCTTCACCTAATAATAAGATTTCAAGTTCTCACCTAAATCAAGCAAACAATTTGAAGCCCCACAAGGCCGAAAAATCTATGCAAAATTGAAAGTGAATCAAGCCTTAATCTTCGAAGCTTTAAAGATCCAAAATTCGCCTTAGCGTGAGGATATACGTCTTTGGCTAATAAAACTACCGATGAGGTGGATAATAAAAGGCAAGGCAAGACCGAAGTCATAATAAAAGCTTCATGGCGAAGTTGAATAAAAGATGGAGGTAAACCAAAGATAATAAGGCCCTTCCGTTAGGGGGCGTATAAAAGTCTTGGTAATAAGTCTCATGTTCAAAACCGTTATAAAACCGTGTTTATCGATTCTTCTTGTTGACTTAATTTTTTGACATCGTTGTCTATTGGGAGGGGTTATTGATTTGATGGTATTGGTTACACCGTTAGGACTCTATTTTTAGACCTAAATCTCTAGTATCGCATAAGTCAAACAATGTATCCTCGTGAAACATTCAAGACATAATAAAATATAAGAGATACAACTTCGGAAAATGGGAGGATAAGTACGTGATTAGGGCATATGAGTAGTGTTAGCATTACTAACTTATAATGACAATGATCTCGTTACACGCTTGGCATGGAATTGGGGTGAAAATCGAGGACAATGAAATTATTTCTAACGAAGCATTCACGTGTTCTTATTCTATGAACCTAAACGTCCCATTTTGCGATGAAAATCATACATTATGTCTAAAACGCAACTAGTAGTAGAATAGCTAGTTTATCGTTCAATAAAAGTGAATAAAAATGAATTTTGAAAAGGCTACGATACTTTATTCTAGCATTGCGTGAGGGCACGACAAGGTTTAGTATGGGGGAGTGATGAGACTGCTTTTATACATAGTCTCATCGTCCAAATAGGGCTTAAAGTGCATTAAATATCATCAAAATACCTATATATATGCTTGTGTTTGTTGCTTGTGTATTTTAGGTACGGATATTGAGAAAATGACAAAAGATCACAAGAATCATGCAAAAACGAACACGGGAAACGAAGCCGCACAATGAACCAAGCCCTAATGAAGACTTTCCCAAGAAAAACCCTTGAAGATTTGAAGACTTATGAAGAAGGGTCCTCTAATATGGAAGAATTCATACTTTATACCCTTGTATCTTCATAATTACAAGTTTGGTCCCAAAAGTTTGTCAAAATTACAAAAAGGGCCCTCTACTTTGAAGAATTGGCATTTTTACCCCTCAACAAAGCTAAAATGTCAATATTTATCCTCCTCAAAATCAAACACATCAAGAAGGACTCCAAGTTACAAGAATTACAAGTTTGGTCCTTTGAAAATCCCAAAATTACCAAAAGGTCCTTTGACTTTGAAGATTTGGCAAAAATAGTCCCTCATCAAACATGAATTGGCAATTTCAGTCCTCCAAAATGTCAATCATACAAGTTAGACCATTATCCTTGACAAAAATACCAAATCAGTCCTTCAAGAATCACAAATTGGCAAGAATTACCCCTGAATTCACTTTATAAAACTTTTTGGGGCAAAAGTGTGAAAAATGAAAAGTTGTTAAGAAGGAAATGGGCGTTGACAGTTTTTAAACTCAAATGACAATAAAAGGGAAGAAAGAGGGTTAAAGCTGGCCAGACAAGATACTTACCTAGACCAACCAATGGGTGACACCTGTCCCACTCACACTCTCCACCAATCACATTACACCATGTCACACCCCACTTAACCCGGTTTAAGATTAATTTAATCTTGGCGCCTAAAACAACTTTTTAAACATAATCTAAACGAAAAATAGATTAAACACATGTTCTTGATGTTCATAATCCAATATGGGGATTTCTTACTTGTTATGAATTAAAGGATAATCTGCTCCAGAATGATGATTAACCATCCCTTAATCACATCCCAACACCCAAAACACATGCTACTTCACCAAGGAGGCCCACACAAGATTCCCCTACTACAAGCTTGAGATAACTGCCAAAATGGTGGTAGAAATCCAACGTTGGAGATTTCAGCTTACATCCTAAGCTTGATACAAGCCCTTGGATACTCTTCAAAAGATGCCAAAGCTCCAAGGGAATTTCTGGAAGTTCAAATCTAGGGTTTACGTTTTTCTTTGCATTCCTAGAACCATTGTATGCCTATATAAAGGCACTTAGGCTTTACATTTCAACTGCCTTTGGTTTTTCCTTGTTCAACAACTTGTAAATCCCCTTTTCTGATTAATTAAATTGTGTTAAGTTTGTTGAATAAAGACCAAGTGCCACTTAATTTTAAGCTTGTTTATATTATTTGTTAACTGAAATTGAATCTCAAAAGCTGTTTTTAAGGAGGGTGCAAAAGTTTGCATTTTTTCTTCAAGCTTGATATTTTGCTAAGTTCTTGTTCAAACCTTGGAGTTCTTGGGCTATAGGGCTGATCATAGCATCCTGATATTGTGTTATCAAGGTGTGGTGAGGCTTATAACTTGGGGATAATCAAGTGTGGGGTAACAAGGTTGCATCAATCAAGGCTTTTTACTTTTCTGATTTTGATATTGTGCTTCTAACCTTGTTGAATCTTAGCAGGGTTGCTGTTGGAAGCTTGTGCTTGTTCTTGTAGCACATAAGCTCTAACATTCGTGGGTGTGGAAAATCTGATAAATATTGGATTTTTTGTGGATTTGTGCTCTACTTGTGTTCTTATTGATTTCTTGGCTTGAATCTGCTTAATCTTGCATGTTAATGCTGTTTATATGCTAGATTAATCATTGGGTAAACTGAATCACACTTTTTCTTGTTTAAAGTTTGATTTGAAAAGATTAAAGGGTGTTTGGGATTACTTGCTTTGAATCATAATCTTGTTATTGTGTTGTGGAAAGTTTGTGTTTGTGCTCTATATCTGATATATGCTTGGTTGAGAGTGTTTTGCTGCAAGTTTTGGAGTTTGAAACCTTGAATCACATCATCTGCTATAACTTATTGAGTTTGACTGTTTTTGACCTAAGATTTTGGGAAAACCTAGAGTTTATGCATGCTTAGGGTTAAAAGCTGTTAAAACATCATTATTATAACATACTTGATAGATCTTGAGGTTTGAATCTAGCTTGTTGGTCAAATACATCATCAAAGTGAAAACTGCATGTGTTAGTGTTCATCAGTAACATTCATTAGCTTGAATCTTGCTTAAATCTTTGAATCATTGCATGAAACCTGTTTAGACTTGTTCATTTGAGTTTATAATAACTTGTGTATGCATTTGGTTAAGTTTGGCTGGCTGATTATTGCTCTAAGTGCTTATTGAACCTAAACTGCTTATTGTTCTAAGTCTGTGACAGATCTGGTGCTTGTTTGAATTAACTATACAAGTTGGTTGTTACTTGTTGTGATTTCTTTGTTTGTATTGACTCCTTATGATCCCATGATCATTTGGGTGCCTTGTTGAAACTTGAATCTCCAAAAAGTTCACTAAAGACAAAAAAGTCTACAAGTCAAGCAGTGGAAAAAGTTTCCACTGCTCAACATCCAAAACTAGCCCCTGCTAGTGTTAATTTGTACTCAGCTTATCAATAAGCTATTTTTGCTTATCATAACCTGCAACAACTTACTTTTTTGTGATAGATCTTCATTATTTGACCCATTCGATTAGACTGGAGCTTATTGGACTTTGACTTTGACTTTTTGCTAGAAAACCAACTTATTTGACTTTTTCATAAGTGCTTATTTGTTTTTTCCAGCTTATTGAGTCAGCTAATTTGAAAACTTTTTGTTGAAATAGCTTAATTAAGTCATTTAAAAGCTTTAGAAACTTGAATCAGCTTTTGGGGTGGCCTAGAACTCAAAAACGACTATTTTGTCGTTTTCTATAGATTGCTTATTGCATTTTCAGGCTTATTCCTTGGGCTTATTTCAAAATTATTTTTACAGAAGTCTTATTTAGGACAAAAGAAGCTTGTGTGTCTAATTTGAGCTTATGGCATTAGCTTATAGCTTAATGGGCCAAAAAGCCCATTAAGAATAAGCTGTTTGGTATAAGCTTGCTTATTTCACATTTTCAGCTTTTTGGCCTTTGGAAAAAGTTGTTTAAAGTCAAATTTCGAGTCAAGTAGTGCTTTTTGGGCTTATTTGGGGCACTTTTTCATTTTGGACTGAATTTAGCCCAATAAGGGATCTGTTTTGGGTTTAGCCCATTTTCTAGGCCCATTAAGGGTATTTAGGTAATTTCAAGTTCATTTCTGAGTTATTTAGGTTAAATTAAGCTAGTTTGCAACTTTTTAGATTTTTTTAGGATTTTTGGATATGTATTAATATTTTAATATTATTTTTTTATTAAAAATTAAAAGTCTGATTTTCTAAGTTTTTACATTTTTCCTAGGTTCTAGACACTTAATTAGGAATCTTTCAACTTTCCAAATATTTTAGGGTCTTTTAATTATTTTCTAGAATTATTTTAACTTTTAATAGATTTTAATAGTTTTTAATTGTTTAAAAATAGTTTTTAGTGGTTTTAAAATTTTGAAAAATACTTTTTAGCTAAATTAGGTTATTTTAAAGGTTTACAAACTTTAAGATCTTGATTGGGACTTTTTATTAGTAATATTAATTTTTAGGGCTTTAATTAGCATTAAAAAATTAATATTTAATTAATTAAAAGGTTTTAGAAAGTTTGGATTTTTTGTAAACTCTTAGAATATTTTAGTGGATTTTTAGTGATTTTTGGTAATTTTTAGAGTAAACTTTTAATTTTGGTGCTTTTTACGATTTTACGTGTACGACTCTTTTAGTGTAATCCGTCATCGTAACCGTAATTCTCTTCTTATCCCCTTTCTATTTTCTTCTCATAACAATATAATCACAAAGTTAATCCAAATCATTACACTCATAACACACTAGCCTCCTTGAGAACGAACTCATTTTAGGGTCATTTGTACACGGTTTTCCTAAATCGTCGTGCTTACCCTATTTTACCTTCCTTTTCCTAAAGGGGTAAAAACTTCAACTACCAGTCTCCAACAAAACCAACAAAAAATGGAGCAAGGTCAACATGAGATTAAGCAAGAATTGTTAAAAGCGGATGCTAGGCAATCTAAGTTTGAAGATCGAATGGGAAAAATGTTTGAAGCTATCATGTGTAAACCTTCTTCTTCGGGTGGTCTTCCTAGTGATACCATCTTAAACCCGAAAGGAGACATGAAGGTTATTACTACTTGTAGTGGTAAAACTTTCAAAGAACCCATTTCTCGTCCAAGTACTTCTACGGAGAAGGAAAAAGAGAAAGAACCCGAGGTTGTGGTAGAAAAGGAGCAAATTCCAAGCCCACGAAGTACCGCTCAAACCACACCTACGGTTAAACCAATACCAATTGTGGAACCCGAGATTCCAAGGCCGTTGCCTATGCCCCAACCCACACCACCCTTACCTTACCCTTCAAGACGAAACAAGGAAAAGGCACAAGAACGAAATAATTATCAATTTGAACTTTTTATGAAAATGTTTCGTGACTTGCATTTTAATATAAGTTTTGCCGACGCCTTGGTCATGATGCCTCGATTTGCCACAAACTTCAAAAGTATGTTGAATAACAAAGAGAAATTGCAAAAGTCGTCTAGTTGTTCTTCGGTTTTTCTTAGCCGCATACCTCAAAAAGTCGGTGATCCCGGTAAATTTTTAATCCCATGTGCAATACAAGATATGGAGGAATGCTACGCCTTGGCCGATCTTGGTGCTAGTATAAATTTGATGCCTCTTGAGATTTTTAAGTCACTCAATCTTCCTAATCTCACTCCTTCAAGAATGTCAATCGAGATGGCCGATCATTCTACGATTCTAGCTTGTGGAGTAGCCGAGGACGTCTTCGTGAAAGTTGGAAAGTTCTACTACCCGTAGACTTTATCGTTGTTGACATTCCCATCGATCCTAAAGTTCCTCTAATTTTAGGTCGATCATTTTTGGATACCTCGAGAGCACTTATCGATGTGCATGCTATGAAAATCACTCTTCGTTTCAATGAGGAAGAACTCGTCATAAATGAAACTCAAAACTCTACACTTTCTCATGTGTATTCTATCACTTCTTTGAACAATGTTAATCCCATCAAAAACATTTGTAAAAGAATTTAAAAAAGAGTTTTAGGAGTTGATGATAAAAACGATTTTCTGTCCCCTCCGCCGGTGGAGGTTAAGAGTGTTAAGCCTATGTTTCCAATCACGAATGATTCTTCGGATGATGAATATGTTGACCCCGATGGGGAAGTTTTCTTTGTTGACAAACGTTTTGAGAACTTACCACCATCAAAACCAAAACGGTTTTCAAATGTGAGAATTTTCAGTGTGACTAACATTGCTTTAGAAACACCAAATATTTTTGACATAATCAAGTCGGGTTTTCATAAGGAGAGTTTAAAAGATGAAAAAGGGAAAGATTTTAAATTGGATTTAAAAGATTTTTCTACAATGCTAACTCTGTCATCACCTCGTGTTTTGAGTGCTACAAGCTCGTCTCCTCCTTTTGACGATGCTTTGTGTGGACCTAGTGTGGGGGAAGCCCCTTATGTTCCCTCCCCTTTCTCCACCGAGGATGAGATATTTGATCTCGGAATTGCTTATAAAGGGAAATCTCGGTCTTCCACCGATGCAATAAATGGAAAATCTTTCTATTTGATTGGTGTGAGTCTACCTCGAGTAGCTCATGGTTTTTGTGACTTACCCATTGTCCCACCTTTCTATTTCTTTTCATCTATTTTCTTTAAACGCTTTGGGTTTGTGTTGACACATGATGAAGTGGCGTTGATTTGTTTTTCCAATAAAAAGAGAACACCATCTTCGATCCCGGAATTTTGCATCATCAAAGGACTTAGTCCTTAATACCGGTTGTTTTTGGGCCTTGTTTATCATGTAAGCCCCACCAAAAATTGACCATATCATGATTATCCCTAAATGATCACATTTATGAGGGATTCGAGTCGAGCTTTTGACTCGGTTATAAAAAACAAGGTGCCTCGTGGGGGAAACCCATGCTTATCCATGTACATATTATTGCTTTATAATTAGTTTAATGTGAGGGGATTTGTGCCCTTCCAACCTTTGTTCCGTGGTTGTTTGTGAATTGTGGTTTTTAGATCATGATCTTCACGATTGGAGTCGCTCGTGTTCGTTTATTTTGCTTTGAAGACTTTCTCAATATCCAAATGATATATCCTTTGATTTTCTAACCTTAGGTTTATAGCACACTTCATAAACGGCTTTAAATTTAACGGTTACACCCTTTCCATGCTAGATTAGGCATTCGACTACGTCTCTAGTATGGGGGTGTTTGCATCCCTAGACTCAAAACATTAAGGACAATGTTTAACTTTAGTATAGGGGGGTGAATAGATACTTGCCTTGCCAAACCTTGACGCTTTCCAAAGTTTATCTTTCGTTTTGTTGCAAAATAAGGCTAAAAATGGCCCAATTTTAAAATTTTTTCTCATAAGTGTTTGAAGACACGAATGTAGGTTTTCCGATGGCGAGAATAAGAGTAATTTTTGACTCGACCGTGCGTGTTGAGCACTTAGCTTCGATTCCTTAACTTCACATTAGGCTAAGTCTCTTAAATGAGGACGAGAAATGATAGGGTTAATTATAAGTTACTATGCTAAATGTAGAGTACTCGTATTCTTTCAAAAACTCATGTGTTCTCTTTGTTTTCTTATTCTCCTTTCGCATGTAAATATTTTTTGCTTAATAAATATTGACTTAGCGGTTTAGTCTTGATCGTTGGGTTTCTAGTCTTTTCTAGTAGCTTCCGTGTAATTAAATTGGGAAGACATTAAGGTATCACCAGCGTCACGGTTTTGAAGTATTGGCACCCGAATAATCAAAAGCTTCACCCAATAATAAGATTTCAAGTGCTCACCTAAATCAAGCAAACAATTTGAAGCCCCACAAGGCCAAAAAATCTATGCAAAATTGAAAGTGAATCAAGCCTTAATCTTTGAAGCTTTAAAGATCTAAAATTCGCCTTAGCATGAGGATATACGTCTTTGGCTAATAAAACTACCGATGAGGTGGATAATAAAAGGCAAGGCAAGACCGAAGTCATAATAAAAGCTTCATGGCGAAGTTGAATAAAAGATGGAGGTAAACCAAAGATAATAAGGCCCTTCCGTTAGGGGGCGTATAAAAGTCTTGGTAATAAGTCTCATGTTCAAAACCGTTATAAAATCGTGTTTATCGATCTTTCTTGTTGACTTAATTTTTTGACATCGTTGTCTAATAGGAGGGATTATTGATTTGATGGTCTTGGTTACACCGTTAGGACTCTATTTTTAGACCTAAATCTCTATTATCGCATAAGTCAAACAATGTATCCTCGTGAAACATTCAAGACATAATAAAATATAAGAGATACAACTTAGGAAATTGGGAGGATAAGTACGTGATTAGGGCATATGAGTAGTGTTAGCATTACTAACTTATAAGGACAATGATCTCGTTGCACGCTTGGCATGGAATTGGGGTGAAAATCGAGGACGACGAAATTATTTCTAACGAAGCATTCACGTGTTCTTATTCTATGAACCTAAACATCCCATTTTGCGATGAAAATCATACATTATGTCTAAAACGCAAGTAGTAGTAATAGAAGTAGTGTAGCTAGTTTATCATTCAATAAAGTGAATAAAAATGAATTTTGGAGGTGCTACGATACTTTATTCTAGCATTGCGTGAGGGCACGACATGGTTTAGTATGGGGGAGTGATGAGACTGCTTTTATACATAGTGTCATCGTCCAAAATGGGCTTAAAATGCATTAAATATCATTAAAAATTCCAAATATATGCTTGTGTTTGTTGCTTGTGTATTTTAGGTACGGATATTGAGGAAATGACAAAAGAGCACAAAGAATCAAGCAAAAACGAACAAAGGAAACGAAGCCGCACAATGAACCAAGCCCTAATGAAGATTTTCCCAAGAAAATCCTTGAAGATTTGAAGATTTATGAAGAAGGGTCCTCTAATATAGAAGAATTGACACTTTATACCCTTGTATCTTCATAATTACAAGATTGGTCCTTAAAGTTTGTCAAATTTACAAAAAGGACCCTCAACTTTGAAGAATTGGCAAAAATGGTCCCTCAACAATTATGACTTGTCAATTTCAGTCCTCCAAGAAGTCAACAAAACAAGTCAAGACAATTAACTATGAAGAAAATGCCAAAACAACCCTTCAAGAATCAAGAATTGGCAAGAAATACCCTTGAAAATACATTGCAAAACATTTTGGGGCAAAAGTGTGAAAAAGCAAACTTCAAATACAAAGGAAATGGAGTTTGGACGAATTTATTTGCAAATGAAAGGATTAAAGAAGATGAGGGACTGAATTGGGCAGACAACCTAAGTAACCTAGACCAACCACCATGTGACACGTGCCCCACTCACTCCCCTCCTCCAATCAGAACCCACCTCCTTGCCACCTCACATCCCGCTCACCCTAACCCGTTTAAACTTAATATTAATTAAGTTAAACACGCGCCAAACATTTTTTAAACCAAAATCAAGATCAAAACCTGTGTTCTTGATGTTCTTAGCAAAATTAGGCATTCCTTAATCACCAACAATTAAACCCTAATCTCTTCCAGATTAGTGATTAAGGTATCCCTAGTCATAACCCAATCACAAAAACCCTTGCCACCTCATCATCTTGGTCACATGTTAAACCCTCCTCACACGGCTTTGGGGAAAATGCCAAATTGTGCCAGGGAATCTACCACCCACATTCAGCTTCAATCTTAAGCTTCAATATAAGCCTTTGATCACTTTTATATGCTTGACACCTCACACAAACTGCCAATTCAGTCACATGATCAAGCAAAATGCCAAAATCCTCAAGGTCATTTTTGGACTTCTGCAACTAGGGTTTCTAGTTTACTTTCTGCATTTTAGACTTGTAAGGCTCTATATAAAGCCAAGAGTTCACCACATTATTTGTTGTTCTCAGTTTTCCTTTGTCAAGCCCTGTAAAGCCATTTTTCTAAATTTATTAGAATTTGGTATTGTGTTGTGATTGAAACTGAGTTCCATTGATATTTATTGTGTTAAGTAGTTGTATTGTCACGTTTTTGTACTTAAACAAAACCTTGAACAAATCCAAGATAGCCTATAAGCCTTTGAGTCCCTTTGTTCTTGACCGAGTTCAAGAATTTGGCATGTGCTTGGGTGAGGATTGTTCATTGAGGTGTTTCTTTAAGTGACATAAGTCACAAATCAACTAGCTTGAACAATATTGGAGTTTGGTTATACGTTTTTGATTCAAAATTTAGTCAAGTGGTTTGCTAAGTACTTGTGGTTCAACAACCTGTTTGTTTGTGTTTAAGGGTGATCATAGACTCCTAATCTTGGTTGATTAAGGGGTGATGATGCCTTAAGGGAAGATTCAGGCCTTATGGGGACCTAAGTCTTGTAAAGACTTGACCTTTTGTCACCTATTTAACCTTATTTTGTGCTAATCTAGGCTCAAGCCTTTGGCTAGGCCTGCTTGTTGTTCTTAGCAGGGGGAAGCTGGTGCTTGTTCTTGCTAGCACCTCAGCTCATTGATTCCAAGGTGTGGATGTAAATCTTGGAGGTTTGAATTCTCAAAACTCATCTTTCTGATTAATCTTTGGTATTTATGTGAATTTGTGATTCTGCTGGTATAAATGTGTTTTTATGCTTGATACTTGCTTCTTGATTCACTAGTGGTATGTTATGATGTTAAACTGGGCTTAAATCAATCTTGAGAAGACTTTTACTTGTATAAAATTGAGTTTAAAAAGTTAAAAGGGTGTTTAGGATTGAGTGATTGTTCTAGTTTATGTGATTTTGAGTTGGAATTGTGGTATTGTTTGAGTGTGTATCTGATATTGAGGTTATTGTGTTATGATATAAGCAAGTTTTGTGCCTTGAATCACTAAATCAAACATTTGGCTATAAAACCTTGAAAAGTTTCTGATTTGGTCTGATATCTTGTGCACACCTAGTTTTCATGTTAAACTAGGGCTAACAAGTGTTTAATCATTGTTAATGCAACATATGTGATAGATCTGAGGCCTTGAAATTGGATTTTGTGTCAAGTAGATCAGCAAACTTGGTTCTTGTGTTCTTCATTGTTCATTAGTAACTGCATGTGCTTAGATCTTGTTCATTTGTTGGACTTGTTGCATGAAATGTGTTAAGCTGTGTTACTCTAGGTTGTTTTGAGCTTGTGTATGCATTTGGTGGCTTGTGGTTAGCTTTTAATAGTTTAAAAGTAGCTTATTGTCATCAGACCTGCTTGTTACTTGTCTGGAACACATCTGGGCAAAGATTGAATTAACTGCACTGATTGGCTGGCTGATTTTGTGATTTTCTGCTTGTTATTGACTCCTTGTGATTCACTGGTCACAAGGGTGCCTTGATTGTCCAAAGATACCAAGTAAAACTCTCTAAAAAACCAGGTCAAAAAGTCAAGGCAGTGGGAACTCCTTTCCCCTGCTACTAGCCACTGCTAGTTATAGTTTGTGTTCAGCTTATTAATAAGTCATTATGGCTTATTCCAATGTGCAACAACTTATTTTTTGTAATAGGTCTTAATCTTTTGTGCTTATAAGTGAATCTGGAAGTTTACAGCTTTTGCTTTTAAGTTTTTACTAGAAAACGACTATTTTGTCTTTTTCAAAATTAGCTTATTGCTTATTCTAGCTTATTGAGTGTGCTTATTGAAAATCTTTTTGTTGATTAATCTTAGTTAAGCCATTTGTGACTTATTGCTACTTGAATCCGCTCTTGAAATAGTCTAGAACTCAAAAACGACTATTTTGTCGTTTTCTATAGATTGCTTTTTGCATTTTCAGGCTTATTCCTTTGGCTTATTTCAAATTTCTTTTTACAGAAGTCTTATTTAGGTCAAGAGAAGCTTGTGTGTCTAATTTCAGCTTATGGCATCAATTTATGGCTTAATGGGCCAAAAAGCCCATTAAGAATAAGTTGTTTGGTATAAGCTTGCATATTTCACATTTTCAGCTTTTGGGCCTTTGGAAAAAGTTGTTCAGAATCAAATTTTGAGTCAAGTAGTGGTTTTTGGGCTAATTTGGGCCACTTTTTCTTATTGGGCCCATTCTAAGCCCATTATTGGGCCACTTTTTAGGGTTTTTGGATTTTTATTAATATTTTAATATTAAAATTCGAATTTTCTAAGTTTTTATATTTTTCCTAGATTCTAGACACTTAATTAGGAATTTTACAACTTTCCAAATATTTTTAGGGTCTCTCAGTTATTTTCTAGAATTATTTGAAGTTTTTATAGTTTTTAATAGTTTTTAATTGTTTTTAAATAGTTTTAATTAATTTTAAAATTCTCAAAAATTGTTTTAAATTAAGTTAGGGTATTTTAGAGGTTTACAAAGTGATAAAACTCATTTTGGGCTTTCTGTTAATTAAATTGATTTTTAGGGCTTTAATTAGCATTAAAAAATAATTATTTAATTAAATAAAAGGTTTGGGTGATTTTTGATTTTTTGTAAACACTTAATACATTATTTAAGATTTATTGCAATTTTTTTGGAATTTTTAGAGTAAAATATTAATTTCGGTGCTTTTACGGTTTTACGTGTACGACCTTTTCGTCTTAGTGTAATCCGTCATCTTAACCGTCATTCTCTTCTTATCCCTTTCTATTTTCTTTCTCATAATCATATAATCACATCACTAATCATTTCTTAACACACACACCAAGCCTCCTTGAGAACGATCCCTACTTTGGGTCATAACTCGTGGTTTTCCTAAATCACTTGTGTACTTACCCTAATTACGCTCTTTTTCCTAAAAGACGTATTTACTACACCATCATTAATGAAGCCTCACTGAGGATTAATTTCCCGAATGAGGGCGAGTGTAGTACGCAACCATTGACACTATTGGAATTAACGAATCTATGCATTAGCTTGCAAAATAAAAATGTAGAGCTTGTACAGGCTGTCACAAATCAAAGCCTTGAACTCACTTTGTTGAGGGAGAGGATTGAAGTTTTAGAGAATGCAAATACGCGAAGGAGGACATATGTTGTTCAGTCTGTAGAAACTAGAAGGGGGGTTGAATAGTTTCTAGTTAATTTTCAAAACATTTCGTTTAATCCTCTAGCAGCGGTTCCTTAAATACCCCTGCGGTTCTTTATCAATAAAGAACCGTGGGCTCAATAAAGAACCGCCGACAGTGGATGCCCAATATTGATACATTATAAACCTTGACAATCCTTTGTATCAAATTTTCGATTAAGCTTGACTAGATATGAGATGTGTTTGTCATAGAAGTAAACAAGAAGTAAGTAAACACACAAACACATCAAATCAAGAGTATATCAAACAATAGTATAAACACTAAGCACATACGTACTAAGCCTTAGCTTTTCCGCAACTAAGATGTTTAGAATACAGTTTGCACACTTGACCATAATCTAAACATGAAGCACACACGTACTAAGCCTTAGCTTTTCCGCAACTTAGATGTTTAGATTATGTGATGCACACAAAAACACATAACAAAAGTATGCAACTATAAAAGTAAAGACTTAGAAGTAAAGATATAAATGTAAAGGATGAAAGTTTATGGACGTATATTTAATAGTCGTGTGATAGGATCGAACTCGAGATTACAGGATTGCACTCAATACGCAAAGAGTTAATTTATTTAATAAATATATATATTATATTTATTAAATCAAACTGAGCTACGTAACTATATAACTTTGACGATCGTTAATTAATTAAGAGTTAAGTATTAACGAGTGTTAAATAATATATAGAAAGGGGATTAAAAAGGAAGAAGGACAGAAGGTTCCGGAACACCTCATAGAGGGGTGTTCGTCGGTCGGTTAGGGCACCAAAGGGGGGGGGGGGGGCAAAACTTGCGTTTTATTTATTTGGGCTACAATGGATTTTAGGCCTATAAATACACCCCCTTACCCCTCATAATCTTCATAACTTGAACCTAACCCTTCTTTCTCCTCTTGGCCGATCGTAAGGTGTACCACGAAAGAGTTTTCGGTTGGTTTTCTTGGTTGATCGATTGTGTTGATAATCTAGTCCTAGCCCCTCTCTAGGGTTGTTGGGTAGATTATTTACAAGCGTTTTAGCTCGGTTTTCACGTGCTAGAATCACCGTTAGCTCGTTGTATTACGTGTGTACAAGATTGTAATATAGTCTTACTTTAGACTATATCTTGGTGATATACGGTATAAACCCGAACTGGTGATTCGTTCTTCATCTTGTGGATTTGCTTTAGCGTAAAGGTATGTAACCCTAATTCGATTAATTATAATTGTGTTATTATTATGATCTTGTTAAATCGCTTCCGCTATATGTGCTTTGATCTCGTTTAGGGTTTTATATAATTGTTATGATGTTAATAAACCTTTAGTGGCATTGAGAGCCATTTTAACATGTTATAATTATCGAAAATCTAAAGTTTTTTAGCTAATAATTGTTTTGAGTTAAAACTACATGTTTTTTTAGGTTTTCTTAAAATTAGCGTTTTGTTTTTTAAAAATAGGTTTTTGGCCAAATTTTAATAAAAAAAAGAATTATTTTGAAATCCTAAATTACTTGTGGGATAATTTTAGATTAAATTGCATGATTAATTGTGATATCATGTATGGTTACGATATGTTTTCATGGATTGTAAAATTATATGTTTAGATGATTTTATGTGCTACGTGATTATTTGATTCAATAAATCTAGAATTAGGGAAGACTTTTATATGAATATTGTAAAACCCGCATTAAAAATCTATGAACAGTACACATGAACAGTAACTTACGAAAACACGATAAAATTTAAACTTTCCATTTATAATATTAATAAACGTGTCACGACAATAAATAACGAACAATCATGAATATTATAAATGTGACACGATCACGAATACCAGAATCACGAATATCAAATCACGAGCATACACGACTTATTATTTAGACACAGAAAAGTTACGGGTTCCCTTGTGGGGCTCCCCTATGCCGCGACTACAACAAAGAAAGGAAGAAAAGATGGGCTTAAGAAAAACATAATCATACTTTATGTTTTCAGAAAAGTTTTCCCTGCCTCCTTGTCTCACCATTGCCGCCGGCCATATACAAACAACTTGGAAGATTCAGACGATTTTCGTTATTGATTTTGTGTTCGTGATCATTCTCTTTTTCTTCTCACGCATTCGGTGTAAATCCAACCTTTTCCTTTTTATTTAATTCTTTTGTTTTCATGTTATAATTTAATTAATCATGAACAAGAACAAAGCATGTAATAGATTAATTAAATTCATGGTTCGGGTTTGGTTTGTGTGTGGTTGTGGTTCGACCGAGACACTGAGACCCCATATGGGGCTCGACTTGCTTTTTTTCACCACCACCGAGACCCCTAAGGGCTCGGCTTGGTGTGGTTTGGCTCAGCGCAACAAAAATTCCCCGACCAAGGGTCAGGGTGTGTTTGTTTGTTCAGTTTGTGTTGGGTCTACTAGATGTAGATCTTGCAGCCTGTCAGGACCGGTGAATGACTTCTGTAATCACAAGTCAAATCACAAAGAGACTCTATACACAATATGAATGTAAAATATAAATGTAATCAAGAAGAACAGAATAACTATAAAGACTTGATCCTTTCTAAGGATTTCTAATATTGAAAATTACTAGAACTACGTTTTGTGAAGGTGTGTCTAACCCTTCTGCCTAAGGTTCCTTTTATACTACAAGGAAACCCTAATACATCATTAAAGAAAACGTGTAAAACTGATATGCATATCCTTTCCTAACATATCTCATGCATATCCTAACAGAATATTAAGTAAATAATAAAGTTTGACTTCGACTAGGACCAGGAGCAGGACTTGCTCCTACTACTACTAGGACCAGGAGGAACTACATACCTCCTAGTCTACCTATTACATATAACTATTACAATGGTCCTAACAATCCTCCCCTAAACTTGAATTTGACCTGTTGAGTTCAAGTTTCCTGGAAAACATGCAAATAAAGCCCGAGGATTGTCTCAGCAAAACAAATAGCAGCATTAACAAGATAAGAATCAGAGTAACCGCCGCAACATAAAACACTAGAAGCTTCTCTAAAGCTTGTAACAAATTAGCATCGTGTTGAATCTTTTCAGCAACATGAGCAGATTTGATGAGCCTTTACCAAGTAGCTGCTCGCTCTTGGGCTAGCTAGTCATTCTGGTGGAATAAGCATCACCCTGGGAGACTAGAACCCAGCCCAACTCTTAGAACGTGAATCAATGGTGAGTGGGAGTACCCTGATGATTTTAGGCAAACCATCACAGCCGTCAACGGATTTGATGCGTCTTTACCAGAAGCCGTACCCCTCTGGACTCGCCAACTCTTAGCAATGAAGCATCGGTGAGTTGAACACCCTATAGCTTTAAGCAAGCTATTACAGCTATCAACGGATTTGATAAGATCTTTACCAAGAGCCGTACCCCCTTGGATTAGCCACTTTTCAGTCCAAGACTATGGCAAGTGAAAACCATCCAGTTTTGGGTAACCTGGCAACCATCAACGGATTTGAGAATCGCACCAGGAGCCGTACCCTCAAGGTGAATCAACTTTTTCTTGTCGATCAGACATGGTAAGTTGAGAACCATTTGTTGTGTGGACCACGTCCAACACCAAGTGAAGCCAAGTACCAGGACAAGAACAAATCAGTAACCAGAACCCACAATGTTAAGCAGCCAAGGGATATTATTCACAAGTATAAAATCCAAAATGTGTTAAAAGTATAAGCAGATATTATATAAAAAGTATTTTTTTTTAATTATTATTATTATTATTATTATTTTTTAACTATATATAATGAAGTTCACCAATCACTGTACATATTGGTGAAAAGAATGAGAATAAGAACAAATGAACAAAAATGCAAAACATACCACTTACAACCCAAGCACATCACATACCAGAAGCAGCCTTCTTATCTGCTATCAACCGCGCCTGAATACCTTCTACCAATGCCGTGGCCATAGAGGACTCATTTCCAGATGGAGCAGTAGAAATTTGCAAGTGACTCGCCAACATCGCCTCCATCGAAGAAATTGTCAAAGGATACTCCACATCCGTCAGCATAAACACCATATGACTAGATTCTAATTCCAACATATGAACACCACATCCAGCATATAGGTTCCAGCGCAGGATCTCCCATTGCATTTGATCCTTCCATATGCCCGAAACAGGAGCATTAGGAGGAGCATCCAACATCAGCTTAAGATCAGCCCAGATACGCAGACAAGGCCAGGAAGACACAGCCATTGGGTCAAACGGCATACTAGAATCAACAAGTCCATACAACGCCATAAGATCCATACGGTCAGCCCAAGACAACCCACCCTGCAAACCCGTTGCCAATCGCACAGACCCATCACTCAAAGTAATCCGATGGGAGACGCCACCAGGAAGTGTTGTAGATCGCTCAACCGTATAACAAGTAATGTTCCCATTGCCCAAAGGTAAGTCAGAATCGCTGTCAGAAGCTGCATCAATTAAATTCTCAGGATCACGCTTCTCAAAAGGAACTGTCTTACCACGGCGAATACGACGAGCTTGTTTCTGGCGAAGGGAACGTCTAGGTGTGGGATCAGTAGGTGTTGATTTAACCTTTACCCTAACCTCAGCAGCAGCAGGGGGAGCAGTAGAAGTAGACTCATGAAGATGCCCACCCAAAGAACCAATAGGAGCTGCATCAGAAGTAGGATTTGGTTGAGGTCCAGGAACTGGTGGTGAAGGAGATGGCAAATCAGGTGTAGTAGCAGCAGTTGTGGTGGTGGTAGCAAAGGTGGTTGTTGGAACATGTGTGGTGGTGGTAGTAACAGGTGTGGTGGTAGAAGCATGAGTGGTGGTGGTAGCATCAAAGATGGTGGTAGCAGGACCAGCAGTAGAACCCAAAGGAGCAACCAAAGGTGAAGTAGAAGGACCAACGGAAGTAGCAACAAAACCAGATGGACTAGCAGCAGAACCAGGAGTGGGTGCAGACGAAGGACCAGTAGAATCAGCAGGCGTAGAAGAAGTCACACCACGAGGATGGTAAATAAATCTTTCCGGAATAGGTTGACTCTGACGCTTAACCATCTTTTCATAAAGGGCCTTGAGCTCATCAAAAGTCAAAGCCCGCACCCGGGCCCACGTCCAAGGAGCATTAAAATGAGCAGCAGACTGATATTTCACATAACGTTGCATCTGCTGGCGCTCCTCAGTCCGAGATAACGGTCTGTTCTTTCTCTGTTTCCGAAGTTCTGCAACAAGAGCCAACTGGTGCTTACGCATCAATACCATAGCCCTCGGAATACAATTGTGCTCATCAACATCGTCACCCAAAAGATCGGTAAACTGAGCATAATCCCGGGTGAGAACAGTCAAAACTTGCATCCATTCACTATCACTCCAATGCATGGCATCATGCTGAATTTGTTCACGCCTGCGCTTTCGAAGCTCTTCCTCAGCAGCCCTATCAGCTTCATCAATCTCAGCTTGAACCCGACGAGCAGCCTCCTCACCAAGCCTTTCCTCTTCAATCTGGCGACAGGTACGCTTGCGAGATGGGGATGGAGCATCAGTCATTGGGGCCTTGCCCTTCGAATCATGAGAGGGACCAGCATTAGAACCATCAGCAGGATCAGAATCACCACCCATAGAAGTGGGAATAGCACCAGGAGAAGGAACACTGGAGGACGTTGGAGGAACCGGCAAATCATCATAAACTTTATCAGCAAAGGCAGCCTTTGCCAATAATGTCAAACCATCCTCAACATTCTCCGTACCCTCCTCATCGGAATCTGAATGGATCACATGCTTCTTGCGACGCCGTTGCTGAGTTTCCAACGCTTTGATGCGATCAGCCAAAGGAAGAACAAACTCCCGAGTAAGTTTCCGATGTTGGTTCAAATCAGCTTCCAAACAAATCATCCGCTCATGGTACTTGCGCATAAGATCAAGCAAAGATATCAGTGTAGTAGGCTCTGCCCACCAAGAGAACTTGGATCAGGGAAAGCATCATTGGAGCCCGAAGCAACATATGGGTCAACCTTTGGAGTACTAGCATCAAACGGTTTATCAGTCGAGTGTGGGGCAGGACTAGGAGGTGGAGTCTCCACAAATGGAGACTTGTGTGGGACTGAAGAAGGACCAGCCTTGGAAGGGGATGGTTTTTCAACCACCACCTCCTCAACCAGCACCTCCTCAACCACAGGAGTGGCACCAGCAGTAGGAGCCTCCTCCTCCATGGGGTCATCATCAATCACAACAAACTCAGGAGCCTCCTCCTCCTCACCCATAGGACCCTGAGCCAATCCCAACATGGCCTCAGTCAAGGGCCTCCAATCCCCAGTAAACCCATTGACCATATTGTAATACACTTTAGCTGTAAGCTTAGACGGCACATGCTCAGTCCTATCATGAGGAATGCAAACTAGAATTTGCTGAAGAAACCTAGGGTACATAAGAAACTTCTTTCTCGAACCAGCATTAGACAAATTACTAACCATCCCCTCAAATAGATAATGAGAAAAGTTAAAAACTCTACCCTGGGCTAAGCAAATAAGACCAGTAGCCAAAGGAGTAGGGAAAGCATCCCAACTCCCAGACTTGGGACTCATACAATGGATTAAAAAGTGGACCAGAAGCTTTCATTGGGGGGAAAACCTATTTTTCTGGAAGTTAAACTTCCCCCCATGTTCGTAACCTTAAGCAGCCATCCCCTCCAATACCTCCGAATTGGGGATGGATTCAACACCACCCTCATCCTGAAGATGAAGAGAAGAGCGAATAGAAGCCTCAGTCACCACATATGCACGTCCATCTATGGTAGCATGGAGTGCACGTGGGCGACCAACCACATCCACAAGTCGAGCAGACGCCCAAAATTGACGAATAACACTATCATATATGGTGGGACATACAGTAAATGCAAACCTTAAGTTGGAAGCTTCAATGAAATCGTGGATATCAGCAAAATGTTCACGATGTGAACCATCACCCAGATAAGCAACTCGGTTGTGAGCAGGTTGGTAAGCAAGAGCAGCCATGGATCTTGATGAATTGATGGAAGAAGGATTGTGATTAGGGTGAAGATAGTAGAAGCGGTTTTGTGTGTGTGTTAATTGTAATGAGTGAGTCAAGGGTGTATGTTGACCATATATAAAGAAAGTGGTAACTGTTCATTGACCCCTATTAATGGGGGGTTGCCCTTTCAAATTAAACCATAATTGCATAATAACCACTTGCCCTTTTTAACATAATTACCAACTCCCAATTAAACATGCATAATTTGAAACTGTAAATACCAGGATTGGGAGCGTTGACCAAAAGTCAAAGCACACAATGGTCAGACTAGGAGCAAAACGAGAGTAACAAAGGATAAAAGGAATGAACAGTATGCCACACCAGTACCAGGAGCCAAACACCACTTGACATGGAAGGATTTAAAACCACCAGAAGCCAACCAAGTATAACTAGAAGATGACCAAAGAGGACCAGAAGCCAGTCATGGAAGGCCATATCCACCAGAAGAGAGCAAAATCCTCCATCAGAAGCACCACACACCATCAGAACCAAGAAAATATGTTGTTAAAATCTATCAATACGTTAGTCTGTCCTAATATGTACACAAAGCCCCCCCTTAGGCTTTGCCTCCCCTCAATCCAAGACCTCAAGGATTGACCATCCCAATATGAACCACCAAGTGGTTGAACCGAGGACCATCAAAAGCTTTAGTCAGCAAATCAGCAACATTGTCATCCGTATGAACTTTAAGAACCTGTATCAGCTTCTTCTCATTGGCATCCCGTATAAAATGATGCCGAATCTCAATATGCTTCGTCAGCTGATGAAAAACAGGATTCTTCACAATGCAAATAGTGCTTTGATTGTCAATGAAAATTTTGGTATTCATAAAATTGAAACCATAGTCCAACATCTGATTTTGGATCCACAAAACTTGTCCACAACAACTAGCAGCCGCAACGTATTCAGCTTCTATTGAAGAAGTAGCTACTATAGTCTGTTTCTTGCATTGCCATGAGATAAGTCGACGACCCAAAAACTGACAACCACCAGTAGTAGACTTCCTGTCATTATGAGCACCAGCATAGTCACTATCACTATAGGCTTCTAGAACAAAAGGTGATTCTCTAGGATACCATAGACCCAATTTAGGTTTAGCCTTGATATATTTGAAAATCTTCTTCACTGCATTTAAGTTCGAAACCGTTGGAGTCACCTGGTGTCTAGAACAAGCACTTACTGCGAACATAATGTCCGGACTTGATGCAGTCAAATACATGAGGGAGCCAATCATAGACCTGTACATGTGAACATTTACCGGGGGGTCTGGCTCATTCTTAAGTTTGATTTTCGCAACTTCATAAGGAGTTGCTGCTGGTCTAAGAGGATCCATGTCAAAATTCTGAAGAATCTCATGGACATATTTATCTTGACTGATGAAAATCCCATCCGATTGTTGCTTGACCTGAAGACCAAGGAAGAACGACAGTTCTCCCATCGCACTCATCTGAAATTCGCCTTGCATCAAGTGTTCAAACTCATCACACCACTCCTTCCTAGTAGAACCAAAGATAATGTCGTCCACATAAACCTGAACAAGGATAATATCCTTGGAATTCCGCCGAAGAAATAGTGTTTTGTCAATAGTACCTCTTCTATAGCCATTTTTTAACAAGAAAGTTGAAAGACGCTCATACCAAGCTCTAGGAGCCTGATGTAACCCATAAAGAGCCTTGACCACCTTGTAGACTTTCTTGGGATGAAGTGGATCAACAAAGCCCTTAGGTTGAGTGACATACACCTCCTCATCAATTTTGCCATAGAGAAATGCACTCTTGACATCCATATGAAACACCGTAAAGCCAACATAAGAAGCAAAGGCCAAAAACAGACGAATGGCCTCTATCCTTGCAACCGGCGCAAAAACTTCAGTATAGTCAATGCCCTCAATTTGAGTGTGTCCTTGTGCGACAAGCCTAGCTTTATTCCTTACGACAATTCCCCGTGCATCCTTCTTGTTCTTGAGAATCCATTTGGTATTGATAGCTGTCTTTCCATCTGGTAAGTCAACCAGAACCCAAACATTCTGAAACAAGAATTGCTGCATTTCCTCCTGCATAGCCTCCACCCAACTTTGATCCTCAAGAGCATGAGAAACAGACCTAGGTTCCACCTGTGAAAGAAAACAAGAAAACAAACAGTGTTGAAAGTCCGTATGATTATTACGCTTTTGATCCTCAATATAGCCCACAAGAGCATGATGATCAGACGAGGCCTTCTGCTGCATTCTGCGTGTTTTGACAGTAGAACCAGGATCTCCAATTATTTGAGTGGTAGGATGATCTTTATGTGATTGCAAGACTGGATTGGAAGAAACCTCCACTTCTGGTTCCAAGTTATTGAGATCACCAACAAAGTCAGCATCATATGAAGCATTTTGGAAAATCCCATCTACTGGTTGTTTATGAATATCATCCAGCTTGGTAGAAGACTTCTTTTGATGATTCCCCAAATCAGAAGGACTGGAGAAACGAGTATTGAAAGCAGACTCACTAGCCGGAGTACCAGTAGGTGATAAGCTAGCACTAGGAGCAGAAGCTGGAGTACCAGGAGCAACTTTGTCAGTAGGCTCAACCAAGGGAAACTCAAAACTACCTTGAGAAGCCGCTTTAATAGCTTCTTGTTGTTGTTTGAGAAGAGTGTCAAGAGCTGCTTGGGAATCCTGTACATCCAATGGAGTTGCATCACTAGGAGGAGTAGGAGAAACTGTGGTGGAATAGGATGGAACCACAAAAATGTCATCCTCATCATCTGAATCAGAAAGACTAGAAGGAACACCAGTACTAGAAGTTGCAAACACTTGTGGTCCTGCATCATGGTTAGTTTTGAAACGAAAATATCCTAACGAATCACTAAGATAATCAAGATCAAAATACCATTCTGGACCTTTGCCTTGGATGTTTGACTTCTCCTCAAAACACCTGAGATTACTAGTTTCAATGATCCGCTTGGCTTGAAGATTGTAGACACGATAAGCCCGAGAATGAGCTGAATATCCCACAATGTATCCTTCATCTGCCTTGCCATTAAACTTCCCCAAATAGTCACTAGTATTCAGAATGGTGACTGGACACCCAAAAGGCTTCAAATGAGCAATATTTGGAACTTTGCCCGTGAGCAGCTCATAAGGAGTCTTCTTGTGAGGATTGGTAATAGAGACCCGATTCAAAACATAACTTGCAGTATTAACAGCTTCTATCCAGAACATGGTTGGAAGCTTGGAATCGGCAAGCATAGTTCTTGCTGCTTCTATTAGTGTCCTGTTCTTTCTTTCTGCCACACCATTCTGTTGAGGAGTCCTTGCAGCACTATAATCTCTTTTGATGCCTTTAGCATTGCAAAGTGTGATGAGGTCTTTATTTTTAAACTCGGTTCCATTGTCGCAACGAATACCTTTAACTTTCTTAGACAACTGGTTCTCTATCAGGGTAAGAAAATCTCTAAGAATTGAGTAGGTATCACTCTTGGCAGCCATGAAGAACACCCACGTAAACCTGCTATATCCATCAGTTACCACCAGACATAATTGCTTGTGGTCAATGCTTCGAATGGAAGTAGGACCAAATAAGTCCATGTGAAGTAGCTGCAATGGTTCAGTAATAAGACTAAGAGCAGTAATGGCCTTGAAGGATGCTTTGCTGCAGGCAATACAATTTATATCATTTCTAAACGTCTTGGGAGGTAAACCAGAGACCAGATTGAGATTTGCAAGTTTGTGAATGGTCTTGAAGTTTACATGCCCCATCCTTTGATGCCATTTAGTGGCTTCATCTTCTGAGGCTTTAGCAACTAGACATGCTAGTTGACCAGTAGGGTTGACTTCATTCAACTTGATGCTATAGAGATTGTGTCTTCTAGGGATTCTGAGTAGAACTTGTGAGTCATCCGGAAGCTGAAAGTCTTTGGAAAGCACAAGTGCATCAGTATCGGTGAAGAGAACAAACTGCTTCTTGTCATAAATCTGAGAGACCGATATCAAGTTGAAGTGTTGAAGTGCTTCCACATAGTAGACCTGCTCAAAATTCAGATTAGGAGTCTTTATCGTTCCTTTGCCAGTGATTCTGCCTTCACCCCCACCAAAATAGACCTTGCCTCCATGAAATGGTACAAAGTTAGAGAGAATACTTTTATTGCCAGTCATGCTCCTGGAGCAACCACTATCAACAATGCCTAGACTAGGATCCTGGTATGGAGTAACCTACAACAACAAGAATTTTTTTTTGCAAAAGTTAGTGTCTTAAGGGGACCCAAACCTTTTCAGGTTTGAGCCTGCCTTGTGGATCTTTAGAATAGTGCCAAGAAGATTGATGAGATCCACTGTTGTTCCTTGGTTGCCTATGCATCATTTGGGTATTATTATTTGACCAAGGACAACCTGCTGAGGGCTTAACAGCAGTTCCCAAATTTCCCAAACCAAAATACGTGTGGTCCAAATTATGTGGATAGATTGGATTAAAATTTTAAAAAAATTACTGGTTGTTTGGAATCCACTATTTCTCCAATAATCAGAAGCTAAAGGAGAGGATACTCTAGAAGTATTAAACGTTGGAGCACTAGGATTAAGTCTTCTAGAAGCATATGAAGCAGCTCCTGGTGGACCAGGAGCAGGAGAAGCATGAGTAACAGAAGTATGTGTGTCATAATAATCACAATCTTTAATTAATTGAAAGGCACTACCACAAACAAAACATGTTTTGAAAGACCTTTTATTAGAATGAGATTGTTTCATACTGCCTACTTTATTACACACATTTCTAGGAAAAACATTCTTCCTAGGACTCAATAAACTAGGACCAGACACACTTGACTTGACAACAACTTTTTCTTCACACTTCCTAGCACCAGTAGCAGCATGTTCATTCAACTTGGAACTTGTAGGTCTTGACTCTTCACTTGAACTACTAGATGCAGAGTCACCGGCTTTGTCACTGAAAGTACATGAGACAAAGTCATTAGAATTAGTAGAACTTGTTGGGGACTCAAGCATCTGTGATCCATCCGAGTCATTATGCCATGTAGTGGGCATAAACGTTCTAGTAAGAGGAGGAGGGGCAGCATGCATTTCTGCTGCTGGTTTAAACCTATTGTAACTAGGTTTGCCCTCATCCTCTTTGTCGGCATCAAAGACACTTGAGAAAGATAAATCAAATACATCTTCTGAATCAATATATTTTTCAAATCCTAAGCCTCTTTTAGTTCTGCCAGACATGCTACTATCAATTATTTTTGAAAGATTTTTAGGTGCCTTTTGCCATTTGTCAAATCTTAGCATTGTAGCATCTAGTTTAGCTTGCATCTCCTCTTTTTCTTTGATACTAGCATCTCTTTCTGTTTCTGTATATTTAAGCATATTTGTCGTGTTTTCTAAATCAATGCTTAGTATCCTGATTTTATCCTCATACGCACGTTGAGTATCTTGTAACCACCTCTTTTGTTGTTCCAAAGTATTTAATGAAGCCTTATAGGCTTGAACCTCTAAAAAATACTTATCATTTTGATCATTTACTTCATTAAATTGAGACAACAATTCTGAGTATTTATCATGACAACCAAGAGGACAATGTTGTACCTGAGGTGAGATGCCCATAAGAGAAAACTCGTCTGCTTCTTCTGCATCAGAGAGATTCCCAGCAATCATTGCAAACACGTCAGTCGAGGACTCAGCTGATTCCAGAGTAGAAGCCTGATGATCATTCCAGTTGACCATAGAGTCAACAGATACCAATGCCTTCTTGTCATCTTTTATCTCCTGAACCTTGAAAGCGGAGTACCTGCTCTTCTCCTGATCATTCTTGTTAGGGCACTCCCTTGCAAAGTGACCCTTTTGCTGGCAGTTATAGCATCGAACCTTGCTTCTGTCGAATCTTGCTGGCTCCCGAGGGTTGTAATTAAATTTCCTTCATGCTTTCTTCTCAAACTTGTGAACCCTAAGAGTAAGCATTGCCATCTGCCATTTAAGATCCATCTCATCCAGGTCAAGTTTATCAACCTGTTTGAAGTCATCAAAAGCAAGTTGTTGTTCAGCATTAACATCAGCCACAAAAGAATGAAGAACAGCTTCTACCATACTACCAGACTTGGCAGTAGGATCAGGAGCAGAGGTATGCTGAACAGTATGCTGAGAGGAGACAGTATTGCTTGGGCTACTTGCATATGACATGGGACTAGATGCCATAGAACTCACAAAGGCTGAATTAGCAGGAGTGGGAAAAGAGTCACTTGATAATCCTCTTACATGGGGTTCGAAAGTTCTGAGCCTATGAAACAGGTCATCAAAGGTGAGATAGTCAAGCCCACCTTTGGCTTTGAGAGAGATCACCACCTGATTCCATGAGTAGGGTAAGGCTTTAAGAAACCTTGCATTAATGTCACCATCATCAGGCTTTGACCGAAGTTGATTCAACTGGCTCAATATCTTCTGGAACCTATCATACCCTTGATTTAGACCTTCAGTTTCTGAGATTTTGAATTCTGTGAATTCATCTCTCAGCATGGACCTTCGCATTTTCTTTGACTCCTCATTCCCGCCGAACCTTGCTTTTATGCCATTCCAGATCTCTCTGGCATCATCCAAATGGTAGAAGTTACCCATGTGATCTTCAGGAAGAGATTGAAGCAAAATCGTTTTTGCTTATACCTCCTTCTGAATAGCTATGATTTCCTCATGAGATTTAGGGTCAAGAAGAGTAATGTTACCATTCTTGTCTCGTCCAGTAAGCTTCCTGCTGTTCCCATTCAGAATGATCTTCCAAAGATCTTGATTAGTGTTGGTGATCCACCATTCCATCTTCATTGCCCAGTTATCATATTCACCCTTCTTCAGAAGAGGGAATTTACCATTCGTGTTAGAGACCGTAGCCAGGATCTGCTGAGGTTGCACAATTTTAGGAGTGCTGTCTCCTCCTGTTTGAGTAGAAGTTGAGGCAGACATGATAAACAAAATGTCAGTAATAAGAAAACTTGATTCTTCTTGTATAGAGACCCTTCCAGGCTCTGATACCACTTGTTGGGTCTACTAGATGTAGATCTTGCAGCCTATTAGGACCGGTGAATGACTTCTGTAATCACAAGTCAAATCACAAAGAGACTCTATACACAATATGAATGTAAAATATAAATGTAATCAAGAAGAATAGAATAACTATAAAGACTTGATCCTTTCTAAGGATTTCTAATATTGATAATTACTAGAACTACGTTTTGTGAAGGTGTGTCTAACCCTTCTGCCTAAGGTTCCTTTTATACTACAAGGAAACCCTAATACATCATTAAAGAAAACATGTAAAACTGATATGCATATCTTTTCCTAACATATCTCATGCATATCCTAACAGAATATTAAGTAAATAATAAAGTTTGACTTCGACTAGGACCAGGAGCAGGACTTGCTCCTACTACTACTAGGACCAGGAGGAACTACATACCTCCTAGTCTACCTATTACATATAACTATTACAATGGTCCTAACAGTTTGTGTGCACCGGGGCACCACCGAGACCCCCAAAGGGGCTCGATTGGTTTTTGTTGTTCGGACCCGAGACCAAAGGGACCCCGACGTTAGGTCGGGGTATGTTTACATTGTTGGTTGATTTAATTAGTGTCAACCGAGACCCCTCCAAGGTCTCGGTGGGACTTTTGTATGGCTTATTTGGTTCGGCTTATTTAAAACACGGGCTCGGGATTCGGGTTTTTCATGAAAACTATTTTTATAAGTCATGTTATATTAAACTTTAGGTTAATTAATTTATTAAATTAATTCATGTATAATCTAAGGTATTTTTACTTAGTTATTTATTTAAAACATGTATTTTAATTAAAATCATATAATGTATAGTTTAATTAAATTAACTAGTTATTTAATTAATGAACTATAACCAAGGCTTGTATTGTACTAATTAAGCTTTAATTATTATTTATAATCCAGCTTATTTCTAAATATGGAAACTTACTATTTTTGGAAACTTTCTATTTTAGAAACTTACTATTTATGGAAACCTGCTATTTTTAGAAAGTTACTTGGTATTACAATACAAGTATTATAATACACTATTACATGATTAATACTTAACAGAACACTAGAATAACTACAGTTAACAGAGTAAACAGTAAAACATGACAGAATACGTATAACAAGCTAATAACACCGGAACCAGTAAAACACATGTAATTTAGACAACTCATACACGTCCATATTTCGTATGTAGTTTTATCCGTCAAGGCGGATTAGTCGTCATCGTTTTTGTTAGCTTCTACTGGACATAAGGTAGGGATTTCCCGTCCTCCAGTAAGGACAATCTCTTCCTTCATTAGGATTTCCCGTATGCAGCCAACTGTTTTCCTCAGTAGTTACAGATTAAATGTTTATATTTATTAGTTACCTTAGCCATATACATGCATGACCAGTTTTACCTAGATATGGAGGTACCATAACCATAACACTAGAGGCACTAGTGTTATGACTTCACCACGGTAGAGTGATAGCTCGTGGCGTCCCTTTTCAGTTATTTGGCCATTATATTATTATATTATCATGTGGGGCGTATGGGTGCATCCTAGTTACATGTTTCAGTCAGGATTCCATGGTAAATGTGGTGTGTGCCTTGCATCCTTCACAAGGAGCTGATCCCTCCTACCCACTTACCAATTAAATTAGAGGCATCCCCTCTAATTTGCATGAAGAGGTCACCCCTCCAAGTATTCATGCACGTTGTTGAACTCATGACCTATATGGGCTATTTTGGTACATTAACTAATACAGATTTTCATAAGTAACATAAGCTATGTCTTCATAACTAAAACCAGTTAACATGACAGACAACTAGGTTATCCTAGACTTATTCTTTTCCACTGCCATTCATGCTTTATACTCTTTATATGCTTCCATATTCTATGTTTTCCAAACTTTATTATATATCCATGCACTGAGCGTTATGCTCAGCCGTCTACTTTTCCATGTTCCCAAAAGGCAAGTACCCGAGGACGCAAGTAGGAACTCCAGAGTATTTACATTTGGATTGGAAGCTATCCGGCCACTTTTACGTTATGCATTTTATTCCTACTTTATCATACTTTACTTCTTTTGGACATTGTTTAGTCCTTACCATTTACAGTACTTATATTGCTTGTGTGAGTTACTAGACTACCGATGTTTGATTCCGGTATTTCTATTTATGGTCATGAATGTTTAGACATTTATCTTGCATGCTTTGATAACACACCATAATTTACTGTAGCATTCTGTCCTATTAAATAGGATGTTACAATTATGGTATCAGAGCCAAGGTTTCGACCTGTAGCTCTGTAAAACATGACATGTGACTTACGGGTAGTCACGAGTGTCTTCCTAGAACTGACAGATGGTTTTCATGCATTCATTCATTTTCATTTTATTTCATGCATTCATATCATTGTATCAGGTTTGTGACTAAGTAATGGTTGGTACAGGACTGACCCTATTTAGTCGCATGTCCTTTTATCAAAACTTTTAACTTTGGGACCGACCCATTGGCGTCCCCGCGCCATATCTTTTATTTTGAGTGAACTGACCATAGGCGTTCACTCCCATTCATATTAAGGTTTTATAATCTGCATCATGCATTTTTACATTGTTTCATGCATTATAAACCGATTCTTTGATTTATACATTGTTTTAGATTTATGATTTATGTTGCATTTTGTTGTTTTAAACTGTCAGATGGTGAACAACCGCAATACTCCAGATTTAACAGCAGCTGTCAATGCAGCTCTGGAAGCCCTCCTTCCTCAACTTCGCAATGAAATCAGAGATGAAGTTCAGGCAGAATTCCAGGCTCATGGCAATCACAACAATCCTCCTCCTCCTCCACTGGTTACTCTTATGACTTGGTTGGAGAGATTCAACAAACAGCGACCCTGTTCGTTTGAGCAGACTAACAGCCCCAACGAGGCTGAAGCTTGGATTTCTCACATCGAGAAGATTTTCGATTCAATGGGTTGTGATGGTGTTTTCAAGGCAAGACTAGCTTGCTATAAGTTTGAAGGTGATGTGCTGCAGCGGTGGAACTCGGTCAAGCAGTCCAACGGTGGTGACAATAGGGTTGCCCAGCTGACATGGGACCGGTTTAAGGAGCTCTTCATTAATCAGTACTTTCCACATGCTGAGAAAGAGAAGCTCAAGAGGGACTACCACAATATTCGGCAGATTGCTGGTGAAAATAGCAACGAATTCATGCAAAGGTTTCTCTGGGTTTGGCAGGATTTATGGGTCCAACCACAGGAACTACTACGGAGCAGGCTGAGAAGTTTCGTTGGGCACTTCGCACTTCGGTTGCCAACAACTTGGTATGTGCTACTTTCACTACAATGGCACAGGTAGCCGATGCAGCCCGTAAGCTCGAGATGCTTCAGGAACGAGATTAGTTCGGTGATGATAGAGCAGTGAAGAGGTAACTTCAATCACCAATTGTAAACAATTCACTTCCATCAGTATTATTCATTTCATATAATCCTCTGTTCAACGTTATATTCCAGGCAAAATACTGACAACCGTAAGCCTGCGGCCGCTCAGTAGCAAGCATCCAAGGGAAACGGTCAGACTAACGACTGTTTTGGTTCTGAGAGGTGTGGCGTTAATGATGGTTACCGTAACAACGCTAACAACTCGAACAACAACAGGTCCCTACATTATCCTTCTTTCACGTTCAACTATTTTATGTTATGGTATTCTAACACTCCAATAATTGTTAATTCAGGAACAATGGTAACGGCAGGGATCAGGACCGTATGGGTTCACAGCCTAACCGTTCTACCTCATCTGATAAATTTTACACCTTCTATATAATCATGTTTATGTTCCACGATCATGTCTCATGCATGTAATCCTTAAACAGGCTCTCAGCTAACTAGGACGCCTGCTGGAGGATTCACGCATCATGTATGTCCTACTTGATCGCGCAGACACTCTGGTATTTTTCGCCGAGGTACTGGTGGTTGTTTCAAGTGTGGCCAACAAGGCCATCTGTAGAAGGATTGTCGTCAGACTGAGATAGAAGGCACCTATGGACACGCCGACACCAAGCCACCTCCTACTTCTGGTCGCGTGTTCACTACTACTAGAGATTAGGAGAATAAGACTTCAGGTACCATCACCGGAAATCTCTTTATGAATGGTTTGACAGCATGTGTTCTATTTGATACTAGAGCGACGCATTCAGTCGTGTCCACTACTTTTGTTGTACGTGTTAGGATTTCCCCGATGCCATTAGATAATGCCTTGTGCATTTCCACGCCACTTAGGGAATCTGTACGAATCACTCAGGTGTATAGAGATCTTCCCCTAGAATTTGATGACAAGATCCGTAGAGTTGACGCACTTCCTTTGGACATGTGCGATTTTGACTTGATTTTGGGCATGGTCTGGTTATCTAAACACCAGGCTACGATTGACAGCCACACATATCGGGTTATCTTTGGTGATGTTAAATCTCCAGAGTACATACACCATGGTTTTCTGCCAGGGAGGTCAGTACAGATTATTTTATCCATGGAGGCGCGTGCATTGCTATCACACAGCTGTCAAGGCTTCATAGCCAATATTCATGACATTACTGCCGAGTCTCCATCAATCCAAGATCAGCCTATTGTGTTAGAGTTTCCTGACGTATTTCCAGATAAACTTCCAGGCATACCACCTGTTCGTGAAGTCGAGTTTGGAGTCGAGCTCATACCAGGTGCAGGGACGATTTCCAAAGCTCCTTACCATATGGATCCTATAGAGCTTAAGGAACTAAAAGATCAGCTGCAGGAACTTTTGGAACGAGGTTTCATCCATCCCAGTACATCGCCATGGGGTACACCGGTACTGTTCGTGAAGAAGAAAGACGGCAGCATGCGTTTATGAATAGATTATCGTGAGCTGAACAAGATCACGATCAGGAATCGTTACCCTTTGCCGTATATTGATGACCTATTCGATCAACTTCAGGGCGCCAAGTATTTCTCTAAGATAGATCTGAGGTCCGGATACCATCAGTTACGGGTTAAAGAGAAGGACATCTCCAAGACTGCTTTCCGTACACGTTATGGGCACTACGAGTTCGTAGTCATGCCATTCGGACTCACTAATGCTCCAGCTGTCTTCATGGATTTGATGAACCGTGTCTTCCATGAGTTTCTGGACAAGTTCGTTATCGTGTTCATTGATGACATCCTGATATTCTCCAAATCCAAGGAGGAACATGAGGAACACCTTAGTACAGTCTTATAGATTCTTCGTCAGAAGCAACTGTATGCCAAGTTCTCTAAGTGTGAGTTCTGGTTAACCAAGGTGACATTTCTGGGCCATATTGTATCTGCAGAGGGGATCACCATGGATCCTACCAAGGTTGAAGCTATCACTAAATGGACGAGACCTACATCTGCAGCAAAAGTTAGAAGTTTTCTAGGTTTAGCTGGTTACTACCGCAGGTTTGTAGAGAACTTTTTGCGGTTAGTCTTACCTTTGACTAAGCTAATGAGGAAAGGATAGAAATTCGTCTGGACGGAAGAGCGAGAGAAGAGCTTTGAAGATCTAAAGCAGAAGTTAGTGACTACACCTATTCTTACTCTCCCATCTGGCTCAGGTGGATTTCAAATTGATAGTGACGCTTCAGGAAAAGGTTTAGGCTGCGTTCTCATGCAACAATGGGAAGGTTATTGCATACACATCACGACAGCTGAAACCTTATGAAGAAAACTATTCTACTCACAATCTAGAGCTTGCAGCAGTTATTTTCGCATTGAAGATCTGGAGACATTATTTATATGGTGAATCATGTGACATATTCACCGACCACAAGAGTCTCAAGTACATCTTCACCCAGAAGGAACTAAACATGAGGCAGAGGAGATGGTTAGAGCTATTGAAGGACTAAGACACCAACATTTAGTACCATCCTGGTAAGGAGAATGTGGTGGCAGATTCTCTAAGCAGAAGGTCGGGTATGATTGCTGGTATTTGGATTGCAAAGGAGATCATTCATGACCTAGAGACGACTGATATTGAGTTTTGTGTACGAGGACAACACGGTTACTGGGCTAATCTTAGAGTGGAACCAGACTTACATTCTAGGATCAAGGAATATTAGAAGGACGATGGTGAGATTTCGGCTATCGTTCAGAACCTCGATCAGCAGACAGAGTTTCGTGTTGATGATGGCGGTATCTTATGGCACGGCACTAGACTAGTGGTTCTTGATGACTCTACTCTCAGGGAAGCTGTATTGACTGAGGCTCATAATTCTCCATTTACTATACATCCTGGTTCTACCAAGATGTACCACGACATCAAGCAACACTTTTGGTGGAGTGGTATGAAGCAGGATGTTGTCACCTTCGTTTCTAAATGTATGATCTGCCAACAGGTGAAGATTGAACACCAGCGAGCTAGTGGTTTACTACAGCCATTAGATATTCCAGCATGGAAGTGGGACAAAATCTCCATGGATTTTGTTACTATTCTTCCGGTTACTCAGAAGAAGAACGACGCTATCTGGGTCATTGTGGATAGGTTGACTAAATCTGCTCATTTTTTGCTGATTCGCAAGGAGCATCCAGTCAACAAACTAGCAGACACATTCTAGAGGAAGATCATGAGACTACATGGTACTCCATCAGAAACCATCTCTGACAGAGATCCCCGTTTCACAGCACGTTTCCGGTAGTCTGTAGAAAGCTTGGGGCACCAGACTTAAGCTCGGCACTTCCTTTCATCCTCAGATTGACACACAGTCGGAACGTACCATTAAGACATTGGAGGACATGATGCGATCGTGTACTCTAGAGTGGTCAGGAAGCTGGGATGACTATATATTCCTAATAGAATTCGCATACAACAACAGCTGGCACGCTAGCATCAAGTGTGCTCCCATTGAGATGTTGTATGGTAGAAAGTGTCGCGCCCCAATTTGCTGGGATCAGGTGGGCGAACGACTGCTTGAGGGTCCAGAGATGATTGAGGTGACCAATGAGAAGATCGTTGTTGCCAAGACAAAGCTTCAGGAAGCTCGTGCTCGTCAGAAGAGCTATGCTGATAAACGTCGTAGAGATGTGTCTTTCAAGGTAGGTGATCACGTTTTCCTCAAGGTATCGCCTGCACGAGGAGTTAGACGTTTTGGAATCAGAGGGAAGCTCAGTCCTCGCTTCATCGGACCGTTCGACATCATAGAACGCGTTGGTGAAGTTTCATACCATTTTGCGTTACCGCCTCAGCTATCACACGTTCACAACGTGTTCCATGTGTCCTTACTCAGAGGATACAACTATCATCCAGTTCATGTTGTCCAGTATCCACTTGATCAGATTCGAGAGGATCTTTCATATGTCGAAGAACCCGAGAGAGTTCTTGAGCGATAAGATCGTGTCATGCGGAGGAAGACGATCCCTTTCGTCAAAATCCTCTGGAGGGAGCATCCTGAGCGGGAAGACACTTGGGAGACGGAGATGTCTATACGGACTTCTTACCCTCATTTCCAGTTCTATTTCGGGTATGCTTTCTTTCAGTTTACGTTTCTCCAATTCGAGGACGAATTGTTCTTTTAGAGGGGAAGAGTTGTAAAACCCGTATTAAAAACCTATGAACAGTACACGTGAACATAACTTACGAAAACACGATATAATTTAAACTTTCCATTTATAATATTATTACATGTGTCACGACAATAAATAACGGCACGATCACGAATACCAAAATCATGAGTATTAAATCACGAGCATACACGACTTATTATTTAGACACGGAAAAGTTACGGGTTCCTTGTTGGGCTCCCCTATGCCGCGGCTACAACAAAGAAAGGAAGAAAAGATGGGCTTTGGCCCATAACCCAATTCTAAATAATAAAATACATGAAAACATAATCATACTTTAGGTTTTCAGAAAAGTTTTCCCTGCCTCCTTGTCTCACCATTGCCGCCGGCCATATACAAACAACAAGGAAGATTCAGACGATTTTCATTATTGATTTTGTGTTCATGATCATTCTCTTCTTCTTCTCACGCATTCGGTATAAATCAAACCTTTTCCTTTTTATTTATTCTTTTGATTTCATGTTATAATTTAATTAATCATCAAGAACAAGAACAAAACATGTAATAAATTAAATAAATTCATGGTTCGGGTTTGGTTTGTGTGTGGTTGTGGTTCGGCCGAGACACCGAGACCCCATATGGGGCTCGTCTTGCTTTTCTTCACCACCACCGAGACCCCCAAGGGTCTCGGCTTAGTGTGGTTTGGCTCGGCACAGCAAGAAATCCCCTACCAAGGGTCGGGTGTGTTTGTTTGTTCGGTTTGTGTGTACCGAGGCACCACCGAGACCCCCAAAGGGACTCGGTTGGTTTTTGTTGTTCGGACCCGAGACCAAAGGGACCCCGACATTAGGTCGGGGTATGTTTACATTGTTGGTTGATTTAATTAGTGTCAACCGAGACCCCTCCAAGGTCTCGGTGGGACTTTTGTATGGCTTATTTGGTTCGGCTTATTTAAAACACGGGCTCGGGATTCAGGTTTTTCATGAAAACTATTTTTATTAGTCATGTTATATTAAACTTTAGGTTAATTAATTTATTAAATTAATTCATGTATAATCTAAGGTATTTTTACTTAGTTATTTAGTTAAAACATGTATTTTAATTAAAATCATATAATGTATAGTTTAATTAAATTTACCAGTTATTTAATTAATGAACTATAACCAAGACTTGTATTGTACTAAATAAACTTTAATTATTATTTATAATCCAGCTTATTTCTAAATATGAAACTTACTATTTTTGGAAACTTTCTATTTTTAGAAACTTACTATTTATGGAAACCTGCTATTTTTAGAAAGTTACTTAGTATTACAATACAAGTATTATAATACACTATTACATGATTAATACTTAGCAGAACACCAGAATAACTACAGTTAACACAGTAAACAGTAAAACATGACAGAATACGTATAACAAGCTAATAACACACGGAACCAGTAATACACATGTAATTCAGAAAACTCATACACGTCCATATTTCTTATGTAGTGTTATCCTTCGAGGCGGATTAGTCTTCATCGTCTTCGTTAGCTTCTACTGGACATAAGATACGGATTTCCCGTCCTTCAGTAAGGACAATCTCTTCCTTCATTAGGATTTCCCGTATGCAGCCAACTGTTTTTCCTAGTAGTTACAGATTAAATGTTTATGTTTATTAGTTACCTTACCCATATACATGCATGACCAGTTTCACCTAGTTATGGAGGTACCACAACCATAACACTAGAGGCACTAGTGTTATGACTTCACCACGGCGGAGTGATAGCTCGTGGTGTCCCTTTTTAGTTCATTTGCCATTATATTATTATATTATCATGTGGGGCGTATGGGTGCATCCTAGTTACATGTTTCAGTCAGGATTTCATGGTGAATGTGGTGTGTGCCTTGTATCCTTCAGAAGGAGTTGATCCCTCCTACCCACTTACCAATTAAATTAGAGGCATCCCCTCTAATTTGCATGACGAGGTCACCCCTCCAAGTATGCATGCACATTGTTGACCTCATGACCTATATTGGCTATTATGGTCCATTAACTAATACAAATTTTCATAAGTAACATAAGCTATGTCTTCAGAACTAAAACCAGTTAACATGACAAACAACTAGGTTTTCCAAGACTTATTCTTTTCCGCTGCCATTCATGCTTTACACTCTTTATATGCTTCCATATTCTATGTTTTCCATGTTTTATTGTATATCCGTGCACTGAGCGTTATGCTCAGCCGTCTACTTTTCCATGTTCCCAAACGGCAGGTACCCAAGGACGCAAGTAGGAACTCCAGAGTATGTGCATTTGGATTTAAAGCTATCCGGCCTCTTTTACCTCATGCATTTATTCCTAATTTATCATACTTTACTTCTTTTGGACATTGTTTAGTCCTTTCCATTTATAGTACTTATATTGCTTGTGTGTGAGTTACTAGACTACTGATGTTTGATTCTGGTATTTCTATTTATGGTCATGAATGTTTAGACATTTACCTTGCATGCTTTGATGACACGCCATAATTTACTGTAGCATTCTATCATTTTAAATAGGGTGTTATAAATATAAAGACCTAGATTTGCTGATTATTGGATTAATCGTATACATGTGGCTATTTGATTCATTTATTGCACATATAAATTGTTATTATGTGTTTATGATTTAGTTTTTTTACTTTTTTATATTAAAAATTGTTGAATTGTTGTAAACAAGGGTTTTTTATGAAAAGAAATAATATGGACTAAATCATATTTAAATCAAGATTTGTTAGAGAGTTAAATTACATAAGATTAAGTTGATTGGTGAATTGCAATAATAATATAACGTCCTACTCCTTTTGACAAACTATAAACTGGGTATAACGCATTGCTGGTAATGTACCCAGTTAAGGAAGGAGGTGTTATTCCATTAGTCGCTGACCAAATTCTCGGCTTGCATGTGCGTCAAATTGAAATTGCATACGATTATTTATTGAATTATTCCTTAAGGGTGATTTATCACAAAATTCACCTCTGAAACACAATGAATAAGGGTATTGCTGTGACAACCATGGTTTTGGGGTTCGTCACTTAGACTATAGTTTAAGGTGTTTTGTGCAAATATGTGCTTTTATGTGCTTATGTGTTTATTTTGTGTGTTTGGAGTGAGGTTTGGATATCGTTTATGGGTATATGGTACTCATACGTAAATTGAGGAACGGTTATTTCATATTCATGATCTCATAAGGTAGTGACTATGAAATGAGATGGTGTTATTTCGTGGTTTTACGTATACGTATATGTATTATAAAAAATCGTATTTTTATGATTTAAGCTTTAGCATTTAGAGGTCTCGGATGAGGTAATTAGTCACGGGAGTATTTTTCGGGATGGTTTTAAGTCATTTAGGACTTAGTTAATTAGTTTGTTTCATATTTCAAGAGTTTTTATAAAACTGTATATTTTACGTCTTTTACGGTATACGCGTAAATTTGACTAGTTTTACGGTTTTGAGGTTCGGGAGGCTTTAGGAGCTGCAATAAATTAAGAGAATTTAAGGTAATAATAATTAATAGTTAATTTACAGTAATATAGTTAAAAAAAGTCGGCCATAGGGTGTTGTACTTGGTTTTGTGCCGAATTTTGCTTAAGGAAAGGAAGGGGAGCCCAGTTTGAGTACTATTTGCCTTCCTGGTTAGTTTTAATTACCCATATTACTCCCTTTAGCCCCAAAAATGATTCTTCCTTCTCCTAAACTTAATATCAGTCGTGATTAACAATTTTGGATCAAGAAAACCTAATTATTCAATTATGGTTTAAGGTATGCACTAAAACTATGCTTAATAAACGTTTAATTTACGTATGTAACCTAATATGATGGAATAGGGTTTGACATTCATAATTTTTAATTAGGTTGTTAATAAACTATAATTAATGATGTAATTAATGGTTTTTTATCATTGAAAACTGTTTTTAGGTTTTAATTAGGTTTATGTATGATTAATTAGGTTAATCATATTAAATTCGTCATTAAAAACTAGGCAGAATTTTTGGGTCACTGTTTTGATCATATATAGAGTTTTACAAATTTTAAATTGCGATCTTGGTACCCGTGGAAAGGTATTTGAGTTGGCTTTCAAATTCAAGAAACTAGAACTAAATTGGAGGTGGGAAGTGGGTCAAAAACAGGTTACTACAGTAGGAGGTCAAAGCAGTTTTGAAATCAGTCGGGTTTAAATTAATGTTTTAAGATGTTTAGGGTACTTAGGAGTATAATTGGACATTCAAACGAACATGAGACTTAGATTATATATTATATAAAATATATGGAGGAGGGATAAACAAATGGGTTAGGGTAAGACCCTCTGATCATAATAAACTTTTCGTATATTTAAAATCAGTAAATTCTGGATAGGTAAAAGTATATATATATATATATATATATATATATATATATATATATATATATATATATATATATATATATATATATATATATGGAGACCTTATAGTATATTTAAGGTTGCGGCCAAATGGGAAAGTTAGCTAACATATGTAAGGACATAGGTTTCCATTTACAGGGCATGTTATTTTGGTTAAGGGGGTGTTTGGCCCATAGTTTGAAGTATGAAAAACGGGTCTGTTTTGGGGTAAATGTTAACGGGGCGAGTTTTGAACTAAATTAAGTTAAGGGCTTTATAGAGGGATGTAATGAGATGCATATGGCATATAAATGGGGTTAAGTGGTAGGATAAGGTTATATATCCATCATAGATTGATGAGCGATTTTGGTATGAGGTTCATGTCTTGATTGTATACGTTTGTGTGTTTAGATTTTTGCTAGAGCGCGGATATTTGAAAAAGCTTGTTCAGGTGAGTTTCATAGTCCCATGTCTTTTTATGATTTGAATTTCAGATGGGATGGAAGAGACACTGTGTGGTTTTGTAACTAGTGCTGTGAATGTTTTATGGTTTGTGATGGACTTGTGTGTACACTTATGTGATTAACTCCTATGTGATTCTTGATTGTTATTGTGGTTTGACTTGGTACCAAAAGGTGGGCCTTGGGATTGGTTCATAGGTGTATGGGCACCTATTAGACCATGGAGATTGGTAAGGCTTGGAGCCTTGGAATTGTGGTTATTGGTAAGGCTTGGAGCCTCGGATTTATGGTGATTGGTTAATCTTGAATGCTAGTTGTTAATACATAATTGTAGCACATTGTCCATATGTTCATTTGTTAGTGGTTGTTATTCACAGCTTATAATTGATTTGGATGTGGAGTCTAAACCTATGACTCTCACCAACATTATTGTTGACGTATTTTAGTGTCTCTCTATCACCCCCAATTTACATGCGCAGCGGAAATACACAATTGGGTGCTAGACACAAGCATCATCACACAAGATATATTGAACGACTCAAAAGTGAGACGTTTACACAAAATATAAACAAGATTTTCATAAAAGGTCTAAAACATAAATTTCATCCCATGATTGTACTGACACGACACCAGAGTAAAGCGTTTAGTCCCCATGGATCTCGACCAACAACCAACAAGTTTAGTACAATACATCAACATAAAGTAAATTGTTCAACAGTAAAGGTAGAAACAGTTTTTAAGACCAACATTCTTCCAAAAGCCAAGCCACAACCTCCACAGCAAAGCTCCATGCTCCATAACTTCCTATTACCTGAAATACATGCATAAAACGAGTCAAAAATAATGTTGAGCGAGTCTATAGGTTTATCAAATCACATTTGAACACAAGAAGAAAATCAATCATAATCATTTATAGAATTGTCGTACACACAATCTATATTCAAGGCAATAATAATAATAATAAACAAACATTATATTTAAGCTCATGACACCGACCCCTTAACCAAATAGTCACCCACGCCAAATGCCAGCATGACTAGAATAAAACCATTGCCCCTCTAGGGTATCGGTTGCTAGAATACCACAATCTTATTCACGTAAAATTATCCTTCCCAGCGGGTTACTTAACGTAACGCCCTGGTCTCAGATAGGGTGGTCAACCCAATAGTACTATCATTAGAATAAGAGGCTATTCCCGACTCACAACATCAAGTCAGAAGATAGTTAACGGCTCATGAATTTAGGGTCTTTAGCAACAAGTTACTCAATACAATGAATTCAACTTTAGGCAACATCCGGGTCCAACATTTACTCATGACTTGTATTCATTTATTTTCAAATAGCATGTATCCCCCTCGCGGGTATAAAACGTTTAGTAGCTAGCATAAAAAGCGAGGCTACAGAATCACCTTAGTATAAGAGATCTAGTGAGATGATCGTCGACGATAATGGATGCCTTTCAAACACGAGAACCGCTACCTATCAAATAAGGCGCGTTCATTAATAATGACTCGAGAAATAAATCATATATATAACAACATCAAACTCAAACTCATAAGGTCACATTAAACTCAAGAGAAAACGATATAAATAACTTCATTATACTTTACTACACACTTACTTTACCATTTTATACTTTTAGCAAAATCCGCCGGTACATACTAAATGTACTAGCTTATTTACCCCTTTTAAATTTGTCAAACGTTTATGAAACGACTCGATAAACTAACTTACTATATATAGAAAGTCCTCCTACAAGTTTATCAAATGAATTTACTTTTAAAGTCCTTTGCCCGACTCATTTTCAAACTACAAAATCCTGACAGATTTACGTTAATTTTTCATACAATCGTTTTAACTTATTTAAACGACTCCGTTTACAAAACCGACACTCGGGTTTTAATGTAAACTCAACCTCTAAGGTAAACACCTCATTATCAGTAGGTTAAATATTTCAAAACTTCCATTTAGACTCCCCAAGATTCGATCCAAATATCGACAACAGCTATATGTAGTGTCGATACTCGTCTCCCGGTACACGATCATTCAAAACATCATAACTTCGCGCTCGTTTGGAGCTAGAAACTCTACCTTATATCAAATCGATGCTAATAAAATTATCTAAAACCCTAGGCTATAAGTTAAACCATTTTCAAAGCATAAAAATTCGGATTTTACTGTGTACTTACTGTTATAAAATGACTACCAAAATCTTGTACAAAATTAACTTTTTGATCAAAACCAACCATAGAAATGATCATTACTATACCCTAACATCAACATATATGAACCATAACATCTAAATCATCATCAAAATTAAAACCTTTGAATCAAAATGAAGTTTTTAACAAGATTCTTGCAACAATCACCATTGATCATGGCAAGAACATCATGCATGATCATGGCTTCTACCTACCAACATCAAAAAAATAAAAATGCCTTGCATGTGTAAAATTCTTACACCAATATGATCCTTGATCAATTCTAAGAGTGGGTCTATGATTAGTTTAGCTCAAATCATCCTCAAACTTGAGTTAAAATTTGAAAATATATGTGTTTGGGGTGGTGGGTGGATGTTACGGCAATAAGAGAGAGAAGAGGGAGGAGGGTGAAAAATTTTTAGTGGAAAAATGAGTTGTATGTGTTTGTTTAAGCTTTATATATAGTGGTGGAGGGACCTTGGTTGCAATTTGGCAATAGTTGTGGCTAAAAATAAAAATAGTTAGCAAAAAAGCGGGAAATAACTATTAGTCAATTTTTAAAATATTTACGGGGCTCGGGTTTCATAAAGATAATTTTAAAAATTTAAAACGTACCTCAAAAATAATAATATCGAGTCTCGACTCGACTTAACACGTCATTTAAAATAAAACCTCAAAAATGACAAAAATCGAACAACCGACAATAAGACGTAAAATATTTGGCATCCATCGACATCACGCTTGCTAATACTCCTTATACTTAATAAATATTAAATATAGACCTTCCAACATCGGTTTAAACTTAAACCTCCAAAAATAATTATCGTTCAAACTCATCCAAAAATTTCAAAAATAATCCTAAAATAAGATTAAGCAATGACCTCGGTTTTGGGTTGTCACATCCCCCCCTTCTTAAAAGAAGCGACGTCCACGGAGCTTAATCCTTCCTAAACAAATGAGGATACTTGTCCTTAAAGAAATCCTCACGTTCCTACGTAAACTCTGGCCCATGTCTAGAGTTCCATCTTACTTTCACAATCGGAATTCTACTATGCTTCAACTTCTTAACTTCCCTATCCATTATCTCTACAGGTTCCTCTATAAAATGCAACTTATCATCAAGTTGAATTTCCTCTAATGGAATCACCACATCCCTTTCAGCTAAACACTTCTTCAAATTAGACACATGAAAAGTATTATGAATAGCCTTAAGCTCATCAGGCAATTCTAACTTATAAGCCACCAATCCAATATATCTCGGGCTCAACTTTCCTCTCTTTCCAAAACGAATTACTCCTTTCCATGGAGATACTTTCAACATAACCATGTCTCCTACTTCAAACTCCAACAGTTTCCTTCTGTTATCAGCATAACTCTTTTGTCTACTTCTGGCAGATAACAAACGCTTCTTAATTTGCACAATCTTTTCAGTCGTCTCAAATATCATTTCAGGCCCAGTCAATTGACTTTCTCCTACCTCACTCTAACACACTGGTGATCTACACTTACGTCCATACAATGCTTCAAATTGAGCGGCTTTAATACTAGAATGATAACTATTATTGTACGAAAATTTAACCATTGGCAAATGCTTATCCCAACCATTTCCAAAATCAATCACACATGCACGAATCATATCCTCTAACGTTTGAATCGTTCTCTCACTTTGTCCATCAGTTTCCGGATGATATGCTGTACTCAAACATAACTCCGTTCCCATCGCTTTCTGCAAAGACTTCCAAAATTTTGAAGTATACCTACTATCACGATCAGAAATTATCGACAAAGGCACACCATGTCGACAAACAATCTCCTTCACATACACTGTTGTTAACCTCTCCATACTATTTGTCTTCTTCATTGGAAAAAAGTGAGCAGACTTAGTCAATCTATCTACAATCACCCATATCATATCACAACCATTTGCAGTCCTTGGCAATCCTGTCACAAAATCCATTGTAATCTTCTCCCATTTCCACTCAGGAATCTCAGGTTGCACTAATAATCCAGACGGTTTCTTTTGTTCACCCTTCACCTTCGCACAAGTTAAACACTTATTAACATACTGTGCTATATCTGCCTTCATATTCGGCCACCAATAAACTTTCTTAAGATCTTGATACATCTTCTCCGATCCAGGATGTATTGAATACTTCGACTTATAAGATTCATTCATCACCAAATCTCGCACTCCTAATGAATCTTCTTCAGACGGACACAATGGTAACCAAATCCTATTCTCAAAATACCTCAATCCATTCGACCTTACTTCAAACAAAGGTTTCAATATTCTACCCAGATTTTCTGCCTCAACGTTCTCTTCCTTCAAACCATTAGCTTGGGCTTTCAATATCGCTTCTGTTAAATCAACACTTTCCAACATTGTCAAAGCTCTAACTCTTATAGACTTATCTCTTTCCTTTCTACTAAGTGCATCAGCTACCACATTCGCTTTACTAGGATGGTAACGAATCTCGTAGTCATAATCACTCAGCAACTCAACCCATCTCCTTTGCCTCATATTCAATTCCTTTTGATCCAAAATATATTGCAAACTCTTATGATCAGTGAAAACCACAGACTTGGTTCCATACAAGTAGTGTCTCCACAGCTTCAAAGCAAAAATAACAGCCCCAAGTTCTAAATCATGCGTAGTGTAATTCTCGTCATGTTTCCTTAATTGTCTCGATGCATACGCTATTAATTTCTCCCTTTGCATCAATACAGCTCCAAATCCTTTATGAGACACGTCACAGTACACTACAAAATCCTCAGATCCTTCTGGCAAAGACAATATCGGCGCAAAACACAACTTATCCTTCAACATACTAAATGCAGATTCTTCTTCCAATCCCCATTCAAACACTCGATTCTTTCCGTAAGCTTAGTCAACAGCTTTGCAATTAGCGAAAACTTCTCGATAAACCTTCTATAATACCCAGCCAAACCAAGAAATTGGCGAAATTCAGTCGGCGTCTTCGGCACTGACCAATCCTTAATTGCCTCAATCTTAGCAGGATCCACATGAACACCTTCACTATCAATCACGTGCCCCAAAAATGGCACTGATGTCAACCAAAATTCACACTTAGAGAATTTCGCATACAGCTTCTCCTTCTTCAACAATTCCAAAATTGTTCTCAAATGCTTCTCATGTTCCTCTTCACTCATGGACTAAACGAGAATATCATCAATGAATACGATAACAAACTCATCCAAATACGGCTTGCATACACGATTCATCAAATTCATAAATACAACAGGCGCATTTGTTAACCCAAAAGGCATCACTTGAAATTCGAAATGTCCATATCGAGTACGGAAAGCTGTTATAGGAATATCTTCTTCCCTAAATCTCGGTTGATGATACCCAGACCTCAAATCGATCTTCGAGTATACACAGGAACCTTGCAACTGATCGAACAAATCATCAATCCTCGGTAGTGGATACCGATTCTTGACAGTCAATTTGTTAAGCTCTATATAATCAATACACATTCTAAAAGAACCATCTTTCTTCCTAACAAACAAAACAGGCGCACCCTACGGCGACGAACTTGGTCTAATAAATCCCTTATCCATCAATTCCTTCAATTGATCAGATAATTCTTTCATCTCAGATGGAGCTAAACGATACGGTGCATGAGCAACAGGAGCAGCACCCGACAATAAATCAATACGAAACTCCACTTCACGATGCGGCGGTAATCCTGGCAATTCCTCAGGGAAAACCTCAGGATACTCTCTAATCACAGGCACATCCTCCAATTTCTTTTAATTTAGACCATCATTACTTATCTGTGCAAGAAACATATCACAACCTGCTTCTATATACCTAATCATCTTTAAACAAGAAACAACTCTCAAACGAGAAGTACATTCATATCCTTTCACAGTCAATACCCTATTCCTTAGTGGTATCTGAACTAATCTTTCTCCACAAACAATTACTGCACCATTACCAACTAACCAGTCCATTCCAATAATCACATCAAAAGATCCTAATTCTATGGGCATCAAATCAATACTAAACACATAATTACCTAACTTCAAGGAACAACCTTTCAGTATAGAACTAGTGCTTACAACCTTACCATCAGCTAACTCAACATTTTAACTAGTTGTCAATCTCACTGGTTCTCTATCCAATAGCTGACTGAATCTAACATCTACGAAACTTCTATCGGATCCAGAATCAAATAACACACTAGCATAACAAGCATCAAGTAAGAACGTACCAGTCACCACATTCGGCCCTTGAGGTTTGTCAACATCTCCCACGACATAGGCTGGAGCAGCAATCCCAGCAGCAACAACAGCAACATTGCCTCCCTGTCGTATGCCAACCGTCGGACAATTCCCTTGCTTATGTCCACGGCCTCCACATCTAGAACAGTAAACTACTTTGACAGCATTGGCCCCAGTGGCTACACCCTTGTTTCTACAATCTGCCATCTTATGTCCGACCTTCCCACACTTGTTGCAAGCAGGTGGACAATTTCCAACATGATACAGATTACACCGACCACACTTCGGATTCACCTTGTTACCTTGATTTCCTGTGGCAGCACGAACACCATCATTCCTTCTCAAATTATACTGCTGATTCCTATTCGGTCCTTGGTTATTGTTATTACGATAACCACCACGACTCTGCCCTTGAATTGATTGTGCAACTTCCCACTTTCTCTTATTCCCCTCAGCAATACTATCCTTTCGATCCTGCAGCTTTACATCCATTAAAGCATGAGCCATTTGAACAGCTTCATCAAACGACTTGGGTTTTGACGAAGTAGTTTCTCCCTTGATATTACTAGATAAACCTCTAATATACTGCTTCATCTTCTTACGATCATCAGCAAAAGCATCAGGACACAACAAACATAAATCAGAAATCTCCTTGTATAAGCTACAATATCATTGTTCCTCAGCACCAAATGCCTCAATTCATCTTCCAACTGGCCTAACTCTTCCTAAGGACAAAACTTAGCAGTCAACAGTCCCTTGGTCACAGTCCATGTTCTGGCATTCGCTTCAACCAATCCTACAGTAGCTACTTGACTATTCCACCAACTCAACGCATCATCCTGAAAAGTAGCTGCAGCAAATTTTACCTTACTATCTTCTAAACATCTACTGATTTCAAAAGTAATTTCAATCTTCTCAATCCACCTCCTTAATTCCAATGCACCACCAGTACCACGAAATTGGGTAGGTCCACATTTCATGAAACTAGCATAAGAACATTCCTTCTAAACCTGTTGAACAGCAGCATTACCTCCAACTTGTCCTGCATCATTTCCTCCCGCTTGTTCATTAGCATTACCTCCAACCTGATTTTCAACATTCCCTCCAACCTGACCAGCAACATTCCTATTCTCAGCCTCTTGGTTCCTCGCAGCACGTTCAGCTTCTAGAGCTCTAGCAATAGCTTGTTCAATCATGGTATTAACAGTAGCAATCGTTAATTTAGGCGGCATGTTTACAAGAAACTAACCAAACAACAATTTAGTAAAGTCAGAAAAAAATGCCTCCTAACTCCTTCCTGTATGACCATAACAGAAAAAGAACAAGTAAGTATTCATATCATGATAAGAAGAAGGATTTCTCTATCAAGATGTAACATGGATACTACATGCACCAACAACACAATTCACAATGAATCATTAGCCAATTCACACAAGAACTAATAAGACAAATCATAATTCATGAAGGTAATTTGGATTGCATTGGAAAATTTCCACAAAATTATGACAAGTAATGTCACTACAATCCTTCATCACAGCAAACTTAAAAGTCATTAAGTTTCATCACAAACTACAGTACTAGTCTACATAAGTTCTATTACAACAAGGCTAATAAAACAACATAAAGAACTAAACATCAGATCCCCGTAGCTTCTTGTACACCGGCTCGTCATCACTGCTGCTATCATCATCCTCAGAATCTTCCTCTACTTTTTCCTTCCCCTTTCGACTACCTCCTTCACTTGGCCTCACCAACACTTGAGCTTCAACCTGATTCGGCACATCACGAATCACAACACCTCGACTAGGAAAAGATCTCATCGGCAGACCCCACGCACTCAACCTTGCATTCCTTTCTAGCTCCCTACGTAACCTTTCAACCTGCCCACTCAAATTCAACACCATAGATCTTAACCTAACAACTTCATCCATTTCCCTTGCTCTAACAAACTCTGATCTCCTCACACCACTAACAAACCTGTCAAACGTTTTCTCATTCTGCTCAAACCTCCTAATCACACGAGTCTCAACCAAATACCTTTCAAACAAAGACCTATCAAACTTCTTAAGAAACCAGAAAATATCATCATAAGACATAGGACCTGGACAATAAACCTTAGGAATACCATCATGAATAGATCGAGCACTAGCAGCCCTACTCGACTCAACAGGAACATCACCCCTAGCAAATGCAATCCCAGGCAAACTACTAATATAAGCATCACAAGTAGGAGTCGAAGAACGAACAACAGGTCGCTGACAATCTGGAACAGTCTGTGGCACATCATTGACCCTTGGAACATAACTACCTTGTATCAACTCAGGCTCTGTCTGACCAACTGCAGTAAGTGGAATCCCATCATCTCAAAACTCAAAAGGCTCCTCATCGTCACTAGCACCAAAGTTATCTACTTCCTCACCATCCACTACATTAGTAATATCAATCCATCCATCCTCACGAGGTAAACCATCCATTTTCTACAATTATAAGGGTTCAAGGATACTTAAGGTCATTGTAAATAAAATAATAATTAGTATGCAATGCTCATGCAAATGTCATACATTATCCATGCTATACAACACAATGCAAATGATGTTTATGCAATGCTCGCAAAAAAAATACGATATTGACAAGCACTCGGCGTACTTTCAGTAATTCCAATACAATTTCGTAGTATTTACTTAATAAATACTCGAGAAATCATTTCAGTTATGAGGGATACATCTACAATGCAAAACAAAAATAAAAGTAATCTTACCGGAGCGTTGCAGAGAAGTTGTGTGCTTTTGAAGAACAAATACTTTCGACACCAAAGTTATAGTTTAGGAAAATTTTCAAAATCGACCCAGTTCTCTATAACTTGCAGCTCTGATTACCAATCTCTATCACCCCCAATTTATATTGCGCAGCGGAAATACACAATTGGGTGCTAGACACAAGCATCATCACACAAGATATATTGAACGACTCAAAAGTGAGACGTTTACACAAAATATAAACAAGATTTTCATAAAAGGTGTAAAACATAAATTTCATCCCATGATTGTACTGACACGACACCAGAGTAAAGCGTTTAGTCCCCATGGATCTCGACCAACAACCAACAAGTTTAGTACAGTACATCAACATAAAGTAAATTGTTCAACAGTAAAGGTAGAAACAGTTTTTAGACCAACATTCTTCCAAAAGCCAAGCCACAACCTCCACAGCAAGGCTCCATGCTCCATCACTTCCTATTACCTGAAATACATGCATAAAACGAGTCAACATTAATGTTGAGCGAGTCTATAGGTTTATCAAATCACATTTGAACACAGAAGAAAATCAATCATAATCATTTATAGAATTGTCGTACACACAATCTATATTCAAGGCAATAATAATAATAATAAACAAACATTGTATTTAAGCTCATGACACCGACCCCTTAACCAAATAGTCACCCACACCAAATGCTGGCATGACTAGAATAAAACCATTGCCCCTCTAGGGTATCAGTTGCTAGAATACCACAATCTTATTTCACGTAAAATTATCCTTCCCAGCGGGTTACTTAACGTAATGCCCTGGTCTCAGATAGGGTGGTCAACCCAATCGTACTATCATTAGAATAAGCGGCTATTCCCGACTCACAACATCAAGTCAGAAGATAGTTAACGGCTCATGAATTTAGGGTCTTTAGCAACAAGTTACTCAATACAATGAATTCAACTTTAGGAAACATTCGGGTCCAACAATTACTGATGACTTGTGTTCATTTATTTTCAAATAGCATGTATCTCCCTCGCGAGTATAAAACATTTAGTAGCTAGCATAAAAAGCGAGGCTACAGACTCACCTTAGTATAAGAGATCTAGCAAGATGATCACCGACGATAATGGATGCCTTTCAAACACGAGAACCGCTACCTATCAAATAAGGCGCGTTCATTAATAATGACTCGAGATATAAATCATATATATATAACAACATCAAACTCAAACTCATAAGGTCACATTAAACTCGAGAGAAAACGATATAAATAACTTCATTATACTTTACTACACACTTACTTTACCATTTTACATTTTTAGCAAAATCCACCGGTACATACTACATGTACTAGCTTATTTACCCCTTTTAAATTTGTCAAACGTTCATGAAACGACTCGATAAACTAACTTACTATATATAGAAAGTCCTCCTACAAGTTTATCAAATGAAATTACTTTTAAACTCCTTTACCCGACTCATTTTATAACTACAAAATCCGGACAGATTTACGTTAATTTTTCATACAACCGTTTTAACTTATTTAAACGACTCCGTTTACAAAACCGACACTCGGGTTTTAAAGTAAACTCAACCACTAAGGTAAACACCTCATTATCAGTAGGTTACATATTTCAAAACTTCCATTTAGAGTCACCGAGATTCGATCCAAATATCGACAACAACTATATGTAGTGTCGATACTCGTCTCCCGGTACACGATCATTCAAAACATCATAACTGCGCGCTCGTTTGGAGCTAGAAGCTCTACCTTATATCAAATCGAAGCTAATAAAATTATCTACAACCCTAGGCTATAAGTTAAGACATTTTCAAAACATAAAAATTCGAATTTTACTGTTTACTTACTGTTATAAAATGACTACCAAAATCTTGTACAAAATCAACTTTTTGATCAAAACCAACCATAGAAATGATCATTACTATACCCTAACATCAACATATATGAACCATAACATCTAAATCATCATCAAAATTAAAACCTTTGAATCAAAATGAAGTTTTTAACAAGATTCTTGCAACAATCACCATTGATCATGGCAAGAACACCATGCATGATCAGGGCATCTACATACCAACATCAAAAAAATAAAAATGCCTTGCATGTGTAAATTTCTTACACCAATATGATCCTTGATCAATTCTAAGAGTGGGTCTATGATTAGTTTAGCTCAAATCATCCTCAAACTTGAGTTAAAATTTGAAAATGTATGTGTTTGGGGTGGTGGGTGGATGTTACGGCAATAAGAGAGAAAAGAGGGAGGAGGGTGAAAATTTTTTAGTGGAAAAATGAGTTGTATGTGTTTGTTTAAGCTTTATATATAGTGTTGGAGGGACCTTGGTTGCAACTTGGCAATAGTTGTGGCTAAAAATGAAAATAGTTAGCTAACAAGCGGGAAATAACTATTAGTCAATTTTGAAAATTTTTACGGGGCTCGGGTTTCATAAAGATACTTTTAAAAATTTAAAACGTACCTCAAAAATAATAATATCGACTCTCGACTCGACTTAACACGTCATTTAAAATGAAACCTCAAAAATGACAAAAATCGAACAACCGACAATAAGACGTAAAATATTTGGCATCCATCGACATCACGCTTGCTAATACTCCTTATACTTAATAAATATTAAATATAGACCTTCCAACATCGGTTTAAACTTAAACCTCCAAAAATAATTATCGTTCAAACTCATCCAAAAATTTCAAAAATAATCGTAAAATAAGATTAAGCAATGACCTCGGTTTTGGGTTTTCACACTCTTTCAGGTGAGAATGTGGTTAAGCGTGAGAATATGAGTGGCTAGCTGGGAGCCTTAGGATTGCATTTGAAGGAACCCCTTTTCATATTAGTCTTTATTAAATGTTTGATTAAGTTAATCTTTGTAGACACCTATATGCTTGTTATTTGTTGATTGTATGTCTTTGGTAAGAGGTAGTCCTGTTACCTAGTTACCTAGACGCCTACGTTATTTGTGATATCTTCATGACATTGTGTCACCATTTATGATATTTCCATTTCATTTAGTTATCTCTATAGACACGCTATTGTTGTGATGATATCCATACGTCATGCCCCATATTCTGCCATGGTAGGGTGTGACAGAATGGTATCAGAGACAATGGTTATAGAGAATTAGGTTGCCTAGTCTATAACTTAAGGATCCATGCATGTAGGTGTAGTAGGGGTATGTGTGCATTATAGTATATGGAGTGCTTAAGTGTTAATTTTGTTTTGGATATTTATTTACTTTCATATTTACTTATTGAGATATAATATATGTAAGTACATTCATTTATTTTCTATTAATGCTACGTATGAACAGGAAGTGTAGGAACCTATTTAGTGTTACCCATGTCGCGTAGAAGAAGAGGTGCGCTAGGTAATAATAGGATAGTACCGATGTTGAGTCTACGACTAGTAGTAGATTCGAATTTCCGCTTGAATGGTTATGGTCATTTTTTATGTTGGGTATTTTGTTGTTATTGATTTGTTTTGGCGATTGAGCCTTGAGTTATGAATGAAGTTAGGGTTGACGTATGACATGTTCTTATTTTACCTATATGTTATATATATGGAGTGTCTTTTATGTGGTATATATGTAGTAGACTTATGTGTTCCGTGTAGTACTAATTTCTTATAAGTGTCGTCATAGGAGGGAGTACATGGGTGAAAGGGGACATCTACAATTATGGAGTCCTACGTGATTATATATGTGCCACAACACCGATGGCCTTCCAAGTATGGTTGCATGAAAAAGGGGTTAGTACATGCTTGTATATGACGAGATCTGTATTTTGGGTATTTGTAAACAATAGGGGTTTATGTAATGGTTGTCTATGATATGGCTATGGTTTTTTTTTGTGTTATATGTTATGGGTTATAGTCATGTTGTGTGATTATGGGGTCACACGATATGGTTTGGTTTTGGTGATGGGTTTTATGCCTTGTTGTGGCATGGTGTGATGGTGAGATGGTGATTACTCGTATGGAAAAACGAGTGTATGACGCGATCGATTGACTTGACATGTATGATAACGAGTATGTTTTGAGAGATATAATAGGTATATATATGCGGAGGTATATATACTAGTAGATGTTATGTTATGATATACGGTCGTTCAATAGTTATTATAACTTGAACGTACCTAGTGTTCTCTCGTGTTTAAACAATTTATTAATGCTGGAGTTTGATTGAGTTCCAACGACGTTTTCAATCTTTTGAAGTGAGTCTACATTCGGGTATGTATTTTAACTGATGAGAACTACCAAATTTTGTTGCAAAGGAGTCTAGCTAATTAAAGGAAAATGCTTTTGAAAATACTTTGTAAGTGTATGGTATGATTCCCTGACTTACATATCTTTCCTTTAAATTTATTGGTAATAAGATAAAAAAAAATCTTGACAATGAATGGATTAGTTTTCTAGGTAACATGTGATAGTACATATAAAGGTTAAAGAAATTTTGTGATAATTTTCTTAAAAGTGGAGTTAAAATTTTAGAAGTATTTAAAAAGACGGAAAGAGTAAAAAGGAAGATTTTATTATAATAATGATAATAATAACACCACACCTTGTAAACGTGTAATATTTAGTTATAACAAGCCTAAATGGATTATATAAAATAATTATAATATAGAATAAAATGAATAAAAACACCATATTTTATAAACACGTATTGGTTTCATAATAACAAGTGAAATGAGTTTAATGTGAGTAAACAAGATAATGGTTAGAATAACGTTATACTATACTAACTAGTGGATACCTTTGATAAAATAATGAAGATAAAAAATGAATTTATTGTTAAAGGAGATGATAGATAAAGTGAGTTTTAGTACACTAACTAAGTTATGCCCTTTGATAGAAAACGAAGATGGTAAAATATGACTATGATTTCATTTATTTAGTGTTAAAATATGGTCCTAATGTAAAGTAACTAATTCAGATGAAAATTTAAAATTTTCAAAGATATTGAAATTTGGTAATACAAATCGTGATGAGTCTATCTTTTGTTGCTGGCACACTCTATTGTTCTTTCAGATTACATCGTTTTGTTTTCAGTTGTTTTAGCTAGCGTTCGTTTTACCCTATATTTTATTTTGGGACACGATTGTTTGGAATTCTTTTGGTACATGTCATGGTTGATTTAGTTATGCGGTTGTAGGAACGTTGGGATGAGAGGATAGAGTTGGGTAATATTACTTATGGTTAGATATTAGAATGGAGAGATGTATTTTGGTTTAAAGGTTGTGTTGAAGGAATGATTAAGATTTGTGGAGTTTTGAAACTTAGATTGGTTACGAGAATAAGGGAGTAAGTAAAGTTAGTTGACTGGTCGTGGGAACGAGATGTCATGCTATGAGAAGTTGGTTGAAGTACCATTAGGAGATTGATGAAAGTACTAGCGGATGTGAGCATAGAGTAGAAAGTTTCTACTAATGGAAAGATGGGGTAAATAACAAGTAAAGGAATTGGTATAGTTATGGAGGCAAGGTAGTAGTAGACACGTGAAGGAAAACATGGATGTCAAAGAATGATTGGTAGGAAGCTGATTAATGGTGAAGTACAACAAGTAATGAAGAGTGCGCCATTGAGGGGTTGAAGTACCTTTAGAAATATTGTGGTAGATTAGTTGAAGTTAGAAGCTACTGCGTAGTGTGAAGTTCCTAGGTAACATCATAGAGACGAGAAGGAGTGCGTGAAGAGCTACATCGTGAAGAGAGAACCCGAAAGGACTACATGTTGGCTGCTAGAAGGATGCAAGAGATTTTGAAGGAGTCATAGAAGTTGCAAGGACTAGAAAGCTGACAAGCACTATGATGGGAATCTCCGTATGGTTCGTGGCGAAGAAGAACATATCAAGTACCAGAGTGGAGCTACAAAGAGCTGAACGAATGGATCGTGATGGAGTGACTACATAACATGGGAGATTAAGAACTCGTGGAAGTAACAAGGGGAGGCGAGTGACTACACAAAGATAGAATTTCATGGCAATCAATATCGAGGGATGAGTAGTGAAGCTGAGCGAAATAAGTTCGTGGAGAAGTGATTATCGGGTCAGTTTAGTGAAGGTGTTTATGAAGAATATTTGAAAGAGACAGTTATGCATTATCCAATGCAACAACGATTTCCATAGATTTGATGAATTGAGTGAGAAATTTTGGTTGGACATGATTGTGAAGGAATTAAGTAGAACCATGGAAGAAGAGAACCAAGTATTGTAGAAGATGATGATTGAAAGTACCTCATGTTAGGTGCAAGGTCATAATAGAAGTATGAGACTTGAGTAAGAATTTAGAATATGGCTTAGTTTAGACATATGGAAACTAATATGGGAATAAGATGAGAGTGTGATCCACATGTAATCACAAGGAACTCTAGTCTGTCCCTATTAGGAGGGAGTAGGAGAACTGTTCGTGAGGAAAACAAGTTAATCTACTTAGAAAACTTTGACGTATAGATGACTTGAAAGACGGGAAGCATAACATCGTGATGTATGCCATGAGATGAGGAAGAAAAAGGAAGTGTGGACAGATGCGAATCATGAATGAAAGAGGTCGAGATAGGAAGCGAAGGTAAAACTCTGGTATAGCCTAATGAGTAGACTAAGGCACTAAGAATGCTAATATTGTTGTAGTGTGGAAAGGAAATGGCACTGGCCTATATTGTTTGATTGGAAGGCTTAGTATCGATAATCGAACGGATGAGGAGTTATAGATGTGATGTGTCATGAGAGGTGAAGGGTTTGGTCTAACTGAGACAAGATGAAGAGCACTATGACCTTGAAGGTAAGACATTGTGTAGGTATAAAGGAAGTGTTTGGTATTAATATATATATATATATATATATATATATATATATATATATATATATATATATATATATATATATATATATATATATATATATATATATATATATATATATATATATATATATATATATATATATATATATATATATATATATATATATCTTTCATTGAGGAAAGCAAGGAAAGAAGTGAATGGGTGCTACTAATGAGCTATCCAAATTTGATGGAAGTGGTTGTAACATGGGTTTGGATGACAGTTGATAAAACTAACTAATGAATGTGAAAGACGGACATAGGTCACTATTGTACGGAAATTGAAATTTTAAGTGGTTTGGGTACGGACTAAAGGGATTGATGAACATGATTGGACATGAGTATATCCGGCTAATTGGAAATGGATGGACGAAGTGAGAAATTGCTACAAGTATAGGAGTCATGTTGAGATCTTGGGTGACTGATTTAGAGGGAGGTGGGAAATTAGTTAGCTATGTCTGAGTTTTCATATAATGATAGTTATCATACTAGAAGTCGATGAATGCCATTTGAGGCACTATATGGAAGGATAGGTTGAGTTTCCCCTATTGTGGACTAGAAATGGTGAAAGAGGCTACTAATATAATAATGGTGTTTGTGGAAAGGACGAGAGAAACAAGAGATGATATGTTAAAAAGGAGGAAACCACTACAGTTTAGTGACAAAGTTATGTAGGAAGTTTCACCCATAGTAACGGGCGCCATGTGTAGGAAAAAAAGGAAAAGTTGATGTCGAGTTTTGTAGGTCCATTTATGATTTTTTGAAAGATTGGACCAGTAGTTTATGGGTATAGAATTACCTGGGGAATTGAGTGGTGTACTTGATATATGTCATGTATTGAGATTTGGTAAATGTGGTTTGAGAATGCATATTTGCATGTGCGGTTATTAGGGATTTGTGTTAAAAAGAGTCATTTGTGAGATTTATGGGTTGTGAGGTCAATAGTTTAGGAATGAGTTTAAATAATGTTGGTTAATATATGTGGTAATTTGAGACTTGAACTAAGTTAAACATGGAAATGAGAGGAGTTCATTTAGAACAAGTATCCTCATGTGATTTGTTGTTTGTGTGTTTGATCCTAAGGATTATTTATTGAATTATACCTTAAGAGTGATGTATCACAAATTTCACATCCAAAATACAATGAATAAGGGCATTGCAGTGACAACCATGGTTTTGGGGTTCATCACTTAGACTATAGTTTAGGGTGTTTTGTGCAAATATGTGCTTTTATGTGCTTATGTGTTTATTTTATGTGTTTGCAGTGAGGTTTAGATATCGTTTATGGGTATATGGTACTCATAAGTAAATTGAGGAACGGTTATTTCATGTTCATGATCTCACAAGGTAGTGATTATGAAATGAGATGGTGTTATTTCGTGGTTTTACATATACGTATATGTATTATAGAAAATCGTATTTTTACGATTTAAGGTTTAGCATTTAGAGGTATCGGATGAGGTAATTAGTCACGGGAGTATTTTTTGGGATGGTTTTAAGTCATTTAGGACTTAGTTAATTAGTTTGTTTCATATTTGAAGAGTTTTTATAAAACTGTATATTTTACGTCTTTTACGGTATACGCGTAAATTTGACTAGTTTTACGGTTTTGAGGTTCGAGAGGCTTTAGGAGCTGAAATAAATTAAGGGAATTTAAGGTAATAACAATTAATAGTTAATTTACAGTAATATAGTTAAAAAAGTCGTCCATAGGGTGTTGGACTTGGTTTTGGGCCGATTTTTGCTTAAGGAATGGAAGGGGGAGCCCAGTTTGAGTACTGTTAGGCTTCCTGGTTAGTTTTAATTACCCATATTACTCCCTTTAGCCCCAAAAACGATTTTTCCTTCTCCTAAACGTAATATCAGTCGTGATTAACAATGGTGGATCAAGAAAACCCGATTATTCAATTATGGTTTAAGGTATGCATTAAAACTATGCTTAATAAACGTTTAAATTACGTATGTAACCTAATATGATGAATTAGGGTTTGACATTCATAATTTTTAATTAGGTTTTGTTAATAATCTGTAATTAATGGGTTTTTATCATTGGAAATTGTTTTTAGGTTTTAATTAGGGTTTATGTATGATTAATTAGGTTAATCATATTAAATTCGTCATTAAAAACTGGGCAGAATTTTTGGGTCTTTATTTTGATCATATCTAGAGTTTTACAAACTTTTAAATTGCGATCTTGGTACCCGTGGAAAGGTATTTGAGTTGGATTTCAAATGCAAAAAACTAGAACTAAATTTGAGGTCGGGAAGTGGGTCAAAAACAGGTTACAACAGTAGGAGGTCAAAGCCGTTTTAAAATCAGTCGGGTTTAAATTAATGTTTTAAGATGTTTAGGGTACGTAGGAGTATAATTGGACCTTCAAACGAACATGAGACTTAGACTATATATTAAATAAAAGATCTGGAGGAGGGCTAAACAAATGGGTTAGGGGAAGATCCTCTGATCATAACAAACTTTTCGTGTGTTCAAAATCAGTAAATTCTGGATAGGTAAAAGTATATATATATACATATATATATATATATATATATATATATATATATATATATATATATATATATATATATATATATATATATATATATATATATATATATATATATATATATATATATATATATATATATATATATATATATATATATATATATATATATATATATATATATATATATATATATATATATATATATATATATATATATATATATATATATATATATATATATATATATATATATATATATATATGGAGGCCTTAACAGTAGATTTAAGGTTGCGCTCAAATGGGAGAGTTAGCTAACACATCTAATGGCATAGGTTTGCTTTTACAGGGCATGTTATTTTGGTTAAGAGGGTGTTCGACCCATAGTTTGAAGTATGAAAAATGGGTATGTTTTGGGTTAAATGTTAAAGGGGCGAGTTATGAACTAAACTAAGTTAAGGGCTTTATAGAGGGATGTAATGAGATGCATATGGCATATAAATGGGGTTAAGTGGTAGGATAAGGTTATATATCCATCATAGATTGATGAGCCATTTTGGTATGTGGTTCATGTCTTGATTGTATACGTTTGTGTGTTTAGATTTTTGCTAGAGCGCGGATATTTGGAGAAGTTTGTTCAGGTGAGTTTCATAGTCCCATGTTATTTTATGATTTGAATTTCAGATGGGATGGAAGAGACACTGTGTGGTTTTGTAACTAGTGATGTGAATGTTTTATGGTTTGTGATGGACTTGTGTGTACACTTATGTGATTAAATGCTATATGATTCTTGATTGTTATTGTGGTTTGACTTGGTACCAAAGGGATGTTGACAAGGCGGGGCCTTGGGATTGGTTCATAGGTGTATGGGAGCCTATGAGATTATGGTGATTAGTAAGGCTTGGAGCCTTGGACTTGTGGTTATTGGTAAGGCTTGGAGCCTTAGATTTATGGTGATTGGTTAATCTTGAATGCTAGTTGTTAATATATAATTGTAGCACATTATCCATATGTTCATTTGTTAGTGGTTGTTATTCATAGATTATAATTGATTTGGATGTGGAGTCTAAACCTATGACTCTCACCAACATTATTGTTGACGTGTTTTAGTGTCTCTTTCAGGTGAGAATGTGGTTAAGCGTGAGAATAGGAGTGGCTAGCTGGGAGCCTTAGGATTGCATTTGGAGGAACCCCTTTTCCTATTAATCTTTATTTAATGTTTGATTAAGTGATACTTTGTAGACATCTATATGTTTGTTATTTGTTGATTGTATGTCTTTGGTAAGAGGTAGTCATGTTACCTACTTACCTAGACGCCTACGTTATTTGTGATATCTTCATGACATTGTGTTACCATTTATGATATATCCATTTCATTTAGTTATATCTGTAGACACGCTATTGTTGTGATGATATCCATACGTCGCGCCCCATATTCCGCCATGGTGGGGGTGTGACAATTGCTTTGTGCGTAGCCGAGTTCTAGCAAAAGTACGTTGTGAATAGTTGTGGGTAAATTCTTTAATTGGTCTAACCAATAGCTCAACATAATTTATGTAGAAATTTAGTCTCCTGAAGAAGTTTACTAAATGTTTTATTAAACTTATGCTATGGAGTTGTATGCATGCTTCTCCATACATTGATTTTTGACATCAAAATATATATCCTTAAAAATTTAAGTCGAATGCACCTAATTGACGAACACTTGAAATTACTTCGTCATCAAAAGAGATTTTTTCGGTGATGTTGTGATGGAGATAAAACCTTTCGTAGAATGAGAATTCGTATAATGGTTTTACGTTACTCAGATTAGACGACTTAATTAAGTTACTCAGTGAGATCTGGAAACTTTATGCATTCAGAAAGGATGAAAAATGTTTACAATGCAAAATGTTTTTGGCAATGTGAATCCCTTAAATATCTAGAAATTGAAAATTGTTTGTCAATTGAATTGTTCGATAAGTCGCTACATTGAGTACATTCATTACTAGCAGATCAACTGATGTAATGGATTTATGTCAATATAGTTCTAGAATTCAAGGAAAATAATATGGTTTTTATACCAGGGTAATTTTATTTTCTTGAAAAGTATTTTGTTATCGAAAATACTAATATTTGACCTTATTTCTATAGAAATGACTCAACTCACCAATAATACTATAAGTTCTGCGTTCAAGGAATTCTTTGAACGTCCTGAACTTACTGGCCCAAACTTCAATGATTGGTATCACTCGCTAAGAATTGTCTTGAGAGTAGCGGGTACTATCGATATCTTGACTACTCCCTATTCGGAGGATCTTGCTGAAGGAGAATCTAATGCGCACAGGTAATACAAAGGTTTTTTCCTAGTAAAAAGTTATCGTCTCGATTCAATTCGAATTGACCCGGTTAAATGTGCGACTCATTTGTTCTTGGTGAAAGGAAAATAAAATGATTATCTATTTTAAAATAAAGGTGAAAATGTCTTTGAGTAAAAATAAAAATGAAAGCTTTAAAAGAATAAACTAAAAATTAAGACATTAAAAATAAGTGACTAAATTTTAAAACTTTAAAAGTAAATGACGAAAGATTAAAGCTTGAAAAAAAGTAAATTTGAAATCTTAATAAAAATATAAACTTGAAATAATCTAAGACAAAACGCTTTTGAAAAATGCTAAGTAAAATGGCGGGAAAAGTAAATGTTTAAAACTAATACAGGAAACTAAGTCGTAATCCAAGAAACTGTCACTATCCAGAATCCAACTTCAATAAGCTATCCGGAATACTATAACTAGCTACTATTCAGAATGTTATACAATTGATGCTATCCGGAATAAATAGAACCCTGCTATCCGGAATCTGTGTTTTCTAGCAATTCGGAATAACCAAACTTATCCGGAATCTCGTTCAAGCTACTATCTGGAATACATAAATCTCCACTATCCGGAATCCATAATGATGCCCCTAATTCGGAATGTAAATCTTTGGTGCAATCCAGAATATGGGTTCCTCAACCTAATCCGGAATAACTCACTTGGGAGTTATCCGGAATGTGTACAAACTGAGTGCTATCCGGAATTGGTTTTCTCCTCTCAATCCGGAATCCACGATTCAACAACAATCCGGGATCCCTTGGTCTATCACCTTATCCGGAATATTAGGAAATGAAGCAATCTGGAATAATGAATTTTGCTAGATACTATTCGGGAAACAAGGGTTATAGAAACCCGGATAAGATTAAAATTAAGCAAAAAGTAAAAATAAGCTATAATCCGAATAAGCACTTCACTAAAACTTTAACCAAATCAACTTTAAGAAAAAGCAAATAAGCCACAATTTAAAAACTTTTCAAACACCAAATAATCTGAATATTTAAAATCAACTTTTTATAAAATAAACTATTAAAACACTTGATTAAAAATAAGAAAAATAACACAATAAGCACTAAACACAATAAGCTAAATCAAGCACATCAAAATCAATAAGCACAATCAATCAAACATATCAATCAAAACTAGAACATGATTAAACAACTACATGATTATCTAAATCAAACAAGATTAAAAATAAGAAAGGTAGAATGAGAAAGATTAATGGAAAGCTTGAAATTTAGATTAAGATTAAAGATTCAATTACAAGATTAATGTAAAAAGCTTGAAAACATTAAGGAAAAGCTAGAGAGAGAAAGTAATTACCTACTCCTAGTGCATAAAAAAATCTATCTAAAACTGTGTAACCACCTCCTAATGACACATTAGGAGGGTATTTATAGGAGGAGGAGATGTGTTGATGCTTTCTTCTTTCTTCTCGTCTCTTCGTCTTTTAAATTCTTCGTCTTTCTTGACGTTGTCTCAGGATTTGTCGATATGAAATGAACTCGTCTTCTAATTTTCTTCTTTTATTAGATTTGGTTCTTCGACTTCATTAAACTTCCGTCTTTAGACTTTTTCTTCGATAAATCTTCAGAATAGGCCTTGGACTTCCGTTCTTTTTGCACTCTTGATCTTTTGACTTCCTCTTTTGTCTTTTTCTTCGATAAAAGCCTGTGAAAGCCCGTGTTTTCTTCCCTTTTCACATTTTGGTCCTAAATCACAGCAAAAACACAAACCGCGCATAACTCCGACTTTTACGACATTAAATACACGTTATGCCTTGGTTATTATTATAACTAAGTGGTAAAAGGATGGGTGTTTTCACACCTATCAAATCCCCTACACTTGACCATTGCAATGCCCTCATGTAATGCATTAATTACAAAGCAAGATTTACATTTTCCATCATAATTAACCCACCTTGGCCTTTATTAAACACAAGACATTAAGGAAACTTAAAAAGATAGAATATAACAAAATGCTTTAAGGAAGAACAAGTAAAGAGATCGAAGACTTACATTAGGGCTTTGGTTTTCATGAATGTTTATCACCCTCAAGTTTCACGTTCCCCATACCAAGCTTAAAAACGAGATCATTGTTATTATAAGTTAGCAAGCTAACACAAACTCATGTGGCTCAAATATTCACTTAGACTCCCTTATTCGTAGGTGTATCTCTTATATTTTATTGTTGTCTTGAATGATCACGAGGATGCATTGTTGACTTATTTCGATAATTTATTTAGGCTGAAAATAAAGTAGGACGATTTAATCAATAGTTAGCTAAAGGACAAAATCTGTTAAAACTGCTTCTGGAAACCTCATAAATTTCATATCATGGCATAACTCGCTTCACGATTTGAGACCTTTCTCGGATCGATATTTGGCATTGACTTCATACTTCGAATCTTGAGAGACGTTCTTGAAATAATGGTCTTCTCTTCATAATAGGAATTTCTTCACTTGATGTTTTTGAGAGATTCTTCATTTGGACCACGACTTCTTCATTTTTCTACAATCTTTATTTCGGATTTTGATATACAAGGATCCGCCTCCTTTTAGGACTTGGATCTATTTATCCTCATACCTTGCTAGGGTCTTTTCGGATAGACTTCTCCATGATCTTTAGGGGGGTATTTGCTTTTCGTCGTGTGTATCGATCCTTCATATTGATTTTTGATAAATGATTCTTCACATCACTTTGGATCTTTAGCAACAAAATGTAGCCCTCATGCCTTGTTAGGGCCTTTTCGGACTCGCCAATCTTCGCATCCCGCTTCAATAAGTTATGCCTTGGCTATGGACTCTAATTAATACCGAGCAACTTCTAAACGATCTTGTGCTAGAAGCTAAGTAACTTTTCAAATCGTACGACCTTACTTATTGCATTTATTAACAAGTGATGGGAGAAAAAGCTCATAATTAACTCACATAAATTCATGAAAGAATACAAAACTTATAATTGAATCTATCTCTCGTTCTTCACAATATAAAATATCAAGGAATGAGACTCGTGGATGCTTAGCCTATTAAATCAAAGTTTTGGGAAGTCATCTATAGGATCTTGCATATTCTTAGACTTTTTCAAGTTTAGAATTTGCATTTTAAAGTTCCCTTGATAAACGACTTTCTAGGATCAATTATAGGAACTTGCGAAAAGTTCTTGTTCTTAACCCGTATGAGTTAAGACTTTCGCGTTATAAAGTTCCCTATATAAAAGTCTAGCAAAACTTGATTCAAACACTTTAAGGATACTAGATAGAGTAAACTCAATTAAGTAAACTCGGGTTGAGTCAAAACATTCATGACGGGCCTAATATATCAAAGACATCAAAACTCATTAAAATCATTTTATTAAAATTTATTCTAGTGAAAGAAAATAACGATAACAAAATAAAATACAACTAGGCCAAAATAGATCAAAAATTTTGAAAATGTCAAAAAATCAATTTTTCGGTTAAAATGAGGACAAAAACATGGAAAAGCCCACTTAACTTCGATAGAAGTCCCCCCTACACTTATGATAAACATTGTCCTTAATGTTTAAGCATGTGGGAGTAAACTCCCCTACACTTAGGACATTGTGCACGTTGTTTAAATCTTGCTAAGGAAGAGACAACTAAAGTGATTCCTATTTTAATATTAAAGAATATAGAATAGTGAATCAATAGAGTTTAGGATAGAATCGGGAAGACGGGTACATGGAATCACGGGTCGTCAAAAGTCATCAAGAATGGATCTTTGAAAGATCGAATCCCTGTACATGATAAGAAAGAAAACAACAAACACATAATAGGGTCTCCTGCTACTCTTATTATAAAAATGGATGAAAAACATAGATCATCGGGTTGCCTCCCGAGAAGCGCTTGTTTTTGTTCACCGAGTCGTGAGCCTGACTCGACCTTGATTACAATGGTAAGAACTTTGAAGAACATCCACCGGGATCAAATACATGGTTTTCATCCATCAAGTAGCACAAACTTAAGGTGAACAAGACAAGCCAAAGAAGAGTAGGCGAGGTTCCCTTAAGCAATTGTTGAGCATGGTGGTAGAAGGTATGATGAAGTGAAAGCATATCTCCATTGTTTCCAAAAGTCTTTCCTTTTATTTCATCAGATGGATACTGAGATGGCTTAAAAATTGCAATACCCAGATCGAACACCTTTTCCTTTAGGGTAAAATAAGACTTAGACGCAGTAGACCTTGAAGATTCGCCCATAAACCGCACAATCTCATCCGAAGAAGGTGGAAAGAGAGGTGTCAAGACATAGGTACTACGGATATTGGTGTCGTCTGGTTTCTTCTCCTTGGAAATGGATTTCTTAATATCCGAAGGAGGATAAAGACCATAATCAAATTCAAAAAGAGGAGAATCATGCTCATTGGGAAAGTATGTATTAAGAAAAGTGGCAAAATCTTCTTCAAATGAGTAATCATCCATAGTAGGATCAAGAATTGTTGGCGGAGGATCTTCATCAAAAATAAGAGCATAACCATCATTAGGAGACATATCATTTGAAGAATCACTCAAAAGAGTGTCAACATCATCAAAGTCATCATAAGTTGGCATGTCTTTATACTCTAAAGAAAAATCATCATAATTAAATCATCATAATTATCCACATCGGAACTAGAATCATAATCATATTCATCATAGATCGGTGGAGAATCATAAATTGGTGGGGGATCCAAATTGGAGAAAGAATCATTAGAATCATCCCCATGGTCTTGGAAAAGTGGATTATCATAGCAAATATCGAAAAGAGGATTGTCATGTAGCACAAAAGCATCAAGCTTTGTACTTTCCAAAGGAGTTGTATCAAGTTCTTCTTGAAGCACATCAATCATTTTCGCCGATTCTTTTCCATTGGATTTGCTTGTAATCTTCCCCATCTTAAAAACTTGTTGATCATTCCCGACCCGTAAGATTAGTTCACCTTCGGCAACATGGACTAAAGTTTTTCCGGTTCTCAGAAATGGCCGTCCAAGTATTAACGAAATACGAGGGTCCATTTCATAATCAACAACAACAAAATCGACCGGAAAAGTGAAGGTACCAAATTTAACAGAAACATCTTCGGCAATACCAACGGGGTAAGCGAGAGTTATATTTGCTAGCTCATGAGACATCTTTGTTGGTGTAAGGTCGGGTAATGATAACTTCTCCCAAACAATTAATGGCATTAAATTTATACTTGCTCCGAGATCGGCTAAGGCAGTAAATTCTTCAACTTTGTTAAAAATGCAAGGTAGCACAAAACGACCGGGATCTCCAAGTTTTTCCGGAAGTTCTTTAAGAATGACAGTAGAACAATTTTCATTTAAGCGTGTGTTAACAAACTCAGCCATCTTCTCCTTCTTACTAAGCAATTCCTTGAATGCTTTGACAAATTTCGGCATTTGGAAAAGTGCTTCAACAAGGCTAATGTCGAAATTCATTTGGGAGATCATCTTCAAATAAGAAGTAACTTGAGCATCCTCTTTAGTGAGCAATTTGCACTTGTCTAACCGAGAAGGATAAGGGATATTAGGTTTAGGTGGTGTAGGTGTAGAAGGTAAAGGTTGATGTTGAAGGTTGAGAAGTAGAAGGTTTAAAGGTGGAAGGTTGGGATGATAAAGGTTTTGTATTTGGTACTTCTTCCGTAAGAGGTGGAGATGGTGATGTAGAACTAGTACTAGGCGTGGAAGTAGGAGGAATAAATGGGGGTGGAGGAGGTGTAGATGGAGTAACTTGGGGAGGGACAGAAGGTCATACTAGAGTTGCTCCATTGCGTGTAGTAATAGCACTCACATTAGCTCTAGGGTTTGTTTCAGTTGTAGAAGGAAGAGCACCTTGGGGACGAAAGGTTTGAAACATTTGAAGGAATTTCCTATCCCTGGACTCTTGCATTTCCTTTATGGTCTTCTCGTAATCGGTTAATTTTTGCAGAATCAAGTCCATGTGCGGATGAGGTAAATTGAACCCTTGTTGTTGAAAACCTTGGTTTGGGTATTGGTTATATGGTTGAAAACCTTGAGGATTGAAACCTTGGTTTTGAAAACCATGTGTAGAAACTAGAAGGGGGGTTGAATAGTTTCTCTTCGATTAGTCACCTAATTAAAATTACTTTCAATTAGGTTTGTATCAAAACTATCTTTTACTTGAAGCTAAGTTGCATAATGATTAGATTCAATTCAAATGCATTAGCAATGGTAATAGGTAAGTATAACGATAATGAAATAAGTAAAGAGTAAGGAAAGAGACAACCTAATGACAAGACACCAAGATTTATAGTGGTTCGACAACGAGGCTCTATCCTCGTTTCTACTCCACTCCTCGAGTACACCTACTCGAGATTTCCACTATATCCACAAGCTCCCTTCTTGGCGGAGAAAGCCTTACATCGTCGCTTACATTATTTTCCGACACTAAGCTAAATGTAGAGACCTAATCTTTAGCTAGGACCAATCTACACAACGTTTCCTACTTCACAATTTAACGACACAAGGCTAGATGTCGAGTTCTAATCTAAAGGTAGAACCAATCTTTACGACGTTGCCTACTTCACCATTTTACGACACAAGGCTAGATGTCGAGTTATAATCCAAAGCTAGAACCAATCTTCACGACTCTTCATTTTGAAGCTAAGTGAGAACTTCACACAACACAACTACTAATCACTTTCAAGTTTAGTGAGAACTCACAAGACACAACCACATCACTTTATAGCTTAGTGAGAACTACTACACAATCTATTACAACTCAACTAAACATATCCAAGTACACATATGTAGCTTGGATCTACACAACACAAGTACAAGAAAACACATATGCAATGGATGTACACAACAAATCCAAGTATTCACAAATAGCTTGGATGAACACAACTAGTCCAAGTATTCATAAATACAAATGGATCAACAAAAAACAAAAAGACTAACATGATGAACATGACTAATTCATGGATTCATCTTTATCACAACACTAGTGAGTGAGTGATCTTCTCATTGGACAAGGTAAATGAGGGGATCAAGAGAATACTCATATGTAAACATACTTAACACATTAAGTGAACATTTACTAATGATTATGCTATATAAAAGAGAAAGGGGGCTGAGAAAAACGTCCAAGAGGGTTATTGAAAAATGAGATTTAATCCACTATTTATAGAAAACAAAGTGCAACGGCTAGCTGGGCGTGGATCCTAAACTAGCCCGATGGTTCCATATCGCTAAAGAACCGCCTAGCTATTTAAGGTACCGCCCAGTAGAGTCCGCTTCCTTTTTTGTCTTTTAGTGGGGTAGGAATATCTGAGGTTTTTAAACCTTCAAAGGATATTCTTATGGCATATGGAATATGCCATTTTAAAATTTACATTTTCCGTTTTAATAAAACATTTTCTTAAAAAGAAAGTTTATTAAAAAATCTTTTGTCATATTAACAAAAGTGAGTTTTAAGGATAATCACTTTGATGATCACTAAGTATGATTAAGAAAACTTAGTGATATGATTATTACCTTGATGATAGTGTTAGTTAAATAATTCGTTTTGTGTTTTACACTAAATGTGTTGTATAGTTTGTCATGATCAAAACTAAGAAAGATTAGTTAACACTAATAATGTTTTTAGGCATCACTTGCATAACAATCTCCCCCTTTTTGATTACGACAAAATATAAACTCATTTACGTAGAAACACAAAATATCGAATTATTAACGAGCTTATCACTATCATTTCTCCCCCTTTGTCGTATAGCAAAAAGGTAACAACAAGTCTTTGAAGAGAATCGGACTTTGCTAGTAGCTCCCCCTTGATGGTTGCTCCCCCTTGCTTGGGGCACCAAGTGTATGAGCTAAGGTGACATGCTACACAAAGGTTAGTAGAAAGGAAAGAAACACCAATGTATATGTAACACCCCATTTTGATAAATGGAATGTCACGCGTAATTATGGCGTGGCATCAAAGCATACAAGGATAAATGTCTGAAACATTACATGACCATAGGGATAACCGGAATCAAACATCGGTTCCCAAACATAAGCCCAAAACATAATAAAGTAAAAGAAATGGTTGAAAGACTAAGCAAGCATAAGTATATGAAGGCAAAAAGGAAAAGAAGTCTCTAGCAGCTTCCATCCTATGCACGTCCTCCAAATGCTCGAGTCTTTCCTAGGGTACCTGCCATTTTGGGAAATGGAAAGGAAAGTAACGGCTGAGCAAAACGCTCAGTGCACGGGTATAGACATAGTATGAATAACTGAAACATAATAAAGACTTAATAGCAGCGGAAATGTATAAGTCTTGGAAAACCTGGAACATGTTCATAAAACTGGTTTTATAGTTTGAAAAGCCTTATGTTTATCTTATGAAAACTGTTTAACATATTTTACCATTAGCCAATATAGGTCATGAAAATCCACCGTGCATGAATACTTGGAGGGGTGACCTCATCATGCAAATTAGAGGGGTTGCCTCTAATTTAATATACTGGTTTTGGGTAGGAGGGATCAACTCCTTGTGAAGGATGCAAGGCACACACCACATTCACCATGAAATCCTGACTGAAACATGTAACTAGGATGCACCCATACGCCCCACATGATAAATATAATAATATGGCCAAAAGCTGAAGGGACGCCACGAGCAATCACTCCGCCGTGGTGAAGTCATAACATTGGTGCCTCCAATGTTATGTTTATGGTACCTCCATAACTAGGTGAAACTGGTCATGCATGTATATGGCTTTGGTATTCTAATTAAACATAAGCAATTCAAAAACATATAAAACAAATACTGAGAAAATAGTTGGCTGCATACGGGGAATCTTAATAAGGAAAGAATGTCCATACTGAAAGGACGGGAATCCGTACCTTATGTCCAGTGAACGAAGAAGACGAACGGAAGAGAGTCCTACTTCGGTATCACTAATGCTACATAGATACATACATGAATAAGTATCTGCTTACTAAATACGTAACTGGTTTTATGTCATGTCTTAGCTTATTTTATATGTTCATATCATGTTTTACTGTTTAAAGCCTTAAACTGTGTTTATCTTATATTCTGTCTATTCTGATTAAGTATTTCTGGTATTTCATGTATTATTATACTTACTGTGTGATAATAAGTAACTTTCCAAAAATAGCAGGTTTCCTAAAATAGAAAGTTTCCAAAAATAGAAAGTTACCAAAAATAGAAAGTTTCCAAAAATAGAAAGTTTCCAAAAATAGAATTACTTCTTAAAATAGATAAGTTTCTAAAAATAGAAAGTTTCCATAAATAGATCAGCTTCCTTAATTAAATAAGTTACCATAAATAGATTAGCTGCCTGAATTAAATAATTTCTAAAAATAGAAAGTTTCCATAAATAGATTAGCTCCCTTAATCAAATAAGTTTCTAAAAATAGAAAGTTTCCATAATTAGATATAAGCTGGTTAAATAAGCTAAGTATATAAGCCTAAGTGTTTTTCTGATTATTTTCTAAGTTATAATGATATAATGTATAGTTTATTAATTATTTCACGTAATTAAAATAAACTATAGGTTAAAAGTATTTAATTAAAATATATCATGTTTTTAATTAAATAAAGTTCAATACTTAGGTTAAAACATGTATTATTATTTATTAATAATATAACCTAAGTCATGTTAGTTAATTAATTATAACCATGGTTTTTAAATAATTAATTAATTATAAGTCTAGAAAAATATAAATACTTAGGTTAATAATTTCATGATCTAATAATTAATTATAACCTAAGTCATGTTTTATTAAATTAATCATGTCATATTTTATTAATTTAATTTATAACATATGATTATAAACGAAATAATCTTAACATAAACCATGAACCGGATCTTGACTTGAAACCATGAACCGGACCTGGAATCGACACCATACCCCGAACCACTTCGGGGTTCCCTTGTTTTGGCTGCTGCCGTGGGACCACCATCACCATACCGAGACCTTGTGGTCTCGGTGGTGTGGATTAAATCAAGCCGAGACCCATATGGGCTCGGTTCATGCGTCGGCCACAACCAACTACCCTAAAACATCAAAACATTTACCCCTCTTGATTTAATTAACATGATAATCATATTAAAACAAAACCCTTATAAGTTCATGTGTAAAAATAAAATAAAAGATTAAAAGAAAAGGATTTTAAGGTTTACCGAATGCGTGAATCAAGGAGGATGAACACACTAATGTTCTTTGTAAATAATCAACACCAAAATCAACCCAATTACCCTTGTGGTGATGATACATACCGGCGGCTAAAGGGAAAAAAAGGAGAGAAATGGAGGCTAGGGTTTTTACTTATTTTCTAGATTTTGTTAAAATGAAACAAGTTTTCTCCTTTTTATTTTTTAGTAAAAATTGATGGGCTAAGCCCATTTTCCTTCCTAATTTCGTGGTATGGGGCCCACATGGGGTAACCCGTACTTTTCTCAAGTCTAAATATTATAGTGTGTCCTCGTATTTTATCGTGTTCGTGTTTTACGTGTTTTAATTAATTATTAACCGTGACTTAATATATTTATTCGTGTTCGCAATATATATATACGTAATTAATATTAGCTCGTGACTAAATTACGTTCATGATTTCATGTTCGCATGTACGTGATTATAATTATTATTTAAATAAGTATTCATGTGTTCATACGTAATAAATACTTATCGTGTGCTAACACGTACATAATACTTAAAATTCTTATACGTAAACGTAAACATGCTATAAAAGGAAAGTTTTAATCTTATACGTACGATCTTAAGGGTACTATTCATGGTAAAAGTATGCGGGTTTTACAACTCTTCCCCCCTAAAAAGAATAATTCGTCCCCGAATTATAGATAACGTAAACTGAAAGAGAAACATACCCGAATCAAACAGAGAGGGTATGTAAGATAAATGAACGTACAGGTGACCTGGCAGAAGGAAACGCGGAACGTGACATGTCTTGAAAGGACATGGAACGTGACGTGACTGAAAGGACATATCTAATTGATAAGAAAAAACGGATAAGAAGTCCGGATGAACTTGTCCGTTTCCAAGTGGCCTCCCTCTTGGAACGGTTCCTTCAGAAGATCTTGACACTAATGATAAATCTTGGTCCTCCTCACCTTGACTTGGAATACGAAGAAATTCTTGGTTATCAACGGAAGGTAGATCCCCTAAATTTGATCGAGGGAAATAATAGTTAACGTGCAAGGGTAACTGAAACGTTACAATGCAAGACAATCTGACTTAACTGATAATTAGAGAAGATGCGCGAGACATAAAGAAACATAGTACGTTAAAAATTTTGAACGTGATACGTGAAAATTTTTGAACGTGCTACGTGGAGATATGGCGAGTGTAGTATGAGTAAACATATCGTGATCCATGATACGTGTAACATATGTTGATCATGATATGAGGAACGTGGAATGAACATGACATGTGAAACATATTGGGAACATAGAATATAATGGCGGTAACGGCAAACGCTACAAGGTGAGACATAGAATATGATGAGAAACGTCTATCTGAGGATAGGGAGTTATACTAAACTTGGGTCTGGTCTCTCAAGTTCTTGCAAAACTTCCCAGAATGAGAAAAAAAATGAACATAAAATCGTAAGCCGAGATGCCATCATGAACATGAATAGTGTCATGAACGCGTGCGCGAAAGCAAGTCGTGAAATTAGAACAAGGACGTGAAGTAAATAAGGAGCACAATTATAAATATTTTTCTGACCCGATAATTGAGGGATTGCCAAGTGATCGGATGAGCCTTGACTGGAACATGTTCGATCAATCTGTTGGTTCTGAAATCCTTGCGGATGTAAGGATTCTACAGACTTGATCAAACTGTTTGTGATAAACCAGATAGCATCATGCTTCTTCTAAGTTTACGTTAACTGGTAACCAAAATCCGTGGAGATCTTGTCCCATTTCAATTCACAATTTCAGATGATGAATACATCCCAGTCTGTTGGTGTCCTATCTTAACCTGTTGGTATGTCAGGTACCTAGATATGAACGTATCTGTATCTTGCTTCGTAGAACTTGATACATAGGAGTTTGCAAAACTCTGAGTCTATGAATCTAGACTTCTCTTAGCGTAGGATTTTCTAGAACACCTAATGTAATGTAGGGTTCTCATCTTTTCGCATAAGCTGAGTCATGGTAAAATTAACCATGCAATTCCATGTGATCCAGCGTGTCACTGTAATCAATCAAAATTGATATTGGAAAATTTTCCAGGGTGGAATTTCTCTTGTCATAGAATTTGCAACATGGTGCAGATTAGAGGAAATCAGGTTATCCTCAATGAGAACGCTGATGAATTTGCTAATGAGTTCATGGAAACTCATTTTATTAAGTCCGTAATGCTGTTGGAGCATTGATGAGACTAATTCAAAATCGTAAATCTAGCATGACCGAGTCGTGTACGAATAGCAGTCATGGACATGTCCTGCTCTTCCACTCGTCACTGTTGGTAGCATGATCATGAGTTCGATCTTGGAAAAGTGATTAACACTATAAGGTCGATTGGACATGTTGTCAATACGTGGAGGAGAATAACGGTTATGAATGGTGATTTGTTCAAATTGACGGTAGTCGACATATAATCTCTTGGTACCGTCCTTCTCCTTGTAGGTTCTTCTGGAATTTATGGGAAGATTTTGGAATACTCGCCTGGTTATGCGTAAAAGGACTTCGGTGGTCATGTCTTAACTGACAGCTAAAAATTTTAGCGACCATGGCTAACAACGCACATGCTTATAAGCATAGATAATTCGTACAGATTTTCCGGATGGAAAATCAAGCTGAATGTATTCAGGAGCCTGAACATTAATGTACATAATTATGAATCGTAGCATGGTGTGCTGTTCATAGTCCATAATTAGGATAATATTCATCTTGTGTCTGTCCGAGGAAATGCGTTAGTAGCTTGGATCTCATCATTAAGCTGAAGGAAAACCTTTGTATACGTGGGAATACGAAAGGCGTCCTTCATGGTCATGAATATATGAAATATGGTGAAAGAAATGAAAGTTACATCGGCAACGTGACAGTTCTCACTGATGCGCCGAAAATGGTATCGAAATTCTTGTGGCCTAATTAATACATGGCACAACAAAATGGATATACCCTTGGAGGGTACCCTGAATTTCTTAGAAATGTTCCATAGTTGGACGTGAGTCATGTGTCTTGACTCGTGTCTTGGAACTATAAGCATGATATATGTCTTGACTGGTGTCTTGACATGTGTCTTCAGAAAGTATACGTGAGACATGTGTCTTGACTGATGTCTTGACATGTGTCTTCAGAAAGTATACGTGAGACATGTGTCTTGACTGATGTCTTGACATGTGTCTCGAGACGTAAAACAATAGAACTACAATATTAGGTTATTATGCCAGATTTGGCGGATCGGTTGGACTACTGATCCTTTGTATGTCTGATCACGTCCGCGGCCAGAGCCTCGGTTGCGATTTCTAGGATAGTTTCTGTCATAGTAGTGGTTACTATCGTCCTGTCTGTCATTTCTATGACGGTCATTCTCATGACCGTGATTCATGTAACTATTCAGCTGAGTGGCCGGCTGGTACCGGTTTGCACTCATATGGCTGAAATGACAGCCAAATGACGTGTGACATGTAACTAAGAATTAGGGACAATGATTGATGGAAATCGTCTGATGGTGAAGCATCTTCTCGTCCAATTGCTTTGCTCTGACGCCTTTGTCTTCGTCTTGTAGGATCTCCAGGTTGTGAACAGCATCCGCATCTCGTAGCGTCTCCGAACGTCAGCAGCATCAACCTTTGGTAACATCTCCAAGTTATGAGCGGCATTGACAATCTTGTAGAATATCAGCAAGTGAACATACGCCTGAGATGATTTAGAATTGACTAGCGAATACTCGTGAAGTATTTCAAGTGAAATACACATGGATTTAGGTACGTGTAATACACATGGAATACGGTACATGGAGTACACATGGAATGCACATGAAATGATCGGTATTGGGGTCGATCATTTGTCATGATTTAAGGAAAGTATATCGGTTAAACGGTTATGAAAACCATCATGATAACCTGGCAGTATTAGCATAGACATCATTCTGGTTGTATCGAAAAATGTTAAATTGTGGTTACACAAAATTCAACGATGATTTTTCCTGACAGTATGATTAGTGAAAACCAACCATGACTATCATGAAAGCAGGATTCAATGAAATCCAACAATGCCTTGCATGAAAGCATAAATAACAAAAGAGGCGTAAGACGTAATCAACATGAAGACGGAATTATCATGAAGAAACATGAAACCATTTATCATGAAGGAGTGTATAACATAATCAGCACGAGACTGGAGTTAATCATGGCAGCACGAAAACATACTTGACATAAAAACATATTAACTTATGAGGGGACATGAAAAAATTTTATGCGAATAAATCATGAGAAAAATTTTATGCATTAAAAACAATGCATGAATGCGTAATGTAGTTTATAAAAACCTTTATATGTGCGAGGGGACGCCTATGGGTCGGTCCCAAAACAAAAGACATGGCGAGGGGACGCCTATTGGTCGGTCCCAAAGTTAAAAGTTTTGATAAAAGCACATGCAACTAAATAGGGCCAGTCCTGTACCAACCATCACTTAGTCATAATCCCTGCAACAATGATACATGAAACATAAATAAATGAAACTCATCTGTCAAAACTTATCAGAAAATTTTTATGTGACTAATTATGAACTACTAGGGTTCAGTACACATAGCCACAGTTCACGAGGAACATTATGAATGAAACAATGACACATAACTAAATATGAATGAAGGTTGTCCATCCATATTAGTAAAACAATATCGATGAAAACATCAAGGTTAAAACCTCAAGGTGCTGAAAACATCATGGTTAAAACAACAATGCGCTGAAAACATCAATACGTGGTATAACAAACGTTGGCTTAGGAAGCTCCTGGTGACTACCCACTAGTCACAGGTCAAGTTTTAGAGCCTACAGGTCGAAGCCTTGGCTCTGATACCATAATTGTAACACCCATTTTGATAAATGGAATGTCACGCGTAATTATGGCGTGTCATCAAAGCATACAAGGATAAATGTCTGAAACATTACATGACCATAGGGATAACCGGAATCAAAACATCGGTTCCCAAACATAAGCTCAAAACATAATAAAGTAAAAGAAATGAATGAAAGACTAAGCAAGCATAAGTATATAAAGGCAAAAAGGAAAAGAATTCTCTAGCAGCTTCCATCCTATGCACGTCCTCCAAATGCTCGAGTCTTTCCTAGGGTACCTTCCGTTTTGGGACATGGAAAGGAAAGTAACGACTGAGCAAAACGCTCAGTGCACGGATATAGACATAGTATGAATGACTAAAACATAATAAAGACTTAATAGCAGCGGAAATGTATAAGTCCTAGAAAACCAGGAACATGTTTATAAAACTGGTTTTATAGTTTGAAAAGCCTTATGTTTATCTTATGAAAACTGTTTAACATATTTTACCATTAGTCAATATAGGTCATGAAAATCCACCGTGCATGAATACTTGGAGGGGTGACCTCATCATGCAAATTAGAGGGGCTTCCTCTAATTTAATATACTGGTTTTGGGTAGGAGGGATCAGCTCCTTGTGAAGGATGCAAGGCACACACCACATTCACCATGAAATCCTGACTGAAACATGTAACTAGGATGCACCCATACGCCCCACGTGATAAATATAATAATATGGCCAAAAGCTGAAGGGACGTCACGAGCAATCACTCCGCCATGGTGAAGTCATAACATTGGTGCCTCCAATGTTATGGTTATGGTACCTCCATAACTAGGTGAAACTAGTCATGCATGTATATGGCTTTTGTATTCTAATTAAACATATGCAATTCAAAAACATATAAAATAATTACTGGGAAAACAGTTGGCTGCATACGGGGAATCCTAATAAGGAAAGAATGTCCATACTGAAAGGACGGGAATCCGTACCTTATGTCCAGTGAACGAAGAAGACGAACAGAAGAGAGTCCTACTTCGGTATCACTAATGCTACATAAATACATACGTGAATAAGTATCTGCTTACTAAATACGTAACTGGTATTATGTCATGTCTTAGCTTATTTTATATGTTCATATCATGTTTTACTGTTTAAAGCCTTAAACTGTGTTTATCTTATATTCTGTCTATTCTGATTACCTCTTCGCTTTTTTTTTCAAATCAAAGGGGGGAGGCAGTGTGGGGAGAAATGACAAGAAGATATTGGAACATTAATTTAGAAGAGATGATGGAAGCAGGAGTTCATTTTGGCCATGGTACTAGGAAATGGAATCCTAAAATGGCACCTTAAAGTATTTCTGGTATTTCATGTATTATTATACTTACTGTGTAATAATAAGTAACTTTCCAAAAATAGCAGGTTTCTTAAAATAGAATTTTTCAAAAATAGAAAGTTACCAAAAATAGAAAGTTTCCAAAAATAGAAAGTTTCCAAAAATAGAAAGTTTCCAAAAATAGAATTACTTCTTAAAATAGATAAGTTTCTAAAAATAGAAAGTTTCCATAAATAGATCATCTGCCTTAATTAAATAAGTTACCATAAATAGATTAGCTGCCTGAATTAAATAAGTTTCTAAAAATAGAAAGTTTCCATAAATAGATTAGCTGCCTTAACCAAATAAGTTTCTAACAATAGAAAGTTTCCATAATTAGATAAGCTGGTTAAATAAGCTAAGTATATAAGCCTAAATGTTTTTCTGATTATTTTCTAAGTCATAATGATATAATGTATAGTTTATTAATTATTTCACGTAATTAAAATAAACTATAGGTTAAAAGTATTTAATTAAAATATATCATGTTTTTAATTAAATAAAGTTCAATACTTACGTTAAAACATGTATTATTATTTATTAATAATATAACCTAAGTCATGTTAATTAATTAATTATAACCATGGTTTTTAAATAATTAATTAATTATAAGTCTAGAAAAATATAAATACTTAGGTTAATAGTTTCATGATCTAATAATTAATTATAACCTAAGTCATGTTTTATTAAATTAATCATGTTATATTTTATTAATTTAATTTATAACATATGATTATAAAAGAAATAATCTTAACATAAACCATGAACCGAATTTTGACTAGAAACCATGAACCGGACCTGAAATCGACACCTTACCCCGAACCACTTCGGGGTTTCCTTGTTTTGGCTGCTTCCGTGGGACCACCATCACCATACCGAGACCTTGTGGTCTCGGTGGTGTGGATTAAATCAAGCCGAGACCCATATGGGCTCGGTTCATGCGTCGGCCACAACCCACAACCCTAAAACATCAAAACATTTACCCCCTTGATTTAATTAACATGATAATCATATTAAAACAAAACCCTTATAAGTTAATGTTTAAAAATAAAATAAAAGTTTAAAAGAAAAGGGTTTTAAGGTTTACCGAATGCGTGAATCAAGGAGGATGAACACACTAATGTTCTTTGTAAATAATCAACACCAAAATCAACCTTGTGGTGATGATACAAACCGGCGGCCAAAGGGAAAAAAAGGAGAGAAAAGGAGGCTAGGGTTTTTACTTATTTTCCAGATTTTGTTAAAATGAAACAAGTTTTCTCCTTTTTCTTGTTTAGTAAAAATTGATGGGCTAAGCCCATTTTCCTTCCTAATTTCGTGGTATGGGGCCCACATGGGGTAACCCGTACTTTTCTCGAGTCTAAATATTATAGTGTGTCCTTGTATTTTATCGTGTTCGTGTTTTACGTGTTTTAATTAATTATTAACCGTGACTTAATATATTTATTCGTGTTCGCAATAAATATATATACGTAATTAATATTAGCTCGTGATTAAATTACGTTCATGATTTCATGATCGCATGTTCGTGATTATAATTATTATTTAAATAATTATCATGTGTTCATACGTAATAAATACTTATCGTGTGCTAACACGTACGTAATACTTAAAATTCTTATACATAAACGTAAACATGCTATAAAAGGAAAGTTTTAATCTTATACGTACGATCTTAAGGGTACTATTCATGGTAAAAGTATGCGGGTTTTACAGTATATATGATCATTACCTACTAAGTAACTTGAGAGGGAGAAGGAGAAGAAATCTCAAATTAGAAGCAAGTATTTGCTAAGTATGTCCAAAGAGGTAAATGACAAAATCAAAGTTCAATTGGTGGAATGGAGGTAGAAAAGAAACATCCGACCAATGAAGATGATAAATTTGTCAAGGGGTTAGAATTTAGAATGGATGGAATCACCCATAGTCAATTGTAAAGATTAACCACGATCAACTCAAAAGAAAGAGAGAATGATCAAATAAAGAAAACAAACACAACACAAAGGTTTCATGTTACATAAATATGAATGAGACAAACAAAGTAGATAGTCAAACACACAATATCAGTATCTAAAGCAAAAGAATTGGAATATAAACCATAAAGCATAAGCTATTATAATAGTGATAATTTTCCAAGATTGCTTAAAATGTTATTGACTCTTAAACAACTAAAGTTTTATTGACTCCAAGAATGCTTAGCCCTTTAGTTGGAAAAATAAGACGACGAAGCATCATTTGAAGTTTTGTCCACGGGAACGAAAACTTTGAGAGGAGGTCGAGTGAGGAGGAATTCAAGAAAACTTAACTTCTCATACACATGAGCAAGTTCAATTTGTTGAAATCGGCAATAAGCACACGAGGATCTATGATGTAACACAAATTCGGTTGATGGGGGAAGGCCATCACACCTAGGGTTTGGTGGTGGTGAGGAGAGTGGGTAGGAAATGTTTTCACAATGCCTTGTGAGGTTTGGGAACATTGAAAGGTCATTGAGTTGGGGGGTGTCAAAAGGTTTTGGTGGTGGGGGGAGATTTTCCTTTTCTCCGGTGATGGGGTTAATGGAGTAGGTCTCATTCCAATACTTGATTGGAGAGAAGGTGGGGTTCTTGGGTGGTTTGGATGAAGAGGGTTCATTTTTCTTGATCCAAATAGGTCGAACCGAGATCTTCGGTTTCTTGGAAAGCTTGGATGAGGAAGCTTTAGGTGAGGAGGTTTGTGAGAATGAAATGTCAAGGTTATGAAAGGAGGAGTTAGGCATTGTTGAGGTGTGAGAATAAAATCTCAAGGTGGGGGTATAAGAAGAAAGTAGACAAGGCAACGGTTTGAAAATCAAATGTAAAGTGTTAAGGAATGTTTAACCAAATTGTGTAAACATGGAATCTTGACAGGGAATAGGGTGATGAAGAAAGATTAAAAACGAGCCAAAAATTGGCTTTCTGTCCGCGGTACCTTATAGGGACCGGCGGTTCCTTATCACTTAAGGAACCGCGCGACTTTTGTGAGCCGCGTGCAGTGGACTTGAAACCATGATTTTCCAGGGTTTTGAGAAAAACGAAGACTTTTTATAAAAAAATGCAAATCTTGGAATTTTACCTCTATTAGCACTAAATTATGCTAGGGTTGCATAAAAGCAACACATTCACAAATAATGTCTTGACAAAGGGTGACAAAATATTTAGATAACATTTTGAACCAATTTTAGTCATGTTTTAGAGGTTGTGATAGATTTAGGTTCAATTTTTAATTTAAAATTAAAGTTGATTAATGTGCACATAAAGATAGAAACACATAAAGCTAAGTCCATAATTCATCCTCATGAAAAATTCATGGAGGGAAATAGATACATTAAGGAAATAAATAAAAACAATTAACTAAAACAAAACTAGCTTAAAAACTAGGTCTTGATAAGTAGTCTTCCTTGGCTTCGTTTTTCTTGAAAAATATTTTTTTTAAGGAAAATCACTATTCATCTCCTAGGAGGAGGCATGTTAAACAAGGTGAGCAAGAAATCTTGCAACCTCCTATGAAGTCCAAACATCTCCATCCTATGGTTTTGAATGATGTAGTTATTGTAGAGGCAACATGGACAATGATATCCATGAGCTTCTAGGAACCCAAGGAAGTAAGGATCACCCATAAAGAAGAGAAGTGGAACACCCAAAATGGGAGTGTTTGAGGAAGGTGGAGGTGGAGGAGGTATGTTCTCCAAAGGTGAAATGGTTGAATGTGGAGGCATGCTCTCCAAGGGTAAAAGGGGTGAGTTTGGAGGGGTAAATGGTGAAGTCACCAAGGTATCAACAAAGTCATTCACAATGGGAATGCTTTGGATGGGTTGATGTTGGGTAGTCACATCCAAGAGAGTACTTTGAGTGAAGGGTGAGGATAACTCATTCATTCTAGATTGGAATGAAGAGGAGGTAGAACCATGAGAATGGTTGGTACCATGGGTTGAAGTAGTCTTGCATGGATTAATAGGTGGTGAGGTTGATGAAGAGATGAGAATTGGGACAATCTCATTCTTGGGTGTGTGAAAGGGTGAAGAGTTAGGTTTAGGCAACTTAATCTTAATCTTATGATTTTTCCTTGAAGTGGAGGTTTTGGATGAGTTTGAGCTTCCTGTAGAAACCATGGGTGTAAAGAATTGTTTAAGGGTTAAGGAAGAATGGTTTGATGTGAAGAACATGGCTAACAAGGTGGGTTTAAAAGGGTGAGGGGATGATCCAAACTAGTAATGGGTTAAAAACATTTTATGTGAATAATGAATTTAGGTAACCTAGTTTAGAAAATGTGCAGATTTTTGCAAAGAATCAAGCAAGGTTTATACAGATTAAGAAAAATAGTGTAAAGCAAAGATTCTTTCAGACACAGTAGCCGGCGGTTCATTATCTAGGGACGGCAGTTCCTTATCAATAAGTTACCGCGGGTCGATATGGAACCGCGACCAGAGGTGTTCAAAAATGGTACTTCCTCAAACTTTCGTTACCCCAGATTTTTACCAAAGGATTATCAAGACAAAGTTAACTACTGACCAAAATCTAGGAAGCTAACTAACACATAGGATGCACAAAGCTATGAAAATCGTAAATCTGATGGCATAGATAATCATTAGGATAACAATAACAAGTTATCCAAACAAGTAGAATTTAGTTAATACACAACCAAAATAAAAAAAAGTGCAACATTACATGTTTACCAACATGTATACTTTGAAACACTTCAAAGTCTTCACCTTCTTTTCTTGCCCAATCCCTTGATCATTCCCCAAGTACTTGAATCCCTTCCTTGACTCAACCTGATGTTCATGCAATTCACCTCGAGTCCTAAGATTTTCACGGTAGAGATGCTCCATATTGAGATCTGCCGGTACTTCACTAGAGGAATAATGAGGTGGAGGAGCTAAGTCTTCAAGTACATCCACGAATGAGTTTGAGGATGGGTGGGAATTACTCGAAGAGTTGAAATGAGAACTAGAACCTATGCCATTACCATCACTTGTTGTCATATAGGTGTCCTCATCATCCGACTCTTGATGATCTCATTTTCGCAAACCTCGATTACTTCTAGGCTTTTTTTTCATATACCTCTTGAATAGGCAACATAACCCGATGAACCGGGTGAAAGCGAGAAAGGTCGAGGTGGGGAAAGTCATGAGCAACCCTTTTGAAAAGGCGAGTAAGAAGCATAAGATAGGGAAGGTTTGTTTTGGGCTTTGAAATAGCATAATTTATTCGTCGAGCGATATAGAATGCCAAATTGTACTTGGTTGATGTAAAGATGCAACACAACATATGCACCATACAAGCCGGGATATGATATCGGTTTCCACCAAGACAAAATACATTCTCCCTAAGGATATTTGCCCATTGGACCATAAAATCCTTAAGATCGCTTAAGAGCACTTCATAGCGATTCACATTTCGCACATTAGAATGAAGGCTTCTCACAACTTTTCCATCACGCTCTTTCGAAATGATATCAAGGATAAACTCCGGATCAATTTCGGCGTGGTCATTTGGAGGTTTGTCGTAGGATTCCAAGAGAGCATCAAGTCTCCATTTATCCATGAAACGACAAGTGCCTTCATATGGCACACCAAGAATTTCACCGAAATCTTCGAGAGAGTATTAAATGATTTGATCGTTCAACAAGAATCGAATGAAGATTTCACCATTGTATTCAAACACGAAGTAAGTGCTAAAGAATTATAGAAGAAACAAGGGGTAAATATCTTCTTCTATGTTGAGCAAGCAATCAAACCCCGAAAGCTCAAACATAGATTTGATATAGTCATAACACGTTATTCCCTCATCAACAACTCTACCCTCATGGAAATTTCGAGTTGAAAGAGATGAAAAGGAGTTTCGAAGTTGAGTGGAAGCATAGGTTTAGGAAATGTTTGGCATGTATTGTTTAGTAAGTTGATGATCCTTTTGGTATTGTGAAGGCATGATTAGTACCTAAATAAACACAAGAAAATATTTTTCCAATCACTCATATGAAAAATAAACTCAAAAATCAAAATATGAGAATGTGTTATATCAACTTCTTGACAAACAAAGGATTGAATCCATATCATTCTCATGTTAACAATGTATCTATTCCATTATTAACCAAGAACATATGAACTATGTTGGATCAACAATGGACTAGAACATTGGTTTTTCAAAACAAGGTTTTTAGGTAAGCATTAACAATGCAATTACCTATTTGTTCATGGGTTCATCTCAATTCCATCTTTTAACCAAAATCACTTAGCCAAAATTCGGATTTGTTCTACAAGTGGGTTTTAGTGAAATCTTAATGAATATGAACCTAAGGAATCATAGTAAGATAACCATGTCAACCCATATTCCTATTAAGGTTCTAATTCAATTTCAGTTTTAAAAATCCCCATTTATGAAAGGATGAACCCTAGAACAAACTAGATGAAATCGAAAGAAAATACTTACAGTTAATTGATGTTTGATGAAGGATGAGTGAAACCCACAACTTGGAATCAATTAATTTGAGTGATTGAAGGTTTTTGAAGCTTCAACAATGGTGGAAAAGGTGGAACCCGTCGGCTGTGTGTTTTTGCGAGAGAGAGGGTTTAGTTTGAAAAAGATTATTTTAATAAAACTGGCGCTCTGACAAGCTTTACTGCCCGCGGTTCCATATCGATAAGGAAACGCGGGTTTGAACCGCCGGAGATAAAGAACCGCCTACAGAGGTTGGGTTTTATCAATTAAATATGCCAAAATTTTAAAAACCAAGTTTTCTAAAATACTTAAAAATATATCTTAAACCTTTTAGAATATCATTGGATCATCAAAACACTAAGCAATATGCCTTAATGAAGGATTACGAGTTGAATCGAGATCGAAAAGAACCGAAACGGACAAACGACTACTCGTAGCGAAAAAGCAAAGTGGAGAGAAGTCAAGGGAAGTGAATCAAGACTAATATCAATGCTCAAGGGATTAATTACAATCTTAAAATCGAGGAGACGAAGAGCTTGTGTCATATATAGTTGTTTAAGACGTGCCTTTCCGGCGAAGTGTTAACCAGCTTTGGTAATGAATAAACACAAAGCAAATATTAATGCATAGACTAAGATCACTTTCAATAATAGTCTTAGTCTAAACCAAACTATGAGCAAGATATTAATTCACTTTCTCTCCCACAAAGGGCCTACTAACCGTATGGGTGCAAACCATGGATATCATGCTTGATACTTTAAGCTACTACTAACTCACTCTACATCACCATAGTGAGTCAAGTATCCAAGAAATAAAGGTTTGAGAGGATAAAAGAAAAGAATCACAAACCACAAACAAATGTCAAGGCAAGGATGCCAAGAGCAAGCACATAGTCAAGTAATGATCAAAAGAATGATCAAAGGGCGTGTGGAAGAACGAAAGCGTACCTTGGCCACAAAGAGCATTCCAATCCATCAAGGAATCAATGCAATGCCCAACAATGACTATGATGAATACTAAGTCTTCAAGGACTAGTATCATTCCCAATCATCTTGATATCATCATTCAAAGATGTTGAAGATCAATGAAGATGAGTCTTCTACAAGTGCATGTAACTCAATCCACAACCAATTAAATGATTGATCTTCATGAGTACCTACACAAAGCAAGATGCAAACTAGTAGATACATTTCAAGAGTAGATCTAAAATGCATAAAAGCTACTAATCTAAGAGGGATGCAATATTACCAATTAAAAGACCTATTTTTCAAGAAAAATTAGTTTTGACCAAAATGAAACTTTAGTACAACTTGACCTTCTAATTTGAGGAGACAATGGATCGATCCAAGTTTCAAAGTACAACATACTTCAAAGATCTTGAGTGACCATCGCTCTGATACCAATTATAGAAACTAGAAGGGGGTTGAATAGTTTCTCTTCGATGAGTCACCTAATTAAAATTACTTTTAATTAGGTTTGTATCAAAACTATCTTTTACTTGAAGCTAAGATGCATAATGATTAGATTCAATTCAAATGCATTAGCAATGGTAATAGGTAAGTATAATGATAATGAAATAAGTAAAGAGTAAGGAAAGAGACAACCTAATGACAAGACACCAAGATTTATAGTGGTTCGACAACGAGGCTCTATCCTCGTTTCTACTCCACTCCTCGAGTACACCTACTCGAGATTTCCACTATATCCACAAGCTCCCTTCTTGGCGGAGAAAGCCTTACATCGTCGCTTATATTATTTTCCGAAACTAAGCTAAATGTCGAGACCTAATCTTTAGGTAGGACCAATCTACACAACGTTGTCTACTTCACAATTTAACGACACAAGGCTAGATGTCGACCTCTAATCTCAAGGTAGAACCAATCTTCACGACGTTGCCTACTTCACCATTTTACGACACAAGGCTAGATGTCGAGTTCTAATCCAAAGCTAGAACCAATCTTCACGACTCTTCACTTTGAAGCTAAGTGAGAACTTCACACAACACAACTACTAATCACTTTTAAGTTTAGTGAGAACTCACAGGACACAACCACATCACTTTATAGTTTAGTGAGAACTACTACACAATCTATTACAACTCAACTAAACATATCTAAGTACACACATGTAGCTTGCATCTACACAACACAAATCCAAGCAAACACATATGTAATGGATGTACACAACAAATCCAAGTATTCACAAATAGCTTGGATGAACACAACTAGTCCAAGTATTCATAAATACAAATGGATCAATAAAAAACAAAAAGGATAACATGATGAACATGACTAATTCATGGATTCATCTTTATCACAACACTAGTGAGTGAGTGATCTTCTCATTGGACAAGGTAAAGGAGGGGATTAAAAGGATACTCATATGTAAACATACTTAACACATTAAGTGATCATTTACTAATGATTATGCTATAGAATGGAGAAAAGGGGCTGAGAAAAACGTCCAAGAGGGTTACTGGAAAATGAGATTTGATCCACTATTTATAGAAAACAAAGTGCAACGGCTAGCTGGGCGCGGATCCTTAACTAGCCTGGCGGTTCCATATCGCTAAAGAACCGCCTAGCTATTTAAGGTACCGCCCAGTAGAGTCTGCTCCCTTTTTTGTCTCTTAGTGGGGTAGGAATATCTGAGGTTTTTTAAACCTTCAAAGGATATTCTTATGGCATATGGAATATGCCATTTTCAAATTTACATTTTCCATTTCAATAAAACATTTTCTTAAAAAGAAAGTTTACTAAAAAATCTTTTGTCATATTAACAAAAGTGAGTTTTAAGGATAATCACTTTGATGATCACTCAGTATGATTAAGAAAAGTTAGTGATATGATTATTACCTTGATGATAGTGTTAGTTAAATAATTTGTTTTGTGTTTTACACTAAATGTGTTGTATAGTTTGTCGTGATCAAAACTAAGAAAGATTAGTTAACACTAATAATGTTTTTAGGCATCACTTGCATTAACACCTTGGTTTTACATTTGATAATTTCCTTGTTTTGCATTGTAGCCCCTCACATTAGCATTTAGTTGAACATTTGCTCTTGGTGGCCCTTGGTTGTTATGGGTCGATGGGTGTGGTCTTTGTTGAAAACCAGGTGGAGCCAAGTAATTTGTCGAGTTGTAAGACAAGTGATTAACATCGACATTAGGCTTGAAATGAACTCTCTCCATGTTGTTGTAAGCATACACTTCCGCATGAGATTGATCATAAGCTTTATCACAATTAGTATAAGAGTGTGGTCCACCACAAGTTTCACAAGTAATATTGAGAGCATGGGCATGTTGATCAGGAGGGTTATCTCTTAAAACAAGTTGTTTTACAACTGAAGTAAGTTCCTTAAGATGATTGGTCAACTCACTCTCACTGGCACTAGTCATAGTAGCCCTAACACTCTTGGTTTGGACTTTGTCCTTGTTCTCAATGATAGCCCAATCCTCATTCTCAATGATAGCCCAATCCTCATTAATAGGTATCATCCTGGAGGGAGAACTGTGTACATGCGGGGTCACTTGACTTTGGTGTTACCATTTCTACATAAAGGAATAAGTTGACTACATTCGAGACTTAATTGAGTTTGATGTGGCAACTTTTTATCATCACTGTCCTGTCAGGAGAAATGTGCATTTCTGGGACTTAATTGACTCTGGTGCTACGGTTTTACTTCATGTTCGAGATAGAGTGTGTACTTCTGGTAATCTCTCATAGAATCAAGACTGGGATTGCTTCAAATTGTGAGAAAATGTTGATGACGTTATCACCTCCCACAGATTTCCTCTGTAGGATCTAATTGGGAGGGAGCAGTCTTTACTGCTTGTTTAATGAAAGGCCTTCAAGTTGGGAGGGAGTAAAACTAAACTAGATTCTACAAAGCTGAAGAAATAGAGCTGGAGTATTCAAGAAGATGAAGGTCGTTGAAGACTGTCTCAAGCAATGCTGGAATTCACGTTTATTATTTTTCTTTATTTTCGCTCGTAGGAAACATTGTAACCAACTCACGTGAGTCACCATCTTGGAGGGAGATTGTTAGACTTACTTTTTGGTAAGCTGGCGCCGTTCACGTGAGTTGGAGTAGATATACATTATTTACTAAACGCAGGGACTTATTATGTAAAGGATGGATAGTCTAACTTAGTTAGGCCTATAAATACCCCCCATGACTCTCCATATAGGGAGATTGTTGGGAATCTAAACTTATTAGATTCCCTGATCATTGATTTAAACATAATTAGGCTGATAGATAGTCCCTTGCCTGTGCCTAGGAGGCAGGCAAGTTTCGCAAGACTCACAGAGATCCAAGTCTCTGTGAGCAACCTCAGAGGAGTCCATGTCAGAGACATTGTCAGGGAAGTCGAAGAATTACCTGAAGACATACTCATTGGCTGTGATGGATAACAGCCAAGATGTATCAGGGACTCTGAGGGGTTGAGAGTTAACAGGGGTGGCAATACCCTGATAACTCTCAGCACACTTTGGACATGCCATTTGTGTGTTCGAGACTATGAAGAATAAGGAAACTGTTTTTGACAACTGTTCCTTAAAGCATAATGGAAGACTACCAAGAATAGAAGGACATCATGTGACTGATGTGGGAACTTGTAAAAGCTTGTGTAGTCGACATCAAGTACTGTTTAAGTCAAACTCGTAACACTATAAATAGGATGTGAATCCATGCATTAATGTTTAACACTTTGAGATATTAAGAACATTAGTGCATATAACTTAGTGAATCAAACAACTACGACTGTATTCATAAGTTAGGGTTTATTGTTGTTCAAAGTGTGAACAACACATTGTCATCAAACAGTGTTATCCATAACACTTGTAATTCTTTATTATACAATATTAAGATTACGTTTGAAAAGTAATACCTTGTGCTGATTAAGTTAAGATTAGGGTTTCTTGCATTGATTAGGGACTATCAATTGGTATCAGAGCAGTGTTTGATATTAAAACCTTCAAGAAACATCGTTCTCAGTTTTATAATCAAGATCCACCATGCCGGAAACTTCTAGCCCACAATCACCTTCCACAAACCCATCTTCACCAAGACTTAACCCTCCAGCCAATGACGATGATCTACCCCAACTTCTTGACTCAAGAGGTGGATCACACGTAACCAGTGTACCAGTCTTTGATGAAGAAGACTTTGCCAGTTGGAAGAGTCAATTTCTTGTATACCTTGATGGACTTGAACCTTTTCTCTTAGAAATTTTAGAAAATGGTCCATATATTCCCATGGCGCTTACATCCACTGAAGAAAACCCTCTTCCCAAACCTATCAAACAATAGACTTCAGCTGATAGGAAATTAGCAAACCAAGACAAACGTCTCAAAAGCATCATAATTTCCTGTCTTCCCAAGCATATCATAAAGTCTGTCATTCAGTGTCCCACAGCTAAACAAATGTGGACAGACCTCATTCTTGGCCATGAAGGACCCTCTGAAACAAGAGAGACAAAGATTCAGGCACTCAGACTTCAGTTTAATGCCTTTAAGGCACTTGAAGGTGAAAAGGTTCAGCAAACCTATACTAGGCTGAAGATTCTTCTAAATGACCTGGCTATGAATGATGTCACTATTGGTCAAGCTGAGATCAATGCTACTTTTGTCAACAGCCTTCCAAGAAAGTGGCTGAGCATGAATCAGACTCAGAGAGCTAACAACTCAATCAAAAATGATACCCTTGCTCAGCTCTATGCTAAGTACAATTATGAAGAAGGGCTGATCGATACTATCTACAAATCAGAGACTGAAAGATTTGTAGTCCAAGGAGCATCTTCCAAAGCTTTGATCTCCGCAACACATCCTCATGACAACGATTCTGATATTAAAGAAGATACCCGTAGCAGCCAAGAGTTCTTGTCAGACCTCAATGCAGAATTCCATGAAAGAGCGTTGCTAGCCAACCAAAGAAGATACTACAAAAGATCTGGAAGAGTAGGATCAACTAGTAAACCAACTGATAGGTCAAAAGAAACATGTATTGCCTGTGGAAAGCTTGGACATTATCAAAAAGATTGTCCTTCTACCAAGACATCCTCACCCTCTTATCCATCATCTTCATCCAAACCCTACAAGTTCAAACAACATAACAACTCATCTCAATCCAATTCTTCAGACACTGAGAAGAAAGATTACAAAAATAAGTACAAGGCACTTAAAGCTGAGTTAGAACAAATGAACTTGAAGATTGAAGCTCTGTCCAAAAAGAAAGGTGGTGAGAAAAAGACAGAGAAAGGGTTGGTTGCTGAAACTTATGATTGGAATGATGAACCACTGACTTCAGATGAAGAAGACACCACAAGAGTCAGGGCTTTTATGGCAATAGCTGAGGATGAACCAGCTGTTGGAAAAGGTGATGCTAGATCAGGACAATGGGTTGACATCACAATGAAAAAGGTACACAGGCTTCTATCTATGTCTGATAGTGATGAACGTAAGCATGTCCTTGATTACACCATTGTTGATTTGCACTTTGTTGAGGAAGAAAGAAAGAACCTACTTGATAAGTTTCACTCTATTAAATCTGAAATGATAAATGCTAAGGCTGAATGTGAAACTCTCAGGCGGGTTAATTTAGAGAAAATATCCCTACAAAATGAAGTAGCTAGATTAACCTTGAAAAACATAGCTTTAAATGATCAAGTCTCTGAATTGAACAAGATTATTGAAAAATGGCTGTGTGCTAGGTTTACTATTGATGAATTGCTTAGGGATGAAGTGCCTGCTGACTTAAACAGGGATATAACTGCTAAGAATAAAAAGCTGAGGATTCTCACCAAACCCAAAGACATTGTCTTTAAATCTACAGAGACTATTCATATGTTAGATACCTCTTTGACTAATGACCCTGTCTCTGAAGATGTGGCTGAGCTACCACCTTTGCCCAAACTCTCTGGAGTTGAACCTAGCAGTTCTTCTAGATCTGCTAAGGACGAACTTAGGACAGATATTGAGAATCCTCCAGCCAAAGTTTTTCGTGTGCCTACTAAACAAACTGGTAAACAAGTAGCTTTTAAGCCTGTCACTTCTAAAGCTGTGAATAAGGTTGACCCTACCACTGAAGATCGCCTGTTGTCTCTTATGAAAGAAGTAGAACTCTTGAAACAACACATTAAGCCTTCCGCTGAATGCTCTACTTCTCATGAACCTAAGTCAGTCCTAGGTGAACCCAAAGGGGAAAGGTTAATCAAACCTTATTGCAATGTATGTAAAAATTCTCACCATTCGACCTTAGATCATGACAGACACATGGCAGCTAAAAGAGCTCAGACCCTCTAGGGACAGACCACAGAGTTCCAAAAGGCAACAGGGAAATTACAAACCTTATCCTCCCTGTAAATTCTGTGGGTTCACAGACCATCACTCAGACGAGTGTGGTGACTTCCCTGGGTGTGATATTTGTGGGAGCTATAACCATGAAACAATGAACTGTCCATCCCAACGCCAAAAGTTTTTCAGGAACACAAGAGTTGCTAACAAGCAATTCAGGGAACCCACTGGAAAGTGGGTTCACCATAGGAACTAATCTGTTTCTATGTATCTGTGCAGAAATATCTCAAGGAATCGGTATGGTATCTAGATAGTGGCTGTTCTAGACACATGACAGGGATTCAACAATACCTGCACAGATACTCAAAGGAGCCAGGTCCCAAAGTGGTGTTTGGAGATAACTCTTCAGGTGACACAGAAGGATATGGCTCAGTGAACTGCAATGGGATCACATTTACCAGGGTTGCATATGTGAATGGTCTTAAACACAATCTTATTAGCATCAGCCAATTATGTGATGTTGATTATAAGGTTTTGTTTACTAAGACTCAGGGAACCATATTCAACAAAAACAATGATGTTGTGCTGATTGCACCTAGAAGGAGAGATGTTTATGTCATCAACATGGATGTGTGCTCTGAAGATAGTTCAAATTGTTTTCTTGCCAAAGCCTCTGAAAGTGTTAACTGGCTGTGGCACAAAAGACTGTCTCATCTCAACTTCAAGAACATCAATAAGATAGCCACTCAAAACTTGGTTGCTGGTCTACCTTCAGTAATGTTTTCCAAAGACAAAACGTGTTCTGCCTGTGTCAAAGGAAAACATCACAGGTCTTCATTCAAGACTAGGCAATCATTCTCCATTGACAAGTGCTTACATCTCCTTCACGTGGATTTGTTTGGGCCTGTCAAACCTCAAACCATTAATCACAACAAATACACCTTGGTCATAGTTGATGAATTTTCAAGATATACATGGGTGTTCTTCCTCAGAAGGAAAAGTGATGCAGCTGAAACCATCATGTCCTTCATCAGACAGGTTGAAAATATGAATGATGTTAGAATCAAAGCTCTAAGAAGTGATAATGGTACAGAATTCAAGAATCATCAACTTGAATCATTTTGTGATGAAAAAGGGATTTCTCAGAACTTCTCTTCAGCTGGCACTCCTGAACAAAATGGTGTGGCTGAAAGAAGAAACAGGACTTTGATTGAAGCAGCAAGAACTATGTTAAATGGTGCAGCCTTACCAAAGCAATTTTGGGGAGAAGATGTTCACACTGCCTGCTACACTCAAAACAGATCAATCATTGTCAAAAGACATGGTAAAACCTCCTATGAAGTTTTCAGAAAAAGATCTCCAAACGTCAGCTATTTTCATGTGTTTGGATGCCCTGTGTTTATTTATAACTACAGGGATAAACTTGGAAAGTTTGATGAAAAAGCTGATGATGGTTTCTTTTTGGGATACTCTCCAATAGCCAAAGCCTTCAGAGTATTCAACATCAGAAGACAAGAAGTAGAAGAAACATTCCATGTCAGATTCAATGAAGATGATGAAGTCATACAGAGAACAGGAACAGAGGGTGATGAAATAGATTTTAATGAAAATATTTCTTTCCCAAGTGATGAGTTCACAGAACCCAGACCTACCAGTCATCATCACTCCAACACTCTCACTCCTTATGTCCCTGCTTTTGACCCTCTGTCTACTCACAACATAGAAGTTCCTACCTCTCAGGAACTTGATGAAGAAGAACCTCAAATCTCTGATGGTCCTTCTCATGATATTGATGACACACCAATTCTTCAAATCTCTGAAAATTCTCCTGCTGACAATGAAATAGCTTCCCTTGATATGGCTGAAGAAGACTCTGACACTGAAGTAGTCTTTGAAGAAAGCCCTCCTAGTCAGCAGGATGAGACTCAAATTATACCAGCTGTGCCTTCAAGTACCCCTGTTCTTGAATCCCCAGCTCCTCAAAATAAGTGGTCAAGAGATCAACACATTCTTCTTGTCAACATTATTGGGGAACCAAATGCAGGGGTCACAACCAGACAGCGAATTCAAGACTCAGAGTCAGCCTCAGCCAATGAATGTCTATTTGCTGAATTTCTTTCACAAATTGAACCTAAAAGAGTAGCTGAGGCTCTGGTAGAAGAAGGATGGATAGCTGCTATGCAAGAAGAAATCAATCAGTTCAAAAGGAACACAGTATGGACACTAGTGCCAGCTCCACCTGGAAAGAATATCACAGGCACTAGATGGATCTATAGAAATAAGATGGATGAAATTGGGAACATCATCAGGAACAAGGCAAGACTGGTAGCACAGGGGTTCTCTCAGACTGAAGGAATTGATTATGATGAAACATTTGCACCTGTTGCTAGACTTGAGGCCATCAGAATCTTCCTTGCTTATGCTGCCTATATGAACATCACTGTGTATCAGATGGATGTTAAGAGTGCCTTCCTCAATGGTGATTTGGCTGAGGAAGTGTATGTTGCGCAACCTGAAGGATTTGAGAACAGCGAGTTTCCCAATCATGTGTACAGCCTTCACAAAGCAATGTATGGTCTGAAACAAGCTCCAAGAGTATGGTATGAAACTCTTTCAAATTTCTTAACTGAAAATAAATTTATCAGGGGTTCTATTGATAAAACACTCTTTACCTTCAAGGACAAGAGTGATTTCATCATTGTGCAGATTTATGTGGATGATATCATCTTTGGGTCAACAAATGTCAATCTTAGTAAACGTTTTGCTAAATTAATGACCAAGAAATATGAGATGAGTATGATGGGTGAATTAACTTACTTTTTGGGCTTTCAAATTAAACAATGTCCTAAGGGAATTTCTATTTGTCAAGAAAAGTATGTTAAGGATTTACTTAAAAAATATGACTTAACTGAGTGTGCATCAGTGAAATGCCCCATGCTTCCACCCAACAACTTGGGCCCTGATGAGTCAGGGGTCTCTGTCAATGAGACTTTATATAGAGGCATGATTGGGTCACTGATGTATCTAACAGCCAGTTGTCCAGATATCCAATTCTCCACATGTCTCTGTGCAAGGTACCAAGCTAACCCAAAAGAATCCCATCTAGTGGCTGTTAAGAGAATTTTCAGGTATCTCAAAGGAACACCATCCCTAGGTCTATGGTATCCAAAGGAATCAGGCTTTGATCTCAAGGCCTATTCAGATTCAGATTATGCTGGATGCTGTATTGATAGGAAAAGCACTTCAGGCAGCTGTCAAATCCTAGGAGGAAAATTGGTTGGATGGAGTGCTAAGAAGCAAAACTCTGTGGCTATGTCTTCAGCTGAAGCAAAATATGTCGCTGCAGCCAGCTGTTGTGCTCAGGTGCTCTGGATGAAAAGTCAATTGGCTGACTATGAAATCTTGTATGACAAAGTACCAATCTTTTGTGACAACACCAGCGCCATTGCCATATCCAACAACCCTGTTCTTCACTCTCGTACCAAACACATTGATATCAGGTATCATTTCATCAGGGATCATATAATGAAGGGAGATATTGAGCTGCATTTTGTTCCCACAGAGCTGCAACTAGCTGATATCTTTACAAAGCCTTTGGCTGAACCTTCGTTCAACAGGCTAGTTGCTGAGCTAGGGATGCTCAATATCTCAAAGCCTATGGCTTGATATTAAATGTGTTCATTAAATGACTGATTTTATATTAAATGTTTTTCACATGAAACTAGGTAGTTACTTTCCAAGTAAATGCAAAAAACATTCTCAAATATTTAATCATTTATTTTTCGGATAACGAGGAGACAAACTTTTTGAAAGGTCAAGGGGACCCACTTGAGCAGTCATTTTCGCACCTTGCATTTAATACGGTTGAATAACTGTTCACTTAAGTTTGAATATATATTGTCTTCTTTCTCTTCTCACCCACCACCATTCTAAAATCTACTTCTCTCTCTAAGTTCTTATCTCTCTCAACCATCCGCCATTTTCATTCACCTTCAACCTCAAATCCATGGCGTTTTCCGTTCCAAAAGCCTCCAATGTTAACTTCGAGATCAATGAGAGCATCCTCGCCTCCAACAACGCCATTGGATGGATTAAGGCACCAAACAGCACCTATTCAGATCTGGTAAAATTCATGTAGAATTGTGACCTAAATGAAGCCTTCACCAAATCTCCATCCACCTTTTACCAAGAATACCTTAGGGAATTATGGTATTCTGTTGAAGTAGTAGAAGACACCATTACATTTAGCCTTTCATGCAATGAACATCCTTTTGCCTTCTCCCTTAAAGACTTTTCTAGTGTGGCCGGACTAAAACATGGAGATGAATGCCTGAAGGCAGTTGACAAAAAGGCTGTCAAGGAAGCCCTGGCCACACTCAACCCTTGCCATGACGTTAACCCTGCCCTTACACCAGCTGAGGTCCTCGCCAAATCCCCTCTGAAGATTAAATATTTCACTCCTATGTGGCGTGTCCTCTTCACCCACATTGTGAAGTCCCTGGGAGGAATGCAGGGATCACAGGATCAGATGTCGTTCAATCATCAGGCTATTGCGTATGGATTAATCTGGGGAGCTGATGTTGACATTGGAAGCATCCTATTCTCAAACCTAGTAGAACAACTGAAGGGAAGGAATCAGGTCAGGGAAAAGAACATCTGTTATGTGCGCTTCCTGTCCCTGATCTTTGAAAGTTTGCTGGGAGATAACTATCACAACAAGGCCTTGACTGATCTTAAGCCCTATCGCATCACAGGCGCCATATACAAGGAAATAAGAGCTGAGGATATCCCTGTCACCGCCCATATGCTGAACGTGGCCAACCAGGTACCTATCGCTGAGAAGCCCTTGCTCCCTTCCTCTGAGAAGGTGAATACTTCTAGTGTTGCTGGCAAGTCTATGTCTTTGACCTCTGGGCAGCACACTACTAAGTCCAAGGCTTCATCTGGCCAACAGCCAAAGAAGAAGAAAATCCCCTCTTCTTCCCACTCCAAAGCTGTTATTAAAGCCAAGGGAAAGAAGACTGACTCCGCCTCTGGTCCAGATACTCTTGTGGATTCAGACTCTTTGGCTGACAAACAACAGGCGTCTAGTGCCTCTAAGTCAGCTGAGACAACAGGAAACCAGCCAACTCAAGCTGATATCTCACAGGTAATCAGTGTACATTTTTAGAGGTTCACAAGCAGCCACTCTCATTTGTCTGTAGGAGAGAGTGGTGAAGTTAGGGTAATCCTCGACCCATAGAAGTCTGTCATTACACTTAGAATACTTTAAGACTTCTATACACCCTGTCTTTGCACCAGGGAATGATTCATTTGTGTTTATAAAGCACCCCGATGACCCTGAAACCTCTAGACAGTATTCACGCTAACAACAACCTGAATATACTAATGTCTCAACCTTGATCAGCTGTACTTCACACAGCCTCTTGGTTCCCTCCTTAAAAGAGTCCCAAAGGATTTATCCTTTCAGGGGGAGCTGAATCATCACCCTCAGCTTTCCTAGGGGCAGCGTAACAGGCGACCTACAACAACATATGTTTCACACTTAAAAGAGTCCCAAAGGTTTTAACCTTTTGGGGGGGGGCTGAATAATCACACTCAGCTTTCCTAGGGGCAGCGACTGGTGATCCATACACAACATATGTTTCACAATCAAAAGAGTCCCAAAGGTTTTTTACCTTTTGGGGGGGCTGAATAATCACACTCAGCTTTCCTAGGGGCAGCGAATGGCGATCATTAACCACATTTTATTCACTTAAAAGAATCCCAAGGATTTATCCTTTGGAGTGGCTGAGCAATCACCCTCAGCCTCTCTAGGACAGCGAAATGGCGACCATTCCCCTTATGTTTTCCCTGTTACTAATTACAACAAATTTGCAGGCTGAAATTGTACAGCCAATCATCGAATCTCAGGTACAACAAGAAAAGGAGGCTGAAACTATGACTCAGGACAAACCAACTGATGAAGAGCCTGTGATAAATACTGATGAAGAAATGCTCTCATTAGAGGATTATGTCTCTGATATTGAGCAAATGCCTGAAGATGAATTCCCTGAGGGAATGTTCGATGAAGAGGATGAAGAAGATGAGGACGACCAGCTGTCTGCCTCTCCTCCTAAAGAAATAGCTGTGTCCACACCAGCTGATGACAAGACTTCTCCTCTCAAGGAAGGTGTTGACACTCCAAACTCTGCTACATCCGCAACAACAGTCTTCTAAAGACCAACTTATGATCCAACAGCCGAATTTCTCATGTTTGATCATCCTGCCCAGACCAACTTTGACTTAATTCCAAGGGGGGATGATTTTGCTCAGGAAAGCCTCAATATCAAGAATCTTCAGCCTGTCCATCATCAATCTGATATTGAGCGCTTATCAAGAAAGCTGGATGTGATCAAGTCTGAGATGCACAACTTCACTGTGACATTTCCAGGCATCATCAAAAAGGCTGTGACTGAGGCTGTCACTGAGCCAATTCAGGATGGTGCAAGACGAGGTGTAGCCCAGGGACTCGGTCATCTTTCAACAAGGATAAAGGATGCCATTGACTCAGTTGTCCCTGCTATGTTCCATGAACATGAACACACCATGAACAGGCACTTTAATGCGGTTCGTAATAGGCAATACAATCATGCTAACTTTATTGTCAGGCGTGTTCAGGCGAATACTAATGCAAATGCCAACCTCCTGCTAAAGATTGCCAGGACCTCAAGAAAAAGGCAACGTGCTATGGCTGCATCTGTGGAGCAGATTGCAAGACGTTTTCAGGCACGTTCATCCAAGCATCTGCGAAGCAAGGATAAACGTGAGGGGGAGAAGAATACTACACTCAGCCTTGCATCTGCTGAACAAGGCTCATCATCAGCTAATCCCTCAACTACACCTGTTCCTCTCCAAGTCATCACACCAGTTATAATACTTGATGATGAGGATGATACTCAGGGGGAGCAACAAACTCAAGATGGAGCTGACTCATCTAAATATCTGATCTTAGTCAACATCAGCAAGCCTGAGGATGATGATGAGCCAGCGGCCAAGAAATTAAAATTCACTGTTAGCTCTCTCCCCAAAGCTATTCAAACTCAGGCTCAGACAGCGTTCATCAATAGAGCTGATGTTTTGAAAAACATAAGTGTGGAGTCCTCTGTCTCGAAGAAAGGAAGGGAGATAGTTTTGGTTGATACTGACACCAAACTTAAGAAGATAGCTGCGATGCTAGAGATATGAGGATCCACCACAGACCTTTCCCATTTCTCAACCTTTACACCTTCCGATGAGATTCCTTTAACCCCTAAAGAAATAGAGCAACAGGCTGAAGAATTCAAAAGACTAAATGAGCTCAAGACAACCAAAGAATTAAATGAAGCTACTCTGAGGAAGATGACACCACCTGAAAGGGAAAAACAAAAACAAAGGTTGAGGGAAATGGAAACTAAACGCGCTGAGGCTTTAAGGAAAGTCAAAGCTGACTATGATGCATGCGTGAACAATAGATATGTTGCTGGCAAGATAACCAAGTTCAAATACACCATTCATAAATCCACAAACACCCCACAGATGATCTTATGGAGGGAAAACCAACAGAGAAATATGGATGTGTTTGACAACTTCAGGTTAAAGACACTTGGGTTATCAGAATGGTTCGAACTCGAAGCCTTAGCTGCCAAAAAGTCTGGACAGGCTAATTTTCTTCTGCTGAAGACTCTTAAGGCCAAGTTTAACTGGATCAAGGAAACAGCAGCCAAACTTAAGATTGATCCCCCACCACAGCTTTTGGAACAAGAACCCCCAAAGACAGGCAACAAAAGAAGAAGAATTTCACAAATTGTTAATGAAACTTTTGTTACTGAAGATGTTCATGTGGATGGTATGCACAGGGATTTGATCCTTCCAAATGGTATTGTTGGCCCTGTTGATGGTCAGACATACTCAGAGCCTGAAAGAGGAATGGTATTCATGAACAAGGCTTGCCAGTATGCTTTTCAGAGGGAAGATGAGCTGTGCTTGGCTTCAACTATTCAGCTACTCTGTCACAAGAAGTGTCTCAAGATCAACACAGAGTATTCCAAGAAGTTTGCAAAGACTTTGCAGGATGAAATTGATAACAGATTAGACGTGGCCGAAGCTGAAGAAAGAATCAAAAATGATGACTATTGAAGATGGTCTCAACCCTTTTACCTTCATCTTTTATTTTACTTATGTAATGAACGTGTAATTTTCTTTAAGTCTTAATAAAATCATGAGGTATGTTTGTTTAGATCTGTTATGTGTAAGAAGAAGCTGTTAAACTCACTTACCTTAACTTAGTTAGATCTAGCATTATTTATGTTTAAATAGGGGGAGATTGTTGGGAATCTAAACTTATTAGATTCCCTGATCATTGATTTAAACATAATTAGGCTGATAGATAGTCCCTTGCCTGTGCCTAGGAGGCAGGCAAGTTTCGCAAGACTCACAGAGATCCAAGTCTCTGTGAGCAACCTCAGAGGAGTCCATGTCAGAGACATTGTCAGGGAAGTCGAAGAATTACCTGAAGACATACTCATTGGCTGTGATGGATAACAGCCAAGATGTATCAGGGACTCTGAGGGGTTGAGAGTTAACAGGGGTGGCAATACCCTGATAACTCTCAGCACACTTTGGACATGCCATTTGTGTGTTCGAGACTATGAAGAATAAGGAAACTGTTTTTGACAACTGTTCCTTAAAGCATAATGGAAGACTACCAAGAATAGAAGGACATCATGTGACTGATGTGGGAACTTGTAAAAGCTTGTGTAGTCGACATCAAGTACTGTTTAAGTCAAACTCGTAACACTATAAATAGGATGTGAATCCATGCATTAATGTTTAACACTTTGAGATATTAAGAACATTAGTGCATATAACTTAGTGAATCAAACAGCTTTGACTATATTCATAAGTTAGGGTTTATTGTTGTTCAAAGTGTGCACAACACATTGTCATCAAACGGTGTTATCCATAACACTTGTAATTCTTTGTTATATAATAATAAGATTACGATTGAAAAGTAATACCTTGTGTTGATTAAGTTAAGATTAGGGTTTCTTGCATTGATTAGGGACTATCATTCCCTTTCTGCGACCGACTAGAGAAAAAGAGAGGGAGATATTGGGTGTTGAATTATGAGGGTGGGGGTTGTTTATATAGACCTAAACCTTGTAGCCTAAAAGAAATATAAGGAAAGTTTTCCTTCCCCTTTTTCCCTTATAGCTGACAGCCCAAAACACCCCTTAGGGGTGTTCCGGAACCGTCCAACCTTCTTTCTGTTTATTCTACTTACTATTTATTCCATAACGCTCGTTAATACTTAACTCTTAATTATTTAATGATTGTTAAAGTCATAGCTCGGTTTAATATAATAAATATATTAAATATATATTTATTAAATAAATTAATTAATATAATAAATATATTTATTAAATAAATTAACTCTTTACGTATTGTGTGCAATCCCGTAATCTCGAGTTCGATCCTATCACACGACTATTAACTATAAGTCCATAAACTTTCAGCTCCCACTTGGACATATTTCGAATATCGTGATTACATTGACTAGCGTCCAGTTACACTAGCAATGTCTCTAGTATAACTCGAGTAAGGTCTCCTGGATAAAACCTTTTAATGATTCATAATTATTATTTTCCTTTTATTTCTAATACAACGTTAATATAAGGATATGGATATCAGTCATTCCTTTCATTAACCATTATGTTTCTCGTTCACAGATTCAACAAGATTACCAAAACAAATTTGAGTGCAGCCGCACAAACATCTTACTAATCCCACGAGGGGCACAACTGTATTATACTCCAAAACGAAATTGGAGGAAATAAATTCCATATTTACTACAAGCAAAACTTATGAATTTTGCAACGCTTTCGAAAATAATCCTTATAGCTACCAGTTACGTTTAGCGTTAGATTATTCCACAGAGATGCACTAGATTCATAACAGTTTCCTGGTATCTCAAGTCTAAGGATAACTATTTATGATTTACTTGATGACAAAGATCCATAAAGTAAAATCATATAGTTGGGATAAGTCAAATATTCAATTCATCGAATATCATCAAAAATCGATCCATATACTTTCAAGTATACTCTATCTCAATTTTGATTTGTCTTAATTTAATAATATTCCTATATTATTAATTGACAATGGACATTTAGCATAACAATTTATTCATAGATTAAAACATGTAAAATAGGATACAAAATTAAGTAATAAGAATAAACGAAACCCAATCTTTATTTTATTAAATAATAATGTCTTAACATCCTTTATCTAAATACTAATCTAGATTTATTGCACGAGTTCGCTAGCTAGTTGTGACCCAATAGCCTTCGCATACTTAACTACCTTTGGTCTAGGCAAAGCCTTATTAAAAGGATCAGGTACGTTATCATCTGTGTGAACTTTTATTAATCTTATTTCATGAGCTTCAACTTGTTCTCGTACATAGTGATATCTACGTTTAAAGTGTCTGGCGCCCTTCATGATTCCAGCATCATTGGCAAATATGATTGCGATAGAATTGTCTCAATACATATTTATTAGGTTCTTTTATTGCAAGTATCATCCAAGATCTTCAATAAAATTCCTAATCCAAACAACATTTAGTTATGTATATGGCTACCCTCCGAATACCAAAACATTTCTTTTCGTATTCCTCAACCAAGTGGAGCTTCCTTGGATTCTGTTGGTAACGACTGACCAAGTTATGAGCAAATGCCACATCAGGCCTTGTGCATCTTACAACATACATAATAGATCCTACAGCCGAAGCGAAAGTCACATTCTGCATGTATGCCTCCTACTCAGGAGTTGATGCATCCATCTCATGACTCAGATTATGCTTAACTTCCATAGGTTGAAACCTTTCTTGGAATTATGCATATTATCTATATAAGCATTTGACTTAGACCAATTCACCGTCTTTTCCTATCTCGATAGATCTTAATTCCCAGAATGTATGCAGCTTCTCCTACATCCTTCATAGAAAAACATTTACCAAGATAATCCTTAACAGCTTTAAGTCTTGGAATGTTACTTCCCATGATTAATATGTCATCAACATATCGGACTAAAAATACTACATCACTCCCACTAGCTTTGCGATATACACATGGCTCATCACGATTTTGAATAAATCTAAACTTTTTTAATTTCTTCATCAAATCGTTTATTCCATTGACGTGTAGCTTGCTTCAAACCAATAATAGATCTTTGAAGTTTGTACACGTGTTTTGGATTCTTAGGATCAACATACCCTTCCGGTTGTTACATATAGATGTCTTCATCTAAGCGACCACTCAAGAAGGCAATTTTAACATCCATTTGCCATATCTCATAGTCATAGTAGGCTGCTATAGCTATGAGAATACTAATAGCTCTTAAGTCTGCTACAAGAGAAAAAGTCTCCTCGTAATCTACACCAAAAATTTGAGTAAAACCATTAGCTACTAAACGAGCTTTATAGGATTGTACATTTCCGTCCATGTCGGTTTTCTTCTTGTATATCCACATATATATCACTACTTTAGCATTTGGTAGTGGATCTACAAGAATCCAAACATCATTAACTTTCTTCATTTCCTCATCCGTAGCAACCATCCACTTATCCTTCTCAGGATCAAGCATGGCGGATTTATAAATAGCAAGTTCTCCAAGATCCCCTACTTCATCATCATCCTCTATATTAAGACATATATTGCTATTAGCGTTATTAATCTATTCAAATCTACGTAGAGGAATTAATTCCGGTGGAACCGCCAGACTTTCAAGTTCTACAGGAATTATTTCTCTAGTGTTTTCAGAAGGTAATGTATCTATATGACTCTCTTCAAGCTCATAATTTCTCCTATTGAATTCTTGATTTACAAGATCACTTTAAAGGAAGTGTACATACCTAGCAACAATCACTTTGTTCTCACGTGGATAATAAAAGTAGTAACCCATTGTTTCCTTAGGGTATCCTACAAAGATACATTTTATAGATCGTTGTTGGAGTTTGTCACCCGAGTCACGTTTCACATACGCCTCGTAACCCCAGACCTTTAAATAAGACAAATATGGTTTCTTGTCATGCCATAGTTCATATGGTATCTTATCAACCTTCTTTGCGGGAACCATATTTAAAATTCGAACAACAAATTCTAAAGCATAATCCCAAAAGAATAAAGGTAAAATTATAAGATTAAACATAGATCGCACCATATCAAATAATGTACGATTTCTCCTTTCGGATATACCATTTTGTTGTGGAGTATAGGGAGAAGTAAGATGTTGAACAATTCCATTCTCACTTATATAATCTATAAACTCTTGACTTAAATATTCACCACCTCTATCAGAACGAAGAGCTTTAATCTTATTTCCTAGTTGCAGCTCTACTTCTACTTTAAACACTTTGAATGTGTCAAATACCTCATGTTTATGTTTAAGCAAATAAACATAATCATAACGGCTATAATCATCTGTAAATGTTAAGAAGTAGCTAGCATCTTGCCTTGACAAATGTCTAAGTGGCCCGCACGCATCAGTATGTATTAAACCAAGTAGATCAGTAGCTCTTTCAATATTGCTATTAAAAAGTTTCTTGGTCATCTTTCCAGAGATACAAGACTCACATTTATCAAATGATTCATCGTTGATATTTTCCAAAAGACCTTCACGTTGAAGCTTTTGTATACGAGTCTTCCTAATATGGACAAGTCTTCAATGCCAAAGATAAGAAGAGTTCTTGTCAAACTTTCTCTTTTTATTCATGCTAAAAACAGAATTATTATTATTCTTGGATTCATTTTCATGCATGTTTATTTCAAACACACCATTCACAAAATTTGCATTAAAATTGAAAATACCATCTTTCCAAACAGAAATTCCATTATTATCAATAGTGTGAACGAATCCATTATTCAACAAACAACAAAAGGAAATAACACCCCTAACAATTGTAGGTGCATAATGACAATCATTTAAAATCACTACAAAACCCGAAGGTAAAACTAAATTAAATGTTCCTATAGCTTCATTCGCTGCTTGTGCGCCATTGCCCACTTGTAGAAATTGTTCACCATAGGAAAGCTTCCTTTCAAGATTAAATCCCTGCAGCGTATTACAAATGTTAATAACGCATCCCATATCATATACACATGAATTTAATTTGTATGTCAAATTGAATAACTCAATCATAAATAAAGTACCTGAAGCTGCAGCGCTCTGCTCAGACTTCTTCTTTATTTCTCGCAACTCTTCGAGGTAAACAGGGCAATTCCTCTTCCAATGACCACTAGCCTTGCAATGGTGACAAGCCTCATCCTTCTGAGATTGATTTTTCTTGACAAAGTTCAGCTTAGGTTTCGAATAAGTCGCAACTTGCTTGCCCTTATCACCCTTGCCTTTTCCTTTCTTCTTGTTCGCTTGTGGTATTGGCTTACTTACTCTACCCTTTTGTATGGTTAGTACATGAGGAGTAGAAGTAGATGCCTTCTATTTTAACCCCTTTTCGTAGTCAATGAGCATTGCATGCAAATCATTAATTGTCTTCCGCGTGCAATGCATATTATAGTTTCGAACAAAATCATTGAAGTCCTTGTTAAGGGACCTATTGATCTAGTGGATAGCTATATTATGATCATAGGGTTGTCCTAATGCAATAAGCTATTCCATATAACCCTCATCTCCATGTAATAGGCATTATCAGACTTTCCAGGAGTTTACTTGCAGCTATGCAAAGCATCTACTAAGTCGTAGATCTTCACAGCTTGCGGCTTTTCTAACATAGCCTTGAGCTCATCAAGCTTTCGCTTAGGCGAAAATAGCTCATACTTCTTATGAAGTGGAGGAGACATTTTCCCTAGCATTAAGCAAGCCACCTCTGAGTGCTTCTTAACATTAGTAGGGTCTTCAAGCCTTTGCGCTTCAGAAGCTCCTTCAGCATGATCCTCCGGATAAGGAGTAGTCAAGATATCAATAGTACCCGCTACTCTCAAGACAATTCTTAGTGAGCGGTACCAATCATTGAAGTTTGGGCCAGTAAGTTCAGGACGATCAAAAAACGTTTTGAACGTAGAACTTATAGTGTTATTGTCGGGTTGAGCCATTTCAATAGAAATAAGTTCAAATATTAGTATTTTCGATAATAAAATACTTTCAAGAAAATTAAATTACGCCGATATATAAACCATAGTATTTTCCTTGAATCCTAGAACTATATTGACATAGACCCATTACACCAGTTGATCTGCTAGTAATGAATGTACTCAACATAGCGACTTGTCGAACAATTCAATTGAAAAAAAAAAATTCAATTTCAAGCTTTTTAAGGGATTTACATTGCCAAAAAATGTTTTGCATTGTAAACATGTTTCATCCCTTCTGAATGCCTTATGTTTCCAGATCTCACTGAGTAACTTAATTAAGTCGTCTAGTCTGAGTAACGTAAAACCATCATACGAATTGTCATTCTATGAAAGTTTTCTCTCCATCACAACATCATCCAAAAAACCCATTTGATGACGTAGCAATTTCAAGTCTTCATCAATTAGGATCATTCGACTTAAATTTTAAGGGTATAAATTTGATGTCAAAATTAATGTATAGAGAAGCATGCATACAACTCCATATCATAAGTTTAATAAAACATTTAGTAAACTTATTCACAAGACTAAATTTCTACATAAATTATGTTGAGGTATTGGTTCAACCAATCAAATCTTTTACGCACAACTATTCACAACGTACTTATGGTTAAAGCACAAAGCAATAACCTTATTCATTATGAATTCGGATGTGAATTTGCAATAAGTCAACCTTAAGGTATAATGCCAATAATAATGGTATGTAATTTCAATTCGACGCACAGGCGAGCCGGGAATTTGGTCAGCGACTAATGGCTTAACACCTCCTTCCTTAACAGGGTACATGACCAGCGGTGCGTTATACCCACTTAATAGTTTTTCAAAAGGAGTAGGCCGTTAGATTATTATTGCAATTCACCAATCAACGTAATCTTATGTAATTTAGATCTCAATCAAATAGTAATTTTAATATGATTTAGTCCATAATATTTCTTTTAAAAAACCCTTGTTTACAATAATTCGAACAATTTTTAACATAAACAAGTAAAAAAACTAAATCATAAACACAAAATAAGAATTTATATGTGCAATAAATAAATCAAATAGCCATATGCAAATGATTGATTCAATAACTTTTAAATCTAGGTTTTTATATTCATATAAAACTCTTCCTTAATTTAAGATTTATTGAATCAAATAAAGCAAGTAGCACATAAAATCATATAAACATACGATTTTACGATCCATGAAAACATGCACGGTCATCATGGATCCACCCTCAAATCTTAGCAATTAAATCTCTTCGGATCGTAACCTTTAATTTACATGACATAACCATTAATCATGCAATTTAATCTAAAATTATCCTACATGTAATTTAGGGTTTCAAAAACATTTTTTTTATAAAATCGGCCAAACCCTAATATTTAAAAGACAAAACCCTAATTTTTAAGAAAACTTAAAAAACATGTAGTTTTAACTCAAAACAATTATTAGTTAAAAATTTTAGTCGATAATTATAACATGTTAAAACGGCTCTCGATGCCACTGAATGATTAAATAGTTCATAACAATTACACAAATCCCTAAACGAGATCAAAGCACACATAGCGGAAGAGATTTAAGAAGATCATAATAATAACACAATTATAATTAATCAAATTAGGGTTACATACCTTTACGCTAAAGCAAATCCACATGATGAAAAACGAATCACCAATTCGGGTTTATAACGAATACCACCAAGATATAGTATAAAGTAAGACTATATTACGTTCTTGTATACACTTAATACAACGAGCTAACCGTGATTCTAGCACGTGAGACCTAGCTTCTACGCTAGTGGAATAATCTACCCAACAACCCGAGAGAGGGGCTAGGGCTAGATTATAAGTAAAATCGATAGAACAAGAAAACCAACCAAAACCCCTTTGTGGGTTCCCTTTTAGCGATCGACTAGAGAGAAGGAGAGGGAGAGATTGTGTGTTGAATTATGAGGGTGGGGGTTGTTTATATAGACCTAAACCTTGTAGCCTAAAAAATATATAAGGAAAGTTTTCCTTCCCCTTTTTTCCCCTTATAGCCGATAGCCCAAAACACCCCTTAGGGGTGTTCTGGAATCTTCCATCCTTCTTTCTGTTTATTCTACTTACTATTTATTCCATAACGCTCGTTAATACTTAACTCTTACTTATTTTAACGATCGTTAAAGTCATAGCTCGGTTTAATTTAATAAATATAATAAATATATATTTATTAGATAAATTAATAAATATATTTATCAAATAAATTAACTCTTTACGTATTATGTGCAATCCCGTAATCTCGAGTTCGATCCTATCACACGACTATTAAAAATAAGTCCATAAACTTTCAATACACATATACATTGGATCTAAACAAGACACAAATAAAAATGATGAACATGACTAGATCTAAGAAAGGATGATCTTCATAAAGACTTCATCTTTAATCACATCACAATTGTATGAGTGATCTTCTCTTTGCACCTATGAGAATGAGTGGATTGAAGGAGAGAATCACATCTTAAAACAAGATTAATCTAAACTAAATAATCAAGGAGTTTAAATATGTTTTTGAAGAAACTGTGCAAAAAGGGTTTAAAGAAAAACTAGAAATGATCCACTATTTATAGGGAAAAGTGAAATGGTCAAAATACCCGCGGTTCCTTAATTGTCTACACGAATCCTTATCAATAAAGATCCGCGGGTCTATTTAAGGAACCTCGGGCTTTGAGTCCTTGCATTTTTCTCCTTTAGTGGGGAAATGCCATCTGGTGAAGTTTATACCTCAATATACTTAAACCATTTGGAATATTCAAAATTCAAATTAAGGAATATTCTTTGGAATATACCTTAGCGAATAATCTTTGGAATATGCCAAATTCAAATTTCCATTTTCTTTTTGATAAAATATTTTCTTAAAAATAAAGTTAATTAAAAATTACTTTGTCACTTTAATTGTGAGTTTTAAGAAAATATCATTCCCTGATCACTTAGTAAGGTTAATGACTTATTTGTACATATCTTGAGTGATTCATGATGAATGCGATGTTGGAGGTGTCGAGAGATGTATACATATGTATTTTTGAGTGATTATGAGTACCTTAACATTTTACATAATGTATTACGAATTATACGTTTGTCGTCAACAAAACATAAAGAGATTATATCGACTAAACATCGTAATATTTGCACTAACAGAGTCGTCGGATGTTCATAATGGAAAGGAGTCTTCCAAAGGGGAGGAAAGACTGAATTTGAGTGATAAGAGCTCTAAGTGTGACAACCACGGTTTTATAGGTTCATCAATTAGTCTTATTTTGGGGTATTTTATGTGTTTATGTGTATATGTGTTTATTTTGTGTGAATGAGATTAGAGTGGACATCTTTTATGAGTACGGGGTACTCTTAAGTAAATCGATGAACGGTTATTTCATGAATCATAAGCTCACAATATAGTGACTATGAAATGAAATAGAGTTATTTTGGTAATTTATGTATACGTATATGTATTATAATAAATCGTATTTTTACGGTTTAGGGTTTAGCATTTAGAGGTCTCAGATGAGGTATTTAGTCAAGGGAATAATTTAATGGATGGTTTTAAGTCATGCTGGACTTATTTTTTTACTTTATTTCATATTTCAAGAGTTTTCATAAAACTGTATATTTTACGTCTTTTACGGTATACACGTAAAATTGACTCGTTTTACGGTTTTGAGCTTTTGGAGGTTTTAGGAGCTGAAATAAATTAATACAATTTAAGGTATTATTAATAATTTATTAATAAGTATTAAAAAAGAAAAAAAGTTTGAAGGGGTTAGTCGGTTTGGTCGACGAACCAAAAGAAAAAGAAGAAAAAAAATGGAAAGTGGGCTTTATGTTGGATTAGGACCCTTGTACACATTATACAAGGTTTTCTAATAAATCAAAAACACATATTTTTCTTCCTGGAATCTAAAACCGACGGTCACCTTAAGAAAATTAGGGTTCTTCACAAAAATCTTGACTTCCATTATTTTTACGATAAAACCTTTAATACCCTTTTCAATTAAATTGTTTTTATGCATTTGTAAATCAATACATGATGGATATAGGGTTAAGTATAAGTTAAAATCTGAGTTTTAATGATATAATAATGATTAGATTAATTAGGGTTTATAATTAAACAAGTTATGGGTAATTAATTAGACTAATTATACTAAATTCGTCATTAAAAACTCGGCAGAATTTTTGGTCAATTGTTTTGATCATATCTAGAGTTTTACAAACTTTCATAAATTGAATCTTATACCCCTGTAAAGGTATTTGGGTTAGATTTTGAACTAAAGAAACGAGAAATAAGTTGGAGGTCGGGAAGTGGGTCAAAAAACAAGAACAATGATATCCTTTGGTACAACCAAATATTTCAAGAGTTAAGCTTGATGTGCACCAGAATGTTCCCTCAAAGGAGTGACAAGATTGAGAAGTATGTCAGCGGACTCCCTGACAACATCCATGACAGTGTGCTAGCTTCACGACCCACTACCGTTGAAGGTGCTATGGAATTTGCGACTGAGCTGATCAACAAGCGAGCCCACAATCTGTCTGAAAAGCAAACTGATAACAAGAGAAAGTCAGATGAAAGCTCTCGTAGCCAGCAACAACAGCCTTCCAAAAGACAAAACGTTGGGCAAGCTGATGATACTACTCCCACAACCCGCACCAAGAACTACTCAGGATCCAATCCTAAGTGTCCAAAGTGCAACTATCATCATGTTGTTGGAGGACAATGCCAGGGATGCTACAAGTGCGGCCAACAAGGCCATTTTGCTCGTGAATGTCAAGCAAATGTTGTTACCCCGGTTCGACCCAATAACAACCTCGGAAACAGCAACAAAGGCAAGTCCAATGCTCGTGGGATCGGAAGTGGGCAACAGGGAAACCAAAACCCCACAGGTGGAAGCAACAGTGGACCAAAGAGAGTTGTAGTATGTTACAAATGTGGAACCCCTTGACACGTGAGACCCGACTGTCCCAAGTTGGCCAACAAGAAGAAGGACAACAAGGGAACTTCATCGCAAGTGTACATGGTTGGCAATGCCTAAGCCAATCCATATTCCAACATCGTCACTGGTACGTTCTTACTAAACCAACGATATGCATCTGTCCTGTTTGACACCAGGGCAGACCAAAGCTTTATATCTACTAAATTTAGTAAAATATTGGAAATCACTCCATCAGTTTTAGACCCCTACTATACTGTAGAACTAGCCGACGGAAAAGTTGTGATGGTTGACACCATCATTCGAGGTTGTACCTTAAACCTTTCCAATCACCCGTTTAACATCGATCTGATTCCAGTAAGTCTTGGTAGCTTTGATGTCATCATTGGCATGGATTGGCTAGCAAAGTATCATGCAGTTATCTTATGTGATCAAAAACTGGTTCGTATACCTTGGGGAGATGAAACCTTGATTATACGAGGGGACGGTAACCCTGATATAATCAACACTAGACTTAGTGTCATTTCTTGCACCCAAAAATCCAGAAATACTTGGTCAAAGGATGCCCCATCTTCCTAACCTGTTTCTCCCTAAGTGACGAGGTAGGCAACTCTAAACCTAGAAGACATGTCCAACTCACTATGTGTGTATTTTGTAGGGTTGTGTTCCACATCCCTCATAAAGAGATGTTGAATGCCCCATGCTTTGGACATACCTTTTCCCTCTTTGGGTCCAATTAGTTCGACAATACCATCATCCACCAAACCCTGGGAGGTGTAGCTTCCTCGTTTTAGAAGTCAAAATTCGTGCGAATTTTGAACCAGGGATAGTGGATGCATGACCCTTTTTGCATCACCCCGCAAGGCGCGTACTTCTTTATTCTTAGTATCTTCTTTTATTTCCACAATTTGATGTACTTCTTCTCTGTGCCCCTTACGCCCAACCCAGCTGCGAATGAAGCAGATTCTTTGCAACTTCCTACCCAATCGCCATCAACAATAATCTTAGCCTCTCTACTGGGTAGAAGTTTTAGTGCTATCAACTAATGTCTGTATCCCACAAGCTTGAGGTATAGCAGCAAGTCCTCCGCGTATAGTTGTTGACACAGGAGGGGTTCTAGTTAAAATTCTCTTTTTATTTTATTTTACCTTCAACCACCAATTTTCACCATCGGGTGTGGAGGTATAACATACATCTCACCAGTGAAAATGGTGCAGAAGTAGTGCATCCCCAGCTTTCCCAGCATATGAAACATGCTGGCGTGTCCTCCTCATACCAGAAACCATCTGCAGTGGATTTACCCTCCTAACGAAATCCACAACGCCATGGGTCCTCTCCCAACTCTTGTAAGGATGTAACTACGACCCCCGTTGAGAAGCCCGCATCTATCCATCCATAGCAGCAGTCTCCATTACTGCTCAATCAGATGAATAGTGCGACCCGGATAAAGATCTCTTTGCATTTCTTCCTATCCATCCATAGCAGCAGTCTTCGTTACTGCTCAATCGGATGAATAGTGCGACCCGGATAAAGATCTCTTTGCATTGCTTCCTATCCATCCATAGCAGCAGTCTTCGTTACTGCTCAATCGGATGAATAATGTGACCCGGATAAAGATCTCTTTGCATTGCTTTCTATCCATCCATAGCAGCAGTCTCCGTTACTGCTCAATCGGATGAATAGTGTGACCTAGATAAAGATCTCTTTGCATTGCTTCCTATCCATCCATAGCAGCAGTCTACGTTACTGCTCAATCAGGATGTATAGTGAGACCCGGATAAAGATCTCTTTGCATCGCTTTCTATCCACCCGTAGTAGCAGAAGCCTCCATTACTGCCCAACCGGACGTATAAAGGTAACCTAGATATAGACCACTTCGCATTGATGTTATCATTCATTCCTGAGAGTGTCCAAGATGAACCATAAACTTAGAACATCCTTTTTCACTTAAAAGATAACTACGTTTTTAGTAGCTTTGAGGACAAAGCTAAAATAATGGGGTAGTGCTATAAAATCCATGATTTTACCATGATTTAATGTAATAAAGTTTCATCCAATAATCCTAGAACATTCACTCATGTGTTATATTTCAATAAGGTGTGTGTGAACTTGTCCATTATTTACTTATACTTCTACAATCATTTTTCTATTGTAATAAGTAACATAATTTAAACCTTGTACTTAAGACTAGGAGAACAAGTAATTAAAGGTATGATTAATATTTGAGTATCCAACACTTAACTAAATTTGGAAAATATGCTACATCATGTAGATTTAGTCATGTATGTATGTATGCATACTATAAGCATGCTTAATCTTTCTTGGACTAGCCCAAGATCATGTGTTCCTTGTGTGCTAGCCCAACCTAAGCCCCCAACAAGCCCAAGTCCAAGCCCACTCTTCCCTTGGTTAAGCCATGCACGACACACTCATCCACTAGGTGGAAGAAGAAGAGTTTCCTTGGGTTTGGAAAAGCCATAACTTGGCACATGTTCTCTTACCAAGGCAATCATACCCCTTTTTTTGCCTTGCCTTCTCTTTCTTCTTTAAGCTGAAAACTCTCACACTCTTCACATTCTCTCATGGAAAAATCAAATCTCATTCCCTCATCTCCTTTCTCTCTCTCAAATCATTCGACTATAAGCCACAAATCATTTAGTAGCATCATCACCTTTGGAATCATTATACCAAGCCCTAGCCGAAACCTTAAGGGTCACGGCTTGGTTATAGTTAGGGTTTTCATCATCATCTAGATTGGATCTATAATCTCCTTTGTCATCTAGAGCTTCCTTGGTAACTTTTAGCAAGAAAGGTATCATTCCTTATTCTCCTTCATTTTTACTTGCATGCATCAACATTCACCTATAAACACATGTAACAAACTTTGTTAAAAATCAAGATTTGATGAAAACCATGACCTTAAAGTCACGACATATAATGGAATACCATTAGTCATGGTTAAAAACTTTTTAATAAAGAAACCTATGACTAGTATTCTATGTTTTAACTTGATTAAAAATCATATGAATCATTTTGTTAATTTAAATGAAGTCGTGGGTTATAAATCTCACTTTTGGGATTTTGGTTAAACTAATAATCATCAATCTCATAAGTGAACTTGTGTAACTCAAAACCATGGAAAACCATGACCTTAAAGGTCACGACATAATTAAAAGGTTAACTAGGATTTATGTACTAAGTTTTAAATGATGGAATATGTATTATTACATGTGAAATGGACTACTAAAAATCACTAAAATGAATTATGTGTACAAATCTAGCCGTGGGTTATATATGTCCTTGGATGGACTTTTAATGTACATGCATGCTTATATAAAACCTAGATCTAGTGTTAAGAGTTTAACATAACATGATAAACAAAAAACAAGCATAAAGATCATACGGGAACATTTGGGGAAAAACAATATAGCCGTGGGCTATATGTTGCTTTTCCTAGATAATCATGTTATATTTTTATGAATATTTACAAGACATAAAACTAGCTAAAAATCTCATCTTGGGAATACCAAGATTTAAAATTTTAGCCGTGGGCTATATGTATGTATGTATGGACTTATGATTTGGTTCCTTGGTTTGTACATAGCTATATCTTATTTTGGGGACACTTATAAGTACATGCAACCTTAAAGCAAGTTTTGACTCATCTTAATAAGATATAATTAAATATATAGCCGTGAGTTATAAGCTCATATTAGAGCTTATGACTTGCATGCAACCTTGTAACACATCTAGATATCATTTGGTACATAAATAAAATAAACTATGAGTTTTATTCTTTTATTAAGGTTTAAAACTAAATATGGATAAGCTAATATTAAGCTTACAAGAAAATCCTAGATTAATACTTACATAAAATGAAAAAGTAGTATTCATGGACTAATCAAGCCCATGCAACATTAGCCCATGACTTAATGGACCCAATAAGCCCATTTGACAAATCTTAGTACCTTAATGGACTTAAGAATATACTTAGGCCCATTTAATTAATTACTGGACTTAAAAATGTTTTTAAGCCCAATAAATGTTTTAAAGGCCCATTTAACAAGTTAGTGGACATAAAATACATTTAGGCCCACTAAATGGCCCATTAGATATTTTAGCCCATTTAATGAGCCCATATAATGTTTTGAATGTTTAAATAAAAGTTTTATAATAAAATATAACATATAAAAACTTTTGGACTAAAATGACAATTTATGAAACTTAAGGACTAAAACCGTGACATATGAAACTTGTATTGATAAATTATTAAACACAAGGACTAAAAATGTAATTATCCGAAAGAATAGGGTTTAATAAATACCATCTGTGGCATATTAAACCGTAGGGACCATTTTGGGAAGTTTCTAAAAGTTGTTTTGTCATTTTATAACCCTAAGGACCATTTTTGTAACAATCCGAAACTTAAAGAAGCCCTAGGGACTATTTTGTCATTTTATGAAAGTTATAAAAACGTAAATATAACTAGGAGGACCTAAACTGTCATAACCCAAAAGTTTAACAAGCCCTAGGTACCAAATGTGTAAAATCCGAAAGTTTACTTTGTTTAAAATATGAAGGGACTAGTTTTGCCATGTTCCGAAACTTTAACAAGCCCTAACACTAATTCAATTTTAAATTTACTAAAACTTAATTAAACCCTAAACCATAAGGATTAAAGTATAAATTCTTAAACTTGTAATTGATAAATTATTTTATAAATGTTAAATAATTTATGGAACTTTAAAGTTAAATAAAATATTATATTTTTATTTTTCAAAAATTAAATATTTATATTTTTGCTTTATGAAATAAATTGTATAAACAATATGGATATGTATTATTAATACATGAAATCATATACTTTTAGGAAATAAAGTTATATAAACGTTAAATAAATTGAATACTAATATTATAAGTAGAACACCTTATGTTTACATAAAATATGAAACTTAATTGTAAGTTTAAATAGTTATTACTAATACATGTACTACGAACGTAAACTAATATTTTAAGTAGAACATTTTTGTGTTTACTTAAATATGAAACTTAATGGTAAGTTTAAATGGATGTTAATAATACATGAACTGCGAACGTAAACTAATACTATAAGTAAGACATTTTATGTCTACTTAAATAGGAAACTTAATTGTAAGTTTGAATGGTTATTGTTAATACATGTACTACGAATGCAAACTAATATTATAAGTGAGACATTTTATGTTTACTTAGAAATGAAACGTATATACAAGTTTAAATGGATATTGTTAATACTTGTACTACTGTTATTTAGATAAATACTGTAGCATTAATAAACTGATTAGAAATCTGTATAAGCATACAGATATGTTCTTTGTACTATCTATTAAGACTGTACTATTTGATTAGGCATAACTTTTGGCGTGAGTATTATTTGGATATTCTTGTTATACAGATATTGCCAACTCCCAGGTGAGTTTACAGCCCCATATTAAATATTGATAAACTTTTCCTCTACGGGGGAGAAAACATGCAACTATTTTAAATGGACATAACGGAATTATATAAACTTGACTATGATTGACTATTATAGAAAATGTTAAATTGTTGTAAATCGCCCGAATGTTATAAATAAATCTATTAGGGATTGAACATCCCCATCTGGGTGAGTCATGCTCACTGTGCCTTTGCCGAGACAACAGATGTATACCATGTTGGAACTAGGTTTGGGTGTCTTTTTGTAAGACACTACGTCCTCATCTGTTGAGGGCTATGGAAGGTTAAGCTTCAGTTTCGAGTAATAGCAAATGTAATCTAATTTTTAGTAAAAATGCTTTGTGCATTGTTACTTCTATGATTAATGTATGTCCAAACTAATTATTGTTAAACCTGTAAATTCACCAACTTTATGTTGACCCTCTAAGCATGTTTTTCTTAGGAAAATGAAGTTAGTACGTGATATGTGCATGGACTCAAGCATTACTGTAATCTGCATCGTAGGACTCGTCAAGGGTTCTATTTGGGGAAACATAAACAATATACTTTTATCATGTTGAAGACAAGTTTTATAAATTTGTATAATAATCATGTAATTTGTTTTGAATAATTTCTTATCTTATGCTCTATGAACTCTGTGCTATCGATCCACCCTTGTGACATCTCCGTTGATAATTCCGCATATTTTGACCCTACTCGGGGTGTCACAATCCATAAAGGATATGATAGGTTCAGTAAATTTATTATTTAATTAGCATTTCATGGACTAACAATTCCCAATGAAGAAGCTAATCAAAAGTTCTTAAGAGGGGTTCCACCAGAGTGGAAAGTAATGGCTATGCACTTTATCACAAGAGATGATTTGGATATTACTCCATTTGATCATCTTTATAACAATCTCAGGATATATGAGATGGATGTTACAGATACTGAGCCAGCTAAAGCAACTATATCAAATCCTAACTTGGCTTTTCTGTCAAAAGACAGCAGCGGTACATACTTTCAAAATATCGCTGGTGGATCAAGTAGCGGTACTAACTTCCAAAGCACCATTGGTGGACCAACTAACAATACTTACTCTCAAAGTACTGATAGCAGTCCATCCATGAATAATAGTCCACAAGGAAGATCTTCATCATTCTTCAATGAGAATGATGCCTTTTTGATTCTTTGCTGGTGAAGACAACAGACCAAGGTTAACCCTTGATGATTTGTTCCAGATGGATGATGCTGATATAGAAGAGATAGATCTAAAGCTTCTAGTGATGAGTCTAATATAAGGCATAGGAGGCTAGGTCATGTGAACTTTAAGAACTTGAACAAACTTATTAAGGGAAATTTGGTTAGAGGGTTACCTACCAAATCTTTGAAGGTATATTATTATTATAACAATTATATAATACCCTAAACGAGATCAAAGCACATATAGCGAAAGCGATTTAACAAGATCATAATAATAACACAATTATAATTAATCAAATTAGGGTTACATACCTTTACGCTAAAACAAATCCAAAAGATGAAGAACGAATCACCAATTCGGGTTTATACCGTAATACACCAAGATATAGTCTAAAGTAAGACTATATTACGATCTTGTACACAGGTAATACAACGAGCTAATCGTGATTCTAGCACCTGAAAATCGAGCTACAATGCTTGTATATAATCTACCCAACAACCCTAGAGAGGGGCTTGGACTAGATTGTAAGTAAATTGATCAACCAAGAAAACCAATCAAATACCCCTTTGTGGGTATTCTTACAATCGACCAAAAGACAAGAAGGGGAGAAAGATTTGTTTATATAGGCATAATCTTGTATCCAAAAACATATAAAAGGAAGTTTTTACCCCTTCCTTTTTCTCCTATAACCGACCCACCAAAACACCCCTATAGGGTGTTCTGGAATCTTCCAAACTTCATTCCTTTTGTTTACTTACTATATATTTATTTAACGCTCGTTAATACTTGACTATTAATTAATTAACTATCGTTAAAGTTATGTCTCGGTTTAATTTAATAAATACATAAATATATATTCAATAAATAAATTAATAAATACAATAAATATATTTATTAATTAAATTAACTCTTTACGTATTGTGTGCAATCCCGTAATCTCGAGTTAGATCCTATCACACGACTATTAAATATAAGTCCATAAACTTACAACTCCAACGTGGATATATTTTGAATATCGTGATTATATTGACTAGCGTCTAGTTACATTTAGCAATGTCTCTAGTACAACTCGAGTAAGGTCTCCTGGACAAAATGTTTTAATGGTTCTGAATCGTTATTATTATCCTTTTATTTCTAATACAACGTTAATAAGGATATGGATCTCAGTCATTCCTTTCATTAACCATTTTGTTTCTCGTTCACATATTCATCAAGATTACCAAAACAAATTTGGGTGTGGCCACACAAACATCTTACTAATCCCACGAGGGGCCCAGCTGTATTAAACTCCGAAACGAAATTGGAGAAAATAAATTCCATATTGACTACGAGCAAAACTTATGAATTTTGCAACACTTCTGAAAATAATCCTTCTAGCTACCAGTTACGTTTAGCGTTAGAATATTCCACAGAGATGCACTAGATTCACAAAAGTTTCCTGGTATCTCAAGTCTAAGGATAACTATTTATGTTTTACTTGATGACAAAGATCCATAAAGTAAAAACATATAGTTGGGATAAGTCCAATATTCGATTCATCAAATATCATCCAAAATTGATCAATATACTTTTAAGTATACTCTATCACTATTTTGATTTGTCTTAATTTAATAATTCCCATATTAATCGACAACGGACATTTAGCATAACATTTATACATGGATTAAAACATGTAAAATAGGGTACACTTATTAAATAATAGGAATAAATGAAACCCAATCTTTATTTCATTATATAATAATGTCATAACATCCTTTAACCAAATAATAATTACAGATTTATTTCATGAGTTCGCTAGCTAGTTGCAGCCCAATCGCCTTGGCATGCTTAACTACCTTTGGTCTAGGCAAAGCCTTAGTTAAAGGATCGGCTACGTTATCATCTGTGAGAACTTTTATCAATTTTATTTCACGAGCTTCAACTTGTTCACGGACGTAGTGATGTCTGCGCATTGTGTCTGGCGCCTTTCATGACTCCAGGGTCATTGGCAAATATTATTGCGGAAGAATTGTCACAATACATATCTATAGGTTATTTAATTGAAGGAATCACTCCAAGATCTTTAATAAACTTCCTAATCCAAACAGCTTCCATTGCAGCTTCTGAAGCAGCCATGTACTCAGAGTGAGTAGCATGCATTGCAATCACTGTCTGTTTCTTGCTCTTCTAGTCAACTGCTACTCCATTGATAACAAAAACGTATAATGTCTGAGACTTCGTATCGTCTTCATCACATTGCCAGGACGCATCACAGAAACCTGTCACATTTAGTTATGTGTCTGGTTTCCCTCCATATACCAAGAACATATCTTTCAAACTCCTCAAATACTTTAGAATATGTTAAACAATAGTTCTGTGGAGCTTCCCTGGATTCTGTTGGTATCTACTGACCAAGTTCTAAGCAAACGCTACATCAGGCCTTGTGCATCTAACATCATACATTATAGATCCTACACCCGAAGCATAAGGCACCTTCTACATGAATGCCTCCTCTTCAGGAGTTGATGCATCCATCTCATTACTCAGATTATGCTTAACTTCTGTAGGTTGAAAACCTTTCTTGGAATTATGCATATTATACTTCTTCAAAATCTTAGCTTTAAGTCTTGGAATGTTACTTACCATGATTAATATGTCTTCAACATATAGGACTTGGAATACTACATCACTCCCACTAGCTTTGCGATATACACATGGCTCATCACGATTCTGAATAAATCCAAACTTTTTGATTTCTTCATCAAATCTTTTATTCTATTGACGTGATGCATGCTTCAAACCATAAGACCTTTGAAGTTTGCACACATGTCCTGGATACTCAGGATCAACATACCCTTCTGGTTGCTGCATATAGATGTCTTCATCTAAGCGACCGTTCAAGAAGAAATTTTAACATCTATTTTCCATATATCATAGTCATAGTATGCTGCTATAGCTATGTGAATCCTAATAGCTCTTAAGTCTTCTACATGAGAAAATGTCTCCTCGTAGTCTATGCCAAAATTTTGAGTAAAACCTTTAGCTACTAAACGAGCTTTATAGGATTGTACTTTTCCGTCCATGTCGGTTTTCTTCTTGTATATCCACTTATGTCTTACTACTTTAGCATTCGGTGATGGTTCTACAAGAATCCAAACATCATTTACTTTGTGGATTTCATTTCCTCATCCATAGCAACCATCCACTTATCCTTCTCAGGATGAAGTATGGCGGATTTATAATTAGCGGGTTCACCAAGATCCCCTAACTCATCATCATCCTCTATGTTAAGACATATATTGCTATTTCTGTTTTTAATCCTTGCGGATCTACGCAGAGGAACTAATTTCGGTGGAACCGCGAGACTTTTTGGTTCTACAGGAATTACATCGCTAGTGTTTTCAAAAGGTAATGTATCTATATGACTCTCTTCAAGATCATAATTTCTCCCACTGAATTCTTGATTGGCAAGATCAGATTCAAGGAAGTCTCCATACCTAGCAACAATCACTTTGTTCTCAGGTGGATAATAAAAGTAGTAACCCATAGTTTCCTTAAGGTATCCTACAAAGATACATTTTACAGATCGTTGTTGGAGTTTGTCACTCGATTCATGTTTCACATATGCGTCGCAACCCCAGACCTTTAAATAAAACAAATATGGCTTCTTGCCATGCCATAGTTCATATGGTGTCTTATCGACCTTCTTTGTGGGGAACCAAATTTAAAATGCAAACAACAGACTCTAAAGCATAATCCCAAAAGGATAAAGGTAAAGTTGTAAGATTAAACATAGATCGCACAATATCCAATAATTTACGATTTCTCCTTTCGGATACACCATTTTGTTGTGGAGTATAGGAGAAGTAAGATGTTGAACAATTCCATTCTTACTTAGATAATTTATAAACTCTTGACTTAAATATTCACCACCTCTATCAGAACGAAGAGCTTTAATCTGCTTCGCTAATTGCAGTTCTACTTCTGCTTTAAACGTTTTGAATGTTTCAAATACCTCATATTTATTCTTAAGTAAATAAACATAACCATAACGGCTATAATTATCCGTAAATGTTAAGAAGTAGCTAGCACCTTTCCTTGACGTATGTCTAAGTTGTCCACACACATCAGTATGTATTAGTCCAAGTAGATCAGTAGCTCTTTCAATATGGCTATTAAAAGGTTTCTTGGTCATATTTCCAGAGATACAATACTCACATTTATCAGATGATTCATCATTGATACTTTCCAAAAGACATTCACGTTGAAGCTTTTGTATACGAGTCATCCCAATATGGGCAAGTCTATAATGCCAAAGATAATAAGAGTTCTTGTCAAACTTTCTCATCTTACTCATAATAAAGATAGATTTATTGTTCTTGGATTCATTATCATGTATGTCTAATTCAAACACACCATTCACAAAAATTGCATTAAAATAGAAAATACCATTTTTCCAAAAAAAAAATGCCATTATTATCACTCGTGTGAACAAATCCATTATTTAACAAACAAGAAAAGGAATAACACCCCTAAAAATTGTAGGTGCATAATGACAATCATTTAAAATAATTACTAAACACGAAGGTAAAACTAAATTAAATGTTCCTATAGCTTCAACCGCTGCTTGTGCGCCATTGCCAATTTGCAGATATTCTTCCACATAGGAAAGCTTCCTTTCCAGATTAAACCACTGCAGCGTATTACCAATGTTAAAACCGCATCCCGTATCATATACCCAGGAATTTAATTTGTATGTTAAATTGAAAAATTCAGTCATAAATAAAGTACTTGAAGCTACATCGCTCTGATCAGACTTCTTCTTTATTTCTCGTAATTCTTCGAGGTAAAAAGTACAATTCCTCTTCCAGTGACCTCTTGCCTTGCAATGGTGACAAGTCTCATCCTTCTGGGATCTATTCTTCTTGACAAAGTTTTGCTTAGGTTTCGAATAAGTCGCAACTTGTTTGCCCCTATCACCCTTGTCTTTGCCTTTCTTCTTATTCGCTTGCGGTTTTGGCTTACTTACTCTACCCTTTTGTTTGGTTAGTACAGAAGGCGTAGCGGTATATGCCTTGTCTTTCAACCCCTTTTCATAGACAATGAGCATTGTATGCAAATCATTAACTGTCTTCCCCGTGCAATACATATTATAGTTTCTAAAGAAATCATTGAAGTCCTTGTTAAGGGATCTATTGATCAAGTTGATAGCCATATTATGATCATAGGGTTGTCCTAGTGCAATGAGATGTTCCATATAACCCCTCATCTCCAAGTAATGGGCACATACAGAGTTTCCTAGAGCTTGCTTGCAGCTATGCAAAGCATCTACCAAATCGTAGATCTCCACAGCTTGTGGCTTCTCGAACATAGCCTTGAGCTCATCAAGCATTCGCTTAGGTGAAAATATCTCATACTTCTGTTGAAGTGGATGAGCCATTTTTCCTAGCATTAAGCAAGCCACCTCAGAGTGCTTCTTAACATTAGCAGCGTGTTCAAGCCTTTGCGCATCAAATGTTCCTTCAGCAAGATCCTCCAGATAGGGAGTAGTCAAGATATCGATAGTACCCGCTGCTCTCAAGACAATTCTTAGCAAGCGATACCAATAATTAAAGTTTGGGCCAATAAGTTCAGGACATTCAAAGAAAGCTTTGAACGCGGAAGTTATAGTGCTTTTGACACCCCAATTTACATTGCGTAGCGAAAATACACAATTGGGTGCTAAAAACAAGAATCGTCACACAAGGTATATTGAATGACTCAAAAAGAGACGTTTACACAAAAAATATAAACAAGATTTCACACATCGTCTAAAACATAATTTTCATCCCATAATGTACTAAAACAACATAGAGTAAAGCGTTTAGTCCCCACGGATCTCGACCATCAAACCACAAGTTTTATTACAGTACACAAACATTAGAGAAATTGTTCAACAGTAAAAAGGGAAAGAAATTCTTTTAGACCATAACACTTCAAAAGCCAAACCACAACATCCACATCAATGCTCCGCTTTCAATCACCTTCGATTACCTGAAACACATGCTTAAACGAGTCAACAATAATGTTGAGCGAGTCCATAGGTTTAACAAATCACATTTGAACACAAGAATAAAATCAATCATAATCATTTTATAGAATTGTTGTACATACAATCTATATCAAGGCAACTCATTGTATTTAAGCTCATGACACCGACCCCTTAACAAATTAGTCACCCATGCCAAATGCCAGCATGACTAGATAAAACCATTGCCCCTCTAGGGTATTAGTTACTAGATATATACCCAAATCTCATTTTTGTAAATTATCCTTCCCAAAGGTTACTCCACGTAATGCCCTGGTCTCATATAGGGTGGTCAACCCAGTAGTACTACCATTTGAATAAGCGGCTATTCCCAACTCACAACATCAAGCTAGAACATAGTTAACGGTTCATGAAATTAGCGTCTTTAGCAACAAGGTACTCAATACAATTCAAGGCAACATAGGCAACATTCGGGTCCAAACAATTAATCATGACTTGTGTTCATTTATTTTCAAATAGCATGTATCCCCCTCGCGGGTATTAAAACATTTAGTAGATAGCATGAAAAGGGAGGCTACAGATTCACCTTAGTATAAGAGACATAGTGAGATGATCGTCGACGATAGGTGATGCCCTTCAAACACAAGAACCGCAACCTATCAAATAAGGCGCGCTCATTAATAATAGACTCGAGTAATAAACTAAACATAATATATCAACTCAAAATCATAAAATCACGACAAACCCGAAAGAAACCTATACAAATGATACTATTATACGTTTCTACACATTTACTCATTACTCTATGCTTTCGATAAAAATATGTCGGCACATACCAAATGTACTCGCTCATTTACCCCACTTAAACATGTCAAGTGTTTATGATACTACACAGAGAACTCACTTACTATCTATAGAAACTCCTCCAAAAAGTTTGTTAAAAGATTTTACTTCTAAGACTCCCTGCCTGACACATCTTTGTACTACAAAAAACAGACAATTTACGTAATCGACTCATACAATCATTTTAACTTCTATAAACGACTCCATTTACAAAACCGACACTTAGCTTTGAAAATAGACTCACAACCTAGGGTTTAAATCTTTATAACAGCCTTTAACTTGTAGCAATTCTTAACTTTCGGATCAATATTTATAATCTGACTTATATTTATCATGTTTATTTTTATAAAAATAAAAATAAAAATAAAAATAAATATTGAATTCTCGGTTAATCAACAAGGTTATGGCTTAACGTATCAAATACTGTCATTTATTATTTATCGGCAGAGTCTATGCCCGTCATCGACCTTAAATATTCTCGTTATAACGTAAAAATAATTTTTTTTATTTCCGTCGCTTTTATTTTTCGTCTTTTCGTAATTTGTGATAAACTTTTGAGTGTCATTCGTTTATATGATGCGTTAACGTTTATTAAATAATACACCCTCATTTATATATCAAAATATAAATGTTCTACGAATGTCGATGTTTTTATTTTGTATTGAGCATTTATTTTTCGTGCTTTATGCGTAACTCTCAAATCGCGTAACTTTTAAAATATCAGATTTCGACAATACCCGCTTTTGAAAATTGTAGAACAAGATTTATAATAAATCTTACTCTTGTATTCACCATACGCCTCACCCATATTTTTTTTAATATACAAACATTAAGCATATTGATATAGATTACAACAACTAGCAACATTTCATATCTCATTTACCACATTTGAATAAAAGTATGACTTACTTTCTTGTTTTGTTTTGTTGGTGACGTACTACACCACAAACAAGACATAAACTTATATTGTTAAATTAGATGGTCGCTTATACATCAACTATTTTAAGTCTTTAACCTCCACGTAGCAATAGACACCTCGCATGCACCCACGTTTTAACTTCCATCCTAATCCTATACCAACCTTATTTTACATTCACTTATCCTAGAGAGAAATAGAGGTAGCTTGGATTAATATAGACGACAATGAAATTTATGAAACTGTGAATCGTTTCCGCCGAGTGGTGGTTTTGGCAAGTTTTTGTCATCACCGTTTTGCTAGCGAGACGCGTCATATCCAGCGAAGCACCATTATTGTTTTCGATAACGTCAGCTTCCATTCTTGTTCGTACATATGAGGTCTTGTGTCTACAATTCGCCGTTTCATCCTGGATAAACGTGTAGTAGCTATATATCAGGTGAGTTCATAGCCTCGCTTTTACTTATTTAATTATTTTATTAAACCTGCGAGGGGGATATATGCTACTTTTACGTATGGACGCAAGTGCTTGAACTGCTTGAACTGTATGCTTATTTTATCCCTTTTAGTCATGAACCGTCAATTACTTGTACCGACTGTACTGGTCGAGTAAACGCGAATGCTGTGAATAGATCTATTGGGATTGACCTCTCCGTCCGGGTTTAACGGAAAACCGACGGGACGCACTGTATTTGAAACTTGAACGGAATAACGGATGTTAATGTTCGGTTTCATGAGCTAAATGTGATAACTGATGCTATCTGACTTTGGAAACTGAATACTTGAAATCTTGTGGTCCACTGCTTTTACTTTTAAACCTATGAATTCACTCAACCGTTGTGTTGATGATTTTAGCATGTATTTCTCAGGTACTCAGATTTAAGAGCAACTGGAGCATGGAGTCACAATGGATATTTTAAAGGCAATAAAATACTAATTATCATTCGATAAACTTTTTGAAACTGTTTATTATTACATTATTGTTGGGACCTGCTTGTAAACTCTTATTTTAAATTATCGAATGAATTAAACTTTTTAAACGCCTCTTTTTGAATCGTTTTCTGTAACTTGTGTGTTGTGCTATGAAGTAATACTCCCAATGACCCTTCCGCAGCTATCCGAAATTTAGGAGTGTTATAGATTGGTATCAGAGCACTTGTTATAGAGAACTAGGTCGTTTTTAAAACCTAGACTATAACATCTCTTTTTATAAAACGATTTTATTGCCTTGAACATCATCTGTGCGCTCGTGCTACCCGAAAGCTTGTAAAATATGTATATTGGTATATATATCTGCTTTTCGTTAGTACGTTTATATGAAAAGTTTATTTATATAAACATCGAGCTAAGACATTGCGAGTGAAGCAATGGTCTTGTGAAAGTTTTTGATAACTTTTATGACACTATTTTATATAAACGTGAACTCACAGTTAAGTGCTGATTCCACTGGTTATTTGTCTTCCGACTCCGAGTTTTAATACTCATCTTGTTCTTTGGTATCATATATGTTATTTCATAGACCATCATTGTAAAGTCTTCCAGTTGACTAGAGTACGACTTTGACTTGTCACCTCGTGATGTGCCATTTTTGGGCACCTATTTCTTTGAAACACAGTTTAAGTTTGTTCCTTGATTTTCTTACCACTTTGGATGATTTTGAAGAATCATGTCGCAAAGAAGATTATTTCTTCTATGGAATATTTTATTTGGTCTTGATCTCGTGCTCTGTGCAAACAGTGCTTAGGTAGGCTAATTTATAATGATCTAGTTGAAACGAATTCGTCACTCGTTTGAACAAGAAAATTATAAATTACCGACCATTAGTTTCTAAATCTTAATTAGATGGACTTGACGAACCCATGTAATTAATGATTTGTAAATGAGTGGGTTTAAGCATGTGGCATTTGCACAAACTGTTTCGTTTCGACTCGTAGTTCGATTGTACGGTTCGTTTGTTGTCTATCGTTATTCTAATACATTATTATCTTGTACGAATGACTCTTTTAATTTATTTATTTTTATATTTTTGATACCTTTGTATGGATTATTCTGAGTGTGTATCGACTCCTGTGAACTTAAAAGTAAGCTCACCTTTTCTCGAACGTATCCTGAATATGTAAAACAATCGAACTCTGGGACAGAGTTCTTTTAAGGTGGACAGACTGTAGCAATTCTTAACTTTCGGATCAATATTTATAATCTGACTTATATTTATCATGTTTATTTTTATAAAAATAAAAATAAAAATAAAAATAAATATTGAATTCTCGGTTAATCAACAAGGTTATGGCTTAACGTATCAAATACTGTCATTTATTATTTATCGGCAGAGTCTATGCCCGTCATCGACCTTAAATATTCTCGTTATAACGTAAAAATAATTTTTTTTATTTCCGTCGCTTTTATTTTTCGTCTTTTCGTAATTTGTGATAAACTTTTGAGTGTCATTCGTTTATATGATGCGTTAACGTTTATTAAATAATACACCCTCATTTATATATCAAAATATAAATGTTCTACGAATGTCGATGTTTTTATTTTGTATTGAGCATTTATTTTTCGTGCTTTATGCGTAACTCTCAAATCGCGTAACTTTTAAAATATCAGATTTCGACAATACCCGCTTTTGAAAATTGTAGAACAAGATTTATAATAAATCTTACTCTTGTATTCACCATACGCCTCACCCATATTTTTTTTAATATACAAACATTAAGCATATTGATATAGATTACAACAACTAGCAACATTTCATATCTCATTTACCACATTTGAATAAAAGTATGACTTACTTTCTTGTTTTGTTTTGTTGGTGACGTACTACACCACAAACAAGACATAAACTTATATTGTTAAATTAGATGGTCGCTTATACATCAACTATTTTAAGTCTTTAACCTCCACGTAGCAATAGACACCTCGCATGCACCCACGTTTTAACTTCCATCCTAATCCTATACCAACCTTATTTTACATTCACTTATCCTAGAGAGAAATAGAGGTAGCTTGGATTAATATAGACGACAATGAAATTTATGAAACTGTGAATCGTTTCCGCCGAGTGGTGGTTTTGGCAAGTTTTTGTCATCACCGTTTTGCTAGCGAGACGCGTCATATCCAGCGAAGCACCATTATTGTTTTCGATAACGTCAGCTTCCATTCTTGTTCGTACATATGAGGTCTTGTGTCTACAATTCGCCGTTTCATCCTGGATAAACGTGTAGTAGCTATATATCAGGTGAGTTCATAGCCTCGCTTTTACTTATTTAATTATTTTATTAAACCTGCGAGGGGGATATATGCTACTTTTACGTATGGACGCAAGTGCTTGAACTGCTTGAACTGTATGCTTATTTTATCCCTTTTAGTCATGAACCGTCAATTACTTGTACCGACTGTACTGGTCGAGTAAACGCGAATGCTGTGAATAGATCTATTGGGATTGACCTCTCCGTCCGGGTTTAACGGAAAACCGACGGGACGCACTGTATTTGAAACTTGAACGGAATAACGGATGTTAATGTTCGGTTTCATGAGCTAAATGTGATAACTGATGCTATCTGACTTTGGAAACTGAATACTTGAAATCTTGTGGTCCACTGCTTTTACTTTTAAACCTATGAATTCACTCAACCGTTGTGTTGATGATTTTAGCATGTATTTCTCAGGTACTCAGATTTAAGAGCAACTGGAGCATGGAGTCACAATGGATATTTTAAAGGCAATAAAATACTAATTATCATTCGATAAACTTTTTGAAACTGTTTATTATTACATTATTGTTGGGACCTGCTTGTAAACTCTTATTTTAAATTATCGAATGAATTAAACTTTTTAAACGCCTCTTTTTGAATCGTTTTCTGTAACTTGTGTGTTGTGCTATGAAGTAATACTCCCAATGACCCTTCCGCAGCTATCCGAAATTTAGGAGTGTTATATAACTCATTTCAAAACTCATTCTATAGTCCCCGAGATTTGATCTAAATATCGACAACAACTACATATTGTGCTGATACTCGTCTCCCGGTACACAAATAATCAAACTATCATAGCTTCGCATTCGTTTGGAGTTAGAAGCTCTACTTTACGCCAAAACGAAGATAATCAAAATCTCCATAACTCTATCTAATTACCTTAACCATTTTCAAAACATAAGGCATCCAAAAACATCCTTGAACCCACTGCGCTAAATTATCTCTTAAAATCTTACATAAAATCACACTTTTAATCAAATTCAACAACTTTTATCATCATCCTAAACCCCTAATAACAACATATCCTAATCCTAACACTTGTATCAATCATCAAAAAAAAAACCCAAAAATCAAAAACAAGTTCGTAACAAAAACAACATGATCCATGCATGATTATCACTAGATAATCACATGCATGATCATCCAACACTTCTATCAACCATAATTCTTAACAAAAAAATCAAACTACATGCATGTTGAAGATTTTAACATCATTAGAATCACCTTCAAATTCTAAGATAGGGACTTGTTTTATTTTTAGCTAGATCAAAGTAAATATTGAATGAAAATTGGTGTTATGGTGGTGTTGTAGGTGAAGGATAAAATAAAGAAAAGGGGAAGGTGGGATGAGAAATTTTCTCACTTGTTTATACGTGTAAAAATGTTAGGTGGAAACCTTCTATATGGTGGTCCAAGGGCTAGGTTTGCCAATTTGGCATAGTTTTGGTCTAAAATGAAAATAGTTAGCTAAAATGCGGGAAATGACTATTAGTTAATTTTGAAAATATTCACGGTGCTCGGGTTTCATAAAAATACTTCTCAAAAGTTAAAAAGTATCTCAAATATATTAATATCATCTCCCGACTCGACTTAACACGTCATTAAAAAGGAAAACATCAAACACGACAAACATAGAACAATCGACAATAAAACGTAAAATATTTGGCATCCGTCTATATCACGCTTGCTAATACTCCATATACAAATTAAAGATAAAATATAAGTCTCCTAACATCGGTTTAAACTTAAACCATCAAAAACAAAAATCATTCAAGCTCATCAAAAATTTCAAAAATAGTCGTAAAATAAGGTTAGACAATGACCTCGGTTTCAGGTTATCACATCCCCTCCTTCTTAAAGAGAGCGACGTCCTGACGCTTACCCCTCTCTAAACAAATGAGGATACTTATATTTAAAGAAGTACCCATGTTCCCAGGTAAACTTAGGTCCACGTCTAGCATTCCATCTCACTTTCACAATCGGAATCCTACTATGCTTTAATCTTTTAACTTACCTATCCATAATCTCTACTGGTTCCTCTATAAAATGCAACTTTTCATCAAGTTGAATTTCCTCTAATGGAATCACCAAATCCCTTTCTGCTAAACACTTCTTTAGATTAGACACATGAAAAGTGTTATGAATAGCCCTAAGTTCATCCGACAATTCTAACTTATAGGCAACCAATCCAATCCTTTGAATAATCTTAAAAGGTCCAATATATCTCGGGCTTAACTTTCCTCTCTTTTCAAAATGAATCACTCCCTTCCATGGCGATACTTTCAACATAACCATGTCTCCTGTGACAATCCGTCAATGGTTGATATTTTATTCTCGAATATTATTTAAAAAAATTATTTTAATGTTACATTATGAACTCACTTATTTTTGGGAAGTAATTTGGATTTACGTCTTGAAGTAGCATCGACTACGTCTAAACCGGAGGATTCAACGTTACGTGCTTACGTTTACATACACCGTTTTTGGTGACAGTCCGACATTTCAGAAAATAAATTTGTCCGTAAATATTATTTTGAGATTTTAAATTTGTGTTGGTTCATAAACTCACAAATTTACGAGAAGAGATTAGGACTTACGAGTTTATTTTAACGTCCTTTACGACTAAACCGGAAACCTTAGGATTACGTATTTACGTTTTCGAACTCCGTTTTTTATGAGACAATTGTATTAGATTCGTTTTGTGACGTTGATTCATAATTTATAAAAACGTTTTTCGTAAAACGACCCGAGGGCACGCAAATCGAGGAAACTAGAATCGAGGAGTACCCGTATATAAATGGGGATGAGACAAGTGGGACACTTGTCCCACCCCCACTCAAACCGGCCTAACTTAGCTACCACACTACATTTGGTGTCAAGTGTAAGCTAAGTAGCTTACACATGTCCTTAGCTTAGCATGTAAGCTTACAACATCTCAAAACCACTAGCAACTTACCACTCTTCTCATTTATCACATGCAAAACAACCACAATTTCTCTCATCTCTCCATATATGTCGTCCACTTCACCTCCATCAAACACCATCATTGATCAAATTTAAAAACAAAATCCTATGTTATTCATACATATGTTGAAGCCCTTTTGAAACCCTATTGATTAGTGGTGATTATAACATCCAAGGAGGAGTTCCCATGGAGTCTTGGGGCTGATTTTCCACAAGGTGTTCATGAAGAATGGTGGTCTTGAAGATGGTCATGGTTATCCACAAGTTTCTCCATCAAAATCCATGTCCAAATCATAACCTACAACAACTTGGTGGTATAAAGATTGTCCTCCTCATCCTCTTGTTATTTTCATTATGTAATCATGTATTTTATTTCCTATTGTATATGTATATGATGATTATATGATGATAAAAGTATTGTGTGGGGATTTGGTGTTGATAAATATGATTAAAAGGTGAAAAACTATAAGAAACAAGGTTAAAATCTTGCTTAATTTAGATGGCTGTATAAAACAGTAAAGAATCATATGGTAAACTGGTAAAATGACTTGAATAGATTGATATACAGTAAGATATGGGTCTTGTACACATGTGAGAGTTGGCCATGCAATGGAATCATTGTAATGAGTGAGATATGATCAAAACAAGTTTAAAGTACAAATCTGAGTTCACTGTTTTGGACGATTTATAGAAAATACTTAGAAGATGATTCATCAGTATCTATAGAAGAGTTAAATGGAGCATATATCATGTAGTTTATGTGATAAAAATCTGAGCTTCTATCTCCATATAGAACTCTAGATATGGCAGTTTTGGTGAACATGAAAATAAAAATCAGATTTTATAAATTAAAGTATAATAGTATTATATAAGCACTCAACTAGAAATAGTTTAAAATGTGAATTAAAACCCACTAACTTATATAATACATTTATATAAATATGTACAATGATAAATAAGTGGACATCTTATAAAAATGGTAACTTGTTAAGTTTTATAAGTTATAAAAACTATAAACATGATTTTTACGACTTTTTCGGCTATTACCGTAAAATTAACGTTTTTGCTAAATAAAACTTAGACGGTTGGACCCGTCTAATGTAAACTTTATAAAACTCATATACTGATATATAAACATATATAACAAGTAAAAACCAATAAAACCCGAACTATATAACATACGGACATTAACGGGCTACGAACAAAATGGACTAAAACACTTATAAACTTATTTATTGGGCTTAACCCATTTAGGCCCAACTTGTAAAGTGTAGATGCTGATAATATAAGTATAACATGGATTAAAAAAAGTTAAAGAACTTATAATAAGTTTATTGGACCTAAGACACGTAAATAGGTAAAACTAGTAAACTAGTATAAAAGTTATCGACACATAACACTAAAATGAGTAAACGAGAATATGTAAACCCACTTGATCATCATATATATATAATCATCATATGTATACATAATTGTTATTTTTATAAAGTCATTGGACATGAGTCTAAGACGAGTATTATTTGTCTAGGTTTCCGTGATTGAAGCACGTACCGTACGTCCGAATTGCCGATAACCCGCTTCCTACATCCACGTGAGTTCATAGGCTCGCACTCTTTTAAATGTTTTATAAATGTTTTATAAACCCGCGAGGGAGATAACATGTTAGTCTTTATAAAATAGGACACTATTTGTCCCGATTGTTTGTTTATTGATTTGGACCCGAATGATTGAATGACCCGATTGTATGATCCGATAAATGATTAAAGGACCCGATAGATGAAATCAAATGGATTTTTAAAGTTAGGTTATGTCACTAAAAGTCCCATTAGCATGAATTGTGAACTACCGGGATTTGGTAGACGCTTATGCATATAATAGTACTATTTGGGGACGATCACCCCAGTTCGCGCCTTGACGGTTGATCCCCGTCGTGCCACATTGATTGGTAAGCGAGTTTATGTATGAGAAGATTTCCATAGCGTGACCTTTGTGACGACACGCTAATTTAGATGGGCAAATTGAGTATCGGGTTAGCTACCCGTTGTTTGTTTTAGTAAGGTAACAATGTCATGCGGCTTATAATAATCCAACTAACGAAATACTACTAGACGCACCGAATTACGATGTATTGCCTGACTAGCAATACAGGGTCATACTATTGATATTATGTTCGTGTTTTGGTTTTCATAACCATATTCATATAACGGTTTTTATTTTCATACAACGTTATAAGACGTATTGTATGTTTGTTTTTACGACATTGGCTCGTATAATGATTTTTAAGGCAAATGCCTATATTATGATTTTCGATAAGGATTTGTATAAAAATGACTTTGGCTATTTTATGGCCTATTACAATGATTTGTACGAAATGATTTTTGGTAATAATTTTATACCAAAGTTATATTGATGGATTTGATTAAACTCTATGAATTCACTCGGCGTTATCGCTGACCTTTTCTTTTAACATGTTTTATCTCAGGTACTTGAAGGTAATTCTCGGGAAGACGACAAGAATTCATGGCCCGCACTCAAACAATAATTTCCATTCAAATACTTTGTAAAACTTTGTATGAAATAATATGACTTGGGACCTATGTAAATTTGATATTTATGAATGGAAATGCTTTATTATTAAACGACGCGATTTTTATGCGTTGTCTATGATGTGAGTAATGTGCTATCCCGTAACACCAACTAGTCTTCTGCTGTATTGAGTTGTATAAATTTGGGGGTGTTACAGTTTGGTACCAGAGCTCTCGTTATAGAGAACGAAAGATTTTAAAACCAAGGTTTTGAATAAAACATTTCAAAATCTTTTAACTATAAACATTTTACTAAAAATGTCTAAAAATCTTTTGACTATAACGGTGCCGAAGAATTCCCGAGTTACCGACAAGGCCAGACTGAGAAGTGTTATTTTAATATATATATAACTTGGATTATATATATATATATATATGATGTAATTTTATTACATGATTGTTTGATGATTATTTTGATATTTATACGAGGTATTTATACGACGTAGATTGTCACAAGGAACCCTAAATTCCCTAGTAAATTAATCGAAGCTATTCTTGTAGGAATTCTAGCTATCCTAGATCTAAACCAAGTTGTGGATATTTATGATCCCAACAAATGGTTGATATTCGTAGAAATGTAGATATTAGTTGATTGTGATATTGAAAAAGAATTGGCGAGATTAAATCTGATATCGATGTCATGACGATCTTTCCTTATAGAGTGGAGTTTGACAAAACGTTATCACCTGGAAAGATGTCATCTGATTCGTTGTCATCCAATTCTTAAATTGAAATCGAAAGGGTGAATGTTGCACTTGAGGCTGTTATTGCAACCATTACCCAAAAGCCTCATGCCACTAGTACCTTTCCGAGAAATCTAGTTGAATGATCAAGTCATTTCATACTAGTGACTCATTTGATAATTGTTGTTGTAAGAGCTATAGGATTGAAATTAAGTGTTGATCATATTGAGCTTTTATTGCCTTTACAAGGCCGAAGAATAAGGTTGAAAGTCTTGGAGAATGAGGTAGGATATCGCGTTGAGTATAAAATTGGTTGAAACTTGAATGAAGTAAAAATTTAACCCGTATGGAATATGAGATTGATAAGAGGAAATCGTTAAGTTCTGTGATTGAATTATGAGATTTTAAATGATTGTTAGTTTGTGTTAAGAGTTGTTCCTAGGCCATTGTCCACTAACGAGGATGCCCAGTGTCCAAGAAATAAATTGAAGAAATCTTCTTCTGAATTGGGACCGATGGATCTTCCGGGACAGGTGGAACTCCCATGACTCTTGTAGATTAGTATTCATTGTGGTATCTTTTAAAAATCCCTAACTTAACTGAGATATCAGTTGGTAGGATGAGTTTTGAGAATTGTATGACATAGTGACATGTAATGTGTTACGGTACAATTTTGACTTGTTTGTGATTAATGAAAAGACTACCTTTGATTGCTAAATTCTACATGTATCGATGTTATCTATCTTTTACTGCTTCATCTTGATGCTCGCATTAGTGATGCAACCATTGAACAAGTACTCATCTTGAATTGAGTTACGTTGTGGATTATTCTTTTGAGTGCCATCGAGATCATGAACCTCATGATTATTTGGCTAAAGCTCATTTCCTATCATATTGTAGTTAGTTCTTGGTGAACAACTTTCCATCACTCTTTTGCAGATCACTCATTGTTTTTATAAGATAAAATAGTATCATTTGAGGAAATTGAATTTTCATCACTATAAGGATTATTCAAAGTGAGATTTATAAGTGATTGTTATTGAAATGAAGTTGTTTATAAAACAATTTGGAAAACCTAATTGTTTTCATAACAAAGAAAATCATTGTAAATTTATTTTTGATTCCTATTTAAGAATTAAGCATGAAAATGTTTTTATTATAAACATGATGATAAAATTTTGACGAACTGAGTATTGCATCGTTAATCTTGAAATTGTATATAGTTGCGCGCCTACATACAATTTGGAATAGACCATGCAAGGTTGATTAGTAGTCACCATAAAACTAATGAATAAACACTACATTTTCGTTGAAGATTGTGAAAAATTAAATGAGATCTGCAAGAAGTGAAAAATAGGGACATAGTGTTAGGGACACCTACATATGTGCCTGTAGCATCTATTCTTCTGAGTCGAATTTACTCATTTGTGAAAATTGTTTTATTTGACAATTGACAATCCTTTCTTGTCCAGTTCTCCCGTAGTGAGATTCTTAGGAAAAGTATCTGATTACCGAGTGTTGATGCCCGACTGGATGTATCGACGTTCCTATCATTTCCCTTGATTTGATTTCATTTGAATGACCTGGGTAACAATCCGAGGAGCTTTCGAATGCGTACTCAAATTATGAAAACATGGGATATACTCATATTCGTTAATGTTTTCGTCTGTATCTGATTTGAAATTCTCTCGCGTAGATTATGCGTCGACCTTACTCTCTTAAGGTTAGTTATGTCTCCTGATATCCCTGAATTTGTGAAGGATTATGAGTTATTATTAGTCTTTTGAGAAGTTCACATCTTAGCAACGACAATATAACTGAAAAGTTGATAGTGCCAGTAGAATGGATTGATTGATTATGACATGACGACATTGTCTTCATTGATGGGAACTCGAGTAGAATTCCCCTAAAAGATAAGATGTTGATTATCAAAAGTGATCTAAATAATTCTTGATGGATGACCATATCCTGCATTTAGACTTAAAAATTATACCGTGAATGGTTGTGAATTAGTCATAGATATTATAATCTAGAAAGAAGTTAATATGAATTTATTGAAAAGATAATTCTGTTATTTGAAACTTTAGTAAGTATTTGTTAATGAATTACCTAGACTTTTGCCATTAAGGCAAGTTGAAATTGGTATTGATTATATTTCCGGTGCTGCACTTGTGGCTTGTGCACTGTACGTCAGCACCATCTGAATTTAAGGAATTACCGTACAACTGAGAGAGTTGCCGGAGAAAGATTTTATTCTACCGAGCTCGTCATCATGAAGAGCTATGGTGTTATCATTCCTTATATTTATAGATTACTGTGAACTGAGTAAATTGACAATCGAAAACGAAATCCATAACTCGAAATGGAAGATTTGTTCGATCATTTACATGGTTCTAGCGTATGTTTTAAAGATTTGATCCATGGCATGGTTATCATCAACTTCACGTCGGCGAAAAAGATTATCTATTCCAATCACTACATCCGGTACTTGTAATGAACATTATGAGTTTCACGTGATGACGTTTGGATTGACTAATACACATGTAACATTCATATATTGGGTGAATCACGTGTGTAGGTTGTAATTTGATAAATTCATGCTCGTGATCATTAAGGACCATTTGTTTGTTTATAAGAATAAGAATGAGTTAATAATTATTTATAGATTGCGCTGAATTGACCGAACAATAAAAACATGTACCTTGAATAATTAACATGTGATTTAAGACTTAATCCTTTACATAAAGTGACCGTTTGATTAATGATGGTAAGACATATATATATATTGACTCTTCAAAAATAATGAGCCCTTTTAAGACTTTGGATTATTACTAAAAAGAAAGAGCAAATATGTTTTGACAAATATTTTAACAAAAGATTTTTAAGGGATTATTCCCTTATACACAAACCATTTAACTAAACATCTGTTTAGGGGTAAATGTTTGTGTATACCTCAAGATAACCGAAGAGGGATTGAGGAAACCGTTAAACCATGACTTAAACTTTGAAACGACAATTTTTTCTTTTCAACTAAGAAAATTTTGACCAAAATAAGAAACAAAAGGTTTTTCGAACATTTACGGATCTTAATAAATATTTTCGATAAATCAACAAAAATCTTGTTAATTAAATTCAAATTTATTTTTGAACATTTTATATAATTGGTCGAACTAAGAAATTTAAAGTTTTTACGTTTACGTTTCATAAAAATTAACTAATTATTATTTAATTACTTGTAGAAATTATAGACGCTTTAAACGTCGAATTGAGCAAAACGGATAAAAATAATAGTAAAGACAAAACTGAAACATAGAAGATATGAAGAAAGAATTTCTGAGTAAATTGAAGACATGATAATTATTTCATCAGTAAAGATGAATGTAAATACTGACGCATTATGTAGAAAAGATAAAGAACCAATTAGGAGATGTTCCTTAATATTGAAGGTGCAAAATAAATTGCCGAACGATATAAAAATAAACAATGTTTGTAAAAAGGATAATATAGATAATAAAAAGGGGTTCGCGGCAAATGTGAACCATTAGAATTAAGAAGCCGATGGCGGTAAATATATAAAAGACCACTTGTGATTGTCTAAATATAGAGGATTGTGAGATATAGTTATGTTGGAATCTGTAAGTATAAGTATTCTATTCCTGTCATTTCTGATTTAATGTATCATTATCAGAAGAGGTTGTACTAATGGCAGATTATGAAGGCATACATTGCCTCATACATTAGTAAACGTCTAGCTATTGCAAAGGTGATCATCTGAATTTGATTCGATTTGGGTCATCGTCGACAGACTGACCAAATCTGCTAATATCATTCCCGTTAATGATAAATGCAAAAGAGTTATGTAAACATAGTATGCCTGTATCGAACATCTTTATCAAGATCCTCGCTTCGCATCAAATTTCTAGAGATTTGCTTAGAAATCATTGAGAACGAATCTTGATGAGAGTACTATGTACCACCCCTATCGAAGGGACGAGGTAAAGTAACGATACAAAGTAATATAAGTGTTGTTTTATGTTTGAATAATTGACCTTCGGTAATAGACCGTATAATCCTTTTCCTTTGGAAAGATTATCATTGATAATCATCGTATTAGGATTGAGATCGAATCTTGTTAGGATCTATATTATAGCATCTGTAAGCAGGAGTTGGGATAAAGACACCCGACATACACCCACTGTGAGTTGGACATGTATTTTAGGTTTAAGGTTTCCTATGATGGCAAACCTATCGTTACAAAATACTCGACCCGCGAGATCTGAAATGATTGTTGAAATTAGGATCTGATTATTGACTGCCGGTAGTGGGCAAGAGGTTATGTGAATATAAAATGTAGATCTTGAAGTGCCAGATGGGTAGCGAAGTTATGCCAAAAATTTTAACCTTGGAGAAAAGAATTAATGATCTGACAAATCATGGGATATAAGTCCCCGTTGTATGGGACCATTGAGGTGATGTAAAAGATTTGGTTTGAAAGGCATATAAGCTGGATCTACCCAATGACTTCGAGAGATGCGTGAATTATGTTTCGTATATCGAACTTGATGGAATATCTATCAAGTGAAAATCTGAATTCTTCTTAATAAAGCTTAGATTGGCGAAAAGTTGCATTCATCAGAAACCCGTAAACATCATGGATAGAGAAAGTAAGTCAACATTTAGCCTGATCTTATTCCCGTAGTTATGTTTGATGAAACTCGCGTATTGTAATGAATTGCACTTGTGAGAAAAGACCGAATGTGGAGGAAATACCCACATGGATTTAACTCTATAAGAAGCGAGTAGTAAGATGATCTTTGAGGACTAATATCCTGTTTAGGGGTAAATGCTGTGACAATCCGTCAATTTATGGTTGATATTTTATTCTCGAATATTATTTAAAAACATTATTTTAATGTTACACTATGAACTCACTTATTTTTGGGAAGTAATTTGGATTTACGTCTTGAAGTAGCATCGACTACGTCTAAACCGGAGGATTCAACGTTACGTGCTTACGTTTACATACACCGTTTTTGGTGACAGTCCGACATTTCAGAAAATAAAATTGTCCGTGAATATTATTTTGAGATTTTAAATTTTTGTTGGTTCATAAACTCACAAAATTACGAGAAGAGATTAGGACTTACGATTTTATTTTAACGTCCTGTGCGACTAAACCGGAAACCTTAGGATTACGTATTTACGTTTTCGAACTCAGTTTTTGATGAGACAATTTTTATTAGATTCGTTTTGTGTCGTTGATTCATAATTTATAAAAACGTTTTTCGTAAAACGACCCGAGGGCACGCAAATCGAGGAAACTAGAATCGAGGAGTACCCGTAAATAAATGGGGATGAGACAAGTAGGACACTTGTCCCACCCCCACTCAAACCGGCCTAACTTAGCTACCACACCACATTTGGTGTCAAGTGTAAGCTAAGTAGCTTACACATGTCCTTAGCTTAGCATGTAAGCTTACAACATGTCAAAACCACTAGCAACTTACCACTCTTCTCATTTCTCACATGCAAAACAACCACAATTTCTCTCATATCTCCATATATGCCGTCCACTTCACCTCCATCAAACACCATCATTGATCAAATTTAACCACAAAATCCTATGTTATTCATACATATGTTGAAGCCCTTTTGAAACCCTATTGATTGGTGGTGATTATAACATCCAAGGAGGAGTTCCCATGGAGTCTTGGGGCTGATTTTCCACAAGATGTTCATGAAGAATGGTGGTCTTGAAGATGGTCATGGTTATCCACAAGTTTCTCCATCAAAATCCATGTCCAAATCATAACCTACATCAACTTGGTCGTATAAAGATTGTCCTCCTCATCCTCTTTTTATTTTTATTATGTAATCATGTATTTTATTTCCTATTGTATATGTATATGATGATTATATGATGATAAAAGTATTGTGTGGGGATTTGGTGTTGATAAATATGATTAAAAGGTGAAAAACTATAAGAAACAAGGTTAAAATCTTGCTTAATTTAGATGGCTGTATAAAACAGTAAAGAATCATATGGTAAACTGGTAAAATGACTTGAATAGATTGATATACAGTAAGCTATGGGTCTTGTACACATGTGAGAGTTGGCCATGCAATGGAATCATTGTAATGAGTGAGATATGATCAAAACAAGTTTAAAGTACAAATCTGAGTTCACTGTTTTGGACGAATTTTAGAAAATACTTAGAAGATGCTTCAACAGTAGCTATAGAAGAGTTAAATGGAGCACATATCATGTAGTTTATGTGATAAACATTTGAGCTTCTATCTCCATATAGAACTCTAGATATGGCAGTTTTGGTGAACATAAAAATAAAAATCAGATTTTGTAAATTAAAAGTATAATAGTATTATATAAGCACTCAACTAAAAATAGTATAAAATGTGAATTAAAACCCACTAACTTATATAATACATTTATATAAATATGTAAAATGATAAATAAGTGGACATATTATAAAAATGGTAACTTGTTAAGTTTTATAAGTTATAAAAACTATAAACATGATTTTTACGACTTTTTCGGCTATTACCGTAAAATTAACGTTTTTGCTAAATAAAATTTAGACGGTTGGACCCGTTTAATGTAAACTTTATAAAACTCATATACTGATATATAAACATATATAACAAGTAAAAACCGATAAAACCCGAACTATATAACATACGGACATTAATGGGCTACGTTAACGTTATTGGACTAATAATACAACAAAATGGACTAAAACACTTATAAACTTATTTATTGGGCTTAACCCATTTAGGCCAAACTTGTAACGTGTAGATACTGATAATATAAGTATAACATGGATTAAAACAAGTTAAAGAACTTATAATAAGTTTATTGGACCTAAGACACGTAAATAGGTAAAACTAGTAAACTAGTATAAAAGTTATCGACACATAACACTAAAATGAGTAAACGAGAATATGTAAACCCACTTGATCATCATATATATATAATCATCATAAGTTTACATAATTGTTATTTTTATAAAGTCATTGGACATGAGTCCAAGACGAGTATTATTTGTCTAGGTTTCCGTGATTGAAGCACGTACCGTACGTCCGAATTTCCGATAACCCGCCTTCCCACATCCACGTGAGTTCATAGCCTCGCACTCTTTTAAATGTTTTATAAATGTTTTATAAACCGGCGAGGGAGATAACATGTTAGTCTTTATAAAATAGGACACCATTTGTCCCAATTGTTTGTTTATTGATTTGGACCCGAATGATTGAATGACCCGATTGTATGACCCGATAAATGATTAAAGGACCCGATAGATGAAATTAAATGGATTGTTAAAGTTAGGTTATGTCACTAAAAGTCCCATTAGCATGAATTGTGAACTACCGGGAATTGGTAGACGCTTATGCATATAATAGTACTATTTGGGGACGATCACCCCAGTTCGCGCCTTGACGGTTGATCCCCGTCGTGCCACATTGATTGGTAAGTGAATTTATGTATGAGAAGATTTCCATAGCGTGACCTTTGTGACGACACGCTAATTTAGATGGGCCAATTTAGTATCGGGTTAGCTACCCGTTGTTTGTTTTAGTAAGGTAACAATGTCATGCGGCTTATAATAATCCAACTAACGAAATACTACTAGACGCACCAAATTACGATGTATTGCCTGACTAGCAATACAGGGTCATACTATTGATATTATGTTCGTGTTTTGGTTTTCATAACCATATTCATATAACGGTTTTTATTTTCATACAACGTTATAAGACGTATTGTATGTTTGTTTTTACGACATTGGCTCGTATAATGATTTTTATGGCAAATGCCTATATTATGATTTTCGATAAGGATTTGTATAAAAATGACTTTTGCTATTTTATGGCCTATTACAATGATTTGTACGAAATGATTTTTGGTAATAATTTTATACCAAAGTTATATTGATGGATTTGATTAAACTCTATGAATTCACTCGGCGTTATCGCTGACCTTTTCTTTTAACATGTTTTATCTCAGGTACTTGAAGGTAATTCTCGGGAAGACGACAAGAATTCAATGCCCGCACTCAAACAATAATTTCCATTCAAATACTTTGTAAAACTTTGTATGAAATAATATGACTTGGGACCTATGTAAATTTGATATTTATTAATGGAAATGCTTTATTATTAAACGACACGATTTTTATGCGTTGTCTATGATGTGAGTAATGTGCTATCCCGTAACACCAACTAGTCTTCCGCTGTATTGAGTTTTATAAATTTAGGGGTGTTACAGTTTGGTACCAGAGCTCTCGTTATAGAGAACGAAAGATTTTAAAACCAAGGTTTTGAATAAAACATTTCAAAATCTTTTAACTATAAACATTTTACTAAAAATGTCTAAAAATCTTTTGACTATAACGGTGCCGAAGAATTCCCGAGTTACCGACAAGGCCAGACTGAGAAGTGTTATTTTAATATATATATAACTTAGATTATATATATATATATAATGTAATTTTATTACATGATTGTTTGATGATTATTTTGATATTTATACGAGGTATTTATACGACGTAGATTGTCACAAGGAACCCTAAATCCCCTAGTAAATTAATCGAAGCTATTCTTTTAGGAATTCTAGCTATCCTAGATCTAAACCAAGTTGTGGATATTTATGATCCCAACAAATGGTTGATATTCGTAGAAATGTAGATATTAGTTGATTGTGATATTGAAAAAGAATTGGCGAGATTAAATCTGATATCGATGTCATGACGATCTTTCCTTATAGAGTGGAGTTTGACAAAACGTTATCACCTGGAAAGATGTCATCTGATTCGTTGTCATCCAATTCTTAAATTGAAATCGAAAGGGTGAATGTTGCACTTGAGGCTGTTATTGTAACCATTACCCAAAAGCCTCATGCCACTAGTACCTTTCCGAGAAATCTAGTTGAATGATCAAGTCATTTCATACTAGTGACTCATTTGATAATTGTTGTTGTAAGAGCTATAGGATTGAAATTAAGTGTTGATCATATTGAGCTTTTATTGCCTTTACAAGGCCGAAGAATAAGGTTGAAAGTATTGGAGAATGAGGTAGGATATCGCGTTGAGTATAAAATTGGTTGAAACTTGAATGAAGTAAAAATTTAACCCGTATGGAATATGAGATTGATAAGAGGAAATCATTAAGTTCTGTGATTGAATTATGAGATTTTAAATGATTGTTAGTTTGTGTTAAGAGTTGTTCCTAGGCCATTGTCCACTAACGAGGATGCCCAGTGTCCAAGAAATAAATTGAAGAAATCTTCTTCTGAATTGTGACCGATGGATCTTCCGGGACAGGTGGAACTCCCATGACTCTTGTAGATTAGTATTCATTGTGGTATCTTTTAAAAATCCCTAACTTAACTGAGATATCAGTTGGTAGGATGAGTTTTTTAGAATTGTATGACATAGTGACATGTAATGTGTTACGGTACAATTTTGACTTGTTTGTGATTAATGAAAAGACTACCTTTGATTGCTAAATTCTACATGTATCGATGTTATCTATCTTTTACTGCTTCATCCTGATGCTCGCATTAGTGATGCAACCATTGAACAAGTACTCATCTTGAATTGAGTTACGTTGTGGATTATTCTTTTGAGTGCCATCGAGATCATGAACCTCATGATTATTTGGCTAAAGCTCATTTCCTATCATATTGTAGTTAGTTCTTGGTGAACAACTTTCCATCACTCTTTTGCAGATCACTCATTGTTTTTATAAGATAAAATAGTATCATTTGAGGAAATTGAATTTTCATCACTATAAGGATTATTCAAAGTGAGATTTATAAGTGATTGTTATTGAAATGAAGTTGTTTATAAAACACTTTGGAAAACCTAATTGTTTTCATAACAAAGAAAATCATTGTAAATTTATTTTTGATTCCTATTTAAGAATTAAGCATGAAAATGTTTTTATTATAAACATGATGATAAAATTTTGACGAACTGAGTATTGCATCGTTAATCTTGAAATTGTATATAGTTGCGCGCCTACATACAATTTGGAATGGACCATGCAAGGTTGATTAGTAGTCACCATAAAACTAATGAATAAACAATACATTTTTGTTGAAGATTGTGAAAAATTAAATGAGATATGCAAGAAGTGAAAAATAGGGACATAGTGTTAGGGACACCTACATATGTGCCTGTAGCATCTATTCTTCTGAGTCGAATTTACTCATTTGTGAAAATTGTCTTATTTGACAATTGACAATCCTTTCTTGTCCAATTCTCCCGTAGTGAGATTCTTAGGAAAAGTATCTGATTACCGAGTGTTGATGCCCGACTGGATGTATCGACGTTCCTATCATTTCCCTTGATTTGATTTCATTTGAATGACCTGGGTAACAATCCGAGGAGCTTTCGAATGCGTACTCAAATTATGAAAACATGGGATATACTCATATTCGTTAATGTTTTCGTCTGTATCTGATTTGAAATTCTCTCGCGTAGATTATGCGTCGACCTTACTCTCTTAAGGTTAGTTATGTCTCCTGATATCCCTGAATTTGTGAAGGATTATGAGTTATTATTAGTCTTTTGAGAAGTTCACATCTTAGCAACGGCAATATAATTGAAAAGTTGATAGTGCCAGTAGAATGGATTGATTGATTATGACATGACGACATTGTCTTCATTGATGGTAACTCGAGTAGAATTCCCCTAAAAGATAAGATGTTGATTATCAAAAGTGATCTAAATAATTCTTGATGGATGACCATATCCTGCATTTAGACTTAAAAATTATACCGTGAATGATTGTGAATTAGTCATAGATATTATAATCTAGAAAGAAGTTAATATGAATTTATTGAAAAGATAATTCTGTTATTTGAAACTTTAGTAAGTATTTGTTAATGAATTACCTAGACTTTTGCCATTAAGGCAAGTTGAAATTGGTATTGATTATATTTCCGGTGCTGCACTTGTGGCTTGTGCACTGTACGTCAGCACCATCTGAATTTAAGGAATTACCGTACAACTGAGAGAGTTGCCGGAGAAAGATTTTATTCTACCGAGCTCGTCATCATGAAGAGCTATGGTGTTATCATTCCTTATATTTATAGATTACTGTGAACTGAGTAATTTGACAATCGAAAACGAAATCCATAACTCGAAATGGAAGATTTGTTCGATCATTTACATGGTTCTAGCGTATGTTTTAAAGATTTGATCCATGGTATGGTTATCATCAACTTCACATCGGCGAAAAAGATTATCTATTCCAATCACTACATCCGGTACTTGTAATGAACATTATGAGTTTCACGTGATGACGTTTGGATTGACTAATACACATGTAGCATTCATATATTGGGTGAATCACGTGTGTAGGCTGTAATTTGATAAATTCATGCTCGTGATCATTAAGGACCATTTGTTTGTTTATAAGAATAAGAATGAGTTAATAATTATTTATAGATTGCCCTAAATTGACCGAACAATAAAAACATGTACCTTGAATAATTAACATGTGATTTAAGACTTAATCCTTTACATAAAGTGACCGTTTGATTAATGATGGTAAGACATATATATATATTGACTCTTCAAAAATAATGAGCCCTTTTAAGACTTTGGATTATTACTAAAAAGAAAGAGCAAATATGTTTTGACAAATATTTTAACAAAGGATTTTTAAGGGATTATTCCCTTATACACAAACCATTTAACTAAACATTTGTTTAGGGGTAAATGTTTGTGTATACCTCAAGATAACCTAAGAGGGATTGAGGAAACCGTTAAACCATGACTTAAACTTTGAAAAGACAATTTTTTCTTTTCAACTAAGAAAATTTTGACCAAAATAAGAAACAAAAGGTTTTTCAAACAACACTTATATTACTTTGTACCGTATAATCCTTTTCCTTTGGAAAGATTATCATTGATAATCATCGTATTAGGATTGAGATCGAATCTTGTTAGGATCTATATTAGAGCATCTGTAAGCAGGAGTTGGGATAAAGACACCCGACATACACCCACTGTGAGTTGGACATGTATTTTAGGTTTAAGGTTTCCTATGATGGCAAACCTATCCTTACAAAATACCCGACCCGCGAGATCTGAAATGATTGTTGAAATTAGGATCTGATTATTGACTGCCGGTAGTGGGAAAGAGGTTATGTGAATATAAAATGTAGATCTTGAAGTGCCAGATGGGTAGCGAAGTTATGCCAAAATTTTTAAGCTTGGAGAAAAGAATTAATGATCTGATAAATCATGGGATATAAGTCCCCGTTGTATGGGACCATTGAGGTGATGTAAAAGATTTGGTTTGAAAGGCATATAAGCTGGATCTACCCAAGGACTTCGAGAGATGCGTGAATTATGTTTCGTATATCGAACTTGATGGAATATCTATCAAGTGAAAATCTGAATTCTTCTTAATAAAGCTTAGATTGGCGAAAAGTTGCATTCATCAGAAACCCGTAAACATCATGGATAGAGAAAGTAAGTCAACATTTAGCCTGATCTTATTCCCGTAGTTATGTTTGATGAAACTCGCGTATTGTAATGAATTGCACTTGTGAGAAAAGAACGAATGTGGAGGAAATACCCACATGGCTTTAACTCTATAAGAAGCGAGTAGTAAGATGATATTTGAGGACAAAGATCCTGTTTAGGGGTAAATGCTGTGACAATCCGTCAATTTATGGTTGATATTTTATTTTCGAATATTATTTAAAAACATTATTTTAATGTTACACTATGAACTCACTTATTTTTGGGAAGTCATTTGGATTTACGTCTTGAAGTAGCATCGACTACGTCTAAACCGGAGGATTCAACGTTACGTGCTTACGTTTACATACACCGTTTTTGGTGACAGTCCGACATTTCAGAAAATAAATTTGTCCGTGAATATTATTTTGAGATTTTAAATTTGTGTTGGTTCATAAACTCACAAAATTACGAGAAGAGATTAGGACTTACGATTTTATTTTAACGTCCTGTGCGACTAAACCGGAAACCTTAGGATTACGTATTTACGTTTTCGAACTCAGTTTTTGATGAGACAATTTTTATTAGATTCGTTTTGTGTCGTTGATTCATAATTTATAAAAACGTTTTTCGTAAAACGACCCGAGGGCACGCAAATCGAGGAAACTAGAATCAAGGAGTACCCGTAAATAAATGGGGATGAGACAAGTAGGACACTTGTCCCACCCCCACTCAAACCGGCCTAACTTAGCTACCACACCACATTTGGTGTCAAGTGTAAGCTAAGTAGCTTACACATGTCCTTAGCTTAGCATGTAAGCTTACAACATCTCAAAACCACTAGAAACTTACCACTCTTCTCATTTCTCACATGCAAAACAACCACAATTTCTCTCATGTCTCCATATATGCCGTCCACTTCACCTCCATCAAACACCATCATTGATCAAATTTAACCACAAAATCCTATGTTATTCATACATATGTTGAAGCCCTTTTGAAACCCTATTGATTGGTGGTGATTATAACATCCAAGGAGGAGTTCCCATGGAGTCTTGGGGCTGATTTTCCACAAGGTGTTCATGAAGAATGGTGGTCTTGAAGATGGTCATGGTTATCCACAAGTTTCTCCATCAAAATCCATGTCCAAATCATAACCTACATCAACTTGGTCGTATAAAGATTGTCCTCCTCATCCTCTTTTTATTTTTATTATGTAATCATGTATTTTATTTCCTATTGTATATGTATATGATGATTATATGATGATAAAAGTATTGTGTGGGGATTTGGTGTTGATAAATATGATTAAAAGGTGAAAAACTATAAGAAACAAGGTTAAAATCTTGCTTAATTTAGATGGCTGTATAAAACAGTAAAGAATCATATGGTAAACTGGTAAAATGACTTGAATAGATTGATATACAGTAAGCTATGGGTCTTGTACACATGTAAGAGTTGGCCATGCAATGGAATCATTGTAATGAGTGAGATATGATCAAAACAAGTTTAAAGTACAAATCTGAGTTCACTGTTTTGGACGAATTTTAGAAAATACTTAGAAGATGCTTCAACAGTATCTATAGAAGAGTTAAATTGAGAAAATATCATGTAGTTTATGTGATAAAAATTTGAGCTTCTATCTCCATATAGAACTCTAGATATGACAGTTTTGGTGAACATAAAAATAAAAATCAGATTTTGTAAATTAAAAGTATAATAGTATTATATAAGCACTCAACTAAAAATAGTATAAAATGTGAATTAAAACCCACTAACTTATATAATACATTTATATAAATATGTAAAATGATAAATAAGTGGACATATTATAAAAATGGTAACTTGTTAAGTTTTATAAGTTATAAAAACTATAAACATGATTTTTACGACTTTTTCGGCTATTACCGTAAAATTAACGTTTTTGCTAAATAAAATTTAGACGGTTGGACCCGTTTAATGTAAACTTTATAAAACTCATATACTGATATATAAACATATATAACAAGTAAAAACCGATAAAACCCGAACTATATAACATACAGACATTAACGGGCTACGTTAACGTTATTGGACTAATAATACAACAAAATGGACTAAAACACTTATAAACTTATTTATTGGGCTTAACCCATTTAGGACCAAATTGTAAAGTGTAGATACTGATAATATAAGTATAACATGGATTAAAACAAATTAAAGAACTTATAATAAGTTTATTGGACCTAAGACACGTAAATAGGTAAAACTAGTAAACTAGTATAAAAGTTATCGACACATAACACTAAAATGAGTAAACGAGAATATGTAAACCCACTTGATCATCATATATATATATATAATCATCATATGTATACATAATTGTTATTTTTATAAAGTCATTGGACATGAGTCCAAGACGAGTATTATTTGTCTAGGTTTCCGTGATTGAAGCACGTACCGTACGTCCGAATTTCCGATAACCCGCCTTCCCACATCCACGTGAGTTCATAGCCTCGCACTCTTTTAAATGTTTTATAAATGTTTTATAAACCCGCGAGGGAGATAACATGTTAGTCTTTATAAAATAGGACACCATTTGTCCCGATTGTTTGTTTATTGATTTGGACCCGAATGATTGAATGACCCGATTGTATGACCCGATAAATGATTAAAGGACCCGATAGATGAAATTAAATGGATTATTAAAGTTAGGTTATGTCACTAAAAGTCCCATTAGCATGAATTGTGAACTACCGAGAATTGGTAGACGCTTATGCATATAATAGTACTATTTGGGGACGATCACCCCAGTTCGCGCCTTGACGATTGATCCCCGTCGTGCCACATTGATTGGTAAGCGAATTTATGTATGAGAAGATTTCCATAGCGTGACCTTTGTGACGACACGCTAATTTAGATGGGCAAATTGAGTATCGGGTTAGCTACCCGTTGTTTGTTTTAGTAAGGTAACAATGTCATGCGGCTTATAATAATCCAACTAACGAAATACTACTAGACGCACCGAATTACGATGTATTGCCTGACTAGCAATACAGGGTCATACTATTGATATTATGTTCGTGTTTTGGTTTTCATAACCATATTCATATAACGGTTTTTATTTTCATACAACGTTATAAGACGTATTGTATGTTTGTTTTTACGACATTGGCTCGTATAATGATTTTTAAGGCAAATGCCTATATTATGATTTTCGATAAGGATTTGTATAAAAATGACTTTGGCTATTTTATGGCCTATTACAATGATTTGTACGAAATGATTTTTGGTAATAATTTTATACCAAAGTTATATTGATGGATTTGATTAAACTCTATGAATTCACTCGGCGTTATCGCTGACCTTTTCTTTTAACATGTTTTATCTCAGGTACTTGAAGGTAATTCTCGGGAAGACGACAAGAATTCATGGCCCGCACTCAAACAATAATTTCCATTCAAATACTTTGTAAAACTTTGTATGAAATAATATGACTTGGGACCTATGTAAATTTGATATTTATGAATGGAAATGCTTTATTATTAAACGACGCGATTTTTATGCGTTGTCTATGATGTGAGTAATGTGCTATCCCGTAACACCAACTAGTCTTCCGCTGTATTGAGTTGTATAAATTTGGGGGTGTTACATCTCCTACTTCAAATTCTAACGGTTTCCTCCTATTATCAGCATAACTCTTTTGTCTACTTCTGGCAGATAACTAACGCTTCTTAATTTGCACAATCTTTTCAGTTGTCTCAAATATCATTTCAGGTCCAGTCAATTGACTCTCTCCTACATCACTCCAACAAACTGGAGATCTACACTTATGTCCATACAAAGCTTCAAATGATGGAGCTTTAATACTATCAAGATAACTATTATTGTATGAAAAATCCACCAATGGCAAATGTCTATCCCAACTGTTCCCAAAATCAATCACACACGCTCGAAGCATATCCTCTAATGTTTGAATCGTCCTTTCACTTTGTCCATCAGTTTTCAGATGATATGCTGTACTCAAACTAAACTCCGTTCCCATTGCTTTTTGCATAGATTTACAAAACTCTAAGGTAAACCTACTATCACGATATGAACATATAGACAAAGGCACACCATGTCGACAAACAATCTCCTTCACATACACTGTCGCCAATCTTTCCATACTATCCGTCTTCTTCATTGGTAAAAAGTGAGCAGACTTAGTCAATCTCTCTACAATCACCGATATCATATCACAGCCACTAGAAGTCCTTGGTAAACCTGTCACAAAGTCCATAGTTATTTTCTCCCATTTCCACTCAGGAATTTCAGGTTGCACTAATAATTCAGACGGCTTCTTATGTTCAGCCTTTACCTTCGCACAAGTTAAACATTTATTAACATACTGGGCTAAATATGCTTTCATATTTGGCCACCAATATTTCTTCACAAGGTCTTGATACATCTTGTCCGATCCAGGATGTATTGAATCCTTAGACTTATGAGATTTATTCATCACTAAATCTCGCACTTCTAAAGAACCTTCTTCAGACGGACACAATGGTAACCAAATCCTATTCTCAAATAATCTCATTCCATTCGGCCTCACTACAAACAAGGGTTTCAACATTCTACCCAGATTTTTTGCCACAACATTCTCTTCCTTCAAACCATTATTTGGGCTTTCAATATTGTTTCTGTCAAACCAAAGCTCTAACTCTTAAAGACTTCTCTATTTCCTTTCTACTAAGTGCATCAGCTACCACATTCGCTTTACCAGGGTGGTAACGAAACTCACAGTCATAATCACTCAATAATTCTACACATCTCCTTTGTCTCATATTCAATTCCTTTTGATCCAAAATATGTTGTAGACTTTTATTGTTAGTGAAAACAACACACTTGGTTCCATACAAGTAGTGTCTCCACAGATTCAAAGCAAAAATCACAGCTCTAAGTTCTAAATCATGAGTAGTGTAATTCTCTTCATGCTTCCTCAATTGTCTGGATGCATAAGCTATCACTTTCTCCCTTTGCATCAACACAGCTCCATATCCTTTATGAGACGCGTCACAATACACCACAAAATTTGTAGATCCTTATGGCAAAAACAAAATCGGCGTATAACACAACTTATCCTTCAGCGTATTAAATGCAACTTCCTCTTCCGATCCTCATTCAAACACTCGATTCTTTTCAGTAAGCTTGGTCAATGGTTTAGCAATAAGTTAAAACTTCTCGATAAACCTTCTATAATATCCAGCCAGACCAAGAAATTGGCGAACTTCAGTTGGCGTTGTTGGTACCGACCAATCTTTGATTGCCTCAATCTTAGCAGGATCTACATGAATAACTTCACTATCAATCACGTGCCCCAGAAATTACACTGATTTCAACCAAAACTCACATTTAGAGAACTTCGCATACAACTTCTCTTTCTTTAAAAATTCTAAAATTATTCTTAAATGCTTCTCATGTTCTTCTTCACTCTTGGAATAAATGAGAATATCATCAATGAATACGATTAAAAACTCATCCAAATACGGCTTGCACATCCTATTCATCAAATCCATGAATACGGCAGGTGCATTCGTTAATCGAAAAAGCATCACTTGAAATTTAAAATGTCCATATCGAGTACGGAAAGCTGTAATAGGAATATCTTCTTCCCTAACTCTCAGTTGATGATACCCAGACCTCAAATCGATCTTCGAGTATACACTTGACCCTTGCAACTGATCAAACAAATCATCAATCCTCGGCAATAGATACCGATTCTTGACAGTTAATTTGTTAAGTTCCTGATAATCAATTCACATTCGAAACAAACCATATTTCTTTTTAACAAACAAAACAGGAGCACCCCACGGCGACGAACTCGGTCTAATAAAACCCTTATCCATCAATTCCTTCAATTGATCAGATAATTCCTTCATTTTTTACAGCGCTAAACGATACGGTGCACGAGCAACTGGCGCAGCTCCCGACACTAATTCAATACGGAACTCAAATTCACGATGCGGCGATAATCCCTACAAATCTCAGGAAAAAATTCAGGATACTCTCTAATCACAGGCACATCCTCCAGTTTCCTCTCATTTACACCATAACTAGTTATTTGAGCAAGAAACACTTCACAACCCTCTTCCATATACCTCATCATCTTCAAACAAGAAACAACTCTCAAACGAGAAGTACACTCATCACCCTTCACAGTCATTACCCTATTCCTTAACGGTATCTGAACTAATTTCTCTCCACAAAAAATTACTACACCATTCACAACTAACCAGTCCATACCAATTATCACGTCAAAAGATCCTCATTATATAGGCATCAAATCAATATTAACACATAATTCCCTAACTTCAAGGAACAACCTTTCAGTATAGAACTAGTGCTAACAATCTTACCATCAGCTAACTCCACATTATAACTAGTTGTCAATCTTACTGGTTCTCTAACCAATAGCTGACTGAATCTAACATCTACGACACTTCTATCTGATCCAGAATCAAATAACACACTAGCATAACAAGCATCGAGTAAGAACGTACCAGTCACCACATTCGGTTTGTCAGCATCTCCCACAACATAGGCTGGAGCAGCAGTCCCAACAGCAACATTTCCTCCTTGTCGAGTGCCAACCCTCAGACAGTTTCCTTGCTTATGTCCGTGGCCTCCACATTCAAAATAATTATTCACCTTCACAGCATTGTCTCCACTGGCCACACCCTTGTTCCTACAGTCTTCCTCTTTATGTCCGGCCTTCCCACACTTGTTGCAAGAAGGTGTACAATTCCAAATATGATACAGAATGCGTCGACCACACTTCGGGTTCACTTTGTTACCTTGGGCCCCAGTAGCAACACGAACACCATCATTCCTTCTAAAGTTGTATTGCTGATTTCTATTTGGTCGTTGGCTATTGTTGTTCTGATAACCTCCTCTATTCTGCCCTTGATTTAAGTGTGCAACTTCCTACTTTCTTTTATTCCCTTCAACAATACTATCCTTCTTGTCTTGCAGCTTAACGTCCATCAAAGCATGAGCCATCTGAACAGCTTCATCAAAAGTCTTGGGTTTCGATGATGTAGTCTCTCCCTTGATATTACTGGATAATCCTCTGATATATATTGCTTCATCTTCTTTCGATCATCAGCAAAAGCATTACGACACAACAGACATAAATCAGAAAACCTCTTCGTATAAGCAACAATATCATTGTTCCTCAACACCAAATGTCTCAACTCATCCTCCAACTGACCTAACTCTTCCTCAGGACAAAACTTAGCAGTTAACAGTCCCTTGGTCACAGTCCATGTTCTTGCATTAGCTTCAACCAAACCTACAGTAACTACCTGACTATTCCACCAGCTTAAAGCATCATCTTGAAATGTTGCTGTAACAAACTTTACCTTATTGGCTTTTGAACATCCACTGGTTTCAAAGGTACTTTCAATCTTCTCAATCCACCTTCTTAATTCCAAAGTACCACCAGTACCACAAAAATGGGTAGGTCCACATTTCATGAAACTAGCATATGAACACTCTTTCTGAACTTGCTGAGCAACAACATTACCTCCAACTTGACCAACAGCATTTCCTCCATCTGGCTCATCAACATTACCTCCAACTTGACCAGCATCATTCCTACTCTCAGTATCTTGATTCCTCGCAACACGTTTGGCTTCCAGTGCTCTAGCAATAGCTTGCTCAATCATATTGCTCACAGTAGCAGTTGTCAATTTTGGTTGCATGTTTAGGGAACTTAGTCAAACAACAATTCAATTTTGACAAAAAAATGCCGCCCAACTCCTTTATGTGTCATCACCGAAGAAAAAGAAACAAGTAAGTATTCATATCAGGATAAGAAGAAGGATTTCTCTATCAAGACGTATCATGGATACTACATGCACAAACAACACAATCCATAATGAATCATCAACCAAATCACAAAAGAACTAAAAAGACAAATCATAGATCATAAAGGTAATTTGGATTGCATTGGAAAATTTCCACAAAATCATGAAAATTAATGTCACTACAACCCTGCATCACGTCAAACTTAAAAAGTCATTAAGTTTCATCACAACACTACTGTACCAGTCTAAATAAGTTCTATTACAACATGGATAATATAGATAACATAAAGAAACTAATCACGCTGGGATCCAGGTGGCTTCTTATACATCAGCTCATCATCACTGCTTCTATCTTCCTCCTCAAACTCTTCTCTACTTTCTCCTTTCCCTTTCGACTTGTTCCTTCACACGGCTTCACCGACATCTGAGCTTCAACACGACTCGGCACATCACGGATTACCACACCCTGACTTGGATAAGACCTCACTGGCACATCCCACTCATTTACCCTTGCAATCCTTTCTTGATCTTCCCTATACCTTTTAAATTGGGCACTTAGATTCAGCAACATCGATCGTAGACTTGCAACTTCGTCTATTTCCCTAGCTCTAACATACTCTGACCTCCTCACACTAGAAACAAACATGTCAAACTGCTTCTCATTCTACTCAAACCTTTTGATCGCACGGGTTTTAACTACATACCTTTTAAACAAAAACCAATTAAACTTTTTAAGAAACCAATAAATATAATTCATAAGGTATGGGACCTGGACAATACACCTTAGCTATGTTGTCGTGGATAGATTGAGCACTCGCAACATTACTTGACTCAGTAGGGAAATCATTTCTAGCATGGGCAAACCTAGGCGAACTGCTCAAATAAGCATCACAGGTAGGCATAGAAGAACGTATAATAGGTCGTTGACAACTCTGAACAGTATGTGGCACAACATTAGCTCTTGGAACATAACTACCTTGAATCACTTCAGGCTTAGTCTGTCCTACAGCATCAGGAGCAATCCCACCATCCAAATATTCATAAGGCTCCTCATCATCACTAGCACCAAAATTATCTACTTCTCTATCGCCTACTATATCATTCACCTCAATCCAATCATCATCACGTGGTATATCAGCCATTTTCTACAATTATAGGAATTCAGGGATACTTAAGGTCATTGTTAAAAATTATAAATGCGATGCATGAGCATGCAAATGTTATATGTATCCCATGATATGCAAAGCAATGCAAATGATGTTTATGCAATGCTCGCAAAAATAAAACATGATAATGACAAGCACTCAACGCACTTTCAATAACATCAATACAATATCAATGTATTTACTTAATAAATGCTCGAGAATTCATTTCAGTTCTTAGGGATACATCTATAATACAAAACAAAACTAAAACTTATCTTACCGGAGCGTTGTAGAGAAGTTGTGTGCTTTTGAAAAATACTTTCGACACCAAAGTTATAGTTTAGGACATTTTTCAAAATCGACCTAGTTCTCTATAACTTGTAGCTCTGGTTACCAATCTTTGACACCCCCAATTTACATTGCGCAGCGGAAATACACAATTGGGTGCTAAACACAAGTATCGTCACACATCGTATACACATAAAATATAAACAAGATTTCACACATCGTCTAAAACATAATTTTTATCCTATAATGTACTAAAACAACACCAGAGTAAAGCGTTTAGTCCCGGACGGAACTCGACCATCAAACCACAAGTTTTAGTACAGTACACAAGCATTAAAGAAATTGTTCTACAATAAAAAAGGAAAGAAATTGTTTTAAACCATAACACTTCAAAAGCCAACCCACAACATCCACAGCAATACTCCACCGTCAATCACCTTCGATTACCTGACACACATGCTTAAACAAGTCAACAATAATGTTGAGCGAGTCCATAGGTTTAACAAATCACATTTGAACACAAGAAATCAATCATAATCATTTTATAGAATTGTTATAAAATCAATCAATCATAATCATTGTATTTAAGCTCATGACACCACCTCTTAACCAATTAGTCACCCACGCCAAATGCCAACATGACTAGATAAAACCATTGCCCCTCTAGGGTATTAGTTTCTAGATATATACCTAAATCTCATTCTCGTAAATTATCCTTCCAAGAGGTTACTCAACGTAATGCCCTGGTCTCAGATAAGCTGGTCAACCCAGTAGTACTACCATTTGAATAAGAGGCTATTCCCAACTCACAACATCAAGTCAGAACATAGTTAACGGTTCATGAAATTAGGGTCTTTAACAACAAGGTACTCAATACAATTCAAGGCAACATAGACAACATTCGAGTCCAAAAAATTAATCATGACTTGTGTTCATTTATTTTCAAATAGCATGTATCGCCCTCGCGGGTATTAAAACATTTAGTAGCTAGCATGAAAAGCCAGGCTACAGACTCATCTTAGTATAAGAGACCTAGTGAGATGATCGTCGATGATAGTTGATGCCCTTCAAACACAAGAACCACAACCTAAATAAGGCGCGTTCATTAATAATAGACTCGAGTAATAAACTATACATAATAACATCAACTCAAAATCATAAAATCACGACAAACCCGAAAGAAAACGATACAAATGATACTATTATTCTTTTCTACACATTTACTTATTACTCTATACTTTCGATAAAAATCTGTCGGCGCATACCAAATGTACTAGCTCATTTACCCCAGTTAAACACGTCAAATGTTTATGATACTACACAGAACTTACTTACTATATATAGAAATTCCTCCAAAAAACTTTTCAAAAGATTTTACTTCTAAGACTCCCTGCCCGACACATCTTTGTACTAAAATAACCGGACAGTTTTACGTCATCGACTCATACAATCATTTTAACTTCTATAAACGACTCCATTTACAAAACCGACACTTAGTTTGAAAATAGACTCACAACCTAGGGTTTAAATCTTTATAGTAGCCTTTGAATCATTTCAAAACTCATTCTATTTTCCCCGAGATTCGATCCAAATATCGACAACAACTACATATTGTGCCGATACTCGTCTCCCGGTACACAAATAATCAAACTATCACAACTTCATACTCGTTTGGAGTTAGAAGCTCTAATTTACGCCAAACCAAAGATAATCAAAACCTACATAACTCAATCTAATTAATTTAACCATTTTCAAAATATAAGGGATCCAAAAACAACCTTGAACCCACTGACCTAAATTACCTCTTAAAATCTTACATAAAATCACACTTTTGATCAAATTCAACCACTTTTATCATCATCCTAAACCCTTAATAACAAAATATCCTAATCCTAACACTTGTATCAATCATCAAAACAAAAACCCAAAAATAAAAAACAAGTTCTTAACAAAAACAACATGATCCATGCATGATTATCACTAGATAATCACATGCATGATCATCCAACACTTCTACCAACCATAATTCTTAACAAAATAATCAAACTTCATGCATGTTGAAGATTTTAACATCATTAGAATCACCTTCAAGTTCTAAGATAGGGACTTGTTTTATTTTTAGCTAGATCAAAGTTAAAATTTGAAATAAAATTGGTGTTATGGTGGTGTTGTAGGTGACGCCTAAAAAAATAAAAGGGGAATGTGGGATGAAAAATTTTCTCACTTGTTTGTATGTGTAAAAATGTTAGGTGGAAACTTTTTATATGGTGGTCCAATGGCAAGTTTTCCCAATTTGGCATAGTTTTGGTCCAAAATGAAAATAGTAAGCTAAAAAGCGGGAAATTACTATTAGTCAATTTTGAAAATATTCACGAGGCTCGGGTTTCATAAAAATACTTCTCAAAAGTTAAAACATATCTCAAATATATTAATATCGTCTCCCGACTAGACTTAACACGTCATTAAAAAGGAAAACATCGAAAACGACAAACATCGAACAATCGACAATAAAACGTAAAATATTAGGAATCCGTCGTCACACGCTTGCTATACTCCTTATACTAATTAAAGATAAAATATAAGTTTCCTAACATTGGTTTAAACTTAAACCATCAAAAACAAAAATCATTCAAGATCATAAAAAATTTGGAAATAGTCGTAAAATAAGATTAGGCAATGACCTCGATTTTAGGTTATCACAGTGTTATTTGTGGGTTGAGCCATTTCTACAGAAATAAGTTCAAATATTAGTATTTTCGATAACAAAATACTTTCAAGAAAAGAAAATCACCCTGGTATATAACCATATTATTTTCCTTGAATTCTAGAACTATATTGACATAAATCCATTACATCAGTTGATCTGCTAGTAACGAATGTACTCAACATAGCGACTTGTCGAACAATTCATTTGACAAACAATTTTAAATTTCTAGATATTTTAAGGGATTTACATTGCCAAAAAACATTTTGCATTGTAAACATGTTTCGTCCCTTCTGAATGCATTAACTTTCCAGATCTCACTAAGTAACTTAATTAAGTCATATAATCTGAGTAACGTAAAACCATCATACGAATTCTCATTCTACAAATGGTTTTGTCTCCATCACAACATCAACTAAAAATCTCATTTGATGACGAAGTAATTTCAAGTGTTCGTCAATTAGGAGCATTCGACTTAAAGTTTTAAGGGTATAACTTTTGATGTCAAAATCAATGTATGGAGAAGCATGCATACAATCTCCATAGCATAAGTTTAGTAAAACATTTAGTAAATTTTTTCACAAGATTAAATTTCTTCATAAATTATGTTGCGGTATTGGTTAAACCAATTAAAGAATTTACCCACAATTATTCACAACGTACTTTTGCTAGAACTCGGCTACGCACAAAGCAATACCCTTATTCATTGTGTTTCGAATTTGAGTTTGTGGTAAATCTCCCTTAAGGTAAAATTGAATTAATAATCGTAGGAAATTTTAATTTGACGCACAGGCGAGCCGAGAATTTGGTCAGCAACTAATAGCATAACACCTCCTTCCTTAATTGGGTACATGACCAGCGGTGCGTTATACCCACTTTATAGTTTGTCAAAAGGAGTCGGGCGTTAGATTATTATTGCAATTCACCAATCAACGTAATCTTATGTAATTTAAATCTCTAACAAATCATTATTTTAATATGATTTAGCCCATATTATTTCTTTTCATAAAAAACCCTTGTTTACAACAATTCAACAATTTTTATATAAACAAGAAAAAAACTAATCATAAACACATAATAACAATTTATATGTGCAACAAATAAATTAAATTGCCACATGCATAAGATTTATTCAATAATCATCAAATCTAGCTCTTTATATTCATAAAAAAGTCTTCCCTAATTCTAGATTTATTGAATCAAATAATCACGTAGCACATAAAATCATATAAACATATAATTTTACAATCCATGAAAACATGCACGTTATCATGGATTCCCCACAAATCTAAACAATTAAGTCTATACGGATCGTAACCATACATGACATAACAATTAATCATGCAATTTAATCTAAAATTACCCCACATGTAATTTAGGGTTTCAAAACAATTCTTTTTTTATTAAAAAATTCGGCCAAAACCCTAATTTTTAAAAAAACAAAATCCTAATTTTAATAAAACCTAAAAAACATGTAGTTTTAACTCAAAACAATTATTAATTAAAAAAACTTTAGATTTTCGATAATTATAACATGTTAAAACAGATATCGATGCCACTGAAGGTTTATTAATATTATAACAATTATATAAAACCCTAAAGAGATCAAAGCACATATAGCGGAAGCGATTTAACAAGCTCATAATAATAACACAATTATAATTAATCGAATTAGGGTTACATACCTTTTCGCTAAAACAAATCCACAAGACGAAGAACGAATCACCAATTCGGGTTTATACCGTAATACACCAAGATATAGTCTAAAGTAAGACTATATTACGATCTTGTACACACGTAATACAACGATCTAACCGTGATTCTAGCACATGAAAACTGAGCTACAATTCTTGTATATAATCTACCCAACAACCCTGGAGAGGGGCTAGGACTAGATTGTAAGTAAATTGTTCAACCAAGAAAACTAACCAAATACCCCTTTGTGGGTATTCTTGCGATCGACCAAAACAGAAGAAAGGGAGAAAGATTTTTTTTGTTGAATTATGAGGAGAAGGATTTGTTTATATAGGTAATAAGTATGAAAACACTTATTCTTTTACCACTTATTTCCAATAATAACAAGACCGAAACGTGTATTTTATGTCGTAAAAGTCGGAATTATGCGTGGTTTGTGTTTTTATTGTTTTTTACGACCAAAAGATGAAAAAGGAAGAAAACATGGGCTATCACGGGCTTTTATCGAAGAAAAAGACTAAAGACGAAGTCAAAATATCGAGAATGCAAAAAAGAACGGAAGTCCAAGGCCTATTCTGAAGATTTATCGAAGAAAAAGTCTAAAGACGGAAGTTTAATGAAGTCGAAGAACTCAAGTATAATAGAAGAAGAAAATTATAAGACAAGTTCAATTTACATCGACAAATCCCGAGACGACGTCGATAAAGACAAAGGATTTAAATCGATTCGAGACGAGAAGAAAGAAATAGGAGGTAATAAGTGTGAAAACACTTATCCTTTTACCACTTATTTCCAATAATAACAAGACCAAAACGTGTAATTTATGTCGTAAAAGTCGGAATTATGCGTGGTTTGTGTTTTTATTGTGTTTTAGGACCAAAAGATTAAAAAGGAAGAAAACACGGGCTTTCACGGGCTTTTATCGAAGAAAACAAGAAAAGACGAAGTCAAAAGATCAAGAGTGCAAAAAGAACGGAAGTCCAAGGCCTATTCTGAAGATTTATTGAGGAAAAAGTCTAAAGACGGAAGTTTAATGAAGTCGAAGAACTCAAGTCTAATAGAAGAAGAAAATTACAAGACAAGTTCAAAATACATCGACAAATCCCGAGACGACGTCGAGAAAGACAAAAGATTTAAATCGAGCCGAGAAGAAAGAAAGAAGAGGCAACACATGCACACCTTCCCATTTTCCCTATAAATACCCTCCTAATACACATTAGGAGGGTTGGTTAGTTTTTAGTAGTTAGTATCATTTTTCATTTCTTTTCTAGTTTTAGAGAGAGAAAGTTCTCAACTTTCTCTCACTAAGTTTTCATCTTTTCTTTCTTTTAATCTTTCAAGATTAAGCCCTTTGTATTTGGATTTCATTAATCAAGTTCAAGTTAAGCTTTTAATCTTTCATCTCCTTCTACATTTCTTGGTTTACTTTATCTTTTGATCCGAATTGCATTCTTCATTCGTATGAATTGATGTTTTCGTGGTTAAAACTTAATCTTCTTCGTTTACAAATAAGCTTTTACATGTATAAGCTATAAGCTCTCTATGCTTATTGGCTTATTTCAAGGTTTAGCTTATTGATTTTCGGATTTCTCAAAGGTTTTAGTCACTTTAAAGTTCCTTTCATAAAGTTCATGATCTTTTACGTTTAAGAAGTTGTCAAATTTAAGCTTTTTGAAGTGTTTAAGTTTCGGATAAAATAGCTTATCGATTGTGCTTATTGAGTTTAGGTTGCCACAAATTTCGGATTAACATTGCTTCCATCGCAATCTTGGGGATTCTAGACTTTCCGACGGATTTCTTGTTTCTATCGCAATAACCCATCAAGGGTTCTACCTTGCGATAACTTGGTCATTCCCCCTTATTCCGATCTGGACTGCGATCGCTCATTGCGATCGCATATTCCGACGGGACTAAGGTCCTTGTTAAGACGAAACTCTGCCCAAATTTACTTCACAACATTCCGATCAGAACCACTTTGCGACAAAGGTATTTTGGGTTATTCCGATCTGAAACATTGCGATCTATGACATTCCGATAAGCATCATTCTGACAGAATTGTTATTGTTGCATTCCGATGGGTATTCAGTTTAGCATTCCGATGGACTTTCACATGAATTATTCCGATGACTTGTTTTAATTATATTCCGATGGTTATGACTTGGTGCATTCCGATAGAAATGAGTTGCAATATTCCGATAGAACATGTTTTTAAGTTTTAAAGTTTTACTTAAAGTTTTTCTAAATAGCTTTTAGTTTTATATTTAAACGCTTTAATTTCGCTCAACGACATTTTAATACTTGCTTGTAGTTTAATTAGATAACCAAACCAAACCATTTTATTATTCCACCAAGAACAATTGAGTCGCACTTTCTACCAATAGTCAATTCGAAGAGATTCGGACGATAACATTTTCTTACAAGGTAAAACCTGTGTATTAAATGGCGCCGCTGCCGGCTCTTTTCGTTAAATTAAAGGTTTTTAGTGAGAGACGCGTTGGATTTTGGGATCCGTTCATCTTTGAACGTTATTTTCCTTGCTTTAAAAATTTTCAAATATCCTAAAAAATATAAAATCTTCAAAAATACAAAAAATTGAAAAACCATAAAAACCAAAAATATTTCCTTTCTATTTTTCTAATCCTTTTGTAGGTGTGCATGCGTACTCGTGCTCGTAAGAAGAGAGTAGCTCAAGCCGAAGTCATTACTCAACCAATTGTCACCATGGACAATCAACCAATGATCGAGCTTTTGCAATCGCACGTAGAAGGCAACACCGATGCAATTGTCATCCCTGAGATTGGAGCCAACAACTTTGAACTCAAATCTGGCTTTATACAAATGGTCTCTGCTCAACCCTTCTTGGGTCGCTCACTTGATGATCCTCATGACCACATTAAAAGGTTTCTTCAGCTTACCAATACGGTTAAGTACAATGGGGTATCACAAGAAGTGATTCGCTTGCAACTTTTTCCTTTCTCTTTAGAGGGACAAGCCCGAAATTGGCTTGATAAGGAACCGCCACAAAGTATTCTTACGTGGACGGATTTAGAGACCAAGTTTATCAACTACTTTTTCCCACCCTCACGTACTACCGCTTTGCGGAATGAAATTATTACCTTTGAACAAAAGTACGGTGAGTCTTTTAGTGAATCTTGGGACCGTTTTAAGGAACTTTTAAGAAAGTGTCCACAACATGGTTTAAGAAAAGTACATCAAATCAATACTTTTTACAATGGTTTAAGCATGAATGACCAAGATTCACTAAACAGTGCCTCGGGGGGTAATATTTTGGTTAAGTCTTCTAATGCTGCTTGGGATATTATTGAGAACAAATCTAGAGTACAAACCAAGAGCGTTAGAACTAATGTAGCAAGTGCTAGTACTAGTGATGCCGACAAAAGAATTGATAAGCTTACTTCGCTTGTGGAATCGCTTGCTTTACAAACTGCCAACAATGCCAAACAATTCAATGCCCAAGCTAATGTTTTGAGCCAATCATGTGATATATGCGGGGGATCTCACTCATACACCGATTGTCCTTCGACTCACGAAAATCCGGAAAATGTGTATGCCGCCAACGGTACCTATTCTACGGGAGGCTATCAAGCACGTCCTCAAGGTGACCGCAACTTGCTCAGCTATCGCTCAAACAACTTTCTTTCACCACCCGGTTTTCCCCCCACAAAACCCAAATAACCTCAATCGCAACAATCAGAACCAACCACGTGCTCCAACTCCATATCAAAACCAAAGAAACCCATATCCACCTCAAAGAAACAACCAAGTTTACCAACAACCTGCTTATCAACCACCCGCCTACCATGCTCCCCCTCTCAACCAACCCACAGCCTTATACCAAGATGTTGAAACCTACATGAGGACTAACGATGTGATCGTGCAAAATCTTCAACGACAAATGGCCAACATGAAAGCAAATATGGTTAAGCAAGGGAATGATCTTCGAGCTGATATGCGAAACACTTTGGCAAGTCAAACGAATGACTTGAGAAACATGATGGCTAGTTTCTTCCCTAGTAATCAAGCCTTTGGATCGGGTTTTCTTCCGAGTAACACCGTTGCTAATCCAAGAGGGGAGATGAAAGCAATCACCACTCGTAGTGGAAAAGGTTTAAAGGAACCCGAGCTTCCTACACCTACACCGGTGATTGTGACAAAGGAAAACGAGTCTCCTTCTCCGAATCCTCCATCTTCTATTCCTCCAACTTCTACTTCTCCACTTCCACCACCTTCTACTTCTACCCCTCCACCACCCACGGATGTGAGTGCGAATTCTATCCCAAAGCCTTCATCTCAACCGAATATACCTTATCCTTCGAGGTTGAGGAAAGAGAAATTGAAGAACAAGGATGATATTCAGGTTTCGAACTTCCTTAAAATGTTCAAACAACTGAATTTCCATATCTCCTTTGCTGAGGCTCTCGCTCACATTCCCAAATTTGCGAAAATGTTTAAAGATCTTCTCAGTGATAAGGAGAAACTTCTCGATATTGCTCAGACCCAACTTAATGAGAACTGCTCCGCAGTGCTCTTAAGGAAATTGCCCACCAAACTTGGTGATCCGGGTCGTTTCTTGATTCCTTGCAACTTCCCGGGAGTAGAGAATTGCATGGCCCTAGCCGATCTATGTGCCAGTATTAACTTAATGCCATTAAGTGTTTGGAAGCAATTATCTCTCCCCTAGCTAGTCCCCACATGAATGACTTTGGAATTAGCCAACCGTACAGTTGCTTATCCAGTGGGGATAGCCGAAGACGTTTTCGTTGGCGTTGACAAATTCACCTTCCCGACGGATTTTTTTGTCGTTGACTACGAGATGGACCCCCCGTGTTCCATTAATCATTGGACGTCCATTCCTAAGGACCGGTCGCACTCTCATTGATGTAGCCACGGGCGAATTAATCATGAGAGTTGGTGATGATAAAATCGTCTTCAACATGGGTAAACTTTCTAAGCAGCCTTCAGAAAACGAGAGTGTTAATTTCATTGATGTTCTTGATGAGGCTTGTGAAGAACATTTCAAAGACGCTTGTAAAAGTGGTTCTTCTTCTCTACCCAATGTTGAGACCGTTGCCTCAATTTCTCCGTCATTGACTCCTTTTGGAGAAAGTGACTTGGATGATTTTGAAGCTAGCTTGGGTCCTCTCGATCTTAAGTATGATGATTCTCCCACCAATTGGGATGAAGACATTCGTACCATTGAGAAACTTCTCAATGAGGACCAAACTTCTCCACCATCTTCTACGGATATCTCTATCGAGGAACCGAATTTGACTACGCCGTCCATCGAAAATCCTCCGGATTTAGAGCTTAAGGATCTTCCGTCTCATCTCGAGTATGTTTTCCTTGAAGACAACAAGACGTTACCGGTCATCATCGCTAAGGACTTGAAAGAAGAAGAAAAATCCCGACTTATCGCCGTGCTGAAGAATCATAAGAAAGCGATTGCTTGGAAAATCTCCGATATTCGTGGAATTGATCCTCACTTCTGCACACACAAAATTCTCATGGAGGACGACTTTAAACCCACTATTCAAAGCCAAAGAAGGGTGAATCCTAAGATCCATGACGTAATTAAAAAAGCGGTTATCAAACTTCTTGATGCGGGAATGATCTATCCTATCTCGGATTCACCGTGGGTTAGTCCCGTCCATTGTGTGCTAAGAAAGGCGGAATCACCGTTGTTCCCAATGAAAACAACGAGTTGATTCCTACTCGTCTCGTTACAGGGTGGAGAGTTTGTATAGACTATCGCAAACTCAATGATGCTACGAGAAAGGATCATTTTCCCCTTCCTTTCATGGACCAAATGCTTGAATGTCTAGCGGGTAATGACTATTACTGCTTTTTGGACGGTTTCTCCGGGTATTTTCAAATTCCCATCGATCCTTAAGACCAAGAGAAAACCACATTCACTTGTCCTTATGGAACATTTGCCTACAAAAGAATGCCTTTCGGCTTATGCAATGCTCCTGGGACATTCCAAAGGTGTATGATGGCTATCTTCCATGACATGGTTGAAGAAACTATTGAAGACTTCATGGATGATTTCTCAGTTTATGGTGATTCTTTCTCTACTTGCCTTGCTAATTTAGAACGTATGCTTAAGCGCTGTGAAGACACTCGCCTTGTTCTAAATTAGGAAAAATGCCATTTCATGGTAAAAGAGGGCATCGTGCTAGGACACAAAATCTCCAAAGCCGGTCTTGAAGTGGACCGTGCTAAAGTCGATGTTATTGCTAAATTGCCTCCACCTTCAACCGTGAAGGGTGTGAGAAGTTTCCTCGGTCATGCGGGCTTCTATCGTCGATTCATCCAAGATTTTTCTAAAATCGCTCGCCCGATGACCCACCTCTTGGGAAAAGATACTCCTTTCATCTTTTCCAAATAGTGTCTTGAATCCTTCAATCTTCTTAAGGATAAGCTAACTAAGGCACCGGTCTTGGTTACCCCTAATTGGGAGCTACCTTTTGAATTGATGTGTGATGCTAGCGACTTTGCTATTGGAGCGGTTTTGGGCCAAAGAGTGAACAAACACTTCCAACCAATCCATTATGCTAGCAAGACAATGACGGGGGCTCAATTGCATTATATCACTACCGAAAAAGAGCTTTTAGCTGTAGTGTATGCTTTTGAAAAATTCCGCCATTATCTTTTCCTTTCTACCACCATCGTGTATACCGATCATTCCGCGTTGAAGTACTTGATGACTAAGCAAGATTCTAAGCCAAGACTTCTTCGTTGGGTTTTGCTCCTTCAAGAATTCAACATTGAAATTCGTGACAAAAAGGGAGCTGAAAACCTAGCCGCGGATCATCTCAGTAGACTTGAGGATCCTTATCAAGGGGATCATCCGAACAAAGAGATCAATGACTCTTTTCCCCTTGAGGCCTTAATGTCTATCAATTCTAATCTCGATGACACCCCGTGGTTTGCGGACATTGCAAACTACTTAGCGGGTGGAATTCTCAAGGAAGGGTTAACGTCCCAACAAAAGAAAAAGTTCTTTAAGGATATTGAACAATATTTATGGGACGACCCTTACCTTTTCAAATAATGTGCTGATCTGATTATTCGTCGATGTGTTGATGGGCCGGCAGCGATACAAATCCTTGACGCTTGCCATAAAGGACCCACCGGTGGTCGCTTTGGTCCTAATTACACCGCGAAAAAAGTATTTGACTCTGGATTCTATTGGCCCACCATTTATCGTGATGCTCACGATATGGTTAAACATTATGATGCTTGCCAACGACAAGGCAAGATCACACATAAAGATGAGATGCCTCAAAATTTCATACAAGAATGTGAAATCTTTGATGTATAGGGCATCGACTTTATGGGGCCATTTCCATCATCTAAAGGGAACAAGTACATCCTCGTAGCCGTTGACTACGTTTCTAAATGTGTTGAAGCTAAGGCTCTCCCTACAAACGATGCTAGGGTGGTTGTGAACTTTTTGAAACAACTCTTTTCTTGATTCGACGTTCCTCGTGCTATAATCAGTGACCGCGGGACTCATTTTTGCAATGATCAATTTGCAAGAGTCATGGCTAAGTACGGTGTTAATCATCGTCTTTCCACCGCTTATCATCCTCAAACCAATGGTCAAGCCGAGATTTCCAACCGCGGACTGAAGAGAATTCTGGAGCATACTGTGGGAGAGCATCGTGCCGTGTGGGCCGATAAGTTAGATGATGCTTTGTCGGCTTTCCATACCGCCTATAAGACGCCGATCGGTTGTACACCTTATCGTCTTGTGTACGGGAAAGCAAGCCACCTCCCTATCGAGCTGGAACACAAGGCGTACTGGGCCTTGAAGTGGGCTAACTTCGACATCAACAAAGCCGGTGATCATCGCAAGATTCAACTCAACGAGCTAAATGAACTGAGGAATGAAGCTTATGAGAACTCGCTGATCTACAAAGAGAAGACCAAGATCATCCATGATGCAAGAATTAAGAACCGAGAGTTCCACGTTGGTGATCAAGTCTTACTTTTTAACTCTCGGTTGAAGATCTTCTCGGGCAAGTTGAAGAGCCGCTGGTCTGGTCCATTCACCGTCGCCAAAGTCTTTCCATATGGGACCATTGAGCTTTCTCAGCCAAATGGGCCCAATTTCAAGGTGAATGGCCAGGGTTTGAAGCTGTACTTTGGTGAGGACATCTCTCAAGAGATGATTCCATCCCTCACCACGTTTCCCATGAACTAATTTTTGGTCGAGTCAGGCTCGTGACTCGGTGAACAAAAACAAGCGCTTCTCGGGAGGCAACCCGTGATCTATCCTTTACTGCTTTCATAATAAGTGTAGGGGGGAGCCCCATATGTGTTTGTTGTCTTGTTTCTTATTCTCTGAAGGGATTAAAGCTTCAAAAATACACTCTTGATGACATTTGACGAACCGTGATCCCGTGTTCCCATCTTCCCAGTTCTATCCTAAACTCTTGTGATTCAATATTTCATATCTTATATGTTCACATTGAAATCACTTTAGTTGTCCTTTCCTTAGCAAGATTTAAACAAAATGCACAATGTCATAAGTGTAGGGGAGTTTACTCCCACATGCTTAAACATTGAGGACAATGTTTATCTCAAGTGTAGGGGGGACGTCTATCGAAGTAAGTGGTCTTTTCCATGAATTTTGCCTCATTTTAACCGGAAAATTTGATTTTTCGACATTTTACAAAATTTTTAATCTATTTTGGCCTAGTTGTATAGTTGTATTTTCCTTTGTTATGGTTATTTTCTTTCCTTGCTAAAATAAAGTGGTCGTGAATATTTTGACTCAACCCGAGTTTAGTTATCTAAGTTTACTCTAGCTAGTATCCTTAATGTGTTTAAGTCAAGTTTTGCTAGGCTTTTATATTGGGAGCTATAAAACGCGAAAGTCTTAACTCTCACGGGTTAAGAACAAGAAATTTTTGCAAGTTCCTATAATTGATCCTAGAGAGTCGTTTATCAAGGGAACTTTAAAATGCGATTTCTAAACTTGAAAAAGTCTAAAAATTTGCAAGATCCTATAGACGACTCGAAAACCCAAAACTTTGATTTAATAGGCTAAGCATCCACGAGTCTCATTCCTTGAGATTTTAAACTGTGGAGGACGAGAGATGATAGAGTCAATTATAAGTTTGGTATTCTTTCGTGAATTTATGGGAGTTAATTATGAGCCTATTCTCCCATCAGTTGTTAATAAATTTATTTGCAATAAATAAGATTGTACGATTTGAAAAGTTACTTAGCTTCTAGCCAAAGATCGTTTAAAAGTTGCACGGTATTACTTAGAGTTCATAGCCAAGGCATAACTTATTGAAGCGGGATGCAAAGATTGGCGACTCCGAAAAGGACCTAACAAGGCATGAGGGCTACATTTTGTTGCTAAAGATCCAAAAGTGATGTGAAGAATCCTTTATCGAAAATCAATATGAAGGATCGAGACACACGACGAAAAGCAAAAACTCCCCAAAAGATCATGGAGAAGTCTATCCAAAAAGGCCCTAACAACGTATGAGGATAAATAGATCCAAGTCCTAAAAGGAGGCGGATCGTTGTATATCAAAGTCCAAAATAAAGATTGGAGAAAAATGAAGAAGTCGTGGTCCAAATATGAAGAATCTCTCAAAACATCAAGTGAAGAGATTCCTATTATGAAGAGAAGACCATAATTTCAAGAACGTCTCTCAAAGATTTGAAGTATGAAGTCGCTGCCAAATATCGGTCCGAGAAAGGTCTCAAATCGTGAAGCGAGTTATGCCAAGATATGAACTTTATGAGGTCCCGAGAAGCAGTTTTAAAAGATTTTGTCCTTTAGCTAACTATTGATTAAATCGTTCACTTTATTTTCGGCATAAATAACTATCGAAATAAGTCAAACAATGCATCCTCGTGATCATTCAAGACAAAAATAAAATATAAGAGATACACCTAGGAATAAGGGAGTCTAAGTAAATAATTGGCCCACATGAATTCGTGTTAGTTTGCTAACTTATAATAACAATGATCTCGTTTTTAAGCTTGGTATAGGGAACGTAAAACTAGAGGATGATAAACGTTCATGGCAGCCAAAACCCAATGTAAGTCTTTGATTTCTTAATTTGTTTTCTATCTTCTTATTTTCCTTAAATGTTTAGTATTTAATAAAGGCCAAGGTGGGTTATTTATGATGGAAAATGTAAACCGTGCTTTAAAATTAATGCATTGCATGAGGGCATTGCAATGGTCAAGTGTAGAGGATTTAATAAGTGTGAAAACACTTATCCTTTTACCACTTATTTCTAATAATAACAAGACCAAAACGTGTAATTTATGTCGTAAAAGTCGGAATTATGCGTGGTTTGTGTTTTTATTGTGTTTTAGGACCAAAAGATTAAAAAGGAAGAAAACATGGGCTTTCACGGGCTTTTATCGAAGAAAACAAGAAAAGAAGAAGTCAAAAGATCAAGAGTGCAAAAAGAACGGAAGTCCAAGGCCTATTCTAAAGATTTATCGAGGAAAAAGTCTAAAGACGAAAGTTTAATGAAGTCGAAGAACTCAAGTCTAATAGAAGAAGAAAATTACAAGACAAGTTCAAAATACATCGACAAATCCCGAGACGACGTCGAGAAAGACAAAAGATTTAGATCGAGTCGAGAAGAAAGAAAGAAGAGGCAACACATGCACACCTTCCCATTTTCCCTATAAATACCCTCCTAATACACATTAGGAGGGTTGGTTAGTTTTTAGTAGTTAGTTTCATTTTTCATTTCTTTTCTAGTTTTAGAGAGAGAAAGTTCTCAACTTCTCTCACTAATTTTTCATCTTTTCTTTCTTTTAATCTTTCAAGATTAAGCCCTTTGTATTTGGATTTCATTAATCAAGTTCAAGTTAAGCTTTTAATCTTTCATCTCCTTCTACATTTCTTGGTTTACTTTATCTTTTGATCTGAATTGCATTCTTCATTCGTATGAATTGATGTTTTCGTGGTTAAAAGTTAATCTTCTTCGTTTACATATAAGCTTTTACATGTATAAGCTATAAGCTCTCTATGCTTATTGGATTATTTCAAGGTTTAGCTTATTGATTTTCGGATTTCTCAAAGGTTTTAGTCACTTTAAAGTTCCTTTCATAAAGTTCATGCTCTTTTACGTTTAAGAAGTTGTCAAATTTAAGCTTTTTGAAGTGTTTAAGTTTCGGATAAAATAGCTTATCGATTGTGCTTATTGAGTTTTAAGGTTGCCATAAATTTCGGATTAACATTGCTTCCATCGCAATCTTAGGGATTCTACACTTTCTGATGGATTTCTTGTTTCTATCGCAATAACCCATCAAGGGTTCTACCTTGCGATAACTTGGTCATTCCCCCTTATTCCGATCTGGACTGCGATCTCTCATTGCGATCGCATATTCCGACGGGACTAAGGTCCTTGTTAAGACGAAACTCTGCCCAAATTTACTTCACAACATTCCGATCAGAACCACTTTGCGACAAAGGTACTTTGGGTTATTCCGATCTAAAACATTGCGATCTAGGACATTCCGATAAGCATCATTCTGACAGAATTGTTATTGTTGCATTCCGATGGGTATTCAGTTTAGCATTCCGATGGACTTTCACATGAATTATTCCGATGACTTGTTTTAATTATATTCCGATGGTTATGACTTGGTGCATTCCGATAGAAATGAGTTGCAATATTCCGATAGAACATGTTTTTAAGTTTTAAAGTTTTACTTAAAGTTTTTCTAAATAGCTTTTAGTTTGATATTTAAACGCTTTAATTTCGCTCAACGACATTTTAATACTTCTTGTAGTTTAATTAGATAACCAAACCAAACCATTTTATTATTCCACCAAGAACAATTGAGTCGCACTTTCTACCAATAGTCAATTCGAAGAGATTCGGACGATAACATTTTCTTACAAGGTAAATCCTGTGTATTAGGAGGCAACACATGCACCTTCCCATCTCCTATAAATACCCTCCTAAACACATTAGGAGGGTGGTTAGCTAGTCATTTTTCTTTTTTGTAGTTTTTATTTTAGAGAGAGAAAGTGTTTAACTTTCTCTCACTAAAACTTCATCTTTTCTTTTAAAGTTTAAGCTTTATTTAATCTTTGTATTTGAGTTTTATTAATCAAAAAGTTCAATTTAAGCTTTTAATCTTCAATCTTTTTCTTCCTTTCTTGATTTTACTTTGATTTTGATCCGAAATTATATTTCATATTGTTTGATTTTGATGATTTCGTGATTAAAAGGTTCATCTTTTTATGCTTTTCTAAGTCTTACACGGAATAAGCTTTGAGCTATTCATGCTTATTGGCTTATTTAGTGTTTAGCTTATTGTTTTTAGTTTTCTTAAAAAGTTTAGCCTTTTTAAAGTTTCTTTTATAAAGTTTGCAATTTTCGTATTTAAAAGCTTTCAAATTTATGCTTGATTTCGTTTGATTAAAATTTGGATAAGTTCTTATTCGTGTGCTTATTGGAAGTGCTTATTGAGACTTTGGGTTATCTCCATTTTCGGATTATTTGGTGTTTCATCGCAAAGTGTGGGCTTTTACACATTCCGACGGTTTATTCAGACGGATCTTTGTATCGCAATAACCTTTGAGGTTTTACTTTGCGATCTAGTGTAACATCCCCCTTATTCCGATCGTGATGGCGATCGCTCATTGCGATCGCTCATTGCGATCGCATATTGCGACGGGTCTTAAGGTTACTTTAAGACGAAACGCTGCCCAATTTTTAGTTAGTAACATTCCGATAGGTTCACTATTATTCCGACAGAAGTGTATTCCGATAGAGTTGATCTTGATTATTCCGATACTGGACATTCCGATAGACTTGAACATTGCGATAGAATTACATTCCGACAGTTTCCACTTGTTACATTCTGATGGTTATTTAGACAGCAACATTCCGATAGCTTTGTTTCAAGTTTATTCCGATGGTTTTTGTTTCCGTTACATTCCGACATAATCCACTTTTACATTCCGATGGTTTTATTTTTTAACTTTTAAAAAGTTTTAATTTTTAAATTCATTACGTTTTAATTTCTAAAAATTTATAGTTTAATTTTTAAAAGCTTTAATTTTACTCAACGACATTTATTTGCTTTTAGTTTAAAATAGATAATCAAACAAACCATTTATTTTTCCACCAAGAATGACTGAGTCGCAATAATTAACGGTTATCAATTCAAAAAGATCGGACGATAACTTTTTTATACTTGGCTAAAACCTTGTATTAAATGGCGCCGCTGCCGGCTCTTTTCGTTATGATTAACGATTTTTAGTGAGAGACGCATTTGATTTTGGGATCCATTCCCTTTTGAACGTTATTTTCCTTGCTTTAAAATTTCAAAAATCCATAAAAATTAAAAAAAAAATTCAAAAAATCCAAAAAAAAAGAAAAACATAAAAAAAACCAAAAATACTTCTTGTCTATTTTTCTTTTCTTTTGTAGGTGTGTATGCGTACTCGTGCTCGTAAGAAGAAAGCAGCTCAAGCCGAAGTCATTACTCCACCTATTGTCACCATGGACAATCAACCAATAATCGAGCTTTTGCAATCGCACGTAGAGGGCAACACTGATGCTATTGTCATACCTGAGATTGGAGCCAACAACTTTGAACTCAAATCCGGCTTCATTCAAATGGTCTCTGCTCAACCTTTCTTGGGGCGTTCGCTTGATGATCCTCATGACCATATAAAAAGGTTTCTTCAACTCACCAATACGGTTAAGTATAATGAGGTTTCACAAGAAGTGATTCTCTTGCAACTTTTTCCTTTTTCCTTAGAGGGACAAGCCCGGAATTGGCTTGATAGGGAACCGCCACAAAGTATTCTTACATGGACGGATTTAGAGACTAAATTCATCAACTACTTTTTCCCACCCTCACGTACTACCGCTTTGCGGAATGAAATCATTACCTTTGAACAAAAGTACGGTGAGACATTTAGTGAATCTTAGGACCGTTTTAAGGAACTTTTAAGAAAGTGTCCACAACATGGTTTCACAAAAGTACATCAAATAAATATTTTTACAATGGCGCATGCGACATTATTGAGAACAAGTCTAGAGTGCAAACCAAGAGTGTTCGGACTACTGTGGCTAGTGCTAGCACTAATGAGAGTGACAAGAGAATTGATAAGATTACTACGCTTGTTGAAACACTTGCTCTCCAAACCGCCAACAATGCCAAACAAATCAACGCGCAAGCCAATGCTTTGAGTCAATCATGTGAAATATGTGGGGGATCTCACTCATACACCGATTGTCCTTCGACTCATGACAATCCAGAAAATATGTATGCCGCCAACTGTAACTTCTCTACGGGAGGCTATCAAGCACGTCCTCAAGGTGACCGCAATTTGCTCAGTTATCGTTCAAACAACTTTCTTTCAAAACCCGGTTTTCCACCTCAAGACCCAAACAACCTCAATCGCAACAATCAAAACCCACCACGAGCTCCAAATCAATATCAAACCCAAAGAAACCCATATCCACCTCAAAGAAACAATCAAGTTCACCAACCACCCGCTTATCAACCACCTGCCTACCATGCTCTTCCTACCACCCAACCCACCAAATTTAATCAAGAGGTTGACACTTACATGAGGACTAATGATGTGATAGTGCAAAATCTTCAGCGGGAAATGGCCAACATGAAAGCAGATATTGTGAAACAAGGGAATGATCTTCGAGCCGATATGCGAAACTCTTAGGCAAGTCAAACGAATAACTCAAGGAACATGATGGCTAGTTTCTTCCCAAGTAATCAAGCCTCTGGTTCGGGTTCTCTTCCGAGTAACACCGTTGCTAATCCAAGAGGGGAGATGAAAGCAATAACCACTCAAAGTGGAAAAGGTTTAAAGGAACCCGAGCTTCCTACACCTACACCGGTGATTGTGACAAAGGAAAACGAGTCCCCTTCTCCAATCCCTCCAACTTCTACTTCTCCAATTCCTCCACCTTCTACTTCCACCCCTCCACCACCCAAGGATGTGAGTGAGAATTCCATTCCAAAGCCTTCATCTCAACCCAATATACCTTATCCCTGGTTGAGGAAAGAGAAATTGAAGAACAAGGATGATATTCAGGTTTCTAACTTTCTCAAAATGTTTAAACAACTGAATTTCAATATCTCCTTTGCTGAGGCTCTCGCTCACATGCCCAAATATGCTAAAATGTTTAAAGATCTTCTCAGTGATAAGGAGAAACTTCTTGACATCGCTCAGACCCAACTTAACAAGAATTGCTCCATAGTGCTCTTAAGGAAATTACCAACCAAACGTGGTGATCCGGGTCGTTTTCTTATTCCTTGCAACTTCCCCGGGGTAGAGAATTGTATGGCTCTAGCTGATCTAGGTGCTAGTATAAACTTAATGCCATTAAGTGTTTGGAAACAATTATCTCTACCCGAGCTAGTCCCCACACGAATGACATTGGAATTAGCTAACCGTACGGTTGCTTATCCGGTGGGGATAGCCGAAGATGTCTTCGTCGGTGTCGACAAATTCACCTTTCCGGCTGATTTTGTTGTTGTTGACTACGAGATGGACCCTCATGTTCCATTAATCGTTGGACGTCCATCCTTGAGGACCGGTCGCACTCTCATTGATGTAGCCGCGGGCGAATTAATCATGAGAGTTGGTGACGATAAAATCGTGTTCAACATGGGAAAACTTTCTAAGCAACCTTCTGAAAATGAGAGTGTTAATTTCATTGACGTTCTTGATGAGGCTTGTGAAGAACATTTCAAAGACGCTTGTAAAAGTGGTTCTTCTTCTCTACCCATTGTTGAGACCGTTGCCTCTATTGCTCCATCACTAACTCCATTTGGCGAAAGTGATTTCATTCTGAAAGAATTTGAAGCAACTTTAGGAGATGTGGACTTAAAATATAACGATTCTCCCTCCAATTGGGATGAAGATATTCGTACCATTGAGAAACTTCTCAATAAGGACCATATTTCTCCACCATCTCCTAAGGATATCTCTATCGATGATCCGAATTTGAAAACGTCTTCCATCGAAAATCCTCTGGATTTAGAACTTAAGGATCTGTCGTCTCATCTTGAATATGTGTTCCTTGACGACAACAAGAAATCACCCGTCATCATCGCAAAGGACTTGAAAGAAGAAGAAAAATCCCGACTTATCGCCGTGCTGAAGATACATAAGAAAGCGATTGCTTGGAAAATCTCTGATATTCGTGGAATTGATCCTCACTTTTGCACACATAAAATTCTCATGGAGGATGACTTTAAACCCACTATTCAAAGCCAAAGAAGGGTGAATCCCAAGATCCATGACGTTAAATAGGTTATCAAACTTCTTGATGCGGGCATGATCTATCCTATCTCAGATTCACAATGGGTTAGTCCCGTCTATTGTGTGCCTAAAAAAGGCGGAATCACCGTTGTGCCCAATGAAAACAACGATTTGATTCCTACTCGTCTCGTTACAGGGTGGAGAATTTGTATAGACTATCGCAAACTCAATGATGCTAAGAGAAAGGATCATTTTCCCCTTCCTTTCATGGACAAATGCTTGAACGTCTAGCGGGTAATGATTATTAGTGCTTCTTAGACGGTTTCTCCGGGTATTTTCAAATTCCCATCGATCCCCAAGACCAAGAGAAGACCACATTCACTTGTCCTTATGGAACATTTGCTTACAAAAGAATGCCTTTGGCTTATGCAATGCTCCCGGGACTTTCCAAAGGTGTATGATGGCTATCTTCCATGACATGGTTGAAGAAACTATGGAAGTCTTCATGGATGATTTATTGGTCTATGGTGATTCCTTCTCTACTTGCCTTGCCCATTTGGAACGCATGCTTAAGCGGTGTGAAGACACTCGCCTTGTTCTAAATTGGGGAAAATGCCATTTCATGGTAAAAGAAGGCATTGTGCTTGGACATAAAATCTCCAAAGCCGGTCTTGAAGTGGACCGTGCTAAAGTGGATGTCATAGCCAAATTACCTCCACCTTCAACCGTGAAGGGTGTGAGAAGTTTACTTGGTCATGCGGGCTTCTATCGTCGATTCATTCAAGATTTTTCTAAAATCGCTCGCCTGATGACCCACCTCTTAGAAAAATATACTCCTTTTATCTTTTCTAAAGAGTGTCTTGAATCCTTCAATCTTCTTAAGGACAAGCTAACTAAGGCACCGGTCTTGGTTACCCCTAATTGGGATCTACCTTTTGAATTGATGTGCGATGCTAGCGACTTTGCTATTGGAGCGGTTTTGGGCCAAAGAGTGAACAAACACTTCCAACCAATCGATTATGCTAGCAAGACAATGACGGGGGCTCAATTGCATTGTACCACTACCGAAAAAGAGCATTTAGCTGTAGTGTATGCCTTTGAGAAATTCCGCCCCTATCTTTTCCTTTCCACCACCATCGTATACACCGATCATTCCGCGTTGAACTACTTGTTAACTAAACAAGATTCCAAGCCAAGACTTCTTCGTTGGGTTTTGCTCCTTAAAGTATTTAAAATCAAAATTCGTGACAAAAAGGGAGCCGAAAACCTAGCTGTGGATCATCTAAGTAGAATTGAGGATCCTTATCAAGGGGATCATCCGACTCAAGAGATCAATGACTCTTTTCCCCTTGAGGCCTTAATGTCTATCAATTCCAATCTTGATGACACCCCGTGGTTTGCGGACATTCCAAACTACTTAGCGGGTGGTATTCTCATCAAAGGGTTAACATCCCAACAAAAGAAGAAGTTCTTTAAAGATATTAATACTTACTTTTGGGATGACCCTTATCTCTTCAAACAATGTGCTGGTCTGATTATTCGTCGGTGTGTTGATGGAACCGCAGCTTTAGACATTCACGATGCTTGCCATAAAGGACCCACCGGTGGTCACTTTGGTCCCAACTAAACCACGAAGAAAGTTTTCGACTCTGGATTCTATTGGCCCAACATCTATCGTGACGCTCACGAGATGGTTAAAAATTGTGATGCTTGCCAACGCCAAGGCAAGATCACACATAAAGATGAGATGCCTCAAAATTTCATACAAGAATGAGAAATCTTTGATATATGGGTTATCGACTTTATGGGGCCATTTCTATCATCCAAATGGAACAAGTACATCCTCGTAGCCGTTGACTATGTTTCTAAATGGGTTGAAGCTAAGGCTCTCCCTACGAACGATACGAGGGTGGTTGTGAACTTTTTGAAGCAGCTTTTTGCTCGATTTGATGTTCCTCATGCTATCATCAGTGACCGCGGGACTCATTTTTGCAATGATCAATTTGCTCGAGTCATGGCTAAGTATGGTGTCAATCAACGTCTTTCCACCGCTTATCATCCTCAAACAAATGGTCAAGCCGAGATATCTAACCGTGGATTGAAGCGAATTCTTGAGCGTACTGTGGGAGAGCATCGTGCCTCATGGGCCGATAAGTTAGATGATGCTTTGTGGGCTTTCCGTACCGCTTATAAGACCCCGATTGGTTGTACACCTTATCGTCTTGTGTACGGGAAAGCATGCCACCTCCCTATCGAGCTGGAACATAAGGCATACTGGGCCTTGAAGTGAGCTAACTTCGATATCAACAAAGCCGGCGATCTTCGGAAGATTCAACTCAACGAGCTCACCGAACTAAGGAATGAAGCTTATGAGAACTCATTGATCTACAAGGAGAAGACCAAGATCATCCATGATTCAAGGATTAAGAACCGGGAGTTCCACGTTGGTGATAAAGTTTTACTCTTTAACTCTCGGTTGAAGATCTTCTCAGGAAAGCTGAAGAGCCGCTGGTCTGGTCCATTCACCGTCGCTAAAGTCTTCCCATATGGCACCATTGAGCTTTCTCAACCAAGTGGGCCCAATTTTAAGGTGAATGGCCAGCGCGTGAAGTTGTACTTTGGTGAGGACATCTCTCATGAGATGATTCCATCCCTCACCACATTTCCCTTGAATTAAGTTTTGTGTCGAGTCAGGCTCGTGACTTGGTTAACAAAAACAAGCGCTTCTCGGGAGGAAACCCGTGATCTATCCTTTACCGTTTTCATAATAAGTGTAGGGGGAGCCCTGTATGTGTTTGTTGTCTTGTTTCTTATAATGTGCAGGGATTTAAGCTTCAAAGATCCATTCTCGATGACTTTTTACGAACCGTGATCCCGTGTACCCGTCTTCCCGGTTCTATCCTAAACTGTCGTGATTCAATATTTCATATCTTATATGTTCACATTGAAATCACTATAGTTGTCCTTCCATTAGCAGATTTAAACAAAGTGCACAATGTCCTAAGTGTAGGGGAGTTTACTCCCACATGCTTTTACATTGAGGACAATGTTTATATCAAGTGTAGGGGGACTTCTATCGAAGTAAGTGGTCTTTTCCATGAATTTGCCCTCATTTTAACCGGAAAATCTGATTTTTCGACATTTTTCAAAAATTTTAATCTATTTTGGCCTATTAGTTTAGTAGTATTTTCCTTTGTTATCGTTATTTACTTTCTTTGCTAGAATAAAATTTTTAATAAAGTGGTTTTAAATTTTTCAAAGTTGTGAATATTTTGACTCAACCCGAGTTTACTTATCCAAGTTTACTCTAGCTAGTATCCTTAACGTGTTTAAGTCAAGTTTTGCTAGGCTTTTATATAGGGAACTTTAAAACGCGAAAGTTCCTATAATTGATCCTAGAAAGTCGTTTATCAAGGGAACTTTAAAATGCGAATTCTAAACATGAAAAAGTCTAAGAGTTTGCAAGATCCTATAGATGACTCGAAAACCCAAAACTTTGATTTAATTGGCTAGGCATCCACGAGTCTCATTCCTTGAGATTTTATATTGTGGAGAACGAGAGATGATAGAGTCAATTATAAGTTTGGTATTCTTTCATGAATTTATGTGAGTTAATTATGAGCTTTTTCTCCCATCGCTTGTTAATAAATTTAATTGCAATAAATAAGGTTGTACGATTTGAAAAGTTACTTAGCTTCTAGCCCAAGATCGTTTAAAAGTTGCTCGGTATTAATTAGAGTTCATAGCCAAGGCATAACTTATTGAAGCGGGATGCAAAGACTGGCGAGTCCGAAAAGGCCCTAACAAGGCATGAGGGCTACATTTTATTGCTAAAGATCCAAAAGTGATGTGAAGAATCATTTATCAAAAATCAATATGAAGGATCGAGACACACGACGAAAAGCAAATACTCCCCTAAAGATCATGGAGAAGTCTATCCGAAAAGACCCTAGCAAGGTATGAGGATAAATAGATCCAAGTCCTAAAAGGAGGCGGATGGTTGTATATCAAAGTCCAAAATAATTATTAGAGAAAAATGAAGAAGTCGTGGTCCAAATATGAAGAATCTCTCAAAAACTTCAAGTGAAGAAATTCCTATTATGAAGAGAAGACCATAATTTCAAGAACGACTCTCAAAGATTCGAAGTATGAAGTCGCTACCAAATACCGGTCCGAGAAAGGTCTCAAATTATGAAGCGAGTTATGCCAAGATATGAACTTTAAGAGGTCCCAGGAAGCAGTTTTAAAAGATTTTGTCCTTTTGGTAACTATTGATTAAATCGTCCCGCTTTATTTTCGGCCTAAATAAAATATCAAAATAAGTCAAACAATGCATCCTCGTGATCATTCAAGACAAAATTAAAACATAAGAGATACACCTAGGAATAAGGGAGTCTAAGTAAATAATTGGGCCACATGAATTCGTGTTAGTTTGCTGACTTATAATAACAATGATCTCGTTTTTAAGCTTGGTTTGGGGAACGTGAAACTTGAGGATGATAAACATTCATGACAGCCAAAACGCCAATGTAAGTCTTTAATTTCTTTACTTGTTTTGTACATATTTCTATGTTTTTAGTTTCCTTAAAATTTAGTATTTAATAAAGGCCAAGGTGGGTTATTTATGTTGAGAAATGTAATCTATGCTTTGAAATTAATACATTGCATGAGGTCATTGCAATGGTAAAGTGTAGGGGATTTAATAAGTGTGAAAACACTTATCCTTTTACCACTTATTTCCAATAATAACAAGACCAAAACATGTATTTTATGTCGTAAAAGTCAGAATTATACGTGGTTTGTGTTTTTATTGTGTTTTAGGACCAAAAGATGAAAAAGAAAGAAAACATGGGCTATCACGGGCTTTTATCGAAGAAAAAGACTAAAGACGAAGTCAAAAGATCGAGAATGCAAAAAAGAACGGAAGTCCAAGGCCTATTCTGAAGATTTATCGAAGAAAAAGTCTAAAGACGGAAGTTTAATGAAGTCGAAGAACTCAAGTCTAATAGAAGAAGAAAATTATAAGACAAGTTCAATTTACATCGACAAATCCCGAGACGACGTCGAGAAAGATAAAGGAATTAAATCGAGTCGAGACGAGATGAAAGAAATAGGAGGCAACACATTCACCTTCCCATCTCCTATAAATACCCTCCTAAACACATTTGGAGGGTGGTTAGCTAGTCATTTTTCTTTTTTGTAGTTTTCATTTTAGAGAGAGAAAGTGTTTAACTTTCTCTCACTAAAACTTCATCTTTTCTTTTAAAGTTTAAGCTTTATTTAATCTTTGTATTTGAGTTTTATTAATCAAAAAGTTCAATTTAAGCTTTTAATCATCAATCTTTTTCTTCCTTTCTTGATTTTACTTTGATTTTGATCCGAAATTATATTTCATATTGTTTGATTTTGATGATTTCCTGATTAAAAGGTTCATCTTTTTATGCTTTTCTAAGTCTTACACGGATTAAGCTTTGAGCTATTCATGCTTATTGTCTTATTTAGTGTTTAGCTTATTGTTTTTAGTTTTCTTAAAAAGTTTAGCCTTTTTAAAGTTTCTTTTATAAAGTTTGCAATTTTTGTATTTAAAAGCTTTCAAATTTATGCTTGATTTCGTTTGATTAAGATTTGGATAAGTTCTTATTCGTGTGCTTATTGGAAGTACGTATTGAGACTTTGAATTATCTCCATTTTCGGATTATTTGGTGTTTCATCGCAAAGTGTGGGCTTTTACACATTCCGACGGTTTATTCAGCCGGATCTTTGTATCGCAATAACCTTTGAGGTTTTATTTTACGATCTAGTGTAACATCCCCCTTATTCCGATCGTGATTGCGATCGCTCATTGCGATCGCATATTGCGACGGGTCTTAAGGTTACTTTAAGACGAAACGCTGCCCAATTTTAGTTAGTAACATTCCGATAGGTTCACTATTATTTCGACAGAAGTGTATTCCGATAGAGTTGATCTTGATTATTCCGATACTGGACATTCCGATAGACTTGAACATTGCGACAGAATTACATTCCGACAGTTTCCACTTGTTACATTTTGATGGTTATTTAGACAGCAACATTCCGATAGCTTTGTTTCAAGTTTATTCCGATGGTTTTTGTTTCCATTACATTCCGACAGAATCCACTTTTACATTCCGATGGTTTTAGTTTTTTAAGTTTTAAAAAGTTTTAAGTTTTAAATTCATTACATTTTAATTTCTATAAATTGTTAGTTTAATTTTTAAAAGATTTAATTTTACTCAACGACATTTATTTGCTTTTAGTTTAAAATAGATAATCAAACAAATCATTTATTTTTCCACCAAGAACGACTGAGTCGCAATAATTAACGGTAATCAATTGGAAAAAATCGGACGATAACTTTTTTATACTTGGCTAAAACCTTGTATTAATATGCATAATCTTGTATCCAAAAAAAAGAAGTTTTTCCCCCTTCTTTTTTCTCCTATAACCGACTGACCAAAACACCCCTCTAGGGTGTTCCGAAGTCTTCCAAACTTCTTTCTTTTGTTTACTTACTATATATTTATTTACGCTCGTTAATAATTAACTATTAATTAATTAACGATCGTTAAAGTTATGTCTCGGTTTAATTTATAAATAAATATAAATTTATTAAATAAATTAATAAATACAATAAATATATATTAATTAAATTAACTCTTTACGTATTGTGTGCAATCCCGTAATCTCGAGTTCGATCCTATCACATGACTATTAAATATAAGTCCATAAACTTACAATCTTTTCAAAGTGACCTTACTTGTATTGCTTGTCAAAAAGGTAAAAAACATAGAAACTCTGACCAAGACAGTCAATTCAGTGACTAAACCTTTGCAACTCTTACATATGCATTTGTTTGGTCCAGTTTCTGTTAGGAGTATTAGTCACAATACCTTTTGCCTAGTTATAACTGATGATTATAGTAGATTCAGTTGGGTTTTCTTTTGTTACATAAGAACGAAACCAATGATTTACTTAAAGACTTTGTTACATTAGTTGAGAAGCAATTCACTAAACAAGTTTTAATCATTAGGACAGATAATGAGACATAATTTAAGAATCCTGAATTTGATGAATTCTATAGGTCTAAGGGAATCAAGAGACAATTTAGTAATCCTAGGACTCGACAACAAAATAGAGTAGCTGAAAGGAAAAATAGGACACTAATTGAGGCTGCTAGGACTATGCTAGCTGATTCACTTTTGCCTAATACTTTTTGGGCAGAAGCAATTATACTGCATGTTATGTGCTTAATAGAGTTTTGGTAACTAAGCCTCATAACAAAACACCTTATGAACTTTTGACTGACACTAAGCCAACCATAAGTCACATAAGACCTTTTGGGTGTCATGTTTATATACTAAATACTCTTGATCAGTTGGGAAAGTTTGGCGGAAAGTCCGATTCATGATATCTAGTAGGATATTCTTTGCAAATTAGAGCATATAGGGTTTATAATTTAGAATCAGGCAAAGTTGAAGAGAATGCCCATGTTAACTTTTTAGAGAGTAAGCCTAATGTCCCTAGAATAGGTTATGCTTGGATTTTTGATTCAGATTATCTAAGCAACTCCATGAATTACAATTCTGTGCAACAAGACTGTCAAACTAACAACACAGGTAAAGAGACCACTACAACAAGCACAGGTACTCAAGAAGAAAATTCCTCTACATCAGAAACTAAGGTTGATGATGATGATGCTCATATCTATGTACCAAATCTGCCTATTGTCTCACCTACATTAGTAAGGCCACAACAGAAGCAACCAGTGATATAAACTGATGATCAAGCCTCACATGATGACTACAGAGGCCTATGGATCAAGAAAATAATGTTAAAACTAATGTTAAGCACTATAGAGAAGAACCCTTAGAATCACAGAGCTCAGCAGTACATATGCAAACTAGCGGTACTTCACCTACAAGTACTGCTGACCCAAATTCTGCAACTACTATTGATTCACTAGAAGACATTCTTCAATCTATAGATGATAAAGATGCTTATGCCAGTACAAAGGAAGGAATCTTCTCAAATGATTCCTATGATGAGAAGGGTGCAGTGACTGATTTCAATAATCTGGAAACTAATATACTAGTCAGTCCTATTCCTACTTATAAATCAACAACAATCATCCAATAGCTCAGATCATTGGAGATTCAAAGTCTACTGTGCAAACCAGGAGACAAGTTAAAGCTACTGTTGAAACTCATGCACTTATGAGTTATGTCAAGCAACAACAGAGAACAAAACATAAAGATAGTCAACATTGTTTGTTTGCTTGTTTCCAATCACAAGTAGAACCTAAGAACATTTCTCAAGCTCTTGATAGAGAAAGCTGGGTTGATGTTATGCAAGAAGAGTTTATGCAGTTTGAACTACAAAAAGTTTGGGTTCTTGTTGACCTACCTTCTGGAAAAAGAGTAACTGGTACAAGGTGGTTTTTCAGAAATAAAAAGGATGAAAGGGGTGTTGTTGTCAGAAACAAGGCTAGACTTGTTACTCAAGAATATAGAAAAGAAGAAGGGATAGACTATGATGAGGTTTTTGCACCAGTGGCAAGCATAGAAGCCATTAGGTAATTTTTGGCCTTTGCATCATATATGGATTTTATAGTCTATCAAATGGATGTAAAAAGTGCTTTTCTCTATGGCACTATTTCTGAGGAGGTATATGTATCACAACCTTCAGGTTTTGTAGATCCTAAATTCCCCAACAGAGTCTACAAAGTCATTAAAGCTCTTTAGGGTCTTCATCAAGCCCCGAGGGCATGGTATGAAACTCATTGCAATTTTCTTTTGGAACATGAATATATGAGAGGGACCATTGACAAGACTCTTTTCATCAAGAAGAATGCAAAGGACATTATCTTAGCCCAAGTATATGTGGATGACATTAGTTTTGGTTAAACCAAAAAGTCATGGTGTAAAGAGTTTGAAGCTTTGATGAAAGGACGGTTTCAGATGAGTTCTATAGGAGAAATTACCTTCTTTTTAGGACTTCAAGTCAAAAAAAGGAAAGATGGAATATTTATCAGTCAAGATAAGTATGTTGCTGAAACTTTGAAGAAATTCTCAAGTATGGATACAAGAAGTACAAGTAAACCTTTTGAAGCCAAGAAGTCTTTGTCAAAAGATGAACATGGTGCTGATGTGGATCTTCATCTATATAGGTCCATCATTGGGTCACTTATATATATCACTGCTTCTAGGTCAGATATTATGTTTCTTATGTGTTCTTGTTGAAGGTTTCAAGTCAATCCAAAGGTTTCACATCTACATGTTGTGAAAAGAATTTTCAAATATCTCAAAGGACAGCCTAACTTAGGTCTATGGCATCCTAGTGTAGGATTATGTAAACCTTGCTTATCTAGAGAGAGACTAGAGAGAGAAAGATAGTGAGAACACACACACACACACATAATATGAGAGAAAAGATGTGTAAAACACACTTTTACAATGTGTAAAAATAAAGTAAACCAAACCCTCTCCATCAAAGGAGAGGGTTTATATACCAAGCCCATAAGATGGGCTTGGGTTACATTTTGGGTCGCCGGCCTACACAAGTTGTAGGCTAGGCTTGGGCTTATTTGCTTAATATAGTAAAACTAAACTACGAGCTACTACTTAGACTATTGTTGGAGTGACCGATACTATCTAATATGTAAAACGTATTTCCACCAATCTCCCCCTAAGGGAGGTCACTCCAAACAAGGGCGTTACCCGAGTTACAATAATAAAATAAATCTAGCATACTATGCTTGTCTTGAGCTCATAGTCTTCATCTTTCTTTCTTTTTCTTTTCTGATTAATATGTTGATGTGATCTTTGATATCAATCTTGAGCATTAATCTCTTGCGTTGATCTTGTGCATCCATCACTTGTGATATTCGCCTCTTCGTGACTTCATGTCCCACGTACTTATACCTTTGTAATTCTTGAAAGCTTCAGAGTTTGATATAGCGGAAGACTTGAGTTTTAGGCATTCTTAAATTTGTTGAAGTATACAATGCAGACAATATAATCATGTGGGAACGACTTCTTCTCGAACACCGCAACACCACCGTCTTCGAATGCCGCAACATAAGTAGACACGAACAAAATAGATTTGAACATTTCAATCTAATTTGGTAGCATTTTACCTCCAGTCGGTGAAGACCGTTGGTCGATATAAAATATTGTACTTGTGGCAGGTAGTTTCAATCAAGAACCTCCTTGACAAGATTTCGCGGGTAAACCCGTTCTCTTTACTCGACAGTCCAAAGCTGACTGCGAACGTAAAGAGTGAATCATTTGGATAAAATTATCCGCTTGATTGAAGCCGTCAATTTATGTTCCTTGAACAAGTTTGATTCATGAACGAATCTCACCATTTTTGCTTTCAAGTTGTCACTAGCTCAATTCATTTAGAATCTTGCAAGTTACCTACCAAGTGCTGTTTGAGGTTAACACTAGAAGGATTTCCACTCATCACTGTGAACACTAAGGGGTGTCACTCTGAGTGTTCTGTCAAGATCACTAAGATATTGCGTAGAGGCCTGAAACGTGTTTAAATTCAGTTAATAATTAAACCACTTTCGCTTTCCAGTTATCACAAGTTAGATTCATAAAAAATCGCACAAGTCACGTACCATGAGCTTTTTGAGGTTCTCTCAAGAAGGATTTCCATCTTGATTGTAAATACTTTCGTCTTACTTGGATGTTCAAGCAAGATCATGAAGATTTTGCGCAGGACTCTTAATATGTTTCTTACTTTTCACATTGTGTGAAGAAGCAAGGAAATATGGAAGTGTGTCCTAAGGAGATATTTGATGATCTCAAATGGCTCTAGACTCGATCGTGCAATTTGGATTTTTAGTGATCAGAGGCTGGAGAGGAGTGCCACCATTTCAATACCAATTTATTTGGAGTGAATAAGTTGATAGATAACACGTTGATCTCTGTATGATTAAAACAAATACCTTTTGAGATATATATGAGTTAGCTGAGATGGGTTGTGCATTACATCACTGGGTCCATGATGTGTAACTTAAATAACATATGAGTTGACCCGGTGTCGGCCTAAGGTTGTAAGGAAGGCTTCTTTCTTTTCACCCTTTGCCATTACAATTCTTTTTCATTCTGCAACCCCTTCTATGCTTACCAATACGTCGCAACTAGCACCTTGTTGTGATTGTTCCAGTGCTAACTTAAGTACTTGGTCGGCATTCAGCTACGTTCACGATCTTTCTCCATCTTTCCTAAGGACTACTATTTCAAGCTATGGAATGTCCTTGGGAAGATTCCTCCGGTTTTGGAAGAATCACTGGACTTAACCTATCCTACCATCCTTATGTCACCACAATCTTCATCGTTGTGAAATAAATGGGTTGAGGGTAAGTATATGTCACCATGAAAATCTATTTTTGATGTGCAAATCCGTTTTGCTCCCCCTTAACATGCCACGATATTCGAAAACATTTCACACATGTCGGGATGAGTTATCACGTTAAGTCAAACCATTTATGATTAATCATTTCCCATATTAAATCACATTGTCTCCCCCATATTAAAAATAGTAACCCAACCGGTATTTTTGATATCAATTGATTTAATGAAGTTTTAACAAAGGTTTTGTGAAGAAAAATGAAAGTCCGTTTTATTTCATGATACCAATTTGTGAGATATGATACCGATTTGTAAAATGATCACATATTCACTATATTAGAATCAATTGACATGGTTGAACCTAATTGAGGATAACATCATATGATAAGATCACGTGGTTCTTGTTGGAAATTTTTGCTCGCCTCGTCAGGTCTGAAGTCATCTCTTGACACCACATGTACGATTGGTATCGTTGTCTTGACACCAATTTGTGAACTTGGCATTTTTGCCATCGAAGATTCTAAATGCTTGAGAATTGCTCCCACTCAATTGTTGACCCATGTTCAATTGAAAGAATTGTAGTCGTTGTTTGAGTAGTCGCATCGTCGAGTATGTAGATACCAATTGTAAATCGCTACGGTTTTGGAGATGATAACTTCATAAAAACAAGATTTCTACCGTTTTAACAAATAAATGCACTGATGTGCACATATATTCTTGTTAGATTGTGTTATAACATAAACACAATCCCTTACATGGTTATAAAGTAAACCATGCCCGAGAAAATTAATTCCCGTTGTAGAGTCAAAGCTTTCATAAGAAATAATTGACTTTAATATGAAAAGCGGGTTACTATATGAAATAATAGCAAACCATTTAGGAATGTTTTATGAAATATTTACAACTTTTGTACGAACTCTATTTATGGCGCCGTGTCAATATTAATCAACATTTCTAACAATATTATCGTACCAAAAGACATGCCTTAAAAACTTAAAAAATAGTAAAAATATTTTTCTATTTTTTTGGATTTTTTAATCTTTAGGGTTTTTATATTGTTTTTCATTTTTGTATTTTGCTTTAGTGGATAAAAATATAAACAATATGTACGAATAATCACCCAGGATATGGAAAATAGTTTACCACCACTATTCTTTCACTTCATCTACCAATGCCTTTAGAGTCTCGGGCGAGAAAGTTCTCATTCCTAGCTTGTCGGCAAAAACTTCAATTCGAGCATGATCTAAAGCCTTCGTGAAAATATCCGCCAATTGATACTTAGATCTGACAAAGTAAAGCTCGATCACTTCATTTTCCATTTTCTCCTTGATAAAATGGTTGCAAATGTAAATATGCTTCGACCGGGAGAATTGAATGTTGTTGCAGCATAAGGAAATTGCACTTTTGTTGTCGCAGTACATCGGAATTTTGTTCAAACCTATACCATAGTTAGTTACTTGCGATCTCATCCAAAGAATTTGAGCACAACAACTAGACATATCTATGTATTCTGCCTCTGTACTAGAAATTGCAACACTTTTCTGCCTTTTCGACATGCAACTGATAAGTCGATCTCCTAGTAGTTGCAAAGTTCCACTCGTGCTACGCCTGGTATCTTTACATCCCGCGTGGTCTGCATCTGTATCTTCATAGGCCATTAGTGCAATACAGGAGTCCTTCGAGTACCAAAGTCTCCGATTAATGGTTCCTTTAAGATACCGAAAAATCCTTTTAACAACAGCTAAATGTAACTCAGTAGGCCTCGTTTGATACCGATCGCACATACAACTTGACAACTGAAGGTCAGGCCTGCTAGCTATAATATATAATAGGGTACCGATCATACCATGATAAAGTATAGGATCAATAGGAATCCTAGTGGGATCTACATCTAGCTTAGTTCTTTCCACCATAGGAGTGTCCACTGGTTCGCAAGATTCCCTCTTATATTTCTTAAGCGATTCAAGGGCATACTTGGATTGGTTGATAAAGATGCCTCTAGGATTTTGGGATATCTAAAGTCCTAAGAAAAATGATACCTTACTCATCATTGACATCATAAACCGAGAAGAAATGAGTGTCCCAAATTCATCTGATAAAATCTAGTTCGAGGTAGAAAATATAATATCATCAACGTATATTTGAACCATAATCATGTCTTTTTCGCATTTTTGAATGAACTCGTTGGATCCACCTTGCCTTTTGCGAAGCCTTCCATAATGAGGAATTGTGACAATAAATCATACCACACCCAAGGAGCTTGTTTTAACCCACAAAGAGCCTTTTTAAGTTTGTACACGTGATTAGGATATTTAGAATTCACAAAACCATCCGGCTGTTGAACATAAACCTTTTCCTTGATTTCACCATTAAGAAATGTCGTCTTAACATCCATCTGATAGACGATCATATCATATGTGCATTATAAGCGAAGAATAGTCGAATAGCTTCCAAAAGAGGAAGCAGGTGCAAAGGATTCCATAAAGTCGATCTCTAATAATTGTTTGTACCCACGAGCTACTTGACGAGCTTTGTTCTTTAATATCCCGCCTAAATCCTCGAGTTTCACCTTGTAAACCCATTTCAAAGTTAGTAATTTCACTTGATCCGGGCATGGAACAAGTTCCCATACATCAACATGTATAAATTCAATAAGTTCTTATTGCATAGCTTCTATCCAAATAGATTGGGTAAAAGCTTCTTGCCACGTCTTTGGTTCAACTTCACTGAGAAAGGCATCAAAATGAAAAAAACAATGTACTTTATTGTAACTGACTTCATGTGGATACAGGACGATTAGGGTCACAAATAATAGAGTCTATAAGATGATCCTTTGTCCACTTGCTATCATGTTCACGAATTTGTGGATTAGAGTAGACCATAGTAGGAGCTTCGTCTAGGGTCGACGACCCGGCTTGATTAGGGTCGGTAATTGGTACACCAAAGAATGGAACTTCACGCATTTGAGCGAATTCCAAATCGTCATAATCATCATCCTCTTCGTCATCAATAGGCATAAGATGGGTAGTTGATGCATGTGTTGTTTGATAATTACTCGTTGAAGGTGTATCTTGACCAAACATTTGATTGTGCTTTATTTGCTAGAGTTACAACTTCATGGACCGGAGCGATTTCTTCAGGTTCTGGAGCAAAAATACTTAGAGGAGTAAAGAATTCATCAAATAACGGTTGAAACAACGTATGCCACTAATTCCTAGCAGGTGGTGTAAATGATGATGAAGAAGGGTTGTTTGGGACAAGACCAGAGCTAATGTTACTATGTCCCATTTCATGAAGTGTGGGTTCGGAGCTGCTTTGCTCAGAAGCCATCGTCGTCAGCTCATCAAAATCAACATTAATAGTTTCGAGTATCTTACGACAATTTTGATTGTAGATATGGAAAGCCTTCTTTGCGGTTTCATAACCAATAAAAATACCAATATCATCCTTTGGTTGAAGTTTTCCCAAGTTGTCACCATCATTATTTGGATAACAAAGAGAACCAAATACATGAGGGTATGATAAATCTGGTACTTTTCCATGTAGAATCTCATAAGGTGTTTTACCATGGAGCTTGCGAATTAGTGATCGGTTTTGGGTGTAGACTGCTTGTGATAACCTGAAGCCGAGGTCATTGCTTAATCTTATTTTACGACTATTTTTGAAATTTTGATGAGTTTGAAGGATTTTTATTTTTGGAGGTTTAAGTTTAAACCGATGTTAGGAGACTTATATTTTATATTTAATAAGTATAAGGAGTATTAGCAAACGTGATGTCGATGGATGCCTAATATTTTACGTTTTATTGTCGGTTGTTTGATGTTTGTAGTTTTTGATGTTTTCTTTTGAATGATGTGTCAAGTCGAGTCGGTAGACGATATTATTATATTTGAGATACCTTTTAACTTTTGGGAAGTGATTTTATGAAACCCGAGCCCCGTGAATATTTTTAAAATTGACTAATAATCATTTCACGCTTTTTAGCTAACTATTTCATTTTGGTCCACAACTATCACAAATTGACAAGAAAGGTCCCTCCACCACCATATATAAACCAAAAATACCACCTAATTTCACATAGTTAACCATAAAAAAAGAAAAATATTTTCTTCTCTTCTTTTGCTTTTCAGGCTGTCACCCCCTAGCCCATTCAATCAATTTTCACTCAATTTTGAGTTTAATCTAAGCTAAACCAACACAAGTCCCATCCTTAGAATTCAAAGGAGCACATTTTGGTACTAAAATTGGCTACATGCATGGATTTTGTTTTTTTAGGATTGGTGGGTCAAGATTATGATCATGCATGTGATTTTGGTGATGATCAAAAGATTTTCATGTTAGTTTTTCATTAAAATCATGTTTTTGAATTTGGGCTTTTGATTTTAGGATGATACAAGTGTTATAGATGAGTTATGTTGTTGTTAGGATTATGGGATGATGATAAAAATGGTTGGTTTTGGTTAAAAACATGATTTCATGCAAGATTTTGATGGGTAAATTAGATCATTAGAAAAAAGGGTATTTTGGTACCTTATAATTTTATTAAGGCTTAACTAATAGCATATGGTTGTAGAGAATTCGATTAGCTTCGTTTTGATATAAAGTAGAGCTTCTAGCTCTAAACGAGCGAGAAGTTATGATACTTTGATTATACGTGTACCGGGAGACGAGTATCGGCACGACGTGTAGTTGTTGACGATATTTGGATCAAATCTCGGGGACTATAGAATGAGTTTTGAAATGAGTCAAGGACTGATGAAAAAGTATAAACCGTATAGGGTGAGTCTATTTTCAAACCTAAGTGTCGGTTTTGCAAATGGAGTTGCTTATAGAAGTTAAAACGGTTGTATGAGTCGATAACGTAAAACTGTCCGGTTTTTGTAGTTCAAAGATGAATCGGGCAGGGAACTTTATAAGTAAATTCTTTTGATAAACTTGTTAGAGGACTTTCTATAGATAGTAAGTTAGTTACTCGAGTCGTTTCATAAACGTTTGACGAGTCTAAGTGGGGTAAATGAGCTAGTACATATGGTATGTGCCGACAGATTTTGTCGAGAGTATAGAATGATAAAGTAGATGTATAGAAGAGTGTAACATAATTACTTGTATCGTTTTCTCTCGAGTTTGTCATGATTTTATGAGTTTGAGTTTGATATTCTTATGTATGGTTTATTCCTCGAGTCATTATTAATGAACGCACCTTATTTGATAGGTAGCGGTTCTCGTGTTTGAAAGGCATCCTCTATCATCGACGATCATCTCACTAGGTCTCTTATACTAAGGTGAGTCTGTAGCCTCGCTTTTTATGCTAGGTATTAAATGTTTTAATACCCGTGAAGGGGATACATGCTATTTGAAAATAAACGAAAACAAGTCATGATTAATTGTTTGGACCCGAATGTTGCCTATGTTGCCTTGCATTGTATTGAGTACCTTGTTGCTAAAGACCCTAAATTCATGAATCGTTAACTATGTTCTGACTTGATGTTGTGAGTTGGGAATAGTCGCTTATTCAAATGATAGTACTATTGGGTTGACCACCCTATCGAGACCAGGGCATTACGTTGAGTAACCTCTGGGAAGGATAATTTACGAGAATGAGATTTGGGTATATATCTAGAAACTAATACCCTAGATGGGCACTGATTTTATCTAGTCATGCTGGCATATGGTGTGGGTGACTAATTGATTTAGGGGTCGGTGTCATGAGCTTAAATACAATATGTTGCCTTGAAATAGATTGTGTGCACGACAACTATATAAATGATTATGATTGATTTTCTTCATGTTTTCAAATGTAATTTGTTAAACCTATGGACTCGCTCAACATTATTGTTGACTCGTTTAAGCATGTGTTTCAGGTAATCGAAGGTGATTGATGGCGGAGCTTTGCTGTGGATGTTGTGGGTTGGCTTTTGAAGTCTGTTGGTCTAAAACAATTTCTATCCTTTTACTGTTGAACAATTTGTTAAATGTTTATGTACTATGCTAAAACTTGTTGGTTTGCTGGTCGAGATCCGTGGGGACTAAACGCTTTACTTTGGTGTCGTTTGAGTACATTATGGATGAAATGTATGTTTTAGACATTGTATGAAATCTTGTTTATATTTTATGTGTAAACGTCTCTCTTTTGAGTCGTCCAATATACCTTGTGCGATGATGCTTGTGTTTAGCACCAAATTGTGTATTTCTGCTGCGCAATGTAAATTGGGGGTGTTAAAGATTGGTATTAGAGGCACAAGTTATCTCGAACTAGGTCGATTTTGAAAATTGTCCTAAACTATAACTTTGGTGTCAAAAGTATTTATTTTTCAAAAGCACACAACTTCTCTACAACGCTCCGGTAAGATCACTTTTAGTTTTGTTTTGTATTATAGATGTATCCCTCAAAACTGAAATGATTTCCCGAGTATTTATTAAGTAAATACTATGATATCGTATCAAGGTTATTGAAAGTACGCTGAGTGCTTGTCATTATCATATTTTATTTTTGCGAGCATTGGATAAACATCATTTGCATTGCATTGCATATCATGGGTTACGTATAACATTTGCAATGCATGAGTATTGCATATTATTTTTTAACAATGACCTTAAGTATCCTTGAACTCTTTTAATTGTAGAAAATGGCTGATATATCACGTGAGGATGATTGGATTGAGATGAATGACATACTAGAAGGTGAGGAAGTAGATAACTTTGGTGCTAGTAACGATGAGGAGCCCTATGAATATCTGGATGATGGAATTGCTCCTACTGCAGTTGGACAGACTGAGCACGAACTGATTCAATGTAGTTATGTTCTGAGAGCTAATGTGGTGCCACCGACTGTTCAGGATTGTCAGCGACCAGTTGTACGTTCTTCTATGCCTACTTGTGATAGTTATTTTAGTGGTTTGCCTAGGGTTGCCCGTGTTAAGAATGATTTCTCTGCTGAGTCCAGTAATACGGCTAGTGCCTGATCTATCCACGATGATATTGCTAAGGTGTACTGTCCAGGTCCTAGATCACATGAAGATATTTTCTGGTTTCTTAAATAGTTTGATAGGTCTCTGTTTGAAAGGTATTTAGTTGAAACCCGAGTGATCAAAAGGTTTGAGCAGAATGAAAGGCAGTTGGACAGGTTTGTTTCTAATGTGAAAAGGTCAGAGTATGCTAGAGCTAGGGAAATGGAGGAAGTTGCTAGTCTGCGAGTGATGGTGTTGAATCTGAGTACGTAATTTGAAAGGTTTCGTGAGGAGCAAGAAAGGAATACAAGGGTAAATGTGTGGGACTTGCCAATGAGGTCTTTTCCAAGTCAAGGTGTGGTAATTCATGATGTGCCAAGTCATGTTGAAGCTCAGGTGTTGGTGAAGCCGTGTGAAGGAACAAGTCGGAAAGGAAACGAAAAAGTCGAAGATAACTCTGAGGAGGATGACAGCAGCAGTGATGAGGAGCCAATGTACAAGAAGCTGTGGGGGTCACGTGTTTAGTTTCATATGTTGTTTTTATTAGCCTTGTTGTAATATAACTTATGTAGACTGGTACTGTAGTTTATGATGAAACTTAATGACTTTTAAGTTTGCCGTGATGAAGGGTTGTAGTGACATTACTTGTCACAATTTTGTGGAAATTTTCCAATGCAATCAAAATTACCTTCATGATCTATGATTTGTCTTTTAGTTCTTTTGTGATTTGGTTGATGATTCATTGTGGGTTGTGTTGTTTGTGCATGTAGTATCCATGATACGTCTTGATAAAGAAATCCTTCTTCTTATCTTGATATGAATACTTACTTGTTCTTTTATTCTATGATGACACAGGAAGGAGTTGGAGGCATTTTTCTACCATTACTAAAATTGTTTCTTGATTAATTCCCTAACCATGCCACCGAAATTGACAACTACTACCGTGAGTACTATGATTGAGCAAGCTAAGACCTATTATTGAACAAGTTTCACACTTTCTACTTTCTTAGAAACAAATCTTGGAATCTTTTCTGGTTTGAAAATAATGTTTTATCCCAATAAAATAATTTAATCTCCTCTTTCCTCATATCAACTTGAACATGAGACGTGCACAAAAATGGTCGTCCTAAAATGATAGGTACACGAGGATTGGTCTCATAATCAACTATTTCAAAATCGGCTAACTACAAAAACTTTCCCACTTTAACTATGACATTTTCCGCTATACCAACCGGACGGGTGGTGTTACCATTAGCAAGATCAATGATCATTCGAGTGGTACTAAGTGGTGCATAGTCAAGAGTTTTCCAAATGGCTAAGGGAATTAAGTTAATGCTAGCTCCTAGATCGGATAGAGCTTTGCATACCCCAAGCTCATTGAAAACACAAGGTATCAAGAATTGACCCGGATCTTTATATTTCTCGGGAAAGAAATCAAAGAAAACCGAGGTACTAATCATATTTAAAGTAGCCTTGGTGACATCAACAAAGGTCTCTTTAGGTGGAGGATCAAACTCAATCGCTTCTTCTAAATTATCACAATCATCATAAATGGTGATGGCCTTAAGCTCTCCCTTCGGGTTTGTAATGGTATTACTAGGTAAGCAACTCGAAGAAGAAGACGGTTTGGACATAAATCCCTCAAAATCGAAAATGGTTTTGGTTTTGTTGCATACAATTTTGACTTTGCTCTATTCTTTGCTCAAAACGGTTTTGGTTTTGTTCAAGTTTTTGTTCAATTCTTTGTTGGTTAACTCAATCTTGTTATTTTGCCCCTTAAGCGTATTTTGAAACTCATTTTTCAAAGTTGCCATTTGTCCTTGAATATTGTTTTGAAAAGCTTTCAAATTTGCCTCATTTGTTTTAATGTAGCTTGACAAATCATTTTGATTATTGCTTTGAAAACATTGATTGTTTTGATTAGCATTAAACCCATTTCCTTGATTAAAATTCCCTTGGTTACCACGGTTAAAATTATTCCCAATGTTTCCATTGTTGTACCTATTTTGAACCGGTGGAAAACCAGATGGAGCAACATGATTTTAACGAGGAACTTGACCGTTGAAGCCATTAGTTCCCGTCGCGGCAAAACCACTAGCTTGATCAAACCCCGTGGTTGAACAAGCATAATTAGGATGTGCTCCACCACATGATAAAAAAAATTCTCAACCATATTAATCGATCCATGAGGATTCTTCCTAATCTCATTCAACAATGTAGCAAATCCACTATCAATCTTAGATTCCAATCTAGCAATCTCGGTATTAGATAAATTCACATTGGAAACAACCGGCGTGTTTCGTGAATATTGCACTCTAGACTTATTCTCAATTATACCCCACGAGTCTCTCGGAGTTTTTCTTAAAAGATTACCACCCGCGGCGGTATTTAAAGAATCTTGTTCAACCATATTAAGTCCATTATAAAAAGTATTGATTTGATGCAATTCCGAGAAACCGTGGTGTGGACAGTGTCTTAACAAATCTTTAAACCTTTCCCAAGAAACCCCAAATGATTCATGCACTTTTTGTTCAAATCTAGTGATCTCGTTCTTAAAGTGTGTTGTTTTAGATGGTGGAAAGAAATAATTCATGAACTTAGACACTAAATCATCCCATGTCAAAATCGAACCCGGTGGTTCTTTCTCATACCAAATCTTAGCGTTACCCTCGAGCGAGTACAGAAAAAGCATGAGCTTAATCGCGTCATTCGGCACATCTCTAAACTTGAGAGTCGAGGTAATACGAAGAAAATTCCGAATGTGAGAATGCGGGTTATCTGTCTTATTGCCATGAAATTGGTCGGCACGAATGAGCGATAAAAGACCCGTCTTAATCTCAAAATAATCTGCCAAAATAGCCGGCACAACGATTGCTTCCCCATACCCTTCAGTGGGTGCACGGAGCAATTCCGCCATTGTTCGGTTATCGGCCATCTCTACAACAATAGGTGGAAGCTCGGGTTTCATTATTCGTTGTTGACGATTCTATATCTACGAGGAATATTTTCAAGCCTATTGTAATCAATCGAAAGTCGAGAAGATCGTAATTGCATAAACCAAAGTGACGAGAATTTTAGAGGATTGAAGAAAAGAAATTAGACAAGAAGAAGATTATTTTTGGTATTTTTATTTGGTATTGCTCAATCAAAATGATCGATAAAAAACAAGGAATAAGGATAACTACTATGGAAGTAAATTACCCTCGGTCGACTTTGAAACGATAGGTGAAAACCTGAACATCTCGAGGTTCAATAAGTAAACAACAAAAAATAAGATTTAATACTACTTGATTTGGCAAACCAATAATCGGTCGTCCCTCTCAATATACGCACAAGCAAGCGGGGAAACGAGGTGGCACAAAGCACTTAAAAACCTTTTTCCCTAGACGGCCTTTTATAGCTCGTCGCCTTATACCCACCTTATAGTTTGTATTAATCGAGTTCAAACTTTTTATTAGTATTTATCTATTTTGCCTTTTTTTTTCGTTTTGGATTCGAATACAATAGCTAGGTGATGAAATCCCAACTAAGGTCTTTTTTGGAAGTAGGTATTTTTATTGTTCTACGTAATACAATATAGTAATCACGAAAAAACACGAAAAACGATACATACTATAATAATAGAAAAATAACAAAACTTTCTGAGGACGGAAAGGGTGTTCAAATCAACGATCAACAAATCTCAACGAAACGAATCGTACACAAGATCCCCGGCAGCTGCGCCAAAATTTTTGATGTGTCGTGGATTGTGTATGTATTAATTAGATACGTTAGAGGGTAAATTAGAAAATTACCTTTAGGAAAAAGTAATAGACTAAAATTACCAAAGACGGATTCAATTAAACACGTTGATGAACCAAGTTCGTTGTACATGAAGATCGAGTGAATTTGAGACGTTTTGTTTGATTAGGACAATTGATTTGAATTCGTTTCGGTTTTTGTCTAAAATCCTACTTTTTAATCTAAAGTGCATGAATCGACTACCCAAATTAAATCTCTAAGACAAATTAAAGTTATATAACTTTTTTACTTTTTACCTTTTATTTTTATTTTTGAAACAAACTTTTTAAACAAAATTATTAAATCAAAATTATTTAAAACTATATAAATTTTAAAAGTAATAAGATATTTATTTATTTTCTTAAACTTTACTTAATTTATTTTAAACTAATAATTTGAAACTAAATAAAATAAACTATATTTTTAATAAAAGTAAATATTATTTCTTATTAATTAAAAATTATAATCTAACAAATGTAAAGTAAAACGTTTGTTATAAACTGACAGGTCAAAAATTTAATAGTATAACAATTACTAATAGTAATGTTTAAACAAAACGAGCATCTAGCTCAAATGGTTATGGTGTTAGGCTGTTAAGGTGCAGGTCTCGAGTTCGAGACCTGCTATGAGCAGTTTTTGCAATATATATTTTTTTTGAAATGAATAGAACTTTTACTGTGATGATATGACAACAATAAAGATGTAGTAGTAAATTATATAACAGTAAACGAGTAGACAGGTATTTCTACTACATAAGGCAAATAAAAGACCAAGTTACAGTCTAACAAATCAAAGACAGTTAAATGAACAATCAGCTTCAACAAATCAAAACAATATCAGAATACACAGCCTTAAAGAATTCAGTAACTATCAAATCAAGCAAACTTGAATTCATAGCAACAACACAAGTCTAATACAGATTACAATTAACATAAATCAACATTCAGAAATCAGGAACACCTCATAAATATATCAGCAGTCCTAAAATTAAAATCAGTAAAGTCAAGGACACTATCATAAAACAAATAAGGCAGCGAATATAAAACAGCTAATGAATCCGCAAATCACTCAAGTACGTTGAATCTGTCTAACACATTCATATATCCAAATACTGATGGACAAACAAAATACATTCAACCCGAATATCAGCAATAATCTAATCCAAACATATGAAGTTTTAAACGTAAAACCAACAAGCAGATCAAATCAGCAATCTAATGCAATCTTAACAGACTAGACGAAATCTCAGATGAACAAATCCTTAATTCTAATTCAAGCAAGCAAGAACATCAGCAAATAGAGCCTAATCAAGTTACCAAAGTATCAAATCTTATCAGCAGACATCTATAACATTAAGTGACAGATTCATATATTCTACTAGAAACCAAACTCCAAATCAGCAAGATACAACCTAAATAGATGCAATCAAATCACTCACAACAGGTTCTCGAAACAAAACCAATCCATAAAAATCATAACCCAAATGCAACTAATCCATTGACATATATTCAAACAAATTCATAACTATCAAACATATATTTATCAGTTAAACTAAAAACTTATAAAAAAAATAAAACGAGCTTAACCCGATTTATGAATTTCCTTTGATGAAGAAGAACGGCGCTGAACCGTCTTATAAACGACTTGACACCAAAACACCACCATTAAACCCTTCACGAATGATGACACAATCTCGAACCAAACACCTCAAAACCACCAATTTGGCTCGAACCACAAATTTATATAGGAACCAGTAGTTGTTTTTAAATCTAACCAGTAGGGATAGATTTTTAATCCCTATCTCTAACTTTATCAATCAAAATAGCTAACATATAAGCTAATATGATTTATTTAACAATTATAATAACAAATTTAGATAAATCTGCAAGCCTATAAATATAATACCGAACGAAGTAAATAAAAAGATTAAACTGAAAATGAACTTCTATTAAATGAATAAAATCATTACAATACTTATAAAAAAGAAATTACAATATCTATCTAAAATTTTTCATTATAACTTTAAAGTAAAGAAAGGGATGCTTTAAAATGAAAATAACAAGGGTATTTATAGGAGAAGCCGAGGCTTGGGGTGAGGAGTTTGTTGAGAAGATTATTCCATCTGAGCCATCCAATCCATCTTTCTCTTTCTTTCATTTGATCCAACGGCTAATAAATGCACACTAGCACACGGATCACCAACGTGGCAATCATGTGTGCTAGTTTGCTTCTTTGAAGCTGACTTGGCCTATTTTGATGGGAGAATCTTTGAAAATGAGGTGTGATGACCAATCAGGTGATAGCTTTTGAGGAGAGAGAATGCCACGTCACCAGGAATGACCATCTCCTTGCTTCCTTAAAACTTGGAAATTAATTCCCCAATCGTGTGTATCACTTGCTTGAAAAAGACCTAATTTTTGTTGAAATTAGGGTTAAGTGAATAGTGGTTTTTCAGGTTTTGTTTTTGGGAGAGAAGATGAGTTACATCATTTGTATCGAATAAATTAAATAAGTGTGAGTGGGTGAATAAACAGAACGTGTGGTTATGAATGTGTTTTGACTGAGTATCTTGACCAAAGAAAGGGTTATAACGTTTATTAGTTTATAATTCTTGTGAATGAATGGGCTTGAATCCCAAATAAACTAAACGTCCCAAGTCTTTCTCAAATCAATGGGCTTTTGGCCCAAATGTCCAATCCGTCTCAAGTAAATTGATTTTGGGCTTATGTTGGGCACTTGGACCAAATGTAAATAGTACTCTTTCCATAAATGGGATTTTAGGCCCATTAAATAAATGTGGGACCCACTAAGCCCAAACCTCTTTCTTAATATAAAATCCTCTTAAAACGACTCGATTTTGGCTTCCTTGATCTTTTTCTTCAAACTCGTGTCGGTTTTTGTCGATTTTGCGAACTTCGGTACCTACACACATGAAACGACAAACAAACAAATAGAAGGCATTTCTCATTCATTATATGCATTTATTCATCGTTTTTAGATACAAATGATATGAGTAAAATCACTCATATCAAGAATCTGAAGATTTTGTAGTGTATTGTGACGCGTCTCATAAAGGATTTGGAGTTTTGTTGATGCAAAGGGAGAAAGTAATAGCTTATGCGTCGAGACAATTGAGGAAGCATGAAGAGAATTACACTACTCATGATTTAGAACTTGGAGCTGTGATTTTTCTTTGAAGCTGTGGAGACACTACTTGTATGGAACAAAGTGTTTGGTTTTTACTGATCATAATAGTCTGCAACATATTTTGGATCGAATGAGATGGGTAGATTTGCTGAGTGACTACGACTATGAGGTTTGTTACGACCCTGGTAAAGTGAATGTGGTTGCTGATGCACTTAGTAGAAAGGAAAGAGATAAGTCCTTAAGTGTTAGAGCTTTGGTAAGGATGGAAAGTATTGATTTGACAGAGGTGATATTGAAAACCCAAGCTAATGGTTTGAAGAAAGAAAATATTGAGGCAGAAAATCTGGGTAGAAAGTTGAAACCATTGTTTACAGTAAGGCCGAATGGATTGAGATATTTTGAGAATAGGATTTGGTTACCATTGTGTCCGTATGAGGAAGGTGCTTTAGGAGTGCGAGATTTAGTGATGAATGAATCTCATAAGTCTAAGTATTCAATACATCCTGGTTCGGACAAGATGTATCAAGATCTTAAGAAAGTATATTGGTGGCCGAATATGAAGGCAGATATAGCCTAGTATGTTAATAAGTGTTTAACTTGTGCGAAGGTAAAGGCTAAACATAAGAAGCCGTATTGATTATTATTACAACCTGAATATCATGAGTGGAAATGGGAGAAGATTACTATGGATTTTGTAACAGGTTTGCCAAGGACTTCTAGTGGTTGTGGTATGATATGGGTGATTTTAGATAGATTGACTATGTCTGCTCACTTTTTACCAATGAAGAAGACGAATAGTATGGAGAGACTGACGATAGTGTATGTGAAGGAGATTGTTTGTCGACATGGTGTGCCTTTGTCGATAATTTCATATCGTAATAGTAGGTTTACTTCAGAGTTTTGGAAATCTCTGCAGAAAGCGATGGGAACGGAGTTAAGTTTGAGTACAACATATCATCCGGAGAGTGATGGACAAAGTGAAAGGACGATTCAAACGTTAGAGAATATGCTTCGAGCGTGTGCGATTGACTTTGGAAATAGTTGGGATAGACATTTGGCGTTGGTTGAATTCTCGTATAATACTAGTTATCATGCTAGTATTAAAGCCGCACCATTTGAAGATTTGTATGGACGTAGGTGTAGATCTCCAGTTTGTTGGAGTGATGTAGGAGAGAGTCAACTGACTGGACCTAAAATGATATTTGAGACAATTGAAAAGGTTGTGCAAATTAAGAAGCGTTTTTTATCTACCAGAAGTAGACAAAAGAGTTATGCTGATAACAGGAGGAAACCATTAGAATTTGAAGTATGAAACATGGTTATGCTGAAGGTATCGCCATGGAAAGGAGTGATTCGTTTTGGAAAAAGAGGAATGTTGAGCCCGAGATATGTTGGACCATTTAAGATTATCCAACGGATTAGATTGGTTGCTTATAAGTTAGAGTTGCCGAATGAACTTAGGGCTATTCATAACACTTTTCATTTGTCTAACCTGAAGAAGTGTTTAGCTGAAAGAGATTTGGTGATTTCACTGGAGGAAATTCAACTTGATTATAAGTTGCATTTTATAGAGGAACCTGTAGAGATTATGGATAGGGAAGTTAAGAAGTTGAAGCATAGTAGGATTCCGATTGTGAAAGTGAGATGGAATTCTAGACGTGGGCCAGATTTTACCTTGGAATGTGAGGAATTCTTTAGGGATAAGTATCCTCATTTGTTTAGAGATGGCTAAGCGCCGAGGACGTCGCTCTTTTTAAGAAGGAGGGGGTGTGATAACCTGAAGCCGAGGTCATTGCTTAATCTTATTTACGACTATTTTGAAATTTTGATGAGTTTGAATGTAAAACCCGCATGCTTTTACCATGAATAATACCCTTAAGATCATACGTACTAGATTAAAACTTTCCTATTATAACATGATTACGATTACGTGTTAGGACTTTACGTATTACGTACGTGTTAGAACACGATAAGTATTTACTACGCACGAGCATGCAATAATTATTTGACAATAATTAATCACGAACATGCGATCATGAAATCATGAACGTAATTAAATCACGAACTATTATTAATTACGTATATATATTTATTACGAGCGTAAATAAATATATTAGGTCACGGTAATTATTTAACGAGAACACATTAAAAGCGAACACAAATAAACACGAACGAACAATTAAACATCGAGACACTGAAAACGGTACGGGTACCCCATGTGGGTCCCCCTACCCGCGGCAACAAGGGAGAGATGGACCAAGCCCATCTCAAAATTTACTAAACAAGGGTAAAAGGAAAAGTCACTACTCATTTTTTTACTTTACAGAATATTTTTACAAAACCTAAAAAGTTCTTCCTTCTCCTTCTTTTTCTTTTTTGGCCGCCACCCATAAACACACCAAGGGGGTGTTTATTTGATCTTTGATCTTGGTTTTGGTGAAAGTGTTCGTGTTTGTTCATCCTTGTTTAGATCCACGCATTCGGTAAATTCTTTTAACCCTTTTCTTTTTTATTCGATCTATTAAATAATTAAGAACATGTGTTTTTTTTTAAAAACCTAATTAAAACATAGATCTAAGATGGAATTGGTTTTGGAATAAAGCAAAAAGGGTGTTTTAGTGGTGTTTGTTTTTTGTCGGCGCCTAAACCGAACCCCGAGGGGGTCTCGGTTTGGCTACTCGACCACCACCGAGACCATATGGTCCCGGTTGGTTGGTGTGGGTCCCACGGCAGCAACAAGACAAGGGGAACCCCGAAGTGGTTCGGGGTATGGTGTCGATCTCATGTCCGGTTCATGGTTCTTAGTCAAGATCCGGTTCACGGTGTAAGTTAAGATTATTATTTCTTTTTTATAATCTTATGTTAAAATTAACTTAATAAACATGACATAATTAATTTAATAACATGACTTAGGTTATTTTAATTATTAAAATCATGAAATTATTAACCTAAGTATTTTATATTTTTAGACTTATAATTAATTAATTATTTAAAAACCATGGTTATAATTAATTAATTAACATGACTTAGGTTATATTATTAATAAATAATAATACATGTTTTAACCTAAGTATTTAACTTTATTTAATTAAAAACATGATATACTTTAATTAAATATTTTAACCTATAGTTTATTTTAATTACTTGAAATAATTAATAAACTATACATTATATCATATGACATAGAAAATAATCATGAAAACACTTAGGCTTATATACTTAGCTTATTTAACCAGCTTATATCTAATTATGGAAACGTTCTATTTTTAGAAACTTATTAAAATAAGGCTGCTAATCTATTTATGGAAACTTTCTATTTTTAGAAACTTATCTATTTTAAGCAGTAATTCTATTTTTGGGAACTTTCTATTTTTGGAAACTTTCTATTTTTGGAAACTTTCTTTTTTTGGAAACTTTCTATTTTTGGAATCTTTCTATTTTTGGTAACTTTCTATTCTTGGAAACTTTTTATTTTAGGAAACCTGCTATTTTTGGAAAGTTACTTATTATTACACAGTAAGTATAATAATACATGAAATACCAGAAATACTTAATCAGAGTAAACAGAATATAAGATAAACACAGTTTAAGGCTTAAAAGCAGTAAAACATGATAAGAACATATAAAATAAGCTAAGACATGACATAAAATCAGTTACGTATTAGTAAGCAGATACTCATTCATGTATGTATTTATGTAGCATTAGTGATACGGAAGTAGGATTCCTCTCAGTTCGTCTTCTTCGTTCACTGGACATAAGGTACGGATTCCCGTCCTTTCAGTATGGACATTCTTTCCTTATTAGGATTCCCCGTATGCAGCCAAATGTTTTCCCGTAGTATAAGTTATGTGTTTGATTTGCTTATGTTTAATTTAGAATACCTATAGCCATATACATGCATGACCAGTTTCACCTAGTTATGAGGTACCATAACCATGACATTAGAGGCACTGATGTTATGACTTCACCACGGCGGAGTGATTGCTCGTGGCGTCCCTTCAGCTTTTGGCCATTTATATTATATTTATCATGTGGGGCGTATGGGTGCATCCTAGTTACATGTTTTTAGTCAGGATTTCATGGTGAATGTGGTGTGTCCCTTGCATCCTTCACAAAGAGCTGATCCCTCCTACCCAAAACCAGTATATTAAATTAGAGGCAGCCCCTCTAATTTGCATGATGAGGTCACCCCTCGAAGTATTCATGCACGGTGGATTTTCATGACCTATATTGGCTAATGGTAAAATATGATAAACAGTTTTTACAAGATAAACATAAGGCTTTTCAAACTATAAAACCAGTTTTTTCAAGACTTAACCAGGTTACTCGGGACTTAGTTTCTTCCGCTGTTATATGTTATATGCGTATCCTGTTCATGCTTTATTGTACATCCGTGCACTGAGCGTATTGCTCAGCCGTTTTCCTTTTCTATGTTCCCAAAACGGCAGGTACTCAGGGACGCTCGTAGACTTTAAGTATACGTGCATATGGACTGGAAGCTTTCTAGCCTTTCTTTACTTTATGCATTACCTTTCTTTTGATACATTTTCTATAGACATTGTTTAGTCCTTTCCTTTACTATACTATGTTTGTGTGTGATGAGCTTTACTTTTGGACTACCAATGTTTGATTATGGTATTTTCCTTTTATGGTCATGTAATGTTTAGACATTTTTCCGTGTATGCTTTGATGAGACGCCATAATTACGTGTGACATTTCCATTATCAAAATGGGGTGTTACAATTATGGTATCAGAGCTAAGGCTTCGACCTGTAGGCTCTCAAATATGACCTGTGATTAGTGGGTAGTCACTACGGTCTTCCTAGAACTGACAATTGTTTTCATGCATTCATCATTTTTACGCATACATATATATGTCATTGTCGCAGATTTATGACTAAGTAATGGTTGGTACAGGACTGGCCCTATTTAGTCGCATGTGTTTTATCGAAACTTTTAAATTTGGGACCGACCCATAGGCGTCCCCTCGCCATGTCTTTTGTTTTTGGGTGAACTGACAATAGGAGTTCACTCTCGAGCATACAAAAGTTTTCATAAAGCTACATCATGCATTCATACACAAAATTTTCTTGCATAAATTTTTTCTCTTGAAATTTTTGTATAAATTTTTTTTCATGTATATATATTTTATGTTTTGATTTGTTTAATCATGTGTATTATGTTATACTGTCAGATGGTTCTCACACGCGAACAGGAACATCTCAATGCTGCAATTCAAGCTGCTATGCAAGCTTTGCTTCCTCAACTGAGGAACGACATCAGGACTGAAGTTCAAGCTGCCAACAATCAGCAGCATAATCAGGCACCTCCTCCTCCTCCTCCAGTGACATTAGCAGTATGGCTGGAGAGATTCAACAAGCTCCGTCCTCGAGCTTTTGAGAAGACAGATAGCCCCAGTGATGCTGAAAGCTGGTTGGCTAACATCAAGAAGATTTTCAATGCTATGGGTTGTGACCCCGCGTACAAGGCAAGGTTGGCATGCTATCGGTTCGAAGGCGATGTGCTAAATTGGTGGTTAGCATTGATGCAGTCTGAGGGTGGTGACGAGTGGGTTGCTGGTTTGACTTGGGCTCAGTTCAAGGACAGGGTGATGGAGCAGTTCTTTCCCAAGGCTGAGTAAGACAAGCTCAAGAGAGAGTACCATGGGATCCAACAGAGAGCTGGGGAGAATAGCAACGAGTTTATGCAGCGCTTTCTTCGCTTAGTTGGTTTCCTTGGTGCGACTGCAGGTACTCCTGAAGAGCAGGCACACCACTTTAGGTGGGCTCTTCGCACATCGGTCGCAAACAATCTGGTGTGTGCTACGTTCAACACTGTAGCACAAGTGGCCGATGCAGCACGTAAGTTGGAGATGCTGCAAGAGAGAGATGAGTTCGGGGAAGCTGAGAGACCCGACAAGAGGTAAACATTCGTATTCAAACGGTGATCAATCCGTATTCTTTCCATATATTTCAATTATTCATCTCTTTAAATGTATCTTCCAGGCAGAAAACTGGGGACCGGTCTCACCCGGCTACTCAGCAGCAGCCTCATCAGCCCAAGCGAAACGGTCAGACTAACGACCGTTCTGCTACGAATAGGCGTGGCAGTAATGATAATTACCGTAACAACGTTGGGCACTCCAACAGCAGCAGGTCCTAATACTTACGCATTTCCTTATGATTTCATGTTATAACTCATATTTTGACACTTTAGCAAAACTTCTACCAGGAACCATGGAAACGGTAGGGACCAGAACCAGAGAGGTTCACAGCCTGGCCGTCCAGCTATCACTGGTATTTAATCTTATGATTATCCGCATTGTCCTTTGTATCCAATTATCATGTCTTATGTAAAATGTTTTATCAGGTTCCCAGCCAGCCAGAGCACCTGCTGGAGGATTTACTCATCCTCTTTGCTCTACTTCGCACCGTAGGCACCCAGGGCCATGTCGTCGTAACACTGACGCATGCTTCAAGTGTGGTCTTCCTGGCCATATCATGAAGGATCGCCGTAACGGCGAGATGGAGGGTACATCGGGACATGTTGATTCCAAGCCGCCTCCTACCACCGGGCGTGTCTACACGATATCTCGAGACCAGGCCAACAAGTCTACAGGTACCATCACTGGAATCTTGTATATGTATGGTCAAGCTACATGTGTTCTTTTCGATACGGGTGCTACGCACTCGGTTATTTCTATTGCTTATGCTAAGAACATTAGGATGCTCCCCATGCCACTAGAAAATAGGCTTACTATTTCCACGCCTTTGAGGGACTCTGTATTAATCACCCATGTATACAAGAGTCTTCCCCTAGAATTTGACGACAAGGTTCGACCTGTTGACGCACTTCCGCTGGACATGAATGACTTCGACATGATTTTGGGCATGGATTGGCTATCCAAGCATCATGTTACCATAGATTGCCATTCATATCGAGTTATCTTCGGTGATGTTAATGCACCAGAGTACATTCATAACGGGTTCATACCCGGAGGGTCTGTACAAGTCATATCTACCCTGCAAGCGCGTGCACTACTGTCACATGGCTGCGAGGGTTATCTAGCTACGGTTCACGACATGGATGTTGAATCCCCATCAATTCAGGATCAACCTATAGTGTCGGAATTCCAAGATTTTTTTCCAGCAGAACTTCCGGGCATACCACCTACACGAGAAGTGGAATTCAGTATCGAACTTATTCCAGGAGCTGAACCAATCTCCAAGGCTCCTTATCGCATGGCTCTCATAGAGCTGAAGGAGCTGAAGGATCAACTGCAAGAACTTCTTGAACGAGGTTTCATTCGACCAAGCGCATCTCCATGGGGCGCACCGGTCTTGTTTGATATGAAGAAGGACGACAGTATGCGTCTTTGCATAGACTATCGCGAGCTCAACAAGATTACTATCTGGAATAGATATCCACTGCCACGTATTGACGATCTGTTTGACCAACTCCAAGGGGCCAAACACTTCTCCAAGATTGATCTTAGGTCAAGTTATCATCAGCTACGGGTCAAGGAGCAGGACATCGCTAAGATTGCCTTTCGTACCCGCTATGGCCACTACGAGTTTGTAGTTATGCCATTTGGCCTAACAAATGCTCCAGCAGTGTTCATGGATTTGATGAACAGAATCTTCCATGAATTTCTGGACAAGTTCGTCATTGTCTTCATCGATGACATCCTGATTTTCTCAAGGTCCAAGGAGGAACACGAAGACCATCTTCGTACAGTACTACAGATTCTTCGCCAAAAGCAGCTGTATGCTAAATTCTCCAAGTGTGAGTTTTGGTTAGACAAGGTGGAATTCTTAGGTCACATTGTATCAGCAGAAGGAATCACTATCGATCCGGCAAAGGTTGATGCCATTACTAAGTGGCCAAGGCCGACATCAGCGACAGAAGTCCGCAGTTTCTTAGGCTTAGCTGGCTATTATCGTAGGTTCGTGGAGAAATTTTACCGCTTACCACTACCATTGACCAAACTGATGCGGAAAGGTGAGAAATTCGTCTGGACTGAAGAACGAGAGAAGAGCTTTGAAGACCTGAAGCAGAAGCTAGTATCTACACCTATTTTTACTCTCCCATCTGGTACAGGTGGATTTCAAATCTACAGTGATGCATCGGGGAAGGGACTTGACTGTGTTCTCATGCAACATGGGAAAGTGATCGAGTACGCTTCACGGCAGCTTAAGCCTTATGAAGAAAATTACCCCACGCATGACTTTGAACTTGCAGCAGTGGTGGTTGCATTGAAGATATGGAGGCACTACTTGTATGGAGAATCATGTGACATTTTCACGGACCACAAGAGCTTGAAGTATATCTTCACTCATCGTGAATTGAACATCAAGCAGAGGAGATTAGAGTTGTTGAAGAATCTGGGCGATAGTGCAAAATTTGGAGAAACAAACAGAATTCAGAGTAGATGCAGATGGTATCGTATGGCAGGGCACGAGACTTTGTGTTCCTGATAACCAAGAACTCCGGGAAGCCTTGTTAGCTGAAGCTCATAGCTCCCCATTATCTATACATCCTGGTTCGACTAAGATGTACCATGACATCAAGCAATATTTTTGATGGAGTGGTATGAAACAGGCTGTGGCCACTTACGTCTCCAAATGTCTTACCTGCCAGCAGGTTAAGATCGAGCATCAGCGATCTGGCAGTCTCCTTCAACCGTTAGATATTCCAGAGTGGAAGTGGGACAAAATCACCATGGCTTTTGTTACTGGTCTTCCGCCTACCAAGAGGAAGCACGATGTAATTTGGGTTATCGTTGATCGACTTACCAAATCAGCTCATTTCTTACCGATCCGCGAGGAAGATCCGGTAAGTAAACTCGCCGATACATATAGAAGAGAGATCATGAGACTCCATGGTGCACCATCCAGCATCGTCTCAGACAGAGATCCTCGATTGACTTCGCGCTTTTGGAAGAGTCTGCAGAAAGCTTGGGGTACACAACTTAAGCTTAGCACAGCTTTTCACCCTCAAACGGACGGACAGTCGGAACGAACCATTCATACATTGGAAGATATGTTGAGGTCATGTGCGTTGGAATGGACGGGTGATTTGGACGATTACATCTATTTGGTGGAGTTTGCATACAACAACAGTTGGCACGCGAGTATCAAGTGTGCTCCTTTCGAGATGTTGTATGGCAGAAAGTGTCGCGTCCCAATCTGCTGGGATCAGGTTGGCGAGCGAACACTTGAAGGACCAGAAATCATAGAGATGACCAATGAAAAGATCGCTGTAGCTAAGCTGAAACTTCAGGAAGCACGATCACGTCAGAAGAGTTACGCCGATAAGCATCGTAGGGACATACATTTTAACGTAGGAGATCACGTCTTCCTTAAGGTTTCGCCGGCACGTGGTGTTAGACGCTTCGGGATTAAAGGGAAGCTCAGTCCTCGTTTCATCGGACCGTTTGATAATTAAACGAGTCGGTGAAGTATCTTACCGATTGGCGTTACCTCCGCAGCTTTCGCATGTGCACAATGTGTTTCATGTGTCCTTACTCATAGGGTACCAGTATCATCCCCTTCACATGGTTCATTATCCACTGGAACAGATACGTGAAGATCTCACTTTTATAGAAGAACCCGAACGAGTTCTTGACAGAAAAGAACGAGTCATGAGAAGGAAGACGATTCCATTCGTCAAAATCCTATGGAGGGATCATACCGAGTGGGAAGCCACTTGGGAAACAGAGGATTCTATCCGGGCTTCTTACCCTCATTTCATATTTTGAATTCAGGTATGTTCTTCTTTTCCAAGTTTACTTTATCTATAATTCGGGGACGAATTATTCTTTTTAGGGGGGAAGAGTTGTAAAACCCGCATGCTTTTACCATGAATAGTACCCTTAAGATCGTACGTACTAGATTAAAACTTTCCTATTATAGCATGATTACGATTACGTGTTAGGACTTTACGTATTACGTACGTGTTAGAACACGAAAAGTATTTACTACGCACGAGCATGCAATAATTATTGGACAATAATTAATCACGAACATGCGATCATGAAATCATGAACGTAATTAAATCACGAACTATTATTAATTAGGTATATATATTTATTACGAGCGTACATAAATATATTAGGTCACGGTAATTATTTAAGGAGAACACATTAAACGCGAACACAAATAAACACGACGAACAATTAAACATCGAGACACGGAAAACGGTACGGGTAATAAGTGTGAAAACACTTATCCTTTTCCCACTTATTTCCAATAATAACAAGACCAAAACGTGTATTTTATGTCGTAAAAGTCGGAATTATGCGTGGTTTGTGTTTTTATTGTGTTTTAGGACCAAAAGATGAAAAAGGAAGAAAACACGGGCTTTCACGGGCTTTTATCGAAGAAAACGGGAAAAGACGAAGTCAAAAGATCAAGAGTGCAAAAAGAACGAAAGTCCAAGGCCTATTATGAAGATTTATCGAAGAAAAAGTCTAAAGACAGAAGTTCAATGAAGTCGAAGAACTCAAGTCTAAATTAAAGAAGAAAATTAACAAGACAAGTTCAAATCCCGAGACGACGTCGAGAAAAGACAAAGAATTACATCGAGTCGAGAAAACGTAGAAAGAAGAGGCAACACATGCACTCCTTCCCACTTTTCCCTATAAATACCCTCCTAATACACATTAGGAGAGTGGTTAGTCTTTAGTTTTTAGTTTTCATTTTCACTTTTCTTTCTAGTTTTAGAGAGAGAAAGTTCTCCACTTTCTCTCACTAAGTTTCATCTTTTCTTTTAATCTTTCAAGATTAAACATTTGTGTATTGTTGATTTCATTAATCAAGTTCTAGTTAAGCTTTTAATCTTTCATCTCATTCTACCTTTCTTTGATTTTTAGATTAATTTTGGTACGAATTTCATTTGATCTGTGTTGTTCTTAATGATTTCGTGCTTAAAAAGTTAATCTTTTTATGTTTACATAAGCTTTCATTCGATTGAGCTTTAAGTTCCTTGTGCTTATTGGCTTATTCGTTTCTTTTAGCTTATTTACTTTTAAAAGTTTTCTTAAAAAGTTCATCTTTTTATGATTTAATGTAAAGGTTTGCTTATTTTATGTTTGGATAAGTTGTTGATTGTGCTTATTTAGTATATTTCACTTTTGATTCGGGGTAGTCTTGGTGTGAGCTTATCATAATAGCTTATTACTAGCTTATATCTCGAATCCCATATAAATCAGAAAGGGTCTAAACCCCTTTCCGATCAGCTTATTCCGACCAGCCACCCATCCCTTTATTCCGATCGTTTGATCGGATAAGGGTTTTGAGCTTTCCGATTTGAGCAATTGTATTCCGATCACCTTGGATCGAAATAGGGTTTAGATATTCCGATGGTAGAGAGTTGTTTACATTCCGATTGGGTGATTTTCCCAACATTCAGATTAGATCCTTTTTGGATATTCCGATTGGCACTCCTATATTCCGATCAGTTTTCTGTTTAATACATTCCGACGAGAGTTGCAGTTATATTCCGACCAAGGGTATTTTTGTATTCCGATTGCCTTATTCCGACCAAACATTCCGACGGGTGTAGTTTGCATATTCCGATAGTTTAATTTCTTGTTTTTACAAAGTTTCTAAGTGTTAGTTTTATTTAGTGTTCAAGTATTGTTCTAATATTGCCTTTAAGTTTTCAAGCATTTATTTTTAACTCGTTACTTTAGTTTAATCTTAAAAACTTCTTTTTTACTCAACGACATTTACTTATTTGCTATTAAAATAGACAATCAACCAAACCATTCTCTTGTTCACCAAAAGACAATTGAGTCGCACTTTGAACCAATAGTCAATTCGAAAAGATCAGACGATAAGATTTTATACTTGGGGTAAAAACCCTTGTATTAAATGGCGCCGCTGCCGGCTTTTTTCGTTAAGATTAACGGTTTCTAGTGAGAGACGCATTGAATTTTGGGATCCGTTCTTTGAACGTTATTTTCCTTGCTTTAAAAAAAATAAAAAAACAAAAATAAAAAAAATTAAAATTTTTTTCAAAAACCCTAAAAATATAAAATTCTTCAAAAATACAAAAACATTGAAAAATCATAAAAAGCAATTCTTTTCCAAAGGTTTGCACCAAAAAGATTCTATAGATATTCTCTCTGTGTATATTTTTCTTCTTTTACAGGTGTATGCGTACTAGATCTTCGAATTATTCTGAGCCCGAGACTCGTGAAGATTTTGATATGGCTGGTGTTCATAACAACAATAATAACCCACCTCTACCCAATTTGAATAACAATAACAACAACAACAACAACAACAACAATGTCCCCCTACCTGATTTACGAACAATGGAGGAATTGTGTCAACCCACCATGATCGGACGCGGAGGCCCGATTGCACCGATGCACGCCACGGCTCTGGAGTTTTCGTTGAAGCATCACATGATCCAACAAGTGCAAACTAACCCATTTCGCGGAATTCCGGATGATGATGCCAACAAACACCTCGACAAATTCATTACCATCACCTAAAGCATGAAGTCCCCCGGTGTTACTATGGATGACCTTCGCCTTCAACTATTTCCCCACTCACTTTCTCACCATGCCGAAAAATGGTTTGACCGTCCCCCAAAGAATTCTATTCATACATGGAATGACATGACTCAACGCTTTTTGTCGCGCTACTTCCCACCATCCATGGTCACAAGCCTTCGTAACCAAATTAGTGGATTCATGCAAGACAATGATGAATCGCTCTTCGATGCTTGGGAACGATACAATGATTTGATCGACCGCTGTCCGAACCAAAACATGCTCCCCGTCACTCTCATTGATACTATCTACAATGGTCTCACTTTTCGTGATCGTGACACGATCAACGCCGCCGCCGGTGGTACTTTTATGAAAAGGAGACCAGAGGAGTGTAGAGAGTTGATTGAAAACATGACTACTCACCACAAGAATTAGGATTCATCCGCATCCTCAAGATCTAACCCGAGAGTCAATGTTTCTTCTACTACTTCCAATCCCGAGATGACTGAAATTTCTCGACAACTCGCTGAGATGAACAAGAATTTCATGACCATGGCCACAAACCACTTTCAACAAGCTAAAGTCGTTGCTATTTCTTGTGACACATGTGGTGGTCCTCATTCTTACAATGATTGTCCTTCTACCCAAGGCAATTTTTCTGAAAACGTTAACGCGGCATACGGTACTTATCCCACGGGAGGTTATCAATCTCGTCCTCAAGGAGACCGTAGACTGCTAAGTTATCGTTCAAGCAACTATCTTGCTCCACCCGGTTTCCCTCCTCCAAACCAAAACCAACAACAAAGCTATAACCGAAACAACCAATCCCAACCTCGTGCTAACAATCAATATCAATCCCAAAGAAACCCATACCCAACTCAAGGAAATTCTCAAGCTTACCAAGCTCCACCTCTCAATTAATCGATGGCATTGAATCAAGACGTCGAGACGTTCATTAAGACTAATCGAGAGATGGTGACGAATCTTCAGAGTCAATTCGTCAACTTGAAGGGCAAAATGGCGAAACAAGGGAATGATATTCGAGTCGAGCTAAGGAATGACATGGCAAAACAAAGCAATGAGATCCGTGCAGACATGAGAGATTCTTTCAGCACTCAAGCGCTAAACATACGCGATATGATCGGTTCGCTCTTCCAAGGTAATCAACCCTCTTCTTCGGGTACTCTTCCGAGTAACACCGTTGCGAATCCAAGAGGGGAGATGAAAGCAATCACTACTCGTAGTGGAAAAGGTTATACGGAACCCGAGCTTCCTACACCTCCACCCGTGATTGTGAACACGAAAAAAGAGCAACTTTCCCTACCTCCTTTGCCTTATACCCCCATTTCCCCACCACCCGTGGTTGTGAGTGATCCCACTCCTCTAAAGCCTTCTTCTTTATCCAATATACCTTATCCTTCAAGGTTGAGGAAAGAGAAGCAAAAGAGCAAGGATGATATTCAGGTGTCAAACTTTCTCAAAATGTTTAAACAATTGAATTTTAACATCTCCTTTGCCGAGGCTCTCGCTCACATGCCCAAATACACGAAAATGTTTAAAGATCTTCTCAGTGATAAGGAGAACCTTCTCGATATTGCTCAGACCCAACTTAATGAGAACTGCTCTGCAGTGCTCTTAAGGAAATTGCCCACCAAACTTGGTGATCCGGGTCGTTTCTTGATTCCTTGCAACTTCCCGGGAGTAGAGAATTGCATGGCCCTAGCCGATCTAGGTGCCAGTATTAACTTAATGCCATTAAGTGTTTGGAAGCACTTATCTCTCCCCGAGCTAGTCCCCACATGAATGACTTTGGAATTAGCTAACCGTACGGTTGCTTATCCAGTGGGGATAGCCGAAGACGTTTTCGTTGGCGTTGACAAATTCACCTTCCCGACGGATTTTGTTGTCGTTGACTACGAGATGGATCCTCTTGTTCCATTAATAGTTGGACGTCCCTTCTTGAGGACCGGTCGCACTCTCATTGATGTAGCCGCGGGCGAAATAATCATGAGAGTTGGTGATGATAAAATTGTCTTCAACATGCGTAAGATTTCTAAGCAACCTTATTCATATGAGAGTGTTAATGCTATTGATGTTCTCGATGAGGCTTGTGCAGACCATTTTCATGATGCTTGCAAAAGTACTCCCTCTTCTCTACCCAATGTTGAGACCGTTGCCTCAATTTCTCCGGCATTGACTCCTTTTGGAGAAAGTGACTTGGATGATTTCGAAGCTAGCTTGGGCCCTCTGGATATTAAGTATGATAATTCGTCCACCGATTGGGATGAAGACATTCGTACTATTGAGAGACTTCTCAATGAAGACCCGTTTTCTCCTCCTTCTCCTAAAGAGGTGACTAATGATGATCCATCGTTAGTTACACCATCTATTGAGGATCCTCCTACTCTTGAGCTTAAAGACCTACCTCGTCATCTAAAGTACGTTTTCCTTGAAGACAACGAGAAGTTACCGGTCATCATCGCGAAGGACCTGAAAGAAGAAGAAAAATCCCGACTCATCGCTGTGTTGAAGAAGCATAAAAGAGCTATCGCTTGGAAAATCTCCGACATTCGCAGAATTGATCCTCACTTCTGCACACATAAAATTCTCATGGAGGACGACTTTAAGCCCACAATTCAAAGCCAATGAAGGGTGAATCCTAAAATCCATGAAGTCATCAAAAAAGAGGTTATTAAACTTCTTGATGCGGGTATGATTTACCCTATTTCGGATTCACCATGGGTTAGTCCAGTCCATTGTGTGCCTAAGAAAGGCGGAATCACCGTTGTGCCCAATCAAAACAACGAGTTTATTCCTACCCGTCTCGTTACTGGGTGGAGAGTTTGTATAGACTACCGCAAACTCAATGATGCCACGAGAAAGGATCATTTCCCTTTTCCTTTTATGGACCAAATGCTAGAACGTTTAGCGGGTAATGAATATTACTTCTTTCTTGATGGTTTCTCGGGTTATTTCCAAATACCCATCGATCCCCAAGATCAAGAGAAGACAACATTAACTTGTCCCTATGGCACATTTGCTTACAAAAGAATGCCTTTTGGCTTATGCAATGCCCCCGGGACTTTCCAAAGGTGCATGTTGGCTATCTTCCATGACATGGTTGAGCAAACCATGGAAGTCTTCATGTATGATTTCTCGGTCTTTGGGGATTCCTTCTCTTCTTGCCTTGCCAATTTGGAACGTATGCTTAAGGGGTGCGAAGACACTCGCCTTGTTCTGAATTGGGAAAAATGCCATTTTATGGTAAAAGAAGGCATTGTGCTAGGACACAAAATCTCTAAAGCTGGTCTTGAAGTCGACCGTGCTAAAGTTGATGTCATAGCCATATTACCTCCACCTTCAACCATGAAGGGTGTGAGAAGTTTTCTGGGTCATGCGGGCTTCTATCTTCGATTTATTCAGGATTTCTCTAAAATCGCTCGCCCGATGACCCACCTCTTGGAAAAAGATACTCCTTTTATCTTTTCTAAAGAGTGTATCGAAGCCTTCAATCTTCTTAAGGATAAGCTAACTAAGGCACCGGTCTTGGTTACCCCTAATTGGGAGCTGCCTTTTGAGTTGATGTGCGATGCTAGCGACTTTGCTATTGGAGCGGTTTTGGGTCAAAGAGTGAATAAACACTTCCAACCAATCCACTATGCCAGCAAAACAATGTCGGGGCTCAATTACATTATACGACAACCGAAAAAGAGCTTTTAGCTGTTGTCTATGCTTTTGAAAAATTTCGCCCCTATCTTGTTTTATCTACCACCATCGTATACACGGACCATTTCGCGTTGAAGTACTTGATAACTAAGCACGACTCTAAGCCAAGACTTCTTCGCTGGGTTTTACTCCTTCAAGAATTCAACATTGAAATTCGTGACAAGGAGGGTGCCGAAAACCTAGCCGCGGATCATCTTAGTAGACTTGAGGATCCATATCAAGGGGATCATCCGAACAAAGAGATCAATGACTCTTTTCACCTTGAGACCTTAATGTCTATTAATCTCAATCTTGATGACACCCCGTGGTTTGCCGACATTGCAAACTACCTAGCGGGTGGTGTTCTCATCAAAGGGTTAAAATCCCAACAAAAAAGAAGTTCTTGAATGATGTCAAGACTTACTTTTGGGATGACCCTTTTCTATTCAAACAATGTGCTAATCTGATCATTCGTCGATGTGTTGATGGACCGGCATCTTTGCAAATCCTTGATGCTTGTCATAAAGGACCCACTGGTGGTCACTTTGGTCCCAACTACACCGCTAAGCAAGTGTTTGACTCTGGATTCTATTGGCCCACCATTTATTGTGACGCTCACGAAATGGTTAAGCATTGTGATGCTTGCCAACGCCAAGGCAAGATCAAACATAAAGATGAGATGCGTCAAAATTTCATACAAGAATGTGAAATCTTTGACGTATGGGGCATCGACTTTATGGGGCCATTTCCATCTTCCAAAGGGAACACGTACATCCTCGTCGCCGTTGACTACGTTTCTAAATGGGTTGAAGCTAAGGCTCTCCCAAAGAACGATGCGAGGGTGGTTTGTTATTTCTTGAAGCAGCTTTTCGCTCGATTCGGCGTTCCTCGTGCTATTATCAGTGACCGCGGGACTCATTTTTGCAATGATCAATTTGCACGAGTCATGGCTAAGTATGGTGTCAATCACTGTCTTTCCACCGCCTATCATCCCCAAACCAATGGGCAAGCCGAGATTTCCAACCGTGGATTGAAGCGAATTTTGGAGCGTACTGTGGGAGAGTATCGCGCCGCGTGGGCCGATAAGTTAGATGATGCTCTGTGGGCTTTCTGTACTGCTTATAAGACCCCGATCGGTTGTACACCTTATCGTCTTGTGTACGAGAAAGCATGCCACCTCCCCTTCGAGCTGGAACATAAGGCGCGCTGGGCCTTGAAGTGGGCTAACTTCGACATCAACAAAGCCGGTGATCATCGCAAGATTCAACTCAACGAGCTCAACGAACTGAGGAATGAAGCTTACGAGAACTCACTGATATACATAGAGATGACCAAGATCATTCATGACGCAAGGATTAAGAACCGAGAGTTCCACGTTGGTAATCAAGTCTTACTTTTTAACTCTCGGTTGAAGATCTTCTCTGGCAAGTTGAAGAGCCGCTGGTCTGGTCCATTCACCGTCACCAAAGTCTTTCCATATGGGACCATTGAGCTTTCTCAGCCAAAAGGGCCCAATTTCAAGGTGAATGGCCAGCGTTTGAAGCTGTACTTTGGTGAGGACATCTCTCAAGAGATGATTCCAGCCATCACCACGTTCCCCATGAACTAAATTGGGTCGAGTCAGGCTCGTGACTCGGTGAACAAAAAACAAGCCCTTCTCAGGAGGCAACCCGTGATCTATCCTTTACCGTTTTCATAATAAGTGTAGGGGGAGCCCCGTATGTGTTTGTTATCTTGTTTCTTGTGCTGTGCATGGATTAAAACTTCAAAGATCCACCTTGATGACTTTTGACGAACCGTGATACCATGTTCCCATCTTTCCGGTTATATCCTAAACTCTTGTGATTCAATATTTCATATTTTATATGTTCACATTGTAATCACTTTAGTTGTCCTTTCCTTAGCAAGATTTAAACAAAGTGCACAATGTCCTAAGTGTAGGGGAGTTTACTCCCACATGCTTAAACATTGAGGACAATGTTTATATCAAGTGTAGGGGGGACTTCTATCGAAGTAAGTGGTCTTTTCCTTGCATTTGTCCTCATTTTAACCGGAAAATTTGATTTTTCGACATTTTTCAAAATTTTTAATCTATTTTGGCCTAGTTGTATAGTTGTATTTTTCTTTATTATATTTATTTTCTTTCCATTGCTAGAATAAATTTTCAATAAAGTGGTTTTAAATTTTTCTTAGTCGTGAACATTTTGACTCAACCCGAGTTTACTTAGCTAAGTTTACTCTAGCTAGTATCCTTAACGTGTTTAAGTCAAGTTTTGCTAGGCTTTTATATAGGGAGCTATAAAACGCGAAAGTCTTAACTCTCACGGGTTAAGAACAAGAACTTTTCGCAAGTTCCTATAATTGATCCTAGAGAGTTGTTTATCAAGGGAACTTTAAAATGCAATTTCTAAACTTGAAAAAGTCCAAGAATTTGCAAGATCCTATAGATCACTCGAAAACCCAAAACTTTGATTTAATAGGCTAAGCATCCACGAGTCTCATTCCTTGAGATTTTAAACTGTGGAGGACGAGAGATGATAGAGTCAATTATAAGTTCAGTATTCTTTCGTGAATTTATGTGAGTTAATTATAAGCCTATTCTCCCTTCGCTTGTTAATAAATTTATCTGCAATAAATAAGATTGTACGATTTAAAATGTTACTTAGCTTCTAGCCCAAGATCGTTTAAAAGTTGCTCGGTACGGATTAGAGTTCATAGCCAAGGCATAACTTATTGAAGCGGGACGCGAAGATTGGCGAGTCCGAAAAGGCCCTAACAAGGCATGAGGGCTACATTTTGTTGCTAAAAGATCCAAAAGTGATGTGAAGAATCATTTATCGAAAATCAATATGAAGGATCGAGACACACGACGAAAAGCAAATACTCCCCAAAAGATCATGGAGAAGTCTATCCAAAAAGGCCCTAACAAGGTATGAGGATAAATAGATCCAAGTCCAAAAAGGAGGCGGATCGTTGTATATCAAAGTCCAAAATAAAGATTGGAGAAAAATGAAGAAGTCGTGGTCCAAATATGAAGAATCTCTCCAAACTTCAAGTGAAGAAATTCCTATTATGAAGAGAAGACCATAATTTCAAGATTGTCTCTCAAAGATTCGAAGTATGAAGTCGCGGCCAAGATATGAACTTTATGAGGTCCTGAGAAGCAGTTTTAAAAGATTTTGTCCTTTAGCTAACTATTGATTAAATCGTGCACTTTATTTTCGGCCTAAATAACTATCGAAATAAGTCAAACAATGCATCCTCGTGATCATTCAAGACAAAAATAAAATATAAGAGATACACCTAGGAATAAGGGAGTCTAAGTGAATAATTGGCCCACATGAGTTCGTGTTAGTCTGCTAACTTATAATAACAATGATCTCGTTTTTAAGCTTAGTATGGGGAACGTGAAACTTGAGGATGATAAACGTTCATGGCTGCCAAAACCCAATGTAAGTTTTTAATTTCTTTACTTGTTTTTATCTTTTTATTTAAGGCCAAGGTGGGTTATTTATGATGGAAAATATAAACTGTGCTTTAAAATTAATGCATTGCATGAGGGCATTGCAATGGTCAAGTGTAGGGGATTTAATAAGTGTGAAAACACTTATCCTTTTACCACTTATTTCCAATAATAACAAGACCAAAACGTGTATTTTATGTCGTAAAAGTCGGAATTATGCGTGGTTTGTGTTTTTATTGTGTTTTAGGACCAAAAGATGAAAAAGGAAGAAAACACGGGCTTTCACGGGCTTTTATCGAAGAAAACGGGAAAAGACGAAGTCAAAAGATCAAGAGTGCAAAAAGAACGAAAGTCCAAGGCCTATTCTGAAGATTTATCGAAGAAAAAGTCTAAAGACGGAAGTTTAATGAAGTCGAAGAACTCAAGTCTAAATTAAAGAAGAAAATTAACAAGACAAGTTCAAATCCCGAGACGAGTCGAGAAAAGAGAAAGAATTAAATCGAGTCGAGAAAACGTAGAAAGAAGAGGCAACACATGCACTCCTTCCCACTTTTCCCTATAAATACCCTCCTAATACGCATTAGGAGAGTGGTTAGTCTTTAGTTTTTAGTTTTCATTTTTCACTTTTCTTTCTAGTTTTAGAGAGAGAAAGTTCTCCACTTTCTCTCACTAAGTTTCATCTTTTCATTTAATCTTTCAAGATTAAACATTTGTGTATTGTTGATTTCATTAATCAAGTTCTAGTTAAGCTTTTAATCGTTCATCTCATTCTACCTTTCTTTGATTTTTAGATTAATTTTGGTACGAATTTCATTTGATCCGTGTTGTTCTTAATGATTTCGTGCTTAAAAAGTTAATCTTTTTATGTTTACATAAGCTTTCATTCGATTGAGCTCTAAGTTCCTTGTGCTTATTGGCCTATTCATTTCTTTTAGCTTATTTACTTTTAAAAGTTTTCTTAAAAAGTTCATCTTTTTATGATTTAATGTAAAGGTTTGCTTATTTTATGTTTGGATAAGTTGTTGATTGTGCTTATTTAGTATATTTCACTTTTGATTCGGGGTAGTCTTGGTGTGAGCTTATCATAATAGCTTATTACTAGCTTATATCTCGAATCCCATATAAATCGGAAAGGGTCTAAACCCCTTTCCGATCAGCTTATTCCGACCAGCCACCCATCCCTTTATTCCGATCGTTTGATCGGATAAGGGTTTTGAGCTTTCCGATTTGAGCAATTGTATTCCGATCACCTTGGATCGGAATAGGGTTTAGATATTCCAACGGCAGAGAGTTGTTTACATTCCGATTGGGTGATTTTCCCAACATTCCGATTAGATCCTTTTTGGATATTCCTATTGGCACTCCTATATTCCGATCAGTTTTCTGTTTAATACATTCCGACGAGAGTTGCAGTTATATTCCGACCAAGGGTATTTTTGTATTCCGATTGCCTTATTCCGACCAAACATTCCGACGGGTGTAGTTTGCATATTCGGATGGTTTAATTTCTTGTTTTTACAAAGTTTCTAAGTGTTAGTTTTATTTAGTGTTCAAGTATTGTTCATCCTTGTTTAGATCCACGCATTCGGTAAATTCTTTTACCCATTTTTGCTTTTTGATTCGATCTATTAAATAATTAAGAACATGTGTTTTTTTTAAAAACCTAACTAAAACATAGATCTAACATGGAATTGGTTTTGGAATAAATCAAAAAGGGTGTTTTAGGAGTGTTTGTTTTTGGTTGGCGCCTAAACCGAACCCCGAGGGGGTCTCGGTTTGGCTACTCGACCACCACCGAGACCATATGGTCCCGGTTGGTTGGTGTGGGTCCCACGGCAGCAACAAGACAAGGGGAACCCTGAAGTGGTTCGGGGTATGGTGTCGATCTCATGTCCGGTTCATGGTTCTTAGTCAAGATTCGGTTCACGGTGTATGTTAAGATTATTATTTTTTTTATATAATCTTATGTTAAAATTAAATTAATAAACATGACATGATTAATTTAATAACATGACTTAGGTTATTTTAATTATTAAAATCATGAAATTATTAACCTAAGTATTTTATATTTTTAGACTTATAATTAATTAATTATTTAAAAACCATGGTTATAATTAATTAATTAACATGACTTAGGTTATATTATTAATAAATAATAATACATGTTTTAATCTAAGTATTTAACTTTATTTAATTAAAAACATGATTTACTTTAATTAAATATTTTAACCTATAGTTTATTTTAATTACATGAAATAATTAATAAACTATACATTATATCATATGACATAGAAAATAATCATGAAAACACTTAGGCTTATATACTTAGCTTATTTAACCAGCTTATATCTAATTATAGAAACGTTCTATTTTTAGAAACTTATTTAAATAAGGCAGCTAATCTATTTATTAAACTTTCTATTTTTAGAAACTTATCTATTTTAAGCAGTAATTCTATTTTTGGGAACTTTCTATTTTTGGAAACTTTCTAATTTTGGAAACTTTCTATTTTTGGAAACTTTCTATTTTTGGAAACTTTCTATTTTTGGTAACTTTCTATTTTTGGAAACTTTCTATTTTTGGAAACTTTCTATTTTAGGAAACCTGCTATTTTGGAAAGTTACTTATTATTACACAGTAAGTATAATAATACATGAAATACCAGAAATACTTAATCAGAGTAAACAGAATATAAGATAAACACAGTTTAAGGATTAAAAACAGTAAAACATGATAAGAACATATAAAATAAGCTAGGACATGACATAAAATCAGTTACGTATTAGTAAGCAGATACTCATTCATGAATGTATTTATGTAGCATTAGTGATACGGAAGTAGGATTCCTCTCAGTTCGTCTTCTTCGTTCACTGGACATAAGGTACGGATTCCCGTTCTTTCAGTATGGACATTCTTTCCTTATTAGGATTCCCCGTATGCAGCCAAATGTTTTCCCGTAGTATAAGTTATGTGTTTGATTTGCTTATGTTTAATTTAGAATACCTATAGCCATATACATGCATGACCAGTTTCACCTAGTTATGGAGGTACCATAACCATAACATTAGAGGCACTGATGTTATGACTTCACCATGGCAGAGTGATTGCTCGTGGCGTCCCTTCAGCTTTTGGCCATTTATATTATATTTATCATGTGGGGCGTATGGGTGCATCCTAGTTACATGTTTTCAGTCAGGATTTCATGGTGAATGTGGTGTGTGCCTTGCATCCTTCACAAGGAGCTGATCCCTGCTACCCAAAACCAGTATATTAAATTAGAGGCAGCCCCTCTAATTTCCATTATGAGGTCACCCCTCCAAGTATTCATGCACGGTGGATTTTCATGACCTATATTGGCTAATGGTACAATATGATAAACAGTTTTTACAAGATAAACATAAGGCTTTTCAAACTATAAAACCAGTTTTATCAAGACTTAACCAGGTTACTCGGGACTTAGTTTCTTTCGCTTTTATATGCTATATTCTTATCCTATTCATGCTTTATTGTACATCCGTGCACTGAGCGTATTGCTCAGCCGTTTTCCTTTTCTATGTTCCCAAAATGGCAGGTACTCAGGGATGCTCGTAGACTTTAAGCATACGTGCATATGGACTGGAAGCTTTCTAGCCTTTCTTTGCTATGGACATTGTTTAGTCCTTTCCTTTACTATACTATGTTTGTGTGTGATGACCTTTACTTTTGGACTACCGATGTTTGATTCCGGTATTTTCCGTTTATGGTCATGTAATGTTTAGACATTTTTCCTTCTATGCTTTGATGAGACGCCATAATTACGTGTGACATTTCCATTATCAAAATGGGGTGTTACATTGAATGATTTTAATTTTGGAGGTTTAAGTCTAAACCGATGTTAGGAGACTTATATTATATATTTAATAAGTATAAGGAGTATTAGCAAGCGTGATGTCGATGGATGCCTAATATTTTATGTTTTATTGTCGGTTGTTTGATGTTTGTCGTTTTTGATGTTTTCTTTTGAATGACGTGTCAAGTCGAGTCGAGAGACGATATTATTATATTTGAGATACATTTTAACTTTCGAGAAGTATTTTTATGAAACCCAAGCCCCATGAATATTTTCAAAATTGACTAATAGTCATTTCCCGCTTGTTAGCTAACTATTTTCATTTTGCTCCACAACTATCACAAATTGACAAGAAAGGTCCCTCCACCACCATATATAAACCAAAAATTCCACCTAATTTCACATAGTTAACCATCAACAAGAAAAATCTTTTCTTCTCTTCTTTTTCTTTTCATGTCGTCACCCCAGAGCCCATTCAATCAATTTTCAGTCAATTTTGAGTTTGATCTAAGCTAAACCAACACAAGTCCCATCCTTAAAATTCAAAAGAGCACATTTTGGTACTAAATTTGACTACATGCATGGATTTTTATTTTTTTAGGGTTGGTGTGTCAAGATTATGATCATGCATGTGATTTTGGTGATGATTAAAAGATTTTCATGCTAGTTTTTCATTAAAAACTTGTTTTTGATTTTGGTTTTTTGATTTTGAGGATGATAAAAGTGTTATATATGAGTTATGTTGTTATTAGAATTATAGGATGATGATAAAAATGGTTTATTTTGGTTAAAAACATGATTTCATGCAAGATTTTGATGGGTAAACTAGATCAGTAGGAAAAAGGGTATTTTTGGGTACCTTATGATTTTATTAAGGCTTAACTAATTGCATAGGGTTGTAAAGAATTCGATTTGCTTCGATTTGATATAAAGTAGCGCTTCTAGCTCCAACGAGTGAGAAGTTATGATAGTTTGGTTATTCGTGTACCGGGAGACGAGTATCGACACGACATGTAGTTGTTGATGATATTTGGATCGAATCTCGGGGACTATAGAATGAGTTTTGAAATGAGTCAAGGACTGATAAAAGTATAAACCCTATAGGGTGAGTCTATTTTCAAACCTAAGTGTCCGTTTTGCAAATGGAGTTGTTTATAGAAGTTAAAACGGTTGTATGAGTCGATGACGTAAAACTGTCCGATTTTTATAGTTCAAAGATGATTCGGACATAGAACTTTAAAAGTAAAGTCGTTTGATAAAATTGTTAGAGGACTTTCTATAGATAGTAAGTTAGTTCCTCGAGTCGTTTCATAAACTTTTGACGAGTCTAAGTGGGGTAAATGAGCTAGTACATTTTGGTATGTGCCGGCAGATTTTGTCGAGAGTATAGAATGATAAAGTAGATATATAGAAGAGTGTAATAGAATTACTTGTATCGTTTTTTCTCGAGTTTGTCGTGATTTTATGAGTTTGAGTTTGATATTCTTATGTATGGTTTATTCCTCGAGTCATTATTAATGAACGCGCCTTATTTGATAGGTAGCGGTTCTCGTGTTTGAAAGGCATCCTCTATCATCGACGATCATCTCGCTAGGTCTCTTATACTCAGGTGAGTCTGTAGCCTCGCTTTTCATGCTAGCTACTAAATGCTTTAATACCCGCGAGGGGGATACATGCTCTTTGAAAATAAACGAACACAAGTCATGATTAATTATTTGGACCCGAATGTTGCCTATGTTGTCTTGCATTGTATTAAGTACCTTGTTGCTAAAGACCCTAAATTCATGAACCGTTAACTATGTTCTGACTTGATGTTGTGAGTTTGGAATAGCCGCTTATTCAAATGATAGTACTATTGGGTTGACCACCCTATCTGAGACCAAGGCATTACGTTGAGTAACCTATGGGAAGGATAATTTACGAGAATGAGATTTGGGTATATATCTAGCAACTAATACCCTAGAGGGGCAATGGTTTTATCTAGTCATGCTGGCATTTGGCGTGGGTGACTAATTGGTTAAGGGGTCAGTGTCATGAGCTTAAATACAATGTGTTGCCTTGAAATAGATTGTGTGCACGACAATTCTATAAATGATTATGATTGATTTTCTTCTTGTGTTCAAATGTGATTTATTAAACCTATGGACTCGCTAAACATTATTGTTGACTCGTTTAAGCATGTGATTCAAGTAATCGAAGGCGATTGATGGTGGAGCTTTGCTGTGGATGTTGTGGGTTGGCTTTTGAAGTCTGTTGGTCTAAAACAATTTCTATCCTTTTACTGTTGAACAATTTGTTAAATGTTTAGGTACTATATTGAAACATGTTGGTTTGTTGGTCGAGATCCGTGGGGACTAAACGCTTTACTCTGGTGTCGTTTTAGTACATTATGGATTAAATGTATGTTTTAAACTTTGTGTGAAATCTTGTTTATATTTTATGTGTAAACGTCTCTCTTTTGAGTCGTTCAATATACCTTGTGCGATGATGCTTGTGTTTAGCATCCAATTGTGTATTTCCGATGTGCAATGTAAATTGGGGGGTGTTAAACTACAATAGATACTTCTTATGCTCATAAAAATATTTGAGCCTTTGTGTAAATTTAAATCGTTCGAGCAGCTTAGGTGAGCGATTTCGCCTTTCAACGACACCGTTTTCTTGTGTAGTGCGAGCAACGGATGTTTCATGAGAGATGCCAACTTATTCATAATAATTACGCAGAGTTTGATTAACAAATTCCGTTCCATTATCTGTACGAATGCATCGGACAGTAGTATTAAGACGCACTTGAATCATCTTGAGAAAGCCGATGATGAATCTAGGTGACTCATCTTTAGTTCGCAAAAACTTCACCCATATAAACTGAGAGTAATCATCCACAATGACGATGATGTAGTTTTTACCACTAAGACTTTCAACATGCATTGCCCACAAAGATCCATATGCAACATATAATGTTTCTCTTGGTTGGTGTCTTCAGTCTTGGATTTGTATGACTTTTTAGTGCTCTTCCCCATTGAACACGCGGAACATAAATGATCCTTGTGAAATTTAAGTTTAGGAAGACCACGAATAAGTTCATTTTTCGCCAAATGATTAATAGCGTCAAAGTTAAGATGAGATAAACGTCTATGCCATAACCATGACTTAGTCATTGATGCTTTGGGTAGAAGACATACGAGAGAAGCGGCCATCGTGTCTTGTATAGACAACATATACAAACTATTCCCTCGAGTTCCTTTCAATAAATCAACCCCTTTCAAATTACGAATGAAGCAGGTATGCTCTCGAAAAGCAACTTCTAGGTTTACATCAAAGAACTGTCCCACAAAAATAAAATGTGACAGAGTCCTTCCACATAATACACTATAGAAATAATAACATTCCCAGTATGATATTCACCGTAACCCATTATATTTACAATATGATCATTTCCGAATCGAACCGTACCAAGAAACTTGCTGACGAAATTTATGAGCTGAGAGCGATCTCCGGTCATGTGCTTGGAGCAGCCGGTGTCCAAATATCACAAGACGATTTAGACCACCTGTTTGAAACAACAACAGTAGACAATGCATTGGAAACTATTGGTTCTAGAGTGTTAGGAGAGACAGATACAATATCAATGTTGCTAATATTTGTGTCATCATTAGATTTCCTGCGTTTCTAACATATGTTTGTTTAATTGCCTGTTTTATGGTTCCATCTAGGTTTTGGATTAGTGACAGGCACTAGAGTGGGAGTAGACATATTTAAAGGGCACTTTGTTCCTATAGTAGTGTTGGTGTTCCTATTTAAAGGACACGCTTGTAGGTTGGTAGCCTTAGTACTCCTAGTTAAAGGGCACGTTTTCTTCGCTGTAGTGGGAGTGATCCTAGTTAAAGGGCACGCATTTCCTACTATAGTGAACGTTCTACCAGTGGGATGCCACATCCATCCAACTTGGGTTAAATCTTTCCCAGTCGGTTTCCATTCTAAGTTATGCTTTCAGGCATACATTTCATTCACATTGTCAATAAGGCAAGAATCATGAAGACTAGAAAACATACATTCATTACAATTCCAACATTTCAAATTAGAATCCATAATAGGCTTAGAACGTTGCACAACCGCATAGCCTTTAGGTTTAGCTACATGATTATTTTTAGTCAACACAGAAATAACATTCCTAGGGTGGGCTTCTACATTCTTCTTCACTTGACTATTAGATGGGGGATAGATCCTACCATTCTTTGTGTTTTCATTAATCTTAGATCTTTGAGCCTCAGTAGTGGTGTTTACTCCTGTAGAAGGCAACACGGGAATATTGGAAGCTGTTTTTTATTTTGCCTTATCTTTATTGACCAATGTTTAAGATGGTTTAGTTCTAGGGCCCTTGTTTAATGGTGTGACAACAATGAGGTTATTTGTTGTAGATTTCACTTTAGGAACACTAGAGGGCAGTGCTGAAATGGAGGCTGTATTCTTAACACCAAGCAATTCTTTTAATACATCCAAAGCCATATCCTTATCACGAATTGTCGCATGTAAATCTGAGATTTCAAGCGACCTATGATTAAGGGTCTCAATCAAGGATTGAGTACTAATGACCTCGAGTGTCCTTGCCATATTCTCATTTTCTATCAGTAATGATTTAGCTACTTTGTCACGTTTCCGACGCTGTTTTGATCGTTTATTTGATTGAAAATCCTTTTTAACATTATGAGCATCTATATTAACACCTTCGTGTGACATTTCAAAAATCTCTTGAATAAATTATTTTTTACATTCAAGCGTAAATGTTTTTGAATAGCATCAAAACGTTTTGTTAGCGAATTATAGGAATCTTTAAGATTTAAAAATCCAGCGTCAGATTTGTGACAATTACTATCTACCACATTATCCACAGATTCAACATTATGCACAATAGAATCATTATCAACACTACTATTCACACAAAAGGATATAACATCATTCGACATCCCTTGCTTTAGAAGTTGATTTGGCGTAAAATTTGTTCCTTTTCAACTAACCATTTTCATAAGCATCATCCATTTCATTGAAAACTCGTTGAAATTCATTTATATCCAAAACCAAATCTTGATCGAGATTGCTAAAACATGCTTTAATATTGTCCACAAACGGAATAATTTCATCTCGAAATGCAGCTCTAGTTCAAAATTCCATTCAGCTTCCGTTATGGCTGAAGCCGTCATACGTTCCTTAATGACCTTGTCGAAATCGGCAAAGTGTTGGTGCAACACATTTAAGCTAGTAGACAACTTACTTACCGGTGGAATTAACTTAGTTAAATCCTTTTTGACAAGTGTAGGAGACGTACTAGAAAGGTTTTCGTTTGACAAACTTTAGGTCACACATACTGATAATGAGTTAATTCCTTTTGTATTCTAAAGCGGGTCTTAAAATAAAATGGTTCTTTATTATGCTTTACATAATCAAATTTGTTATGATTTTCGAAAGCATTTTTAATCAAGTTTCTTTCGCAAGTAACATCGTTGCATCATCATCCCGAACATAGGGAGCCTCTTTCGATTTACCCATTAGGGTCGCATCATAAAGACTAGGAATATGTTGCTGAGCTTGTTTTGCATAACCCGGATTAGGTGGTAAATCTTGAAGACGCTTTAGTTCTAGTTCTTGAAAATATTTGGTTAATAATGAACCTTTTGTGTGGAAGCATATTGTTTTAAAAGTTGTTGTTCCTTAAATTTAAGAAGTTTGGTAGCATTAATTTCCGATTCAAACTTTTTAGACTCGAGAGTTTCAAAATCCGTTTTAAGTTTTTGAAAATTATTGACAACCAACTCTTTTTCTTTTAATTCATTAGAAATATTAGCTCTTAATGTTTCTATTTCATTTAAGTGTTCTATCCTTTCAAAACGAAATTGGTCAAATTCAGAATAAGTTATTTTCTCTGCTTGAGGGACCATTTCAAAAGTTTTGACCTTTTCCTTATACAGCGCAAGCTCAGCGGTTAGATTTGCATTCATATCTACGGTTTATCGGAAAACCACATTCATTTTATCAATAATTTGTTTAGGCAACATTACCAAATCATGTTGAGCATAAGATTCCATACCCGTCGTAGCATTTGGTTGATGTTCACTCAAATGTGTAGGACTGGATACCACATCATTTGCGTTACTAAATCCTGAATGTTGTTCGAGGTTGTTATTTTCATGCCCAATTTGATGTAGATTATCATGAACAATATTGGTTGTGGTTGGTACCTCACTAACGACATCAGAACCGTAGTGAGAAAGCTTAGCAACGAGAGCAGCTTGGGCTGAGTGAATTTCATCACAATCATATGCATCATTATCATCTGCTTGATATGCTGCATTAGAAGTAGAGACGACTGCAATGCCTTTATTATCAGCTGCCCCTGGGTCTGCAAGAAATGCTAATTCTTCTGAATCTAAAATCTTTCCCTTAGATTGAGCGTCGACCAAATACATCTTCTCCTGAAACCACGCTTCATCCCTTCTCCTTTTCGGTTGAGTGCATTGCCTAGCCATATGACCTTGTCCTCGACAATTGTAGCAAGTCACAACCTTTTGAGGACCAATAAGACTTCCATTTCCACTAGCTTGAGCGTTTACGGTTTGAGCATTCACAGTCCTTGTAGTTGGTCCATATGAACTTTGCCTTCCCTGAAAGGATTGCACCGTCACTTAACCGTCTTGAATAGTGGCTTATTTTCGAGGATTTGAAGATGCACGAAGTTGATTTTTCACAGGTGGAAATCCTCTAGTTGCAACAAGATTCGATAAGTAGGCAGTGAGATGGTTCAAAACTTCGGTTGGAGAATCATTTTGGCTTAGGACTGGTACTTAAATTTCTCGAAGTTCATTGGAATAAAAGGCTTGTGATTGATGTGCTTCAATTGGAAAATATCCTTGCTGAGGAGTATAACCTATTGAAGAAGTGATAGCTTGTGATGGTGATGCCTGATGTGATGGTTACTGTGGATAAGGCTGTTGAAGAACACTTTGTTGTTGAAATGCTTGCTGTGGCATCGTTGGCGGTTGATAAGATGGTTGTTGTGGTTGTTGATATGTGTGTTGTGGTTGATGCATATATGACGGTTGTTGATAAGAGTATGCCAAGTTGTGTGGAGGAGTCATTTAATGATTGACTTGAGGTGTAGACAACCGAGCCCTGACACGTGGCATTCGTGTTGTTGAAGAAAATCTTGAAGTTGATCCACGTTGGTTTGATGCAAATCCTTAGCCAATTTAACAGCCGTCACGTACTTAGTCCATTCGAAAGGAAGAGTGTTCAAATACTTGGCGTTTAACTGAAATGTCAGAATTGTCATGCCATAAATGTTGAGCTCATTCATAAATAGAGTGAATCTCAAATAGTAATCATAGAGTCTCCCCGAGGACATAGACAAACTTATCAAACGTATCATATAGCTTACACTCTCGTTCTTGTATAGTTAACGAGGTGCCTTGCATTAAAACACGAATTCTATCCCATAACTCTTTGGCAACCTTATGTTTACTCACGAGTTTGTAGAAATCTGGAGGAAGGGCTTGGAGTATGATGTTTTTACCTTGTTTATCACACTTATCTTGAATCTTAGCATCTCTAGTCAATTCGCCCTTTGTGCGAGGACGAGTAACTGTGCCTTCCGTCACGGTACCATAAACCAATGGTCCATTTAGACCAGATGTCCAAATGAGATGTCCGTTTTCTTTATTCAACATATAAAGTTCCATTCTAGATGCCCACTCCTCGTACATTCCCTTCACCAACATTGGTGGACGATTATCCGTACCCAAGAGGATGGACTTATCCGTAAGAGAAGTATACTCCATTTCGATAAGTGAAGATTTACAAATGTTGATCGAACAATGAGAGAAAGTAAATGTGCTTGTTGATGAAAATACGGAGATTTACTAATCGTTGAGAAACTAAGAAATAAATTCGCGTGATTTTACAAACCACCCATTAAACCGTAAATATTCCAAAGATCGTGTGTTGCAGTCGAGAAACTTTGTTGAAATCCCTTATCAATGTCTTCTTGAGAAACCAAAAATTACAAGACCAAAATTTTTTCAAAATCACGTTTTTGAAATTTCTCAATATGGAAGATCTCGGAATATTAAGTCTTAATCTCGGAATAAAGACCCAAAATCTCGGAATATTTGATCAATAATCTCGGAATATATTACCAATAATCTCGAAATAAATGACCCTTCAAGATTTCGGAATATTTAATGCCAAGATTTCGGAATCCGTAACAAAGATATCGCAATAACTAGATTTCGCAAAAACAAAGATCTCACGAAAACTAGATTTCGCAATAATAATGATGAACTTGGAATAAACATATCTCGCAATAACAAAGATCTCGCAATAACAAAGATCTCGCAATACCAAAGATCTCGCAATAAAATCTCTGAATATAAATCTCTGAATAATCAAAATCTCGGAATATGGCAAGATCTTGGAATATGATCTAATGAAGATCCCGGAATATGCAAATATTGAAGATCTCGAAATATAAACAAATGAAGATCTCGGAATATGCACATATTGAAGATCTTAGAATATGCAAATATTGAAGATCTCGCAATAGTTTCAAATTATTCAGAGATTATGTTTTTGACCAAAAATGATCCAAACGCCCAAAAAATTTATGATTTTTTTTACCAAAACTAATAACCCAAATCACTACCACAACTATGTAGATGATTTTGGGAAAGATTAAATTACAAAAAGCAAAAAAAAAAATTGGACGCGAGCTATATGGATCAAAATCACACGAATCAATACCAAAACAAACACATAAACAAGACAATCATCCCATAGCTCTTGATACCATTTGTAGGATTATGTAAACCTTGCTTATCTAGAGAGAGAGTAGAGAGAGAAAGATGGTGAGAACACACACACACACACAATATGAGAGAAAAGATGTGTAAAACACACTTTTACTATGTATAAAAATAAAGTGAACCACACCCTCTCAATCATAGGAGAGGGTTTATATACCAAGCCCATAAGATGGGCTTGAGTTACATTTTCGGTTGCCGGCCTACACATGTTGCAGGCTAGGCTTGGGCTTGTTTGCTTAATATAGTAAAACAAAACTACGAGCTACTACTTAGACTATTGTTGGAGTGACCGATCCTTTCTAATACGTAAAACGTATTTCCAACACCTAGAGATTCCACTTTTGATTTGGAAGCTTACTGAGATAGTGATTATGCTGGAGCTAATCATGATAGGAAATCCACAACAGGAGGTTCTCAGTTCCTAGGCAGAAGACTTATATCTTGGCAGTGTAAAAAGCAAACTATTGTTGCTACTTCTACTGTAAAACCCGCATTAAAAACCTATGAACAGTACACGTGAACAGTAACTTACGAGAACACGGTAAAATTTAAACTTTCCATTTATAATATTAATACATGTCTCACGACAATAAATAACGAACAATCATGAATATTATAAATGTGACACGATCACGAATACCAAAATCACGAACAATAAATCATGGACATGCACGTAAATTATTTAACACACGAAAAACTACGGGTTTACCCCATGTAGGCCCCATAGCGGCAGCAAGACAAAGGAAAGATGCCAAATGGGCCTTTTGGCCCAAAATCAATTTTATTAAAACCTCTGAAGAGTTATTTTCTTTCATATTTTTAGGTTATAGAAAATTTTCCTCTTCATCCTTGTTTTCACCATAGCCGCCGGCCACCATAGCACAAAGGGCAAACCCGGACGAATTTTTGTGTTTGTTTAATTATTCGTGATCAGCTAATCATTCTACACGCATTGGTATATTCAAAAACCTTTTCTTTTATTTTATTTTCTTATGATTCCATGATTAAAAATTAATTAATCACATGAACATGTAAACTAATAACTAGGATTAATTAATTTTGGTCAAGGGTACGTTTGGTTTGTGGTTTGTGGTTCGGCCGAGGCACCAAGACCCCCAAAGGGGGCGCTTGGTTTTTTATCACCACCACCGAGACCATATAGGTCTCAGCTTAGTTGGTCTTAGGTCGGCACAATAAGGGAACCCCGACCATGGGTCGGGGTGTGTTTGTTTTCGGTTTATGTGGAGCCGAGACACCACCGAGACCCCAAGGGGTGCTCGGTTGGTGTTGTTTGTTCGGACCCGAGACCAAGGGACCCCGACTTCGAGTCGGGGTATGATTACATGTTTAGTTGATTAAGTAGTGTCAACCGAGATCCTTCCCAAGGTCTCGGTGGGACTTTTATATGGCTTATTTGGTTCGGCTATATTAAAACACGGGCTCGGGATTCGGGTTTTTATAAAAAATATTTTTATAAGTCATGTTATATTAAACTTTAGGTTAATTAATTTATTTAATTAATTCATGTATAACCTAAGGTAAGTATACTTAGTCATTTTAATTAAACATGTATTTTAATTAAAATCATATAACATATAGTTTAATTAAATTAACCAGTTATTTAATTAACCAAATATAACCATGACTTGTATTGTACTAATTTAACTTCACTTATTATTTATAATTCAGTTTAATTCTAATTATGGAAACTTACTATATTTGGGAACTTTCTATTTTTGGAAACTTTCTATTTTTGGAAACTTACTATTTATGGAAACCTACTATTTTTTAGAAAGTTACTTGTTATTACATACAAGTATTATAATACACTAATACATGACTAATATGTGACAATCCGTCAATTTACGATTGATATTTTATTCTCAAATATTATTCTCAAATATTATTTTAATGTTACAATATGAACTCACTTATTTTTGGGAAGAAACTTGGATTTACGTCTTGAAGTAGCATCGACTACGTCTAAACCGGAGGATTCAACGTTACGTGCTTACGTTTACATACACCGTCTTTGGTGACAGTCCGACATTTCAGAAAATAAATTTATCCGTGAATATTATTTTGGAGTTTTAAATTTGAGTTGGTTCATAAACTCACAAATTTACGAGAAGAGATTAGGACTTACGATTTTATTTTAACGTCCTTTACGACTAAACCGGAAAGCCTAGGATTACGTATTTACGTTTTCGAACTCCGTTTTCGATGAGACAATTTTTATTGGATTCGTTTTGTGACGGTGATTCATAATTTATAAAAACGTCTTTCGTAAAACGACCCGAGGGCACACAAATCGAGGAAACTAGAATCGAGGAGTACCCGTAAATAAATGGGATGAGACAAGTGGGACACTTGTCCCACCCCCAAAACCGGCCAAAACAAGCTAACTAACACCCATGAGGTGTCAAGTTTAGCTAACACATCTTACACTTGTAACCAAGCTTACAAGTTAAGCTTCCCATCCATTAAAACCATCTACACCAAAACCACTCATTCATTCTCACAACATGCAAACAACTTCATTTTCTCCTCCCTCTCTCATGGTTGCCGTCCCATATGCTCAACCAAAACACCACATTCATACAAAATTTAACCATAAACATATGTTATAATTAACATATGTTAATCTCCATTCAAAAAGATGAAGATTGGTGCAAGTTATAACATCCAAGGAGGAGTTTTCATGGAGTAGTAGGGCTGATTTTCCACAAGGTATTCATGAAGATCGGTGATGTTGAAGATGGTCTTGGTGCATCATAAGTTTCTCCATCCAAAACCATGTCAAACTCATAACCTACATCAAGTTGGTGGTATAAAGATTGTCCTCCTCATCTTCTTGTTATTTTGATTATGTAAACATGTATTTTATTTCCTATTGTATATATTTATGATGATTATATGATGATAAAAATGTTATGTGGGGATTTGTTGTTGATAATCATGGATAAAAAGATGAAAAACTATAAGTAAAAATGGGTAAATCTTGTTTAAATAATAGGCTGTATAAAAACAGTAGATAAATAAAAGATGAACTGATAAAATTGCATGGTTTGATCAATTTACAGTAAGTAGATGATGTTATACACATGTGAGAGTTGGCCATGCAATGGAATCAAAATAATGAGTGAGATATGATCAAAACAAGTTGGGTGGTGTAATCTGAATAAGCAGTTTTGTAGGGACTGTTAAGGCAACTTAAACTCAAAATGGGCAGTAGCTATAACTAAGTTAAATGTAGCACATAATATGAAGATCATGCCATCCAAAAATGAGCTTCTAAGTCATTATAGAACTCTAGATATGGTAAAAATGGTGAACATGAAGTTAAAAATCAGATTTTTGGAAATAATGTTTATTAATATTATATAAGCACTCACATTATAATGTATAAAATGTAAAAATATAAACTCACTAACTTATAAAACTTATTTATATAAATGTATAAAAGGTTAATTAAATGGGTAAATTATATAAATGATGGTAAAATAATATTTATAAGTAATAAAAACTATAAACTTGATTTTTACGACTTTTCCGGCTATCGCCGTAAAATTAACGTTTTTCGCCAAATAAAACTTAGACGACCAAACCCATCTAATTTAAAGTTTATAAAAGTCCTATACCGATGTATAGGTAACTAAGACAAGTAAAAACCGATAAAACCCGAACTGTAAGAAATACGGACATTTACGAGCTAACTAAACATATTGAACTAATAGTTGGACTACATAAGATAAACACCCATAAAAAGAACTTATTGAGCTTAACCCATTTGGGCCCAACTTGAAAGTGTATGTACTGATAATATAAGTACAAAAAGGATTAATACAAGTTAAGAACTTATAATAGGCTTATTGGACCTAAAACACGTAAATAGGTAAAACGAGAAAACTAGTATAAAAGTTATCAACACATAACTCTAAAATGAGTAAACGAGAATATGTAAACCCACTTGATCATCATATATATAATCATCATATGTATACATAATTGTTATTTTTATAAAGTCATTGGACATGAGTCTAAGACAAGTATTATTTGTCTAGGTTTCCGTGATTGAAGCACGTACCGTACGTCCGAATTGCCGATAACCCGCCTTCCCACATCAACGTGAGTTCATAGCCTCGCACTCTTTTAAATATTTTTATAAATGTTTTATAAACCCGCGAGGGAGATAACATGTTAGTTTTTACAAATAGGACACCATTTGTCCCGATTGTTTGTTTATTGATTTTAGACCCGAATGATTGAATGACCCGATTGTATGACCCGATAAATGATTAATGGACCCGATAGATGAAATAAAATGGATTATTAAAGTTAGGTTATGTCACTAAAAGTCCCAATAGCATGCATTGTGAACTACCGGGATTTGGTAGACGCTTATGCATTTAATAGTACTATTTGGGGACGATCACCCCAGTTCGCGCCTTGACGGTTGATCCCCGTCGTGCCACATTGATTGGTAAGCGAATTTATGTATGAGAAGATTTCCATAGCGTGACCTTTGTGACGACACGCTACTTTAGATGGGCAAAATTTGTATCGGGTTAGCTACCCGTTGTTGGTTTAGTAAGGAAACAATGTCATGCGGCTTATAATAATCCAAAATTAACGAAATACTAATAGACGCTCCGAATTACGATGTATTGTCTGACTAGCAATACAGGGTCATACTATTGATATTATGTTTGTGTTTTGGTTTTCATAACCATACTCATATAACGGATTTTATTTTCATACAACGTCGTAAGACGTATTGTATGACGTTTTTACGACATTGGCTCGTATAATGATTTTTAAGGCTTTTTATAACCATATTCATATAATGGTTTTATTTAATCTATACAACGTTGCAAAACGTATTGTATGGTGTTTTTAACGACAATGATTCGTATAATGATTTTTAAGGCAAATGCCTATATTATGATTTTCGATAAGGATTTGTAAAAAATGATTTTGGCTATTTCATGGCCTATCAAAATGATTTGTACAAAATGATTTTCAGTAATACTTTTATACTGATATTATATTGATAGAATTTATTAAACTCTATGAATTCACTCGGCGTTATCGCTGACCTTTTCTTTTAACATGTTTTATCTCAGGTACTTGAAGGTAATTCTCGGGAAGACAACAAGAATTCATGGCCCGCACTTAAACAATATTTTCCATTCAATTACTTTGTAAAACTTTGTATGAAATGTAATGACTTGGGACCGATGTAACTTTGATATTTATGAATGGAAATGCTTTATAAATAAACGACGTGATTTTTATGCGTTGTCTATGATGTGAGTAATGTGCTATCCCGTAACACCAACTAGTCTTCCGCTGTATTGAGTTGTACAAATTTGGGGGTGTTACAGTTTGGTATCAGAGCTCACGTTATAGAGAACGAAAGATTTTTAAAACGAAGGTTTTGAATAAAACTTTTCAAAATCTTTTAACTATAAACATTTTTCTAAAAATGTCTAAAAATCTTTTGACTATAACGGTGCCGAAGAATTCCCGAGTTACTGACAAGGCCAAGACTGAGAAGTGTTATTTTAACATATATATATATAACTTGGATTATATATATATGATGTAATTTTATTACATGATTGTTTGATGATTATTTTGATTTTTATACGAGGTATTTATACGACGTAGATTGTCACAAGTAACCCTAAATTCCCTAGTAAATTTATCGAAGCTATTCTCGTAGGAATTCTAGCTATCCTAGATCTAAACCAAGTTGTGGATATTTATGATCCCAACAAATGGTTGATATTCGTAGAAATGTAGATATTAGTTGATTGTGATATTGAAAAAGAATTGGCGAGATTAAATCTGATATCGATGTCATGACGATCTTTTCTTATAGAGTGGAGTTTGACAAAACGTTACCACCTAGAAAGATGTCATCTGATTCGTTGTCATCCAATTCTTAAATTTGAAATCGAAAGGGTGAATGTTGCACTTGAGGCTGTTATTGGAACCATTACCCAAAAGCCTCATGCCACTAATACCTTTCCGAGAAGTCTAAGTTGAATGATCAAGTCATTTCATATTAATGACTCATTTGATAATTATTTGATAAAGGAGTTATAGGATTGGAAATTAAGTGTTGATTTATATTGAGATTGTATTGCCTTTACAAGGCCGAAGAATAAGATTGAAAGTATTGGAGAATGAAGTAGGATATCGACTTGAGTATAAAATTGGTTGAAACTTGGATAAAGTAAAATTTAACCCATATGGAATATGAGATTTTTAATAGAAGTCGTTAAGTTTTGTGATTGAATTATAAGGTTTTAATTGATTGTTGATTCGTGTTAAGGGTTGTTCCTTTGCCATTGTCCACTAACGAGGATGCCAGTGTCCAAGAAATAAATTGAAGAAATCTTCTTCTGAATTGAGACCGATGGATCTTCTGGGACATGTGGAACACCTAATGACTCTTGTAGATTAGTATTCATTGTGGTATCTTTTAAAAATAATCCCTAACTTAACTGAGACATCAGTTGGTAGGATGAGTTCTGAGAGTTGTATGACATAGTAACACGTAATGTGTTACGGTACAATTTTGACTTATTTGTGATTAATGAAAGGACTACCTCTGATTGCTAAATTCTACATGTATCGATGTTATCTATCTTTTATTGCTTCATCCTAATGTTCGCAATAGTGATGCAACCATTGAACAAGTACTCATCTTGAATTGAGTTACGTTATGGATTATTCTTTTGAGTGCCATCGAGATCATGAACCTCATGATAATTTGGCTAAAGCTCATCTCCTATCATATTGTAGTTTAGTTCTTGGTAAACAACTCTTCATCACTCTTTTGCAGATCACACATTGTTTTTATAAAGTTAAAACGGTATCCTTTGAGAAAATTTAATTTTCAACACAATAAGGATTATTCAAAGTGAGACTTATAAGTGATTGATATCAAAATGAAGCTGTTTATGAAACACTTTGGAAAAACTTAATTCTTTTCATCACAAAGAAAATCTTTGTAAATTTATTCTTGATTCTTATTTAAGAATTAAGCATGAAAATGTTTTTATTATAAACATAATGATAAAATTTTGACGAACTGAGTATTGCATCGTTAATCTTGAAATTGTATATAGTTGCGCGCCTACATACAATTTGGAATGGACCATGCAAGGCTGATTAGTAGTCACCATAAAACTGATTAATAAGCACTAAATTTTCTTTGAACATTGTGAAAGATTAAAATTTATGAGATCTGCAAGAAGTGAAAAATAAGGACATAGTGTTAGGGACACCTACATATGTGCCTGTAGCATCTATTCTTCTGAGTCGAATTTACTCATCTGAGGAAATTGTCTTATTTGACAATTGACAATTCTTTCTTGTCCAATTCTCCCGTAGTGAGATGCTTAGGAAAAGTATTTGATTATCGAATGTTGATACCCGACTGGATGTATCGACGATCCTATCATTTCTTTTGAGTTGATTTCATTTGAATGACCTGGGTAACGATCCGAGGAGCTTTCGAATGCGTACTCAAATTATGAAAACATGGGATGTATTCCTATTCGTTAAATGTTTTCGTCTGTATCTGATTTGAAATTCTCTCGCATAGATTATGCGTTGACCTTACTCTTTTAAGGTTAGTTATGTATCCTAATATCCCTGAATTTGTGAAGGATTATGAGTTATTATTAGTCTTTTGAGAAGTTCACATCTTATCGACGGCAATAAAACTGGAAAGTTGATAGTGCCAGTAGAATGGATTGATTGATTATGACATGACAACATTGTCTTAATTGACGGGAACTCGAATTGAATTCCCCTAAATGATAAGATGTTGACTATCGAAAGTGATCTAAATAATTCTTGATGGATGACCATATCCTGTATTAAGACTTGAAATATTACCACGAATGGTTGTGAACTAGTTATAGATATTATAATCTAGAAGAACTTAATATGAATTTATTAAAAGATGTTTATGTTATCTGAAACTTTAGTAAGTATTTGTTGGTAAATTACCTAGACTTTCGCCATTAAGGCAAGTTGAAATTGGTATTGATTATATTCCCGGTGCTGCACCTGTGACTTGTGCACTGTACGACAGCACCATCTGAATTTAAGGAATTACCGTACAACTGAGAGAGTTGTCGGAGAATGATTTTATTATACCAAGCTTGTCATCCCGAAGAGCTATGGTGTTATCATTCCTTATATTTATAGATTACTGTGAACTGAGTAAATTGACAATCGAAAACGATATCCATAACTCGAAATGGAAGATTTGTTCGATCCTTTACAAGGTTTTTGATCCACGGCATAGTTATCATCAACTTCGCATCTGCGAAAAAGATTATGTATTCCAATCACTACATCCGGTACTTGTAATGAACATTATGAGTTTCATGTGATGTCGTTTGGATTGATCAATGCACATGTAGCATTCATAATTTGGTGAATCACGTGTGTAGGCTGTAATTTGATAAATTCATGCTCGTGATCACTAAGGACCAATTGTTTGTATATAAGAATAATAAGGAGTTAATAATTATTTATAGACTGCCCTGAATTGGCCGAACAGTGTAAACCTGAACCTTGAATAATTAACACATGATTAAAGACTTGAACCTTTACATGATTTGACTATGTGATTAATAGATAATGGAATATAAACTGACTCTTCAAAAATTAAGAGCCCTTTTAAAACTTTGTATTTTACCAAAAATGAATGGAAATATGTTTTGACAAATGTTTTAACAAAGGATTTTAAGGGATTATTCCCTTATACACAAACCATTTAACTAAACTTCTGTTTAGGGGTAAATGTTTGTGCATACCTCAAGACATCCTAAGAGGGATTGAGGAAACATTTAAACCATGACTTAAAATTTGAAACGAAAATTTTGCTTTTCAACTAAGAAAACTTTGACCAAAGTATAAACAAAGGTTTTTCGAACATTTACGGATCTTATTAAATATTTTTGATAAATCAACAAAAATCGTGTTAACTAAATTCAAATTTATTTTGAACATTTTTATATAATTGAACAAACTGAGGAAATTTAAAACTTTTACGTTTACGCTTCATAAAAATTAACTAATAATTATTTAATTAATTATAATAATTATCGACGCTTTTAAACGACGGATTGAGTAAAACGGATAAAAATGATAGTAAAGACGAAACTAAAACATAGAAGATATGAAGAAAGAATTTTGAATAAATACGGTTGTGATATTTATTTCATCAGCAGAGTGAACGTAATTACCGACGCATAATATAGAAAGAATATCTGAGTGAATTGTGGACATGATAATTATATCATCATGAGAAGTGAATATAGATACCGACGCATTATGTAGAAAAGATAAAGAACAAGTTAGGACATGTTCCTTAAAAATGAAGGTGCAAAATAAAATTGCCGAACGATATAAAAATAAACGATGTTTGTAAAAAGGATAATATAGATAATAAAAGGAGTTCGCGTCTAATGTGAACCATTAGAATTGAGAAGCCGATAGCGTTAAATGTATAAAAGGCCACTTATGGTTGCCTAAATATGGAGATTGTGAGATATAGTTATGTTGGAATTTGTAAGTATAAGTATTCTATTTATGTCATTTACGACTAAAAATATCTTTGTCTGAAGAAGTTGTGCTAATGGCAAATTATGAAGGCAGACATCGCCTCATACATTAGTAAACGTCTAACTATTGCAAAGGTCATCATCTGAATTTGATTCGATTTGGTTCATCGTCGACAGACTGTATAATCGTTTTCCTTTGGAGAGATTATCATTGATAATTATCGTATTAGGATCGAGATCTAATCTTGTTAGGATCTAAATCTTAGAGCATCTGTAAGCAAGAGTTGAGATAAAGACACCCGACATACATCCATTGTGAGTTGGACATGTCTTTTAGGTTTAAGGTTTCCTATGATGGCGAACCTAACCTTGCAAAATACCCGACCCGCGAAATCTGAAACGATTGTTGAAATTAGGATTTGATTATTGATTGCCAGTAGTGGGAAAGAGGTTATGTGAATGTGAAATGCAGATCTTGAAGTGCCAAATGGGTAGCGAAGTTATGCCACAATTTTTAACCTTGGAAAAATGAATTCATGATCTGACAAATCATGGGATATAAGTCACCGTTGTTTGGGACCATTGAGATGATGAAAAAGTTGGGATTGAAAGGCATATAAGCTAGATCTACCCTAGGACTTCAAAGACTGCGTGAATTATGTTTCGTATATCGAACTTGATGGAATATCTATCAAGTTAAAATCTGAATTCTTCTTAATAGAGCTTAGATCGGCGAAAAGTTGCATTCATCAGAAACTCGTGAACATCATGGATAGAGAAAGTAAGTCAACATTTAGCCTGATCTTATTCCCGTAGTTATGTTTGATGAAACTCGCGTATTATAATGGATTACACTTGTGAGAAAAGACCGAATGTGGAGGAAATACCCACATGGCTTTAACTCTATAAGAAGCGAGTAGTAAGATGATCTTTGAGGACAAAGATCCTGTTTAGGGGTAAATGCTGTGACAATCCGTCAATTTACGATTGATATTTTATTCTCAAATATTATTTGAAAATATTATTTTAATGTTACAATATGAACTCACTTATTTTTGGGAAGAAACTTGGATTTACGTCTTGAAGTAGCATCAACTACGTCTAAACCGGAGGATACAACGTTACGTGCTTACGTTTACATACACCGTCTTTGGTGACAGTCCGACATTTCAGAAAATAAATTTATCCGTGAATATTATTTTGGAGTTTTAAATTTGAGTTGGTTCATAAACTCACAAATTTACGAGAAGAGATTAGGACTTACGATTTTATTTTAACGTCCTTTACGACTAAACCGGAAACCCTAGGATTACGTATTTACGTTTTCGAACTCCGTTTTTGATGAGACAATTTTTATTGGATTCGTTTTGTGACGATGATTCATAATTTATAAAAACGTCTTCCGTAAAACGACCCGAGGGCACACAAATCGAGGAAACTAGAATCGAGGAGTACCCGTAAATAAATGGGATGAGACAAGTGGGACACTTGTCCCACCCCCAAAACCGGCCAAAACAAGCTAACTAACACCCATGAGGTGTCAAGTTTAGCTAACACATCTTACACTTGTAACCAAGCTTACAAGTTAAGCTTCCCATCCATTAAAACCATCTACACCAAAACCACTCATTCATTCTCACAACATGCAAACAACTTCATTTTCTCCTCCCTCTCTCATGGTTGCCGTCCCATATGCTCAACCAAAACACCACATTCATACTAAATTTAACCATAAACATATGTTATAATTAACATATGTTAATCTCCATTCAAAAAGATGAAGATTGGTGCAAGTTATAACATCCAAGGAGGAGTTTTCATGGAGTAGTAGGGCTGATTTTCCACAAGGTATTCATGAAGATTGGTGATGTTGAAGATGGTCTTGGTGCATCATAAGTTTCTCCATCCAAAACCATGTCAAACTCATAACGTACATCAAGTTGGTGGTATAAAGATTGTCCTCCTCATCTTCTTGTTATTTTGATTATGTAAACATGTATTTTATTTCCTATTGTATATATTTATGATGATTATATGATGATAAAAATGTTATGTGGGGATTTGTTGTTGATAATCATGGATAAAAAGATGAAAAACTATAAGTAAAAATGGGTAAATCTTGTTTAAATAATAGGTTGTATAAAAACAGTAGATAACTAAAAGATGAACTGATAAAATTGCATGGTTTGATCCATTTACAGTAAGTAGATGATGTTATACACATGTGAGAGTTGGCCATGCAATGGAATCAAAATAATGAGTGAGATATGATCAAAACAAGTTGGGCGGTGTAATCTGAATAAGCTGTTTTGTAGGGACTGTTAAGGCAACTTAAACTCAAAATGGGCAGTAGCTATAACTAAGTTAAATGTAGCACATAATATGAAGATCATGCCATCCAAAAATGAGCTTCTAAGTCATTATAGAACTCTAGATATGGTAACAATGGTGAACATGAAGTTAAAAATCAGATTTTTGGAAATAATGTTTATTAATATTATATAAGCACTCACATTATAATGTATAAAATGTAAAAATATAAACCCACTAACTTATAAAACTTATTTATATAAATGTATAAAAGGTTAATTAAATGGGTAAATTATATAAATGATGGTAAAATAATATTTATAAGTAATAAAAACTATAAACTTGATTTTTACGACTTTTTCGGCTATCGCCGTAAAATTAACGTTTTTCGCCAAATAAAACTTAGACGACCAAACCCGTCTAATGTAAAGTTTATAAAAGTCCTATACTGATTTATAGGTAACTAAGACAAGTAAAAACCGATAAAACCCGAACTATAAGAAATACGGACATTTACGAGCTAACTAAACATATTGAACTAATAGTTGGACTACATAAGATAAACACCCATAAAAAGAACTTATTGGGCTTAACCCATTTGGGCCCAACTTGAAAGTGTATGTACTGATAATATAAGTACAAAAAGGATTAATACAAGTTAAGAACTTATAATAGGCTTATTGGACCTAAAACACGTAAATAGGTAAAACGAGAAAACTAGTATAAAAGTTATCAACACATAACTTTAAAATGAGTAAACGAGAATATGTAAACCCACTTGATCATCATATATATATAATCATCATATGTATACATAATTGTTATTTTTATAAAGTCATTGGACATGAGTCTAAGACAAGTATTATTTGTCTAGGTTTCCGTGATTGAAGCACGTACCGTACGTCCGAATTGCCGATAACCCGCCTTCCCACATCAACGTGAGTTCATAGCCAAGCACTCTTTTAAATGTTTTTATAAATGTTTTATAAACCCGCGAGGGAGATAACATGTTAGTTTTTACAAATAGGACACCATTTGTCCCGATTGTTTGTTTATTGATTTTGGACGAGAAATAATTGAATGACCCGATTGTATGACCCGATAAATGATTAATGGACCCGATAGATGAAATAAAATGGATTATTAAAGTTAGGTTATGTCACTAAAAGTCCCATTAGCATGAATTGTGAACTACCGGGATTTGGTAGACGCTTATGCATTTAATAGTACTATTTTGGGACGATCACCCAGTTCGCGCCTTGACGGTTGATCCTCGTCGTGCCACATTGATTGGTAAGCGAATTTATGTATGAGAAGATTTCCATAGCGTGACCTTTGTGACGACACGCTACTTTAGATGGGCAAAATTTGTATCGGGTTAGCTACCCGTTGTTGGTTTAGTAAGGTAACAATGTCATGCGGCTTATAATAATCCAAAATTAACGAAATACTAATAGACGCTCCGAATTACGATGTATTGTCTGACTAGCAATACAGGATCATACTATTGATATTATGTTTGTGTTTTGGTTTTCATAACCATACTCATATAACGGATTTTATTTTCATACAACGTCGTAAGACGTATTATATGACGTTTTTACGACATTGGCTCGTATAATGATTTTTAAGGCTTTTTATAACCATATTCATATAATGGTTTTATTTAATCTATACAACGTTGCAAAACGTATTGTATGGTGTTTTTAACGACAATGATTCGTATAATGATTTTTAAGGCAAATGCCTATATTATGATTTTCGATAAGGATTTGTAAAAAATGATTTTGGCTATTTCATGGCCTATCAAAATGATTTGTACAAAATGATTTTCAGTAATACTTTTATACTGATATTATATTGATGGAATTTATTAAACTCTATGAATTCACTCGGCGTTATCGCTGACCTTTTCTTTTAACATGTTTTATCTCAGGTACTTGAAGGTAATTCTCGGGAAGACAACAAGAATTCATGGCCCGCACTTAAACAATATTTTCCATTCAATTACTTTGTAAAACTTTGTATGAAATGTAATGACTTGGGACCGATGTAACTTTGATATTTATGAATGGAAATGCTTTATAAATAAACGACGTGATTTTTATGCGTTGTCTATGATGTGAGTAATGTGCTATCCCGTAACACCAACTAGTCTTCCGCTGTATTGAGTTGTACAAATTTGGGGGTGTTACATAATACATAACAGAACATCAGAATAACGACAGTTAACATAGTAAACAGTAAAACATGACAGAATACATATAAAAAGCTAATAACACACGGAACTAGTAAAACACATGTAGTTCAGACAACTCATACACGTCCATATTTCTTATGTAGTGTTATCCGTCAAGGCGGATTAGTCTTCATCTTTTCCATTAGCTTCTACTGGACATAAGGTACGGATTTCTCGTCCTTCAGTAAGGACAATCTCTTCCTTCATTAGGATTTCTCGTATGCAGCCAACTGTTTTCCACAGTAGTTACAGATTAAATGCTTATTTAAATTAGTTACCTTAGCCATATACATGCAAGACCAGTTTCACCTAGTTATGGAGATACCATAACCATAACACAAGAGGCACTAGTGTTATGACTTCACCACGACGGAGTGATAGCTCGTGGCGTCCCTTTTCAGTTATTTGGCCATTTTATTATTATATTATCATGTGGGTCGTATGGGTGCATCCTAGTTACATGTTTCAGTCTGGATTTCATGGTGAATGTGGTGTGTGTCGTGCATCCTTCACAAGGAGCTGATCCCTCCTAACCACAGACCAGTTTATTAGAGGCAACCCCTCTAATTGTATGATGATGTCTCCCCTCTAAGTATTCATGCACGTTGTTGACCTCATGACCTATATTAGCTATTATGGTACATTAACTAATAACAGATTTTCATAAGTAACATAAGCTATGTTTTCAGAACTAAAACCAGTTAAACATGACAGACAACTAGGTTTTCCAGGATTTATTCATTTCCGCTGCCATTCATGCTTTATACTCTTTATATGCTTCTATATTCTATGTTTTTCATGCGTTATTGTATATCCGTGCACTGAGCGTTATGCTCAGTCGTCTACTTTTCCATGTTCCCAAACGGCAGGTACCCAAGGATGCAAGTAGGAACTCCAGAGTATGTGCATTCGGATTGGAAGCTATCCGGCCTCTTTTACCTTATGCATTTATTCCTACTTTATCATACTTTACATCTTTTGGACATTGTTTAGTCCTTTCCATTTACAGTACTTATATTGCTTGTTTGTGAGTTACTAGACTACCGATGTTTTATTCCGGTATTTCTATTTATGGTCATGAATGTTTAGACATTTCCCTTGCATGTTTTGATGATACACCATAATTTACTGTAGCACTCTATCCTATTAAATGAGGTGTTACAATTATGGTATCAGAGACAAGGTTTCGACCTATAGCTCTGTAAAAAATTACATGTGACTTACGGGTAGTCACCAATGTCTTCCTAGAACTGACAGTTGGTTTTCATGCATTCATTCATTTTCATTTTATTTCATGCATTCATCTCATTGTAGCAGGTTTATGACTAAGTAATGGTTGGTACAGGACTGGCCCTATTTAGTCGCATGTGCTTTTATCGAAACTTTTAACTTTGGGACCGACCCATTGGCGTCCCCGCGCCATGTCTTTTGTTTTGAGTGAACTGACCATAGGCGTTCACTCCCGTTCATATAAAATTTTATAAACTATATCATGCATTTTTACATTGTTTCATGCATTATCAATTGCTTCTTTGATTTATACATTATTCATCCATTCTTATGTTACCTCATTTCAGATTTATGATTTATGTTGCATTTTGTTGTTTAAACTGTCAGATGGTGAACAATCGCAATACTCCATATTTGACAGCAGCTGTCAATGCAGCTCTACAAGCCCTACTTCCCCAACTTCGCAATGAAATCAGGGATGAACTTCAGGCGGAATTTCAGGCTCATGGTAATCAAAAAAACCCTCCTCCTTCTCTATCGGTTACTCTTATGACTTGGTTGGAGAGATTAAACAAACAGCGACCCCGTTCATTTGAACAGACTGACAGCCCCAACAAGGCTGAAGGTTGGATTTCTCACATCGAGAAGATTTCCGATGCAATGGGTTGTGATGGTGTATACAAGGAAAGGCTGGCTTGCTATAAGTTTGAAGGTGATGTGCTGCAGTGGTGGAAATCGGTCAAGCAGTCCAACGGTGGTGACAATTGGGTTGCACAGCTGACATGGGGCCGGTTTAAGGAGCTCTTCCTTAATCATTACTTTCCACATGATGATCAAGAGAAGCTTAAGAGGGACTACCACCACATTCGGCTGGTTTTTCTGGTTAGCAGGTTTTTTGGGTCCAGCCGCAGGAACTGCTGCGGAGCAGGCTGAGAAGTTTCGCTGGGTACTTCGCACATTGGTTGCCAACAACCTGGTATGTGCTACTTTCACTATAGTAGCACAGGTGGCCGATGCAGCCCGTAAGCTCGAGATGCTTCAGGAACGAGAGGAGTTCGGTGATGACAGGGAGCAGTGAAGAGGTATCTTCAATCACCAATTGTAAACAATTCATTTCCATCAGTATTATTCATTTCATATAAACCTCTGTTCAACAATATATATAATCCAGGCAGAAGATTGACGACCGTAAACATGCGGCCGCTCAACAACAAGCATCCAAGGGAAACGGTCAGACTAACGACTGTTCTGGTTCTGAGAGGCGTGGCGGTCATGATAGTTAGAGTAACAACACTAACAACTCGAACAACAGCATGTCCCTACATTAACCTTCTTTCATGTTCAACTATTTTATGTTATGGTATTCTGACACTCCAACAATTGTTAATTCAGGAACAATGGTAACGGCAGGGATCAGGATCGTTGGGGTTCACAGCCTAACCGTTCTACCTAATCTGGTTAATTTTACACCTTCTATGTAATCATGTTTATGTACCACGATCACGTCTCATGCATGTAATCCTTGACCAGGCTCTCAGATAACTAGGACGCCTGCTGGAGGATTCACGCATCTTATCTGTCCTACTTGTTCGCGCAGACATTCGGGTATTTGTCGCCGAGGTACTGGTGGTTGCTTCAAGTGTGGCCAACAAGGCCATCTGCAAAAGGACTATCGCCAGCGTGAGATAGAAGGCACCTCTAGACACGCAAATACCAAGCCACCTCCTATTTCTGGTCGCATGTTCACTACCACTTGAGATCAGGCGAATAAGACTTCAAGTACCATCACCGGAAATCTCTTTATGAATGGTTTGGCAGCATGTGTTCTATTTGATACTGGAGCGACGCATTCAGTCGTGTCCACTACTTTTGTTGTACGTGTTAGGATTTCCCCGATGCCATTAGATAATGCCTTATGCATTTCCACGCCACTTAGGGACTCTGTACAAATCACTCAAGTGTACAGAGATCTTCCAATAGAATTTGATCAAGATCCGTAGAGTTGACGCACTTCCTTGGACATGTGCGATTTTGACTTGATTTTGGGCATGGACTGGTTATCCAAACACCAGGCCACGACTGACTGCCACACTTATCGGGTTATCTTCGGTGATGTTAAATCCCTAGAGTACATACACCATGGTTTTCTGCCAGGGAGGCCAGTACAGATTATTTCATCCATGGAGGCGCGTGCATTGCTATCACACGGCTGTCAGGGCTTCATAGCCAATATTCATGACATTACTGTCGAGTCTCCATCAATCCAAGATCAGCCTATTGTGTCAGAGTTTCCTGACGTATTTCCAGATGAACTTCCGGGCATACCACCTGTTCGTGAAGTTGAGTTTGGAATCGAGCTCATACCAGGTGCAGAGCCAATTTCTAAAGCTCCTTACCGTATGGCTCCTATAGAGATTAAGGAACTAAAAGATCAGCTGCAGGAACTTCTGGAACGAGGTTTCGTCCGTCCCAGTGCATCGCCATGGGGTGCACCACACTGTTTGTGAAGAAGAAAGACGGCAACATGCGTTTATGTATAGACTATCGTGAGCTGAACAAGATCACGATCAGGAATTGATAGGTGTGAAAACACCCATCCTTTTACCACTTAATTACAATAATAACCAAGCCAAAACGTGTATATTATGTCGTAAATGTCAGAATTATGCGTGGTTTGTGTTTTTGTTGTGATTTAGGACCAAAACGTGAAAAGGGAGGAAAACACGGGCTTTCACGGGCTTTTATCGAAGAAAAAGGCAAAAGACGAAGTCAAAAGATCAAGAGTGCAAAAAGAACGGAAGTCCAAGGCCTATTCTGAAGATTTATCGAAGAACAAGTCTAAATACGGAAGTTTAATTAAGCCGAAGAACTCAAGTCTAATAAATGATGAAATTATAAGACGAGTTTAAATTAATCCCGAGACAAAGTCGAAAAATTCGAAGAACTTAAAAGACGAGAAGACGCGAAGAAAGAAAGAAAGAGGAGGCAACACATGCACCTCCCCATTTCCTATAAATACCCTCCTAAACTCATTTAGGAGGGTTGGTTAGTCTTAGTTAGGGGTAGTTTTCATTTTCATTTTTGTAGGTGATTCTAGAGAGAGAAAGTGACAGTTTCTCTCACTAGAATCTTAATCTTTTATCTTCTTTTCTTGTTTTTAATCAAAAATTTACTTTCAAATAGCTTAGTTCTTTTTATAATCTTAATCTTATTCTACTTTTCTTAGATTTTTACTTGATTTTAATCCAAATTTCTTTACACGTTTTATTGAAGCTTTATGTTTGATTTATTAAAAAGTTTATCGTTGGGTTAATCTAAGTTTCCTACGAATTAAGCTTTGAGCTTGACATGCTTATTGGCTTATTTTGTGTTTAGCTTATTTGTTTCAAAGTTATATTAAAGTATTCGTCTTTTTAAAGTTTGATTTAAAAGTTTGCTTATTTAAGTTTTGATAAGTTCTTATTAGTGCTTATTAATCCTGTTTATCTTAATTAGTAAAGTTTTGGATAGTGCTTATTGAATCTTTGCTTATTTGGATTAGCTTTTCTCGAATTTACAAGTCATCAGAAAAGGTTAAAACCCTTTTCCGATTGAACATTCCGATTTGCCCCACCCTTTGTATTCCGATCTCTAATCGGAAAAGGGTTTATAGCTTTCCGATTTGGTTCCCTTTCATTCCGATCACTTGATCGGAAAAGGGTTTCTAGGATTCTGATGGTGTGGCTTGTGATTCCGATTGGGATTCCTTTTTACATTCCGATGGTGTGTTTTAGTTTATTCCGATAGCCTTCTTCTAGCTTAAACATTCCGATCATGTCTCTTTTTACTCATTCCGATTACGACATTCCGATAGTCTTGTTTTTAGCTTATTCCAATTACTTTCCGATAGGGATACATTCCGATCGGATTCCTATGGGATTCCGATCAGGTGTATTCCGACAGGTTTGTTTTTTTTTCTTTTAATATTAAGCTTATTTTTCAGCCATTTTACTATAGTGTTATTTTAATCGTTTTTCTCTATTTTAAATTTCGAGTTTACATTTTTATTACATTGTCAAATTAATTTTTTTCGTCGAGCTTTAATTTTTGTCATTTAATTAATTTACTTTTAAAGTTTTAAACTATTGCACAATTATCTTTTAATTAGTTTTATTTATTAAATTATCGTCATTTACTTTAACGTTTTGCCATTTATTTTACAACAACCAAAATATTGTTTTTACCAAAAACGACTGAGTCACACATTTAACCAGAAATCAATTCGATTAGACACCGAGAAAACGAACTTTTCAACTGGTAAAATCAAAGTTATTAAATGGCGCCGCTGCCGGCTCTTTTCGTGAAGATTAACGGTTTTTTGTGAGAGACGCGTTGGATTTTGGGATCCGTTCACCTGTGAACGTTATTTTTCGTGTAAAAAATTTTCAAAAACCCCAAAAACATTTTAAAAATCATAAAAAGCATTTCTTTTTCAAAGTTTTGCACCAAAAATATTCTTCTTGCTTATCTATTTTTCTTTATGGATTCTTATGTCCATTGCGTCGGGTGTGGGAGAAGATTATACGGGAACGAATCTTGTCAATGGTGTACATGTGAGCGGTGCGGAAACGATATCGACAATACCCTATTCGGATTTTGTCCATTGTGCAACTCGACTAATTCGTCCTTTTCTAATCCACCTCCTATTCCCCCTTGCATCTATTGTGGAAGCGATTATCATTGGCATGTTTCGTGTCCGGTTCGATACCCGTATGATCACGAGCAAGAACCGGGTTACAATTATGACAATGGAAATAGCTATCCACAAAACTCACCAGATTTTTCTCCATACCCATGCTACCAAAATTGTGGAGGTCTTCACGAAAGTTTTCACTGTCCAACGGGGAATCAAAATTACTATAATTATAGCCCTTCCAGTTTTGACCAACCCCTGCAATACCCAATTGATCATCAGCCTCGTCACGGGATGAGTTACCAAGAACCTATTGACGATATTGCTACAGTTGTTCAAGAATAAACGAAAGCGATTTTACACACGCTGCAAACTTGTATGGAGTCATATTTAAAGCAGCGAGATCAGACGAGTACTCATATCCCTGAGCTTATTATTGGCCCTTTAGGTAATGAGGAGAGTGATGATGATATTGAGGTGATTTTCGACGAGGAGGAATTTCTAAAGCAACGTAAGACTTACCCCATTCCTCCTTCGTCAATTGCTATCACACCCGAGGAGCCCGTTGGCTCTCTCATAATGGAGGATGAGCATCTTGACATTATTTCGGCAACGGAATCGGACAAATTCCTAAAGTCTTGTGTCGAGGAACTTGTCGTCATCCCAAGTGAGCCCGCGGGTGTTCCAGAAAATTTGTGTGATGTGCTGACTTTTGCAGAGCTTACGGACAAGTTTGCTTCGCTAGTCAATGATCACATACTCACAAAACCACATGCGATAATTGATCCTCCCAATAAGAGTTCAACATGTGGTGAGTATGATGATTTCGTCTTCGAGCCCGAGATTGAGGAAATTATCGACCGAGAGCTAGCTCTTTTACCTCCACTTCTACCTACGAGTGAGGAAGATTTTTCCAATATCGAGGCCGAACTTGATGAGTTGGAACGTCTTATTTTTCATAATAATGCCGAACCAACTCACATGCCCAAACATCCAATTCTCGAGAGTTACCTAATCAACACTCCTCTTATGAGAATTACGTTTACCACATTCGTGAGGATTTAACTTATCAACAATCCCCACAAATGAATGATGGTTTCGTACTTGATCGTGATCTTTTCAAACGAGTTTCTACACTCCTTATCTACGATGATATCGACAAGATCAACGTTCATGAGGATAAATGCTTTGACCCGGGAGGTGACATGGACCATTCTATGATTGATAATTTTACGGCTTTGCCAATTGGTCTGCATCCATTGTCTTTGGAGGATGACAATGTGATTCCCTTACCCACCCCGCCTCCCATCAATCTGGATTTCACTTGCTTTTCTTATATTGAGCGGACTTTCCTACCATTCACTACTTATCCTCCTGCCTCTCCTTTCTTAATGTCTACCGGGAACGAGGAAAAGGTCTTTGATCCCGGTATTACATTCGAGGCTTCCCCATGGACCATTTAATTCGGGGACGAGTCAGGCTCGTGACTCGGTTAACAAAAACAAGCGCTCTTCGGGAGGCAACCCGATTATCTATCTTTCCCTGTTTTCACCATAAGTGTAGGGTGGAGCCCCGTTGGTGTTTCTTGTTTTCTTTCTTATCATGTGCAGGGATTAGAGCTTCAAAGACACACTCTTGATGACTTTTGAAGAACCGTGATTCCGTGTTCCCGTCTTCCCGGTTCTATCCTAAACTCTTTTCGATTCACTATTTTATATTTTCCAATATTAAAATAGGAATCTCTTTAGTTGTCTCTTCCTTAGAGAGATTTAAACAAAGTGCACAATGTCCTAAGTGTTGGGGAGTTTACTCCCACATGCTTAAACATTGAGGACAATGTTTATATTAAGTGTAGGGGGACTTCTATCGAAGTTAAGTGGTCTTTTCCATGAATGTGTCCCCATTTTAATCGGAAAATTTGATTTTTCGACATTTCTCAAAATTTTTAATCTATTTTGGCCTAGTTGTATAGTTGTATATTCCTTTGTTATGGTTATTTTCTTTCCTTGCTAAAATAAAGTGGTTTTAAAATTTTTCAAAGTCGTGAATATTTTGACTCAACCCGAGTTTACTTATCTAAGTTTACTCTAGCTAGTATCCTTAAGGTGTTTAAGTCAAGTTTTGCTAGGCTTTTATATAGGGAGCTTTAAAACGCGAAAGTCTTAACTCTCACGGTTAAGAACAAGAACTTTTCGCAAGTTCCTATAATTGATCCTACAGAGTTGTTTATCAAGGGAACTTTAAAATGCGATTTCTAAACTTGAAAAAGTCTAAGAATTTGCAAGATCCTATAGATGACTCGAAAACCTAAAACTTTGATTTAATAGGCTAAGCATCCACGAGTCTCATTCCTTGAGATTTTAAACTGTGGAGAATGAGAGATGATAGAGTCAATTATAAGTTTGGTATTCTTTCGTGAATTTATGTGAGTTAATTATAAGCCTATTCTCCCATCGCTTGCTAATAAATTTATCTACAATAAATAAGGTTGTACGATTTGAAAAGTTACTTAGCTTCTAGCCCAAGATCGTTTAAAAGTTGCTCGATATTAATTAGAGTTCATAGCCAAGGCATAACTTATTGAAGCGGGATGCGAAGATTGGCGAGTCCGAAAAGGCCCTAACAAGGCATGAGGGCTACATTTTGTTGCTAAAGATCCCAAGTGATGTGAAGAATCATTTATCGAAAATCAATATGAAGGATCGAGACACACGACGAAAAGCAAATACTCCCCAAAAGATCATGGAGAAGTCTATCCAAAAAGGCCCTAACAAGGTATGAGGATAAATAGATCCAAGTCCAAAAAGGAGGCGGATCGTTGTGTATCAAAGTCCAAAATAAAGATTGGGGAAAAATGAAGAAGTCGTGGTCCAAAGATTAAGAATCTATCAAAACTTCAAGTGAAGAAATTCCTATTATAAAGAGAAGACCATAATTTCAAGAACGTCTCTCAAGATTCGAAGTATGAAGTCGCTGCCAAATATCGGTCCGAGAAAGGTCTCAAATCGTGAAGCAAGTTATGCCAAGATATGAACTTTAAGAGGTCCCGAGAAGCAGTTTTAAAAGATTTTGTCCTTTAGCTAACTATTGATTAAATCGTCCCACTTTATTTTCAGCCTAAATAACTATCGAAATAAGTCAACAATGCATCCTCGTGATCATTCAAGACAAAAATAAAATATAATAGATACACCTAGGAATAAGGGAGTCTAAGTAAATAATTGGCCAACATGCGTTCGTGTTAGTTTGCTAACTTATAATAACAATGATCTCGTTTTTAAGCTTGGTTTGGGGAACGTGAAACTTGAGGGCGATAATCATTCATGACATATCCAAAACCCTAAGGTAAGTTTTTGATCTCTTTACTTGTTTTCTTATTTTTGAAATTTTCTATCATTTTAATAAAGGCCAATGTGGATTGATTATGATGGAAAATATAAAACTTGCTTTGTAACTAATGCATTGCATGAGGACATTGCAATGGTCAAGTGTAGGGGATTTGATAGGTGTGAAAACACCCATCCTTTTACCACTTAATTATAATAATAACCAAGCCAAAACGTGTATTTTATGTCGTAAATGTTGGAATTATGTGTGGTTTGTGTTTTTATTGTGTTTTAGGACCAAAAGATGAAAAAGGAAGAAAACACGGGCTTTCACGGGCTTTTATCGAAGAAAAAGGCAAAAGACGAAATCAAAAGATCAAGAGTGCAAAAAGAACGAAAGTCCAAGGCCTATTCTGAAGATTTATCGAAGAACAAGTCTAAAGACGGAAGTTTAATTAAGCCGAAGAACTCAAGTCTAATAAATGATGAAATTATAAGACGAGTTTAAATTAATCCCGAGATAAAGTCGAAAAAGTCGAAGAACTTAAAAGACGAGAAGACGTGAAGAAAGAAAGAAAGAGGAGGCAACACATGCACCTCCCCATTTCCTATAAATACCCTCCTAAACTCATTTAGGAGGGTTGGTTAGTCTTTGTTAGGGGTAGTTTTCATTTTCATTGTTGTAGGTGATTCTAGAGAGAGAAAGTGACAGTTTCTGTCACTAGAATCTTAATCTTTTATCTTCCTTTCTTGTTTTTAATCAAAACTTTACTTTCAAATAGCTTAATTCTTGTTTTAATCTTAATCTTATTCTACTTTTCTTAGCTTTTTACTTGATTTTAATCCAAATTTCTTTACACGTTTTGTTGAAGCTTTATGTTTGATTTATTAAAAAGTTTATCTTTGGGTTAATCTAAGTTTCCTACGAATTAAGCTTTGAGCTTGACATGCTTATTGGCTTATTTTGTGTTTAGCTTATTTGTTTCAAAGTTATATTAAAGTATTCGTCTTTTTAAAGTTTGATTTAAAAGTTTGCTTATTTAAGTTTTGATAAGTTGTTATTAGTGCTTATTAATCCTTTTTATCTTAATTAGTAAAGTTTTGGATAGTGCTTATTGAATCTTTGCTTATTTGGATTAGCTTTTCTCGAATTTTCAAGTCATCGGAAAAGGTTAAAACCCTTTTCTGATTGAACATTCCGATTTGCCCCACCCTTTGTATTCTGATCTCTAATCGGAAAAGGGTTTATAGCTTTCCTATTTGGCTCCCTTTCAGTCCGATCACTTGATCAGAAAAGGGTTTCTAGGATTCCGATGGTGTGCCTTGTGATTCCGATTGGGATTCCTTTTTACATTCCGATGGTGTGTTTTAGTTTATTCCGATAGCCTTCTTCTAACTTAAACATTCCGATCATGTCCCTTTTTACTCATTCTGATTACGACATTCCGATAGTCTTGTTTTTAGCTTATTCCAATTACTTTCTGATAGGGATACATTCCGATCGGATTCCTATGGGATTCCGATCAGGTGTATTCCGACAGGTTTGTTTTGTTTTGTTTTAATATTAAGCTTATTTTTCCGCCATTTTACTTTAGTGTTATTTTAATCGTTTTTCTCTATTTTAAATTTCAAGTTTACATTTTTAATACATGTCATATTAATTTTTTTCGTCGATATTTATTTTTTGTCATTTAATTAATTTACTTTTAAAGTTTTAAATTATTGCACAATTATCTTTTAATTAGTTTTATTTTTTTATTTATCGTCATTTACTTTAACGTTTTGCAATTTATTTTACAACAACCAAAAATATTGTTTTTACCAAAAACGACTGAGTCACACATTTAACCTGAAATCAATTCTATTAGACACCGAGAAAACGAACTTTTCAACTAGTAAAATCAAAGTTATTAGGAATCATTATCCTTTGCCGCGAATTGATGACCTATTCGATCAACTTCAGGGCGCCATGCATTTCTCCAAGATCGATCTGAGGTCCGGCTACCATCAGTTACGGGTTAAAGAGCAGGATATCTTCAAGACTGCTTTCCGTACACGTTTTGGGCTCTACGAGTTCGTAGTTATGCCATTCGGACTTACTAATGCTCCAGTTGTCTTCATGGATTTGATGAACCGTGTCTTCCATGAGTTTCTGGACAAGTTTGTTATTGTGTTCATTGATGACATCCTGATATTCTCCAAATCCAAGTAGGAACATGAGGAACACCTTCGTACAGTCTTACAGATTCTTTGTCAGAAGCAGTTGTACGTCAAGTTCTCTAAGTGTGAGTTCTGGTTAACCAAGGTGGCATTTCTGGGCCATATTGTATTTGCAGAGGGGATCATCATGGATCCTACCAAGGTTGAAGCTATCACTAAATGGCCGAGACCTTCATCTACAACAGAAGTTAGAACTTTTCTGGGTTTACGTGGCTAATACCGCAGGTTTGTAAATAACTTTTCACGGTTAGCCTTACCTTTGAATAAGCTGATGAGGAAAGAAGAAAAATTCGTCTGGACGGAAGAGCGAGAGAAGAGCTTTGAAGATCTTAAGCAGAAGTTAGTGACTGCACCTATTCTTACTCTCCCATCTGGCTCAGGTGGATTTCAGATATATAGTGACTCTTAAGGAAAGGGATTATGTTGCGTTCTCATGCAACATAGGAAGGTTATTGCATACGCATCACGACAGCTAAAACCTTATGAAGAAAACTATCCTACTCACGATTTAGAGCTTACAGCAGTTGTTTTCGTGTTGAAGATCTTGAGACATTATTTGTATGGTGAATCATGTGACATATTCACCGACCACAAGAGTCTCAAGTACATCTTCACCCAAAAGGAACTAAACATGAGACAGAGGAGATGGTTAGAGATATTGAAGGACTACGACACCAACATTCGGTACCATCCTGGTAAGGCGAATGTGGTGGCAGATGCTCTAAGCAGAAGGTCGGGTATGATTGCTGGCATTTGGATTGCGAAGGAGATCATTCGTGACCTAGAGATGACTGACATTGAGTTTTGTGTACGAGGACAGCACGATTACTGGGCTAATCTTAGAGTGGAACCAGACTTACATGCTAGGATCAAGGAAGCTCAGAAGGACGATGGTGATATCTAGTCTATCATTCAGAACCTTGATCATCAGACGGAGTTTCGTGTTGACGATGACGGTATCTTATGGCAGGGCACTAGACTAGTGGTTCCTGATGACTCTACTCTCAGCGAAGCTGTGTTGACTGAGGCTTACAGTTCTCCATTTACCATACATCCTGGTTCTACCAAGATGTACCATGCCATCAAGCAACACTTTTAGTAGAGTATTATGAAGCAGGATGTTACCACCTTCGTTCTAAGTGTATGATCTGCCAGTAGGTGAAGATCGAACATCAGCGAGCTAGTGGTTTACTACAACCATTAGATATTCCAGCATGGAAGTGGGACAAAATCTCCATGGATTTTGTTACTGGTCTTCGGGTTACTCAGAAGAAAAATGACGCTATCTGGGTCATTGTAGATAGGTTGACTAAATCTGCTTATTTTCTGCCGATTCGCAAGGAGCATCCGGTCAGCAAATTAGCAGACACATTCCAGAGGGAGATCATAAAACTGCATGGTACTCCATCATATATCATCTCTGATAGAGATCCCCGTATCACATCACGTTTCTGACAGAGTCTGCAGAAAGCTTGGGGCACCAGACTTAAGCTTAGCACTGCCTTTCATCCTCAGACCGACGGACAGTCGGAGCGTACCATTCAGACATTGGAGCACATGTAGCGATCATGTGCTCTAGAATGGTCAGGAAGCTAGGATGATTATATATTCCTAGTAGAATTCGCATACAACAACAGCTCGCACGCTAGCATCAAGTGTGCTCCCTTTGAGATGTTGTATGGCAGAAAGTGTCGTGCCCCAATCTGCTGGGATCAAGTGGGTGAACAACTGCTTGAAGGTCCAGAGATGATTGAGGTGACCAATGAAAAGGTCGTTGTCGCCAAGGCAGAACTTCAGGAAGCTCGTGCTCGTTAGAAGAGCTATGCTGATAAACATCATAGAGATGTGTCTTTCAACGTAGGTGACCATGTTTTGCTCAAGGTATCACCTGCACGAGGACTTAGACGTTCTGGAATCAGAGGGAAGCTCAGTACGCGCTTCATCGGACCGTTCGACATCATAGAACGCGTTGGTGAAGTGTCATATCATTTAGCGTTACCGCCTCAGCTATCACACATTCACAACGTGTTCCATGTGTCCTTACTCCAAGGATACATCTATCATCTAGTTCATGTTGTCTAGTATCCACTTGATCAGATTCGAGAGGATCTTTCATATGTCGAAGAACCCGAGAGAGTTCTTGAGCGACAAGATCGTGTCATGCGGAGGAAGATGATCCCTTTCGTCAAAATCCTCTGGAGGGATTATCCTGAGCGGGAAGCCACTTAGGAGACGGAGGAGTCTATATGAACTTCTTACCCTCATTTCCAGTTCTAATTCGGGTATGTTTTCTTTCAGTTTACGTTTCTCCAATTCGAGGACGAATGGTTCTTTTAGAGGGGAAGAGTTGTAAAAACCGCATTAAAAACCTATGAACAGTACACGTGAACAGTAACTTACGAGAACACGGTAAAATTTAAACTTTCCATTTATAATATTAATACACGTGTCACGACAATAAATAACGAACAATCATGAATATTATAAATGTGTCACGATCACGAATACCAAAATCACGAATAATAAATCACAAACATGCACGTAAATTATTTAACACTCGAAAAACTACAAGTTTACCCCATGTGGGCCTCATAGTCGCGGCAAGACAAAGGAAAGAGGCCAAGTGGGCCTTTTGGCCCAAAATCAATTTTATTAAAACCTATGGAGAGTTCTTTTCTCTCATATTTTTAGGTTACAGAAAATAGTCCTCTTCCTCCTTATTTTCAGCATAGTCGCCAGCCACCATAGCACAAATGGAAACCTGGATGAATTTTTGTGTTTGTTTAATTATTCGTGATCACCTAATCATTCTACACGCATTGGTATATTCAAAAACCTTTTCTTTTATTATATGTCCTTATGATTCCATGTTTAAAAATTAATTAATCACATGAACATGTAAACTAATAACTAGGATTAATTAATTTTGGTCAAGGGTACGTTTGTTTTGTGGTTTGTGGTTCGGCCGTGGCACCGAGACCCCCAAAGGGGGCGCTCGGTTTGTTTTTATCACCACCACCGAGACCATATAGGTCTCGTCATGGTTGGTCTTTGGTCGGTGCAGCAAGGGAACCCCCACGATGGGTCGGGGTGTGTTTGTTTTCGGTTTATGTGGAGCCGAGACACCACCGAGACCCCAAGTGGTGCTCGGTTGGTGTTGTTTGTTCGGACCCGAGACCAAAGGACCCCGACTTCGAGTCGGGGAATGATTACATGTTTAGTTGATTAAGTAGTGTCAACCGAGATCCTTTCCAAGGTCTCGGTGGGACTTTTATGTAGCTTATTTGGTTCGGCTATATTAAAACACGGGCTCGGGATTCGGGTTTTTATAAAAACTATTTTTATAAGTCATGTTATATTAAACTTTAGGTTAATTAATTTATTTAATTAATTCATGTATAATCTAAGGTAATTATACTTAGTCATTTTAATTAAACATGTATTTTAATTAAAATCATATAACGTATAGTTTTATTAAATTAACCAGTTATTTAATTAAGCAACTATAACCATGACTTGTATTGTACTAATTTAACTTCACTTATTATTTATAATTCAACTTAATTCTAATTATGGAAACTTACTATTTTTGGGAACTTTCTATTTTTGGAAACTTTCTATTTTTGGAAACTTACTATTTATGGAAACCTGCTATTTTTAGAAAGTTACTTAGTATTACATTACAAGTATTATATTACACTAATACATGAATAATAAACAACAGAACATCAGAATAACGATAGTTAATATAGTAAACAATAAAACATGACAGTACGTATACCAAGCTAATAACACACAGAACCAGTAAAACACATGTAATTCAGACAACTCATACACGTCCATATTTCTTATGTAGTGTTATCCGTCAAGGTGGATTATTCTTCATCATTTCTGTTAGCTTCTACTGGACATAGTACGGATTTCCCGTCCTTCAGTAAGGATAATCTCTTCCTTCATTAGGATTTCCCGTATGCAACCAACTGTTTTCCCCAGTAGTTACAGATTAAATGCTTATGTTTATTAGTTACCTTAGCCATATACATGCATGACCAGTTTCACCTATTTATGGAGGTACCATAACCATAACACTAGAAGCACTAGTGTTATGACTTCACCACGTCGGAGTGATAGCTCGTGGCGTCCATTTTCAGTTATTTGGCCATTTTATTATTATATTATCATGTGGGGCGTATTGGTGCATCCTAGTTACATGTTTCAGTCAGGATTTCATGGTAAATGTGGTGTGTGACTTGCATCCTTCACAAGGAGCTGATCCCTCCTACCCACTGACCAGTTAATTAGAGGCAACCCCTCTAATTGCATGATGAGGTCTCTCCTCCAAGTATTCATGCACGTTGTTGACCTCATGACCTATATTGGCTATTATGGTACATTAACAAATAACAGATTTTCATAAGTAACATAAGCTATGTTTTTAGAACTAAAACTAGTTAAACATGACAGACAACTAGGTTTTCCAGGAATTATTCATTTCCGCTGCCATTCATGCTTTATACTCTTTATATGCTTCTATATTCTATGTTTTCCATACGTTACTGTATATCCGTGCACTGATCGTTATGCTTATCCGTCTACTTTTCCATGTTCCCAAACGGCAGGTACCCAAGGACGTAAGTAGGAACTCCATAGTATGTGCATTCGGATTGGAAGGTATCTGGCCTCTTTTACCTTATGCATTTATTCCTACTTTATCATAATTTACATCTTTTGGACATTTTTTAGTTCTTTCCATTTACAGTACTTATATTGCTTGTTTGTGAGTTACTAGACTACCGATGTTTGATTCCGGTATTTCTATTTATGGTCTTGAATGTTTAGACATTTACCTTGCATGCTTTAATGATACGCCATAATTTAGTGTAGCACTCTATCCTATTAAATGGGGTGTTACATCTACAACTGAAGCTAAATATGTGGCTGCTGCTCATTGCTGTGGACAAGTACTTTAGATTTAAAATCAGATGTTAGATTATGGTTTCAGTTTTATGAATACTAAAATCTACATCGATAATGAAAGTACTATATGCATTGTCAAAAATCCAATCTTTCACTCCAAAACCAAGCATATTGAAATAAGACATCACTTCAACAGAGATGCTCATGACAAAAAGCTTATTCATGTTTTGAAGATCCATATAGATAACAATGTAGCTGATTTTTTGACCAACGCGTTTAAAACAAAGAGGTTTGAGTTCTTGGTAACACATATTGGTATGCGTAACCAATAATTGTTTCATATGTTAAAGGGAGGTAATACCTGTACAATTATTATGTTAATCATATTGTATAGTGTTTATAGTTTTTTTTATGTGATTATAATTGATTAGATCAAGGTAAAAGAGGATACGATGATAGTGGACTGCATGTACCGGTATTTATCTTTGAGGTAGCGTTTTGGAAACTAAGTACCACTAGGCTTAATTGAAGTACCGCGTATGATCCATGTACCGCTATTTGACGGTCGTAGCGTTGGAGGGTCTCTTTTGTAAAATTGGCGGTTTCTTCGCGCTTGGGTTTGCTTCCCAAATATAAACCCACCCAAATTACATAATTGATTCACCTAATCTTTTATTTTTACACCTCGACTCTACAACTCGAATTCTCATCTTCGTTCATCAAAAACTACAATGGTTGCTCTTCAAGTGATCTCTAAACATAACCAATTTGCTAAATTGATTCAGAACATTGATTCACATGGTTTTCATGATATTTTTGACTCTCTTTCGAAGTCACGTATAATATGCACTTATTATAAGTCCTATTGTGTCTATTCGTATTGTTGAAAATGTTTGGAGTACTGCTGCTACTATTACTCGTCATGATCAATCATGTATTAGAGCTAGGATTAATGATTGGAATATATACGTTACAGAAACTATGTTAAGAGCATCTTGAAGACTTAATGATGCTAATGGTATTAGCATGCAGCCTGACTCTGAGAGATTTGATGGCCTTGAAGCCATGGGATATGAGGGTGGTAGGGAAATACTTACTTTCTTTCAAGGTTTTTTTTCACCTCAATGGAGTTTACTTTTTCATACTATTCACTGTTTAAGCTTTAAGAGTACTTCTTTTGATCAAATTCCTGCTACTTTGGCATCAGCTTGTATTTGTTTGGCAACTGATAGAGTTTTTAATTTTTCAAAACTAATTTTTGATGGTATGAATAGGAATTTAGATGCCTCTAAGAAATTCTCGATGTACCCTAGGTTTATTCAGGCAATAATCCAAGACCAAGTCCCTAACCTACCTACCTCATCAGAAACATCGGATGTCCCTACTTTCACTAAAAGGACCTTTTCTTTCTTGTCTAAGAAAGGTACAACTTTTATAGGGACTGTAACACCATTGTTTGTCCATATGTTAGCAGATTAGGCTAGGACAGAGGGTGAGGATCCTAGCTCATCTAGTGAACCTCAACAAAATCCCTTTCATCACAGTCCCCAACCCTCTAAAGAAGTCCACACTTCTTCTTCTTGTCATGAGAATGATCAACCAATCACTGATGAGATGATCCATACACCTGCTGCTTCACAAGATGCTAGTGATTCACCACAAGCCCGTGGAAACATAGGTGTTGGATTTTTCAAATTTAACTGCTTTTTGTACAAGTTTGTCTAATCAGGTTGAACATTTTCAAGATGCTAACATTTTACAAGATAAAAAGACTGAAGAGCTGTATGCTAAGATCAAAAAGCTAAGGAGAAGAGCAAATTCTTGAAGCAGACATCACAGGTCAATTCAAAAGGCTCAGTTGAAGGAGCAACAACAAAAGTTAAGAGCCTTCAGAAGAAAGCAACTGAAAGACTGCAAAAAGGGGAGGAATTTAGATGAAGAAGGACCTTCTTCTAATATTCCAACTACTTTTAGGGAAGAAAATTCCGAGGAAAATAATTTTGACGCTTATGATGATTTTGAACATGCAACACCCCATTTGATAAGTAGAATTCGTTACATGATAATTATGGCGTGTCATCGAAGCATGCAAGATAATATGTCCTAAAGCATACATGACCAAAAAGGAGAACCAGAATCAAACATCGGTTCCCAACATAAGCCCAAAACATGCATAAAGTAAAGGAAATAGGAAGGACAAAAACAAGTGTCTAAGTAAGCATAAATATATGAAGGCAAAATGAGAAGAAGTATAAGGTAGCTTCCATCCTATGCACGTGCTCTCAATGCTTAAGCCTGTCCTTGGGTACCTTCCATTTTGGGACATGGAAGAAAATACAGGTGAGCAATACGCTCACTGAATGCATATAATGACATGATAAGAAATATGAAACATAAGTAAAAGACATGAAATGTAGCGGAATATGTGTAAGTCCTGGGAAACCTGGAACATGTTTTATAAAACTAGTTTATAAACTGAAAAGTCTTGTGTTTATTCATGAAAATGTAATTTAAATGCCAAAGAGCTCATATAGATCATGAAAGTATCAACGTGCATGAATAAATAGAGGGGTGACCTCGTCATGCAGTTAGAGGGGTGACCACTAATTATATTAGTCTAGGTGGAGGGATCAGCTCCAATGTGACGGATGTAGAGCACACACTACAGTCACCGTGTAATTATGCAAAACATGTATTAGGATGCACCAATACGCCCCACATGATAATAATAATAATAATGGCCAAGTAATTGAAAGGGACACCGCGAGAAATCAATCTCGTCAAGGAAGAGTCATAACACCGGTGCCTCATGTTTCATGGTTATGGTACCTCCATAACTACGTGGACATAGTTATGCATGTATATAGCTCAAGCAAATTATAATGATAGCATGGTAGTTACTGAAAATTTTTATGACATGTAAACTACAGGGGAAAACAGATAGAAGAAAACGGGGAATCCTAATCATGCATAGAAAGAGAATATCCTTACCGAAGGACGGAATATCCATACCTTATGTCCAATAACGATGAAAGATGAAAGGCGGAAAGTAACTACTCTGACTTTACGAGTGCTACATACTAAAGGACTTGAATGAGTTGTATGTTCATGTATAACTGACTAATTCTTAATTTACTTAACTTGTTCTTGACTTGTTTTACTTGTTCTTGACTTGTTTTATTATTTCATGTTTTATCATGTATTTCCTTGTGTTTCATGTATTCTTGATTAATGTATTTCATGTTTCATGTGTTAATATACTTGATGTTTCATAATGAGTAACTTTCTAAATATAGCAGGTTTCTATATATAGTAACTTTACAAAATAGTAGGTTTCAACATATAGCAACTTTCCAAAAATAGCTAGTTTCCGTAAATAGTAAGTTTCCAACAATAGAAAGTTTCCATATTTAGTAAGTTTCCAAAAAAAAAAATGTTTTCATAATTAATATGTTTCCATAAATAGCATGTTTCAATAAATAGCATGTTTCCATAAATACTATGTTTCCATAAATAGTAATAAGCTTGTTTAATAAGCACATTATATAAGCTAAAGCTTAATGAGCATACTTTATAAGTCATGGTTTATTAAATGTCATAATATAGTAAAGTTTATTAATAAATAAATACTTTAGTCTAACATAATAATTATTAATTAATAATATAATACATGATTTATAAGTGATTATTAATTAATAATATAATATGATATTATATTAATAAAACTTTACCATAACTTGATACTTGTATAATTAAATTAACGTAAGATATTAATTTAATTAAACCTTGGTTAACATGTAATTAAATAATTTTGCTAAGTCATTAATTAAATTAATTAAATGTGGCATGTTTTTATATCTTAAATAATTATATAAAATAATTATTATAAGTCTAATATCATTTTATTACATGTACCATGTTTAATTCCATGATTAATTTTATGACATAATTATAATAGCCCATGATTAATTTAATTAATTATAACATGATACATTTTAATATAACTAAATAATTTAATACTAATTAACCCAAAGTTACATTAACCATAACTAACCAAATACCCCTCGTGTGACCTTCGGCTTAGTCGAGTCTTGAACCAAGTCCACCGAGACCTATTGGTCTCGGTTGCATTTAACAAACGAACCAAAACACCACATAGCCGCTGGTTGTGGTACATAGCCACTGGTTGTGGCACATAGCCACTGGCCATAGGCGGTTCCTGCTGGTGGCGCAAAGGTTCCCACCGAGACCATATTGATCTCGGTTGCCACCGATAAACAAACAGACCCCCTGCTGGGTTCTAGTGTCTTGCGGCTGACAGAATGAAACAGCCACCGAGACCCCCTTTGGGCTCGGATGGCCGGCAAAATACGCCACCGAGACCTTTAAGTTCTCGGTTTCCGTGTCTAATCAAACCACAACGAATGCAAACGCGTGTTTAAATCCATGTTTTTAATTAACTAAGTTACATGTTCATAATTAATTTAATTGCTTAACAATTGATTTAGAAAAATTAAGGAAAAGATGGATTGAATGATTACCGAAAGCGTATATATTAAGGATTATTAAACCCCGAACACGTCAAGATGTCTTTCTTCCTCCTTTTCTTTTGCAAAAACCGACGGCGACCAAGTAAAGAGAGGCTAGGGTTTTATTTATTTTTTTGTAACATGAAAAATAAATCTCCTAGAGATGATTTATTTTAAGTTTATTTGTTTAACGGGCCGGGCCATGGGCCCTCTTCTTGTTTCTTATAAATCCGGACACCAACACCCCTATACATAATATTTTCGTGTTTTATTATCATTCTCGTGTATTAAATATTCGTGACGTGTATTCGTGTTTTAAACTTGTGTTAATTCTTGTCGTACATTATTTATTATACGTAAATACTTGTGAATAATAAATAAATAATATATGTAATACTTGTATTTATACATTAAATATTCATGATACGTGTCGTATATTAGTTAATTATAAAGTTTTAATTAATCTGTGTTTTCGTGTACTTAATGCTTTCATGTATTTTATGCGGGTTTTACAACTCTTCCCCTCTAAAGGAATAATTCGTCCTCGAATTAGAAACGTGATATGGCTGAAAGAACATGGACATGGCGTGCCTAAAGAGAACATGGAACGTGACGTGGCTGAAAAGAACATATCTGGGTCACGGAAGGGAACGAGGATAAGAAATTCAGATTGACTCCTCTAAAAGGATCTTGATGGAAAGAATAATTTTGGTCTTCATGACCCTGTCTTGACAATACGGAAAAGTTTCTGGTTCCTCAACGTAAGATAGATCCTCATGAATCTTATCGAGTGGATAATAATTAACGTGCAAAGATACTTGAAACGATACGATACAAAATAACCTTAAAATGATGGTATTAGCAACCTCTAAGAAATGATGTGCAAGACATATTGAAACGTACTACGTGAACAATTATGAACGTGATACATGAAAAATTGTGAACGTGATACGTTGACATATGGTGAATGTAATATGTGAAACCTATGGCGAACATGATATGAGAAACGTAGGGTGAACGTGATACGTGAAACATATCATGAACGTGATACATGAAACATATCATAAACGGAATCTATGAAACATATCACGAACGTGATACATGAGCACATGATGACTGATAAATAAACGTGCGCTAATGAAGAAGGTAACTCCCACTGATACTAGATGAGACGTGAAATCTGACGTGAAACGTCTGTTTGAGGATGGAAAGTTGTGCTAAACTTGAGTCTGGTCTTTCAAGTCTTCCGCAACGATTTCTAGAACGAAATGTGAACCGTAAATCGTGAGATAGAATACGATCATGAACGTGAACAATGTCATGGACGTGAATGAGAAAGCCAATCATAAAATGGGGGCAAGGACGTGAACGCGTACAAGGTCGTGATCGCGAACATGAGACCTAATTGCGAGCGTCATCGTAAACGTAAACGTGAACATGAACGTAAATTCTATCTGATATGATTGTTGATGGAATACCATGAAATCGTACAATCTCATGTTGAATTATCTTTATCAACTGGTTGACTACATAATTCTTACGGATGAGGAGGATATGTGCAGACTTGTCAACCATCGGCAGCAACTCCGATAGCATCATGCCTCATTTGTACCAGTGGTAGTATGGTAATAAAATCCATGGAGGTTTTGTCCACTTCCATTCGGAAATTCCTAATGGTTGGAATAAACTACTAGCATGTTGGCGTTCTATCTTAACCTACTGGTATGTTAGGCATTTAGATATGAACGTAACTGCATCTTATTTCACCTCTCCACCAAAATGTGGTTTGAGATCAGGATACATCCTTGTAGAACCTAGGTGCATACACATTGGACAAACTATGAGTCTCGGTAAATTAGACCTCTCTTAGCGTATGATCCTTTGGAACCCATAATTTAGGATTCTCTCCTTTGCGCGTAAGCTTAATCATGGTAAATTAACCGTGAGAAACATCGTGATTCGGAGTGTCATTGTAATCAATTAAAATTCGTACTTGAAAAGTTCAGTGTACCGTTTCTTCTGTCTTAGAATTTGTAACATAATGCGAAGATGGTCTTCGTGCTCTTCTCTAGACTTGGAGAAAACTAGGATGTTATCAATGAGAATAATGACGAACTTGTCCAATAATTCATGAAAATTCGATTTATCAAGTCCATAATTACTGCTGGGGCTTTCGTGAGACCAAAAGGCATGGCCACGAATTCCTAATGACCATAACATGTGCGAAAAGCAGTCTTGAAAATGTCCTGCTCTTTCACTCGCTACTGATGGTAGCTTGATCATATAAATCATTAGTACGTGGAAAGGAATAACTATTACGATGGTGATCTCATTCAATTTACGATAGTCGATACATAATTTCATGCTACCATCCTTTTTAATTGATAAACAGAACCGGTGCACCCCATGGTGATACACTCGGCGAATAAAGCTTCATTCCGACAATTCTTGCAACTTATCCTTCAACTCCTTTTAACTCAAAGAAGCCATGCGATAAGGAGCCTTGGAGACTGGTTATGCTCCGGAAACATGCTCAATGTTAAATTCCACCTCGCAAATAGGAAGTATACCCAGAAGCTCTTCTTGGAAATACATCCGGAAGCTCAAAAACAAAGGCTGATCTTGGATTTTAGAACTTCATAAATCGTGTCAAAAATGGTAACTAGAAAATTTTCGTAGCCATGGGATAATAAAGCACGTGCTTGTAAAGCAAAAATAATTTGTACAGATCTTCCTATTAGGGGACCATGATTGTGTATCGCCGAATATGATCCGATATGAGTGGTTATTAATCTTAGCGTGGAGTTCTTCTAACCCGTCCATAATCAGAATCATGTTGAACTCGCACATGTCCAAGGAAAGTGCGTTATCAGATCTTGTCGACAAACTAAAAGAAATTCTTTATACCTTGTTACGAACGGAGTCCTTTCTGGGCGTGGATATAGGTAATACATGATCAAGAAATGAAGGTGCAATGTTAATACATGAAGTAACCGTGGTGAATCTCACTGAATGTGTTTCGCCAGTATTAAACAGAGCGAACACTACGTGTCCAATCATGAACAATACGTCAGTAATGGTACCTGAAATTCTAGTGGTCAGATTCACACATGACACAACAGAATGGATGTACCCCTTGGAGGGTATCCTCAATTACTGAGGGCCTGGTACAGAAGATATACATAAGTTATGTGTATTTACTCATGTCTTGAGAAAATATACGTATGACATGTGTCTTGACTGGTATCTTGACATGTGTCTTTAGAAAATATACGTGAAACGTGCGTCTTGACTAATTTCCTGACATGTGTCTTCAGAAAATACGTGTGAGACATGTGTCTTGACTGATTTCTTGACATGAGTCTCAAGATGTGAAAATGAATAAAATTGAAACTTTTAGGTTCTGATGCCAAAATTGGTGGATCGGTTAGACTGCTGACCCTTTGTATTCTGGTCACGTTCTTTACCAGAGTTTCTTTCATTATTGCCAGAATAGTTGCTGTCATGATAGTTTTCATTATCTTGCCTATCAGCTCCATGACGGTCATAAAATATGATCATGGTTCATGTAACTATTTAGCTGAGTGGCCGGTTGGTACCTGTTCCTACCCACATGCCTGAAAAGACAACTAAATGGCACGTGACATATAATTGAGAAGATAAAGGCGTGGAATGAAATGGTAATGTGTGGTGGATGGAGTATATTTCTTTTATGGTCATTCGGATCTGTCGCCTTCGTCCTTGTTCTGTAGCATCTCCATGCTACGAGCAGCATCATCACATGAGCAACATCGATCAGTGGAAAACGCCTAAGATGATTTAGAATCGATTACCAATACACATGGAGTACGGTAAGTGGAATACTCATGGAATACAGTATGTGGAGTACACGTGGATTACGATACATCTAGTACACATAGAATACGGTACATGGAGTACACATGGAATTCGGTACATGGAGTACACATGGAATACAGTACATGGAGTACACATGGAATTCGATACATGGAGTCCACATGGAATACGGTACATGGAGTACACATGGAATACGGTAAATAGAGTACACATGGAATTCGGTACATGGAGTACACATGGAATACAATACATGGAGTACACGTGGAATTCAGTACATGGAGTACACACAGAATACGGTACATGGAGTACACATGGAATTCACATGAGATGATCGATACGCGTGTCAACCATCTAATATGATCAAAGGAATATAATTGATTAAACGGATAAAAGACTATATTGAGGAACATCATGATGGTCTAGCTATTCTAGTGTAGACATATTTCTAGTTGCATTAAAAGCACAAAGGCATGATTAAACGGAATCGGATAATGTCCAGCATGAAAGCATGATTAATGTAGACTAACCATGACCATCATGAAAGCTTGATTAAATGAAATCCATCAATGTCTAGCGTGAAAGTATAATTAACATGAAGAATACAAAAACATAATCCACATAATGGAGCATGAACATAATCAACATGAAAACGAAATCAACATGAGAGTATGAAAACATGATTGCCATAAAGAACATAAAAACATAATCATCAGAGGTTTAACATTCAATGGTGTGAACGACTATGTTCCAATCCACAAAATTCGAAGAAAAGACGTGTGACTAAGTATGGACGATTATGGTTCAATCCATACTTGTCAAAATTTTCAAGAGGAAATATCAAGGATATAAATTAACAACATGGGACTAAATATGGATAGCTGTGGTACAATCCATACTAGTCAAAACTTCAGTGAAAACATCGTGACTAAGCATCAGCAATACTCAGAAAATATCATTACATGGAATGAAACAAATGTTGTTTTAGGGAGAGCCTGGTGACTACCCACTAGTCGCAAGTCATGTTTTAGAGCCTACAGATCGAAACCTTGGGCTCTAATACCATAATTTTAATACCTCACTTTGATAAGTAGAACGTTACATGATAATTATGGCGTGTCACCAAAGCATGCAAGATAATATGTCCTAAAACATACATGACCAAAAAGGAAAACCAGAATCAAACATCGGTTCCCAACATAATCCCAAACATGCATAAAGTAAATGAAATATGAAGGACAAAAACAAGTTTCCAAGAAAGCATAAATATATGAAGGTAAAAGGAGAAGAAGTATAAGGTAGCTTCCATCCTATGCACGTGCTCTCAATGCTCAAGCCTGTCCTTGGGTACCTGCCGTTTTGGGACATGGAAGAAAATACGGTTGAGCAATACGCTCAGTGAACGGATATAATGACATGATTAGAATAACTAAAACATAAGTAAAAGACATGATATGTAGCGTAATATGTGTAAGTCCTGGAAAACCTGGAACATGTTCTATAAACTTGTTTATAAACTGAAAAGTCTTATGTTTATTCATGAAAATGTAATTTAAATGCCAAAGAGCTCATATAGGTCATGAAAGGTATCAACGTGCATGAATACATAGAGGGGTGATGTAAAACCCGCATCTAAATGCCATGAACAGTACACTACGTAAACATGTAAAAGTTAAAACTTTCCTTTTATATCATGAACACATGTCACGAATATTAATTACAGAAACTATGTACGTGTTAGTGCAAGATAATTATTAAGTACATGGTATTACACGATAATTATTAATCATAATAATTATAATCACGAACATGTAATTACGAACATGAAATCATGAACATTAAATCACGAACATGTAACTACGTATATGTTTATTATTATACGATAAATACCGATTACGTACAAGTATTATTATAACACGAATAATTAATTACGAACTAACACGAAAATACTAGCTAATGAGCACGTAAATTGCTAAACATTAAAATTGAACGGGTTTTCCCTTTTGGCCTTTAGGTAGCCGTGGACACAAGGACAAGGGAGGGCCCAAGCCAATTTAAATTGTAACTAAGGGAAACTAATCACAGACTTTTTCCATTTATCAAGATTTTACAAAATAATTAAAAACCCTAGCCTTCCTTGTCCTCCTCCTTGCCGCCTGCTACACAAGACACCACCAAGATGTTTGATTGATTTTGGTTATTGATATTCGGGTGTTAGTGTTCGTGCTCTTTGTTCCTTTTAATCACGTATTCGGTAAAACATCAAAACCTTCATCTTTTTGTTTTGTTTTCTTTTTATGATCCATGTGTTTTCGGAAATAAAAAACATAAAAACATGTTAGTGTAATCATGAAAACAAGAAAATATCATTGGTTTGGTGGGGTTTTGTTTGGCCGACGCATGAACCGGGAGCCGTGGGCTCTCGGTGGTCTTTGTATCACCACCAGCCGAGACCATAAGGTCTCGGTGTGGTTTTGGTGTCTCGGCCGTAAGAAACAGGGAACCCCGACTCACGTTAGGGTGTGTTTCGTTTGTTGTGGGTCTTGGTGCAGCACAGCAGCACCACCGGTCCAAGACCGGTGGCTGCTTTGTTCAAACAGTGGGAAAGCAGCGAACAACAGGGGGAACCACCGGTTGTAGCCGGTGGTGAATATGCTCGAGCAATGGAAACCGGCTAGGCCGGGTAGCCACTGCTAGCGGGTGTTTGGTTCAAGGGGTCTAGTTCAAGGGGTCCAGTCTGGTTCATGTTCGGTCTAAATTAAACACGGGTTCAGACACGTAACTAATTTTACAAGTTATTTAATTTTTTCAAGTTATATTATTTTTAACAAGAAAAATTAAATTATTTAAACCATGACTAGTAATTAATTTAATTTAACATGGACTTAGATTATGATTATTTTAGAAATAATACATGTTTTAACCTAAGTATTTATACCATTTAATTTAGAGTATAGTATTAATTAATTATTAAAAACATGGACTATAATTAATTAATAAAACATGACTTAGGTTATAATTAATAAACTATTAATACATGTTTAAGCGAAGTATTTTATATGCCTTAATTTAATTAAATCATGCTTATATATAAATAAATCGTATAACCTATAGTTTATTTAATTAACATGATATTATTAATAAACTATACTAATAATTACATGACTTATGTTATTTAACAAGTAAACTTAAGCTTATATTATTAGCTTATTAATCAAGCTTATTTCTAAATTTGGAAACTTTCTATTTCATGAAACTTACTATTTAAAACTGGTCTATTTTTAGAAGCTAATCTATTTTTGGAAACTTTCTATTTTTTGGAAACTTTCTATTTTAGGAAACCTGTTATTTTTAGAAAATTACTTATTATACACAACAAGTATAATAATACAAGAATACAAGTTAATACTTAATCAGAATACATGAAATACATGATAAACAAGTATAACATTAAAATCAGTAAAACAAGACAAGAACATATAAAACAAGCTAAAACATGATATAATCAGTTACGTACTAAATAATCATAATACATATACATGTTGCCTATTTATGTAGCATTATTGAGGTCGGAGTAGGACTTTCATCCTTTCGTCTTTCCTCGTTCACTGGACATAAGCTACGGGTTTTCCGTCCTTTAGCATGGACATTCTTTCCTTATTAGGATTCCCCGTTTGCAGCCAACTTTTTTCCCAAGATTGTTTTATATGTTTGATTACTTATGTTAGAATAATTTCCTAAGCCATATACATGCATGACCAGTGTCACCTAGTTATGGAGGTACCATAACCATAACACTGGAGGCACCAGTGTTATGACCTCCCCACGGCGGAGTGATTGCTCGTGGCGTCTCTTTTCAGTTTTGGCCATTATATTATATTATCATGTGGGGCGTATGGGTGCATCCTAGTTACATGTTTTTACAGGATTTTCATGGTGAATGTGATGTGTGCCTTGCATCCTTCACAAGGAGTTGATCCCTCCTACCTAGACTATTTAATTAGAGACAACCCCTCTAATTTCATGACGAGGTCTCCCCTCCAAGTATTCATGCACGGTGGAACCTCATGACCTATATGGGCTATTGGCTAATTAATACATATTTTACATAAAAACAGAAGTCTTTTCAAACTATAAAACCAATTTTATATACATGTTTCTAGGTTATCTAGGACTTATATATTTCCGCTGCTATTAGTCTTTTATGCTTATGTCATTTCATGTTATACTTGTATATCCGTTCACTGGGCGTTATGCTCCGCTGTTTTCCTTTCATGTTCCCAAACGTTAGGTACTCAAGGGCGCTCGTAGACTGTAAGCGTACGTGCATATAGATGGGAAGTTATCTAGCCTTCTCTACTTTATGCATTTCCATACATTTTGCTACTTCATTTCTTTGGACATTGTTTAGTCCTTTTCCATTTCAGTACTTATGTTTATGTGTGATGAGCTTATACTTGGACTACTGATGTTTGTTTCCGGTATTTCCATACATAGTCATTTAATGTTTTTAAGACATTTACCTTGCATGATTTGATGACACGCCATAATTATGAGTGACATTCCATTTACTAAAATGGGGTGTTACATATGACCTCGTCATGCAATTAGAGGGGTGACCTCTAACTATATTAGTCTGCATGGAGGGATCAACTCCAATGTGATGGATGTAGAGCACACACCACAATCATAGTGTAAATCTACAAAACATGTACTATGATGCACCCATACACCATAAATGATAATAATAATAATAATGGCCAAGTAACTGAAAGGGACGCCGCGAGAAATCACTCTCATAGTGGAAGAGTCATAACACCGGTGCCTCAAGTTTCATGGTTATGGTACCTCCATAACTAGGTGGACATGGTCATGCATGTATATAGCTCAGGCAATTTAAAATGATAGCATGGTATTTACTGAATCATTTTATGACATGTAAACTACTAGGGAAAACAGATGGCAGCAAACGAGGAATCCTAATCATCCATAGAAAGAGAATGTCCTTACTAAAGGATGGAATGTCCGTACCTTATGTCCATTAATGATGAAAGACGGAAAGTAACTACTCCGACTTCACGAGTGCTACAAAATAAAGGACGTGAATGAGTTGTATGTTCATGTATAACTAACTGATTCTTAATTTACTTAACTTTTTCTTATCTTGTTTTACTTCTTCTTGACTTGATTTATGATAAGTGTAAAAACACTCATCAATAATGATCCAAAAACCACTCAAAACACAGTCAAATACATTATTTTAATTAAAAATATCAGAATTACGTGGGTATTTGTGTTTCATGTGTTTTCAGGTTAAAAAAATACATTTTTAAGCAAAGACGCGTTTTCTAGGATTTATTTGACGAAAAGACGAAGAAAAGGACGAAAGAGCTTTCAAGGACCTTACTTGCCAATATTATCAAGATGGAGGGCTAAACTTGTAACTTTAACAAAAACAAAGGACAAAAAAAAATTACTTAAAGATCTTTATCACATTTGATAAATGATTAGAAATTAAGGGATCAAATATAAAGAAAGGGAAAGTTTATTAAATTTGGTCAAAAAAAATAAAGGGAAAGTTTATTTAACTTACATTTTCGGTCAAAGCTTCCAACATAGTCAAAAATAAACACAAACGTGTTCTTCTTCCACATTCGAAGAGAGAGAAAGAGGACAAGTAATAGACGGTTCATCTCTCTTCTCATCACCGAAACATGCAATTCATAATCAAGAGTGATTCACGAGTTTTCATGCCAAGCTTATAACAACAAAAATGATTAGCTCTTCATCCTCAACAAGAAGATGGCAATTAATTGGATCAAGATGGAGTGATGAAGAAACCCCTAATTTGGGTCATTCATCAAGAACCTCGTATTTAATACGTGGCATCTGCTCATTGGCTTAACCACGTCACCAAGCTGCTTCAAACTCATCTTGTACTTCTATAAATAATAGCCAAAGTCCTCATTTGTAATTGGCTAGTTAGTTTAGGATAGGAGTAGTGTAGTTTTAATTTTCACACACTCTCTTTAATCTTGTTGAATTCAGTAGTTAATTTTGTTAGATCTTTTTAGTTTTCTGTTGTAACAAACTTCCATAACATTTCCACCATTAATGAAAGCTCAACTTTTGATTTCCTTCTTCTCCTTCCTCTGTTTTCATAAATCTGTTTTTGAAAGTTCATTATGTTAAAAATTTAGTGAATCCGATTACATTTTCAGTTAGCTTCTCTAACTGATTCTGCCATTAACGAAGGAATCTGAGATCTTGAAATTGTTTGCACTCTTATTGTTCTTTACTCTTTCGATAGTAAAAGATTTATAGAAAATATTGTTTTAGCTGGAGAATGAATTCAGTTACAGTTTGTTAGGTGGTTACAACCATTTTTCTTTCATTAAAATTTTCCTTCAACAAAATTAGTTCTAATCTTTATTTTTCTATCAAAAGTTTTTTCCACTTGAATAGTTGTTAAATAGCTTATGAATATTACTGATTTAAATCAGTTGGTAATAAGTGTAGCTTAATCTGTGATAAGCTCATTAGACAAGTAGCAGTATCTGTATTTTTTCCATCTTATGGTATTCAAATTCAAACCAAATCAGTAGAGATCGAATTCCATTAGGTGTGTTTGATAGCTTAATCCACGAGAGTAGTGTTTTTGTTTGTTCATATCTTATGCAGGTTACAGTTTCAAGGTTATTTTAAATCGATACCAGCCTATGGTGAAAAGCTTATCAAAAGTTTTTCCTTTCATCTTAAGTTCAGACAAGGGTGTTTGGAGTTGATTTCAGACGAGTTTTTTACACCTGGTGCTCTCAGATTACATTAGTAGATAGATTAGCAAAACCGGCTCAGCGCCGCGCTTCGACTCAACGGGCTTACTTCGGATGAATAGGTTAAGCCCAACATTTTATTTCCTGCATTTTTGGTATAATCTGCTAGTGTGTAAGTGTAGTGTAAGCTCGATTGTTTTACTGTATGATCTATATATGCCAATGTTAGTTTTTCGTTTTCATTTGATCCTTACTTCTTGATCTGCTCATTTAGATACTGTTATTAGCTAGTAGGTTGGATTTTGCTGTTAGAGTTAAGACAGCTTAAGCCGTGATAGGTTTAAGGACTGAGGTAACTAATTTTGCTTTTAAGAAGTCAAGATTAAGTTGTGTTCATTAGGATATAAAAATAAGCTCATTGAATTGGCCTAAATCAAAGCTTTAAACAATCTGTCTAGGAGTATAGGAGTTCTATTCTGTTAGGAGTTTTATTCTGTTAGGAGTAATTGTGATTTTGCAGGAATATCAGTCTGTTAGGAATATCTGTTTAGTTTGCAAGTGTTTGGGACTAGCCTGATTAAGGTGAATTTAGTTGTATGCAGTTGGATAAATGGATAGAAATATTAATTGCATTATAGGGTGCAAGAGTTGTTTTACTCAGTTAGATTTAGAGCAGTCAAATGAGATTCGTTTGTAAATGCTAGTTGAATAGGAATAGAGTAATTCGTTTAGTAGTTTGACTTGAAGTTAAACTGTATGAAAATATTGTGAGTTTTCTATTTTAGACCTTCAATTTGTATTCCTATATTTTAGTTGCAGTCTGAGGAAGTTAACTAGTAATTCTTGTTTGACCCTGACTTGTTTATTAGTGGTGAACCTAGTCCCTGTTAAAACTTAGACAAAGTTAATTAGTTAGTGGACCATTTAGTGTGTTGGGCCAGTAGATGTTTCATGGGCCATTTGATTAGTTATTAGATATAACTAGTTAATTTGTCTGATTTCTTTACATACAGTTTGTATTAATAGCTTTGTAAGATTTTGTAATTTTTATATTTGTAATATTTGGTATTTTACATTTTAAATTTGTAGTTTAAATTTGTATTTTACAATTTGTGCACTTATTTGTAGTAATTGCAATGTGTTTGTAGAGTAGTACATATACGTAGGTAATATAGAGTACTTTTATCTTTTTACATGCTTTGTGCCAGTTAGACATAGATTACCATTCAACTTTTTACCACCTAAAACAATTAAGTCGATCTTGAAAAGTTATATCAATTCGATTAGATACCGAGACGAGACGATTATACTTAAAAAGACGAATATCAAATGGCGCCGCTGCCGGTTCTATTCGTGAAGATTAACGGTTTCGAGTGAGACGATTGGATTTTGGGATCTGTTCACTTTGTGAACGTTATATTTACGTATTATAAATAAAAAACAAAAAAAATCAAAAAGATGAAATATAAAAATTAAAAAACCAGTAAAAATCAATTCTTTTCCTAAAGAATTGAACCAAAAAAAATCCAAAAAGTAATCTTTTTCCTAAAAGATTGCACCCAAAAATATATATTATATCGGTTTTCATCGTTTTTACATACATATAGTATTTTTCTTAAAAAAACCAATAAATACAAAAAAAAAATTTATATATTATTATATGTAAATAAGTATACGTAGATACGAACACTTAATCCACCTACTTCCATAAGTATTGACGAGGCAATACACCGTGTTCGGGAGCGTTCCGGTCCTTGACACGTGTATCGATCAGAATTAATTAAGGCACAATAGATAAATACCATAATCTACTTGATCTTGAGAAAGAGGTCACTGTGTGAGGGGTATAAGGCGAGTGTATTTCACATTCTAAAGAAGCAGGCTCTTAAGTGCTACGCGCCGCCTCGTTTCTCCGCTTCCTTGTGGGGCTTTCAAGAGTGATAGTGGTGAGTGGTGTGCCACCCAATTAGTATTTACATATATTATATTTTCTTGTGGATATTACTTATTGCACCTCGAGGGAGATAATCTCTTCTCCTTCAAAAGTCGACCGAGAGCTCATCTCTCATTCCTTGAGTTTACTTACATGTGTAATCGCACACGTGTAACCATACCACCTTTGGTGTATTACTTCTTTCCCCGAGGAAGATTTTAGACGTCATTTTACTTGTATATACATTCGTCCACCTTGTTAAACATGGATACTCGTTCCATGTTGGAGATTTTGCAACAATGATCCGCCAACGCTAATTATTCGACTTGTTCGACTTGTGGAGGTCCACACGATACTTATTTATGTTATCAATATCATGGCAATTAAGGGGAGGGATATTCTTACAATGGAACCGAGAATCCTAATTTTCAACCTAACCTTCAAATGGACTACACTTGTAATGACTATATGGGATATTCCGGTTTTTCATCACAAAATCCACCATCATTTCATGATCAACCCTTTGATGAGCCATACCAAAACCAAGGATTTCAACTAATGAAGGTTTTCAAAATAATGATACTTTTCAAGGCTATAATCAAGAAACCTTTCAAAACCAAGGATTTTCCAATCATGAGGGTTTTCAAAATAATGATAATTTTTAAGGCTATAATCAAGAAAGCTTTCATAATCAAGGATTTTCAAACAATTAAGGCTTTCAAAATGATGAAAATTTCTCATGCTATAATCAAGATACTTTTCAAAATCAAGGATTTTCACATTATGAGGGTTTTCAAAATGAAGGGAATTTTCAAGGTTACAATCATGAGAACTTTCAAAATCATGACTCTTTTCAAAACTATAATCCACCTTCACCCTATTCTTTGAATTATTCATGTGTGTTTTGTGGAAACACACCCCATTATGGTTATGATTGTCGACCAAGGGATCCGCCTTCTTATACCCCTCATATTTGCAATGAGTAGCCTTCTTTACTTGAGACAATAAACAAGTCGATCGATGAAATTTCTAAGGCGGTTGATAGTAAGAAAGACATAAGATTTGAGGAAATGAAAAACACGTGCCCGTTGTTAGAGAAACAAATTGAGTTTTATGAGGAAGTGGGAATTAAGACTTGGCAACTTTATGACAAGGAGATCGGTGATATGTTTCGTGAATCGTTGAAAAAAATTTCTTGTCGCCTCAGGAAATATTTAAATGATTTACTCTTTAAAATTGCTACAATCAAGGAAGAAGAACAATTTTTTGCTAATCGTGCTCGTTTGCTTAATCAATGCTTACATGACGATGATGACGAACCTCCGATTTGTATGACACTTAATGATGACACACCTTCATCACATTTACCTCATATGGAACCCACCGACTCTTTAACCATGGGGGATGAGCCTCTTAGCACTAATACAAACACCGATTTGGATGAATTAACTGCTTCTAGTGTTGAGAACCTTATCCCAATCCAAAGAGAGCTTGATAGGGTTTCCAATGAACCATGTGACTAGCTTTGTATTGATACCTCTTCTCCTTATGATCACATTGAGATTTCATCACATGTTGACCTTCATGCTACTACAAGTGATTTTGGTGACTTTGATCTTGATGAATTGTTCAAAGAAATGGATAATGAGATTGAGGAAGAGTTTGTGAAAGACTTGCCACAAATGGAGGATGATGATTGTGATTCTAGTGAAGCATGTTTTGCTATATCATCCGATGACTTGTCTTGTCAAGATAACATTCCTAATTTGGATGAAGAGTTTGCTACTATAGGAAATGTGGATCCTTCTCCACTTCCAGCTTATGATTCTTGTGATGAAACCTTTGATGATCCTTATGATAGTGATGAGTCCTTTACTTCTGATGATGATGACTCCATTTCTTCTATGACTCTTTCACCTATTCCTCTAAGTGATTTTGTGATACATTCAAATCCTCTTTTTCAGACATGTTTTGATAACCCACTTTCTGAGGAGTATGAAGAACATAATAATGAGTCTATAGAAGAAGAATCCTTGATTGATCATTTCTCACCAGTTTTTGAGGATACACCTATTGATTTTCATGATCATATCATCCCTTTGAGTGATCATCTCATTAATACACCTCCTTTTGAGCCTTATGTTCCCACCCTCCCACCCTTGAAGTTGGTTATTGATAAAGATCCTTTACTCTTATAGATTGATCCTTTTTCATCTAAGGCATCTTTAGAAACCAAAACATTTGATATGGATTCTCATATGGATATTGATGACATCATAGAGGTTTTTCTTGCTAATATTGATATTGAGGTTGATGATAGTGATTCCAATTGGGAAGAGGAGATTCGTCTTATTGACAACATGCTTTTTTGGAACATATAGGTTACACCTCCTACAAAAGACGCTATTACTCTTGATCCTCCTTTCATTATGCCTGCTATGGAAGGTTACCCACCTTTTGATGATAATGACGAGCCTAACATAGACATAATAGTTATGAATGTTTTGATACCTACACCTTCATTGTCTCATGATGCTTTGATATCTAAGGGTGAATCTTATATGGTTGATACGAGTTCATCTCCTTATTTTCCCATGAAGGGAAAGGTTTTTGATCCTGGGATACGTATGTTTGGGAAAAATTGTTTTTCATCTACTCCACTTAAGAGTGTGACTTCTATTGATATGGGCTTCTCGTATGAGCTTACTTTGGTGATGCTACCTACTTTGGAGTTGTTCACGTGTAGAGATGGAAACTATGTATTTGATCCTGGGGTACTTTCTATACGAGAGCTTTCTATATTGGACAAACTTGAGACACGTTGGACCGTTCCATTTATCGAGGCGGATATTCTAAATCTTATAGTAGATGGCAACGTGTTAAGTTTGAGTGTATCATGTGAGATGTGCTTCAAAGTGGATATCCTTTCTTCTCCATGATGGTTTCCCTAAGGACAAATTAATTTTGGGCCGAGTCGAGCTAGCGACTTAGGGTTAAAAAAACTCAAGCATTGAATAACTAGGTTAGAAGACGTAGAGTAGATCTACATAGGTTAGGTTTATTTAATGGGTTTTATAGTAGAGTTGAAGTGGAGGGGTGCCTTTCTTCGTCTTTTGATGTTTGTTTCAAGGGTTGCTCTCTCTTATTTCATGATTGGAGCTTATGGAGGAGGCCCGTGTATCCGGTTCACTTCGATTAGTTTTTGTTATTGTGATATTCACACTTGTGCTTAAAATGAATACCCTTTAGTGGTCTCTTCCTTAACTTGGGTTAAGCAAAGTTAATAATGTCATAAGTGTAGGGGAAGTTTATAATTCCATGCTCTTAAACATTGAGGACAATGTTTATCTTAAATGTAGGGGAGACTTCTATCGAAGTGACCTTACCTAAACCATTGCTTTAAATTCATGATAACATGGAAAAGTAATTTTTCAAACATTTTTCAAATTTTTGATCTACTTTGGCCACCAAAAATATGCATTCATATATTTTGCATTAAACACTTTTCATTTGCATATCACATTTGCATTGTATATATTTCTTCTTTTATTTCATCAAAAATATATAAAAAAAAGAAAAAAAAATAATAAAGGATATGGTTTAACAAATTTAGATTTCTTTGACATATTAGGCCCGCCATGGATATTTTGACTCAACCCGAGGTTGCTTATCCAAGCACTCTCTAGCTAGTATCCTTAACCATGTAGTCCTTCATTGGTCTATTAGGCTAAGCATCCACCACTCTCATTATTTGAGACTTTAAATTTGTAGAGAATGGGAAATGATAGAGTTGAAGCAAGTATAAAAGGGCTAGATAAACTTCATGATAATTACTTGTGGCTAAAACCTTCTTCTTCTTTGCCTCTAATTTCTTCACATGTATATATGTTAATAAATAATCAAGAACGGTTTTAATTGGTTTGTAGTCTCTTATGCATTTTTGACTAATCATTCATGGTTGATATAAGTACGTCTTAAGATTCTAAGTTAGAACGTTTTATGTGTACTAGACTTATGTCATGCTTAATACTTAGCGGGTTTTTTCCTTTTATTCTTTTCAACTTTCTTTGTGAGGAATAAAGAAAAATAAGAGCGGCTTATAAAAAAAATGAGTGGCTAGAAAAAAAAAGAAAAAAAGAAAAAAAAGAAAAAAAATAATTATACAAGACTCCCAAGAGGGGCAGTGAAGTGTTAATTATAGTAACTATTGAATTCCAATATTACCTTGACGGGTTGCGGGGATTTTATAGTTGCTCCAATCCAATATTACCTTGACAGGTTGCGGGATTGAAGATCCAAAGTCCCAAAAAGGCGGTGGATATAAATTATTGCGTGAGTTTTATTTTTCTTTCCTTAGCGAGTGTGTAGCTACTTATTAATGCATGACATGAGGATTTTACACATAAGGCGAATGACTTATTATTCTTGAGTCCGACTTATATTCATTGTGAGCGGTTTTTCAAGTAATGGATGAGAGGATTACTTTGGATTAAAACCGTGCTTCCTTATTTTTGGATTTTACATTTCTTATATTTCACGCTTTAAATAATGACAAATTTGCTCTCAAGAAATTTGCTCAAATAATAACCGGTTCTACATTTAATTTTCATGAATAAGTTGATGCACTTTTTACTTATGAATACAATGATCCCATTTTTAAGCTTGGTATGAGGAAAGTAAAACTTGAGGGTGATGAGTGTTCATGGTACCAAAAGCCCTAATCTAAGTCATTGATTTTTTTATGAGTTTTTCCATCAAAGCCATTTATGAAAAATCAAAAAATATATAAATAAGTTTGCTTTCCTTGCATTGCATTGTAAATATTCAAAATCATTCAATGTAGTATAGTTTAGTTTATTAAATCATAAATTGTCCAAGGTTGATTAATTATGAAAAAAGTGCACTTTATAGCTTTAAAATGATGCATTGCATGAGGTCATGGTAATGGTCAAGTGGAGGGGAGTTGGTAAGTGTGAAAACACTCATCAATAATGATCCAAAAACCACTAAAAACACAGTCAAATACATTATATTAACTAAAAATATTAGAATTACGTGGGTATTTGTGTTTCATGTGTTTAAGGTAAACAAGATACATTTTGAAGCAAAGACGCGTTTTCTAGGATTTATTTTACGAAAAGACGAAGAAAAGGACGAAAGAGCTTTCAAGGACCTTACTCGCCAATATTATCAAGATGGAGGGCTAAACTTGTAACTTTAACAAAAACAAAGGATGAAAAAAAAATTACTTAAAAGGTCTTTATCACATTTGATAAAAGATTAGAAATTGAGGGATCACATATAAACAAAGGGAAAGTTTATTAAATTTGGTCAAAAGAAAAAAGGGAAAGTTTATTTAACTCACATTTTCGGTCAAAGCTTCCAACATAGTAAAAAATAAACACAAACGTGTTCTTCTTCCACATTCGAAGAGAGAGAAAGAGGAAAAGTAACAGACGGTTTATCTCTCTTCTCACCACCGAAACCTGGAATTTATAATCAAGAGTGATTCACGAGTTTTTAGGCCAAGCTTATAACTACAAAAATGATCAGCTCTTCATCCTCTACAAGAAGATGGCAATTAATTAGATCAAGATGGAATGATGAAGAAACCCCCAATTTGGGTCATTCATCAAGAACCTCGTATTAAATACGTGGCATCTGCTCATTGGCTTAACCAAGTCATCAAGCTGCTTCATACTCATCTTGTGCTTCTATAAATACTAGCCAAATCCTCATTTGTAATTGGCTAGTTAGTTTAGGATAGGAGTAGTGTAGTTTTAATTTTCACACACTCTCTTTAATCTTGTTGAATTCAGTAGTTAATTTTGTTAAACGTTTTTAGTTTTCTGTAACAAACTTCCATAGCATTTCCACCATTAATGAAAGCTCAACCTCCTTCTCCTTCCTCTATTTTCATAAATCTATTTTTGCAAGTTCATTATGTTAAAAAGTAAGTGAATCCGGTTACATTTTCTGTTAGCCTCTCTAACTGATTCTGCCATTAACGAAGGAATCTGAGTTCTTGAAATTGTTTGCACTCTTATTGTTCTTTACTCTTTTGATAGTAAATGAATTATAGAAAATATTGTTTTAGCTGGAGAATGAATTCAGTTACAGTTTGTTAGGTGGTTACAACCATTTTTCTTTCATTAAAATTTTTCTTCAACAAAATTAGTTCTAATCTTCATTTTTCTGTCGAAAGCTTTTTCCACTTGAATAGTTGTTAAATAGCTTATGAATATTACTGATTTCAATCAGTTGGTAATCGGTGTAGCTTAATCTGTAATAAGCTCATTAGACGAGTAGCAGTATCTGTATTTGTTCCATCTTATAGTATTCAAATTCGAACCAAATCAGTAGAGATCGAATTCCATTAGGTGTGTTTGATAGCTTAATCCATGAGAGTAGTGTTTTCATTTGTTCATATCTTATGCAGGTTACTGTTTCAAGGTTATTTTAAATCGATACCAGCTTATGGTGAAAAGCTTATCAGAAGTTTTTCCTTTCATCTTAAGTTCAGAGAGCGGTGTTTGGAGTTGATTTTAGACGAGTTTTTTTACAGCTGGTGCTCTCAGATTATATTACCAGATAGATTAGCAAAGCCGGCTCAGCGCCGCGCTTCGAATCAACGGGCTTACTTCGGATGAATAGGTTAAGCACAACATTTTATTTCCTGCATTTTTGGTATAATCTGCTAGTGTGTAAGTGTAGTGTAAGCTCGATTGTTTTACTATGTGATCTATATCTGCTAATGTTAGTTTTTTGTTTTCATTTGATCCTTACTTCTTGATCTTCTCATTTAGATACTGTTATTAGCTAGTAGGTTGGATTTTTCTGTTACAGTTAAGACAACTTAAGCTGTGATAGGTTGAAGGACTGAGGTAACTAATTTTGCATTTAAGAAGTCAAGATTAAGTTGTGTTCATTAGGATATAAAAATAAGCTCATTTAATTATCCTAAATCAAAGCTTTAAACAATCTGTCAAGGAGTATAGGAGTTTTATTCTGTTAGGAGTTTTATTCTATTAGGAGTAATTGTGATTTTGCAGGAATATCAGTCTGTTAGGAATATCTGTTTAGTTTGCAAGTGTTTGGGACTAGCCTGATTAAGGTGAATTTAGTTGTATGCAGTTGGATAAATGGAGAGAAATATTAATTGCATTATAGGGTGCAAGAGTTGTTTTACTCAGTTGGATTTAGAGCAGTCAAAATGAGATTCTTTTGTAAATGCTAGTTGAATAGGAATAGAGTAATTCGTTTAGTAGTTTGACTTGAATTTGAACTGTATGCAAATATTGTGAGTTTGCTATTTTAGACCTTCAATTTGTATTCCTATATTTTAGTTGCAGTCTGAGGAAATTAACTAGTAATTCTTGTTTGACCCTGACTTGTTTATTAGTGGCAAATCTAGTCCCTGTTAAAACTTAGACAAAGTTAATTAGTTAGTGGACCATTTAGTGTGTTGGGCCAGTAGATGTTTCATGGGCCATTTGATTAGTTATTAGATATAACTAGTTAATTTGTCTGATTTCTTTACATAGAGTTTGTATTAATAGCTTTGTAAGATTTTGTAATTTTCAAATTTGTAATATTTGGTATTTTACATTTTAAATTTGTAGTTTAAATTTGTATTTTTCAATTTGTGCACTTATTTGTAGTAATTGCAATGTGTTTGTAGAGTAGTATATATACGTAGGTAATATATAGTATTTTTATCTTTTTACATGCTTTGTGCCAGTTAGACATAGATTACCAATCAACTTTTTACCACCAAAAACAATTAAGTCGATCTTTAAAAGTTACATCAATTCGATTAGATACCGAGACGAAACGATGTACTAAAAACGAATACCATTTTACATGTTCTTGACTTATTTTACGGTTTCATGTTTTATCATGTATTTCTTTGTGTTTCATGTATTCTTGATTAACGTATTTTATGTTTCATGTGTTAATATACTTGATGTTTCATAATGAGTAACTTTCTAAAAATAGCAGGTTTCTATATATAGTAACTTTCCAAAATAGCAGGTTTCCATATATATCAATTTTCCAAAAATAGCAAGTTTCCATAAATAGTACGTTTCTAAAAATAGAAAGTTTCTTAATTAGTAAGTTTTCAAAAAAATAGAATGTTTCCATAATTAGTATATATTCATAAATAGCATGTTTCAATAAATAGTTTTTCAATAAATAGTAATAAGCTTGTTTAATAAGAATATGATATAAGCTAAAGCTTAATGAACATATTTTATAAGTCATGGTATATTAAATGTCATAATATAGTAAAGTTTAATAATAAATAAATACTTTATTCTAACATAATAATTATTAATTAATAATATAATACATAATTTATAAGTAATTATTAATTAATAATATAACATGATTTTATATTAATAAAACTTTACCATAACTTGATACTTGTATAATTATATTAACGTAAGAATTAATTTAATTTAACCTTGGTTAACATGTAATTAAATAATTTTGCTAAGTCCTTAATTAAATTAATTAAATGTGCCATGTCTTTATATCTGGAATAATTATATAAAATAATTATTATAAGTCTAATATCAATTTATTACATGTACCATGTTTAATTCCATGCTTAATTTCATGACATAACTATAATAAACCCATGATTAATTTAATTAATTATAGCATGATAAATTTTAATATAACTAAATAATTTAATACTAATTAACCCAATGGTAAATTATCCATAACTAAACAAATACCCCTCGTGTGACCCTCGGCTTAGCCGAGTCTCAAACCTAGTCCATCGAGACCTATTGGTCTCGGTTGCATTCAACAAACGAACCCAAACACCACAATGCCGCCGGTTGTGGTACATAGTGACTGGTTGTGGCATATAGCCACTGGTCGTAGCCGGTCCCTGCTGGCGGCGCAAAGGTAGCCACCGAGACCCTATTGATCTCGGTTTCCACTGATAAGCAAACTCACCCCCTACTGGGGTCTAGTGTGTTGTGGCTGACCAAATGGAAAAACCACTGAGACCCCCTTTGGGCTCGGTTGGCCGGCAAAATACCCACCGAGAGCTTTAAGCTCTCGGTTTCCATGTCCAATCCAACCACGACCAATCCAAACCCGTGTTTAAATCCATGTTTTTAATTAACTAAATTACATGTTTTTAATTAACTAAATTACATGTTCATAATTAATTTAATTGCTTTACAATTTATCTAGAAAAATTAAGGGAAAGAAGGATTGAAAGATTACAGAAAGCGTATATATTATGGATTATTAAACCCGAACACGAACACACAATTATCAAAGATCAAGAAGCCTTTCTCCCTCCTTTATTTTTGCAAAAACAGAAGCCCACCAAGTAAAGAGAGGCTAGGGTTTTTTTTAACAAGAAAAATGAATCTCCTGGAGATGTTTTGTTACAAGTTTACTTGTTTAACAGGTTGGGCCATGGGCCCTCTTCTTGTTTCTTTTAAATCCTGCCACCAACACCCCAATACATAGTGTAGAAACTAGAAGGGGGGGGGGGGGGGGGGGGTTGAATAGTTTCTCTTCGATTGGTGACCAAATTAAAATTACTTTCAATTTGGTTTGTATCAAAACTATCTTTTACTTGAGGCTAAGTTGCATAATGATTAGGTTCAATTGAAATGCACTAGCAAGGATAATAAGCAAGTATAATGATAATGAAATAAGTAAAGATTAAGGAAGGAGACAACCTAGTGGGAAGACACCAAGATTTATAGTGGTTCGACAACGAGGCTCTATCCTCGTTTCTACTCCACTCCTCGAGTACACCTACTCGAGATTTCCACTATATCCACAAGCTCCCTTCTCGGCGGAGAAAACCTTACATCGTTGCTTACATTATTTTCCGGCACTAAGCTAAATGTCGAGACCTAATCTTTAGCTAGGACCAATCTACACGACGTTGCCTACTTCACAATTTAACGACACAAGGCTAGATGTCGGGTTCTAATCTTAAGGTAGAACCAATCTTCACGACGTTGCCTACTTCACCATTTTCCGACACAAGGCTAGATGTCGAGTTCTAATCGAAAGCTAGAACCAATCTTCACGACTCTTCACTTTGAAGCTAAGTGAGAAATTCACACAACACAACTACTAATCACTTTAAAGTTTAGTGAGAACTCACAAGACACAACCACATCACTTTATAGTTTAGTGAGAACTCCTAATCATATCTATTACAACTCAACTAGACTTATCCAAGTACACACATGTAGCTTGGATTTACACAACACAAATCCAAGCAAACACATATGCAATGGATGTACACAACAAATCCAAGTATCCACAAATAACTTGGATGAACACAACTAGTCCAAGTATTCATAAATACATTGGATTGACCTAAAACAAAAAGGGTATCATGATGAATATGACTAGCTCATAGATTCATCTTTATCACTACGCTAGTGAGTGAGTGATCTTCTCATTGGACATGGTAAAGGAGGGGATCAAGAGGATAATCATATGTAAACATCCTTAACAATTTAAGTGATCATTTACTAATGATTATGCTATAGAAAATAGAAAGAGGGATGAGAAAAACGTCCAAGAGGCTTGCTGGAAAATGAGATTTGACCCACTATTTAAAGGAGACAAAGTTACAACGGATCTATAACGGCTACTGTGCGCGGTACCTTATCTCACCCCGCGGTACCATATCGCTAAGGTACCGCGTAGGTACTTAAGGTACCGCCACTAGACTCCGCTCCGTTTTTTGTCTTTTAGTGGGGTGGGAATATCTGAGGTATTTGAACCCTTCAAAGGATATTCTAACAGCATTTGGAATATGCCATTTTCAAATTTTCATTTTCCATTTTAATAAAACATTTTCTAAAAAAGAAAGTTTATTAAATAGTCTTTTGTCTTATTAACAAAAGTGAGTTTTAAGGATAATCATTTTGATGATCACTAAGTATGATTAAGAAAGGTTAGTGATATGATTATTACCTTGATGATAGTGTTAGTTAAATAATTTATTTTGTGTTTTACACTAAATGTGTTGTATGGTTTGTTGTGATCAAAACTAAGAAAGATTAGTTAACACTAATAATGTTTTTAGGCATCACTTGCATTAACAATCTCCCCCGTTTTGATTACGACAAACGATAAACTCATTTATGTAGAAACACAAACTATGGAATTATTAACTAGTTTATCACTATCATTTCTCCCCCTTTGTCGTAGCAAAAAGGTTAGCATAAGTCTTTGAAGAACATCGAACTTTGCTAGTAGCTCCCCCTTGGTGGTTGCTCCCCCTTGCTTGGGGCACCAAGTTTGTGAGCTAAGGTGACATGCTACACAAAGTTTAGTAGAAAGGAAAGAAACACCAATGTATATATGATCACTACCTACTAAGTAACTTGAGAGGGAGAAAGAGAAGAAATCTCAAATTAGAAGCAAGTATTTTGCTAAGTATGTCCAAAGAGGTAATTGATAAAATCAAACTTCAATCCAATGAAGATGATAAGCTTGTCAATGGGTTAAAGCTTTAGAATTGATGGAATCACCCATAGGCAATTGTAAAAAGTTAACCAAGATTAACTCAAAATAGAACTGTTGAAATAGCACACAAATAATACAAAGGTTACATAAAAAAATACAACAAAGAAGATAGTCATACACATAGTATGAGTATCTAAAAGCAATAAATATGGAAAATAAACCACTAAGCATAAGCTAGTCTAATAGTGATATTTTCCAAGATTGCTAAAAATAAAAAAGAACTAAAAAGACGACGATGCATCATTCGAAGTTTTGTCCACCGGAACGAAAACTTGAATAGGAGGTCGAGTGAGGAGGAATTCAAGAAAATTTAACTTCTCATACACATGAGCAAGTTCAATTTGTTGAAATCGGCAACAATCACACGAGGATCCATGATGCAATACAAAATCGTCTGATGGGGGTATGGCATCAAACTTAGGGTTTGGTGGTGGTGGGGTAAAGGGTTTGGGAGTGTTTTCACAATGCCTTGTGAGGTTTGGGAAGGTTGAAAGGTCATTGAGTTGAGGGGTATTGAAGGATTGTGGTGGTGGTGGAACATTTTCTTTTGCTCCGGTGATGGGGTTTATGGTGTAAGTCTCATTCCATTACTTGATTGGAGAGAAGGTAGGGTTTTTGGGTGGTTTGGACGAAGATGGTTCATTCTTCTTAACCCAAACGGGTCGAACCGAGATTTCCGGTTTCTTTGAAAGCTTGGATGAGGAAGCTTTGGGTGAGAGGGGTTGTGACAAAGAAATGTCAAGGTTAGGAATGTAGGAGTTAGGCATTGTGAGAGTGTGAGAAAGATATCTCAAGGTTAGGTGAGAATGAATTCTCAAGGTTGGGAAGGTGTGAGAATGAAATCTCAAGGTTGGGGTATAAGTAAAATGTAATCAAGGTAAGAATTTGAATACAAAATGTGTAGTGTCAAGGAATGTTAGTCAATTTGAGTAAACAAGGAATCTTGACTGGGAATAGGGTTTTAAAACTTTTGACCAAAAAATCGTCAAAAGCCACTTTCTGGCCGCGGTACCTTATAGGGGCCGGCGGTTCCATATCACTAAGGAACCGCGGGTCTTTAAGGAACCGCGTCCAGTGAACTTTAAACCATGTTTTTCCTGGGTTTTGGGAAAAACTAAGACTTTTTCAAAAAGTTGCAAATCTTGGAATTTTACCTCTATTAGAACCAAAATATGCTAGGGTTGCATAAAGCAACACATTCAAAAAGAATGTCTTGACAAAGGGTGACAAAATAATTTAGATATCATTTAGAACCAATTTTAGTCAAGTTTAGGGGTTGTGATAGATTTAGGTTCAATTTTAATTTCAAATTAAAGTTGATTAGTGTGCACAAAAGGATAGAATCACACAAAGCTAAATCCATAATTCAACAACATGAAACATTCATTAATGAGGCAAGTACAAAGACAAATAAAACTAACTAATACATAGCTAGCTTATCATTAAATCTAGATAAGTAGTTTTCTTTGGCTTGTTGTTGAAAACTCTTATTATGAAAACTCCATCATTCATCTTCTAGGAGGAGGCATGGAGAACAAGGCAAGCAAGAAGTCTTGCAAACCCCTATGTAGTCCATACATATCCATCCTTAGGTTATGGATGAGGAAGTGGTTGTAGAGACAACATGGACATCTAGGACCATAAGTTTGTTGAAACCCAAAGTAAGGATCACCCAAGAGGAGGGAAAGAGGGACACCCAAAATTGGGATGTTTGAGTTGGGTGGAGGTGGAGGAGGCAAGTTCTCCAAGGGTGATGTGGGTGAAAGTGGAGGCATGTTCCCCAAAGGGGAAATGGGTGAGTGTGGAGGTAAATCCTCCAAGGTTGGTGAAATGGGTGAGTTGTGAGGGGTAAATGGTGAAGTCACCAAAGTGTCATCAAAGTCATTCCCAAAAGGAGTGCTTTGGATTGGTTGAGGTTGTGTGGTCACTTCCAAGGGTGCACTTGGAGTGAAGGGTGAAGAAAGCTCATTCATTCTAGAGTTGAATGAAGAGGAGGTAGAACCAATAGAGTGGTTAGTACCATGGGTGGATGAAGTCTTGCATGGTGCAAGAGGTGGGGAAGATGATGAAGAAATGAGGATAGGAGCATTCTCATTATTAGGTGTGTGGAAAGGTGAGGAGTTAGGCTTAGCTACCTTAACCCTTATTTTGAGTGTTTTCCTTGGGGTGGAGGTCTTGGAAGTGTTTAAGGTTTTGGTACACACCATGGTTGATTAGGGTGGTTTAAGGTTTAGGGAAGTATGTTTGATGTGTGAAGAACATGGCAAACAAGGTGGGTTTAAATGGGTGAGGGGATGACCCAAACTAGTAATGGGTTAAAATCATTTTAGGTGAATAATGAATTTAGGTAACCTAGTTTAGGAAATGTGTAGTTTATTACTGAAAATCATGCAAGGTTTACACAAAATTAAGAAAACAGTGTAAAGCAAAGATGCTGTCGTGCACAGTGACCGACGGTTCTTTATCTAGGACCGGCGGTACCTTATCGATAAGGAACCGCGGGTCGATATGGAACCGCGACCAGAAGGTTTTCAAAAATTTCCCATCTCAGTTTTTGATAAACCCAGATTTTTCCCAAAAGTTTCACAACCCAAAGTTAACTACAGATCATAATCTAATAAGCTAACTATCACATGGCATGCACAAGGCTATGTAAAATACAAACAAGATGGCATAATTAACATTAAGGATCAAGAAATGATAATTCAAACATGCAATCATAAGTTTACACAACCAAGATAAAATAAAATGTTCAACAATACATGTTTACCAACATGTATTCTTTGAAAAGCTTAAAAGCTTTCACCTTCTCTTATTCCCCAATCCCTTGATCCTATTCCCCAAGAACTTGAAACCGTTTCTTGATTCAACCCAATGTTCGTGCAATTCCCCTCGAGTTCTAAGGTTTTCACGGTAAAGATGCTCCATATTGAGATCTTCTGGTACTTCACTAGAATGATGAGGGGGAGGAGCTAAGTCTTTAAATTCATCCTCGAATGGGTTTGAGGATGGATGGGAATTACTCGAAGAGTGGAAATGAGAACTAGTACCTATGCCATCACCATCACTTGTTGGCATGTCCATGTCCTCATCATCCATCTCTTGATGAACAGAATGAAGTGAAGCTGAGACGAACTTGAACTATATGGATGACGTATTAGGGTGATTTGGATGAAGGGTGTAGGTTGCACGAGTTAAGTTATCTAAAGCAGAGAACGCGTCAACCTGTATGTTGCGTGGCTTGGACAATCATATGGAGAAAAGGGACGTAGACTATACTTCCTATATAGATAGGAGTAGCTTAGAAAGGGAAATGTAAGGACGAAGTTAGTGAAAGGGATACATAATGGGGTGGAGGAATAAGTACGACGAGAGTTGGGTGATAGTCGATAAACTGACTAATTCATCTCATAGTTCAAGAGGAATGAGAAGTCACGTAGTTGGGAAGTTGGAAGAATTGTGTACGGATGTGATGGAATAGAGGGTTTTGCGTAAAGGTTAGCCTAATATGTATGGAGTGCCTTATGAAAGATTATGGCAAGGGAAGAAACGATGGGAAGCATCACATCGTGATGTATGGTATGAGTCGAGGAAGGAGAAGGAAGTGTGTATAGAAGCGAAGCATGAATGAAATAGGTCGAGATAGGAACCGAAGGTAGAACTTTGGTAGAGCCTAATGAGTAGAATAAAGCACGAAGCAGGCTAATACTGTCGGAGTGTGGAAAAGGAAATGGCACTGACCTATACTGACTGTTTGGGAGGCTTAGTACCGATAATCGAATGGATGAGGAGTTATAGGTGTGATGTGACATAGGGACGAAGGGCTTGGTCTAACTAAGATAACCATCTTTTTGATGATGTGTACAGATCATACGTTGATTTGGATTGGAAGAACTAATGGATTTGTGAAAGACCGTCATAGGTCACTTCGTAAGGAAATTGGAATTTTTAAGTAGTTTGGGGCACGGACTAAAGGGAGTTGATGAACATGATTGGATATGGGTATATCCAGCTAACTGGAAAAGGATGGGCAAGTGAAATATTTATACAACCTTAGGAGTTACACTGAGGGCATGAGTGATTGATTTAGAGGGAGTTAGGAAACTCATTAGCGATGGCTGAGTTTTCATATAATGATGGTTATCATACTAGAAGTCGATAAATGCTATTTGATGCACTATATGAAAGGATAGGGTGAGTTGTCCCCATTGTGGACTAGAATTGGTAAAAGAGGCTATTAATGTGGTAATGGTGTTTGTGGACAGAATGAGAGCAACAAGGGATGCTATGTAGAAAAGGAGGAAACCACTAGATTTAGTGACAAAGTTATGTAGGGAGTTTCACCCATAGTAACGGGTGGTATGATTTCGTAAAATGGAAGTGTTGATGTAGAGTTTTGTAGGTCCATTTATGATCCTTGGAAAGATCGGACCTGTAGCTTATGAGCATAGAATTACCTGAGGGGAAATGAGTGGTATACATGATATATTTCATGTATTGAGATTGGTTAATGTTGTTTGAGAATGCATATTTGCATGTACGGTTATTCGGGATTTGTGTTAATAAGAGTCTTTGTTTTTATCAAAGAGTCATCTGTGTGATTCATTGACTGTGAGGTCAAGAGTTTGGCAATGAGTTTAATTATTTTTGGTTTGTATATGTGGTATTTTGAAACTTGAACTAAAGTTCACGTGGAAATGAGAGGAGTTCGTTTAGAACAAGTATCCTCATGTGATTTTTTGTTTGTGTGTCTAAGGAGTAAATCTCGGGACGAGATTTCTATTAGGAGGGAGTGATGTGACAACCCTGGTTTTGAGGTTCGTCACTTAGTTTTATTTTGTGCTAGTTACGTCTCTTTACGTGTTTATGTGCTTATTGGTGGGTATAGATTGTGGTTTGGATATCGTTTCCGGTACGGGGTAACTTGTGAGTGAAACGATGTGAGATGACTTCATGTTCATGAGCTCACATGGGAGTGACAATGAAATGAGATGGTGTTATTTAGTGATTTTACCTATACGTATATGTATTATAGAAAGTCGTATTTTTTTTACGATTTACGGTTTAGCATTTAGAGGTCTCGGATGAGGTAATTAGTCATATGGATACTTTTCGGGATGGTTTTAAGTCATTTAGGACTTAGTTATAAATTTTATTTCAAAATTTGAGATTTTTTTATAAAAGTGTATATTTTACGTCTTTTACGGTAAAACGCGTAAATTTGACTAGTTTTACGATTTTGAGGTTTTGGAGGCTTTAGGAGCTGAAATAAATTAAGGAAAATTAAGGTAATATTATTAATACATATATTAATAATAAAAAGAAAAAAAAAACAAAATAAGGGGGTGTTGGGTCGGTTTGGTAGACGCAAGGAAAGAAAGGGGAAAAAGGAAAAAAAGAGAAGAAGAAAATTAGGGTTTTTCAAAATCTTGATCAATTGAAGGTACGATCTTGTTTTAATATTTGTTCTTACTTAATTAAACATGTATGATGGATTTAGGTTAGGGTTAAATATTAAAAACAGTAAATTAATGTTATATTAATGGTGTTATAATGATTACATAAATTAGGGCTTGTAATTAGTGGGATTAGGGTTAAATAATGAGGTTAATTTTGTTAAACCCGTTTTTAAAAACTGGGCAGAATTTTGAGTCAATTGTTTTGATCATATTGGGAGTTATACAAACTCTTATTTTACTATCCAAGTATCCCTGAAAAGGTAATTGAAGTGGTTTCTAATGCAAGAAACGAGAACTAAATTGGAGGTCGGGAAGTGGGTCAAAAACAGGTTACAACAGTCGGAGGTCAAAGCAGTTTTGAATTCAGCCTGTTTTCTTTTTAAGTTTTGGGTTGTTTGGGGTACTTAGGGTTGCATTGGGATCTTCTAACGAACATGAGAGATGGTTTATATATAGTAGTAAGTATCTGCACTTGGGATAAGGTTGTGGTTTAGGGTAAGACCCCCTAATCATAACAAACTTTTTGTATGTTTAAAATCAGTAAATCTGGAATGACAAAAGTATATATATATATATATATCGGGGCCTTAACAGTAGCTTTAAGGTTGGGGCCTTGGGGAGGTACATAGATGTGTGAGCATCTATAGGACCAAGGGGATGTTGACAAGGCGGGGCCTTGGGGAGGTACATAGATGTGTGAGCATCTATGGGACCAAGGGGTTGTTGACAAGGCGGGGCCTTGGGATTTGGTTCATAGGTGTTTGGATGCCTATGGGAGAATGGTGTTTGGTATGGCTGGGAGCCTGAGTTTTGGTTTGATTAGTTAAATCATGAATGTTAGTTTGTTAATGCATATTAGTATCACACTGTCCATCTGTTTTTAACTTTTGGTTGTTACTCACAGCTTATGGTAATGATTTTGGCGTTTGAGTCTAAACCTATGAGTCTCACCAACTTTATGTTGACGTGTTTTAGTGTCTCTTTCAGGTGTGAATGTGGTTAAGCTTGAGGATAGAAGTGGCTAGACTTGGATGCCTTAGGATCGCATATAGAAGGAGATCCTCGTTCCTTCTTAGTTTAATTTTATGTGTTGTGAATAAGTGATACTGTTGGCACCTATATGTTGTTTTGATTTTGTTAATTGTTTGTCTTGGGTAAGTGGTAGGACTGTTACCTACTTACCTAGACTCCTGCTATGTTGAGATATTGTCATGACCTTTGTGTCGCCATTTATGACATTATAGTTGCATTTTAGTTTTCTTTATAGAGACATCGTTTGTTGTGATGATATCCATACGTCGCGCCCCATATTCCGCCATGGTGGGGTGTGACAGCTGATCCCTTCTACCCAAACTTATATTAATTAGAGGCAGCCCCTCTAATTGCATGACGAGGTCACCCCTCCAAGTATTCATGCACGTTGATATTTCATGACCTATATTGGCTAATGGTAAACATGTTAAACAGTTTTTAAAAGATAAACATAAGGCTTTTCAAACTATAAAACCAGTTTTACTAAGTTATACCAGGTTTTCTAGGACTTAGACATTTCCGCTGCTATATGTTATATATGCTTATGTTATTCATTCTATGCTTGTATATCCGTGCACTGAGCGTTATGCTCAGCCGTTTTCCTTTCATGTTCCCAACACGGCATGTACTCATGGATGCTCGTAGACTTTAAACGTACGTGCATATGGATTTGGAAGCTCCCTAGCCTTCATTACTTTATGCATTTCTTCATACTTTTGATACTCATTTCCATGGACATTGTTTAGTCCTTTTCTTTTACAGTACTTATGTTTGTGTGTGATGAGCTTTACTTTTGGGGTACCGATGTTTGTTTCCTGTATTTCCTTTATGGTCATGTAATGTTTCATACATTTATCCTTGTATGCTTTGATGACACGCCATAATCACGTGTGACATTCCATTTACCAAAATGGGGTGTTACATAGATTCTACTGCAACTAATCAAGAAGAAAGAACCTCCAGAAGTACTAAAAGAAAAAGATCAACTAAGAGAAAGCATATAGCAAAGAAAAAAAGTAAAATCTACAGCTAATGAAGAAAGTGATAGTGATGAAAGCTATAGGAAGTACTTGAAGGTATTTGGTTTGCAGATCAATGCATGGACACAAATATTTTAGGAAAGAAATCTTCCATTACAAGATGGAAACGTGCTAAAAATCAAGGACTTGAAGCTCATGGAATAACCAGAACAAATGGAACATTTAGGATGTTTAGGTTATTAGAAGATATCCTTCATATACTTGATAGACATGATATTCAAGATCTACACAGGTATGTCCAAGGAGGAAGTGAAGGAAGAGAAGATGTCTCACTATTGCTTCATGAGTTGAAGTTAATGTATGAGCCACATACTGTTGATCAAGAGATTTTGAAGGAATTGGAAGACAATGTTCCTACTTACTAGAGATACTTTCGATGGAGTGTGTACATTGGATGTAGATGATGTTACTTACTATATACTTCAAGAGAATAGATATCCTTTTGGAAAAATAATGCTAGAAAGGATGTTGGATCTGCAACTAAAAGTTTCAGAGGAATCCAATGGTACTTTGGAGTTGAATAGAATGACCAAACAACAGATTAAGGATTTGGAGAGAGAGGAGGAAGCTGATAAAGAACCTTAAGTGTTTGACTTTCAATCACACTTCACAAATGGTTATCAATTCACCATGTCTAACTAACATAAGAACTGGCAAGTCCATAAGCAAACGGTTTATGGTAAAGACTTCTCAAATCCGTTGATAGCTGGTAGTTTGCTAAAAACTACATGGTCATTAACTCACCATGCATAAATGTAAAGAGTTGGCTAGTCCTAGGGCAAACGGTTCTAGGTAAAGACTCTATCAAATCCGTTGAATGGTTGATAGTTTGCCAAAAACTGTACGGTTATCAGTAAACCTTATTCTTGATGAATAAAGTATTGGCTATTCCAGAGTGTACGGCTAATTGGTAAAGAATAAATTAAATCCATTGATAGCTAATGATTTGCTAAAAATCATGATGCCAATACAGATTGGTTTGTTGTTAACTATTTTATTTGAGGTGATAAGACACAAGAAGGAATGTTGATTCATAAATAAACATTGGTGACATGTTCAAGGAGATTCATGCTTATCAAGGAGTTTATACATAAAGTTTTGTCATCATCAAATAGGGGAAGATTATTGTGCTAAAAGCTTAAAGATGACAGAGTCTAACACATGAAGACAACATAGTTGTTGTAAAGAATGTTCAAGACATAGAAGATCAAATTTTGAAGACAAAGATGAAATTCATGAAGCTTTAGAGTTAATTATATCAGAAGAAGATCTATAGTTTGGATACATTTAGTTGGTACAAAAGATCAAGATTACCAAGTTCAATCCAAGTTTGAAGTGAAGTTTGAAGACATGTATTATTATACATTCAACACACAAAAAACAAGAAGACAATAAGTTATCATTCTTGTTTAGGGGATGATTGTTGGAATTTATTGTAAAAGTACCAAGTACCGTTAGTTATTACCAAGTACCGTTAGTGTTAGTAAGTACTGTTAGTGTTAACGCAATACATCTAAGTACTATTAATGTTAATGTAAGTACTACTAGTAAGATAAGGATGAGTATGTCTTTAGTAAAGATATGTTCTAAGTATATTGAGAGTATATCGTTTGTGGTATACTTATCTAAATAGAATATACTAGGGTTCCTTACACTATAAAAGGAACATTAGGTGTATTGGGTTTATTGTACCTTTTTCACAATCGATAATAGAAAATCGAATATTTAGAGTATAATGTTGTTCTTCTTTGAATTTATAAGTTAGATTCCACATAACTTATTTGAGTTTAGTAAGAGTCTCTCAATTGCTTTAATTTGTTTGCAAGCTATTGTGCAATCCTTAACAGATCTCGATCTATGCAAAGGGATCAACACCTAGTAAGTCACTTTGAACCATGAACTAAGTAACTTGTCAAGTACACCACCTTTGGCTATTCTATAAACATATAATTTTCTTGAAAAAGGGTGTTTGGAATAAGATAAAACAATGATTTTAAAAAGAATCCGAAGGATTTTCCTTATATTGAGTGCTAGTGGATATTTATACATATGAACATCTTGTTTGTGTCAAACCTTGTATGCTTATATGTTTTTTAGTACTTTTTCTACTTGCATATCACTATTTACTCATTCTTTGATAACCATTGCATTACACCTATATGCTTATGTGTTTATTTGTCTTTCATTCTATATGAATATGTCCTTTCGTGTTGACATTTATGTGCACATGTTGAAATCAATTTTCAATAAGAAATTTAGTTCCATGGGATATGATCGGTAACACTCAAATTGGTATTAGAGTATGATTAACTCAACGGACCGATAAATCAATGGGGTCCAAACATTTTAGTTTCATGATTTATAGGTATACTTGAATGTCAGACTTGAGACCGCTGAATGGATCAAGGACAATGGTCGTTCAAATCATATGACTAGTAATAAGAGCCTCTTTAGTACATACTAATCCATGGATAGAGGTAATGTTATTCTTTATGAAACCATCATAAAAACATGCTTATCACTCGAGTATGCTATGAATATGCTTGCTACAAAGGTACACTCTCTTGACCCTTAGCTTAAGTTATAACATACACATGTGGAACATGGTTGTTGAACAAATCCTTGAGTCTATCTTCAAAATTAGGGTCAAAAATTAGGTTTTCCTCAAAAGCTATCTCAGAGTTTCACGGACCCCATCGGATCCCATATAAAAAGGTTTTGTGCCCTTACAAAGGGTCCGTGACCTGCACTATTTCAAACAGGTATTACTCTAAAATAACTTGGACCAACATAAACCTATGTAGAATAGGTACATAGTTTTTATAAACCTTGTATGAATATATTCTCCACTCAAAACAAATGTTTTCATAAACAACATGTGTCATACTTGTTCATCAGTAGTCTTTCAACTTTTCTCAATAGGGATTATGCTAGATCCCTTGCATTAAGTTTGTGTGTCTGTGTGTTACATTGCATATATGCATTAACTAAAAAATGCTACATAAACATTTTTTGAATCATTTTGAGTAATGAAACACGCTTTGATATGAGTCAAATTTAGTGTAAAACATGATCATAGTTTCGTTTGATAAAATTGGTCACTTAAGGTTTTCCAACTCTTTTCCTTATTTCACAAGAACAACCATGATAATTAACCTTAATTTTTCGATTCTCAAAAGATATGCAATGGTGCATTCTTAAAAAGCTTTCTTCTACATAGAAATTGCTTTCTATACTTCTTTTCATACATCTTGCTCTAATTGACTCTTTCTTGTTTGTGCGTCTATATGTTGCTTGGTTTCTTACTCAATCCTTATGCTTGATCAGGATTTTAAGAAATATTATAGTTGAGTCAGTCTAGGCTAATTACTAATGGCAAATGCAAATCAAATCCTTGCTATACTTCATTAGGAAAATATAGAAATTGCATTTTGTCTAAAATGAGAATGACTACTGGAGAACCGATTGCACTAGAAATTCAATTTGACCTAACGATTGGATTTATTCGAGGAGAAGTTGGGTTCGTGTATAACCCGTAAAAATGATCATGTTTAGCCTTAATTGATCACCACTAGTGATAGTCTCATACTCATTCTCTAACTTGACTAAATGGGTTTTCCTAAATATGCATAATGTTAGTTTACATGGATGAGCTTTGTATGTCACTAGAAGTACATACCAAATATGAAGTAATTGGACAACCTAGATAGCAATTGTTTGTTTTGGAATATGCTCATATGTCTTCATGCTTCATATCTATTTGCTAATCACCAAACCCATGCTTATTATAAGGGTTTGTTCAAGTCTAATCAATTCCAATATAATACATCTTAGCTCGTCTAATTTATGCATGTTCTCAAATGCTAAAATTTCAACTTAGTTTGCATGATGTTTTCACTTTAAGCTATTACTTCTCGTATGCATGTCTTGTGTGTTAATTGTACACATACATTACTTTCGTCCAATTTGTAACAAATTAGTATGCCTATCACAATATGATTTTGGATGCCTTTTAGTCTTTTAACTTGGTGTGATTAAATGAGACTTACATGATTATGTATATGATATATATGTCATGATTCTTGAACTCTTTTGTTACTTCTTGTCTTCTAGTATCTTAACCAAGAAAATCATAACAATGCAAGTTATTTGTCTTTCCCATTCATTCATTGGTCATTTAGGCACCAAGTACACATTCTTGTTTAAAGTGATTGATAGTTATTACATTATTTGGATGTTTGATATTTATGTGATTAATTGACAAATGTCTAAACCTTTGAAAATACGTGTATGCTTGCATGCTTCATGCCACTAAGTGTTAATGTAACCATGACTCGCATGATATGATATTCTATCTTTTATATGATGTTTCACATGATCAACATGCTTTTTAATATGACGCATCTATGTTTAAAAGCTCTTGTATCTTTTGTCATTTCTCAAATCAATCGGTAGGATGGTCTAGATGACACTTGTTCTAAAATGTTATGCTTTGAACATGATTTTCATAAATGGTCTATCTTGCTCATGTGATACTATTTTCTATATGTGCATTTATATGTTCTCAAAGTCTGTTTGGCATGATTAGCATTTAGAAGTTCTTCTATCTTTTTTATAACTTTGTTGAGTATGGAAATGTATGCATATGTGTCTAAGCCTTATGACAAAATCAAGTGTTTTACATGTCTTTGTGCTATCTTGTTAGTTGAGGCTTTCTATTAATTGTTTGTTGTCAAATAATTTCTGTCCCATTGACATCTTTTCTACCAACATATTTGTCTAATAAGTTTATGAAAAATCACTGACTATCTCAACTTGGATTAATACTTATTTCCTATTACATAAATCTCTTTATGGTTGATAGAGTAGAAATAAGTTTTAGGGGGTCCTTACCTTACATAAAAGATGCTATCTTGCTATGTGGTAATCTTGTAGATGAATGTGTTGTCATCTTAAGACATCTTTTTTTACTAGCCTACTTGCTTTATAGGTTTATAACAAATCACTTGTTATTACTCTATTATAGTCATATCTTTTGTCTGAAAGACAATTGTTAGTGCAAACGATATTTCGAATAAAATCAACATTCCCAAGACGTTGATGTATCCGTTACCCTTCTAGCATGACACTAGGTTAAGTTGTGACATCTTTTCACATCTATGCCTAATATGTGAGTCTTTCTATTTGTGTGTCTACTTGAGAACATATTGTGTTCATATGTGCCTACTTCTGTCACTTCTATCAAAATTTGCATGAATATCTATGCTCATCTTTGTTGAGATAACTTGTTGTACTATCATTAAATGTTTGCTTGTATCATGTGATAGACTAACTTGTTTCAACTTGTGTAGGACGATAAATCACATCATCAAGTTTATTTGTAGTCATTCACACATTTATCTTTTTCATATCTTATCATCATCACTCTTACCATTTCTCTAACCTCACTAGGCAAAAACCAACCTTCGAAGTCGTGTCCAATCTATCTCTAAAATTCGTTTTCCATACAAACCAAAAGCCCTTGGAGCTCTTCTTCACATCTTCAACATCACCTCACATGTTAAGGTCTTGCCTTCGTCCTTCCATCACCAAATTTTGCCTCCACTCTAAATGTCATCATGACCAACACTTCAAGTGTTTTCACCAAATCTCTTTGTCTAATGAAAAATTGAGTCATTCACATGGTCATCCTTTCAAACAAAAATAACCATCAACTTTCAAAAATATCCACAACCCAACACACTTTCTTGTGTTGTCAAAAGCCAAATGAATTTCATGATAAAATGCGTCTTGTTCCCAAATACATCCCTTTAAACCATGAACATATACCCAACCTATTCTCATTCTCATCTTAGCAATCATAAGGCCTTTCCACCTCGAACTATGGCTCCATTACCTTAGTATAAACCACCTATAGTAAAATATTTATGCTCTCCAACACCCACCATCTCAGTAACACCCTTGTTATGAGATATCGGGCTGCATTTCACTATCTTTTCTGTCTGTCTCAGAGTGTCACGGACCCTGTCAGACCTCCCCCCCAAAAAAATGGCTCGACACCCAAAAAGTGTTCGTGATCCACTGTGTGTATTATCTTCTTTATTTTTCAAAATTTAGACATTGTAATTCCATTATTGTACAATGCTCCACATACTTTGCATAATAGCATTCCACAAACATATTCTTATTTTCACCACCTCATATGGACAACCATGAAACCTTATTCACAACACTCACTCTCTAGCGTCATTTCATCTTTTTCTTGGCAACGTCGCCTCAAAGAACTTGATCAACTCTATGCACTTACTGACATTGTTCAAATGCATAAAGCCTAAATCATCTATGAGTCCTCCACTTTCTCATTAGTAGGATTCAAGCCATTAGGATCCCGTGATATCCTATCAATCTTTCTAAATTTTTTATTTTCATCTCTTCCTCTCAATTTCACTTAAGTGTTTCAAACACTCTTTCACCAATATAACCATGCATTCATACTGCTAAATCTATTTCTTGCCTTTAAATCTTTCTTAAATCCACTTATTCTTTCTCTCATTACCATCACAATCCAAGTATGTCAAATCTTTAGGAATCATTTCCATTACTTTCATACCTAAAGCGTCCGAGTTAGTGTCAAACCTTGTTACCTTAGCAACCATATTCACTCTCCAATACTCAAACCATATTGATGATGGAATTTCATCTTTAATGCCATACCGCTTTGTATATGTTTTTAAACTATCATTTCACCTTGTCATTAATCTTTCGCATACCTCATAGGAATGTGTTGTGAATTTATGTGCTAAAATGTGACTTGTATGATATGTGATATTGGTGATCTTGAATAATGGTATTGGTGCTATTCCATGCTTAGTGATCTTGGATAGTGAATAATATTTGGTTTCTCATGCTTAGTGATTTTGAGTATTTTGATAACCCTTTCTTAGTGATCATGGGTTGTGTTGATGCATTTTTATGCATGAAACTGGTGAGGCACGTTCAGTGTACAATCTTCTCAAAATCTTACTTATATCTATGTGCACTTGTATACAAACTCTATTTTGTCGCACATCTCTGACCCATTTTTGTAGCGTGTTGATATTCGGTTTTTAGTATAATCGTTTTTCCTTTAATCGACTTGAATTTATTTCCAATTAATAAAAAGAGATTTATCATTTTTGGTTCAAATACAGATCTGGTATCTATGTCTATTTCAAACAAAGCACGTAAAACAGTAAAAATATTATCTACGTAATATGTATCTATTCTAAAAACAAGGTGCACGTACCACAATTAAAGAACAAAGTACAAGTAGATAATGCACAAAGAAAATGAATGATAAAATGTAAATGCTATTAACAAAAATGAAAAACATAAAATTACCCAAAAACGTAAATGTAAAATTGCCAAAAGTCTAAAATTGATTTTTTATTTATTTAATATTTTATTATAATTTTTTATTTATTTAAAACTAATTTTTCTATTAAAAATCAATTTTGAAAATTGTTTTATGAATATGAAATAAACCGGGTTTAAAAGTCAATTGCAGCCCAGCTCAGCATTAAACCAAATCCTAACGAGCGCAGCTACAATAACAGGCCCAAACTCAAGACAAGCTCAGTTGATATTTGGGCCAATAAGAAAGAAAACAGATAGATTTGGACTACTATGCAATTAACTATTGGTGCAAAGAATGAAACAATCAAAATAAACAAGGACTAAAGAGCAATATTGAAAACTTATTCAAAAAAAGGGCTTAAATTTTTTTAAGCTTATTATGAGCTTATTACTCCACCAAATTATGTTGGAAATACCTTTTTACGTATTTAGGAAGGATCGGTCACTCCAACGAGATACATCTAGTATGGGCTCGTGATCTAGTAATGTAACAATATAAACTATCAAGCCCACATGTAGGTAGCTATATATACCCCCTCCTAGCATGTTAGGAGGGGTTGGTTCTCACTTTCATTCAATCTAATATTACTTTCTCACACATTTTCTCCAACCTCTCTCTACTTTCCCTCTCTAAGTTATTCATCTCTCTCTCTATTTCTTAATCATTCCATCTATACTATAATACAAGGATTACATAGACCTACAAATGGTATTAGAGCCATGGGATGATTGCTTTGTTTTTATGTTTGTTCATCAAATTCGCGTGATTTTGATCTAAAAACCCACAATCCAAATTTTTTTTGTGTTATTGGTGGTTTAATCATCTACATATTTGTGGTAGTGATTTAGGGTATTTTTTTTGGTCAAAAATACAAAAATTTTGGATCTTTTGGCTTGATTTTGGGGTAAAAATTAGCTAAAGTTGATTTTGGTACGATCTACTTTAATTTCGGAATAATCTGTATATTCCAAATTGTTGCATAGTTTCGGAATTATTGACTTATTCCGGATTTAGGCATTCCGAAATCATAAGACTATTGAGATTCCGGATTTAGTACGTGTGTATATTCCGAAAATCTTGGATTCTGGATTCTATATATTCCGAAATCTAAGTTTAATTTTGGGATTCCGGATTTGAGGTATAGAGATTCCGGATTGTGGTTTAGTGATTTAGGTTTTGGTGATTGTGTATTCCGACATCTTTGGTGGTGTGGGATTCCGAATTTTTCAAGAAATTAAATTTTGAAAACATTTCGTATTAGATTCCGAAATCATTCCGTACTGGATTCCGAAGTCATTCATATTGGATTCCAAAATCATTCTGTATTGGATTCCGAAATCACTCGTATTGGATTCCGAAACCATTATGTATTGGATTCCGAAATCATTCCGTATTGGATTCTGAAATCATTCGTATTGGATTCCGAAATCATTGGTATTGGATTCCGAAATCATTCCGTATATCATTCCGAAATCATGTGTTAGCAATATTCTGAAATCCACAAGAAGCATATATTCCGAAATCATATCATATTCCGAATTCTTCACTTTGGATTCCGAAATCTTCTCACATCTTGGTATTCCGAAATTATTGAGAATTATTCAGGATTTGGACTTAGGTATTACGAATTTGGAAATTTTTCAAAAACTTGATTTTGAAAATTTTGAGTTATTTTGTCTTGGAATATTTGGTCTCTCGAGAACATATTGTTAGGGGTTTTAATCAAATTTTCATCACAAATAACGGAATCAAGAACGTTTACGGTTTATTCGGTGGTTTGTAAAATTCCGCGAATTTATTTTTTGGTTTCTCCACGAATTGTAAAGCTCCGTATTATTCTTTCGACAACAAAAAACACAATTACTTTCTTTCATTGCTTGATCAACAAGTAATCCTTACCTTCAGCTTTTATTGAATTTCAATGGACTTGTTGAATTCGACATGTCAAGAGGGAAAATTGCAGACGATGCAAGAAGAAGCAAGAAAAAGATGTCAGATCTCTTTTAGACATTTTGAATGTCATCTAGACAAGCTTACAAAGATCGAGTACGGATCACCCTTTGTGGCAGTCTTTGGTCAAGATGCTCCTTTCTTCATCAAGGCTATGATGATAAACTTGGATATTCTTCAGCAGAAACTTGACAAAGAACACTTTAATCACATTGAATTCGTCTCTGCACTTCAAGTTCTTTTGAAACAATTATCGACTTTTCTTCAATTCGATGTTGCCAAGAAAGAAAATTCAATGCTCTGTTAGGCATTCCTTGAAGACATGCATACCGAGATTCAAGACTTTCGTGGTACCTTGTTCAAATACGTGAACTCTCTTACGCATTTGTTTTAAGAAAGATCTCGACTTCAACTTTATTATGATAATTGGAAGAAGAAATTCAGATGCAGATGCACAAGGATAATGGTCATATGGATGGCACAAAGGAGAATGCTTTGGTTAACGATGAGAGCAGCACATCAGGGGATATTACAAACATCTCTATTGATGAGACCATACCCGTATATGACGAAGAGCCTACATAAATGGTACAACGGAATGTTATATATGATGTATATGACGATGAAATACCGCATGTTGAGCATTACGAACCTAATTTTGAAAAACATGGGATGGGAGAGGGTGATAGTTTTACCACTTCAGATTCATCCGATGTGAGTCATAATGGGGGAGCGATTGTTCAGAATGCTATAGTAAATCATGATAACTGCTTTATGACTGCTTCGTTAACCGATTCTGATTCCAAGATTAAAGAGCTTGAAACGATCATAGCTCAACAATCAAAAGATCTTGAGGATGCCAAACAAGAAATTTCAAAGAGAAATGACAAGTTTGATACATATTTTGAAAAACTATAATATACAAACGTTGTTCTTGAACAAACATTGGATCAAAAAATTCTAGATTCTAAAGCTGAAAATGACAATTTGTAAAAACAAATTAATTTGCTAGAATCTAAGTTGGCATCCCAAGATATCTTACAATAGGAAAAGGAGACCTTAAAACAACGCTGTAATGAGTTAAATATTTCTATCGTAGAGATAAGGTATAAAACTCTAGAGTCAATGACCTTGTTAACTACTAAAAATGCTGATTCAAAGGCTCAGGTTCAGATGAATGTTTTTGCTATAGCTGCTCTGAAAAACGAGCTAAGAAAAATTAAGGGCACTAGTCTGGATATTAAGTTTGAAAAACCAATAATCTTAGGGAAACCACCTAAAAACCAGCCCGTTAGACAACCGACTGCATTTAGATCCGATCGACTTAAATCCTCGAGACTCGCGGTTTGTGTAAAACCTGTATTTAAAATTCCCAAATATTAAATATACGTAGTCTCAGCTTTAACTTATTTAAACGTTAATAGTAAATACGCAGTCTCAGTTTTTATTTATATATTATAATTAAATAATTGTTCACAAAATAATTATTAAGTTCAAAATAACATTACATATGTATTACGTAATTACTACTACACGTAAAAGAGTCTTACGTTTCAGAAAATTTAAAAACACGAGTAACAAATACGAGATGCGTGAATAATCTTAATGTCGAAAAACAAAACGAAAAATTATGTACATAAGGGGGCCGGTTTTATGTGTAAACAAAGAAGGCATATTGGCTTTTGCCCTAGCCCGTCCCACAACTATACTACATGAAACAAAACATAGCCACCTCTCATTTCATTATTACGAAACAAAAAAAAGGGTTAGGGTTTCTGCCTCTTGGGTTGTGGTTGCCGAGTAAAGACAAAGAAAAAAAGAAGAGGAGAGATCGATCCTATTCTAAGTGGTGTTAATTCGTGTTTATGTGTTATTCATTCTAAGGATCGTAAAGGTAATCCTTGCTCTCTTTTATTCGTTATTAATCACGAATTCCTTTAGGATAATCAAGGGAAGCGTTTTAAGATTGGTAAATGATCAGGAAATAAGAGACATGGGATTCGGGTTTGTGTGGCTGCACAAAAACCGAGACATCACCATGTCTTGGTGGTATTTATTTAAATAGGCCGCAGCCAAACACCCCATTCGGGGCTGTTTTATGAAAAACAGTGGGATGAAAAAACCAAAGGGGTGTCGGGTTTGGTTTATGGCACGAATACCGAGACAACACCAGGTCTCGGTGGTCCTTTCTCTGCCCAGCCGTGACCCACACAGGGGCGGCGTAGGGTTGTGTCCAGCGACCGCAGCAAAACAAAGCCCATCGGGGTGTTAAATTATTAAGGGGGTGTTTGGTTTGTTCTAAAACAGTGGGAACTACACAAAAACAGTGGGAATAATATAGAGATCAGTGGGTACATATTAAAACAAAAATTAATAAGATTAAATCTGGAATTAGCGACAGTTTAGCAACATATTTATGTCGTAGTTTTCCATAGCAGATTAGGGACAGTTTTGGTCACAGTTTTTAGCGACAGTTAGTGAAAGAAAATTTTGTCGCTAATCCAGTTATGAATTTATGTAGTATTGTTGGCTTGTTTTAGTGCGACCGAGAAGGGGTATCTCGGTAGGTTCGGATTTATAATTAAAGGATAAAAACGCAGATTTTAATTATACCTTATTTAATCACTTTTACAAATAAATGTTTTAATGATTTAATTCGTAAATTAAATTTATAATGTTAAACTAGTTTTTTTTATAAAATTAAAAAGGTATAATATTATTAAATGATTTAATTCATTTTTGGAAACTTTCTAAATTAGGAAACTTTCTATTTTAGCAAGTTACCAAATATAAAAATATTATAATGTCAGAATACGTGTTATGCCATAACTAATAGTAGAACAGGAATACGTTAATCAAAAATATTAAAACGCTCAGATTTATCAGTTTATACACATACAGTATTTCAAGAATAAAATAAATCAAACGAGAAACTGTTAAGATCAGAAAAATAAACGGATATCAGTTAACTTATTCGCGTCCTTTATTCATGTAACTCGCGTGAAATCAGAGTAGACCTTCTGTCAGTTGATCTCAGTTGGTTACTGGACACGAGGTACAGATTTTCCGTCCTTCAGTAAGGACTCCCTTCTATGCATGATTAAGATTCCCTGTCTTTACCCAAATATTTTGCCCAGTATATGTTTTAGGCTTATCAATAATCATTTTTAATAACTAAATAAATTGCCTGAGCTTTATATATAAGCATGATCAGTTTATGTACTAGTTACGTAGGTACCGTAACCATTACACTAGAGGCACCGGTGTCATGACTCCTCTGCGAGGGAGTGATTTCTCGCAGCATCCCATTTATTTCAGCTTGGCCATTTATCAGTATTATCAGCGGGGCGTATGGATACATCCTAGGCTATCAGTTTACAATTATCAAGTGAATGGGTGTGTGCTCTACATCCTTCACATGGAGTTGATCCCTCCACCCAGCACATTATTTAGAGGTCACCCCTCGACAGCATGACGAGGTAAACCCTCCAGTTATTCATGCAATAGTTGTTAAACCACATGTCCTATATAAGCTCTTAGCAATTAAAATCCAGTAAATGCATGTTTTCAGATTTAACAGTTAATAATTTAGCTTTATTATTTCTAAATCTGACATCTCAGATTATACTCAACTTTCCACTATATTACATATCAGTTATAGCTTCGGTATTTTTTATTTGTTCCATTCAGTACATTCTTATCATGCTTTATCTCCGTTCACTGGGCGTTATGCTCAGCCGTAGTTCCTTTCATGTTCTAACGGCAGGTACACCGGGACGCTCTTAGGATTATGAGAGCATGTGCATTTGGATGGAAGCTATCCAGACTTCTTACTTTATGTACTTCTCACATTACCTTGTTTATTTGGACATTAATTAGTCCTTTCCTTCAGTATTTACTTTTCATGTTTTGAGCTTATGTTTGAGTTACTGATATTTGATTCCGGTATTTCCTTTATGGTCAGTTAATGTTTTAGTACATTTACCTTATGCTTTGATGACACGCCATAAATACATGTAACGGTCCACTTATCCAAGTGGGGTGTTACAGTTTGCCTCCCAAGTTGATATGGTTCATCTTTCTAGACCAGTCACTCCACTATCTAGGCCTAATGTGATCAAATTAGCCTATGCAAAACCTACAAACAAGACTGCTACTAGTGATTCTAAGTATAGTTCTAAGAATATGCCACAACATAGGTCGAATAGCATGCCCAATTATCACTATGTAGAGGAACCTACGAAAAGGAAACAAGATAGAACTAGGATTTCTAGATCTCATTCGGACCTCAAACACGGTGTTTGTTCCGTATGCATGAAAAGTGTCTTCACGACAAATCATGTGGCTTGTGTAACTAAATTCTTGAAGGAGTTAAACTCCCGTGCTAAAAGAGGGAATTCCAAAGGAAATAGGATTTCTACCGCTAAGTCTTCCGATGTGTATAAGAAAACCATGTCGCCTAAATCGAATCTTAGGTGGCAACCCATGGGTAGGATTATCGAATCAGCTAATCTTCAATGGTTTCCTACTGGAAGGATGTTTTCCTCTAGCACTACCAAGGTTCTGTGAACCCCCACTTGGTTCTAAAATAGATATCGCTAACCCATGTAAAAGTATGCAAATTGTTGATGCAAGTGCAGGTACCGAGATCAAGGATCAACAAAAACGAGGCAGTAGTGATATTGTATACCGTTCCAAACCTCGGCTGTAAAAGAACTCGATATCTAAGAATCAAGTGTCTTAGGGGATTCACAGTCAGATCAAAGATTGTAACCCGTACTTCAAAGAAAGGGAAGTTTATCTATTCAACGATAATTTACCCTCAAAACGAGAAATTAAATTTTCTCGGCCACAAGCTTACATTAAAACTATTCAAAATGTTTAAGCTCGTGTAAATGGCGTATAATTATATCTCAGATTATGCCCCAGACTTCAAAGAAAGGAAAGTTTATCGCCGATGATAAACTTATCCTCACAACGAGAAACTAGTTTTTCTCGGGCATGAGCTTATTTTAAAAACATTCGAAGTTTTTAAGCTCATGCACATTGACTTACAATTAAATATCAGACTGTAACTCGGATTTAAATTTTAGGAAAGCTTATCTTTCATGATAACTTATCCTCATAATGAGAAATTAAATTTTCTCGGTCATGAGCTTGTATTAAAACATTCTAAGTTTTAAGCTCAGCAAAGAAAGTGTATTTTTTAAATAAGAGCACTTTTCTTCATAACGGGAAATTAATTCTTTCTCGGTCATGAGCTTTCCATTAAAAGATTTAAAAGTTTTCAAGCTCATGAAAACGACTCCTAAGTAAATATCAACTTAGGACTCGTTCTTTAGTCAAAAGGAAAGTTTATCGCCGATGGTAACTTATCCTTAACAACGGGAAGTTTACAAGTTCTCGGAGTTGAGCTCGTTTCGTAAGATATTCAAAATGTTTAGCTAAAGTAATTGGTTTTCAAAAACGGCATGTCTTCTGAAATATATTATATTTACGATCGTAGAAATGTCGTTTAATAATGACACGGGGTTGTAAATAAAGTTCGAGCAGAAGTTTAAAACATTTAAAACATGCTCACTATGGCTTGCTATTATTTCAGATAGTAACCCGTTTTTCACATTCAAGTCAAGCGTTTCACCGGAAAGTTGTGACTCCATAACGGGAATTAATTATCTCGGGCATGGTTTATTTTATAACCATGTAATGGATTGTGTTTACGTAATAACACAATCTAAAATGAATATATGTACGCATCAGTGCATTTATTTGTTAAAACGAGAGAAATCTTGTTTTTATGAAGTCATCATCTCCACAACCGTAGCAATACAATCGATATCTACATACTCGACGACGCAACTACTCAAACGACGACTACAACTCTTTAGATAGAACACGGGTAAAAAATTGAGGGGGAGCAATTATCAAACATTCAGAATCTTCGATGCCGAAAGTGCCAAGTTCACAAATTGGTGTCAAGACAACGATATCAATCGTACACATGGTGTCAAGAGATAACTTCATACGTGACGAGGAGACCAACTTTGCCAACAAGAACCACGTGATTTTATCACATGGTGTTCTCATCATTCAGGTCCAACCTTGTACATTATCAATCTTGTGAATACGTTATCATATATGATCTTTGCACGTGATAAGTACCTTACACTTGTGTTTAAAAGGTATTTAATTTACGTTTCAAGTACACCCTCATTAATTTGAGGGGGAGCTTGTGAAAATCATGAAGATAATTGGATTTTCCTTTTTCTTCCCAAATTTTCTTAAAATTTCATTAAATTAATTCATATTAAAAACATCGATTGGGATAATATTTTTAATATGGGGGAGAAAATGTGATATAATATTGAGATAAATAATGGTTTGACTTAATGTGCTGGCTCATCCTGACATGTGTAAAATGTTTTCGCATATCGTGGCATATGTTAAGGGGGAGCAAAATGGATTTGTACTTCAAAATAGATTTCATGGTGATGTATACTTACCCACAACATCTTAATTTACGAAGGTGACGGTTGTGGTGACATATGGATATGTTAAGTCCAATGATTCTTCCTGAACTGGAGGGATCTTTGATGCGGTAAAAATACGCTTTAAGGAAAAAGACGTATAATGGGCCAGTATTAATCGACACGATTTAGGAAAACCGTGAAGACGAAAAGTCCAAGTTCGTTCTCGGCGGAGGTGTGTATATGTTAGGCCAATATAATAAAATCAAGTTTGGATTAGTATCATTTTTTGGTTGAGAAAGAAAGAAAAATAAAGACGATGTACGCTAAAAACTATTCTACGATGTAATAAATGCGAAATCGTAAAATCGACGAAAAATAAAAGTCAACCAAAAATTTATCCTAAACTAAGAAAAATATAAATAAAACAAAAATGCAAACAAAAATTTCCAAAAACTTTCTAATAATTTTATAATAATTTCTAAATTTTAATAAAGAAACCAAAATTAAATAAAGTTAAAAATAAGTTGAAATGAAAACGTTTTTATATGTAAACCTAAAACTAATTAAATTAAACTTAAAAATAATTTTTCAAAATTTTTATAATATTTTTTTCTATTTTTTATCTAATTTATAAAAAAGTATATTAAAAATATTCATAAAAAATAATTAATAAACGTGAAAAATAAAATTTTACTTTCAAAAAAAATCCTAAACTACTAAACTAACAAAAGAAAAATGTAAAAGCTGAAAAACCTATGACCAATAAGCTGTAACTGGCTTATTGACACTCGAACTTATTTATATAAGACAAAAACAAACTCCCTTAACATCCAACCCTAGGGAACTTATAACTGATAAAGTCCCTAGGGAGAATGGTAAGTGTGTATGTGTATGGTGTGAGTAGCGCAGGTTCGAGTCCAGGCCACGACTTTATTTTTAAACTTTTTTTCTTTTATATTAATCTTGTTACTGGTGACTTACTCTCTATAAAAGCTCAAATTTAACAAGAATTAAGCTAAAAATGGATCAAACCGTGCTCAAAAATAAAAAATGAAACAGGCTTGAACTATATGAAGAAAACCGTGTTGTCCGATATATAAAAACAAGAAAGATCGTTCTCTGACAACTCAGAAAAACTCACTGGATGGATTTGGACCTGTTTTTGCTTGTTTGTTGTCATTTGATGGAACAAGGGGCACCCCTACACTCAGTTGAGTGTATGGAGTCAAGTAAAGCACAAAAACAACCAAGTCTAAACACACAAACCCACAAGGATGGCAATTAGCAGTCACTGATGTGACTTGGTGGTTCTAGGCACCTAAATGCTGATCTTTTTGGTATTTGGGTGAGATCAGTTGGTTAAAACTTGATCAATAAATTACCAAAACACAAATAACAACTTCCAAAACCTAGATGATAGCTAATACTAGCAGACTACAAATTTTGAAACCACATAACACAAAATCAAAACAGTTATAGGCCTACTGATTTTTTAAGCCGATTTTACCAAATATTTAAACATGTAATCTCTGAATTAAACCTTTAAACTTAAAGAGAACCACTAATATACCTTACACTACCTGTTTAAAGTGTGTTTAGGCTGATTTATCAAGATCTTGAGTCACCCAAGAGTGGTTATCACCTAATCCCAAACACCCCTTAAGTTTTATAAATGAAATTTTCGCAAACCAAAATTTAAACAAAACACTCAAAGCTGATTAAATCCTACTCAATCATGCATAACATACTCAAACATAAGTAAAGCTTAAACTAACATAGAAACAAGCAATCCACAAATCCACACAAAACCATATGAAATTCAAAAATCAAGGTGACCAATGGGGTTCAAGCCATGTACCTCAGCTGATGCCTTCCAATGGCCTCTTAAGTGAGCTTAAATGAGCTTATGAAAAACGTGTAGAGAGCCCTGTTGTGGTTCAACAACTGAACCAGGTTTTAAATATCTTCAAAATGAAATGAAATGAAAAAGAGATGAGCATATGTCTTGTTTGAAGCCATGTTACCTGCACAAACACAACCAAACAGAGAAAACAAATCCAAGTAGCATGAGCTTATCACAAGCTTGTCAGGCTTGTGATGAGCTTATGCTACAGTAAGAGTGAGAAATAGTAAAAACTTGCGAAAAATCTTGAAACACCAAATCTTTTTGAAACCTTTAAAAAATGAAAACCCAAATTAAAACACAAATCTGAAAATCAAAGACAAAGGTCCACTTTCAATTTCATTTGTCTAGGATTTGAGATTCGTGGGTCTTGAAAACATGTTCTTGCCAAAAAATTTTGAACATAACTTATAACCTTCTTGATAAACTTAAACTAACAGTTGCATAAATATTAAAAGATTACACTAAGAATACAATAAAAGGAACTCAGTCTTTGCACAATTTAAAAAGTTTCATTTTCATTAATATTTTAAAAACATTACAAAAACTGGAACAAACATAATATGGACTCACACATTCATATTTATACACTGAAAAGAAGCTTCTAGTATAACTAAACCCTAATACATGAATGTCCTATCTTGCCCTTCGATTCTTCAGAATATGCTTCTTGGTTCTTGTTGAAAACTTGGTCATAAAGTCCAAGTGATGTGCCAGTTGAATTGCTTTAATCTTGTACGTTTATTTACTCCTTAGCCAACAAGTTTAGTGTGTTAGCCGTTGATGGACAGTCAATATTCAAGTTTTGCCCAAAGTGAGGGAGCAGGGGAGCATGGGGACCCACTTGTGGTCACGGGAGAGGGGAAATATGAGTGGGGTTTTGGTTAAAAATCCCTTAATCAACATTCTGGAGATAATTAGGTTTTTTCCCTTTTGATTTGACATAATTAGGTTTTTAGGGTTTAAGAGGAGAGGGGTGGTTACCATTAGGAATAGGTATCCACTACCACTTATAGACGATCTGTTTGACCAACTTCAAGGGGCCAAACATTTCTCCAAGATTGATCTAAGGTCGGGCTATCATCAGATACGGGTTAAGGAGCAGGACATCGCCAAGACTGCTTTCCGTACACACTATGGCCACTACGAATTTGTAGTCATGCCATTCGGCCTTACCAATGCTCCAGCTGTGTTCATGGCTCTGATGAACATAATCTTCCATGAATTTCTGGACAAGTTCGTCATTGTCTTCATTGATGACATCTTGATATTCTTAAAGTCCAAGGAAGAACACGAAGACCATCTTCGTACAGTACTACAGATTCTTCGCCAGAAGCAGCTGTATGCTAAATTCTCCAAGTGTGAGTTCTGGTTAGACAAGGTGGCATTCTTAGGTCACATTGTATCAGCAGAAGGAATCACGATAGATCCAGCAAAGGTTGAGGCTATTACCAAGTGGCCAAGACCGACATCAGCGACTGAAGTCCGTAGTTTCCTAGGCTTAGCTGGTTACTACCGTAGGTTCGTGGAGAACTTTTCCCATTTAGCACTACCATTGACCAAACTGATGCAGAAAGGGTAGAAATTCGTCTGACTGAAGAAAGAGAGAAGAGCTTTGAAGACCTAAAGCAGAAGTTAGTATCTGCATCGATTCTTACTCTCCCATCTGGTACAGGCGGATTTCAGATCTACAATGATACATCGGGGAAGGACTTGGATGTGTTCTCATGCAACATGGTAAAGTGATCGCGTATGCTTTACGGCAGCTTAAGCCATATGAGGAAAATTACCCTACGCATGACTTAGAAATTGCAGCAGTCGTGTTTTCATTGAAGATATGGAGGCACTATTTGTATCGAGAATCATGCGACATTTTCACGGACCATAAGAGTTTGAAGTACATCTTCACTCAACGTGAATTGAACATGAGGAAGAGGAGATGGTTAGAGCTGTTGAAGGATTATGACATTAATCTGCAGTATCATCCCGGGAAGGAAAATGTAGTGGAAGATGCACTTAGCAGAATGTCCGGAATGATAAACGACATTAAAACTGAGGAGGAAATTATAAGAGACTTGGAGCGACTAGACATAGAGATCATGGTACGTGCACAACACGGTTACTGGGCTAATCTTAGAGCATAACCCGAGTTACTCTCTAAGATCAAGGAAGCTCAGAAAGATGATGGAGAAATCTGGGCGATAATTCAGAATTTGGAGAAGCAGACCGAATTTTGAGTAGACGCAGATGGTATCTTATGGCAGGGCACGAGACTTTGTGTTCCTGATGATCAAGAACTCCGGGAAGCATTGTTAGCTGAGGCTCATAGCTCGCCATTCTCCATTCATCCTGGGTCGACCAAGATGTACCATGACATCAAGCAGTACTTTTGGTGGAGTGGTATGAAATAAGATGTTGCGACTTACGTCTCCAAATGTCTTACCTGCCAGCAGGTTAAGATCGAGCATCAGCGATCTGGTGGTCTTCTTCAACCGTTAGATATTACAGAGTTGAAGTGGGACAAAATCACCATGGATTTTGTTACCGGTCTTCCGCCGACAAAGAGGAAGCACGATGCGATTTAGGTTATCGTTGATCGACTTACCAAATCAGCTCATTTCTTACCGATCCGCAAGGAAGATTCGGTCAGTAAACTCGCGATACTTACAAGAAGGAGATCATGAGACTTCACGGTGCTCCATCCAGCACCGTCTCAGACAGAGAGCATCGGTTCACTTCGCGATTCTAGAGAAGTCTGCAGAAAGCTTGGGGTACAAAACTTAAGCTTAGCACTGCTTTTCATCCTCAAACAGATGGGCAGTCAGAGCGAACGATTCAGACATTAGAAGACATGTTGAGGTCATGTGCGTTGGAATGGACGGGTGATTGGGACGATTATATCTTTTTGGTGGAGTTTGCATACAACAACAGTTGGCACGCAAGTATCAAGTGTGCTCCTTTCGAGATGTTGTATGGCAGAAAGTGTCGCGCCCCAATCTGCTGGGATCAGGTTGGTGAGCGAACACTTAAAGGACCAGAAATGATTGAGTTGACCAACGAGAAGGTCGCAGTAGCTAAGCAGAAACTGCAAAAAGCACGGTCGCGTCAGAAGAGTTACGTAGAAAAGCATCGTTGGGACTTCCATTTTAACGTAGGAGATCACGTTTTCCTTAAGGTTACGTCGACACGTGGTGTTAGACGTTTTGGAATCAAAGGGAAGCTCAGTCCTCGATTCATTGGACCGTTTGATGTCATTGAACGAGTCGGTGAAGTATCTTACCGTTTAGCGTTACCTCCGCAGCTTTCTCATGTTCACGATGTTTTCCATGTGTCCTTACTCAGAGGGTACAAGTATCATCCCCTTCACATGGTTCATTATCCACTGGAACATATTCGTGAAGATCTCACTTTCATAGAAGAACCCGAACGAGTTCTTGACAGACAAGATCGAGTCATGAGAAGGAAGACGATTACATTCGTCAAAATCCTTTGGAGGGATCATACCGAGCGGGAAGCCTCTTGGAAAACAAAGGAGTCTATCCGGGCTTCTTACCCTCATTTCATATTTTGAATTCGGGTATGTTCTTCTTTTCCAGTTAAATTATCTATAATTCGGGGACGAATTATTCTTTTTAGGGGGGAAGAGTTGTAAAACCCGCATGCTTTTACCATGAATAGTACCAATACAATCGTACGTACATGATTAGAACTTTCCTTTTATATCATGTTTACGTTTCACGATCCAAATTTACAAGTATTACGTACATCTTATAACACGATAAGTATTTAATACGTATTAAGACACGATAATTATTTCAATAATAATTATAATCACGAACATACGAACATGAAATCATGAACGTAAATTAATCACGAGCTTAATATTATGTATTTACGTATATTTATTACGGTTATAAATAAATATAACACGACATGAACGATAACTAATTAAATCACGTAAAACACGACACGAGATCACGTATAATTTTAGACACGAGAAAACATATGGGTTACCCCATGTGGGCCCTCTTACCCGCGGCTAGAACACAAGACAAGGGCCAAGCCCATTTTAATTTTTACTAAAACAAGAAAAGGGAATATATATTTTCGTAATTACAGGAAATTAGAAAATAAACAAAACCATAATCTCTCTTTTGCTCTCTCTTGGCAGCCTGGTAGAACACACACAAGGGGGTGTGTTTGTGATTTTTGGTGATTGATTTCTTTCAAGATTGTTAGTGTTATCGTTCTCCATTGTTTCACGTAATCGGTAAATACTTAAACCCCTTTTCTTTATGTTTTTATTTAATCAAGAACACATGAAATCATGGTTTATTAGAAACAAGAAATCTTTATGTAAATAAATCATGGGGTAAATTAATTGTGGTTTAAGGGGTGTTTGTTTCGGCCGGCGCAAGGAACCGAGACCAAAAGGTCTCGGCTTGTCTTGTTACGCATCAACCGAGACCCCATGGTCTCGGTGTGGTGTTGTGGTGTCTCAGCCGCAAGAACAAGGGAACCCCCGACCTTGTCGGGGGGTGTGTTTGGTGTTCGGTTGGGTTTCGGCAGAAACAAGAACCACCACCGGCTTAAGCCAGTGGCTAGTTAAGGAAAGCAGGAGGAACCATGGCTGCGGCAGCAGGGGGAACCATGGCTGCGGCAGCAGGGGGAACACCGGCTAGCCGGTGGGAACTCTTGCTAGCCGGCGGCTAGCCAAGACCCTGGACACCACCGGCACAGCCGGTGGCTGTTTTACACAAACAGTGGCAACCGGCAAGGCCGTTTAGCCACTTTTAAGGGTGCGTTTGTTGACCGGTTCACGGGTCCGGTTCACGGGGTTCACGAATACGGTTCACGGCACGTTTAATAAATAAGACATGGGTTTTGGTCACGACATTATTTTACAAGGTTAATTGTTTTTACAAGTTTATTTTTACAAGATTAAATTAAATTAATTAAAACATGTACATGATTAATTTAATTTATACACGACTTAGGTTATTAATATTATTAATAATACATGGATTTTAACCTAAGTAATTATCGTTTTATTTAGACTATATAATTAATAAATTATTAAAATCATGACTTATAATTAATTATTTCCACGACTTAGGTTATATTAATATATAAATTAGTACATGTTTAAACTAAGAATATTTTTTTTATTTATTTAAATCATGATATATTTAATTAAATTCTTTAACCTATAGTTTATTTAATTTACATGAAATAATTAATAAACTATACTATTTAATCACATGACTTAGAATATAAATCAGTAAACACTTAAGCTTATATTATTAGCTTAGTAAACCAGCTTATTTCCATTTATGGAAACTTTCTATTTTTAGAAACTTATTAATTAAGGCAGCTAATCTATTTATGGAAACTTTCTATATTTAGACACTTATCTATTTTAAGTAGTAAATATATTTTGGAAACTTTCTATTTTTGGAAACTTTCTATTTTTGGAAACCTGCTATTTTTAGAAAGTTACTTATTATTACACAACAAGCATAATAATACAAGAAATACAAGTAATACTTAATCAGAATAGACATAATACATGATATACGCAGTAGGAAGCTGAAACCAGTAAAACATGACATGAACATATAAAACAAGTTAAGACATGACATAAAACCAGTTACGTACTCAGTAATCAGAATACTTATACACGTATATTGTTTATGTAACGTTAGTGATATCGAAGTAGGACTCTCTTCCGTTCGTCTTCTTCGTTCACTGGACACAAGGTACAGATTTTCCGTCCTTTCAGAATGGACATTCTTCCTTATTAGGGTTCCCCGTATGCAGCCAACTGTTTTCCCCAGTATATGTTTTATATGTTTTTGAATTGATTATGTTTAAATTAGATACCTAAAGCCATATACATGCATGAACAGTTTCACCTAGTTATGGATGTAAAATCCCAAAATTTGGCTTTAATTTTATTTCATCATTTTGAATTTAACCTAAAGTTAAATAATAACATTTGCTATTAAAACTTTATGTTATAACTATTTGTGTATTATTTATTTTGAACATAAAATAATTGTTTTTTTTAATGTTGTATGACTTATAAATGGAAGTAAATGAACATGATTTTAGAGTACTTTATTGTTTTTATATGAATCAATATAAATTGGTCAACAATAACGTCAAATCTTCATAAAAACAGTAGAAGATATGACTAGGAATTTTAAACTTAGCAACTAAAACATAATTGTCATTTCCTTCTTTCTGAAATCACGGTTTAATATTGATTACTATTTCTATATAAAAGTCTTCCATATAAAGATAAGAGTGTCATGCAACCTAAAACTAAATCGCCGGTGCTAAATAATACCTAATGATAAAGTCTTCGTCAAGCTAGACTTGCGTTCGGATACGGTCACGACGAGGTGTTCGAGGCTGGTGTTTGTGACACCGAGTTTGTTCGCAATTCTTAATATTGATTTTGTTAGCCGGAGGCTTTATCAAGTCCATGATAAAGTAGAGCTTCGAGTTTCGTTTATCTGTTCGGTCACATCTCGGTATTTGGGTTAGATCATGTCTCGCATAATTTTAGTGTATACGTTCGGTGGCTTACAGTTGCGAGTGGGCTGAGTTATGGTTTGTTAGTTCGCACATATGGTGGGATTGATTTTGGTTCATTGGTTCGCACATGTGTAGTACTGGGGTCTCATTGAAGTTTGTTCAATTTTATGGTTGGCGTTCGAGTTTGGCATTCATACTTGTATTCGTCTTCATCTCGAACTATCTCGTTTAGCATGAAGGTAAAATTTGTATAAGCAGACACGTTTTATTAGTCGATCTTTGTAACCACTCTAGTTCATTCACGTCGTAAATATTTATAAGCGAATATAGAAGTCTTTTATAAGAATATGTTTACTAACTATAAATCTTCTTATCTTTTAATTTCATTTGCAAAAAAAACGTATATAAGATGGATACCTCAGGAAGATCAAGTTACATAACTATGCATGCATATTTAATCATCTATTTAATCATTCTTTAATGGGTTAATATATTTTAACATGTATGTATATAAAATATTTTTGAAATAAAGAACTTTCTTAAGTACTCGTTAATACACATATTGACGAGGCTTTGAGTATTGAAAACAAAGATAGGACACTGTAAATCTAACTTAAGATTGTCTTACGGTGTAGTGTTTGAGGATGTTGACGATACACTGGCATTAGGCAAGTTTAGACATTCAGGTACGGATATCCTTATCTCTCTACTATGATTAATTTGCTCCTTCGTTCATCTGATTGGTCGTACGGATTTTCCGTCCTTTCAGTAAGAACTTTCTTCCTTATGCATGATTAGGATTCCCCCGTCTGCAGCCAAATGTTTTCCCCAGTATGTGTTTAAGCTTATCAGTAATTATGATTAATATTTAAATAAATTGCCTGAGCATTATATACAAGCATGACCAGTTTATGTACTAGTTACGGAGGTACCGTAACCATGGCACTAGAGGCACCGGTATCGTGACTCACTTGCAGGAGAGTGATATCCTGCATCGTCCCACTCATGTTCAGTTTGGCCATTTTAACAGTATGTTTAGTGGGACGTATGGATGCATCCTAGGCTTATCAGTTTACAAGTTATCAGGGTGAATGTGGTGTTTGCTCTACATCCTTCATATTGGAGCTGATCCCTCCACCCAGCACAGTATTTAGAGGTCACCCCTCTACAGTTATTTAGAGGTCACCCCTCTACAGCATGACGAGGTCACCCCTCCAGTTATTCATGCACCGTTGTTACAGCACATGACCTATATAAGCTCTGGCAATTAAAATACAGTAAATGCATGTTTTCAGATTTAACAGATAGCAGTTCAGCTTTATTATTTATAAATCAGACTTTACAGATTATACACCGATTTCTGCTGCAACTTTACTTATCAGTCTTACAGCTCCAGTATTTTATCATCTGTTTCATTTCAGTAATTCCTTATCATGCTTTATATCCGTTCACTGAGCGTTATGCTCAGCCGTAGTTCTTTCATGTTCTAACGGCAGGTACACCAGGACGCTCTTAGGATTCTGAGAGTATGTGCATTGAATAGAAGCTATCCGGACTTCTTACCTTATGCACTTCTTACATTATTCTGCTTATTTGGACATTGTTTAGTCCTTTCCTTCAGTATTTTACTTTTCATGTTTTGAGCTTATGTTTGGATTACCGATGTTTGATTCCGATATTTCCTTTATGGTCAGTTAATTTTTTAGGACATTTACCTTATGCTTTGATGACACGCCATAATTACACATAACGGTCCACTTATCCAAGTGGGGTGTTACAATTATGGTATCAGAGCACAAGGTTCGACCTGTAGGCTCTAAAACTTGACTTGTGACTAGTGGGTAGTCACCAGGAACTTTCCACATTCTGGCGTTGTTATCTTTCATGTTATCATGCATCTATCAGTCACTTTTCCTCGGTTATCAGTCGATTTTCTTAAAGTTTTTTACTATTTAAAAGGTTGGTACAGGATTGGCCATATTTAGTCGCATGTGCTTTTTTGTGAAATTTGTTTTGGTGAACCGACCCATAGGCGTTCACCCTTTCCCGTTCAAATTTTTGTATTGGTGAACCGACCCAATGGTGTTCATCCTTACTCTTGACAGATTCATGCTTTCGGTCGAATATTACTTGGTGAACCAGCCCATATACGTTCACCAATGTTCAGATTAAATTTCATGTTTTTCAGTTGAATGTTGTTTTGTGAACCGATCCACAATTGTTCACCTTTGTCTTATCAGGACTTTTCATAAATTTTGACAAGTATGGATCGAACCAGAATAACCCATATTTAGTCACATGTTTTCTTCTTTAAATGCTGTGGATTGAACTATAGCCATCCACATCAGTTGTTGTTAAAACTTAGTTGATCATACTCTTATGTTCTTTGTAACAATTCAGTTTCACAATTTCAAGCTGATGTCGCCTTCAGGCGGGTTCAGTTTCATGTTTCCTTACAAGGATTATGTTTTCAACAGAATGATAATGTTTCATGCTAAGATACAGAAGGATTATAGTAAAATACTATTTCATGATAAATCATGTTCTGGTTTTTGTCAATCATGTCTCTATTCTGAACGTTGATGAAACTCCGTTTAATCATACTTTTAGCCTCTATACAACCAGCATTAAGGCTACGCAGAAATTATCAGCCTATCATGTTAACTGTTTCAGTTCAGTTTACTACCGTTTAAATCAATTTATTTCTTTGATAATGTAAGACAAGCGACACCAGTATCGATCATCCCATAAATTTTCCACCAGCTTCATGTAAAGTATTCCATATGTAACCCATGTACAGTGTCTTAGCTATACTCCGTGTACAGTATTTCACGTGTACTCCACGTACAGTGTCTCAGATATGCTCCATGTGCAGTATTTCATTTTGTACTTCATGTACAGTAGTCCAGATGTACTCCAGGTACCCTAATCCATGGATATAGCTAATCAATCCTCAATCATCTCAGGCGTTTCCACTTGTCGATATTCTACCAGGTGCTGATGCTGCTCGTGAGTTGAAGATTTTGCTAGATGCTAATGCCGCTAACACTTTGAAGACCTCACAAATGCTGATGTTGCTGATGCTTTGGAGATTTCTCAAGATGCTGATGTCGTTTATACTATAAAGACTCTGCAGAACAAGGACGAAAACTATAAATTTGAAATTTCTGAAAAGAATAAAATTTCAACCATGAGACACTACCATTCCATTCCATACTTTTACCTTCGCAGCTAGATGTCACACTTCACTCAGCTAAACGTTCTTATAGAAGAGTGGGAACCGGAACCTAGCCGGCCACTCAGCAGAATAGTTACAGGAATCACGGTCATGATAATGACCGTCATAAGGTGACAGATAAAGCAATAGTAACAACCACCGTGCTTATAATTATTCAGTCAACAACCAGGAACTCCGAAACGGACGTGACCAGAAATACAGAGGTCAGTAGTCTAATCGGTCCGCCAACCCTAGCTGTTACCAGAATTTTTTTTTCAGCCTTGTTCAGATTCAACTACTAAAACACATGTCAGGACATCAGTCAAGACATGGGTATCTATTATCCTTTTGGAAGACACCTTTCAGGACACCAAATACGATACATGTCATATGAATATCTTCTCAAGGCACAAGTGAAGACTCATAACTCCAGTATGTTTTCTAAACCAGGCCCTTAGTAATTCAGGGTACCCTTCAGAAAGGGGTATACCCGTTCTATTATGCCACGCGTGAATCAGATCATTTAAAAATTCAATCACCACCACTAGAGTATTATTCAGGTTAAACACGCATTATTCATTCTGTGAGGCTACGGACAAACGCATTTAGTGAAAAGTCGCCATGTTTACTTCACGTGTTCCTACGTCAACTTCATCTTAAATCAGGTAGTCACCTGCCTCTCAGCCAGAAAGGACTCAACAGTATCACCATATTTATTAAAATTTTATTTTTAGTTAACGACGAGATCCGTCTTTCCAACCTTGAACATATTCATTTTACTCCTGCCAGAAAAATCAATACAAATTGTTTCAGCTTTACGAGCACATGAATTATTATCTTTTAGCTACAAAGACTTCTGGTCACCATTTATAATGCGAATTCTGAAATTCCTTAAATTCATGACCATCAAATTTCTCCAGAGTTCCCAGACATAATTTCAGAAAGTTTTTCAGAAAATTCCTTTCTCACCACGAGACAAAATTTAACATCAAGCTTGTCTCAAGAACAGAACCTGTTTTCAAAACTCTTTATTACAGGGCTTCAGCTAAGTCAAACGAGTTGTAGCATTTGCTGCAAGAATTACCGGAACGAGGCTTTATTCGCCCAGAATGTCCCATGACTATTCAACCAGATTTTCACCAGAATGTCCCATAATCAGGTAAAATTTTGATAGAAGCAGTATCACACATTGATGCAGCTATGCCTGACATACCGCAGGGTCAAGATTGGACGCCCGTCATGGTAGTGAGTTACTACAATCCTTAGAAATTTTCGAGCAGAAATGAGATAAGATTCCATGGAGGTTATTGTCAGTTACCATAGATTCAAACGAAGTATGATGCTATTTAAGTCGTTTATAACCAGTTAACCCATCCTACACGTCTTCTTTAATCCGAAATGATTACGCAGTAACAAATCCTTAGATCGTATGATTCTAAGGTATTCCATCAACAATTTTGTCAGATAGAAATTTACGGTCGCGAATCACGCACACGTTCATGCTCTCGATCACGTGTACGTTCGCATTCACGTTCACGTTTATTTTCACTTTCACGTTTAAGTCTCATTCGCAGTATGATGCTGTTTCAGTTCATGTTTTGTTCTATCTCATGATTTAAGCTCACGTTAGCGTTCATAACATTGTTCACGTTCAAGTTTGTGTGCCATTTTGCAATACACGTTTCACAATTTATTACCGAATACGGATACAGAAAGCTTGAGAAACCAGACTCAAGTTTAGCACAACTATTCCATAACCAGGCAGACGTTTCACATCTCAGGCTGCATCGTTTGGCATTCCTTTCTCAGTCAACATACGTTCATGATATGTTCTAGTATCACTTCCACAGTATGCTTCACATATCACATTCACGATATACTTCATGCACAACATTCCTTTTATGATCGCGAACCACGTTCACAATTGCTCACGTAGCACGTTCACAATTTTTCACGTAGTTCGTCCCTATATACTTTCAGCAGCTTACCTAGAGATATAAATGTTATCTTTTCTAGATATTTGTCGTATAGCTATACATTCTATCAGACTCAGAAAATCCATCTTATGTATGGAGCCAGAAACTATTCAGCATTCGTTGGGATAGGGTCAACAGGACCAAGTGTTTTTTTTTAATTTTTATGTTTAGACCTTTGTAGGAATCATTTCGAGCGGGAGGCCACTCAAAACGGAGGAGTCCATCCGGACCTCTCATTCTTTTCCTTCAATAGATTCAGTGAGCTTCTTTCAGTCATGTTATATTCCATATCCTCTTCAGCCATGTCACGTTACATGCAATTTCAGTCATCTCAAGTTTATACCATTCAGCAGCATCATGTTCTAAATCAAGGACGAATGATCCTTTAGCTTATATGTCTTTTCAGCCTTCATGCCCTTTCAGCATATATGTCCTTTCAACTTTTATAACGCCACCGACTTATTACCTTTAATTCGATGACGAATTTCTTCATTTTAGAGGGGGAAATTATAAAACCACGGCATAATCGCATCCTTAATTCGAGGACGAATTATTTTTTTTAGAGGGGAAGAGTTGTAAAATCCCAAAATTTGGCTTTAATTTTATTTCATCATTTTGAATATAACCTAAAGTTTAAATAATAACATTTCCTATTAAAACTTTATGTTATAACTATTTGTGTATTATTTATTTTGAACATAAAATAATTGGTTTTTTTTAATGTTGTATGACTTATAAATGGAAGTAAATGAACATGATTTTAGAGAACTTTATTGTTTTTATATGAATCAATATAAATTGGTCAACAATAACGTCAAATCTTCATAAAAACAGTAGAAGATATGACTAGGAATTTTAAACTTAGCAACTAAAACATAATTGTCATTTCCTTCTTTCTGAAATCACGGTTTAATATTGATTACTATTTCTATATAAAAGTCTTACATATAAAGATACGAGTGTCATGCAACCTAAAACTAAATCGCCGGTGCTAAATAATACCTAATGATAAAGTCTTCGTCAAGCTAGACTTGCGTTCGGATACGGTCACGACGAGGTGTTCGAGGCTGGTGTTTGTGACACTGAGTTTGTTCGTAATTCTCAATATCGATTTTGTTAGCAGGAGGCTTTATCAAGTCCATGATAAAGTAGAGCTTCGAGTTTCGTTTATCTGTTCGGTCACATCTCGGTATTTGGGTTAGATCATGTCTCGTATAATTTTAGTGTATACGTTCGGTGGCTTACAGTTGCGAGTGGGCTTAGTTATGGTTCGTTAGTTCGCACATATGGTGGGATTGATTTTGGTTCATTGGTTCGCACATGTGTAGTACTGGGGTCTCATTGAAGTTTGTTCAATTTTATGGTTGGCGTTCGAGTTTGGCATTCATACTTGTATTCGTCTTCATCTCGAACTATCTCGTTTAGCATGAAGGTAAAATTTGTATAAGCAGGCACGTTTTATAAGTCGATCTTTGTATCCAGTCTAGTTCATTCACGTCGTAAATATTTATAAGTGAATATAGATGTCTTTTATAAGAATATGTTTACTAACTATAAATCTTCTTATCTTTTAATTTCATTTGCAAAAAAAACGTATATAAGATGGATACCTCAGGAAGATCAAGTTACATAACTATGCATGCATATTTAATCATCTATTTAATCATTCTTTAATGGGTTAATATATTTTAACATGTATGTATATAAAATATTTTTGAAATAAAGAACTTTCTTAAGTACTCGTTAATACACATATTGACGAGGCTTTGGGTATTGAAAACAAAGATAGGACACTGTAAATCTAACTTAGGATTGTCTTACGGTGTAGTGTTTGAGGATGTTGACGATACACTAGCGTTAGGCAAGTTTAGACATTCAGGTACGGATATCCTTATCTCTCTACTATGATTAATTTGCTCATTCGTTCATCTGATTGGTCGTATGGATTTTCTGTCCTTTCAATAAGAACTTTCTTTCCTATGCATGATTAGGATACCCCCGTCTGCAGCCAAATGTTTTCCCCAGTATGTGTTTAAGCTTATCAGTAATCATGATTAATAATTAAATAAATTGCCTGGGTATTATATACAAGCATGACCAGTTTATGTACTAGTTACGGATGTACCGTAACCATGGCACTAGAGGCACCGGTGTCGTGACTCACATGCAGGAGAGTGATATCCTGCATCGTCCCACTCATGTTCAGTTTGGCCATTTTAACAGTGTGTTAGGGGAACGTATGGATGCATCCTAGGCTTAGCAGTTTACAAGTTATCAGGGTGAATGTGGTGTGTGCTCTACATCCTTCACATTGGAGTTGATCCCTCCACCCAGCACAGTATTTAGAAGTCACCCCTCTACAGCATGACCAGATCACCCCTCCAGTTATTCATGCACCGTTGTTACAGCACATGACCTATATAAGCTCTAGCAATTAAAATACAGTAAATGCATGTTTTCAGATTTAACAGATAGCAGTTCAGCTTTATTATTTATAAATCAGACTTTACAGATTATACACCGATTTCTGCTGCAACTTTACTTATCAGTCTTACAGCTCCAATATTTTATCATCTGTTTCATTTCAGTAATTCCTTATCATGCTTTATATCCGTTCACTGAGCGTTATGCTCAGCCGTAGTTCTTTCATGTTCTAACGGCAGGTACACCAGGACGCTCTTAGGATTATGAGAGTATGTGCATTGAATAGAAGCTCTCCGGACTTCTTACCTTATGCACTTCTTACATTATTCTGCTTATTTGGACATTGTTTAGTCCTTTCCTTCAGTATTTTACTTTTCATGTTTTGAGCTTATGTTTGGATTACCGATGTTTGATTCCGGTATTTCCTTTATGGTCAATTAATTTTTTAGGACATTTACCTTATGCTTTGATGACACGCCATAAATACACATAATGGTCCACTTATCCAAGTGGGGTGTTAAAATGGAGGTACCACAACCATAACACTGGAGGCACCAGTGTTATGACTCCACCATGACGGAGTGATAACTCGTGGCGTCCCTTTAGCTTTTGGCCATATTATTATTATTATCAGGTGGGGCGTATGGGTGCATCCTAGTTTACATGTTTTTAGCAGATTATTCAGGTGAATGTGGTGTGTGCCATGCATCCTTCACAAGGAGCTGATCCGTCTTACCCAACCAGTATATTAAATTAGAGGCAGCCCCTCTAATTTGCATGACGAGGTCACCCCTCCAAATATTCATGCACGTTGATATTTCATGACCTATATTGGCTAATGGTAAACATGTTAAACAGTTTTTACAAGATAAACATAAGGCTTTTTCAAACTATAAAACCAGTTTTACTAAGATATGCCAGGTTATTCAGGACTTAGTCTGTTCTGCTGCTTCATGCTTATATGTTATATTATTCATGCTTCATTTGTATATCCATGCACTGAGCGTTATGCTCAGCCGTTTTCCTTTCATGTTCCCAAAACGGCAGGTACTCAGGGACGCTCGTAGACTTTAATCATACGTGTATATGGATTGGAAGCTTCCTAGCCTTCATTACTTTATGCATTTCTTTATACTTTGATACTCATTTCCATGGACATTGTTTAGTCCTTTTCATTTACAGTACTTATGTTTGTGTGTGATGAGTTCTACTTTTGGGATACCGATGTTTGTTTCTGGTATTTCCTTTATGGTCATGTGATGTTTTATACATTTATCCTTGTATGCTTTGATGACACGCTATAATCACGCGTGACATTCCATTTATCAAATGGGGTGTTACAGCGGCAATGGGTAAGACAAACTTATGAGCTACTTGAGGTACACTCACACCAAGCAAATAAATATAATTTCCATTTATTACATCGGTGGAAGACCGAGATTTACCTTTACAAGCAATTCGGGGATCGAATATCTCGTCCTCGGTGGAGAAATGTGAGGGAACATAAGGGGCTTCCCCCACACTAAATCCACACACCACCATCGTCAAAAGGAGTAGACGAGGTGGTAGCACTCATAAAACACGGTGATGATGGAGTTAAATATTTGTCATCCTCAGGATCGTGAATCTACTCGATTTCTCCATCGTAAATAGGCTTATCGAACCAAAGTTCTTCATAATCCTCATTAATGATATTTGAAATTCTCTCGAAGAGATCACGATCAAGCACAAAATCATCATTCATAGGGGAGGAGTGTTGATTAGGAAACTCCTCATGAAAGTGATAAACGTCATTCTCATTTGAGGAGTATTGCTAAGGCAACTCCTCGAGAATGCGATTTTGGGTCACGTGAGTTGGTTCTTCATCGAAAATAAGACGTTCCAACTCATTAAGTTCATCCTAGATTTTGGAAAGATCTACCTCACTCGCAGGTAGAAGTGGAGGAAAAAGAGCTAGCTCTCGTTCGATAATTTCCTCAATCTCAGGATCAAACTAATAATCATCGTACTTACCGCAATTCTTTTTAGGAGAATCAAAAACTGCATGTGGATTTTTAAGCACGTGATCAATTTCGGCAAAATCGCCATCATCGTCGTCAAAGAAAGAGTCGATGTGAGCACTCACAACCATGGTCTTACAAGTCGAATGACTATGCTTAGGTGACTTTTCTAAGACGAGAGGATCGATGTCGATAAAAACTTTAGCCTCAACGAGTGTTGGGCTAGGAAATGGAGGCACTTCGATGGAGTCAGAAGTTGAAGCCTCAAATACGTGGTCCTTCGAAGGTGGTGAAGACGAGTCCATTTTGGTCATTGTCGTGATGGCACTAACGTCGCCCTTCGGAATTGGTTGTTCACTTGTTTTGTCAAATACATCCCAAAGTGATTTTTCATCTATAAATCTACGAATACCATTTTGAATCAAGTACAAGTGTTCTTTATCATTAAAATTATTATCCATAAAACCGTTCATTTTAATTCTTTCAAAACATGCATCAAGCCTCATATTTTCCGCTAAAGATAACATTTTGAAATCATTAGAATTTGAAACATCGGGTTTTGCAACCTCGGTTTTATAATGATCATTTGAAACTTGAGATTTATTTAAGAAAAAGTCCATTCGTTCCTCCCCATATCTCATAGTGAGTCTCCCCTAGTAGACGTCGATTACGGCTCAAGCTACCGATAAAAATGGTCTACCTAAACTAATGGGACATTTAGGGTCACACTCGCAATCGGAAATGACGAAATCCGCGGGAAAAACAAACTTTCCAATCCTAACATTGACATCCTCGGTAATTCCAATTGGCTTATGTGGTGTACAATTTGCTAGCTCGATTGGGTCATGTTCGTGGGGGTAAGTCTAGGCAATCTCATCAATTTCTAAAGAGAATGAGGCATGTGATTGATGCTAGCACCTAAATCGGCAAGGGCTAAACATCCCTCAATCTCGGAAAAATCACAAGGTAATAGAAATTGGCGCGGATCCTCTTCCTTTCTCAGCATTTGCCTTTTGGGTTTTTTAAGAAGGATCGAAGCAGAAGTTTCTTCAAGGGTTTCTTTGGTAAGGTCGACAAAGCTCTCTTTTTGAACTGTGGATGGAAATCGAAGTACACGAGGGTGTGCACTCTTTTCCTTGGTCGCCACGTTCACCCCATCAACTTTAGAACATCAAGGCATCTCGAGGGTTGAGAAGAAGGAACAAATCTAAATCCATCAAGGTTAGGGGTAATCACACGACTTTTTCTAACGAGACGAGGCGGCTTTACATTGTTCCTTCGGATTATCAATGGTGTCACTAGGTAACTAACTCGATGAAGCACCCGAGGCTTTGTTCATAATGGCCGAAAACATCTTTTTAATGTCAATTTGTCCTTGTTCAATTTTGTTGTTTTGTCCTCTCAACGTGTTTGAAAATTTGTTTTTCATATCAACAATTTGCGTTTCTAATCTCTTCATATTAGAGTCATTTAATTTAACGTAATTCTGAAAGTCATTTGAGCCATTAAAATTTTGATTGAAAGCTTGGTTTTGATTCCCTTGAAAATTATTCCCTTGATTAGCCTTGTTTGAAAATTTTGAATTTCGCCCATTTTTAAAATTCCGGTTTTTATTGTTGTTGTTAAAACCTCGATTTTGCCAATTCAAATTTTGACCTTGATTATAACCTTGATTAACATGATTATTTCCTTGAAAATTGTTACGGTTTTGAAAATTATTGCCTTGATTGTTGTTGTTCGTTTGTTGCGATGGACCAGCGTTATTTTAATTTTGATTAGAAAAATTGTTGTTAAACGAGTTTACACTCGACGTTTAGCCATCCGTAGCCGCACACTCGTAATAATTATGTGGTCCACCGCTAAACGTGCACGATGCCTCAACCGCTTTCACCGTAGCGGGAGCGTCTTTCTTTTGCATCTCAATGAGAAAAGACGTATACACATTCGTCAACTTGTCGACTTTCGCATCAACCCTCTCAATGTCGCGATTAGAATTACTAACATTGGCGACATTGGCAACACTCAGTGCGTTGCGGAGTTAGTAAACCTTGGATCGATTCTCGATAATCATTAATGCATCTTTCGGAGTTTTACACAAAAAGTTGCTGATAACGACCTAATTATACATATTCAATCTATTATTATAATGCCACTTTGTAGTATAAATAAGAGCTTCCGATACTTAATATATTGTGTTTTATATGAAGATGTAAAGTATGAAGGAGCAAAGTGAAGATATACAAAGAAGGGGCATCAATATGCAATAAAGACAAAGATATTAAAAGAAGCTTCTGAAATCGCCCAGAAGTGCGGGGCACAAAGTTATAAGTGTGGCGCACATTTGCATCTCCAAAGTGCGGCGCACTTGAGGAGAAGTGCGGCGCACATTTGACCCCAGACAACACTATAAATAGAGGACATTTCCATCCATTTTACACACACCTCTCTCTCTCAATACTCCATAGCTCGAGTATTTTAGTCTTTATAGCAAATTTCAGTATTATCCACTTTTGGGAGATACTTGTAACGAGAGTATTCCACTCTTTGATTCTTGGAGGAACGATAAAATCGTGACACTTGTTTACTCGTTTATTCAATACAATCTAAGTATGATGTTCTCTTACTCTTTTCCAATTGTTACTTTGATTACTATGTTAGGCTAAGCTATTTGTGACTATATGGGTATGTGAATATAATTAGTGATGATGCTATGATATGATCCTTTATAAATGATTTCAAGCAAATATTGTAGAACCATTTTACCTCTTAGTTCTACAAACCATATTTTATCTAAGTTGATTTTTATGATAGTTTGGCGTTAAGAAACGAACTTGTTATAATAAGTTTTCTAGAACTTGTCTATGGTCATGAATCTTTGGTTGGAGAAATCCGCTTAGAAACTTGATAAAATATTGAACTTGTTGGGAACTTGTTTTGAGATTAATCGCTTAAATAAACATAAGTTTTGAATCAACCCAAGTGAATTGTGTAAACGACATTTTGATGAAAAAGGATTATCACACTTTACCTACACAAACATATCTCGGTCATTATTATCATCATCACGAACTTATACGAACTATCCCATATTAGTCACATTTGTTATTATTGATATTACTTCAACCATTTATTTCTTCAATTGTTATCTTGATTACCAAAACGAAACTAAGTCTCAGCGAACGATCATGGCTTACCACTACAAAGATATATTACGAATGAAAGGGTATACTTGCCTGTGTTTGTCTTCTAGTCCATTATTTTGTCTAAACCTTGTAATATAAATTTAAGACTTGCAAACGAACATCAAGTTTTTGGCGCCGCTGCCGGGGACTTATAATCCTGTCTTGTAACCAAATTAGTATAATCCTTGAAGAAATTGAATCATTGCTACTCATTTTAAACCAAAAAATTTTCTGCAGTACAGAAAGTACGCCGCACAAACCAAAAAGTGCGCCGCACTTCCTGTAGCGAACCCAAGTGCGCCGCACAAAACCAAAAGTACGCCGCACATTTCTACTGGAAACACCAAAAACCTTGTCGGATGCACACCCGTTCATCCGGAACACCACCAATATCACCGTTACCTGAACCTGAACGTACCCTTAACCGAAGGTTACGTAGACTCCATCGCCGTGTACCTTTATCTAGGAGACACAAACAAACTCAACCTCGCTTAATTAACCAACCTTTTGACGATCTTTCACAAATACCATTTCTTACCAAACTCATCAACCGTTACGATCCAATGTCGGACACTAATGATGAACCTATGTGGTCAGCTGATAGAGTTGTCGCACCAACTCCTGGCTTTACAATCGTTTTACTTGAAATTGCAAACGATTTTGCAATCAAAGGGAACCATTTAACCCTTTGTCAAAAATAACCAATTTGATGGTTGAATCAAAATTGATCCTCACAAACACATCCACGAATTCAGCGGAATTTGTAAAATGTTCAACTATGGAGAAGGACAAGACGAAGCCGTCCAACTCATGATGTTTCCATCATCTCTGACTGGAGAAGCCAAGTCATGGCTCGATGAACTTAACGAAGGAACAATTAGAACATGGGAAGGTCTAAGAACTGCTTTCATTAGCCTATTCTTTCCTCCTGCCCTATTTGAAAAACTCCTTTGAGAAATCCGAAGCTTTTCTCAACAAGAACGAGAAACTCTCATTGACGCATGGTTAAGAATGAAAGAGCTACTCAGAAATTGCCATGGTCATGGACTTAAGAAGGAAGGAATAATCAAAATTTTCTATCATGGTCTTGACGATATTTCCCAAGATGCATTGAACGCCGCAGCGGGCGGAATTTTCCTTTACAAAACCCCTAACCAAGCTTACCAATTATTGGATGACAAAGTCCTACTTAAGCTTGATTGGTCCAAAAATCACAAAAACAAAAATTCACGAAAAACTGTAGCTTTTGCCGAAGGAAGCAACAACCCAACCGACACCGAGAAAATTATGGCTCGAATGGATGCCATGTCTCTTAAGATTGAAGAGATTAAACAAAAAACCTGCAAACACTGTGGAGGAAACCATCCTTCTAGTGAATGTGATGATGATGACACACCTATGACGAAGGAAGAAAAAGCCAACTTTATGAATACCTTTCGTCGAACTCGATTTTATAATGATTATCGTAATCTCAACCGCGACAATTAGAGATCAAATGATAAACCAAGTTATGATCGAGACGACAAGAAACCCACTCAAACCGAAGACAAAAACAGCCTCGAAAGCAAAATCGAAAACTTTATAGAATCTCAAAGAAAAACCAACATTTTTGTTCGAGAAACATTCAATGACTTCAAAACCAAGTTCGAAACCACAACCAAAAACCACCAAGCTTCCATTCAAAACCTTGAAGCTAAATTTGATCGTTTGGCCGATAAACAATCGAATCGCGCTTCTAGTTCTCTACCATGCAATACCAACCCAAATCCCAAGAACAACAACAAATATCAACCCCCACAAGCTCGTAACGAGCAAGTGAATGCCGTATTCACGCAGAGCGGTTTGTCTTACGAATCACCTACCAAACCTACTCAAGAGACACCAATCGAAATTCCATTCGATAATGATAATGAGATGAAGCAATACCAACCCATACCATACCAACTGAAAACCCAACACCCAAACCATATAAACCAAAAGTACCATATCCACAACGCTTATGCAAGCAAAAGATGCAAGCTAAGTATGGAAATTTCTGGACATAATACAAGAAGTTAGAATTAACATGCCTTTAGTCGATGTTCTGGCTGGAATGCCAAACTATGGCAAATTTATCAAAGAACTTATCAAGAGCAAGCATAAGTTTGAGGAAGTCTCTTCAACTTTTCAAACGATGAATGTTCTGCCATTATCCAAAACAAAGTACCACCAAAAGTGGGAGATCCTGGAAGTTTCCAAATCCCATGTACTTTTCCTCACTCATACTCTTGCAACGCCTTGGCCGATCTTGGCGCAAGTATCAACCTCATGCCATACTCTTTGTATGCTAAACTCTCTAAAAACGTTTTAAAATCCACAAAAAGAGCGTTCGACTCGCGGACTGTTCTTTCTAATACCCAATGGGGATAGCTGAGAAAATGCTCATAGAAGTCGGAAAAATTATTTTTCCTGTTGACTTTGTAATCTTTGAAATGGAAGAAGATAGCAAGGTACCCCTTATCCTTGGTAGAACTTTCCTACACACAGCTTGTGCTATAATTAAAGTTAAGCAAAAACAACTCAACCTTGGAGTTGGAGAAGATAGAATTTCTTTCTCTATCGACGAAGCTATGAAACACTCGTACTCTAATGACAATACTTGTTTTAGTATCGATGTCGTTGAAGAAATCGTTGAAGCCGATTTTGACGATCTTCTTGACGAAGGATGCGAAATTTTGCATTGTCTCGAAGGAACTATAATCGAAGAAGATCTTTTTGCTGAATTTGATGCCTTCATAGCCGACCATACCGATGATGAACCAATCATAAAAATCGAAGAAGAAATTGAAGCCCCATTTGAAACCATAACTTTCAGAACCGATTTCAAAGTTAAGAAATCTGTTGAAAAACCTTCTACAGATTTAGAACTTAAACCTCTTACTGAACATCTGGAATATGCGTTTCTTCACGAAGAAAAATTACTCCCTGTAATCATTCATCTCAACATTCGGAAGAACACAAAGACAATCTAATTGACATTCTCAAGAAGCACAAACAAGCCTTTGCTTGGAAAACTTCTGACATTCCTGGCATATGTCCGTTATTCTATAAACACAAAATCTAACTTTTGGATAACAAGAAACCAATTGTTGAAAAGCACCGAAGATTATATCCTAACATGAAGGATGTTGTTAAAAAAGAAATCCTTAAACTCTTAGACTCTGGAATAATCTACCCAATCGCTGATAGCCCATGGGTTAGTCCTATTCATTGTGTACCTAAAAAGGAGGTATCACTGTAGTAACCAACGAAAACAACGAAGTAGTACCAACACGAACCATGACCGGATGCTGAGTTTGTATTGATTATCGAAAACTAAATGATGCAACCGCGAAAGATCATTTCCCTTTACCCTTTATGGATCAAATGTTAGAAAGACTCGCAGGAAATGAATACTTTTGTTTCCTCGATGGTTTTTCTGGATACTTTCAAATCCCAATGGACCCTATGGATCAAAAGAAAACTACGTTTACTTGTCCATTTGGAACTTACGCTTATAGGCGCATGCCTTTTGGCCTATGCAATGCACCTGCTACTTTTCAGAGGTGTATGATTGCAATCTTTCACGATATGATTGAAGAATCAGTTAAAGTCTTCATGGACGATTTCTCCGTCTTTGGAAATTCTTTCGGCACATGTCTAAACAATCTCGATAAAATGTTAGCACGATGCGAAGAAGCAAATCTTGTGCTAAACTGGGAAGAATGTCACTTTATGGTTAAAGAAGGAATTGTGCTTGGACAAAAAGTGTCTGGTGCTGGCCTTGAAGTTGACAAAGCAAAAATAAACGTAATCGCAAAACTCCCACCACCTACTAATGTTAGAGGCATAAGAAGTTTCTTAGGTCATGCCGGTTTTTACCGACGATTTATCAAAGACTTTGCAAAAATCGCAAGACCTTTAACCGAACTTCTAGAAAAAGAAAGAACGTTCGATTTTACGGACGAATGTTATTCAGCATTCAAAATACTTAAAGAAAAACTTACATGCACACCCATTATTACAATCCCTAATTGGAATCTTTCATTTGTGCTTATGTGCGATGCTAGTGAACATGCCCTTGGAGCCGTCCTTGGACAAAAAGATGGTAAACAATTTCATCCCATCTATTTTGCAAGTAGAACTCTTAACGCAGCCCAACAAAATTATACAATTACAGAAAAAGAACTCATGGTTGTAGTTTACGCGTTTGACAAATTTCGTTCCAACCTCGTGTTGTCAAAAAAGATAGTTTACACCGATCATTATGCTTTGAAATACTTATTCAAAAAGCAAGACGCCAAACCACGTCTAATACGATGGATATTGCTTTTACAAGAATTTGATTTGGAAGTTAAAGATAAAAAAGGGGCTAAAATGTTGTTGCCGATCATTTATCTCGCATAGTGAATGATGATTCTAGCGCTGATGAAATCGACGATTTTCCCGATGAACATATAATGCAAGTAAGTACTGACAAAACACCATGGTTCGCAGACTTTGCAAACTATTTGGCTGTAGGTATTTTACGAAAGGGGATGACGCACCAACAAAAGAAAAGATTTTTCTCTGAACTAAAAAAATACTTTTGGGACGATCCTTACTTATTTAGAATCTGTTCTGATGGAATAATCCGACGTTGTAATTCCGGATTTGAATCTCAAAAAATTCTCGAAGAATGTCACTACGGACCGACCGGAGGACATTACGCCGCGAACACCAGCGCTAAAAAAGTGTTCGACGCTGGCTTTTATTGGCCAACTATTATGCGTGAAGCTCATACCTTAGTACGACTATGCGAAGCATGTCAAAGGACTGGAAATATTTCTAAAAGAGATGAAATGCCTCTAAATAACATCCAAGTCTGCGAAATATTTGACGCGTGGGGTATCGACTTCATGGGATGGTTTCCTAATCTTACAAATGTGAATACATTTTAGTCGCCGTCGACTACGTATCGAAATGGGCCGAAGCTCAAGCTTTACAAACAAACGATGCTAGAGTTCTTATCACATTCTTAAATAAATTATTCTGTCGTTTTGGAATGCCAAAAGCACTAATAAGCGATAGAGGAACTCATTTCTGTAACAAACTCATGGAAAAAGTTATGAAAAGATATGGAGTGAACCACCGAATTTCCACATCTTACCACCCTCAAACGAGTTGCCAAGTTGAAAACACTAATAGAGCTCTCAAACGTATACTTGAAAAGACTGTTCAGAACAACCTTGCTTGTTGGTCTAAAAAATTAGAAGATGCTCTATGGGCCTTTCGTACGCATTCAAAACACCAACTGGAACCACACCGTACAAACTGTTGTATGGAAAGACATGCCATCTGCCTATAGAAATTGAACACCGTGTATATTGGGCACTTAAAAACTGCAACCCAGATCTTATTGCAGCCGGTGAAAAACATAACTTTCAACTTCACTGGTTAGATGAATTTCGACATCAAGCTTATGAAAGTTTACGATTATATAAAGAACGAACAAAAGTTTGGCATGATCGTAAATTACGACAAAGAAAATAATTCAAAAAAGGAGACAAAGTACTTATCTTTATATCGAAATATAAATTCAAGCAACCTAAGCTTACTTCAAGATGGACTAGACCTTATTTAGTGAAACACCAATATCCATCCGGATATGTTGAATTACACGGTCTAAACAATACCACCTTTATAGAAAATGGACATAGACTTAAACTCTATCGTGAAGAAGAACACTGTAACGAAATCGAAGGAGAAGAAATTCCTTTCTTCTTAAAATAGATCCGAGTAGCCGAGTCTGGCTGAAGACTCTAAACTTAGCGCTATTCGGAAGGCAGTCCGTATTTTATACCCACCTTTTAACTTAAGTATGGAGGAAGACCTGTAAATAAATAAAACCGTCCTTATATATATTGCATGTGTTTTGTTTTGTTTTATAGCATACAGGAAAATAGCAAATTAGAGCTCTAGCTGGACTCATCTCTCGAAGTCCCGCAATTTTCTACTAAGCCCCGAGAAGTTCTCGTTTCCCTTTCATTTTTCCTATTTTTAATATTTTTATCAGTTATTACCTCGAGGACGATGTTCAACTTAAGTGTGGAGGAGGTGACAAATAGAAAAAATGAAATAAAAATACAATAAAATTTCTCCACATGAAAACCTTTTTGAAAAAAAAATCAACAAAAATATATATGTTTTGTAAATAAATAAGTTTTTAGCAAAGCCAAAATCTCATTGATTGACATTATAATTTAGCACAATAATCCACTTCCCAAATATGTGAGAAAAACTTAGCCTTATATTTCTCTATTATGTGTGAAAGCCGATAATCTATTATGCTTCAGAATTTGTGTTTGATTATCATTTACTAAACCGCTGTGAGGTTAATTTATAGATATTTTCGAAAGGAAGCAAAATAAAATCACCTTTATATCATTTTAGTTAAGCAACAATGGCTTGCTAAAATATGTGGCACTCATACGCATATGTTATATTATCCAATGTGCCAATACCCTTATATGTTATGCCTAACCACTTGTCAAGTTATAAAGTTTATGATGTTTTCTTAAAAAAAAGAAGAAAAAGAAAAAAATATGTATGAAAAAGAAAGAAAAAAATAGTCAAGTATCCTAGTATAGTTTGTTCTATAACTTTGACAAAGGCATATACTTTTTGATCCTACACCCACATCATTTATCACGTTTTGCTTCTTTGAAAATTTATCTGGTGCTCACGCCGCAACGGTTATGTTTGTGTATCTTGTACAAACCTATGGTAGCTATCTATTTTATGACCGAGCTAATTGAGTGTTTCCTTACATTTACCCTTTTTGTGAGTGACACTTGTGTGAACTTAAAATTCAAACACTATCCATGTGAGATGCTAAAGTTATTTTGTCATTTGCTTTTGCTATTCATAAAAATTAAATCATTTTCGTATCATACTTCACATCACTTAAAAGCATTCTTAAAATTGAAATTGTTTTCTCGCTTTGATTGCTTGAGGGAAAGCAATAGCTAAGTGTGGAGGAATTTGATAACGACCTAATTATACATATTCAACCTATTATTATAATGCCACTTTGTAATATAAATAAGAGCTTCCGATACTTAATATATTATGTTTTATATGCAGATGTAAAGTATGAAGGAGAAAAGTGAAGATATACAAAGAAGGGGTTTCAATATGCAATAAAGATAAAGATATTAAAAGAAGCTTCTGAAATCGCCCAGAAGTGCGGCGCACAAAGTTATAAGTGCGGCGCACATTTGCATCTCCAAAGTGCGGCGCACTTGAGGAGAAGTGTGGCGCACATTTGACCCCAAACAACACTATATATAGAGGCCACTTCCATCCATTTTACACACACCTCTCTCTCTCTCTCAATACTCCATAGCTCGAGTATTTTAGTCTTTATAGCAAATTTTCAGTATTATCCACTTTTGGGAGATACTTGTAACGAGAGTATTGAACTCTTCGATTCTTGGAGGAACGATACAATCGTGACACTTGTGTACTCGTTTATTCAATCCAATCTAAGTATGATGTTCTCTTACTCTTTTCCAATTGTTACTTTGATTACTATGTTATGCTAAGCTATTTGTGACTATATGGGTATGTTAATCTAATTAGTGATGATGCTATGATATGATCCATTATAAATGATTTCAAGCTAATGTTGTAGAACCATTTTACCTCCTAGTTCTGCAAACCATATTTTATCTAAGTTGATTTGTTACGATAGTTTGGCGTTGAGAAACACAAATTGCTATAATAAGTTTTCTAGAACTTGTCTATGGTCATGAATATTTGGTTGGAGAAATCCGCTTAGAAACTTGATAAAATATTTAACTTGTTGGCAACTTGTTTTGAGCATAATCACTTAAATAAACATAAGTCTTGAATCAACCCAAGTAAATTGTGTAAACGCCATTTTGACGAAAAAGGATTATCACACTTTACCTACACAAACATATCTCAATCATTATTATCATCATCACGAACTTATACGAACTATCTCATATTAGTCATATTTGTTATTATTGATATTACTTCAACCATTTATTTCTACAATAGTTATCATGATTACCAAAATGAAACTAAGTCTCAGTGAACGATCCTGGCTTACCACTACAAAGCTATATTAAGAACGAAAGGGTATAATTGCCCGTGTTTGTCTTCTAGTCCCTTATTTTGTCTAAACCTTGTAATATAAATTTAAGATTTGCAAACGAACATCAGTTGCCACCGGCGGTGGAATTCAAAGAAACTTGTTCTTGAAAACTAAGACCGTTGTAAAACGTATCGATTTGGTGCAACTCGGAAAATCCATGGTGAGGACATTGCCTAATCAATTCCTTAAAACGATCTCACACGTCTCTAAAAGATCCGGTTTTTGCTCAAATCGCGTAATCTCGTTTTTGAAAAACGTCGTCTTAGACGGTGGGAAAAAATGATTAACGAACTTGGAAACGAAATCCTTCCACGTAATTATGGAATTAGGAGGTTCTTTCTCGTACCAATCCTTGGCGGCACCATCGAGCGAGTACTGAAAAAGCATAAGCTTGACGACATCGGTGTCGACGTTCTTAAACTTGCTCGTGGCCAAAAGATGATCAAAATTCCGAATATGATTGTGAGGATTATCGGCTTCACGGCCTCGAAATTTCGTAGCTTGAATCAATGAAAGCATTCCCCTCTAATCTCAAAATTCTCCGCTTCGATAGCGTGAATAACGATTGCGTCTCCATAACCCTCGGTGGGCGCTTGGAGTAATTCCATCATCGAACGATTGTTGGCCATCTCGTCTACGGTCTCTTCAACAAAGATATTAGGAACGTCGGTTTCTAAATCTCGTCTACGTCGTTGATTCCTTCGATTTCGATTGCGTCGATTCGAAGCGTCGCTACAATTAGAATAATCCTTCGATCGAGTGCGCATGCACTAAGCGTAAAATGGGGGGTAGCAAAGAATATTCTTTTTGTGATTTTTCGTTTTTTCAAATTTTTTTGTTTTTGATTGTTTTTTTATTATTTTTATTTTTTTTATTTTGGTGTATTACGTAGACTTAAATCTACAAATCTCTCATCGAATCGGTTTCTCGATTATAGGAGCCTCAAAGAAGGAAAACGAACACGTGGAGTGAACGCTTTCGATGACTTTAGAGCGTTGGTGGAACACCGAAACGTTCAAGAAGGTTTAATCTTGAAAACAAGAAAATATATATGATACGTAGATAATACTTGGGCGGCAAACCCTCGATTAGCCCTCTTTCTCAAAATACGCACAAGCAAGCGGGGGAAACGAAGCGGCGCTAAGCACCTAAGAGCCTTATACCCACCTTATAGTTTGTGTTAATCAAAATTAAGCCTCACGAATGTATTTATCTATTTTGCCTTTAAACTTTTGCTTTGGATTCGAATACAATAATGGAGTGATGAAATCCCAATTAAGGTTGCGTTTTCACGCTTTTGGAGATATTGTAAATTTATTGTGATACGTAGTATAATATATTAATAATATTCATAAAAAAAAGAAAACCAATATATCTACAATATAGTAAAATGATTGTTTTGTGTTTAATTTAGGAAAATTAAACACGATTTATTTGGATATTATAATATAATAGAGAAAAATAACAAAAATGAGTATGTACGATATTTACGCTTTTCAAAAATTGAAAAGCAAAAACGCACTACTCACACAAACACGATATGTATAATGGCACTAAAAACACCTCCCCGGAAGCGGCGCCAAAATTGATGCGGCAAAAATACACTTTTAGGAAAAAGACGTATAATGGGCAAGTATTAATCGATACGGTTTAGGAAAACCGTGAATACGAAAAGTCCAAGTTCGTTCTCGGTGGAGGTGTGTATATGATAGGCCAATATAATAAATCAAGTTTGGATTAGTTTTGTTTTTTGGTTGAGAAAGAAAGAAAATAAAGACGATGTACGATAAAAACTATTCTACGACGTAATAAATGCGAAATCGTAAAATCGACGAAAAATAAAAGTCAACCAAAAATTACCAAAATTTTATTCTAAAATAAGAAAAATATAAATAAAACAAAAATGAAAACAAAAATTTCCAAAAACTTTTCAATAATTTTATAATAATTTTTAGTTTAATAAAAAACCAAAATTAAATAAAATTAAAAATAAGTTAAAATGAAAACTTTTTTATATGTAAACCTAAAACTAATTAAATTAAACTTAAAAATAAATTTTCAAAATTTTTAAACTAATTTTTTCTATTTTTTATCTAATTTATCAAAACGTATATTAAAAATATTAATAAAAAATAATTAATAAACGTGAAAAATAAAATTTTACTTTCAAAAAAAATACTAAACTACTAAACTAACAAAAAAAATGTAAACGCTGAAAAATCTATGACCAATAAGCTGAAACTGGCTGGTTGACACTCAAACTTATTTATATAAGCTAAAAACAAACTCCCTTAACATCCACCCCTAGGGAACTTATAACTGATAAAGTCCCTAGGGCAAACGGTAAGTGTGTATGTGTGTGGTGTGAGTGGCGCAGGTTCGAGTCCTGGCCACGGCTTTTTTTTTACTTTTTTTCTTTTATATTAAACTTGATACTGGTGGCTTACTCTCTATAAAAACACAAATAAAAACTCAAATTTAACAAGAATTAAGCTAAAATGGATCAAAACGTGCTCAAAAATAAAAAATGAAACAGGCTTGAACTATATAAAGAAAAACGTGTTGTCCGATATATAAAAACAAGAAAGATCGTTCTCTGATTACTCAGAAAAACTCACTGGATGGATTTGGACATGATTTTTGCTTGTTTGTTGTCGTTTGATGGAACAAGGGGCACCCCTACACTCAGTTGAGTGTAGGGAGTCAACTAAAGCACAAAAACAACCAAGTCTAAACACACAAGCCCACAAGGATGGCAATTAGCAGTCACTGATGTGACTTGGTGGTTCTAGGCACCTAAATGCTGATCTTTTTGGTATTTGGGTGAGATTCAGTTGGTCAAAAGTTGATCAATAAATTACCAAACCACAAATAACAACTTCCAAAACCTAGATGATAGTTAATACTAGTAGACTACAAATTTTGAAACCACAAAACACAAAATCAAAACAGTTATAGTCCTACTGATTTTTTTAAGCTGATTTTACCAAATATTTAAACATGTAATCTCTGAATTAAACCATCAAACTTAAAGAGAACCACTAATATACCCTACACTACTTGTTTAAAGTGTGTTTAGGCTAATTTACTAGATCTTGAGTCACCCAAGAGTGGTCATCACCTAATCCCAAACACCCCATAACTTTTGTAAATGAAATTTTTGCCAACCAAAATTTAAACAAAACACTCAAAGATGACTAAATCCTACTCAATCATGCATAAACAACATACTCAAACATAAATAAAGCTTAAACTAACATAGAAACAAGCAATCCACAAATCCACACAAAACCATATGAAACTCAAAAATCAAGGTGACCAATGGGGTTCAAGCCATGTACCTCAGCTGATGCCTTCCAATGGCCTCTTAAGTGAGCTTAAATGAGCTTATGAAAAACGTGTAGAGAGCCCTGTTGTGGTTCAACAACTGAACCAGGGTTTAAATATCTTCGAAATGAAATGAAATGAAAAAGAGATGAGCATATGTCTTGTTTGAAGCCTTGTTTGCACAAACACAACCAAACAGAGAAAACAAATCCAAGTAGCATGAGCTTATCGCAAGCTTGTCAGGCTTGTGATGAGCTTATGCTACAGTAAGAGTGAGAAATAGTAAAAACTTGGGAAAAATCTTGAAACACCAAATCTTTTTTAAACCTTTGAAAAATGAAAATCCAAAATAAAACACAAATATGAAAATCAAAGATAAAGGTCCACTTTCACTTTCCTTTGTCTAGGATTTGAGATTCGTGGGTCTTGAAAACATGTTCTTGCCAAAAAAATTTGAACAAAACTTAAAACCTTCTTGATAAACTTAAACTAACAGTTGCATAAATATTAAAAGATTACACTAAGAAAACAATAAAAGGAAATCAGTCTGTGCACAATTTAAAAAGTTTCATTTTGATTAATATTTTTAAAACTTCACAAAAACTGGAACAAACATAATATGGACTCACACGTCCATATTTATACACTGAAAAGAAGCTTCTAGTATAACTAAACCCTAATACATTAATGTCTATCTTGCCCTTCGATTCTTCAGAATATGCTTCTTGGTTCTTGTTGAAATCTTGGTCAAAAAGTCCATGTGATGTGCCAGTTGGATTGCTTTGATCTTGGACGTTCATTTACTCCTTAGCCAACTAGTTTTGTGTGTTATCCGTTGATGGACTGGCAATATTCGAGTTTTGCCCAAAGTGACGGAGCAGGGGAGCATGGGGGACCCACTTGTGGTCACAGGAGAGGGGAAATAGGAGTGGGGTTTTGGTTAACAATCCCTTAATCAACATTCTGGAGATAATTAGGTTTTTCCCTTTGATTTGACATAATTAGGTTTATAGGGTTTAAGAGGAGTGGGGTGGTTAAACAAGGATGTTTGATTTAGTTTTGTGTTTTAAAATCTTGTTTACCACCAAAAAATTAAGTTAAACGGGTTTTTAAATAATCTGTTTATTTAAGTTGTGGGTGGAAACGTGACATAGAGGGGGTGTGTGAGGTGGTGAGTTGTGATTGGGTGAGGGGATTGTAGTGGGTGACGTGGAGAAAGGTTATTGGTGGGTTGATGTTTTTTTGTCTTGGCAGAATAAGTCCCTTAACTCCCATGATGTTTTCACTTTGTTTTAAACAGCTCCAAAGGTAATTTCCCTTTATAACCAAGTTTTTGATTCACAATTTAGCCACAAAATGTTATGAGAAATCTTTCCATGGGCTAAACTTGTATTTTGATCAAATTCCAAGGACCATTCTTGTAAAATCTTGATAATTTAGGGATCTAAATGCAATTAATGAGTTTTGCAAGGGTATAAATTGCCAAGTCTTCAAAAGATGAGGGACCAATCTTGACAAATCTTCAAACTTCAGGGACTTGATTGGAAATTCATTGTTCGGGTTCGGTTCTTTGTGCGGCTTCGTTTCACGTGTTCGCTTTTTGCTTGATTCTTGTGATATTTTGTTGATTTCACGATATCCGTACCTAAAATACACAATGAACAAACACAAGCATATTTTGGGGTATTTTGATGATATTTTAAGCATTTTAAGCCCGATTTGGACGATGAGACTATGTATAATTGCAGTCTCATCAATCTTCCCAAGGACATTCCATAGCTAGAAATAGTAGTCCTTAGGAAAGATGGAGAAATATTGTGAACGTAGCTGAATGTCGAGCAAGTACTTAAGTTAGCACTAGAACAATCACAACAAGGTGCTAGTTATGAAGTATTGGTAAGCATTGAAGGGGTTGAAAAATGAAAAAGAATTCTAAAGATAAAGGGTCTAAAGAAAGAAGCTCTCCTTACAACTTAGGCAGAATCCGGGTCAATACATATTCTATTGAGATCATTTTTAATGATGCTTGATATTAAATATAGACATCATAGACCCAGTAATGCAATGCACAACCCCCTCCCAGCTGACTCAGATATCTCTTAAAAGGTATTTGTTTTAATCACACGGAGATCAACATGTTATCTATCATTTATTCACTCTGAATATTTTGGTATTGAAACAGAGCCATTTGAGATCATCAAATATCTCATTAGGACACATTTCCATATTTACTTGCTTCTTCACACGCTGTGAAAAGTAAGAAAGATCTTAAGAGTCCTACGCAAAATCTTTATGATCCTGCCTGAACATTTGAGTAATACGGATGTATTTACAACGAAGATGGAAATTCTTCTTGAGTGAACATCAAAAAGCTCATGGTAGGTGACTTGTGCGATTATGAATCAAACTTGTGATAACTAGAAAGAAACAGTGGTTTAATTCTTAATTGAATTTAAACACGTTCCAGGCCTCTACGCAATATCTTAGTGATCTTGCCAGAACACTCAGAGTGACACTCTTAAGTGTTTACAGTGAAGAGTGGAAATCGTTCTAGTGTTAACATCAAACAACACTTGGTAGGTAACTTGCAAGATTCTGTATGAATCAAGCTCGTGACAACTGGAAAGCAACGATGGTCCGGTTCTTAATTTAATTTCACTTGCTCTAGTATATTAATTGACGGATTCAATCATCCGGATAATTTATCCAAATGATTCACTCTTTACGTTCACAGTCAGCTTTGGACGGACGAGTAAAGAGAACGGGTTTACCCGCGAAATCTTGTAAAGGACGTTCTTAATTGAAACTATCTGCCACAAGTTTGATATTTAATATCGTCCAACAGTCTCCACTGACCGAAGGTAAAATTCTACCTAATCAGGTTGAAATGTTCTAATCCATTTCATCCATGTATATGGTTTGTTGCTAACTGTCTTATGTAGCTTAACAAGGCGGTGGCATTGCGGTGTCCAAAAAACGTCGTCCCTGCATGCTTATACTTTCAGCACTTAATACTTCAACAAATTCAAGAAAGCTTAAAAGTCAAGTCTTCCGCTGGATCAAACTCTGAAGCTTTCAAGAATTTATAAAGGTATAAGTATGTGGAACATGAAGTCACGAGGAGGCGAATATCACAAGTGATGAATGCACAAGGTCAAGGCAAGGAAACATGCTCAAGACTAATATCAAAGATCACATCAACATATTCACAAGAACAAGATCGAAGACTCAAGCATAGTATGATAGTTTTAAGATTTTGTAAAATGGTGTGACCTCCCTTAGGGTGGATTGTTGGAAATACGAAATTCCAAAGAAAGTCTCGGTGACATCATAGTTAGCATAGATCACGAGCTATAGACTATTTAGGACTTTGTCTCTTGGAGTGACCTCCCTTAGGGGGAGATTGTTGGAAATACGTTTTTACTTATTTAGGAAGGATCGGTCACTCCAACGAGATACATCTAGTATGGGCTCGTGATGTAGTAATATAACAATATAACCCATCAAGCCCACATGTAGGGTGAGCTATATATACCCCCTCTGAGCATGTTTGGAGGGGTTGGTTCTCACTTTCATTCAATCTAATATTACTTTCTCACACATTATCTCCAACCTCTCTTTATTTTCTCTCTCAAAGTTATTCATCTTTCTCTCTATTTCTTAACCATTCCATCTATAGTATATGATTTACTGCTTTTGTATGTGTTGTTCGTACTCGATTCAATTCGAATTGATCATGGTTTAAGGTGGAATTGTTGTCTTTGGTAACTAAAAGGGGGAGCTTGATTATCTAAGTCTACTAATAATATAAACGTTAAATCTATTAAACATAAAAACAAAGGAAGGATGTCTAACCTCAATTGCTTGTCCATAATGAATGCTGCATAGTAGAACTTAGTGAAAGAAACTAAAGGTGATTATCTATAAGTACTTAAAAAGTAAATACGAAAAGTATTAGAAATAAACTAAAGATTAAAACGATATTAAAACGAATATTAAAACAAATATTAAAAAGAAACAATAATTAAAAATAAAAGTAAAAATAAAAGTAAATTTTCGGCTTAAAAATAAAACTTACTAAATAAAAATGAAAGAAATTAGACTATATGGCTACTATAAAACTAAACGAGGAAAATATTAAAGCGGGCACTTAATAAAAGTTAAAACTTAAACTTTTCGAAAAAATACTAATATTAAAATTTGACAAAAAATATAACTAAAAATAACTGACTTTCAGAATAAAAATAAAAACGACTTTCGGATAAAACTAAATTGACTACGGATAAAATGTTGAACTAGGGGAGACATGTTCCGCTAGGGGGAACAATAAATTGGAGGGAAAGTAGAATTGGGAAGCAAAAGCTTTCGTAGAATTCTTCAAAAAAAAGCAATCGTAACTTTTTTTTAAAAGCATTCGGCACTAAATTTTTTGAAAAACCTTTCGTAAATTTTTTTACCAAACCTAACTTTTCATTCGTAAAACTTTCATTAGTAGGAAATTTGTAACTTCTCATTCGTAGAAAGCTTGCAAGTATTTTTTTCCCTTTCGTAAAACTTTTCTTGTTTTCTTTCGTAACTTTTTTTTTTCTTTCTTGGCGGGAAAAGGCTTCGGAGAAAAAGCTTTCGGAGCTAAATGCTTTCGGAAGAAAAACTCGATTCGGAGAAAAAAAGAAAAACTGTCTTTCGTAGCTAGGTTAAAACCCTCTTACGAAAGGTTGGCTAAAGTATATCAAACGTAATAAACAGATCTAAAAAAACAGGTAACAAGAATAAGCCAAAATAAGCAAAAATTAATCTAAAAAATAAGCAAAATTAATTTCTAAAATAAGCCAAACTTAACATTAATAGAAACTATAAAAACAACAAATAAGCAAAATATTTAAAATCAACTTTTAAAAATATTAAACTATCAAACCCACTTAATTAAAAAAATTAAGCTAAACACTAATTAATCAAAAATCACAATAATCTAAAAACATTAAACACACCAAATCTATAAGCACAATCTAATAAGCAAAACAATCACACAATCAACAAGATTAAATCAACTACATGATCAAAGAGACAAAACAATAGATTATGATTAAGAAAGGTAGAATGAGAGTTAACTAAAAAGCTTGATTAAATTGAAGACTAAGATCCAAAATTACAAGATTAAGATGAAAGATTAATAAACTTGAAAGAAAAGCTAGAGAGAGAAAGTAAAAACACACACTCCTAATTACCTACCAAACTAAAAAGATAAAGACTACTCTCTCTTCCTAATGAAGATTAGGACACTATATATAGGGGAAGGGAGGGTGTTGTTTCTTTTCTTCTTTCTTCTTGTCTTCTCGTCTTTTAAATAACTCGTCTTTCTCGACTTTGTCTCGGGATTAGTCGAATGATAAAATGAACTCGTCTTCTAATTTTCTTCTTTTAGTAGACTTGGTTCTTCGACTTCGTTAAACTTCCGTCTTTAGACTTTTTCTTCGATAAATCTTCAGAATAGGCCTTTGACTTCCGTTCTTCTTGCACTTTTGATCTTTTGACTTCGTCTTTTGTCTTTTTCTTCGATAAAAGCCCGTGAAAGCCCGTGTTTTCTTCTGTTTTTCATATTTTTGTCCTAAAACACAATAAAAACACAAACCACGCATAATTCCGCCTTTTACGACATTAAATACACGTTTTCGTCTTGTTATTATTAGAAATAACTGGTAAAAGGATAAGTGTTTTCATAGTTATTAAATCCCCTACACTTGACCATTGAAATGCCCTCATGCAATACATTAATTTCAAAGCACGGTTTACATTTTTAATCATAATTAACCCACCTTGGCCTTTATTAAATACTAAACATTAAGGAAACTAAAAAGATAGAAATATATATACAAAATGCTTGAAGGAAGAACAAGTAAAGAGATCAAAGACTTACATTAGGGCTATGGTTCTCATGAATGTTTATCACCCTCAAGTTTCACGTTCCCCAAACCAAGCTTAAAAACGAGATCATTGTTATTACTAGTTAGTAAGCTAACACTCACTCATTTGGCCCAATTATTCACTTAGACTCCCTTATTCCTAGGTGTATCTCTTATATTTTTTAATTGTCTTGAATGATCACGAGGATGCATTGTTGACTTATTTCGATAGTTTATTTAGGCTGAAAATAAAGTAGGATGATTTAATCAATAGTTAGCTAAAGTACAAAATCTTTTAAAATTCTTCTCGGGACCTCATAAAGTTCATATCTTGGCATAACTCGCTTCACGATTTGAGACCTTTCTCAGACCGATATTTGGCAGTGACTTCATACTTCGAATCTTGAGAGACGTTCTTGAAATAATGGTCTTCTCTTCATAATAGGAATTTCTTCACTTGAAGTTTTTAAGAGATTCTTTATACTTGGACCACGACTTCTTCATTTTTCTCCAATCGTTAGTTTGGATTTTGATATACAACGATCCGCCTCCTTTTAGGACTTGGATCTATTTATCCTCATACCTTTCTAGAGTCTTTTCGGATAGACTTCTCCATGATCTTTAGGGGAGTATTTGCTTTTCGTCGTGTGTCTCGATCCTTCATATTAATTTTTTATAAATGATTCTTCACATCACTTTGTATCTTTAGCAACAAAATGTAGCCCTCATGCCTTGTTAGGGCCTTTTCGGACTCGCCAATCTTCGCATCCCGCTTCAATAAGTTATGGCTTGGATATGAACTTTAATTAATACCGAGCAACTTTTAAACGATCTTGTGCTAGAAGCTAAGTAACTTTTCAAATCGTACGACCTTACTTATTGCAATTATATTTATTAAAAAGCGATGGGAGAAAAGCTCATAATTAACTCACATAAATTCATGGAAGAATACCAAACTTATAATTAACTCTATCATCTCTTGTTCTCCACAATTTAAAATTTCAAGGAATGATACTCGTGGATGCTTAGCCTATTATATCAAAGTTTTGGGTTTTCAAGTCATCTATAGGATCTTGCAACTTCTTAGACTTTTTCAAGTTTAGAATTCGCATTCTAATGTTCCCTTGATAAACGACTTTCCAGGATCAATTATAGGAACTTGCGAAGAGTTCTTGTTCTTAACACATAAGAGTTAAGACTTTCGCGTTTTAAAGTTCCCTATATAAAAGCCTAGCAAAACTTGATTTAAACACGTTAAGGATACTAGCTAGAATAAACGTGGATAAGTAAACTCGGGTTGAGTCAAAAGATTAATGACGGGCCTAATATATCAAAGACATCAAAGCTTGTTAAAACTATTTTATTCCTTTATTTTTCTCTTTTGACTTTATTTTTGAAATGAAATATATACATACGATGCGAGAAAAAAAGGAAAGAACATAAAAGAGAATAAATGAAAAATACTACTAGGCCAATATAGATCAAATTTTGAAAAAATGTCGAAAAATTTAAATTTTCCGGTTAAAATGAGGACAAATTCATGGAAAAGCTCACTTAACATCAATAGAAGTCCCCCCTACACTTGATATAAACATTGTCCTCAATGTTTAAGCATGTGGGAGTAAAATCCCCTACACTTAGGACATTGTGCACTTTGTTTAAATCTTGCTAAGGAAGAGACGACTATAGTGATTTTAATGTCAACGTATAAGATATGAAATATTGAATCACAAGAGTTTAGGATAGAACCGGGAAGACGGGTACACGGGATCACGGGTCGTTAAATATCATCAAAAGTGCTCTTTGAAAGCTTTAATCCCTGCACATCCTAAGAAACAAGACAACAAACACCTACATAGCTCCCCCTACACGTATTATGAAAACGGGTAAAAGATAGATCATCGGGTTGCCTCCCGAGAAGCGCTTGTTTTTGTTAACGAGTCACGATCTTGACTCAACCTAGAACTAATTCAAGGGAAACGTGGTGAGGGATGGAATCATCTCATGAGGGATGTTCTCACCAAAGTACAACTTAACACGCTGGCCATTCACCTTAAAGTTTGGCCCATTTGGTTGAGTGATAGGTGTGAAAACACCCATCCTTTTACCACTTATTTCTTGCTAAAACGAGACCAAAACGCGTATATAATGTCATTTATTTGGAATTATGTGTGGTTTGTGTGTTTGTTGTGTTTTCAGAGCCAACCGGATAAATATTGAAGAAAACATGGGATTGCACGGGTTTTTTCGAAGAAAAAGACGAAAAGACGAAGTCTAATAGTCCAAGAGATGCAAAAGATTTGAAGTCAATGGGCCTATTTGAAGATTTATCGAAGAAAAGGACCAAAGATGGAAGATTTACATATGTCGAAGAAACTCAAGTCTATTAAATGAAGAAATTAAAAGACGAGTTGAATTTATTCGTCGACAAATCCCGAATCGAAATAAAAAACGTCGACTTTTCTAAAAAGACGAGAAGACAAAAAGAAAGGGAGAAAGCCCACTCACCAACCAAAGAGAAGGCCTATAAATAGACCTTCCCTTCACATTTTTTCAACTAGTTTTTCCTTTCTGTTATTTTCTTTCCTAGTTCGTAGGAACCAACTCCCTTAAGGAGATTGGTGGTTTTCATTTTCTTTGATTCTTCCACAATCTTGTAAGTTTAATCTTTCTATTTTTTTGTTTGAATCTTAATCCTTAATACAAGTTTCCATTTAATCTTTCTTTCTTCTCTTGATGATTCAAAGTTCTAAGTTTCATTTTATTGAGTTTGATCTTCAAAAGTAAGTGGGTTTTATGTTTTTGTTGTTTTGGATTGATGTTTGTCATTAGTAAATGATTAGTGGATAAATTGGTTTAAGTTTTGGTTAAAAACTTGGTGGATTTTGGTTAAATTCGCGGTGTTTGTTAATCCCTTGTTCTTCGTTTCTCGTTACTGTTTCACATCCCCAGATTCCGAATGAATTAATTGTTCCGAATCAAGGTTTTGAACATATTATTCCGAACCAGCAGTTCATCCGGAATAATCAATATTCCGGATGAGTAGGTAAGTTCCGAATCAAAGTTTTGTCAAAAATATTCCGAGTGAGTTTTCTTAAGAGTTTCGAATGAATCTTTTTGCCAAATATTCCGAATGAGCACTTTTGTAATTTTTATTCCGAACCAAATCATTGTTCCGAACGAAGCTATTATTCCGAGTCAGTGTTATTCCGAATAAACAGATGTTCCGAATGAGTATTTAGTTTTCAATTATTCCGAGTCAGTAACATATTCCGAATAAACAATTTATTCCGGATCAGTGATTTGTTCCTAATAAGCCAATATTCTGAATGAGTCATTTTTATTTCGAATCAATCCCTTTCTTTTAATTGTTCCGAATGAAGCTTTTTGTGTGTAAAATGTTCCGAACCACCAAAATATTCCGGATGAAGGGAAGTTCCGAATGAAGCTATTGTTCCGAATCAGTAAATATCCCGAATGAGAAGATTCCGAATGAAGGGTTTTTCTGCACAAACTTATTATTCTGGATGAGTTTTTATTATTCCGAATAAAGGTTACGTTCCGAATCAGCTGTTTTTATCAGTTAAGGTATTTTACTGTTTATTTTTAATTCAAGTTTTATTTTCAGTAATTGCTTTTAGTTTACTTTTATTACTTCTCGCACTTATCTTTTAAGTAGATATAGATCAAAAGCTCCCCCTTTTAGTCACCAATTACAACAATTCCACTTTGAACCGTGATCGATTCGAGAAGATACCGAGAACGAAACAACGACATATATAATCAGGTACGAGCAACACGATCAAAGATCTTGCAACAAACCAATTTATTAACAAACTAAAAATCAGTTATTAAAATGGCGCCGCTGCCGGCTCTTTTCGTAAGGATCAACGGTTTCTTGTGAGAAAAATTGGATTTTGGGATCCGTTCTTTCGGGAACGTTATTTTCAAGCACAAAATTTTCAAAAACCCATAAAAATATAAAATTTTCAAAAATACAAAAACATTAAAAAACCTATAAAAACCAAAAATATTTTCTCTTGCATTTTCTTTTTAGTGTATGCGTACTCGATAAACGTCTTATTCAGAGCCCGAGACTCTCGAAGATTTAGACATGGCCGGTGTACACAACAATAACAATAATAATCCACCTCACCCCAACATGAATAATCCACCCCTACCCGACTTACGAACCATGGAGGAGCTATGCCAACCTACGATGAATGGACGTGGAGGCCTGATTGCACCGATGCAAACCACGGCTCAGGAGTTTTCGTTGAAGCATCACATGATCCAACAAGTGCAAACTAATCCATTTCGCGGAATTCCGGATGATGATGCCAACAAACACCTCGACAAATTCATTACCATCACCCAAAGCATGAAGTCACCCGGTGTTTCTATGGATGAACTTCGCCTTCAACTATTTCCCCACTCGCTTTCTCACCATGCCGAAAAATGGTTTGACCGTCTCCCAGAGAATTCTATTCATACTTGGGACGACATGACTCAACGCTTTTTGTCTCGCTATTTCCCACCATCCATGGTCACGAGCCTTCGTAACCAAATTAGTGGATTCATGCAAGACAATGATGAATCGCTCTTTGATGCTTGGGAAAGATACAATGATTTGATCGACCGTTGTCCAAATCACAACATGCTCCTCGTCACTCTCATTAATACTTTCTACAATGGTCTCACTTTTCGTGATCGTGACACGATCAACGCCGCCGCCGGTGGTACTTTTATGAAAAGGAGACCGGAGGAGTGTAGAGAGTTGATTGAAAACATGACTACTCACCACAAGAATTGGGATTCATCCGCATCCTCAAGATCTAATCCGAGAGTCAATGTTTCATCTACTTCTTCCACCATGGAACGTGCTATTCTTGAATTTAACAAAAGTATGCAAATTTTGGCTTCTAACCAAACTCAACAAGCTAAAGCCGTTGCTATTTCTTGTGACACATGTGGTGGTCATCACTCTTACAATGATTGTCCTTCCACTCAAGACAATTTTTGTGAAAACGTTAACGCGGCATACGGTACTTATCCCATGGGAGGCTATCAAGCTCGTCCTCAAGGAGACCGTAGCTTGCTAAGTTATCGTTCAAACAACTATCTTGCTCCACCCGGTTTTACTCCTCAAAACCAAAACCAACAACAAAGCTATAACCGAAATAACCAATCCCAACCTCGTGCTAACAATCAATATCAATCCCAAAGAAACCTGTGACAACCCTGTTTTTGAGGTTCGTCACTTAGTTTTATTTTGTGCTAGTTACGTGTCTTTACGTGTTTATGTGCTTATTGGTGTGTATAGATTGTGGTTTGGATATCGTTTCTGGTACGCGGTACCTTGTGAGTGAAACGATGTGAGATGATTTCATGTTCATGAGCTCACATGGTAGTGACTATGAAGTGAAATGGTGTTATTTAGTGGTTTTACGTATACGTATATGTATTATAGAAAATCGTATTTTTACGATTTACGGTTTAGCATTTAGAGGTCTCGGATGAGGTAATTAGTCATATGGATATTTTTCGGGATGGTTTTAAGTCATTTAGGACTTAGTTATAAAGTTTATTTCAAAATTTGAGATTTTTTTTAAAAGTGTATATTTTACGACTTTTACGGTAAAACGCGTAAATTTGACTAGTTTTACGGTTTTGAGGTTTTGGAAGCTTTAGGAGCTGAAATAAATTAAGGAAAATTAAGGTAATATTAATAATACATATATTAAAAATAAAAAAGAAAAAAAAATGAAATTAGAGGGGGGGGGGGGGGTTAGTCGGTTTTGGACGCAAGAGAAGGAAGGGAAAAAGGGAAAAAAAGGAAAGTGGGCAATTATACTTGGGCTAGGATTTTTATACTATATAAAGAACATAACACATCATAACAAACGAAATTTTTCTTTCTCCTGGAGGTTTTGAGTCGGCCTTAATAGAAAAATTAGGGTTTCTTCATAATTTTGGGGGTTTTCATAAATTAGAGGTAAATCTTCATAACCTTCTCAATTTAATGGTGTTAATGATTTCTTAATCATATTATGATGGATTTAGGTTAGGGTTTAATTTAAAAATATTAAATTAATGTTATATTAATGGTGTTATAATGATTACAAAAATTAGGTCTTGTAATTAGTGGGACTAGGGTTAATTAATGAGGTTAATTTTGTTAAACCCGTTTTTAAAAACTGGGCAGAATTTTGAGTCAATTGTTTTGATCATATTGGGAGTTTTACAAACTCTTATTTTGCGATCCAAGTATCCCTGAAAAGGTACTTGAAGTGGCATTTCATTGCAAGAAACGAGAACTAAATTGGAGGTAGGGAAGTGGGTCAAAAACAGGTTACAACAGTCGGAGGTCAAAACAGTTTTGAATTCAGCCTGTTTTCTTTTTAAGTTTTGAGTTTTTTGGGGTACTTATGGTTGAATTAGGATCTTCTAACGAACATGGGAGATGGTTTATATATTGTAATAAGTATCCGCACTTGGGTTAAGGTTTTGGTTTAGGGTAAGACCCCTTAATTGTAACAAACTTTTAGTATGTTTAAAATCAGGAAAACTGGAATGACAAAAGTATATATATATATATATATATATATATATATATATATATATATCGGGGCCTTAACAGTAGCTTTAAGGTTGGGGCAAGTGGGAGGTGTTAGCTAACATATGTAAGGGCATGAATATTCCTTTTACAAAGATCATGGGTGTGTTTAGGTGGGTGTTTAGCGTATAGTTTGGAGACCTAAAACTGGGACTGTTTTTGATAAAATGTTAACAGTTTGTGTTATGAAGTAAAACGAGTTAAGGGTTTTATAAAGGGGTGTAATGAGATGCTTAAAGCATTTAAATGAGGTATTTATATAGGAGTAGGTTAGATGTCCATCATAGGTTGATGAGCCATCTTAATGTTTGGTTCATGTTTTGATTATGTGTTTTTGGTTGTTAGCTTTTTGCTAGTGTGCGGATGTTTGGGGAAGCTCAATCAGGTGAGTTTCATAGTCCCATGTTTACTATTGATTTTGACTTCCAGATGGGATGAAAGAGACACTGTGTTGAGTTATTTATAAATTGTTGCTGTGAATATTTTATGGTTGTGATGGACTTGTGTGTACATTATGTGATTAACTGCTATGTATTTCTTGATTGTGTATCGGGGGACACGTGCCGTCTCAGTTATTGTGGTTTGACAAGGTAGGAGCCTTGGGGAGGTACATAGCGTGATCGTCTATGGGACCAATGGATCATGACAAGGTAGTGGCCTTGGGATAGGTACATAGTGTGATCATCTATGGTACCATGGTTTTTGGTAAGGCTGTGGGCCTTAGATTTGGTTTGGAATGTTTGATCTTGAATGTTAGTTGTTAATGTGTTATTGTGTTGATGTTTGTTATTTACAGCTTATAACTGATTTGGAGTTGGAGTCTAAACCTATGACTCTCACCAACTTTATGTTGACGTGTTTTAGTGTCTCTTTCAGGTGTGAATGTGGTTAAGCGTGAGGATAGAAGTGGCTAGACTTGGATGCCCTAGGAATGCATATAGAAGGAGAATCCCCGTTTCCTTCTTAGTTTCTTTTGTTTGTTTAATAAGTGATATTGTTGGCACCTATATGTTTGTTTTGTTTGAGATATTTGATTGTCTTGGGTAAGAGGTAGGATTGTTACCTACTTACCTAGACTCCTGCATTTGTTGAGATATTGTCATGACTTTTGTGTCACCATTTTATGACATTTCTTATTTCATATAGTTATCTCTATAGACACGCCATGTTGTGATGATATCCATACGTCGCGCCCCATATTCCTCCATGGTGGGATGTGACAGAATGGTATCAGAGACGATGGTTATAGAGAATTAGGTTGCCTAGTCGCGTAGCCTAGTCTATAGCTTAAGGGTCCCTGCATATAGGCGTCATAGGAGTATGTGTGCATTTTATAATAATTGATGTGTTTGGATGTTATTTATTGCGATGTTTTGACTAGTATGAATTGAACCATAGTATGTTCATACTTAGTCACATGTTATTTTCTTTTCGGTTTGTGACTAGTGCGGGTTGAACCATAATCGTCCACGCTAGTCACTGTTGTATTTTGCTTAAATTGTACATTATAGTACATAATTTGGTACAAGGAAGTTTCTATCTTTTATCGAGTTATTTTACATACATGAGGTATGTTATTTTTCTTTTGATGTTTAAGTCATGTTCCCTAAGAATCGTGTGATGGTTCGAGTTACTAGGAGTAGGTGGATAGGAAGGATTTTAAGCTGTTTCCACTCTTACGGGCGACATGACTTATAACTGATTTTGTTTTCGTTTTGGATTTAGTCTATGCTGTTTTAGCTAGACTATGGATTTTTGTATTCCAAGAGTATTACTATGTTATTTTAATAGATGGAGTTTTGGACTTTATTGTTTATGTGGTTATGAGCTTATGTGAGTAGATGGATTATGTGTTATATGTTATATTGATTCTTATAAGTGTCATCATAGGAGGGAGTGCATTGGGGAAAGGGTAATTGTATAAGTATGGTGGCCAACATAGTTATACAAGTACCACAACTTCAATGGGTTCTCAAGTATGATTGCATGAAAGAGGGTTAGTACATTCTTGTATATGATGAGATGTGGATTTTGGGTATATTTATAATATATGGGTTTATGTAATGGCTGCCTATGATATGGCTATAGTTCTTTTTGTGTTATATGTTTTGGATTATAGTTGTGTTGTGTGATTATGGGTCACACGATATGGTTTGGTTTTGGAGGTGGGCTTTATGCCTTGTTGTGGCACGGTGAGATGGTGATTACTCGTATGGAAAAACGAGCGTATAAAGCGATTGATTGACTTGACAAGTATGATAACGAGTATGTTTGGGAGATTCGATAGGTATACATATGCGGATGTATATATACTAATAGATGTTATGTTATGATTTACGGTCGTTCAGTAGTTATTATAACTTGAACGTACCTAGTACTCTCTTGTGTTTAAACACTTATTAGAGCTCGAGTTTGGTGGAGTTTCAACGAAGTTTTGAATCTTTTGATGTGTGTCTTGTAGCGTATTCTTTGAGTTTCGTATTTCAGGTGTACGTTTTAAAATGGTGTTCTTGGTTTTAAGTCTATTGAAATAACTTGGGATTTCTTTTGAGATAATAAAATCTTTTGTGTTGGGTCTTACATTTCTTTTGGTCGGTATATATTGAGAAAAAGGGGGGGACTTGGAAATCTATTATAGGGTTAGATAGTTGATTGTATTCGGTAAAATAAGGGTAAGGTGTTGGAGTTGTTTTTGAAACAAGATGTAACATAAGATTTCTTTTAATCAACACTTATTTATTTCAAATTCTAAAAGACTTTCTTTAAAATAAAGCGAAGTAAAATTTCTTTCTACTTACATAGTTTATATAATTAGGTTTAACCGATTCACGTCATTTATAATTATTAATACAAGGTTAAATTGAGTTTATGAAGATTTCACATACAATTTTATCTCTCATTAATATAAAAACTGTTTTGGTCATAACTTGTTCGTTTTTAGAGCTTTTCGAGTGATTCAAAAGCCAAAAATTATGTACACGGAACGTACTTTTCAAATATTCAGAATGTATAGTCATGGGAAGTCAGTGGACTGGTCGAAATTATTTTACAAGTGTCGGGTTAAAGGTTGAGTTTGAATAGTAGTTTATTTTTATGATTTGGGATGCACGGGATACCTAGTTTTTGAGTTGAGTTTTGAGTTCGTCAAGAGGGTTGTTTGTAGATTGTTTAAGTCACATAGATGTGGAGGTAATAATAAAAAAAGATATATATTCTTTTGGAAAAGTCGATCTTTTGCACGGTTTAAATAATATGTCACGGGGCGTAATATGTTTGGTTGTCATTGGGTGTTTGTTGGATTATTTTTCGTTGTCATGGGTCATTTTGAATTAATACACGTTTTGGGTTTGAGTTTTCTCTTGAGTCTCATGGTTTTTGACTTGTTTTAACTGGTGCACGTGAAATGTCGTTAGTTATCCGTTGGTTTGATTCGTTGATCGTATCTGATGGATTCAGGATGTAGTTTTGGTTTCGTATTGTTCGGGAGCGTTGAGGTAGTCGTATGAAAGACTTGTCGTGCCTACACGCTTAAGTAGGTGACCATGAGAGAACGGTCGGAATACCCTTAGTGGGGAGGAAAGAGGTTCGTAGACGAACTAATGTGGTCACGAGGTCTATTAGGAGTGCCAAGGGAGATGAATAGAGATTTGTGTAATGTATGGATATTGGCACAAGTAACGTGCCATAGAGAGTGTTGGAAGGGGATATTGTTCGTAAGGCATGTATGTTTTCTAAAAACTTCCTGAAATTTAGTAGGTTTGCCTATTATTTTGAGGTAGAACCATAAATAGAGCAAGTAGGAGAAGTGAGAGGAGTTGCAGTTAGTGCCTTTCCAAGGCAAATCGTTGATGGAGTGATTTAAAAACAAGAGCTGTTAGAAATTTCAACGGATGCAAGGTAAAAGTTGAGTTGCTTAGTAGTAGATTGTATGTGGAAAGCGGTTGAGTGGTCTGATGAGAGGAAGCATTGGTCTTTTAAAATGCGTGTAGAATTTTGCAAGTAGAACGAGGTAGGAATTTATTCGTATTGTCGCTGAGAGAGGGTGCAAGGAGGACATAGTTGAAACTGCTAAGGATGTTGTATGAACGCTTTGGGATTACGGTTATGCATTTGGCTTCGCCAAAGCACTAGCGGTTTTCATGGTGTCAATGAACCAAGTGTGCATGAACGTGTATAAACGAGTTGTCATCAGGAGCATCGACGACATCTTGATCTACTCAAATCCGAGAAGGAGAGTGAGGAGAATTATGTGTTGGTGTTGGAGTGGAATTATACGTGAGATTTTCGAGTGTGAGTTTTAGTATTAAGTCTACCATGATGAGTAGTTAGAGATGAGGGCATATCATGGAACCAGCAAGGGGCGAAGTGAAGAAGGATGAGGAAGCATTTTGGAGGCTGAAGAAGTGGATTGGATAATGAGTCGATCTTGGCATTATCGGAAGGACTGGATGAATTCGCGAAGCATGACGATACATGGAGCAAATATTTGGACGTGTACGAGAACGACAAAAAAAGGCGATTGCTTATACGTTGCAGGAACTGAAGATTTGGAAGAACTAGATAAGACTTAGTTAGTGGAGCTAGATTGTTATATCTGCATAGAATGCTAGAGGCATTTGGTGTACGAGACGTAGAGAATGATCTATACGGATCATGAACGTCTCCAACACATACTCAATCATCTTGATTGAACATTTGACAAAGGTGATGGGTGGAGTTAAGTGGAGAAAGAAAGTTGCAAGGCCAAGTACCATATGGGAAAGGCAAGCATAGTTGATGAGACATGGAATAAGAAGAATGAAGTGAAGCTGAGACGAACTTGAACTATATGGATGACGTAATTAGGGTGGTTTGGATGAAGGATGTAGGTTGCACGAGTTGAGTCGTCTAAAGCAGAGAACGCGTCAACATGTATGTTGCGTAGCTTGGACAATCATATGGAGAAAAGGGACGTAGACTATACATTCTACGTAGATAGGAGTAACTTAGAAAGGGCGATATAAGGACGAAGTTGGTGAAAGGGATACATAGTGGGGTGAATGAATAAGTACGACGAGAGTTGGGTGATAGTCGATAAACTGACTAATTCATCTCATAATTCAAGAGGAATGGGAAGTCACATAGTTGAGAAGTTGGAAGGATTGCGTACAGATGCGATGGAATAAGAGGTTTTGTGTAAAAGTTAACCTAATATGTATGGAACGCCTTATGAAGGATTATGGCAAGGGAAGAACTAATGGATATGTGAAAGACCGTCATAGGTCACTTTATAAGGAAATTGGAATTTTTAATTAGTTTGGGGTACGGACTGAAGGGAGTTGATGAACATGATTGGATATGGGTGGTTGATTTAAAGGTAGTTCGGAAACTCGTTAGCGATGGCTGAATTTTTCATATAATGATAGTTATCATACTAGAAGTCGACAAATGCCATTTGAGGCACTATATGGAAGGATAGGACGAGTTGTTCCCATTGTGGACTAGAATTGGTAAAAGAGGCTACTAATGTGGTAATGGTGTTTGTGGACAGAATGAGAGCAGCAAGGGATGCTATGTAGAAAAGGAGGAAACCACTAGATTTAGTGACAAAGTTATGTAGGGAGTTTCACCCATAGTAACGGGTGAAATGTTTTGGTAAAATGGAAGAATTGATGTAGAGTTTTGTAGGTCCATTTATGATCCTTGGAAAGATCAGACCATTAGCTTTGAGCATAGAATTACCTGGGGGAAATGAGTTGTATACATGATACATTTCATGTATTGAGATTGGTAAAGGTTGTTTGAGAATGCATTTTGCATGTACGGTTATTCGGGACTTGTGTTAATAAGAGTCTTTGTTTTATCAAAGAGTCATCTGTGAGATTTATTGACAGTGAGGTCAAGATTTTGGCAATGAGTTTAATTATTTTTGGTTTGTGTATGTGGTATTTTTGAAACTTGAACTAAAGTTCACGTGGAAATGAGGGGAGTTCATTTAGAACAAGTATCCTCGTGTGATTTGTTGTTTGTGTGTTGATCCTAAGGAGTAAATCTTGGGACGAGATTTCTATTAGGAGGGAGTGATGTGACAACCCTGGTTTTGAGGTTCGTCACTTAGTTTTATTTTGTGCTAGTTACGTGTCTTTACGTGTTTATGTGCTTATTGGTGTGTATAGATTGTGGTTTGGATATCGTTTCCGGTACGGGGTACCTTGTTAGTGAAACAATGTGAGATGATTTCATGTTCATGAGCTCACATGGTAGTGACTATGAAGTGAAATGGTGTTATTTAGTGGTTTTACGTATACGTATATGTATTATAGAAAATCGTATTTTTACGATTTACGGTTTAGCATTTAGAGGTCTCGGATGAGGTAATTAGTCTTACGGATATTTTTTGGGATGGTTTTAAGTCATTTAGGACTTAGTTATAAAGTTTATTTCAAAATTTGAGATTTTTTTAAAAGTGTATATTTTACGACTTTTACGGTAAAACGCGTAAATTTGACTAGTTTTACGGTTTTGAGGTTTTGGAAGCTTTAGGAGCTGAAATAAATTAAGGCAAATTAAGGTAATATTATTAATAGATATATTAATAATAAAAAAGAAAAAAAATGAAATTAGAGGGGGGGGGGGGTTAGTCGGTTTTGGACGCAAGAGAAGGAAGGGAAAAAGGGAAAAAAAGGAAAGTGGGCAATTATACTTGGGCTAGGATTTTTATACTATATAAAGAACACAACACATCATAAAAAACGAAATTTTTCTTTCTCCTGGAGGTTTTGAGTCGGCCTTAATAGAAAAATTAGGGTTTCTTCATAATTTTGGGGGTTTTAATAAATTAGAGGTAAATCTTCATAACCCTTTTCAATTTAATGGTTTTAATGATTTCTTAATCATCTTATGATGGATTTAGGTTAGGGTTTAATTTAAAAATATTAAATTAATGTTATATTAATGGTGTTATAATGATTACAAAAATTAGGGCTTGTAATTAGTGGGGTTAGGGTTAATTAATGAGGTTAATTTTGTTAAACCCGTTTTTAAAAACTGGGCAGAATTTTGAGTCAATTGTTTTGATCATATTGGGAGTTCTACAAACTCTTATTTTGCGATCCAAGTATCCCTGAAAAGGTAATTGAAGTGGCTTTTCATTGCAAGAAACGAGAACTAAATTGGAGGTAGGGAAGTGGGTCAAAAACAGGTTACAACAGTCGGAGGTCAAAACAATTTTGCATTCAGCCTGTTTTCTTTTTAAGTTTTGAGTTGTTTGGGGTACTTAGGGTTGCATTAGGATCTTCTAACGAACATGAGATATGTTTTATATATTGTAATAAGTATCTGCACTTGGGCTAAGGTTGTGGTTTAGGGTAAGACCCCTTAATTGTAAGAAACCTTTAGTATGTTTAAAATCAGGAAAACTGGAATGACAAATGTATATATATATATATATATATATATATATATATCGGGGCCTTAATAGTACCTTTAAGGTTGGGGCACGTGGGAGGTGTTAGCTAACATATGTAAGGGCATGAATATTCCTTTTACAAAGATCATGGGTGTGTTTAGGTGGGTGTTTGGCTTATAGTTTGGAGACCTAAAACTGGGAATGTTTTTGATAAAATGTTAACGGGATGTGTTATGAAGTAAAACGAGTTAAGGGTTTTATAGAGGGGTGTAATGAGATGCTTAGAGCATTTAAATGAGGTATTTATATAGGATAAGTTTAGATGTCCATCATAGGTTGATGAGCCATCTTAGTGTTTGGTTCATGTTTTGATTATGTGTTTTTGGTTGTTAGCTTTTTGCTTGTGCGCGGATGTTTGGGGAAGCTCAATCAGGTGAGTTTCATAGTCCCATGTTTACTATTGATTTTGACTTCCAGATGGGATGGAAGAGACACTGTGTTGAGTTATTTATAAATTGTTGCTGTGAATGTTTTAGGGTTGGGATGCACTTGTGTGTACATTATGTGATTAACTGCTATGTGATTCTTGATTCTGTATGATTTGGATCGGGGGACACGTGCCGTATCAGTTATTGTGGTTTGACAAGGTAGGAGCCTTGGGGAGGTACATAGCGTGATCGTCTATGGGACCAATGGATAATGACAAGGTAGTGGCCTTGGGATAGGTACATAGTGTGATCATCTATGGTACCATGGTTTTTGGTAAGGCTGTGGGCCTTGGATTTGGTTTGGAATGTTTGATCTTGAATGTTAGTTGTTAATGCATACTTGTAACACATTGTCCATATGTTATTGTGTTGATGTTTGTTATTCACAGCTTATAACTGATTTGGCGTTGGAGTCTAAACCTATGACTCTCACCAACTTTATGTTGACGTGTTTTAGTGTCTCTTTCAGGTGTGAATGTGGTTAAGCGTGAGGATAGAAGTGGCTAGACTTGGATGCCCTAGGAATGCATATAGAAGGAGAATCCCCGTTTCCTTCTTAGTTTCTTTTGTTTGTTTAATAAGTGATATTGTTGGCACCTATATGTTTGTTTTGTTTGAGATATTTGATTGTCTTGGGTAAGAGGTAGGACTGTTACCTACTTACCTAGACTCCTGCATTTGTTGAGATATTGTCATGACTTTTGTGTCACAATTTTATGATATTTCTTATTTCATATAGTTATCTCTATTGACACGCCATGTTGTGATGATATCCATACGTCGCGCCCCATATTCCGCCATGGTGGGGTGTGACAAAACCCATACCCACCTCAAGGAAATTCTCAATCTTACCAAGCTCCACCTCTCAATCAACCGATGGCATTGAATCAAGACGTCGAGACGTTCATGAGGACCAATAGAGAGATGGTGACGAATCTTCAGAGTCAATTCATCAACTTGAAGGGAGAAATGGCGAAACAAGGGAGCGATATTCGAGCCGAGCTAAGGAATGACATGGCGAAACAAAGCAATGATATTCGTGCAGACATGAGAGACTCTTTCAGCACTCAAGCGGATAACATACGTGATATGATTGGTTCGCTTTTCCAAGGTAATCAACCCTCTTCTTCGGGTACTCTTCCGAGTAACACCGTTGCGAATCCAAGAGGGGAGATGAAAGCAATCACCACTCGTAGTGGAAAAGGTTATACGGAACCCGAGCTTCCTACACCTCCACCCGTGATTGTGAACAAGGAAAAAGAGCAGCTTTACTCACCTCCTTTGCTTTCTAACCCCATTCCCCCACCACCCGTGGTTGTGAGTGATCCTACTCCCCTAAAGCCTTCCTCTTCGTCCGATATACCTTATCCTTCAAGGTTGAGGAAAGAGAAGCAAAAGAGCAAGGATGATATTCAAGTTTCAAACTTTCTTAAAATGTTTAAACAATTGAATTTTAACATCTCCTTTGCCGAGGCTCTCGCTCACATGCCTAAATATGCGAAGATGTTTAAACATCTTCTTAGTGACAAGGAGAAGCTTCTTGACATTGCTCAGACCCAACTTAATGAGAATTGCTCCGCGGTTCTCTTAAGGAATTGCCCACCAAACTTGGTGATCCGGGTCGCTTCTTGATTCCTTGCAACTTCCCGGGAGTAGAGAATTGCATGGCCCTAGCCGATCTAGGTGCCAGTATAAACTTAATGCCTTTAAGTGTTTGGAAGCAATTATCTCTCCCCGAGCTAGTCCCCACCAAAATGACTTTGGAATTAGCTAACCGTACGGTTGCTTATCCAGTGGGGATAGCCGAAGACGTGTTCGTTGGCGTTGACAAATTCACCTTCCCGGCGGATTTTGTTGTCGTTGACTACAAGATGGATCCTCGTGTTCCATTAATCGTTGGACGTCCCTTCTTGAGGACCGGTCGCACTCTCATTGATGTAGCCGCGGGCAAAATAATCATGAGAGTTGGTGACGATAAAATTGTCTTCAACATGGGTAAGATTTCTAAGCAACCTTATTCATATGAGAGTGTTAATGCTATTGATGTTCTCGATGAGGCTTGTGAAGAACACTTTCATGATGCTTGCAAAAGTACTCTCTCTTCTCTACCCAATGTTGAGACCGTTGCCTCAATTGCTCCGTCATTGACTCCTTTTGGAGAAAGTGTCTTGGATGATTTTGAAGCTAGCTTGGGTCCTCTCGATATTAAGTATGCTGATTCTCACACCGATTGGGATGAAGACATTCGTACAATTGAGAAACTTCTCAATGAAGACCCGTTTTCTCCTCCTTCTCCTAAAGAGGTGACTAATGATGATCCATCGTTAGTTACACCATCTATTGAGGATCCTCCTACTCTTGAGCTTAAGGACCTACCTCATCATCTTGAGTATGTTTTCTTAGAAGGCATTGATCAACTTCCCGTTATCATTGCTAAGGACTTAAAAGCCGATGAGAAAACTCGTCTCATTGAAGTTCTCAAGAAACATAAAAGAGCTATCGCTTGGAAAATCTCCGATATTCGCGGAATTGATCCTCACTTTTGCAAACATAAAATTCTCATGGAGGACGACTTTAAGCCCACAATTCAAAGCCAACGAAGGGTGAATCCTAAAATCCATGACGTTATCAAAAAAGAGGTTATCAAACTTCTTGATGCGGGCATGATTTATCCTATCTCGGATTCACCATGGGTTAGTCCAGTCCATTGTGTGCCTAAGAAAGGCGGAATCACCGTTGTGCCCAATCAAAACAACGAGTTGATTCCTACACGTCTCGTTACTGGGTGGAAAGTTTGTATAGACTACCGCAAACTCAATGATGCCACGAGAAAGGATCATTTCCCTCTTCCTTTTATGGACCAAATGCTTGAACGTTTAGCGGGTAATGAATATTACTGCTTTCTAGATGGTTTCTCGGGTTATTTCCAAATACCCATCGATCCCCAAGATCAAGAGAAGACAACATTCACTTGTCCCTATGGCACATTTGCCTACAAAAGAATGCCTTTTGGCTTATGCAATGCCCCCGGGACTTTCCAAAGGTGCATGTTGGCTATTTTTCATGACATGGTTGAGCAAACCATGGAAGTCTTCATGGATGTTTTCTCGGTCTTTGGGGATTCCTTCTCTTCTTGCCTTGCCAATTTAGAACGTATGCTTAAGAGGTGCGAAGACACTCGCCTTGTTCTAAATTGGGAAAAATGCCATTTTATGGTAAAAGAGGGCATTGTGCTAGGACACAAAATTTCAAAAGCCGGTCTTGAAGTCGACCGTGCTAAATTGGATGTCATAGCCAAATTACCTCCACCTTCAACCGTGAAGGGTGTGAGAAGTTTTCTGGGTCATGCGGGCTTTTATCGTTGATTCATTCAGGATTTCTCTAAAATCGCTCGCCCGATGACCCACCTTTTGGAAAAAGATACTCCTTTTATCTTTTCTAAAGAGTGTATCAAAGCATTCAATCTTCTTAAGGATAAGCTAACTAAGGCACCGGTCTTGGTTACCCCTAACTGGGAGCTACCCTTTGAGTTGATGTGCGATGCTAGCGACTTTGCTATTGGAGCGGTTTTGGGCCAAAGAGTGAATAAACACTTCCAACCAATCCATTATGCTAGCAAGACAATGACGGGGGCTCAATTGCATTATACGACAACCGAAAAATAGCTTTTAGCTGTTGTCTATGCTTTTGAAAAATTTCGCCCCTATCTTGTTTTATCCACCACAATCGTATACACGGACCATTCCGCGTTGAAGTACTTGATGACTAAGCACGACTCTAAGCCAAGACTTCTTCGCTGGGTTTTACTCCTTCAAGAATTCAACATTGAAATTCGTGACAAGAAGGGAGCTGAAAACCTAGCCGCGGATCATTTAAGTAGACTTGAGGATCCATATCAAGGGGATCATCCGAACAAAGAGATCAATGACTCTTTTCCCCTTGAGACCTTAATGTCTATAAATCTCAATCTGGATGACACCCCGTGGTTTGCCGACAATCCAAACTACTTAGCGGGTGGTGTTCTCATAAAAGGGTTAACATCCCAACAGAAGAAAAAGTTCTTGAATGATGTTATGACTTACTTTTGGGATGACCCTTTTCTCTTCAAACAATGCGCTGATTTGATTATTCGCCGATGTGTTGACGGACCGACAGCTTTAGACATTCTCGAGGCTTGCCACAAAGGACCCACCGGTGGTCACTTTGGTCCCAACTACACCGCCAAAAAAGTGTTTGACTCGGGATTTTATTGTCCCACCATTTATCGTGATGCTCACGAGATGGTTAAACATTGTGATGCTTGCCAAAAACAAGGCAAGATCACACATAAAGATGAGATGCCTCAAAATTTCATACAAGAATGTGAAATCTTTGATGTATGGGGCATCGACTTTATGGGGTCATTCCCTTCTTCTAAAGGAAACAAATACATCCTTGTCGCCGTTGACTACGTTTCTAAATGGGTTGAAGCCAAAGCTTTACCCACTAACGACGCAAGGGTGGTTTATAATTTCTTGAAACAACTGTTTGCTCGATTCGGTGTTCCTCGTGCTATAATCAGTGACCGCGGGACTCATTTTTGCAATGATCAATTTGCAAGAGTCATGTCTAAGTATGGTGTCAATCACCGTCTTTCCACCGCTTATCATCCTGAAACCAACGGTCAATCCGAGATATCCAACCGTGGATTGAAGCGAATTTTGGAACATACTGTGGGAGAACATCATGCCTCGTGGGCCGATAAACTTGATGATGCTCTGTGGCTTTCCGTACCGCCTATAAGACACCGATTGGTTGTACACCTTATCGTCTTGTGTACGCGAAAGCATGCCACCTTCCCATCAAGCTGGAACGTAAGGCATACTGGCCTTGAAGTGGGCTAACTTCGACATCAACAAAGCCGGTGATCTTCGCAAGATTCAACTCAACGAGCTACATGAATTGAGGAATGAAGCTTACGAGAACTCATTGATCTACAAGGAGAAGACCAAGATTATCCACGATGCTAGAATTAAGAACCGAGAGTTCCACGTTGGTGATCAAGTCTTACTTTTTAACTCTCGATTGAAGATCTTCTCGGGCAAGTTGAAGAGCCGCTGGTCTGGTCCATTCACCATCGCCAATGTCTTTCCCTATGGCACCATTGAGCTTTCTCAGCCAAATGGGCCCAATTTTAAGGTGAATGGCCAGCGTCTGAAGTTGTACTTTGGTGAGGACATCTCTCATGAGATGATTCCATCCCTCACCACGTTTCCCATGAATTAGTTTGGGACCGAGTCAGGCTCGTGACTCGGTTAACAAAAACAAGCGCTCCTCGGGAGGCAACCCGAGTATCTATCCCCCTTTCCCGATTTTCATCCTAAGTGTAGGGGGAGCTATATAGGTTGCTTGTGTTTGTATGGTGATGTGATTACAGGGATAAGTGCACTCTTGGAATCTTTGAAGAACCGTGCTCCCATGTTATCCGCAAATCCGGTTCTATCTCTCAACTATCGTGATTCAATCTTCTTCATACTCACCTTTGAAATTGATCACTTTAGTTGTCTCCTCCTTAACTTGATTTAACCAACGTGCACAATGTCATAAGTGTAGGGGAGACTTTTCCCACATGCCTAAACATTGAGGACAATGTTTATATTAAATTTAGGGGAGACTTCTATCGAAGTTTTAAGTGGACTTTTCCATTAAAGTGCTTTCATTAAACCGGAAAATTTGATTTTTCGACATTTTTCAAATTTTTTAATTAATTTTGGCCTAGTTGTATAGTTTCATTTTCCTTTGTTATGTTTATTTTCTCTCCTTGCTAGAATAAAATTTCAATAAAGTGGTTTTAAATTTTTCAAAGTCGTGAATATTTTGACTCAACCCGAGTTTACTTATCTAAGTTTACTCTAGCTAGTATCCTTAACGTGTTTAAGTCAAGTTTTGCTAGGCTTTTATATAAGGAGCTTTATAACGCGAAAGTCTTAACTCTCACGGGTTAAGAACAAGAACTTTTCGCAAGCTCCTATAATTGATCCTAGAGAGTTGTTTATCAAGGAAACTTTAAAACGCAAATTCTAAACTTGAAAGAGTCTAAGAAGATGCAAGATCCTATAGGCGACTCGAAAACCTAAAACTTTGATTTAATTGGCTAAGCATCCACGAGTCTCACTCCTTGAGATTTTAAATTGTTGAGAACGAGAGATGATAGAGTCAATTATAAGTTTGGTATTCTTTCGTGAATTTATGTGACTTGATTATAAGCCTATTCTCCCATCGCTTGCTAATAAATTTATCTGCAATAAATAAGGTTGTACGATTTGAAAAGTTACTTAGCTTCTAGCCCAAGATCGTTTAAAAGTTACTCGGTATTAATTAGAGTTCATAGCCAAGGCATAACTTATTGAAGCGGGATGCGAATATTGGCGAGTCCGAAAAGGCCCTAACAAGGCATGAGGGCTACATTTTGTTGCTAAAGATCCAAAAGTGATGTGAAGAATCATTTATCGAAAATCAATATGAAGGATCGAGACACACGACGAAAAGCAAAAACTCCCCAAAAGTCATGGAGAAGTCTATCCGAAAAGACCCTAGCAAGGTATGAGGATAAATAGATCCAAGTCCTAAAAGGAGGCGGATCGTTGTATATCAAAGTCCAAAATAAAGATTGGAGAAAAATGAAAGAAGTCGTGGTCCAAAGATGAAGAATCTCTCAAAACTTCAAGTGAAGAAATTCATATTATGAAGAGAAGACCATAATTTCAAGAACGTCTCTCAAAGATTCGAAGTATGAAGTCGCTGTCAAATATCGGTCCGAGAAAGGTCTCAAATCGTGAAGCGAGTTATGCCAAGATATGAACTTTATGCGGTCTCGAGAAGCAGTTTTAAAAGATTTTGTCCTTTAGCTAACTATTGATTAAATCGTCCCACCTTGTTTTCAGCCTAAATAACTATCAAAATAAGTCAAACAATGCATCCTCGTGATCATTCAAGACAAAAATAAAATATAAGAGATACACCTAGGAATAAGGGAGTCTAAGTGAATAATTGGGCCACATGAGTTCGTGTTAGTTTGCTAACTTATAATAACAATGATCTCGTTTTTAAGCTTGGTATGGGAAACGTAAAACTTGAGAATGATGAACATTCATGACAATCTAACACCCCAATATAAGTCTTTAAATACTTTACTTATTTTGTTATTTTGGTTTCCTTAGTGTTTAGAATTTAATAAAGGCCAAGGTGGGTTATTTATGATGAGAAATGTAAACCGTGCTTTAAAATTGTAGCATTGCATGAGGGCATGGCAATGGTTAAGTGTAGGGGATTTGATAGGTGTGAAAACACCCATCCTTTTACCACTTATTTCTTGCTAAAACGAGACCAAAACGCGTATATAATGTCATTTGTTTGGAATTATGCGTGGTTTGTGTGTTTGTTGTGTTTTCAGAGCCAACCGGATAAATATTGAAGAAAACATGGGATTGCACGGGTTTTATCGAAGAAAAAGACGAAAAGACGAAGTCTCTAGTCCAAGAGATGCAAAAGATTTGAAGTCAATGGGCCTCTTTGAAGATTTACCGAAGAAAAGGACCAAAGATGGAAGATTTACATATGTCGAAGAAACTCAAGTCTATTAAATAAAGAAATTAAAAGACGAGTTGTATTTATTCGTCGACAAATCCCGAATCTAAATAAAAAATGTCGACTTTTCTAAAAAGACGAGAAGACAAAAAGAAAGGGAGAAAGACCACTCACCAACCAAAGAGAAGGCCTATAAATAGACCTTCCCTTCACATTTTTTCAACGAGTTTTTCCTTTTTGTTATTTTCTTTCCTAGTTTGTAGGAACCAACTCCCTTAAGGAGATTGGTGGTTTTCATTTTCTTTGATTCTTCCACAATCTTGTAAGTTTAATGTTTCCATTTTGTTTGTTTGAATCTTAATCCTTAATACAAGTTTCCATTTAATCTTTCTTTCTTCTCTTGATGATTCAAAGTTCTAAGTTTCATTTTATTGAGTTTGATCTTCAAAAGTAAGTGGGTTTTATGTTTTTGTTGTTTTGGATTGATGTTTGTCATTAGTAAATGATTAGTGGTTAAATTGGTTTAAGTTTTGGTTAAAAACTTGGTGGATTGTGGTTAAATTCGTGGTGTTTGTTATTCCCCTGTTCTTCGTTTCTCGTTACTGTTTCACATCCCCAGATTCCGAATGAATTAATTGTTCCGAATCAAGGTTTTGAACATATTATTCCGAACCAGCAGTTCATCCGGAATAATCAATATTCCGGATGAGTAGGTAAGTTCCGAATCAAAGTTTTGTCAAAAATATTCCGAGTCAGTTTTCTTAAAAGTTCCGAATGAAGCTTTTTGCCAAATATTCCGAATGAGCACTTTTGTAATTTTTATTCCGAACCAAATCATTGTTCCGAATGAAGCTATTATTCCGAGTCAGTGTTATTCCGAATAAACAGATGTTCCGAATGAGTATTTAGTTTTCAATTATTCCGAGTCAGTAACATATTCCGAATAAACAATTTATTCCGGATCAGTGATTTGTTCCGAATAAGCCAATATTCCGAATGAGTCATTTTTATTCCGAATCAAGCCCTTTCCTTTAATTGTTCCGAATGAAGCTTTTTGTGTGTAAAATGTTCCGAACCACCAAAATATTCCGGATGAAGGGAAGTTCCGAATGAAGCTATTGTTCCGAATCAGTAAATATTCCGAATGAGAAGATTCCGAATGAAGGGTTTTTCTACACAAACTTATTATTCCGGATGAGTTTTGATTATTCCGAATAAAGGTTACGTTCCGAATCAGCTGTTTTTATCAGTTAAGGTATTTTACTGTTTATTTTTAATTCAAGTTTTATTTTTAGTAATTGCTTTTAGTTTACTTTTATTACTTCTCGCACTTATCTTTTAAGTAGATATAGATCAAAAGCTCTCCCTTTTAGTCACCAATTACAACAATTCCACTTTGAACCGTGATCGATTTGAGAAGATACCGAAAACGAAACAACGACATATATAATCAGGTACGAGCAACACGATCAAAGATCTTGCAACAAACCAATTTATTAACTAACTAAAAATCAGTTATTATTGAGATAGCTAAATGGTGCCATAAGGGAAGAATTTAGCAACGGTGAAGGGGCCGGACCAACGACTCTTAAGCTTTCGAGAAAAGATTTTCAACCAAGATTTAAAGAGTAAAACTTGATCACCTATGTGAAACTATCGGTTCTTAATCCTAGAATCATGAATGAGCTTGGTTTTCTCCTTGTAGATCAATGAATTCTCATAAGCCTCATTCCTCAGTTCATTAAGTTCATTGAGTTGGATTTTTCTAAGATCACCGGCTTTGGTTATGTCAAAACTAGCCCACTTCAAGGCCCAATAAGTCTTATGCTCCAACTCAATGGGGAGGTGACATGCCTTTCCGTACACAAGACGATATGGAGTGCAACCAATAGGTGTTTTATATGCGGTATGGAAGGCGCACAACGCATCATCTAACTTATCGGCCCATGACGCACGATGCTCTCCCACAGTTCGCTCTAAGATTCTCTTAAGTCCACGGTTTGAAATCTCGACTTGACCATTAGTTTGTGGATCATACGCGGTGGAAAGACGGTGATTGACACCATACTTAGCCATAACTCGAGCAAATTGATCATTTCAAAAATGAGTCCCGCGATCACTAATGATAGCACGAGGAACACCGAATCGAGCAAATAACTATTTTAGAAAGTTCACAACCACCCTCGCATCGTTAGTAGGTAAAGCCTTTTCTTCAACCTATTTGGATACGTAGTCAACGGCTACGAGGATGTACTTGTTCTCTTTAGATGATGGAAATGGCCTCATAAAGACGATGCCCCATACGTAAAAGATTTCACATTCTTGGATTAAAATTTGAGGCATCTCATCTTTATGTGTGATCTTGCCTTGTCTTTGGCAAGCATCACAATGCTTAACCATTTCATGAACGTCATGATAAATGGTGGGCCAATAAAATCCGAAGTCGAAAACTTTCTTCGCTGTATAGTTAGGACCAAAGTGACCACCGGTGGGTCCTTTATGGTAAGCTTCTAAGATTAGTAAAGTTGTCAGCCCATCAAGACACCTACGAATGACAAGATCCGCACATTGCTTGAAAAGGTAAGGTTCGTCCCAATAATAGTGTTTAATATCCTTAAAGAATTTTTTCTTTTGTTGGGACGTTAACCCTTCCATAAGAACACCACCCGCTAAATAGTTTGCAATGTCCGCAAACCATGGGGTATCGTCAAGATTGGAGTTAATAGACATTAAGGGCTCAAGGGGAAAATATTCATTAATCTCTTGATTTGGATGTTCCCCTTGATAAGGATCCTCGTGTCTACTAAGATGATCGGCGGCTAGGTTTTCCGCTCCCTTTTTATCACGAATTTCGATTTTAAATTCTTGTAGGAGCAAAACCTTACGAAGGAGTCTCGGTTTAGCATCTTGCTTGGTCAACAAGTATTTCAAGGCGGAATGGTCGGTGTAAACTATGGTGGTGGAAAGCACAAGATAGGGGCGGAATTTCTCAAAAGCATACACTACAGATAAAAGCTCTTTTTCGGTAGTGGTGTAATGCAATTGAGCCCCCGTCATTGTCTTGCTAGCATAATGGATCGGTTGGAAATGTTTGTTAACTCATTGACCTAAAACCGCTCCTACCGCGAAATCACTAGCATCGCACATGAGCTCGAAAGGTAACTCCCAATTTGGAGAGACTAAGACCGGAGCCTTAGTTAATTTACCTTTAAGAAGTTCGAAAGAATTGAAACATTATTGAGAAAAGATGAAAGGAGCATCCTTTTCTAAGAGGTGAGTCATTGGTCGAGCTATCTTAGAGAAATCTTGGATGAAACGACGATAAAATCCCGCATGACCTAAAAAACTTGTAACTCCTTTGACGGTGGTAGGTGGAGGCAGCTTAGCAATGACGTCAACTTTACAACGGTCGACTTCGATACCGGCTTTGGAAATTTTATGACCAAGGAAAATACCTTCTTTTACCATGAAATGGCATTTTTCCCAATTAAGAACGAGACGAGTGTCTTCACACCGTTTAAGCATACATTCTAAATTGGCAAGGCAAGATGAGAAAGAATCACCATAGACCGAGAAATCGTCCATAAAGACTTCCATAGTTTCTTCAACCATGTCATGGAATATAGCCATCATACACCTTTGGAAAGTCCCAGGAGCATTGCATAAGCCGAAAGGCATTCTTTTGTAAGAAAATGTTCCATGAGGACAAGTGAATGTGGTTTTTTCTTGGTCTTTTGGATCGATAGGAACTTGAAAATACCCAGAGAAACCGTTTAAGAAGCAATAGTAGTCATTACCCGCTAAACGCTCGAGCATTTGATCCATGAAAGGAAGAGGAAAATGATCCTTACGAGTGGCATCATTGAGCTTACGATAGTCTATGCAAACTCGCCATCCCGTGACAAGTAGAGTAGCAATCAACTCGTTGTTTTCATTAGGAACAACGGTTATTCCGCCTTTCTTAGGCACACAATGGACGGGACTAACCCATGGCGAATCCGAAATAGGGTAAATCATTCCGGCATCTAGAAATTTGATAACTTCTTTCTTGATGACATCATGAATTTTTGGATTAACCCTTCTTTGGCTTTGGAGTGCGGGTTTAATGTCATCTTCCATGAGAATTTTATGAGTGCAAAAGTTAGGATCAATTCCGCGGATGTCGGAAATTTTCCAAGCAATTGCTTTCTTATTATTTCTGAGCACATCGATAAGTCGGGATTTTTCATCCTCTTTTAGGTCCTTTGCAATGATGACGGGTAACTTCTTTTTGTCTTCTAGGAAAACGTATTCAAGATGAGACGGTAAATCCTTACGCTCTAAATTCGGAGGATTGTCAATGGAAGGCTTAGTCAAATTCGGATCATCGTTTGTAACTTCCTTAGGAGAAGGTGGAGAAATATGGTCCTCATTGAGAAGTTTCTCAACAGTACGAATGTCTTCATCCCAATCGGAGGGAGAATCGTCATATTTTAAGTCCACATCCCCTAAAGTTGCTTCAAATTCTTTCAACAGAAAATCACTTTCTCCAAATGGAGTCAATGATGGAGCAATAGAAGCTACGTTCTCAACATGAGGTAAAGGAGAGAGACCAATTTTACAAGCGTCTTTGAAATGTTCTTCACAAGCCTCATCAAGTACGTCAATGAAATTAACGTTCTCGTGCTCATAAGGTTGCTTAGAAAGTTTACCCATGTTAAAAACGATTTTATCATCACCATTATCATGATTAATTCGCCCGCGGCTACATCAATGAGAGTGCGACCGGTCCTCAAGAATGGATGTCCAAAGACTAATGGAACACGGGGATCCATCTCGTAGTCAAAGATAACAAAATCCGCCGGAAAGGTGAATTTGTCGACACCGATGAAGACATATTCGGCTATCCCCACCGGATAAGCAACCGTACGGTTAGCTAACTCCAATGTTGGGGACTAGCTCGGGTAGAGATAATTGTTTCCAAACGCTTAATGGCATTAAGTTGATACTAGCACCAAGATCGGCTAGGGCCATACAATTCTCTACCCCGGGAAAGTTGCAAGGAATGAGAAAGCGACCTAGATCACTAAGTTTGGTTGGTAATTTCCTTAAGAGAACCGCGGAGCAATTCTCATTAAGTTGGGTTTGAGAAATATCAAGAAGTTTTTCTTTGTCACTTAGAAGATCTTTGAACATTTTAGCATATTTAGGAATGTGAGCGAGGGCCTCGACAAAGGAGATGCTGAAATTTAATTGTTTAAACATTTTAAGAAAGTTAGAAACTTGAATATCATCCTTGTTCTTCAACTTCTCTTTCCTCAACCTTGAAGGATAAGGTATATCGGGTTGAGATGAAAGCTTTGGAATTGATTGCTCACTCACATCCTTAGGTGGAGGAGGGGTGGAAGTAGAAGGTGGAGGAATTGGTGAAGTGGGCTCGTTATCCTTTGTCACAATCACCGGAGTAGGTTTAAGAATCTCGGGTTCCTTATAACCTTTTCCACTTCTAGTGGTGATTTCTTTCATCTCCCCTCTTGGATTAGAAATGGTGTTACTCGGAAGAGAACCCGAACCAGAGGTTTGATTACTTGGGAAGAAACTAGCCATCATATCCCTTAAGTCATTCGTTTGACCGCTTAAAGAGTTTCGCATGTCATTCTTAAGCTCGGCTCGAAGATCATTCCGTTGTTTCTCCATGTCACCTTTCAAGTTAATAATTTGACTCTGAAGATTCTTCACCAGCGTGTCATTAGTCCTCATGTAAGTTTCAACCTCGTGATTAAATGTCGTGGGTTGGTTGGCAGGAGGAGCTTGGTAAGCGGGTGGTTGATAAGTGGGTTGTTGGTAAACTTGATTATTTACTTGAGGTGGATACGGATTTCTTTGGGTTTGATATTGATTAGGAGCTCGAGGTTGGTTTTGATTGTTGTGATTGAAGTTGTTTTGGTTTTGAGAAGGAAAACCGGGTGGTGAAAGAAAGTTGTTTGAACGATAACTTAGCAAATTGCGGTCACCTTGAGGACGAGCTTGATAGCCTCCCGTGGAAAAATTAACGTTAGTCGCATACACGTTTTCCGGATTGTCATAAGTAGAAGGACAATCGGTGTATGAATGATGATAGGTGTGAAAACACCCATCCTTTTACCACTTAATTATAATGAAAACAAGACCATAACGTGTATTTTATGTCGTAAATGTCGGAATTATGCGTGGTTTCTGTTTTTGTTGTGATTTTAGGATCAAAATGTAAAAAGGGAAGAAAAGACGGGCTTTCACGGTCTTTTATCGAAGAAAAAGACAAAAGACGAAGTCAAGAAATCAAGAGTGCAAAAAGAACGGAAGTCCAAGGCCTATTCTAAAGATTTATCAAAGAAAAAGTCCAAAGACGGAAGTTTAATAAAGTCGAAGAACTCAAGTCTAATTATGAAGAAAACACAAGACGAGTTTAAAGTAATCCCGAAACAAAAGTCGAAAAAGTCGAAGAATTAAGAAGACGAAGGACGAAACGATAAAGAAAGAAAGAAGAAAGAGAGGAGGAAGCTTCCAACCTCTCCTCCTCCCTATATATAGGACGTTAGTTCATTTCTCATTTTTGTTGGCTAGATTGACAAACTAGCTCTTCCATTTTATTATTTGCACTTTAAATTCTTGCCATTTAAATTCTTGTTTTGCACCTTTAATTCCAAGTAAGTTTACTTTTTATGTTTATTTAATCTTTACTTTTATTGTTAATCTCTTATCTACCTTTCTTATTTTGATCTAATCTTCATGTTTATGTTTATGTTTATGTTATGTTCTTGAGTTTTTATTGATTTGATCAAGTGGGTTTTGATTATTTTAGCTATTATTGTTAGTTTTATTAATTTGGTTTTAATTGGTTATTGTTAGTTAATCATTAGTGGATAGTTTGGTTTCATCTTTGGGGTTTATCTTGGTTAGATTTGTTTAGATTCGTAGATTTATTTTGTTCCCCTGTTCTTCGCTTCATTTTTATGTTCCCCAGATTCCGATCCAAGTAGTTTATTCCGCATCAGTTGTTTATTCCGGATGAGATCTACATTCCGAATGAACATTTTGTCTTAATTTATTCCGAACCAAGCTTATTCCTTTAATTATTCCGCACCAGCCTTTTATTCCGAATGAATCAATTTGTCCGCATGAAACAATTATTCCGAGTGAACACATATTCCGAGTAAGAAGCTTTTTCCGAATGAAGGATATTATTCCGAATCAGTGAGTTTATTCTGAATCAAGGGTTTTGTTTAGTGTATTCCGAATGAGCCTAATATTCCGCATGAGCTGTTGTTTTTCCGAACCAAGGTATTCCGAATGAAGGAATTTTATTCCGAGTAAAGCTTATTCCGAACGAAGCAAAACTTATTCCGCATGAGTTGTTTATTCCGAATGAAGGTGATATTCCGAATGAAAGAAGTTTTTTTCGAATGAGCATTTTTATTTTATTTTAAATTCATGTTTTTAAATTTTAAGCTTTATTTTTCCCGACTTTTTCCTTAGTCGCACTTTTAGTTTACTTGCCTTTGATTTATTTTAAGCTTGCCTTTAGTTTAAGTTTAAGTTTGCCTTATTTACGTTTAAGTTTGTCTTTTAATTTCTCGTCACGTTTTTATTTCCCGTCATTTATTTTCAATTAGGTTTAAGCTTTATTTACCCTGCCATTTACTTTAAAGTTTTTGCACATTTACTTTACTACAACGACCAAACTATTGTTTTCCACCAAGAACAGCTGAGTCTCACTTTAAACCAGTAATCAATTCGATTAGACCACTTCAACGAACTTAATTGTTATACTTGGTAAAAACCTCGTATCAAATGGCGCCGCTGCCGGCTCTTTTCGTTAAGATTAACGGTTTTCTGTGAGAGACGCGTTGCTTTTTGGGATCCGTTCATTCGTGAGCGTTATTTTTCTTACTCAAAAATTTTCAAAAATCCATAAAAATTAAAAATTGTTAAAAATCCATAAAAATTAAAAACTTTCAAAAATCCAAAAAGATTTCATTTTTATAGTGTATATTTATTGTCTATTGCTTTGGTATCTTTTTCTTTTGCTTTTGCAGGTGTATGCGTACTAGATCTTCAACTTATCCAAAGCCCGAGACTCGTGAAGATTTAGCTATGGCAGGTGTGAACAACAATAATAACCCACCGCACCTCAACAATAACAACAACAATGTTCTTCCACAGCCCGATCTTCGGACAATGGAGGAGCTTTGTCAACCAACTATGTATGGACAAGGAGGACCAATTGCGCCGATGAAAATCACGGCTCCGGAGTTTTCGTTGAAGCATCACATAATCCAACAAGTGCAAACTAATCCATTCCGCGGAATACCGGATGATGATGACAACAAGCACCTCGACAAATTCATTACTATTACTCAAAGCATGAAGTTGCCTGGTGTTACTATGGATGTCGTTCGCCTTCAACTCTTTCCACATACTTTATCCCACCACGCCGAAAAATGGTTTGATCGTCACCCGAAGAATTCAATTCATACTTGGGACGACATGACTCAACGATTTTTGTCGCGCTACTTTCCACCATCCATGGTCACGAGCCTTCAAAATCAAATCAGCGGTTTCATGCAAGAATCCGATGAATCTCTCTTTGATGCTTGGGAACGATATAATGTTTTGATTGATCGATGTCCAAACCACAACATGCTCCCCGTTACGTTGATTGATACTTTCTACAATGGTTTAACTTTTCGTGATCGTGATACGATTAATGCAGCCGCCGGTGGCACATTTATGAAAAGAAGACCCGAGGAGTGTAGAGAGCTTATTGAGAACATGACTACTAATCACAAAAATTGGGATTACTCCGCTTCTTCAAGGAACAACCCGAGAGTCAATGTTTCTTCTACTTCAGCAAACCCCGATATGACCGAATTCACCCGCATCATGGCCGAAATGAACAAAAATATCTTGCTCATCGCTACAAACAAACAACAACAAGTTAAAGCTGTATAAATTTCTTGTGAGACATGCGGCGGTCCTCACTCATACACTGATTGTCCTTCTACTCAAGGCAATCCGGAAAACGTGTATGCGGCTTATGGTAACTATTCACCGGAAAATTACCAAGCCCGAACTCAAGGGGATCGAAACTTGCTAAGTTACCGGTCGAACAACTATCTTTCACCCGGTTTTTCTCCTCAAAACCACAACCCCAACAACAATTACAATAGAAGCAACCAAATCCCACCTCGAGCTTCTAATCCTTATCACCCATCCGCTCAACAATCCCCACCCATTAATCAAGATGTTGCAGCTTTAATGAGAACCCAAGGAGAGCAAATCAAGAATCTACAAAGCCAAATTATCAATCTGAAAGGGGATATCACTAAGCAAGGGAATGACATTAGATCCGAGCTTCGAAATGATATACAAACCTCCTTCAGCACTCAAACGAATGATTTGAAGAATATACTGGCTAGTATCTTACCAACCACTCAACCCTCTACTTAGGGCTCTCTACCTTCAAACACTATCACCAACCCGAGAGCGAATGTGAGTGCTATTAGTACCCGTAGTGGAGCAACTTTAGTAGGACCATCTATCCCACCCCCAGTTACACCATCTACACCTCCTCCACCACCATTTATCCCTACTACTCCCACACCTAGTATTAGTTCACCATTACCGTCTCCGCCTTGTCATAAAGAAGTACCCAAGAAGAACCCTTCACCAACCCCACCTTCCACCTATAAACCCAGCATTCCTTACCCTTCTCGACTCGACAAGGCTAGAATTTTGACTAAGAATGACGTTCAAATCTCAAACTTTTTGAACAAGATTGCCGGCATGACCGTCACCTTTCCCTTGTTGAAGCTCTTGCCCAAATGCCATAATTTGTCAAGATGTTTAAGGAATTGCTTAATAAGAAGGAGAAGATGGCCGAGTTTGTTAATACTCGCTTGAATGAAAATTGCTCTGCAATCCTTCTTAAAGAACTTCCGGAAAAACTTGGAGATCCCGGTCGTTTTGTGCTACCATGTACTTTTAACCAAACCGACTAATTTACTGCCTTAGCCGATCTCGGGGCAATTATAAATTTGATGCCTTTAAGTGTTTGGAAAAAGTTATCATTACCCGATCTTACACCAACGAACATGACTCTTGAGCTTGCAAATCGCACTCTCGCTTACCCCGTTGGTATCGCCGAAGATGTGTTCATTAAAGTTGGTACCTTCACTTTTCCGGTCGACTTTGTTGTTGTAGATTATGAAATGGACCCTCGTATTCCTTTAATACTTGGTCGGCCGTTCTTGAGAACCGGAAAAGCTCTTGTCGATGTTGCCGAAGGTAAGTTAATCTTAAGGGTCGGGAATGAAGCACAAGTGTTCGAAATGGGGAAGATCACAAATAAATCCTGTGGAAGAGAATCGACGAATATGTTTAATGTGCTTGATGATTTTGTCGTCTACAACAATCCTCTATTCGATTCTTGCTTTGATAATCCACTGTTCCAAGACGATGTGGATGATTCTCTCTCCAATTCTGATCCTCCACCAAATTATGATTCTCCACCGATCTATGATGCTTATGAAGATGATTCTAGCTCAGATGGGGATTATTATGATGATTTTACTTCTGAGTATCCATACATGCCCACTTATGATGATTTTGATGAGGCCGATACTCTATCGAGTGATTCTTCTCATGATGAAGATCCTCCGCCTACAACACTTGATCCTACTTTGGATGACTACTCATTTGAGGAAGACTTTTCAACTTTTCTCAATACATACTTCCCTCATGAGAGTGATGCCCCTCCTTTAGACTTTGATGATTATGGTCTTCATCCTTCTACGGATTTGAAGAAAATTATTTCAAATGAGACGACACCGGACGACACCAACATCCGCAGCACGTATGTTTTGACACCTCTTTGTCCACCTTCTGAGGACGAGGTTGTGCCTTTTCTTAGCGAATGTTCTTCAAATCCTGCTGAGCCTGAGTGCTATTTTCCCCTAAAGGAAAAGGTGTTCGACCCCGGTATTGAAATTTTAAGCCATCTCAGTATTCGTCTGATGAAATAAAAGGAAAGATTTTTGGAACTTTTGGAGATATGCTTGCACCTCTTCACCCTTGCTCCCACCGTGCTCAACAACTGCTTAAGGGAACCTTGCCTACTCTTCTTTGGCTTGCCTTGTTCGCCTTAAGCTTGTGTTATTTGATGGACGAAAACTATGTATTTGATCCCGGAGGATGTTTTTGAAGCTTCTTCCTATGCTAGTCAAGGTCGAGTCAGGTTCACAACTCGGTTAACAAAAATCAAGCGCTTCTTGGGAGGCAACCCAAGTATCTATATTTTAGCTATTTCTATCATAAGTGCAGGGGAGACCCGTTGGTGTTTGCTATTTTCTCTCTTCTCATATTCAGGGATTCGAGCGTTCAATGATCCACTCTTGATGATTTTTGACGACCCGTGATTCCGTGTTTCCATCTCCCCGGTTCTATCCTAAACTCTTTTCGATTCACTATTTTATATTTCTCAATATTAAAATAGGAATCTCTTTAGTTGTCTCTTTCTTAGCAAGATTTACTCAACGTGCACAATTTCCTAAGTGTAGGGGAGTTACTCCCACATGCTTAAACATTGAGGACAATGTTTATATCAAGTGTAGGGGGACTTCTATCGAAGTTAAGTGGCCTTTTCCTTGTATTTGTCCTCATTTTAACCGGAAAATCAATTTTTCGACACTTTTCAAAAAAATTTATCTATTTTGGCCTATTAGTTTTTCTTTTGTTATAGTTATTTTCTTTCTTTGCTAGAATAAATTTTTAATAAAGTGGTTTTAATTTTTCAAAGTCGTGAATCTTTTGACTCAACCCGAGTTTACTTATCAAAGTTTACTCTAGCTAGTATCCTTAACGTGTTTAAGTCAAGTTTTGCTAGGCTTTTATATAGGGAGCTTTAAAACGCGAAAGTCTTAACTCTCACGTGTTAAGAACAAGAACTTTTCGCAAGTTCCTATAATTGATCCTAGAGAGTCGTTTATCAAGGGAACTTTAAAATGCGAATTCTAAACTTGAAAAAGTCAAAGTATTTGCAAGATCCTATAGATGACTCGAAAACCCAAAACTTTGATTTAATTGGCTAAGCATCTACGAGTCTCATTCCTTGAGATTTTAAATTATGGAGAACAAGAGATGATAGAGTCAATTATAAGTTTGGTATTCTTTCGTGAATTTATGTGAGTTGATTATAAGCCTATTCTCCCATCGCTTGTTAATAAATTTAATTGCAATAAGTAAGGTTGTACGATTTGAAAAGTTACTTAGCTTCCAGCCCAAGATCATTTAAAAGTTGCTCGGTATTAATTAGAGTTCATAGCCAAGGCATAACTTATTGAAGCGGGACGCGAAGATTGGCGAGTCCGAAAAGGCCCTAACAAGGCATGAGGGCTACATTTTGTTTCTAAAGATCCCAAGTGATGTGAAGAATCATTTATCAAGAATCAATATAAAGGATCGAGACACACGACGAAAAGCAAATACTCCCCTAAAGATCATGGAGAAGTCTATCCAAAAAGGCCCTAACAAGGTATGAGGATAAATAGATCCAAGTCCTAAAAGGAGGCGGATCGTTGTATATCAAAATCCCAAATAAAGATTGGAGAAAAATGAAGAAGTCGTGGTCCAAGTATGAAGAATCTTTCAAAACTTCAAGTGAAGAAATTTCTATTATGAAGAGAATACCATTATTTCATGAACGTCTCTCAAGATTTGAAGTATGAATTCACTGCCAAATATCGGTCCGAGAAAGGTCTCAAATCGTGAAGCGAGTTATGCCAAGATATGAACTTTATGAGGTCCTGAGAAGCAGTTTTAAAAGATTTTGTCCTTTAGCTAACTATTGATTAAATCGTCCCACTTTATTTTCAGCCTTAATAACTATCGAAATAAGTCAACAATGAATCCTCGTGATCATTCAAGAAAATAATAAAATATAAGTGATACACCTAGGAATAAGGGAGTCTAAGTAAATAATTGGCCCACATGAGTTCATGTTAGTTTGCTAACTTATAATAACAATGATCTCGTTTTTAAGCTTGGTATGGGGAACGTGAAACTTGAGGATGATAATCATTCATGACATTCCAAAACCCTAAGGTAAGTCTTTGATTTCTTTACTTGTTTTGTTATTTTCTATCTCTTTAATAAAGGCCAATGTGGATTGATTGTGATGAAAAGTGTAATCTTGCTTTGTAATTAATGCATTGCATGAGGACATTGCAATGGTCAAGTGTAGGGGATTTGATAGGTGTGAAAACACCCATCCTTTTACCACTTAATTATAATGAAAACAAGACCATAACGTGTATTTTATGTCGTAAATGTCGGAATTATGCGTGGTTTGTGTTTTTGTTGTGATTTTAGGATCAAAATGTGAAAAGGGAAGAAAACACGGGCTTTCACGGGCTTTTATCGAAGAAAAAGACAAAAGACGAAGTCAAGAAATCAAGAGTGCAAAAAGAACGGAAGTCCAAGGCCTATTCTAAAGATTTATCGAAGAAAAAGTCCAAAGACGGAAGTTTAATAAAGCCAAAGAACTCAAGTCTAACTTATGAAGAAATCACAAGACGAGTTTAATGTAATCCCGAGACAAAAGTCGAAAAAGTGGAAGAATTAAGAAGACGAAGGTCTAAACGATAAAGAAAGAAAGAAGAAAGAGAGGAGGAAGCTTCCAACCTCTCCTCCTCCCTATATATAGGACGTTAGTTCATTTTTCATTTTTGTTGGCTAGATTGACAAACTAGCTCTTCCATTTTATTATTTGCACTTTAAATTCTTGCCATTTAAATTCTTGTTTTGCACCTTTAATTCCAAGTAAGTTAACTTTTTATGTTTATTGAATCTTTACTTTTATTGTTAATCTCTTATCTACCTTTCTTATTTTGATCTAATCTTCATGTTTATGTTTATGTTTATGTTATGTTCTTGAGTTTTTATTGATTTGATCAAGTGGGTTTTGATTATTTGGCTATTATTGTTAGTTTTATTAATTTGGTTTTGATTGGTTATTGTTAGTTAATCATTAGTGGATAGTTTGGTTTCATCTTTGGGGTTTATCTTGGTTAGATTTGTTTAGATTCGTAGCTTTATTTTGTTCCCCTGTTCTTCGCTTCATTTTTCTGTTTCCCAGATTCCGAACCAAGTAGTTTATTCCGCATCAGTTGTTTATTCCGGATGAGCTCTACATTCCGAATGAACGTTTTGTCTTAATTTATTCCAAACCAAGCTTATTCCTTTAATTATTCCGCACCAGCCTTTTATTCCGAATGAATCAATTTTTCCGCATGAAACAATTATTCCGAGTGAACACATATTACGAGTAAGCAGATTTTTCCGAATGAAGGATATTATTCCGAATCAGTGAGTTTATTCCGAATCAAGGGTTTTGTTTAGTGTATTCCGAATGAGCCTAATATTCCGCATGAGCTGTTGTTTTTCCGAACCAAGGTATTCTGAATGAAGGAATTTTATTCCGAGTAAAGCTTATTTCGAACGAAGCAAAACTTATTCCTCATGAGTTTTTTATTCCGAATGAAGGTGATATTCCGAATGAAAGAAGTTTTTTTCAAATGAGCATTTTTATTCTATTTTAAATTCATGTTTTTAAATTTTAAGCTTTATTTTTCCCGCATTTTTCCTTAGTCGCACTTTTAGTTTACTTGCCTTTGATTTATTTTAAGCTTGCCTTTAGTTTAAGTTTAAGTTTGCCTTATTTACGTTTAAGTTTGTCTTTTAATTTCTCGTCACGTTTTTATTTCCCGTCATTTATTTTCAATTAGGTTTAAGCTTTATTTACCCTGCCATTTACTTTAAATTTTTTGCACATTTACTTTACTACAACGACCAAACTATTGTTTTCCACCAAGAACAGCTGAGTCACACTTTAAACCAGTAATCAATTCGATTAGACCACTTCAACGAACTTAATTTTTATACTTGGTAAAAACCTCGTATCAAATGAGGATCCCCGAAAGTCTCACAAGAAAGTGCTACAACTTTAACTTGTTGAAATTGGTTCGTAGCCATGGTTAAGAAATTTTTGTTCATCTCGGCTATTTGGCGGGTGAGTTCGGTTAACTTGGGGTTTGATGAAGTAAAAGAAACATTTACCCTCTGATTATTTTTTGAAGATGTGGATGAATCCCAATTTTTGTGATGAGTGGTCATGTTCTCTATAAGCTTTCTACACTCCTCGGGTCTTCTCTTCATGAATGTACCACCGGCGGCGGCATTAATCGTATCACGATCACGAAAAGTTAAACCATTGTAGAATGTATCAATCAAAGTGAAGGGGAGCATATTATGATTAGGACAACGATCGATCAAGACATTGTAACGTTCCCAAGCATCGAAAAGCGACTCATCGGGTTCTTGAGTGAAACCACTGATTTGATTACGAAGACTAGTTACCATGGATGGTGGAAAGTATCGGGACATAAATTTTTGAGTCATCTCGTCCCATGTATGAATTGAGTTTTTGGGAAGACGATCAAACCATTTTTCGGCATGGTGGGATAAAGTGTGTGGAAAAAGGTGAAGGCGAAGAAAATCCATGGTAACACCAGGCAATTTCATGCTTTGATTGACGGTTATGAATTTATCGAGGTGTTTGTTGGCATCATCATCCGGTAATCCGCGAAATGGACAAGCGTTTTGAACTTGTTGGATCATGTGATGTTTCAACGAAAATTCAGGAGCCGTGATTTGCATCGGCGCAATCGGTCCTCCACGTCCATTCATAGTTGGTTGGCATAGCTCCTCCATCGTACGAAGGTCGGGTTGAGGGGAATGGTTGTTATTATTCATGTTGGGGTGAGGTGGATTGTTATTATTATTATGCACACAAGCCATATCTAAGTATCTACGAGTCTCGTGCTCAGGATAAGACGAAGATCGAGTACGCATACACTAAAAATGAAAAATATTTTTGGTTTTTTATCTTTTTTATATTTTTTTTTTTGGATTTTTGAAAATTTTATACTTTTAGGATTTTTATGAAAAAAAAAATTATGCTTGAAAATAACGTTCCCAAAAGAACGGATCCCAAAATCCAATTTTTCTCACTAAAAACCGTTAATCGTTAGAAAAGAGCCGGCGGCAGCGCCATTTGATTTACTGCTTTTGTGTGTGTTGTTCGTACTCGATTCAATTCGAATTGATCACGGTTTAAGGTGGAATTTTTGTCTTTGGTAACTAAAAGGGAGAGCTTGATTATCTAAGTCTACTAATAATATAAACGTTAAAGCTATTAAACATAAAAACAAAGGAAGGATGTCCAACCTCGATTGCTTGTCCAGAATGAATACTGCATAGTAGAACTTGGTGAAAGAAATTAAAGTGATTATCTGTATCTACTTGAAAAGTAAATACGAAAAGTATTAGAAAGAAACTAGAGATTAAAACGATATTAAAACGAATATTAAAAAAAATATTAAAAAGAAACAATAAATAAAAATAGAAGTAAAAAAAAGTAAACTTTCGGCTTAAAAATAAAACCTACTAAATAAAAATGAAAGAAGTTGGACTATATGGCTACTATAAAACTAAACGAGGAAAATATTAAAGAGGGCACTTAATAAAAGTTAAAACTTAAACTTTTCGATAAAATACTAATACTAAAATTTGACGAAAAATATAACTAAAAATAACTGACTTTCAGAATAAAAATAAACACGACTTTCGGATAAAACTAAATTGACTACGGATAAAATGTTGAACTAGGGGAGACATGTTCCCCTATGGGGAACAATAAATTGGAGGGAAGAATTGGGAAGCAAAAGATTTCGTAGAATTCTTCAAAAAAAAGCAATCGTAACTTTTTTTTAAAAGCATTCGGCACTATTTTTAAAAAAAAAAACCTTTCGTAGAAATTTTTTACCAAACCTAACTTTTCATTCGTAAAACTTTCATTCGTAGGAAATTTGTAACTTTTCATTCGTAGAAAGCTTCCAAGTATTTTTTTCCCTTTCGTAAAACTTTTCTTGTTTTCTTTCGTAACTTTTCTTTTTCTTGGCGGGAAAAGGCTTCGGAGAAAAAGCTTTCGGAGCTAAATGCTTTCGGAAGAAAAACCCGATTCGGAGAAAACAAGAAAAACTGTCTTTCGTAGAAAGGTTAAAACCCTTTTACGAAAGGTTGGCTAAAGTAGATCAGACGTAATAAACAGATCTAAAAAAACAGGGAACAAGAATAAGCCAAAATAAGCAAAAATTAATCTAAGAAATAAGCTAAATTAATTTCTAAAATAAGCCAAACTTAACATTAATAAAAACTATAAAAACACCAAATAAGCAAAATTTTTAAAATCAACTTTTAAAAATATTAAACTATCAAACCCACTTCATTAAAAAAAAAGCTAAACACTAATTAATCAAAAAGCACACTAATCTGAAAAAATCAAACATACCAAATAAATAAGTACATTCTAATAAGCAAATCAATCACACAATCAACAAGATTAAATCAACTACATGATCAAAGAGACAAAACAATAGATTATGATTAATAAAGGTAGAATGAGAATTAACTAAAAAGCTTGATTAAATTGAAGATTAAGATCTAAAATTACAGAATTAAGATGAAAGATTAATAAACTTGAAAGAAAAGCTAGAGAGAGAAAGTAAAAACACACACTCCTAATTACCTACCAAACTAAAAAGATAAAGACTACTCTCTCTTCCTAATGAAGATTATGACACTATATATAGGGGAAGGGAGGGTGTTGTTTCTTTTCTTCTTTCTTCTTGTCTTCTCGTCTTTTAAAAAACTCGTCTTTCTCGACTTTGTATCGGGATTAGTCGAATGATAAAATGAAATCGTCTTCTAATTTTCTTCTTTTAGTAGACTTGGTTCTTCGACTTCGTTAAACTTCCGTCTTTAGACTTTTTCTTTGATAAATCTTCAGAATAGGCCTTTGACTTCCGTTCTTCTTGCACTTCTGATCTTTTGACTTCGTCTTTTGTCTTTTTCTTCGATAAAAGCCCGTGAAAGCCCGTGTTTACTTCCTTTTTCATATTTTTGTCCTAAAACACAATAAAAACATAAACCACGCATAATTCCGCCTTTTACGACATTAGATACACGTTTTGGTCTTGTTATTATCAGAAATAAGTGGTAAAAGGATAAGTGTTTTCACACTTATTAGTTTAATACAAGGATTACGTAGACCTAAAAATTGAATGATTCCACTTGCAAAAGATTTTAAATGCCAAATAAGCTAGCCAAACCAAAGATAAGCTTCAAAGATAAGCTATAACTCTCAAATGAAGTTTCTAATAAGCCAAAAGTTAAGAATAGCTTATCAAGATAAACAAATGTCCTTAAAACTTCTGAGAATGTTATTAAGCTGAGAAAAATGAGTACTATTTGAGCACTTTTTCAATTTTTACTCTTAATAAGCATCAATATGCATTTTACCAAAAAAACTTATTATTAAGCACTTTGACCAAAGTTGACTTTTCTTGAAAAGCTAAATCCTGACTTATTATGACTATTTGACCTACTAGGGAAAATTTTTGTGAAAAACTTAACACTGAAAAGCAAATGATAAGCTATTGATGAAAACTGATAAGCATTTGAACAAATCAGCCTAATTAGCAACGTTTTGAGCTAAATTCTAGCTTATCTAATAAGCAATAGCCAAAACTTATAACTAGAAATATAAAACCAGTACTAGTGGCTACTCAAAACACCAAAAATCATAGTCTAACATCAACGAATGAAAATCTTACGGATCAATCTAGGTGGCTGTTTAGCTACAAATGATGACAATTAAACCACAAGTATTTTTACTACTTGAACCTGTTTGACTTTAAGAATAACCAAAACATTGACTGAGTTTATGCTAGTTTTATGAGGAAATTGAAGTGTTGCTAATCCTACAACCACAACCTCAACAATAAAGTAACACAAAGCTTATCCAAACATAAGTTATGAAACTTAAAAGGAAAATTATCAAAGTAAAAGATAGATCTAATGAATATAAAGCTATAATTGATGAACACAAGGCTATAACAGATCAAATCAAGTAAAGATGAGCAAAGGAATTAGGCAAATTCAGGTTTGATCATGCAGTTCACTTAGAAACCTAAACTTTGCCTAGGTAAAGTGGATCAATGCTTGACCGGTGTCTTCCAGGCCTCCATTGACGTTGTAGCAAGCTAAGATCACCTTCTTCTACCTCTAACACCACAAATCAACCATACAAACACTGGAAATCACATAGATGAACTATGTGATTTCAAATATCTCTATTTCCCTTCAAAAACTCAAACATCAACAATACTTCACCAAATGATCAACAAAAAGCTTCAATAGCTTGTCTTCAAGCCAAACATCAACAAACAGCAGTAAATTCAACACGAGTAACAATAGAGATAGCTAAAGAAGCTGATGAACAGTAACTATGTGACGTTTTATTGATTGAAGGTGAATTGAAGTACAATGTTGTGAAGGATTGATTACAAATGCTAAACTAAGTACAAAACTATAAACTAAGAGAAAATTGGCGTAGAAATTAAGCAAGAAAATGAACTATGTGTTTTGGAGGAGTGTGGGTTGTATTTAAAGGCCGTTGGGGAATTCTGTAAAAACGTATGGGTGATGGGGGTAGTCTAGACTGACAAGGTGTCAGTTTATAACAGCTAATTAAACCAATGAGAAACTGACAAGTGGATTTAGGGTTTGTTTGTCAATATCTAATTGGGGGTTTATGATTAGGGAAACGGCTGGTTAATTGAGTTACACCATTGTATTCGTCTTGTCTTTGTGAGCATTTATTATGTTGAAGTCAGACTCTAAAAACCCTCTCAATCGATCTCTGCGTTGTAATGGAGAAGATGATGACGTGAAGCTCTATGGATGGCTGGAAAATTGTCACATGGATCACTATCCTATGGAATATTTTGATCCTATGATAGGCAATGGTGATATATGAGTGGTCCACGTGGCAGGAAATATCAAAACTTTCTCCTTATGGTAGCTTTAGTCCTTTTCTTTTTAAACTTTGTCTTTATGCTTTTATCTTTGTAAAAACATCATTCCAAGCCCTCCAAACATCCAACTTTTGGCACTTTTGGTCCTTTTGAATTTGCTTTGACTTATTCTTCATAAATTGACTGTGAAATCCCGTGTTTTCTTCGTTTTTGTCCTTTTGTACCTATTTTCACAACAAACACAAAACCACGCGTAATTCCGACTTTTACGTTATTAATTTCATGTTTTGGTTTAGTTTTTCCTTGTTTTTAGTGGTAAAAGAGTAAGTGTTTACACACTTATCAAATTCCCCAACACTTGACCATTGCAATGCCCTCATGCAATGCACGATTTTAAAGCACGGATTTACATTTTTCATCATAATTAACCCATTTTGACCTTTATTATAATATATACATACTACGACACGATACTACACTTATAGATACTTAAAAAACTAAAAAGATAAAATATTTTCAAGAGGATCAAAAGATATACAATTTCACTTTATTTATTTACTTTGAAATTGTATGATGGAAGAAACTCGTAAAGAAATCAATTACTTTGATTAGGACTTTTGGTATCATGAATATTTATCACCCTCAAGTTTCACGTTCCCCATACCAAGCATAAAAATGAGATCATTGTTATTCATAAGTAAAAGTGCATCGACTTATTCATAAAAATTAATTGTGTTAACTATATAGTCCCACTTATTATTCCTCTAAACCGGTTATTATTTGAGCAAATTGCTTGAGAGCAAATTTTTTTCTATATTTGGCGTGAAATATTAAAAATGTAAAATCTCAAAATAAGGAAGCACGGTTTTAATCGATAGATAACCATCTCATCCATTACTTGAAAAACCGCCCACAATCGATATAAGTCCGTCTCAAAATAATAAATTGATCGTCTTATGCGTAATAAACTTATGTCATGCTTAGATAAGTAGCTACTCACTCCCTAAAAATAAAAATAAACTCATGCAATAAATTATATCCGCCGCCTTTTTAAGACATTGGATTCTCGATCCCGCAACCCTTGTGAGAGTAATATTGGACCAGAAAAGTAACTACCCGATCCCGCAACCCTAGTGAGATTAATATTGGGACTCGATAGCCACCTTACACTTCACTGCCCCCTTTTTGGGAGTCTTTTAATAATTATTTTTTTTTGCTTTTTTGCTTCTTTTTTTCTAGCTACTCATTGTTTTCAAGACGCTCTTATTTTTCTTTATTCCTCAAAATAAATTAACACCCGCTAAATAGTAAGCAAGACAAAAGTCTAATACACATAAAATGGTCTAACTTAGAATATCAAGATGTACTTATAGCAACCACGAATGATTAGCCAAAAATGCATAAGAGACTAAAAACCAAGAAAACCTTTCTTGATTATTTATTAACATAAATACATGTGTTGACAAGAAAGTAAAGGTTACCGATGGGAGTATAATAGCCACAAATAATTCAAATGAGGTTTATCTAGCGCTTAACACTTACTTCAAACTCTATCATTTCTCATTGTTTACAGTTTAAAATCTCAAATACTGAGACTCGTGGATGCTTAGCCTAATAAATAGAATTAACGATTTACATGGTCTAAACTCGTTAAAACCATTTAATTTATTGATTTTTTCCTTTTGACTTGTTTTTTTAAAGACTGTAATAAGAATATATACATACGATACGACAAAATAAATAACGGAAACAAAGGAAAATACTATTAGGCCAAAATTGATCAAAAATTTGAAAAATATTAAAAATTATAATTTGCCAATTTAAATGAGGACATATTCATGGAAAACCCCACTTTACTTCAATAGAAGTCTCCCCTATACTTAAGATAAACATTACCCTCAATGTTTAAGCAGTGGAAGAATAAACTCCCCTAGACTTAGGACATTGATCTAACACCCCCACAAATGCTATGCGCAACGGAACTACAACATTTGGGTGCTAGGCAGTTATCATCACACACAAGCTATATCAAACGACTCAAAGAGACGTAAAAGTTTAAGCATAATTTAAACATTGTTAAAAACATACAAGTCTACGGTTTTCCAAATTCCAAGATGATACAACACAGAGTTTGCGTTTGGTCCCCACGAATCTCAACCCCAAAAGATACATTTTTGTTCACATGACAGAAAAATAAAAGTGTTCAAGTTAAATAATGGGCGGAAAACAAGTAGACCGCCAAGCCACACACAACTCCCATCCTTCGCATGCTTCGTGCTATACTTCATCGATTACCTGAAACACATGCTAAATTGGGTCAACAAATAATGCTGAGTGGAATTCATAGGTTTTACAATCTCATTTTGAACATATGTGTTATAAAAATCATTCATAGAATTGTCGATCAAACAATCTATTATCAAGGTTATGACAATTGTGTTTAAGCTCATGACACTAATCCGTTAACTCAATCACCCGCGTATAATTTACCGGTGTGATTAAGATGAAACCAAAATGCCCCTTCTAAAGGCATCAGTTGCAATTATACCTTATCTCTTATCACAAGTTATCCGTCCGCAGGGGGTACTCAACGTACTAGCCCTCGTCTCGGATAGGGTCGTCAACCCCATAGTACTATCAATTGTATAAGAGGCTATTTTCAATCCACACAAGGATTAAACAATAGTTAATAGTTCATGAATATAGGGTCTTTTGCAACTAGGTACTCAACACAATTTAAGGCAACATTCGGGTCCAACAATCATTCATGACATATGTTTATTTTATAAAACTAGCATGCATCTCCCTCGCGGGTAAAAACAATTTAAAACAGTAGTAATCGAGGCTACAAATTCACACCTTATGTATATAGAAGTAGTCGACGATTACGAATGACGATCACTGACGATGATGAGGATGCCTGGGAAATTCAACACCTAACAAACAATAACGCGTAATGAGTAAATCTCATTTATAAAAATTTAAGTACTGTATAATATGTACATATTAGTCAATTATGATAATTACAAACTCACGCCAAAACCAAACAAGTAGTCGTTATTAGTTTTATACGATTCATCTACGTTATTAACGTTATTACCCTTTTTACATTTTTCGCCGATACTTACCAAAAGTATGGGCTGTTTTCTAAGACTTAAACCCTTTTATAAAATTTAATAAAATTCTCAAAAATACCTCAAGACCTGTAGAAAACTCATTTTTAATCCCATTAAATGTTCTCACTTTTATGACCTGTTACTCAACACATTACTAGACATACATTTTTCGGACTGATTTTGCACATTGGCCATGTTGGACTTGTTTGACCCATTTAAAATACACCATTGACCCGTTCAACACCTAAGTCTAATAATAGACTCACAAATGCAGGTTTGAGACCAAAAATCAACTTTTAATCAGTTACCGAACTCTATCTATGGTCCCCGGGATTTGACCTAAAACCAAACATAATTTCGGATTATGTAGGTTCTCATCTCCCGGTACACGTATTTTCAAAACATCATAACTTTTGACTCGTTAGGAGTCGTAAGCTATTTCTTATACCAAATCGAAGCTAAGACGATGCTCTACAACTATATACTAGTCTCGTGACCTGTTTACAAAGTCAAAACCATGAAAACAAGCCTAAACAATCTGCCTAAAAGTTCCTTTCTCAAAATCAACCCATCACTAGTTTCCAAACCATTTTAATGTCATCTAGAATAATACTAACCACTTATGACCATTCCTAAACAACTAAATCAGTCCCTAACACTAAGAACATCAAATTCATCCTAAAACCCATTTCCTAAATCAAGCATGCATTTGGTTAAACCCTTTTAAAAAACATCAAACACAAGGTTTTAAACATAAACCCACCACAAAAACCATCAACCACCATGAACAACCAAACACCCCCATATAGCCATGGGGTGTTGGTGTTCAAAACAACTCAACCAAATTGATTTTGGTTGGTTTGTTGGGTGATTAATCATCATCTACACACTAATTAAACATGTATAACCTCCATTTACATCAAAACCCATTTTTGAAAAGCCCCTTTGATTCTTGAAAAATTTTGTGAATGCATGTTGGAATGAATTACATCAAAACACTTGAAATTGGTAAATATAATATGGTCTAACCTTGGATTTAATTAAAAACAAGAAAAAAAGATTTTGGTGGTGGTGGTGGTGGTATGGCCGACGGCCAAAGGAGAGAAAAGAGAGAGGGTGGGATTTTTTTTGAATGTGTTTTGTGTTGTATGTGTTCATCCTCCCCCTTTTGTAAATTTCTAAGGACCTCTTGTGCAATTTAAGTATTCTTTTGGCCTTGTTTAAAAACGACCTCAAATGTTTGCGGGAATGACTTACTAGTCGACTTGGAAAATTTTGCAGGAGTCGGGGGTCATCCCGAACACTCCAAAATACTTTTAGGACAATTTAAATGCACCCGGAAAGAAATAAAACTCACCCGACTCGACTTAACACGAACCGAAAGTAAAATCCTCGAAAAATTATAATATCGATAAAGCGACAATAAACATAGAAATTTAGGCATCCGTCGGGATCGTAGTCGTCATCGTTCTTCCTAAATCGTCAATCGTCAAGATTACGACCTCAAACATTGGTTTCAACCAAAACGATAAAATATATAGTAAATAAAATTTCTTAAAGATTTCAAAAATAGGCGTAATTTAGGATAAGATAAGTGACCTTGGTTTTTGGGTATTACATCCAACCCACCTTAAAGAGAGCGACATCCCGGCGCTCGCCTCTTCTTATACTCACATTTCGTGCCGCTGGAACATATGAGGATATCTCTCCTTGAAAAAGTCCTCACGTTCCCAAGTGTATTCCGGTCCACGCCTAGAATTCCATCGAACCTTCACAATGATAATTCTACTATGCTTCAGCCTCTTAACCTCTCGGTCCATAATCTCCACTAGTTCCTCCACGAAATGCATTTTATCGTCGAGCTGAATCTCGTCCAAAGGAATCACCAATTCCTTATCCGCCAAACTCTTCTTCAAATTTGATACATGAAACGTGTCGTGAATAGCACTGAGCTCATTCGGCAATTCTAACTTATATGCTACCGGTCCAATTCGTTTAACAATCTTGAACGGTCCAATATACCTTGGACTCAGCTTTCCTTTCTTCCCAAAACGAATCACACCCTTCCATGGTGAAACCTTAAGCATGACCATGTCTCCGACCTTAAATTCCAACGGTTTCCTTCTATTATCGGCATAACTCTTATGTCGGCTTCTTGCAGCGAGTAAACGGTTCTTAATTTGCACAATCTTCTCTGTCGTCTCCAAAACCATCTCGGGCCCAGTCAACTGACTCTCTCCTACTTCGCTCCAACACACAGGAGATCTACACTTCCTTCCATACAACGCTTCGAATGGTGCAGCCTTAATGCTCGCATGATAACTATTATTATACGAAAACTCCACTAAAGTTAAGTGGCGTTCCTAACTTCCTCCGAAATCAATCACGCATGCTCGGAGCATGTCCTCCATTGTCTGAATAGTTCGTTCGCTTTGGCCATCAGTCTCAGGGTGATAGGTCGTGCTTAAACTCAATTCGGTGCCCATCGCACGTTGAAGAGATTTCCAAAATTCCGAAGTAAACCTACTATCGCGATCCGAAATGATCGATAAAGGTACACCATGTCTGCAAACAATCTCCTTCACGTACACACTGGCAAGTTTCTCCATGCTGTCCGTCTGCTTCATAGGTAAAAAGTGAGCAGATTTCGTCAATCTATCCACTATTACCCAAATCATATCACATGCACTAGGAGTTCTAGGTAAACCCGTCATGAAATCCATAGCGATCTTTTCCTATTTCCATTCTGGGATCTCAGGTTGTACCAACAACCCAGACGGTTTCTTATGTTCACCTTTAACCTTCGCACAAGTCAAACACTTACTGATGTAACGAGCAATCTTCGCCTTCATATTCGGCCACCAGTAGACTTTCTTCAGATCATGATACATCTTATCCGCTCCAGGATGTATCTAGTACTTCGACTTATGAGACTCGTTCATAACCAAATCTCGTACTCCAGGCATTCCTTCCTCGGATGGACATAGTGGTAACCAAATCCGATTCTCAAAATATCTCAGCCCGTCTGACCTAACCACAAAAAGAGGTTTCAGCAGTCTTCCCGGATTCTCAGCACCAACATTTTCTTTCATTAATCCCTTCTCTTGAGCCTTCAATATTGTTTCGGTCAGATCAACACCCTCAGTCATCACTAATGCTCTGACTCTCAAAGGTTTCTCTCTATCCTTCCTACTAAGTGCATCCGCTACAACGTTCGTCTTGCCAGGATGGTAGCGAATCTCGCAGTCATAGTCACTCAGTAGTTCCACCCATCGCCTTTGTCTCATATTCAACTCCTTTTGGTCTAAGATGTGCTGCAAACTCTTGTGGTCAGTGAATACAACACACATAGTCCCATACAAGTAGTGTCTCCACAACTTAAGCGCAAAAACTACAGCTCCCAATTCTAGATCATGCGTAGTGTAGTTTTCTTCATTCTTCCTCAATTGTCTCGACGCGTAAGCGATCACTTTCTCACGCTGCATCAAGACAGCTCCATAACCCTTACGAGATGCGTCACAATACACCATGAAGTCTTCAATTCCTTCTGGCAATGAAAAAATCGGAGCAGAACACAATTTGCCCTTAAGTGTTTTGAAAGCAATTTCTTCATCATCTCCCCATTCAAACACCCGATTCTTCTCAGTAAGCTTGGTCAACGGCTTTGCAATCAACGAAAACCCTTCGATGAATATCCGATAATAACCAGCTAAACCAAGAAAATGTCGAACTTCAGTCGGTGTTGTTGGTGCCGACCATTCCTTAATTGCATCAACCTTGGCAGGATCCACACGAACTCCTTTGCTATCAATTACGTGCCCAAGGAATTGTACAGATTCTAACCAAAATTCACACTTTGAGAATTTCGCGTACAGCTTCTCTTTCTTCAACATCTCCAATATCTTCCTCAAGTGCTTCTCGTGTTCTTCCTTGCTCTTGGAGTAAATAAGAATATCATCAATGAATACAATGACAAACTTATCCAAATACGGCTTGCAAACTCGATTCATAAGATCCATGAATACTGTAGGCGCATTCGTTAGCCCAAAAGGCATCACTCGGAATTCAAAATGTCCATACTGCGTACCAAAGGCAGTTATAGGAATATCCTCCTCTCTAACTCGCAGTTGATGATACCCTGATCTCAAGTCGATCTTTGAGTACACACAGGAACCTTGCAATTGATCATATAAATCGTCAATCCTCGGCAATGGATACCGATTCTTAACCGTCAACTTGTTGAGCTCTCTATAGTCGATACACATCCTGAACGACCCATCCTTCTTCTTTACAAACAACACCGGCGCTCCCCATGGTGATGAGCTCGGTCGAATAAACCCCTTATCCATCAATTCTTTCAATTGATCAGATAACTCCTTCAACTCTGACGGTGCCAATCGATAAGGTGCACGAGCAACTGCTGCAGCTCCTGGCATCAAATCGATTCGAAATTTGACTTCACGGGAGGGCGGTAAACCCGGCAACTCATCAGGAAAAACCTCCGGATATTCTCGAATTACAGGCACCTCTTCATTTGCCTCTATTTCACCATCACTAGAAACTTGTGCCAGAAACACATCACATCCTTCTTCTACATACCTCATCATTTTCAAGCAAGATATTACTTTCAAACGAGAAGTACATTCATCTCCCTTCACAGTCTAAACCCTATTCCTCAACGGGATTTGGACTAATCTTTCTCCACAAACGATTACCGCACTATGCGCCATTAACCAATCCATCCCAACGATCACGTCGAAAGATCCTAGCTCTATAGGCATTAAGTCGATATCAAAGGCATAATTCCCTAACTTCAAGGTACACCCTCTTAGTATAGAATTTGTACTAACAATCTTCCCATCGGCTAATTTCATGTTATAGTTAGTCGTTAGCATTACCGGTTCTCTATTGATAAGACGACTAAATTTTACATCTACAAAGCTCTTGTCGGAACCAGAATCAAACAATACACTAGCATAACGAGCGTCAAGTAGAAACATACCGGTAACCACATTCGGGCCTTGCGGTTTATCAGCGGTACCTACTCGATACACAGCAGCAGCATTATTTCCTCCTTGCCTATTTCCAGTTTTCGGGCAGTTCCCTTGCTTATGCCCCCTTTCTCCACACCCAAAGCAAACCATTACCTTCGTGGCATTTGCCCCAGTAGCCACCCCTTTAGCTCGGCAATCTGCAATTCTATGACCCGCTTTTCCACACTTGCTACATGCAGGTGGGGAATTCCCTACATGGTACAATTTACATCGACCACAATGAGGATTCACCTTAGCTCCTCTAGGGGTAGTAACAGCTCTCATTCCATCATTTCTTCTCTGGTTGAACTGCTGGTTGCGGTTCTGACCTTGGTTGTTTCGGTTTCCTCCACGATTTTGACCTTGGGATTGATTCCCCTGAGCTGCTTCCCACTTTCTCTTGTTCCCCTCGGCAATGTAGTCCTTCTTATCTTGCAGCTTGACATCCATTAGTGCGTGAGCCATTTGGACTGCTTCATCGAATGACCCAGGCTTTGATGAAGTTGTCTCACCTTTGATATTGCTTGACAAACCCTTGATGTACTGCTTCATTTTCTTGTGATCAGCAAAGGCATCGGGACAAAAAAGGCTCAACTCATTAAACCTCCTCGTATATGCGGTGATGTCATTGTTCCTCAAAGACAAATGCCTTAACTCATCTTCTAGCTGACCCAGCTCTTCTTCGGGACAAAACGTTTTGGTCAAGAGTGCCTTGGTAGCAGTCCAAGTCCTTGCATTTGCTACCGCTAATCCGACAGTGGCTACTTGATTATTCCACCAACTTAAGGCGTCATCGAGAAAAGTAGCAGCTGCAAACTTGACTTTATTTGCCTCTGAGCACCCGCTAATTTCAAAAGTGCTTTCGATCTTCTCCAACCATCTTCGGAGTTCTAAGGCTCCGCCAGTACCACGAAACTGCGTGGGACCGCATTTCATAAAACCAGCATAAGAACACTCCCTTGGGGCTTGCTGTCTTCCTGCATTTCCACCTTGATCTGGGTTTCGGTTTGCACGATCCGCTTTGAGTGCATTGGCAATTGCTTCTTGAATCATTGTGTTCACACGGTTAGCTGTCAGCTTTGGAGGCATGGCGAATTCTCAATTACACCTCTCTGCAAACACAGGGAAAATAGAAAATAAGGTAAGTATACACATCAAGATTAAGATGGATTTCTCTTTCAAGACATAATATAAGTACAACAACACATCACTACAAGGTTACTAATATTCATCAATCACATCACAAAAGAAAAAATTAAAGACATATCATAGATTATGAAAGGTAAACATGGATTGCATTGATAGATCAACCAAAATCTGTGACAAGTAATGCCATTACAACCATACACCAACAAACTTAAAGTCATCAAGTTTTCATCACAATACCATCATACAGGAGTCTAAAATAGTTCAATTACAACGATCAAAAGATAAAATAAAATACAAGTAACTAGTCACGTGGTGATCCACACGACCTCTTGGATGGTGGTTCTTCTTCATCCTCTTCGGGCTCTTCGTCACTTTCTTCTTCTTCCTCGTCCATCTTCCTCTTCCCCTTATCACTCGGCTCACACTCAGTTACCTTCTTCGTTCCAGAAGTAGATCCACACTCCAATGCTACCTGATTCCCTAAAGTGACACACACACCCCTGGCGGGTGGCTGGACCATGAAATCATTAGCCTCCAGCTCAGAGTCATCTACAAACCTCCAATCTTGTGGCAGGGATGCTCTAACACGGTGCTCCCAACTCTGCATCCTAGCCAACCTAGCCTGATCTTCCTTAACCCGCTCAAGACTAGTACTCAGGTTTGCTATCATCGATCTCAAACTATTAATATCACTCTTGTTCGCTACTCCATCGAATTCAGCCCTTGCAGTTCTTGCCAACAACCTCTGATGTGCTCTCTCATTCTCGTCAAACCTTTTGATTACTCTTGTTTCCACCACGTACCGTTCGTACATCGACCTCTCAATTCTTCTCAAGAAAAGCGGAACGTCACCATAAGCTCTTGGTTCGGGGCATGTAACTCTTGCGATGTCCTGATGAAGAGAATTAGCACTTGCTGCAGCGTCGGAACTTCTAGGGATACCTGGCATACCAATCAGATGAGAAATACGAGTAGGCATGGGGACGGTAGTACTCCTTCGATCGGGGTCCTGAGCTTGCACATTTTCCGTCTCGGCTTGTCCTCCAACAGCTGCTCCAACATTTCCCCCTTCGTGTCCTATGACGTATTCGTCTCCATTTCCGTTAGGCGGTACCTCGGCCATTTCTGCAATAACAGATAATTTTGGAGGGTACGTAAGATTATTATTCAATATTTATAAATATATGCATGCAAATGCAATGCAAAGGTGGTACACATGCCCAGAATGCGATAATATGATGCTCATGCATATGTAATACAAGAATTACGGTATCGAGTACTCCACGTACAATTCCAACGTTTACATATAGTAGTTCAATATGTACGTAATAAATACCCATATATTACTTCAACTCAAAGGTATACATCCATACCATCAATACTAAAAATAAACCTTACCGGAGCCATGTAGGATAGTTGTGTCTTTGGACAGTTTCTTACGACACCAAAAGTTATAGTTTAGGATTTTTCAAAACGACCTAGTTCTCTATAACTCATGGCTCTGATTACCAATCTCTAACACCCCCACAAATGCTATGCGCAGCGGAACTACAACATTTGGGTGCTAGGAAGTTATCATCACACACAAGCTATATCAAACGACTCAAAGAGACGTAAAAGCTTAAGGATAATTTAAACATTGTTAAAAACATACATGTCTACGGTTTTCCAAATCCCAAGATGATACAACACAGAGTTTGCGTTTGGTCCCCACGAATCTCAACCCCAAAAGATACATTTTTGTTCACATGACAGAAAAATAAAAGTGTTCAAGTTAAATAATGGGCGGAAAACAAGTAGACCGCCAAGCCACACACAACTCCCATCCTTCGCATGCTCCGTGCTATACTTCATCGATTACCTGAAACACATGTTAAATTGGGTCAACAAATAATGTTGAGTGGAATTCATAGGTTTTACAATCTCATTTTGAACATATGTGTTAGAAAAATCATTCACGATCATTCATAGAATTGTCGATCAAACAATATATTATCAAGGTTATGACAATTGTGTTTAAGCTCATGACACTAATCCGTTAACTCAATCACCCGCGTATAATTTACCGGTGTGATTAAGATGAAACCATTACCCCTTCTAAAGGCATCAGTTGCAATTATACCTTATCTCTTATCACAAGTTATCCGTCCGCAGGGGGTACTCAACGTACTAGCCCTCGTCTCAGATAGGGTCGTCAACGCCATAGTACTATCAATTGTATAAGCGGCTATTTTTAATCCACACAAGGATTAAATAATAGTTAATAGTTCATGAATATAGGGTCTTTTGCAACTAGGTACTCAACACAATTTAAGGCAACATTCGGATCCAACAATCATTCATGACATATGTTCATTTTATAAAACTAGCATGCATCTCCCTCGCGGGTAAAAACAATTTAAAACAGTAGTAAGCGAGGCTACAAATTCACACCTTATGTATATAGAAGTAGTCGACGATTACGAATGACGATCGCTGACGATGATGAGGATGCCCGGGAAATTCAACACCTAACAAACAATAACGCGTAATGAGTAAATCTCATTTATAAAACTTTAAGTACTGTATAATATGTACATATTAGTCAATTGTGATAATTACAAACTCACGCCAAAACCAAACAAGTAGTCGTTATTAGTTTTATACGATTCATCTACGTTATTAACGTTATTACCCTTTTTATATTTTTCGCCGATACTTACCAAAAGTATGGGCTGTTTTCTAAGACTTAAACCCTTTTATAAAATTTAAGAAAATTCTCAAAAATACCTCAAGACCTGTAGAAAACCCATTTTAATCCCATTAAAAGTTCTCACTTTTATGACCCGTTACTCAACACATTACTAGACATACATTTTTTGGACTGATTTCGCACATTGACCATGTTGGACTTGTTTGACCCATTTAAAATACACCATTGACCCGTTCAACACCTAAGTCTAATAATATACTCACAAATGCAGGTTTGAGACCAAAAATAAACTTTTAATCAATTACCGAACTCTATCTATGGTCCCCGGGATTTGACCTAAAACATAACATAATTTCGGATTATGTAGGTTCTCAACTCCCGGTACACGTATTTTCAAAACATCATAACGTTTGACTCGTTAGGAGTCGTAAGCTATTTCTTATACCAAATCGAAGATAAGACGATGCTCTACAACTATATCCTAGTCTCATGACCTGTTTACAAAGTCAAACCCATGAAAACAAGCCTAAACAATCTGCCTAAAATTTCCTATCTCATAATCAACCCATCACTAGTTTTCAAACCATTTTATTGTCACCTAGAATAATCCTAACCACTTATGACCATTCCTAAACATCTAAATCAGTCCGTAACACTAAGAACATCAAATCCATCCTAAAACCCATTTCCTAAATCAAGCATGCATTTGGTTAAACCCTTTTAAAAATATCAAACACAAGGTTTTAAACATAAACCCACCACAAAAACCATCAACCACCATGAACAACCAAACACCCCCATATAGCCGTGGGGTGTTGGTGTTCAAAACACCCCAACCAAATTGATTTTGGTTTGTTTGTTGGGTGATTAATCATCATCTACACACTAATTAAACATGCATAACCTCCATTTACATCAAAACCTATTTTTGAAAAACCCCCTTTAATTCTTGAAAAATTTTGTGAATGCATGTTGGAATGAATTACATCAAAACACTTGAAATTGGTAAATATAATGTGGTCTAACCTTGGATTTAATTAAAAACAAGAAAAAAAAGATTTTGGTGGTGGTGGTGGTGGTATGGCCGACGGCCAAAGGAGAGAAAGGAGAGAGGGTGGGATTTTTTTTGAATGTGTTTTGTGTTATGTGTGTTCCTCCTCCCCCTTTTGTAAATTTCTAAGGACCTCTTGTGCAATTTAAGTATTCTTTTGGCCTTGTTTAAAAATAACCTCAAATGTTTGCGGGAATGACTTACTAGTCGACTTGGAAAATTTTGCGGGAGTCGGGGGTCATCCCGAACACTCCAAAATACTTTTAGGACAATTTAAATGCACTCGGAAAGAAATAAAACGCACCCGACTCGACTTAACGCGAACCAAAAGTAAAATCCTCGAAAAATTATAATATCGATAAAGCGACAATAAACATAGAAATTTGGGCATCCGTCGGATTGTAGTCGTCATCGTTCTTCCTAAATCATCAATCGTCAAGATTACGACCTCAAACATTGGTTTCAACCAAAACGATAAAATATATAGTAAATAAAATTTCTTAAAGATTTCAAAAATAGGCGTAATTTAGGGTAAGATAAGTGACCTCGGTTTCTGGGTATTACAATTGAGTACTTTGTTTAAATCGAGCTAAGGAAGAGAAAAATAAAGTGATTTCAATTGAATCACTATTTATATACAAAACTGAATCACAATAGTTTTGAATATAAACGGTATCACGGGTACACGGGATCACGGATCGCCTCAAAAGCACCAAAAGTGGAATGATATATCGATGAAATCCCTGCACAATCACAACAAAACAACACTCTATTTGGCTTCCCCTATACTACTCCTCAATTACACTATTGGTCGAAAAACTAAGGAAAATCTAACCTAGTTATACGATGCTTGATTTTATTCCCAGCGTCTCTAGCTCGATTGGATTTCCTGAATGAATTCAAGGCAAATGTGGAGAGGGATGGAATCATCTCATGAGGGATGTCCTCTCTAATGTACAACTTAACGCGTTGGTCATTCACCTTAAAATTTAGCCCACTTGGTTGAGCTAGCTCAATGGTGCCATATGGAAAAATTTGAACCACAGTGAATGGACCAGACCAACGGCTCTTAAGTTTACCCGAAAACATTTTCAACCAAGAGTTAAAGAGTAAAACTTGATCACATAAGTTGAACTCTCGGTTCTTAATCTTGGAATCATGAATTTGCTTAGTTTTCTCCTTATAGATCAAACAATTCTCATAGGCATTGTTTCTAAGCTCATTTAATTAATTATGTTGGATTTTTCTATGGTCGTTGGTTTTGTTTACGTCAAAATTATCGCATTTGAGAGCCCAATAAGCCTTATGCTCCAACTCAATGGGGAGGTGGCATGCTTTCCTGTACACGAGGCGATAAGGAGTACAACCGATAGGTATCTTATAAGCGGTACAGAAATCCCACAAAGCGTCGTCTAATTTATCGGACCAAGAAGCACGGTGCTCTCCCACGATACGCTCTAAGATACGTTTAAGACCACGATTGGAAACCTCAGCTTGACCATTAGTTTGTAGATCATACGCGGTGGAAGGTCGTTGATTGACACCAAACTTAGCCATGACTCGTGCGAATTGATCATTGCAAAAATGAGTCCCGCGATCACTAATAATAGCACGAGGTACACCGAATCGAGAAAACAATTGTTTCAAGAAGTTTACTATAACCCTAGCATCGTTAGTAGGCAAAGCTTTAGCTTCAACCCATTTAGAAACGTAGTCGACGGCTACAGGGATGTACTTATTTCCCTTAGATGACAGAAATGGCCGCATAAAATCGATGCCCCAAACATCGAAGATCGCACATTCTTGCATAAATTTTTGAGGCATGTTATATTTGTGAGTAATCTTCCCTTGATGTTGGCAAGCATCACAATGCTTAACCATATCATGCGCATCCCTAGATGGAAGGCCAAAACGATCCGGAGTCGATAACTTTTTTTGCGGTGAAATTTGGGCCAATGTGACCACCGGTGGGTCCTTTGTGGTAAGCTTCAAGAATGTGTAAAGCCGTCGGCCCATCGACACAACGTCGGATAATTTGGTCCGCGCATTGCTTGAAAAGATAAGGTTCGTCCCAATAATAGTGTTTAATGTCCTCGAAAATTTTCTTTCGTTGTTGGGACGATAACCCTTCGATTAGAACACCACCCGCCAAATAGTTTGCAATGTCCGCAAACCATGGGGTGTCATCCTCTTTTTAGTGAATAGACATTAAAGTCTCGAAAGGGAAAGATTCATTAATTTCCTTGGTCGGTAATTCTCTTTTATAAGGGTCCTCGAGTCTACTAAGATGATCCGCGGCTAGGTTTTTGGCTCCCTTTTTATCGCAAATTTTGATTTTCAATTCTTGTAGGAGCAAATCCCATCGAATGAGTCTCCGTTTAGCATTTTTCTTAGTCAACAAGTATTTCAAAACAGAATGGTTGGTGTAGACGATAGTAGTGGAAAGCACAAGATAGGGGAGGAATTTCTCAAAAGCATACACTACAGCTAAAAGCTCTTTTTCAATAGTGGTATAATGCAATTGAGCCCACGTCATTGTCTTACTTGCGTAAGAATGGGTTGGAAATTCTTATTAACTCGTTGACCTAAAACCGATCCTACCGTGAAATCACTAGCATCGCACATTAGCTCTAAAGGTAACTCCCAATTAGGAGAGACTAAGACAGGTGCCTTAGTTAATTTACTTTTAAAGATTTCGAAAGATTCGAGACATTTGGGAGAAAAGATGAAAGGAGCATCTTTTTCAAGAAGATGAGTCATAGGTCGGGCTATTTTAGAAAAGTCTTGAATAAAGCGTCGATAGAAACCCGTGTGACATAAGAAACTCGTAACTCCTTTGACGGTGGTATGTGGAGGCAATTTAGCAATAACGTCAACTTTAGCACGGTCGAGTTCGATATCGGCTTTGGAAATTTTTTGACCTAGGACGACTCCTTCTTTTACCATGGAATGGTACTTTTCCCATTTTAGAACAAGACGAGTGTCTTCACACCGTTTAAGCATACGTTCTAAATTGGCAAGGAAAGAAGATAAAGAATCTCCAAAGACCAAGAAATCGTCCATAAAGACTTCCATAGTTTTTTCAACCATGGCATGGAATATTGCCATCATACACCTTTGGAAAGATCCTGGATCATTGCATAAGCCGAATGGCATTCTTTTGTAAGCAAATGTTCCATAAGGACAAGTGAATGTGGTTTTCTCTTGGTCTTTTAGATCGATTGGAATTTGAAAATATCCGAAAAACCGTCTAAGAAGCAATAGTATTCATTTCCCGCTAAACGCTCGAGCATTTGATCCATGAAAGGAAGTGGGAAATGATCCTTACGAGTGGCATCATTAAGTTTATGATAGTCGATGCAAACTCGCCAACCCATGACAAGTCGAGTAGGAATTAACTCATTTTCATTGGGAACAAGGTTATCCCACCTTTCTTAGGCACACAATGGACCGGACTAACCCACGATGAATCTGAAATAGGGTAAATCATGTCTGCATCGAGAAGTTTGATAACTTCATTCTTGATGATTTCATGAATTTTAGGATTTACCCTTCTTTGACTATGGACCGCGGGTTTAAAGTCATCTTCCATGAGAATTTTATGTGTGCAAAAATTTGGATCAATTCCGCGGATATCGGAAACTTTCCAAGCAATTTCTTTTTTATGCTTTTTAAGAACTTCTTTAAGCCTAGCTTTTTCATCGTCTTTTAAGTCTTTGGTAATTATGACAGGTAACTTATCAACTCCTTCTAGGAAAGCGTATTCGATATGAGAAAGTGAATCCTTAAGCTCTAAATCCGGTGGATTTTCGGTGGAAGGTTTAGTCAAATTTAAATCATTGTTTGTAACTTCCTTAGGAGAAGGTGGAGAAATATGATCTTCATTGAGAAGTTTCTCAATGGTACGAATGTCTTCTTCCCAATCGGTGGGAGAATCGTTTTTAAGTCCACATCTCCTAAACTTGCTTCCAATTCTTGTAAAAGAAAATCACTTGATCCAAAAGAAGTCAATGAAGGAGCAATGGAAGCTACGGTCTCAACACTAGGTAAAGTAGAAATCCCACTCTTACAAGCCGCGTGAAAGTGTTCTTGACATGCTTCGTCAAGCATATCTATTAAATTCACGGATTCGGGCTCATTGGGAAGTTAAGTTTACCTATGTTAAAGACGATTTTGTCATCCCCTACACTCATGATAAGCGCACCCGCGGCTACATCAATCAATGTACGCCCGGTCCTCAAAAAGGGTCGTCCCACAATTAAGGGAATACGAGGATCCATCTCATAGTCGACAACAACGAAATCGGCGGGGAAAGTGAAATTATCGACTCCAACGAAAACATCCTCGGCTATCGCCACCGAATAAGCAACCGTACGGTTAGCTAACTCTAAGTTCATACAATTAGGGACAAGCTCGGGTAGAGATAATTGTTTCCATACGGATAAAGGCATAATATTGATACTTGCTCCTAAGTCCACCAAAGCCATACAATTCTCTACCCCGGGGAAATTACAAGGGATAAGGAATCAACCGGTGTCACCAAGCTTAACCGGTAAATTTCTCAAAAGAACCGCGGAACAATTTTCATTTAATTGGGTGTTGGTGATATCAAGCAATTTTTCCTCGGCACAGTTAGGCATGTGAGCGTGTGCCTCGGCAAAGGTGATATTGAAATTCAATTGCTTGAACTTTTTCAAGAAATTAGAAACTTGTATATCATCTTTGTTCTTCAACTTCTCCTTCCTTAACCTTGAAGGGTAAGGTATATTGGGTTTTGGAGAAGATTCAGGAAGAACCGGCTCACTCACAAGGTTGGGAATAGGCTTAGAAATCGAAGGGTTGGTAGAATATTGACGGGAAGGGTGAATATAAGGTGTAGAAGGGTTACTTATGGGAGGAATGTCATAAGTAGGTGGTGAGGAAAGGTGAGTAGAACTTATTGGGATCTCGGGCCCGTGTTTCTCATTTATTGGAGAAGAAAAGGAAGGTTCATTGGTAGTTTAACCACTTTTTGTAGTGATTGCATTCTCATTAGCCCTAGGGTTGGTTTTGGTGTTAGAAGGGAGAGCACCTTGGGGTCGAAGGGTTTGCAACATTTGCATGAATTTCCTATCTGTGGAATCCTGCATTTCCTTAAGCTTTCGATCTTGCTCACTAAGTTTTTGAAGAACCAAGTCCATTTGAGGATTAGGCATATTGAACCCTTGATTATTGAACCCTTGATTTGGAAAACCTTGGTTTTAGTATTGATTATAGTTTTGAAAACCTTGATTTTGTAAACCATGGTTATTGAACGCTTGATTTTGATTATTACACCCTTGGTTTTGACCTTGAAAATTCCCTTGATTTGAATTATAACCCCTTACGTTTGAATTCCCTTGAAAATTACCCCTTTCTGGACCTTGGTTCCTATTTTGATATTGGGTAATTTGGGTGGGTGGGGGCGGTCTTTGATGAGCTACAAACCTAGGGGAGCCAAATACATAGTAGACTTATACGACAAGTGGTTAACATCAACATTCGGTATAAAATGAACCCGTGCATTTTCATCATTATTATTATAAGCATTGACTTCTCATTGGGGTTGATTATAAACCTTGTCACAATTAAAGTATGAATGTGGTCCACCACTAGTCTCACAAGTCTTACTAAGGGCATGAACATGTCTAGTAGGAGAGTTTTCAACTTTTAAAGCAATATTTTTCACAATAGAAGCAAGTTCTTTAATTTGATTTGTGTTGGTCCCTTGTAAATCGTTATTACTTATCAACCTTAAGTAATAACTCTTTACCAAGACTCAAGTGTGTTGTTTTTACAATTAATAAGAACTAAGATCAATTAAAACAGCAATACCAATATAACTTTTCAACGTATAGACTTTTATTAGAATCAAATAAAGAATCTATAACCCACTTTGTTTGCGGAAGAACAAAGTGGTTGAATGACAATGGGTGGTGATCTCCTCTACTTAAACTTATAACCAAAGTTAATAGTCTAAGCTCCAATCTAAACGTTCATATGCTTCTTAACTATATGGTTTAGTTGGTATTGAGAGAGAAGGTTTTTCCAGAGTTTCTACTCTTGTATTGGTTAACCTTTTCCCTCTCAATGTGCACTCCTTATATAGGCAGTGCAAAACTAGGGTTTGTATTTTGCATGTTTCAATGCATGGGTTTATCCGGTGGGTGGTTGATGCCCATGCTGGATTAACAGTACAAAGTACATAATAAACTATTCTAGAAAACATAAAGGTTGTACTAATATCTAACTATAAAAGCAACCTATTTTGAGTTAAAGTAATCTTTTCCCGCCTAATGCAAACCATCAGAATATTGAAGTGTCTTCGGTATTCTAGAGAAGATCGACATCATTCAGTTTGGTATTGTCAAACCAAACTGAACTTAAAGCTCTTCTTCAGTACTTGTTCTTCAACAACTAGACCACCTAGTATATGAAGCAAAGACTCTATTGTCTTTTGGTTAACTAGAAGAGGAAAGGTGAACATCCTTCAGCAACATAGTCTTCAGTAGGAACTTTGTTCCTCTGGTCATGCTTCAGCAGACTGGCCTTACTACTGAACATGAAACACTTAGGGGGGGATTTTATATTCAAATCCTAGAGTTGCTTCAGGGTAAGTAAATACTGACCCAACAATCTCCCCCTATTTGGATATACAAATAACCTAAGTCTAATGTCAATAGTAAGTGAGCATAGCAACTTCTTCTTACTTGCACTGAATAATAAATTACTTATAAAACATCAGATAATCATTTATTCATAAACATTACAAATTACAACAAAAACAATACAAATGATTATTCAATGTTCCTTAGGTCTAAGTTCTTCAATAATGGGAGTTTGAATTAATGGATAAGAGTTTTTGTGGTCCAGTATAGCAAGCAAGCACATGCTAAAGGTTCTTGCAGCATCAGTACGTCCTGGACCTCCATGCTGAGAGTAAAATATCCTTTGAACATTCAAAAGAAGTTCATTGTTCATTTCATCAAGGTCACTGATACCAACAAAGTCTTGATGTTCACGATGATTGAACATTATCATTCCTAATTCTGGTTAGTCTAGTACATGGCCACGGAGATGATTTTGAAACTGAACAAAGCCCTTGTATTTCTTTGTGGTGACGAAAATATCACCCACACTAGGTTTGATCAGATTGGCCCTTTTGTTCATCTCTAGTATAAGATCTTGATCCTCCAGAGAAACTTCACCGCTGATATTGAGAACCTCACCCAGCTTTTCATAATTTCTCATGAAGTGTTGAATTCTGGTGCGGACTTCATCCCATCTCTTGGATTTTCTTTTCTCAATTTTCACACTCATTTCAATCTATTTAGTGTAAGAAAGCTCTTTCCCTTGGATGTTTTCTAAGATCTCATCAGTCCCATCGCCCCTATAGAACTTGAGATGAATATCACCTCTGCTAGTCAGCATATCAACATTGGTGATTGGTGAGAGATTTCTTCTGTTCAGTCTTGTTATACAAAAATTTCATATAACATCTTCTTCTTAAAAAGACTTTCAACTTTAGCTTTCCCTAATTGTTAATACAAGCTCAGCTTCAGATCTCTTAGCTTTTCTTCTTGCTAAAGATTGTACAATTTGTCAAGTTCTTCTTGAGTGGCCACCCCAGCTTTGCTCAGTCGATCATTCAGTGTAAAATCTCCTTTGTTCTTGGGTTTAAAGGGAGGTGTACCACTATCGGTTGTATCCTCACTTGTGGTCAGCTAATCCACATGACCATCCTTGGCTGAAGACTCCCCCGTAGCCTTAGCTGGACTCTTCTCAGCAAATGGTGACTCATAGATAACAGGTTGTTTCTAATCCTTCTTTTGAGCATGTTTTTAGAATAGCTGCTAGATGGTGATTTTCTTCCCCTCAGTAGAAGACTGTCCAGCAGCTTCTGATGACCCACCAGCAGGGAATAGACCACAAATATGATCAAGAGTGGAGGATACCTTGGCCAACATTGCTGGAACATTTTCAAGTGCATTCAGCGTTTGTTGAACTTCTCCAGATAAGGACAACTTTTGTTTCTCTAGTAACGCCACCTTATCCTTTATCTGGGACATAGAATCACATAAATCATTTACTTGACCAGGAATTGGTGTGAACTCTGGTGGAAATTCCATGGTAGCACTATTGAGGGAGTCCATAAGAGATGACATTTCTTGCTTAAGGGAAGTGGTGGTGGCCGGGTGGTGGCCACATCTTTGACTAATGGCTTCAGAGCAGCAAGAATGACATCCTTGATTCGATCAATAGTAGGAGGAATTGGTCTTGCTTTAAGAGTTGTGATTTCAGCATTAGCAAGCACCTTTTCCTCCTTCAGTTTAGCAACTGTGATTGAAGAATTAACACTTGATTTTTCAATTCGTTTACCTGTTCAGATCTGGTGGATGGTGGCTTTGGTGTTACTTCAGTAGTATCCTCATCACTATCATCAAGATTTACTGGAACTCTTTCGTTGAACCCAAGCTCTTTTTCCATGTCATCTGAAGACATGTTGAACATATAAGTATGCAAGTGTCCCGCCTTGGCGCCAGTGGTGAGAGGCACTTCCTTGTTGGTATTTTCAGCATCACCTCCAGTGTGAAGGTTAGTTTCTACTCCCTCACCACCAGGGTTGGTTTTACCTGATGGATCTTGAGAAAAAGTCCCTGATGAGTTAAGATCAATGAATATGTTTTTGGTTCCTTCAGTAGGACCGTGTTGTGGGGGTGCTAAATTATTAGAAACAGACAGTCCAGGGTCAGTGTCAGCTGTTGTATTTACTGACGCCTCACGCCCTAATGCTGACTCAGAGTGACAAATGATAGAGATTGGTAATGAAATTGGAAATGTATTCAGATTTAAATTACTTACCAATGCTGACTCAGCACTACTAATCTGAGGGTGCGCTCCATCTTCACCCTTATCTCCTAAAGAAGTTGAGATAAGGGTTACCTTCTAGGCTTCTTTATGCATGTCACCTCTTGTAGACGACTGGCTTGGGTTCTTGTCCATGGCCGAGGACTTGCGTTTCTTCAAATCTTGGCCTTTGGGATCATTAGAACCTTATTCGATGAAGATTGTGTGAGGGCTCTCCTCTTTCTGGACTCACGTCTTACCCTCTAAGTGTTAATAGACGTTTGCTTCTGACGAGGTCCAAAATAAGCTCCAGGCTTTTTGCCCTTCAGATCCCCTTCTCCAGTTGGAGGAGTGTCTTGTGTAGCTTTGTACACTACTAGACCATCTCCTGAGCAGATGTCCAGCATGGGTTGTGTAAGAGGAAGATCAATGGTGCTAACTGGAATGTTCCAGCGCTTAAGCTCTAAGGGTGGAAAGATTAAATTTTCTCCTTGGAGTGTAGAAAATTCATCTCCAAGATGTTCATCAAAAATGAGGGATATCTGGTGTAAACAACATTTTTCTCCCTAGTCTTTTTCTCCAGCTTCCCATGAAGATCTTCAAATATTAACCTCCCAAAATAAGCCTTGATTCCCTTGGCCAGACAATATAAAATTATTGCATCCTTTTGATTTATCTGGTCAAGCCCTCCAGTTTTCCCACCCAAGCACTCAATCAAAATGGTCATCAACAATTTCCACTTAGGTGGTAAACAACTTCTTTTTAACCCACCCTTTTCAGTGATCTCTTCAGTATACCCAATTTCTTTAAAATAATTTTTATCAACAGTGAAATCATTGGGTATATCCTCATAGTCACTAGGGTTTCCAAATATTTTATACCCAGAACCCTTCTAAACAACTTCAAACTAATTTTACCATGAATACCAGCTGTTGTAGAATCAAACTCTATCGATTTCTTGTTGTAAGATGCTTGTGTTATGAACCAAAACTCTTTTAACACGTTTTAAAACATCATCCCTGGGTCTTTAAACAAAGGTTCTCGAAGAACAGACATTGACAAAAATGTCATGGCCTGATTCCCAGGGACTGATTCATGGGTGTCTGGTTTGAGTAATGGGGAGTTGTTGGGTTTATAGATGATATCCTCAATGGGAAAGTTAACATGAATGGATGGCTTAAGTGTGATTTCTACAACTTTTTGGGAAGAAGATTCAGCCATTGTTGAGTTTTGTGTTTTTCAGAGAGAGAGAGAGAGAGAGTTTGTGTGTGTTTTTTGATGAAAAGATTTGTAAGCGTGGAATGAAATCCAAATGCAAGGGATTATATAAAAACTTAGACTGATTTGTAAAAAGTTTTTAAAACCATTTGAAAATTTAAAAATCTTTTACGGTTTCTTTTGAACATTTGGCACAAACTCTCTCATTAATGTTCCACAAAAAGGTATGATTTTCTGTTGCTTTGAACAGTGAAACGCCTCATATGTCAAGAAGTTGTTGATTGTGGATGGGGACATTTGAAATTTCCTTAATTAACAAATGACACCTTTTGAAAGAATGTTTGTTTTATTCACAAGAAAATTCAATGCCATTTAATACATTTCGACACATGATTGATTTGTCTTAAAAGCTGTTGCTCAGATATGCTGAAGCTGATGGCAATACTTTTGAGCTTTAGTGCGTTAGATGAGGCAACAAAATCCAATATACATGTTCACATAAGTTAACAAGAGATATGACATTGCACGCTCCTCTACTCAGGCCTAGCTACTCATTTGTATTAAAATTTTGTTCAGCTTTTGCTGAGGAAACACTTTGATGACTGGTGATTGTTTATTCAGCTTCAGTGAATCAGATAAGGCGATAAAACATAATATACACAATCACACATTGTAAGATAGACATATGACATTACACACTCCTTTACTCAGACACTACTACTTAACATTAATCAAAATAGTTTAGAAAAATGTTGAACCTTTAAGATTCTTCAGTGAATGTTGAAGGTTCAGTTTTTGTATCATCAAATGTTCAGCATACCAAGCTCCATTATCAATCATTTGAAAGTTGGTTCATCCAGTGGTTTGGTGAAGATATCAAGCAATTGATACTGAGTGGGGATGAAATATAATTCAATGTCCCTTTTCACAATATGATCTCTGATAAAGTGATATCTGATATCAATGTGTTTTGTTCTTGAGTGAAGGACTGGATTGTCGGATATTGCAATAGCACTAATGTTATCACAAAAGATTGGTACCTTTTCATATTATATGGCAAAATCAGCCAGTTGGCTTTTCATCCAAAGAACATTGGCACAACATCCAGCAACTGTCACATATTCAGCTTCTGCTAAAGACATGGAAACTGTTTGTTGCTTTTTATCACTCCAACACATAAGTTTGCCGCCCAGCAATTGGCAAGCACCAGAAGTGCTTTTTCTGTCCATATTGCATCCAGCATAGTCAGAATCTGAATAACCCTGTAGATCAAACCCTGAGGATTTGGGGTACCAAAGACCTAGACTGGGTGTACCTTTTAGGTATATGAAGATTCTCTTTAAAGCAGTAAGGTGTGATTTCTTTGGGTCTGCTTGGTATCTTGCCCAACGGCATGTAGAGAATTGCATGTCAGGTCTTCTTGCAGTTAAATACATGAGTGACCCAATCATACCTCTATACTAAGTCTCATTGACTGATTGTCCATTGAGATCAGGTCCTAAGTTGTTAGGGGGTACCATTGGTGTTTTTACTAATGCACAATTGATATTATACTTCTTTAGCAGATCCTTGACATATTTTTCTTGATTGATGAAGATGCCTTGGTCAGATTGTTTAATCTGAAGACCAAGGAAGTATGCGAGTTCTCCCATCATACTCATCTCAAACTTGTTGCTCATAAGGTTGGAAAATTGTTTGCATAGTTTCAAGCTTGTTGAACCAAAGATGATGTCATCCATAAAAATTTATACCAAAATGGTGTCAGTTTTAGATTAATAGATAAACAAGGTGCTATCTATTTATTCTTTGACAATATGTTCAATGAGAAATGTGGAGAGAGTTTCATACCAAGCCCTTGGAGCTTGGTTTAGTCCACACAAAGCTTTATAAAACTTGTAGACATGGTTTGGGTATTTACTACTCTCAAAGCAAGGAGGCTGCGTAACATAAACTTCTTCTTTTAGGTCACCATCTAGGAATGCACTTTTGACATCCATTTGGGAGATGGTGAAGTTCATGTAAGTGGCATAAGCAAGGAAAATTTATATGGCTTCCATACGTGCAACTAGAGCAAAGGTCTGATCAAAATCAACACCAGGCTCTTGATTGAATCCTTGGGCCACCATCCTAGCTTTGTTTTTGGTCACCATATTGGTTTCATCTCTTTTGAGTTTGTAAACCCATTTGGTGCCAGTGGTTAATTTACCATATGGTAGAGGAACCAATTTCCAGACTTTATTTCTTTAAAATTGATTTAGTTCCTCTTCCATGGCATCCACTTATCCAGGGTGAGTGAGTGCTTCATAAACCTTTGTATGTTCAATTTCTGAAAGAAAGTTTGCATAGAGGCATTCTCCCGGTGAAGCAGCACTTGGTTTCTTTGCCATAGATCCAGTGACTCTACCTTCTCCAGGATTGCCTATTATGTTCACCAGCTGAATGTGACTATTATTAGTCCAAGATTTTTGTAGAGCTGGGGAATAAGCACCGATATCATGACTAGAGATAGAACATGGAAGCCCATGAAGTGGACTTGGACTTGAATTATCTCTAGTGTCTACTAAAGGATATTTAATAGACGAGGGTTCAATCAGTAGAGGACTTCCTTCTTGGTCAGAAGTAGCATATCCAAGACCTAATTCTCTAGAGATAGTTGGAGAATTATGAGCAGGAGGCTCAGATTGTTCATCATCAGCATCATTTGATTGGTCAAGTGTGTGAGCATGTTGATCATTTTGAGACTGACCATTTTGGTCATTTGTGTTATCTTGCTGATCATTTTGACCATTTTGATACTGATCATTTTGATCATTTGATTGACAGCCATCAGTATGTGATACTGAAGGATTTCCTTTAGTGGGACTTGTCGTATCTTCAAATGGATCAATATGAGGAACTGAATTGCTTGTTTGATATTTTTGAGAAGGCACATAATGTTGAAATTCATCAGATGGATAGTTGTGAGATTCATGAATATGAAGTTCATCATCTGACGGATTTGCAAATTTGAAAGATTCAAAACTTTCATTGAAAGTGATGTGGTAAGTTTCTTCAATACATTGTCTTCTTGTGTTGAAGACTCTATATGCTTTAGTTACAAGAGAGTATCCAAGGAAGTAACCATCATCAGATTTTTCATCAAACTTACCAAGGTGATCCTTGTGATTGTGAATGAATACTGGACATCCAAACACATGTAAGAATAAGATGTTTGGAATTCTCCACCTGAAGACTTCATACGGAGTCTTCATGTGTCTCTTCAGAATGATGGATCTATTTTGAGTGTAGCAAACAGTGGCTACAACATCAGTCCAAAAGTGCTTAGAGAGAGCTGATCCAACAAGCATTGTCCTTGCTGCTTCAATCAAAGTTTTTTTCCTTCTTTTAGCCATACCATTTTATTTAGGTATGTCAGGTGATGAGAAATTTTGTGATATTCCTTTTTCATCACAAAACTTGATTAGTGTATGATTTCTGAATTCAGTGCCATTGTTAGTTCTATGTTGCTTTACATGAGTGTCATTTTGATTTTCAACTCTTTTAATGAAAGACATGATGGCATCTGGTGCATGGCTTTTCTTTGTCAAAACATATACCCAAGTGTACCTAGAGTACTCATCAACAATGACAAGTGTATATTTTTCATGACAAATGGCCCTAGGTGATACTTGGCCAAATAAGTCCATGTGAAGCAACTGAAGACTCTCTTTAATTGAGAAAGTTTGCTTTGTTTTGAAACTGGCCCTATGGTGCTTTCCTTTTTCACATGCTGAGCATAGTTTGTCCCTGGAATAGACAAGTGAAGGAAGACCAATAACAAGATTTTGTCTTGCCAGCAGAGTTACTGTTTTGAAGTTTAGATGTGAGAGCCTCTTATGCCAAATCCAGTTAGTAATGTTGGAAGCTATAGCAAAGAAACATGTCTCCTGAGTAGAGTTCATTTTAATGACATAAACATCTTTGACTCTGTGAGCAATCATCACAATTTCATGATTAGAGTTGAAGATTATACCTTTTTTTATCATCAAACAGCACTAGATACTTTGTATCACAAAGTTGACTGATGCTTATGAGGTTGTGCTTCAATCCACTGACATATGTTGTCCTTGAGAAAACTATACCATTGCATTTCACTGAACCAAATCCTTCAGTAGTAGCTGATGAGTTATCACCAAAAACAACTTTAGGATCTTGTTCCTCCTTATACTTGTTCATATTACTTTTGGTGCCAGTCATATGCCTTGAGCAACCACTATCCAGGTACCAAATAGGTTTCCTGAGATCACACTGCATAAGTTAAGGAAATGGTCAGTTTTGTTTTGAAACCCACCTTTGATTGGTGGGTGTTTTAGATCTGGAAGGTGTTCTAGATATGAATGATCCTTTTGATGAGGATGAATAATATTGCTCAGAAGAAGAATTAGAGGTTTGAACAACAATTTCTTTCTTAACCTAAAGGGCTTCACCTCTTCTGAACCACTCTATATGGTTGTGATCAAATGTAGTGTGGACATTAGTTCCACAAGTTTCACAACATTTGGCAATAGAGTTTGGGCTCCTAGGTTTGATGCCCCTTATGAGAGAGATTACTCGATTATGTCCATGAGTGTCATGGTCATAACTTCCACAAATGTTGCAAAGAGGATAGTAGTGACAGTTATTTGAGTGATGACTGCCCATACCACAATGAATGCATGGTGGGAAAGGCATTTTTCGCCTAGAATGAGATGCTTCAGTATCGTGAGCATTAGCACTAGTTTTTGCAAGCACATATTGAGTATGTTCAGAAGTGCGATGGTCAGTCCTCTCACATTTAGTATAATAATTCACTTTTAGGCAAGTTTCAGTGAGATGATTGTTTAAACCACATAGATCACAAGACCTTTTAAATTGTGTCTTGTGCTTATAATGTGGAGTGTTAGAAGGTTCATCTCTGAATCGAGTAGGTGTTTGTTGTTGCCTGAGTTGTAATTTGAGATCATTGATCTCTTGCATGACAAGAGACATTCTCTCAACTTCCTCAGATCTAGTATTCTTCAGTTTATTTGTTGAAACTGAAGAGGTAGTTCCCTTATGTAAACCTTTAGCAGGAGCTGAAGAGTTTTTTGAAGTGTCAGTTTTGACATGCTTAGGAGACCTACCTTTTTGTGTTGTGTGAGACTTGATGATTGACTGGATTGATTTTGGTCCATTAGAGGGTTCAACACTATCCAAACTCTCCAAAGGAGGAAGTGGGGTACTTACTTCATTCTATAAATCATCATCTGAGTCATCTTCAGTAACTGAAGACTCAACAGGTGCTGATGTGTCAGCATCTGCTTGTAACTCAGGAAGAAGGATACGTCCAGTTTCATGATTTCGTAAATTCTCTTCAACTGACCTTACAACATCAGGGATCGAGCTACCATCCTCATTTGAGGCTTTGACAAAGACAATATCATTGAGTTGGTGCTGGAGGATCCTTCAGTACCAAGCGTTTTCCTCTTTTGAGCATGAATTTGTTCATTGATGCACTGGTTTACCCTATCAGAGTTGCTAAGCCAAGATTTAACAATATCTTTTGCTTCTTTTAGTTCAACTATTAAGGAGTTATTTTCATCCAAAATCTCTTTGTTCGGTTTTTGAAAAGTATGTACATCAAGTTTAGCTTCTTTTAGCTCTATTAGCTTACTTTCAAAATCATCAAGTTTTAGAACAAGTTTATGATACTTTTCAAGCAAGTTGTTTCTTTGTTCTTCAACAAATTTTAGATCAATATACAGGTAATCAAAGACAAATTTAGTGTCATCTTTATCTTCTATTTCAAGAAGATTTTGTACCTTTTTTATTATGATATTGACCCATTCACCATTTCAAGCACTTTCTCTGGCAACAACATTTGAGTTAGAGCCTTCATCATCAGCAAGTGCTATTAGCACTTTCACATTAACCAATTCATCATCATCTGAAGAGACTTCCTCTTCATCCCATTCATAAGCTTTAGCAATGAGTACTTTGTTCTTATCTTGCTTGGTAGCCTTAGAGGAAGAACTTACAGTGCTCATGAGAGCCAGTCTAGCTTTGATCTCTCTATACTTTGCCTCAAAGTCTTTTTCTGGTCGAAGTTCAGCCTTGTTTTGCTGAAAGGAAGTAGAAGCAATTTGTTTATGTTGAAATGATGATTGACCAGATGTTCTTGATTGAGTTGGTGAGGAATAAGAAGGAATGGATGTTTTAGAATAAAAATCCCTAGCAAAGTTACCAGCCTTCCCACATTTGTAGCATTCAGTGTTAACTAAAGCTTTTGTGGTGCTAGAGAACTTGCCTCCTTTCTAAAAGAACCTTCTAGACTTGGCCAGAAGTGCTCTTTCATGAAATTACTCTTTGAGGTCATTCAGATATTCCTCACTGGTTCTTGTGTCCTCTTCATCATCAGGACTATCTTGGTAGTCTTGGATGATAGCCTCATTGAAGAAGGCTGTAGACAAGGGTGTAGCAATGGTTAATGCTTTACTCTTTCTTGAGTCTTCATAAATCCTATCAACTAGGTTTTCTTCATATTTTAGTTTCCCAAAAAGAGAGCCCAGATCACAATATTTAATGTGATTAGCATTTCTCAAGCTTTGGTGAAACTGAGCCACTTCTTTGGCAATGCATTAACAAAAACTGTGTTTATTTTAAGTTTTGAAAGCTCAACACCAGCATTCACTAGTTCATTCATCAGTGCTTTGTATCTAGTGAATGTTTGTAGGAGGGTTTCCCCTTCTTTGTGTTTGAAGGTGTTGTATTGAAGTTTTAAATCCATTATTCTTGTTTCTTTGACATCAAAGGGTCCCTCATGATATAGAATAAGGTTCTCCTATGTAGATTTAGCTGTTATGCAATTCACAACAGAATTCATTTGGTCATTTGGAAGTACGGACATGATGAGACTTTTGAGACGCTGATCTAGGTTAGCATCTTTTCTCTCATCAGCAGTCCATTGTACTTCAGGTTTTTTATTATCCCTAACCATGGGAACAAATGGACCATTTTCAATGATTCCATGTTATTGAGGTTCGATTCCAACCATGTAGACAAGGAACCTTTTCTTCCAATTGGTGAAATTAGATACCTCTAGGACAGGAGCAACATTGAGTTGGCCACCCCTATACTCTAGGGTTTGTGGTATAACTTGAGCCTTCTTGGATCTTGATTTGAAAACTTTAAATGAGTAGTTTAATGAAAAATAAGAGTTTTGCTAATCAAACTGCTCTGATACCACTTGTTGGTCCCTTGTAAATCGTTATTACTTATCAAACTTAAATACACAAGTATAAAAGCAGTCTCATCACTCCCCCATACTAAATTGTCATTTTCTCAATATCCGTACCTAAAATACACAAGTAACAACACAAGCATATATTTGGCATTTTGGATGATATTTTATGCATTTAAAGCCCGTTTTGGACGATGAGAATATGTATAAAAGCAGTCTCATCACTCCCCCATACTAAACCATTGTCGTGCCCTCACGCAATGCTAGAATAAAGTATCGTATCATCCCCAAAATTCATTTTTATTGAATGATAAACTAGCTACACTACCACTATTACTACTACTTGCTTTTTAGACATAATGTATGATTTCATCGCAAAATGGGACGTTTAGGTTCATAGAATAAGAACACGTGAATTCTTCGTTAGAAATAATTTCATCGTCCTTGATTTTCACCCCAATTCCATGCTAAGCGTGTAACGAGATCATTGTCATTATAAGTTAGTAATGCTAACACAACTCATATGCCCTTATCATGTACTTATCCTCCCATTTTCCTAAGTTGTATCTCTTATATTTTATTTTGTCTTGAATGTTTCACGAGGATACATTGTTGACTTATGCGATGATAGAGATTTAGGTCTAAAAGTAGAGTCCTAACGGTGTAACCAAGACCATCGAATTAATAACCCCTCCCAATAGACAACGATGTCAAAAAATTAAGTTAACAAGAAGGATCGATAAACACGGTTTTATAACGGTTTTGAACATGAGACTTATTACCAAGACTTTTATACGCCCCCTAACGGAAGGGCCTTATTATCATAGGTTTACCTCCATCTTTTATTCAACTTCGCCATGAAGCTTTTATTATGACTTCGGTCTTGCCTTGCCTTTTATTATCCTCCTCATCGGTGGTTTTATTATGGCCAAACTCTTATTCTCGCCATCGGAAAACCTACATTCGTGTCTTCAAACACTTAAAACATGAGAAAATTTTTAAAATTTGGCCATTTTTAGCCTTATTTTGCAACAAAATGATAAACAATAAGATAAACTTTGGAGAGCGTGATGATTTGGCAAGGCAAATATCTATTCACCCCCTCATACTAAAGTTAAACATTGTCCTCAATGTTTCGAGTCTAAGGGTTGGAAACCCCCATACTAGAGACGTAGTCGAATGCTTAATCTATCATGGAAAGGGTGTAACCGTTAAATTTAAAGCCGTTTATGAAGTGTGCTAAAAAGCTAAGGTTATAACATAAAAGGATATATCATGGATATTGAGAAATTCTTCAAAGCAAACAATCGAGTGCTCCCATAAAACGAACACGAGAGGCTCCAATCGTGAAGATAATGATCATCTAAAATCCACAATTCACAAGCAACCACAGAACAAAGGTTGGAAGGGAAAAAATCCCCACACGTTACTACATTAGAAAGCGATAATATGTACATAGGATAAGCATAGGACTCCCCCACGAGGCACCTCGTTTTTTATTACCGAGTCATGAGCTCGACTCGATCCCCTCAATACTAATTATCATTGGGGAAGGTGATTTGGTCGAGGTAGTTCAAGGATGGAACTTCCCCGCCAAAGTAGTGCTTCAACCTATGTCCATTCACCTTGAAATTGGGGCCATCATTTTGAGCTAGCTCGATGGTCCCATATGGAAAAACTTGAGTCACGGTGAATGGACCAGACCAACGGGATTTCAACTTACTGAAAAATATTTTCAATCGTGAGTTAAAAAGCAACACTTGATCCACAATGTTAAAAACCCATTTTTTAATTTTTGAATCATGAAACTTTTTATTCTTTTCTTTATAAATCAATGAATTTTCATAAGCAATGACCCTTAATTCATCCAATTCATTTAATTGCATTTTCCGGTGTTTTCCCGCGGTCTCCATAGCACCATTACAATGCTTAAGGGCCCAATAAGCTTTGTGTTCAATTTCAATTGGCAAGTGACAATTATTCCCATACACAAGCTTATAGGGAGTACACCCGATGGGCATCTTATGAGCGGTCCTAAAGGCCCATAAAGCATCGTCCAACTTATCCGACCAAGATTGCGGTTTTCCCCAATAGATCTCTCCAAGATCCTCTTCAAAGCTCGGTTTGAAACCTCGACTTGCCCACTCGTTTGTGGGTGATAAGCCGTAGAAAGCCGATTTGTAACCCCATATTTCCTTAGGACCCTTTCAAATTGGTCGTTACAAAAATGGGTTTCACGAACGCTTATGATCGCACGAGGGGTTCCAAACCGAGAAAACAAGCTTTTCAAAAACTTGACTACCACACGAGCATCATTGGTGGGCAAAGCCTTAGCTTCCACCCACTTAGATAGGTAGTCAACGGCGACAAGGATGTACTTATTGCCACGAGATGATGGGAACGGCCCCATAAAGTGAATGCCCCAAACGTCAAAGATCTCACACACTTGGTTGATATTTTGTGGCATTTCATCGTTTTGTGAGGCTTTTCCTTGTCGTTGGCATGAGTAACACGACTTCACAAGTGCATGTGCATCTCGGTAAATAGTAGGCCAAAAGAAACCGGCATCAAAAACCTTCTTAGCCGTGAGATTAGCATCGTGGTGACCACCCGTCGGTCCCTCAGACAAGCTCTAAGGATGTTAGAAGCTTCGGTGCCAAATACGCAACATCGAATGATTTGATCCGCACAATTTCAAAACAAGTAAGGGTCGTTCCAAAAATAGAACTTGACGTCACGATAGAATTTTCGTTTTTCTTGAGTCGTCATACCCTTGATGATGAAGTTGCCCGCATGTTAATTTGCGATGTCCGCAAACCATAGGGTAGAAGAATCAAGCTTAGAACTCACTACACCAAGTGTTTCGAGCGGAAATGTTTCGGTGATTTCCTTGGGCTCGTAAACACTTTGGTGAGGATCTTCCAAATGAGAAAGATGATCGGCCGCTAGATTCTCGGCTCCTTTTTGTCAACGATTTTGTGATCAAATTCTTGAAGGAGGAGAATCCAATGAAGTAATATTGGCTTTGCATCTTGTTTATCATAAGATACGTGATAGCCGAATGATCCGTATACACTATGCATTAAGTCAAGACGAGATAAGGTCAAAATTTCTCAATTGCATACACCACGACGAGGAATTCCTTTTCCGTTGTAGTGTATTTTAGTTTAGCCTCGGTCATCGTCTTGCTAGCATAGTGAATAGGCAAGAGGTGTTTTTCATGACGTTGCCCCAATACGGCCCCAATAGCATAGTCACTAGCATCACACATGAGCTCAAAGGGGAGGTTCCAGTTGGGAGTAACAAGAATGGGAGATTCGGTAAGTTTCCTCTTAAGGATTTCAAAGGCTAGTACACAATCTTCGTCAAAGACAAAACGTGCATCTTTTTCGAGGAGATGTGTAATAGGTCGAAAAATCTTTGAAAAATCCTTGATGAATCGACGATAAAAGCCCGCGTGGCCTAGGAAACTCCTAACTCCCTTAACGGTTTTGGGATGAGGTAATTTGGCGATGACGTCTACCTTAGCTTGGTCTACCTCAATCCCCGCTTTCGAAACCTTGTTCCCTAAGACGATTCCACTTTTAACCATAAAATGACATTTTTCCTAATTAAGCACAAGGTTGGTTTCCTTACAACGCTTCAACATTCTCTCAAGATTCGACAAACACTAAGTGAACGAACTACCAAACACGGAAAAGTCATCCATGAAAACTTCCATGGTATTCTCGATCATATCATGAAAAATAGCCATCATGCACCTTTAAAAGGTTCCCGGTGCATTGCAAAGTCCGAATGGCATTCTACGATAGGCAAATGTTCCATAAGGACACGTAAACGTAGTTTTTTCTTGATCACGACGATCGATGGGGATTTGGATGTAACCGGAAAAACCATCTAAAAAGCAATAGAAATCGTTTCCCGCAAGACGCTCCAACATTTGGTCCATGAAAGACAAGGGAAAATTGTCTTTTCGAGTGGCGTCATTCAACTTGCGATAGTCAATGGACACTCTCCATCCGGTCACGAGTCTAGTTGGAATTAACTCGTTGTCATCGTTTGGCACAATGGTCATTCCTCCCTTCTTAGGGACACAATGAATAGGACTCACCCAAGGGCTATCGGAAATAGGATAAATCATTCCCGCGTCAAGGAGTTTAAGGACTTCCTTTTTTATGACGTCATGAATTTTGGGGTTCACCCTCCTTTGACATTGGATTGCGGGTTTGTAATCCTCCTCCATTAATATTTTGTGGGTACAAAATTTGGGATCGATCCCCTTAATGTCGGATAACTTCCACGCAGTTTCCCCTTTGTGATCCTTTAGAACATCGACAAGTGCGGTTTTTTCTTCATCCGAAAGATCTTTCGCAATAATAACCGGCAACTTGTCATCCTCCTCCAAAAATACATATTCAAGGTGAGGAGGTAAATCTTTCAACTCGAGGATAGGTGGTTCCTCAATTGAAGATTTGGGCTCGATACTCATAACCTCCTCGGGTGGAGGAAATGGGAAATCGTTAAGAAAATCCTTCATAATAGAGAAGTCCTCGTCATTGTCGAGGTCTTCGTCACAAGTACGTGGAACATCGAATTCTTCCAACGTAAAACCACCACCTTCAAATGGAGTGAAGGTTGGTGTCGAGTTATCAAGAATGGGATCTAACATAGTGGGATTGCCACTATTCTCATCATCACCAAAACCTAGAACTTATTGTGAAAATTCCTCGCAAACAACGTCGATCATATCAACGAGGTTTATGGTTGTAACGGAATAAACATGAGAAATTGGAGAATTTTGAGTTGCGTTTATAACAAGTTCCTCGTCGTTGAAACGTAAGGTGATCTTTCTAGCATGCACATCAATTAAAGCCATAGATGTATCTAAAAACGAACGACCTAAAATGAGAGGAACTTGAGGATCCGTGGGAATATCGACAACGATAAAGTCTACCGGATAATAGAACTTTCCCACTTTCACAAAAACGTCTTCCGCCAATCCACATACGGGAATCGTGGAATGGTCGGCCAACTCGATAGACATTAGTGAAGGAGTAAGATTAGGAAGATTGAGCGACTTGAAGACTGAAAGTGGCATCAAGTTAATACTAGCACCAAGATCGGCCAAGGCATAGCATTCTTCCATATCTTGGATTGCACAAGGAATCAAGAATTTATCGGGATCACCGACTTTTTGAGGTATGCGGTTAAGATAAACAAATGAACAACTAGACAATTGTTGCAATTTCTCCTTGTTGTTCAACATACTCTTGAAGTTAGTGGCAAATCGAGACATCATGACCAAAGCATCAGCAAAACTCACATTAAAATGAACGTCACGAAACATTTTCATAAAAAGCTCAAATTGGTAATTATCGCGCTCTTGACGTTTCTCCTTTATAAGTCTCGATGGATAGGGCCAAGGTGGTGTGGGTTGAGGCATAGGCATAGCCTTTGGAATCTCGGGTTCCAAATGTGCTAATGGGTCAACCGTAGGTGTGGCATGAGCGGTACTTCGTGGGATTTGGATATGCTCCTTTTCGACCACCACCTCGGGTTCTTCCTCAATTGCATCCTCCGTAGGAGCAATTGGTTGAGGAGTCGGTTCCTTGAGTGTCTTACCACTACGTGTGGTAATCACTTTCATCTCTCCCTTAGGGTTCGATATGGTGTTGCTAGGAAGACAACTCGAAGACGGTTTGTACATTATAGCCTTAAACATAGATGAAATTTTATCCTCAAACATGGATTGCCTCTTCTCGGCCTTAATCATCTCTTGTTTTATTTCATGTTGCCCTTGTTCCATTTTTTGTTCGTTTTGTTGTAACCTAGTTACATTCCCTTCCATTTTGTTTGTATGGATTTTAAGCTCATTTGCTAACTCTTTTTTCAACTCCTTTTTCAAGTCATTCTTAAACTCGGATCTTAGGCTAATGATTTCCCTTTGAATGTTGTCAAACCTAGCATCGTTTCCACTAGCGTATTCAACAAATTCATTTGGAAGATCTTTCAAAGTTTGCAATTCCTTGTTGTTGTTTTGAAAATCCTTATTTTCATTTTTGTTTGAAACTTGATTATTAGCCCCTTGATTGGTTTCCTTTGTAATTGTTTTTAAAACCAACTTGATTGTTTCGATAGTTGTTGTTAGCATTTTGATTGGGAGCAAAACCCGGTGGAGTCAATTGATTGGAGCGGGTAACTTGATCGTTTTGGTTGTAAGTTCTTGTGGCCGCGTAGGCACTCGAAGTGTTACCACCGTTGGTAATGCACTCGGAGAAATCAAGACCTCCACCACAATACATACATGAAACCTCAACCGCTTTAGCCGTAGCGGGATCACTTTGTTCACCAACTTTGAATTCAATTAAAAGTCCTTTAAGCTTATCAAAGATTTTGTTTTCCATGTTCGCCTCAATTTGGCAAGCATCGATGGTATTGGACAAAGAAGGTGAAGCCGAAGACGAAGCCTTACGAACACTCGATGTGTTACGAGGACTATATACCTTAGATCTATTCTCAGTTATCAACAACGCTTCCTCAACCGTTTTACACCAAAAATTACCACCCGCGGCGGCATTTAGATAATCCATTTCATGATCATTTAATCCATTGTAAAACGTGTCAATTTGATGCACGTCGGAAAAACCGTGATGAGGACACTCATGTAACAATTCCTTAAACCTATTCCAAGCCGTTGAAAAACTCTCATTAAATTCTTCTGAAAATTTTGAAATCTCGTTTTTCAAATCCGCAGTCTTAGAGGGCGGGAAAAATTGGTTTACAAACTTAGAAACGAGATCCTTCCACGTCAATATAGAATTGGGTGGCTCTTTCTCTAACCAAATTTTAGCGGGCCCGGCTAAGGAATACGGAAAAAGCATCATCTTAATCGAGTCATTAGCAACATCCTTAAATTTGCAAGTGGCGGTAAGCCGATTGAATTGGCGGATATGGTTGTGCGGGTTGTCCTTTTCATCACCATGGAATTTGTTGTTTTGGATCATCGACAACAAACCCGTTTTCACTTCAAAATTATCCCCAAGGATAGCTGGAACCACAATAGCCTCTCCATAACCCTCGGTGGGTGCTTGAAGTAACTCCATCATAGTACGATTTGCCATGGTTGGTTCTTCTTCTACGATAGGTTCGTCAATAGGAGACTCCTCACTAGAAATATTAGGAGTAGGTGTTGACTCCTTTCGGTTTTTTCGTTTACGTGCACGTCTTGCTTGATTACGAGTAAGCATAAACATCACGTACAACGTGGGGATGAGCAAAGAAGATTCTTTTTGGTGTTTTTAATTTTTCCAATTTTTTGTGGTTTTTGATTGTTTTTACTTTTTTTTGGATTTTGTGATTGTATTAAGTAGACAAAAATCTAAAAATCTCCTCCTTAATCAAATCTCTTGATTAAAGAAGCCTCAAGGAATGATAACGATCACGTGAAGTGAACACCTTCGATGACTTTAGAACGTTGGTGCAACACCAAAACGTTCAAGAGGGTCTAATCAAATGAAACCAATAAAATATATATGATACTTAGATAATACTTTGGTTGGCAAACCCTCGATTAGCCCTTTTTATCTAAACACGCACAAGCAAGCGGGGAAACGAGGCGGCGCGAAGCACTTAAGAGCCTTTTCCTTTAGGGTATATTTTATAATACCCGCCTTATGCCCACCTTATAGTTTGTGTTTTTCAAAATTAAGCTTCACGAAAGTATTTATCTATTTTGCCTTTTCTTTCTTGTTTGAGATTCGAATACAATGATTGAGTAATGACCTCCCAATCAAGGTTATGTTTTCACACTTTTGGAGTACTTGTGAATTTATTGTTCTACATATACAACATAGTAACAGTATTCACACAAAAAAAAAAGAAAAACCGATAATACGTATTAGTAGAGTGCTACTAATACAATTAGCTATTATGGCTATATAAAAACAACAATTGTTCAAATCAAAACACAACACGCCTCCCCGGCAGCGGCGCCAAAATGATAGTTGTAAAATACGTCTTTTAGGAAAAAGAGCGTAATTAGGGCAAGTAATAAGTGTCGGTTTAGGAAAACCAAGCACTAATGACCCAAAGTGGGGATCGTTCTCAAGGAGGCAAGTGCGTTGTGTTAAAAATTGATTAATGGTTTGTGATTATATTGATGAGAAATGAAAAGAAGAAAAGAGATTAGAAGAGAATGACGGTTACGATTATGAATTAAACTAAGACGAATAGTCGTGCACGTAAAACCGTAAAAAGTGAAAAAATTAAAAATTTACCCTAAAAATTCCTAGAAAGTTGTAATAAATCCTAAAAAATGGAATTAGAGTTTACTAAAAATCAAAAATCACTCAAACCTTTTATTTAATTAAATAATAATTTTTTAATGCTAATTAAAACCCCATAAATCAATTTAATTAAGAAAAAGCCCAAAATGAATTTTTTTCACTTGTAAACCTCTAAAATGACCTAACTAAATTTAAAACCATTTTTGAAAATTTTAAAATTAATAAAAACTATTTAAAAAAAATTAAAAACTATTAAAACTTAAAATAATTCTAGAAATTAATCTAATGACAAAAAAATATTCTAAAAATTATAAAATTCTAAACTTAATGTATTTGATCTAAGAAAAATGAAAAACTTTGAAAAATCCAAATTTTAATTTTTAATAATAAAATAATAATAAAATATTAATAAGAATCCAAAATTTATAAAAAATTCTAAAAAGTTGAAAACTAGTTTATTTTAACCTAAATAATACAGAAATGAAGTTGAAATTACAAAAATACCCGTATTGGGCCTTGAAATGGGCTAAAAGTCCAAACAGTCCCTTAATGGGCTTGAAATAGGCTCAATAAGAAAAATGTTGTCCAAATAAGCCCAATATCTCCTATCTGACTTAAAATTTGATTTTAAGAACAAAACTCTAAAGGCCCAAAAGCTGAAAATGTGTTCAAGCTAGCTTATTTCAAAGCAGCTTATTCTTAATGGGCTTTTTGCCCTTTTAAGCTATAAGCTGATGCCATAAGCTCAAATTTGACACACAAGCTTCTTTTGAGTTACTTAAGAGATCTGTAAAAAGAAAATTGGAAAAAGCACAAGAAATAAGCCTTAAATAAGCAAGACTCTCTTCACAAAACGAAAAAATAGTCGTTTTTGAGTTCTAGACCACCTCAAGTGCTGATTCAACTTTCAAAAGCTTTTAAATGACTTAACTAAGAAAAATAATCAAAAAGTTTTCATATAAGCACAAGTAATAAGCCAGAATAAGCAGATAAGCACTTATGTTAAAGTCAACTTAATGAGTTTTCTAGTAAAAAGTCAAAGTCAAAGTCTAATAAGCTCCAGATCAAATAAATGGGTCAAATGAGGAAGATCTATCACAAAAAATAAGTTGTTGCAAGTCTGGATAAGCCAATATGGCTTACGAATAAGTTGAATGATGTTTTACACTAGCAGGGGCTAGTTTTGGAGGTTGAGCAGTGGGAACTTTTCCCCCTGCTTGACCTTTTTGACTTTTTGTCTTTTGTGATTTTTTTGTGGATTCAAGTTAGAAACAAGGCACCCTTGTGATCAGTGAATCACAAGGAGTCAAGAACAGCAAAGAAATCACACTTCCAATCAGCCAAATGATACAGTTAATTCAATTAACCACCAGATCTGACACAGACTTGAACAATAAGCAGTTTACACTCAATAAGCAGTTTTAGCAAAAATCAGCCAACCAAATTGCACCAAAAGCATACACAAGCTATAATAAATTCAAATGAACAAATTTAAACAGGTTTCATGCAATGGTTCAAGGTCTAGATCAAGATTCAAGCACAAAGAAGTTACTGATGAACTAAGAACATGCAGTTATGAACACTTGCTAATATACTTGACAACAAGGCGAGATTCAAACACTCAAATCTCTTAATCAGGTTATATAAACTATGTTTAATCACTTGTTACCCCTAAGAATGCATACAAACTTAGTGTTACCAAGTTCTTAGGTCAAAATAAGCAGATTTCAAGTTTTTATAGCACAATCTTAGATTTGATGTTTAAAGTCCAATAACTTGCATTAATGAGCACTCAACCAAGTGAATAGCAGATACAAACTCAAACAAACAACTTCCAATAACACAATAACAACTTATGATCTTAAATAGGTTAACCCAAACACCCCTTATCTTTTTCAAATCAAGATTAAACAAGTATAAGTGTGATTCAATGTTACCCAAGCCCAATCAAACACAATAACAGATGTATTATGCAGTATCAAGCAAGATTAAACCATAAAAACAACAAGAACACAAGCAGAACACAAAATCATAAAAATCAAGTATTTTTCAGATTTTTGGTTTCAAGAACTCAAACCTCATGAATGTACATCCACACTCACGAATTTTTGAGCTGATGTGACTAGAAAAACAAGGCACAAGCTTCCTTATACAAGATGCTAAGATTCAACAAGGTTAGCACAATAAAATCAAAAACAGAAAGGTGACAAATTTGAAAATAAATTTGATTAATGCAACCTTGTTCCCACACTTGATTATCCCCAAGTTATAAGCCTCACAACACCTTGATAACACAATATCAGGATGCTATGATCCACTTATAGCCCAAGTATTCCAAGGTTTAAACCAAGACTTAGCAAAATATCAAATTTTGATCTCTTGTACAATTTCTTGCACAAGGTTTGAAAATACGTTTTGAGATTCAAGATTAGTTAACATTAAAGAATAACAAGAAGATATAAATATTGGCACTTGGGTTTTCTTCACAAATTCAAACACTTCTCTTTAATCAAGAGCATGGATTTACAGAAAAGTGAACAAAGGAAAAACCAAGAGCAGGGCTCAATGTATGAGGCCCTATGCCTTATATAGGCTACAATGTTTAACTAAGAACATAAAAAACGTAACCCTAATGCTTGGTGAAGTCCCTAATTTGCCCTTGCAGATTTGAAATTGCTTGAACATGTGATGAAGTATTGGCAGTTTGTGTGAGGTGTCCAAGGTAGAATTGTATCCAAGGGCCAAGAATGAAGCTTAGAATGAAAGCTGAATACTGAGTGTTGATTTCCTGGCAAGCTTTGGCATTTTCCCCAAAAACGCCAAAGGAGGGTTTATCATGTGAGCACATGAGTGACGTGGCAAGGGTTTTAGAGGTTGGGATGTGTTTAGGGACACCCTAATCTTAATTCTGGAAGAGATTAGGGTTTAATTGTTGGTAATTAACAAATGCCCAAATTTGTTCAAGAACACAAAGAACATGTGTTTAATCCAGATTTGTGTTTAAACATGTTGTTAAGCGCCAAATAATTAATAAATACGGATTAGTTAAAGTTGGTTATGAGTGGATTGTGAGGTGGAAGCAGTGAGGCTTGTGATTGGCTGTGGGAAGTGAGTGGGGCACGTGTCACCCCCAAGTGGTCTAGGTTTCTTTGCTTGTCTGCCCAATTCATTCCCTCTCTTTTCTTCTTTATTTCATTTGAAGTTTAAATAACCAAAATTGGATTCCCTTTGTTATACAAGTTTTCATTTTCATACTTCGGCCACAAATACTTTTCCAAAGTATTTTTAGGGGTATTTCTTGCCATTTGTTGATTTTTGAAGGGTTGTTTTGGCATTTTCTTCATAGATAATGGTCTTGAATTGTATGATTGACTTTTTGGAGGACTAATATTGACAAGTCATGATTGTTGAGGGACCATTCTTGCCAATTCTTCAAAGTAGAGGACCCTTTTTGTAATTTGACAAACTTTAGGGACCAAACTTGTAATTATGATTATACAAGGGTTTAAAGTGTCAATTCTTAAATATTGGAGGACCCTTCTTGCATAATCTTCAAATCTTCTAGGGTTTTTCTTGGAAAATCTTCATTAGGGCTTGGTTCATTGTGCGGCTTCGTTTCCCGTGTTCGTTTTTGCATGTTTCTTGTGATCTTTTATCATTTTCTCAATATCCGTACTTAAAATACACAAGTAACAAACAAAAGCATATATTTGGCATTTTTGATGATATTTTATGCGTTTAAAGCCCTTTTTAGACGATGAGACTATGTATAAAAGCAGTCTCATCAATACTGAAGACTCTTCAGTATTCTGATGGTTTGCATTAGGCGGGAAAAGATAACTTTAAGTCAAAGTAGGTTGCTTGTATACTTAGATATAAGTACAACCTTTATCTTTTCTAGAATAGTTTAATATGAACTTTGTACTGTTTATCCAGCATGGGCATCAACCACCCACTGGATAAACCCATGCATTAGAACATGCAATTTGCAAACCCTAATTTACACTGCCTATATAAGGAGTGTACACTGGAAGAGAAAGGGTTAACCAATACAAGAGCTTAAACTCTAGAAAACCTTTCTCTCTCGATACCAACTAAACCATATAGCCAAGATGCATATGAACGTTTAGATTGGAGCCTAGACTTTAACTTTGGTTAGACTTTTAAGTAGAGGAGATCAAAACCCATTGTCATTCAACCACTTTGTTATTCCACAAACAAAGTGGGTTATAGATTCTTTATTTGATTCTAATAAAAGTTTATACGTTGAAAAGTATATTGGTATTGTTGTTTTAATCTTTCATAGTTCTTATCTATTTTTAAAACAACACACTTTAGTCGAAGTAAAGAGTTATTAATTAAGATAATAAGTAATAACGAATTACTAGGGACCAACAATAAGGGGTGTTTGGGTTAACTGCATAATCTGGTCTTGAGTTGATTTGAGTAGGTGTTATTGGATACTTTGTGTTTGTTCTTGTTTTATATGTGATACTGGTTACTTATCTGCAAGGTTTGAGGTTCTAATCACCATAATCCATAAAAAGGCCATAAAATCTGTTATACTTGTTGTTTTGAACTAAAATTTTGGGGACACCTAGATCTAAGGGTATAATAGGGTTAACAAGTGCTAAATTTAAGTTTATGCAACCTGGGTAAGGGATTTAAGGTGTTGAAATTGGATTTGTGGTCATTTAGTTCAGCAGATAGGTTTTGTGTTTATCACTTGTTCATCAGTAAAACTTCATATGCCTAAAACTTGTTCTAATATTTGAACCAGTATTGGAATTGAGTTGTTTTGTGTTTGTTTAAGTTGTATTTAGATTTTGGAAGCTTTTGGTGCAATCTGGTTGGCTTATTCTAGCTTAAACAGCTTATTTGTTCATAGTTGTTCATTGCTCATGTTTGTATCATATCTGGTGACTGTTTGATTAATTTGTGCTAATTGGCTTGTTGGATTTGTGTTTTATTGCTTGATTGTGACTCCTTACAACTCACTGGTTGTAAGGGTACCCTTGTTATCCATTGAATCCAAGTAAAACTCTCAAATATCCAAGGTCAAATAGTCAAAGCAGTGGGAACTCCTTTCCCCTGCTGCTAGCCACTGCTAGTGTTATTTTTAGTTTTGCTTATCAATGAGCTGTTCTAGCTTATTTTAACTTGCAACAACTTTGATTTTGTAATAGGTGCTCATCATTTGACCCATTTGTTCATTCTGGAGCATTTGGGTGGTTGACTTTAATGTTTGACTAGAAAACCAACTCCATTGACTTTTACATAAGTGCTTATCAGCTTATTCTGCTTATTTGGCTTGGCTTATTGAACTTTTCTTGATTGATTTGGCTTATTTAAGTCATTTAGTGTCTTTTTCAAGTTGAATCAAGGTCTGAGGTGGTCTAGAACTCTAAGTCGACTATTTTGTCTTTTAGTGGATTTTTACTTTGCTTATTTCTGGCTTATTGGTTGTGCTTTTTCAAAATTTCTTTTCACAGATCTCTTAGGCATCTCAAAAAAAGGTTTTGTGTCAAATTAAAGCTTATGGCATTGTCTTATAGCTTAATGGGCAAAAAAGCCCATTAAGAATAAGATGTTGTACATTTAAGCTGTGATAAGCTCACATTCAGCTTTTGGGCCTTCAGACTTTTGTGTTTAGAATTAAATTTTAAGCTACAATGGTGATTTTTCAGCTTATTTGGTTAAGTTCCAACTTATTGGGCCAAAAAGCCCATTTCATTTGGTATGTTTTTGTTTTTAGCCCATTTGGGGGCCCAATAAGGGTATTTTGGTAATTTCACTTTCATTTTCTGTTTACTTAGGTTAAAATAAACTAGTTTGCAAGTTTTTAGAAATTTTTTTAATTTTTGGATTTTTAATATTATTTTATTATTAGATTCCATTTTTCATATCTTTGCAACTTTTACATTTTTCTTAGATCAAATACATTAAGTTAGGATTTTTAAAACTCTTAAATTAATTTTCTCATCATTTTATTAATTTTTAGAATTATTTTAATATTGTAATAGGTTTTAATCATTTAAAAATAGTTTTCCTTAGTTTAAAATTTCATAAAAACAGTTTTTAGTCGTATTAAGTCATTTTAGAGGTGTAAAAAGTAAAAAATCTTTATTTGGGCTTTTTATTAATTATTTGGATTTTTAGGGCTTTAATTAGCATTTAAAAATTAATATTTAACTAATTAAAAGGTTCGAAAAAGTTTTGTTCATTTGTAAACTCTTAGTTTATTTTTATTGATTTTTGGTAAAAAATTTTGGGATTTTTAGAATTAATTTTTATTTTGTCACTTTTTACGATTTTTCGTTTTATCGTCGTAGTGTAATTTTAACGTATCCGTCATTCTCTTTTCTCATCTTTTCTTTCTTAATATTAATCCAAAATCATTACGAGTTATTCACACACATATACCTCCTCCGGAAACGAACTTTGAACTTCATTGGGTCATTAGTGCTTGATTTTCCTAAATCGACACTTAATACTTAACGCTTTTACGCTCTTTTTCCTAAAAAACGTAATTTTACAACAATTTTTTTGGCGCCGCTGTCAGGGAGGTGTGTCGTGATTAATTTGTTCATTTTGTTTTTAATATCTAACCATAAATAGTATTTGTATTAGTAGAACTCTACTAATACGTATTATCGGTTTTTTTCGTTTTTCTTGTGAATTATTATTACTATATTGTATAAGTATCACAACAAATTCAAAATATCTCCAAAAGTGTGAAAATACAACCTTAATTGGGATTTGATCTCCTAATTATTGTATTCGAATCTCAAACAAAAAGAAAAAAGGCAAAAATAGATAAATACTTTCGTGAAGCTCGATTTTGAAAAATACGAACTATAAGGTGGGTATAAGGCGGGTGTTATAAAATACACCCTAAAGAAAAAGGCTCTTAAGTGCTTCGTGCCGCCTCATTTCTCCACTTGCTTGTGAGTATTTGAGATTGAAGGCTAATCGAGGGTTTTGCCGCCCAAAGTATTATTACGTATCATATATATTTGCTTCGTTTCTTTGTGATTAAACCCTCTTGAACAATTTGGTTTTCACCATAGTTCTAAAGTCGATCGAAGGCGTTCACTCCACATGATCGTTTTCATTCTTTTGAGGCTTCTTTAATCAAGAGATTGATTCGAGGAGAGATTTGGTAGATTGTTGTCTACGAATACACACAAAATCCAAAAATTAAAAACAATCAAAAACACAAAAAAATTGAATATTCACAAAACACCCAAAAGAATCTTCTTTGCTCACCTCCCATTCTACATCACGTTTATGCCAACTCGTAATCAAGAAAAACGAGCTCGCAAACGTCGTCAAACCCAAGGAAATTTGATTGAATAAGAAACTCCACTTGTCGAACCCGTTCTAGAACCAATAGTCACCATGGCTAATCTTACTATGATGGAGTTGCTTCAAGAACCCACCGAGGGTTTTGGAGAAGCTATTGTGATTCCCGCCATCCTTGCGGAGAATTTCGAGATTAAGACGGGTTTAATGTCGATGTTACAAGAAAACAAGTTTTGAGGTCATGAGAAAGACAACCCGCATTATCACATAAGGAATTTCAATCGTATCACTGTAAAAAGCAAGTTTAAGGATGTTTCGCATGACGCCATTAAGATGATGTTGTTTCCATACTCATTGGATGGACCCGCAAAAGTTTGGCTCGATAAAGAACCGCCAAATTTAATTTTGACATGGGGTGATCTCGTTTCTAAGTTTTTTAACCAATTTTTTCCACCATCTAAGACAAAACATTTGAAAAATGAGATTTCAAGGTTTACACAACGTAATAATGAAAGTTTTTCAATGGCATGGGAACGATTTAAAGAAATGTTACATGAATGTCCACACCATGATTTTTCGGAATTGCATCAAATTGATACTTTTTATAATGGGCTTAATGATCATGAACGAGATTATTTGAATGCCGCCGCGGGTGGTAATTTTTTGTGCAAAACGACCGATGAAGCTTTAAATATCATCGAGAATAGATCTATGGTTTATAACCCTTGTAACACACTGAGTGTTGCCAATATGGGTTCATCGTCATCGTCATCGTCATCGTCATCGTCTCGTAACATGAATGCCTTACATGATGAAGCAAATGAGGAAAATCGGTTTTTCGATAGGTTTTCGACGCTTATGACACATTTGAAAGCACAAGATGCTTTGAATTCTGCATCGGTTAAAGTGATTGAAAAGAGTTGTTTATCTTCTGGTGGAGCTCATGATCTTTCCGAGTGCATTGCCGCTGGTGGTAACACTTCGAGTGCTTATGTATCAACGGGAACTTACAACCAAAACGGCCAAGGTTCCCGCCCAAATCAAGCTCCCCAAAATCAAAATTCTAACAACTATCGAAACAACAATCAAAATGGTGGTTATCAAGGCAATTCAGGTAACTACAACAAGGGTAATTACCAAAGTGGGAATGGGAAAGTTCAAAATCAAAACCAAAACCGTGATTTTCAAAACACTACACAAGGTTTTCAAAATGCTCACACTAAAAATCTTAATAGGGAATTTTTGGATTATGCAAAAGCAAACGATGATAAGTTTGATAACATGAAACGTGAGATGATTAGCTTAAGACCCGAGTTGAAAAATGAGCTTAAAACGAACTTGCTAACGAATTGAAAACTCATGCTAATAAAATGAAAGGAAACGTTCAACGTCTTCAACAAAATCAACAAAAGATGGAACAAGCTCAACATGAGATTAAGAAAGAGTTGTTAAAAGCGGATTTAAGGCAATCAAAATTTGAAGATCGAATGGCTAAAATGTTTGATGCAATCATGTGTAAACCCTCTTCCTCGAGTGGTCTTCCTAGTGATACCATTGCAAACACAAAGGGAGAAATTAAGGTTATTACTACTCGTAGTGGTAAAACTTTCAAGGAACCAATCTCTCGTCCAAGTACATCTACGGAGAAGGAAATCGAGAAAGAGCCCGAGGTGATGGTCAAAAAGGAGCATATCACAAGCCCACGAAGTACCGCTCATACCACACCTATGGTTGAACCAATACCAGTTATGGAACCCGAGATTCCATGGTCGTTGCCTATGCTCCAACCCACACCACCCTTACCATACCCATGGAGACGACACAAAGAGAAAATGCAAGAACGTAACAAACAACAAATCGATCTTTTTATAAAAATGTTTCAACAAGTTCATTTTGATGTAAGTTTAGCCGACGCGTTGTTATATATACCTCGTTTCGCTTCCACTTTCAAAGGTATGATGAACGATAAGGAGAAACTCTCGAAGCTATCTAATTGTTCTTCGGTTTATCTTAATCGAATACCAGAAAAAGTTGGTGACCCCGGGAAGTTTCTCATTCCTTGTGATATACAAGATATGAAAGAATGCCTCGCCTTGGCCGATCTTGGTGCGAGCATTAATTTGATGCCATTTTCCATTAGGAAATCGCTTTCGCATCCGGCTCTTACTCCTTCGAACATGTCTATCGAGATGGCCGATCATTCTACAATTTTAGCATGTGGAGTAGCCGAGGATGTTTTCATGAAAGTGGGGAAGTTCTACTATCCCGTTGATTTTATAGTAGTTGAAATCCCCGCGGATCCTCAAGTTCCTCTAATTTTAGCTCGTCCATTTTTAGACACCTCGAGATCGCTTATCGACGTTCATGCAAGAACTATTACTTTGAGATTCAACGAAGAGGAACTTGTTATAAACGCTACTCGAAACTCGACACCTTCTCATGTTTATGCAATCGCTACCATCAATCACATTGACTTAGTTGATGTGGTTTGCGATGAGTTTTCACAAGAAGTGTTAGGTTTTTCTGATAGCTCCTCTAGTGGCAATCCCACTATTTTGGATTCAATTCTTGCTAATTCTACACCAAATCTCACTCCATTCCAAGGAGGCGATTTTACTTCAAATGAAATCTACAATGAAGATGAGGTGATTATTGGTGATGATACTCTTATTCCACCATTTCTTCCACCAATGGAAGTTATGAGTGTTGAACAAAAATCTTCGATCGAGGAACCGCCAATCCTTGAATTGAAAGATCTTCCATCTCACCTTGAATACGCATTGTTGGAAGGTGATGACAAGTTGTCGGTTATTATTTCAAAAGATCTTGCTAATGATGAAAAAACCGTACTTTTGAAAGTTCTTAAAACTCATAAAGGGGCAATGCGTGGAAAATTTCCTACATTAAGGGTATTGACCAAAAATTTTGTACTCATAAGATTTTAATGGAGGAGGACTACAAACCCGCAATTCAAAGTCAAAGAAGGGTAAACCCCAAATTTACGGTGTCATCAAAAAGGAAGTCTTAAAACTTCTTGACGCAGGAATGATTTATCCTATCTCTGATAGCCCATGGGTGAGCCCAATCCATTGTGTCCCTAAGAAGGAAGGAATGACCGTTTTGCCCAATGAAAACAACGAGTTAATTCCCACTCGTGTTGTGACCGGTTGGAGGGTGTGTATTGACTACCGAAAGTTAAATGACGCCACTCGTAAAGACCACTTTCCTTTTCCCTTCATGGATCAAATGTTGGAGCGACTCGCGGGAAATGAGTTCTATTGCTTTTTAGATGGTTTTTCCGGTCACTTTCAATCCCTATCGACCCTCGTGATCAAGAGAAAACTACGTTTACGTCTCCTTATGGAACGTTTGCTTATCGTAGAATGCCTTTCGGACTTTGTAATGCATCGAGTACGTTTCAACGGTGTATGATGGCTAATTTTCATGATATGATCGAGAAGTCGATGGAAGTATTCATGGATGACTTTTAGTGTTTGGTGATTCGTTCACGTCATGTTTATCTAATCTCAAGAAAATGTTAAAACGTTGTGAAGAAACCAACCTTGTGCTTAATTGGTAAAAATGTTATTTTATGTGTAAACTAGGAATCGTCTTAGGGAACAAGGTCTCGAAAGCGGGGATTTAGGTCGATAAATCTAAGATAGACATCATCGCCAAGTTACCTCATCCCAAAACCGTTAAGGGAGTTAGGAGTTTCCTAGGCCACGCAGGCTTTTATCGTCGTTTCATCAAAGACTTTTTGAAAATCTCGCGACCAATGACACACCTTCTCGAGAAGGATGCTCCTTTTAACTTCAATGAGGATTGTGTTAGAGCTTCCGAAACTCATAAAAGGAAACTTACCGAAGCTCCCATTCTTGTTGCTCCTAATTGGGATTTACCCTTTGAAATCATGTGCGATGCAAGTGATTATGCAATTGGGGCCGTCTTAGGGAAACGTTATGAAAAGCATTTCCGTCCTATCCATTATGCTAGTAAGACGATGACAGAGGCTCAACTTAAGTACACCACAACAGAAAAGGAATTCCTTGTCGTGGTTTATGCTTTTGATAAATTCCGACCTTATCTCGTCTTGACTACAAGCATCGTGTATACGGACCATTCGGCTATCAAGTATCGCTTAGCTAAGCAAGATGCTAAGCCGAGATTGCTTCGTTGGATGCTCCTCCTCCAAGAATTTGATGTCACCGTGCTTGAAAAATAAGGAGCCGAGAATCTAGCGGCCGATCATCTCTCTCGTCTAGAAGATCCTCACAAAGATGTTTTCGAGAACAAGGAAATTACTGAAACATTTCCTCTTGAGACTCTCGGTGTAGTGAATTCTAAAGACAATACCCCATGGTTTGCCGAAATTGCAAATTACCATGCGGGGAACTTCATAATCAAGGGTATGACGACACAACAAAAGAGAAAATTCTTTCGTGACGTCAAGTTCTATTTTTGGGATGACCCTTATCTCTTTCGGGTTTGTGCGGATCAACTCGTTCGACGTTGTGTATTTGGTACCGAAGCTTCTAACATCCTTAGAGCTTGTCACAAGGGACCCACGGGTGGTCACCACGGTGCTAATCTCACGGCTAAGAAAGTGTTCGATGGCGGCTTCTTTTGGCCTACGATCTATCGTGATGCACACGCACTTGTGAAGTCGTGTGATTCTTGCCAACGCCAAGGAAAATCATCGCAAAAGGATGAAATGTCACAAAACATAATTCAAGTGTGTGAGATTTTCGACATTTGGGGCATTGACTTTATGGGGCCGTTCCCATGGTCTCATGGAAACAAGTATATCCTCGTCGCCGTCGACTACCTATCAAAGTGGGTGGAAGCTAAGGCTTTACCTACTAATGATGCTTGTGTGGTAGTGAAGTCTTTGAAGCAACTATTCTCTCGGTTTGAAACCCCTCGTGCTATTATAAGCGATCGTGGAACCCATTTTGGTAATGACCAATTCGAAAAGGTTCTAAAGAAATATGGAGTTACACATCGTCTTTCTATGGCATATCACCCGCAAACGAGTGGGTAAGTCGACGTTTAAAACCGAGCTTTGAAGAGGATTTTAGAGAGGTCGATTGTAGAAAACCGTGCTTCATGGTCCGATAAACTCGATGACGCTTTATGGGCCTTTCGAACCGCTTATAAGACACCTATCGGTTGTACTCCTTATAAGTTGGTCTATGGAAAGAATTGTCATTTGCCTATTAAATTAGAGCATAAGCCATATTGGGCCCTAAAGCATGCAAATTATGACTTGAAGACCGCGGGAGATCACCGGAAAAAACAACTTTACGAATTGGATGAATTAAGAGATGATGCTTATGAAAATTCATTGATTTTTAAAGAAAAGAGTAAAAAGTTTCATGATTCAAAGATCAAAAACCGGGTTTTTAACGTTGGTGATCAAGTGTTACTTTTTAACTCTCGTTTGAAGATATTTTCCGGGAAATTGAAATCTCGTTGGTCGGGTCCGTTCACCATAACACAAGTGTTTCCTTATAGGACCATCGAGCTAGCTCAAAATAATGGACCTAACTTCAAGGTAAATGGACATAGGTTTAAGCACTACTTCGGTGGGGAAGTACCTTCGTTGGACGACCTCGACCAAGTCACCTTCCCCAATGATAATTAGCATTAAGGGGATCGAGTCGAGCTCATGACTCGGTAATAAAAAACGAGGTCCCTCGTGGGGGAGATCCCATGCTTATCCATTGTACTTATTATCGCTTTCTAATATAGTTAATGAGAGAGGATTTGTGCCCTTCCAACTCATTGTCTCATGGTTGTTTGTGAATGTGTTATCAAGATCATCATCATCGCCACGATTGAAGACTCTCGTGTTCGTTTACGTGACCCTCGATCTTTTGCTTGAAGAGTTTTTCACGAATCCATGACATATCCTTTATTGTTCTAACAATTATCTTTTAGCATAACTCATAAACGGCTTTAGATAATATTGTTGATCACCCTTTCCATGCTAGATCCTAAGCATTCGACTCTTCGTCTCTAGTATAGGGGTGCTCCATCTTTAGACTCGAAAAATTGAGGACAATGTTTAATTTTAGTATGGGGGTGAATACATACTTACCTTGCTACGCCCTCACGTTTTCCAATTTTCATCGTTTTGTTTTGGTTTGTTACAAATAAGGCTAAAATGGCCAAATTTTAAAAAATTTCTTAGTTTTCATAAGTGTTTTTAAGACACGAATGTATGTTTTCTGATGGGTAGAATAAGAGTTAATTTTTGACTTGATGGCCATTTGGAGCCCTTTACATTCTTTAACCCGCTTGAATCAGGTTTTGCTAGACTTTTATATAGGGAACTTTAAAACGCGAAAGTCTTAGCTCATTCGGGTTAAGAACAAGAACTTTTCGCAAGTTCCTATAATTGATCCTAGAAAGTCACTTATCAAGGGAACTTTAAAATGAATTCTCTAAACTTGAAAAAGTCTAAGAAAGTGCAAGATCCTATAGGTGGCTTGAAAAACTAAAACTTCGATTTAATATAGTCTTAATGAGAGTTAATTCAAATTTGGCTTAATTTTGACTTGCATGGCTAAGTATTCATGAGTCTCTTTAATTAGAGGTCTTTAAATAGTGAAGAACGAGAAGTGATAGAGTTAGACAAGTGATCATGCTAAACGTAGAACATGAAAATGTTCATTTAGAAACTCATATGTTTTTAATTGTGGCTTTTTCTCCCATAAGATCAATGCATTAAGAATAAAATAATTGCAATAAGTAAGGTCGTACGATTTGAAAGGTTACTTAGCTTCTAGCCCAAGATCCTTTAAAAGTTGCTCGGGGTTGAATAGAGTTCATAGCCAAGGCATAACTTATTGAAATGGGATGCGAAGATCGGTGAAGATCCAAAAAGGCCCTAACAAGGCATGAGGAACTCTATTTTGTTGCTAAATCATCATTATTCCAAAATCAATATGAAGGATCGAGACACACGACGAAAAGCAATTATTCCCCTAAAGATCATGGAGAAAGTCTATCCGAAAAGACCCTAACAAGGTATGAGGATAAATATATCCAAGTCCGAAAAGGAGGCGGATCGTTGTATATCAAAATACAAAATAATGATTGAAGAAAAATGATGAAGTCGTGGTCCAAATATGAAGAATCTCTCAAAAACGTCAACTGAAGAAATTCCAAATATATGAAGAGAAGAAGACGAATTCGGTAGTTGAGTAGAAGGAATTTGATTTTGAGGATCGGAAAAGTAATTGTTTAACCATTGATTCGGGTATTGGTTTGGGTTAGGATTTTGACTCATGGTGGATAGAAAAAATAGAGAAATTAGATGTAGAAGAAGGTGTGATTTGTGGGTAATTTGAGGTAGAATTTATAGGAAAAAAAGATGAAAAAGGGGGTTTTTTTCCCCTTCAAACGGTCAAAAAAACGGGCAAAAAAAAAACGTTACCCAACGACTAGTTTTTTAAATTTTCAAAAAAAAAAAAAAATTAAAAATTCGACGACGCGAGCCACGGTGTGGTTGGCGCCGCTGTGGCCTCGCGCCGTCACCATGGCGTCGGCTGGTAGGTACCAGCCCAAAACCGACGACGCGAGCCACGGTGTGGTTGGCGCCACCGTGGCCTCGCGCCGTCGTGGCCAGCCACCCACCAGCTCACTGTACCGAGCCCTCTAAAGATCATGGAGAAAGTCTATCCAAAAAGACCCTAACAAGTTATGAGGATAAATATATCCAAGTCCTAAAAGGAGGCGGATCGTTGTATATCAAAATCCAAAATAAAGATTGAAGAAAAATGATGAAGTCGTGGTCCAAGTATGAAGAGTCTCTCAAAAACGTCAAGTGAAGAAATTCCAGAATATGAAAGAGAAGACCATAATTTCAAGAACGTCCTCCGAAGATTTGAAGTATGAAGTACATGCCAAATATCGGTCCGAGAAAGGTCTCAAATCGTGAAACGAGTTATGCCAAGATATAAACTTAAGGAGATACACGAGAAGCCGTTTTAAAAGATTTTGTCCTTTAGCTAACTATCGATTAAATCATGCCACTTTATTTTTGGACAAATAAATACTCAAATAAGTCAATATGAATCACTTGTGATCCATGACAAATAGTTAAAAAATTCTAGAAACCCTTTCTTTTCATAATAACTAGGATTGCGGGGAGATAAAGTATTACACAATTTGGACGTATGAGTAGTGTTAGGATTGTGACTTGTACCAACAATGATCTCGTTTTTGCAATTAGCATGGAATGTATGACAATCAAGGATGACGAACTTTACTCTATGAGACATTCACTTGTTTCTATTCATTGACCCTGAAAGTCACTTTCGTGATGAAAATCATACATTATGTCTTTAACATATCTTTGTAGTATTGTAACAAGTTTCACTTTTCAATAAAGGGTAATAAAATCGAATTTTGGAGATGCTTAGATACTTTATTCTAGCATTGCATGAGGGCACGACAATGGTTTAGTATGGGGGAGTGATGAGATGGCATTTATACATGATCTCATCGTTCTTTTCGGGCTTTAAATGCATAAAATGTCATAAAAATACCATATATATGCTTGTGTTTGTTTACTTGTGTATTTTAGGTATGGATATCGTGAAAAAGACAAAAGATCACAAGAAACAAGGAAAAACGAACACGAGAAACGAAGCCGCACAATGAACTGGGCCCTAGTTTGTGATTTGTCAAAGAAAAACCCTTGAAGACTTGAAGATGTACAAGATTGATCCCTCATTTATGAATAATTGACACTTAATACCCTTGTATATTCATAATTACAAGTTTGATCCCTTAAGTTTGTCAAAATGACAAAAAGGTCTTTCATCTTTGAAGAATTGGCAAGTTTAGTCCCTAAACAAATCTAAATTGTCAATAATGGTCCCTCATGAAGTCAAACATCCAATGAAGACCCTTGAAGTCCAAGAAAATTACACATTTAGTCCTTTTTAAATGGATAAAACATCAAAAGGGCCATTTGTCTAATTACACCAAAGTTGAATAAGCCCTAAATTCAGTTTTGAAAAGTATTCGTGGCCAAACTATGAAGAATGAAAGTTTTTTAACAAAGTAAATGCGTTTGATAAGGCTGAAATACTTGTTATACAACTTTTCCCAAAAGCCAAGGACCAAAGTTGTACAAACAAAACATTCAAATGTTTATTGCGCCAAACACTTAACCTGCCACTGATTTCAGATCAAATGAAGTTACTATTCACCCCAAGAACCCAATTTTACCTTCCACTTAAACAAAGTGTAAAATGAAATTACCCATAGCCACGCTTGATTGAGACTCATATGAACTCATCCCACGCTTGAGCTCACAATCCCACTCACTCAAGGACCCCACCCAAGGCTGTCCTGCACCAATCATGTGACATCCTCCTCTCCAAGCAATGCCACATGGCATGATCAACATCCCACACTCCTTACTTGGCCCCAAAGCAAAAATGAATGCATGGGATTTATTTGGACAGCTCACAAACATCAAACGCGTCTAGAAGATCAAGGGCATATCTGAGATTTCATAGCTAGGGTTTCTCATGTATTTTGCATTCTAGAATCATCCAATGTAGTCTATAAAAGGATCCTCAACATGTGAGTAGCCCTTTGTTCCAGATTTCTCTTAGCACCTTTGTAATTCCTTTTTAAATCTTAATAAAATTTGGTATAGTATTTCTGAATATTATATCTCCTTTTTGTTATTTAAAAGTTTGGTGTTAGACTAAGAGGAATCTGAGTTCCATATTTGAATGGTTTGATCTTGTGTTGTGAAGTTTGCAAAGGTTTCATAAAAGAATTTTGAGAAAAATTATAAGAATCCGTTTTATGTTATTTTTGGTAAACTTTGTTCATCTTAGCAGGAAGGAAGCTAGTGGTTGTTCTGCTACCACTTAAGCTCACACATCCCAAAGCATGGATGTATGTTTTGGAGGTGCACATCTCTAAACTCTTTGTACTTTTCTGAACATTTTGTATTTTATGTTGATTCTGAGATTTGGCCTGTGAATTTGTGATATTGTGGTTGGATCTTGTTATTTGAAGGATGTTTGTTGTTATTGAATTGATTTGAGCCTGGTTTGTGGGTTGAATCACACATATCCTTTGAAAAATTGAGAAATCAATTTGATAAGGGGTGTTTGGGTTAACTGCATAATCTGGTCTTGAGTTGATTTGAGTAGGTGTTATTGTATACTTTGTGTTTTTTCTTGTTTTATATGTGCTACTGGTTACTTATCTGCAAGGTTTGAGGTTCTAATCACCATAATCCATAAAAAGGCCATAAAATCTGTTATACTTGTTGTTTTGAACTAAAATTTTGGTGACACCTAGATCTAACGGTAGACTAGGGTAAACAAGTGCTAAATTTAAGTTTATGCAACCTGGGTAAGGGATTTAAGGTGTTGAAATTGGATTTGTGGTCATTTACTTTAGTAGATAGGTTTGTGTTTATCACTTGTTCATCAGTAAACTGCATATGCCTCAAACTTGATTTAATCTTTGAACCAATGTTGTAACTGAGTTGTTTTGTGTTTGTTTAAGTTGTATTGAGATTGTTGAAGCTTTTGGTGCAATCTGGTTGGCTTATTCTAGCTTAAACAACTTATTTGTTCATAACTGTTCATTGCTCATGTTTATATCATATCTGGTGACTGTTTGATTAATCTGTGCTAATTGGCTTGTTGGATTTGTATTTTATTGCTTGATTGTGACTCCTTACAACTCACTGGTTGTAAGGGTGCCCTTGTTATCCATTGAATCCAAGTAAAACTCTCAAATATCCAAGGTCAAATAATCAAAGCAGTGGGAACTCCTTTCCCCTGCTGCTAGCCACTACTAGTGTTATTTTCAATTTTGCTTATCAATAAGCTGTTCTAGCTTATTTTAACCTACAACAACTTTAATTTTGTAATAGGTGCTCATCATTTGACCCATTTGTTCATTCTGGGGCATTTGGGTGGTTGACTTTAAGGTTTGACTAGAAAACCAACTCCATTGACTTTTACATAAATGCTTATCAGCTTATTCTGCTTATTTGGCTTGGCTTATTGAACTTTTCTTGATTGATTTGGCTTATTTAAGCCATTTAGAGTCTTTTGCAAGTTGAATCAAGGTCTGAGATGGTCTAGAACTCTAAGTCGACTATTTTGTCTTTTAGTGGATTTTTACTTTGCTTATTTCTGGCTTATTGGTTGTGCTTTTTCAAAATTTCTTTTCATTGATCTCTTAGGCATCTCAAAAGAAGGTTGTGTGTCAAGTTAGATCTTATGGCATTGGCTTATAGTTTAATGGGCTAAAAAACTTATTGAGAATAAGCTGTTGTACAATTAAGCTATGATAAGCTCACATTCAACTTTTGGGCTTTCAGACTTTTTGGTTTAGAATTAAATTTTAAGCTCGGCTGGTAATTTTTAGCTTAGTTGGTTAAGTTTCAACTTATTGGGCCAAAAAGCCCATTTCATTTGGTCTGTTTTTGTTTTTAGCCCATTTGGGGGCCTAATAGAGGTATTTTGGTAATTCACTTTCATTTTCTGTTTAATATTATTTTAATATTATTTTATTATTAAATTTCATTTTTAATATCTTTGAAACTTTTACATTTTTCTTAGATCAGATACATTAAGTTAGGATTTTTAAAACTCTTAGATTAATTTTCTCATCATTTTATTAAATTTTAGAATTATTTTAATATTTTAATAGTTATTAATCATTTAAAAATAGTTTTCCTTAGTTTAAAATTTCATAAAAATATTTTTTAGTCTTATTAAGTCATTTTAGAGGTTTACAAAGTGAAAAATCTTAAATTTGGACTTTTTATTAATTATTTGGATTTTTAGGGCTTTAATTAGCATTTAAAAACTAATATTTAATTAATTAAAAGATTTGAAAAAGTTTTGTTCATTTGTAAACTCTTAGTTTATTTTTATTGATTTTTGGTAATTTTTTGGGATTTTTAGAAATAATTTTTATTCTGTCACTTTTACGGTTTTTCGTTTTATCGTCGTAGTGTAAATTTAACGTATCCGTCATTCTCTTTTCTCATCTTTTCTTTCTTAATATTAATCCAAAATCATTACGAGTGATTCACACACATATACCTCCTTGGGAAACGAACTTTGAACTTCATTGGGTCATTAGTGCTTGATTTTCCTAAATCGACACTTAATACTTACCGCTTTTACGCTCTTTTTCCTAAAAGACGTAATTTTACAACAATCAGTTGTACTTATAGCTAACTATACAAACAACCTACTTTGACTTAAAGTAATCTTTTCCCGCCTAATGCAAACAATCAGAATATTGAAGTGTCTTCAGTATTCTAGAGAAGAAGAACATCATTCAGTTTGGTATTGTCAAACCAAACTAAACTGAGAGATCTTCTTCAGTACTTGTTCTTCAGCAACTAGACCGACTAGTATTTGAAGCAAAGACTCGTTTGTCTTTTAAGTTAACTGTAAGAGGAAAGCTGAACATCCTTCAGCAACATAGTCTTCAGTAGGAACTTTGTTCCTCTAGTCATGCTTTAGAAGACTGGCCTTACTACTAAACATGAAATACTTAGGGGGATTTTATATTCAAATCCTAGAGTTGCTTCAGGGTCAGTAAATACTGACCCAACAATTTGTAACCTCGTGATTAATAGAATCACCTCCACTAGCACTAGCCATTTGATCCCTAGTTCGACTCGGAACTTTTGCCTTATTTTTAATAATGTCCCAAGCTACTTGCATCGTTTTAACAAGAATATTACCCCCCACGGCCGAGTTTAGTGATTTTTGGTCATTTAAACTCAATCCATAGTAAAAGGTATTAATTTGGTGAACTTTGGTAAAACCGTGTTGTGGACATTTTCTCAAAAGTTCCTTAAACCGATCCCAAGATTCACTAAATGTCTCCCCGTACTTTTGTTCATAGTTAATGATGTCATTCCGTAAAGCGGTAGTACGTGAGGGTGGGAAGAAATAATTAATAAACTTAGTCTCCAAATCCGCCCATGTAGTGATACTTTGGGGTGGTTCCTTGTCAAGCCAAATCTGGGCTTGCCCCTCGTGGGAGAAAGGAAAGAGTAGCAATCGAATTGCCTCTTGTGGCACCCCATTATATTTCACGGTATTTGACAAGTGTAAAAACCTCTTAATATGAGCGTGTGGGTCATCATGAGTACGGCCCAAAAATGGTGTAGGGGAAACCATTTGAATAAAACCCGTTTTAAGTTCAATATTATTCGCTCCAATATCCGGCACCACAACCGCGTCAGCGTTTCCCTCAACCTGGGATTGCAAGATCTCGGTCATCAGTCGGTTATCCATGGCTAAAGTAGTGTCGAAAGCTCGATTCTCGGGATCGACTTGATTTGTGACGGGATTTTTGTTTCTCTTCTTTTTAGAAGGACGAGGTACACCACTTGGTAGGTGTGTACGCGTGCGAGTGCGCATACAACTAAAAACCGAGGAGTAAGGGGATTGCCCTTGATGACTTTGAAAGGGTAGGGATTACCCCAATCGAGGTTCGATATCAAAAAGCTACAATATTATATACGTAATACTACTTGGGTGGCACACCACTTACTACTATCACCTTCAAAAGAATCACAAGGGACCGGAGGAACGCGGCGGCGCAAAGCACTTAAGAGCCTTTTCCTTTCGAATGTTAAATACACTCTCCTTATACCCCCCCCCCCCCCCACACACACAGTGAGTTCTCTCTCTAGATCAAATAGCTCATAGTATTTATCTATTGTGCCTTAATTAACTTTGATCGATACACGTGAAAAGCACCAGAACGCCACTAATCGCGGTGTATTGCAAAGCAATACTTATGGAGATATGTGTATTCATTGTTCGTATCTACGTATACGTAATATATATAGTAATATATTAAAAAAATTGTATCTTTTATTTTTTTAAGAATATATATTCACAAGAAAAAGATGAGAGAAAACGAAATAGGAAAAATAATATGTATAGTAGTACTTAATATTTTTTTGTGTAACACTTTAGGAAAAGTGTTACTTTTTTTATTTTATTGTTTATTTTTTTGGTGCAATTCTTAGGAAAGAAATTGCTTTTTATGATTTTTTTTTTTGTATTTTTATATTTTTGATCTTTTTTGTATTTTTGATTTTTTAACAAGAAAAATAACGTTCAAAAGTGAACGGATCCCAAAATCTAAATCGTCTCACGAAAATCGTCAATCATATCGAGATCTAACCGACAATGGCGCCAATTTGATATCCTTTTTTTAGTATAATCGTTTTTCCTCGAATCGACTCGAATTGATTTCCAATTAATACAAGAGATTTATCGTTTTTGGTTCAAATACGGATTTAGTATCTATGTCTATTTCAAATAAAGCACGTAAAAAGAGTAAAAATATTATCTACGTAATATGTATCTATTCTAAAAATAAGGTGCACGTACCACAATTAAAGAACAAAGTACAAGTAGGTAATTTACAAAGTAAATGAAAGATAAAATATAAATGTTATTAAGAAAAATGAAAAATATAAAAATACCCAAAAACGTAAATGTAAAATTGCCAAAGTTTAAAATTGATTTTTTATATTTTTTAATATTTTTTTTTATTTAAAACTAAATTTTCTATTAAAAATAAATTTTGAAAATTGTTTTATGAAAATGAAATAAAGCGGGTTTGAAAATCAATTGCAGCCCAGCTCAGCTTTAAACCAAACCCTAACGAGCCCAACTACAATAGCAGGCCCAAACTCAAGCCCAGCTTATTTGATATTTGCGCCAAAAAGAAATAAAACACAAAGATTAGGACTAGTATGCACTTAACTATTCGTGCAAAGAATGAAACAATCAGAATAAGCAAGGACTAAAGAGCAATATTGAAAACATATTAAGAAAAAAACGGGCTTAATTTGTTTTTAGCTTATTGTGAGCTTATTACTCCACCAAATTGAATGATTCCACATGCAAAAGATTTTAAATGCCAAATAAGCTAGCCAAACCAAAGATAAGCTTCAGAGATAAGCTATAACTCTCAAATGAATTTTCTAATAAGCCAAAAAGTTAAAAACAACTTATCTAGATAAGCAAATTTCCTTAAAACTTCTGAGAATGTTATTAAGCTGAGAAAAATGAGTTCTATCTGAGCACTTTTTCAATTTTCACACTTAATAAGCATCAATAAGCATTTTACAAAAACAGCTTATTATTAAGCACTTTGACCAAAGTTGACTTTTCTTGAAAAGATAAATCCTGACTTATTATGACTATTTGGCCTACTAGGGACAACTATTGTGAAAAACTTAACACTAAAAAGCAGATGATAAGCTATGGATGAAAACTGATAAGCACTTGAACAAATTAGCCTAATTAGCAACTTTTGGAGCTAAATTCTAGCTTATCTAATAAGCAATAGCTAAAACTTATAACTAGAAATATCAAAACAGTACTAGTGGCTACTCAAAACACCAAAAATCAAAGTCTAACATTAACTAATGAAAATCTTATCAATCTAGGTGACTATTTAGCTACAAATGATGACAATTAAACCACAAGTATTTTTACTACTTGAACCTGTTTGACTTTGACAATAACCAAAACTTTGACTGAGTTTATGCTAGTTTTATGAGGCAATTGAAATGATGCTAATCCTATAACCACAACCTCAACAATAAGCTATCAAAAAGCTTATCCAAACACACCTTATTAAACTTAAAAGGAAAATTATCAAAGTAAAAGATAGATCTAATGAATATAAAGATAAAACTAATGAACACAAGGCTATAACAGATCAAATCAAGTAAAGATGAGCAAAGGAATCAGGCAAATTCAGGTTTGATCATGCAGTTCTGTTAGAAACCTAAACTTTACCTAGGTAAAGTGGATCAATGCTTGACCTGTGTCTTCCAGGCCTCCATTGATGTTGTAGCAAGCTAAGATCACCTTCTTCTACCTCTAACACCACAAATCAACCACACAAACACTAGAAATCACATAGATGAACTATGTGATTTCAAATATCTCTATTCCCCTCCAAAAACTCAAACAGTAACAATACTTCACCAAATGATCAACAAAAAGCTTCAATAGCTTATATTCAAGCCAAACATCAACAAACAACAGTAAAATCAACACCAGTAACAATAGAGATAGCTGAAGAAGATGATGAATAGTAACTATGTGATGTTTTATTGATTGAAGGTAAATTGAAGTACAATGCTGTGAAGGATTGATTACAAATGCTAAAATAAGTACAAAACTAAAAACTGAGAGAAAATTGGCGTAGAAATTAAGCAAGAAAATGAATTATGTGTTTTGAAGGAGCGTGGGTTGTATTTAAAGGTCGTTGGGAATTCTGGGAAAACGTGTGGGTGATGGGGGTAGTCTAGACTGACAAGGTGTCAGATTGTGACAGCTAATTAAACCAATGAGAAACTAACAAGTGGATTTAGGGTTTGTTCGTCAAGAACAAATTGGGGGTTTGTGATTGGGGTAACGACTGGTTAATTGAGTTACACCATTGTATTCGTCTTGTCTTTGTGAGCATTTTTGATGTTGAAGTCGAACTCTAAAACCCTCTCAATCGATCTCTGTGTTGCAATGGAGAAGATGATGGCGTGGAGCTCTATGGTTGGCTGGAAAATAGTCACACGGATCACTATCCTTTGGAATAGTTTGATCCGTGTGATAGGAAATGGTGATATATGAGTGGTCCACGTGGCAGGAAATATCAAAACTTTCTCCTATTGGCAGCTTTAGTGCTTTTCATTGTAAATTTTGTCTTTAAGCTTTTATCTTTGTAAAAACTTCATTCCAAGCCCTCCAAACTTCCAACTTTTAGCACTTTTGGTCCTTTTGACTTTGTTTGACTTTTTCTTCATAAATTGATCGTGAAATCCTGTGTTTTCTTTGTTTTTTGTCCTTTTGTACCTATTTTCACAACAAACACAAAGCCACACATAATTATGACTTTTACGTTATTAATTTCATGTTTTAGTTCGGTTTTTCCTTGTTTTTAGTGGTAAAAGGGTAAGTGTTTACACAGTTATCACGTGTCGCCACTTCCTACTTTTTTGGTGCTTCGTACAAGGGAGATCTTCTGATTTTTCTTTGTTAAGACAATCGCATACAACATCTTCGTCACAAGATCAAATAGATGTTAATCATTCTCTTACAGGGTCACTATCATACACACCTTGTTGTGTAACACATGAATTTGGCATTAACTAGTTCTGTCTTATATTTTAATCTTGGCGCCCTATATCAAAGGAGTGCAGATGTCATGCCTTTATAGAGTTCATGGATGAACGTTATTTTGTATTATTTCCATTCACTCATCACTTGACGCCTCAAACAAGGGGGAGCAACCGTCAATGGGGAGCATGCACTAGTTCATCATCACTACTTCTTTGTGGTTCTTCACCGACTTTCTTTCTCATATAACCTTGATGCAGGTTACACATATTTTTTGTGCTTTTACATCTATCAATTTTTCTTACCTAACCTTGATGCGGGTTAACCACACCTGTTTGTGTTTCTATTTTCTTTCTTATCTAACTTTGATGCATGTAAAGTCTCTTAATTTGATACATGGGTCAATAGGAAGAACTTTCCCATTCTTCTACTCATTTATACTAAGTCTTAAACAATAATTGCATCAATCTATTTTCTTTCTTCTATACCCTTGATGCAGGTTAAGCACATCTCCTTGTGCCTCTATTTTCTTTCTCATCTAACTTTGATGCAGGATAAGTCTCTTAATTTGTTACATGGATCCGATGGTGATCATGGATCAATTGGGAGCACTTGCACATTCTTCTACTTATTTGTGTTGAGTCTTAAAACAACCATTGCATTAATCTATTTTCTATCTATCTATTTCTTTATATCTATATCTTTCTAACCTTGCATCAATCTATTTCTCTCATTGTCATCTTTATTTACAGGCTTTACCACTCATTCTATCTATTTCTTTCTAACCTTTGTTTTGTAGATTTTCATAAGTCATGTATTCCCAGGTTCTCCCATTTAGGCGGAGTATTAACCAAGGGAGAGTATATGAAAATCATATTCTATTTATATTTTCAATTTACAATTCTCTAAATTAAAAATCTCTCTCTAAAATGAGTTTCTTTCATCCTCGCCTTTTTGCTTCGACAAAAGGGGGAGAAGAGTCTAAACGAAGACGGTAACCGGTAACTTTTACACTTTACTATCTATTACGTTTACATAGTTTGTCATCATCAAAAAAGGGGAAATTGATAGTGCAAATACTACGATATTTAATCTATACATCCTTGTTGGTTTTGTTGATGACAAACACGTAACTTGTAATATATAACCTAAAATGTACAAGTTACTCGTAATCATATTTCGTGTATACTTACACGTTTCTGTCTTTGTAAAAATAAGATCAATAGTTTGTACATCCTTAAGTAATATGCCTTTCAAAACCTAGAAAAATCCTTTAAGAACATCTAAGAACTAATATGGTTTAGGAGTTGACTTAACCAAATATTTGCAAAATCAAATTGCTAATTTTCTGTCAGACCGACGGAACCTATCGGACCCCTTGGTATAGGGACCGTCGGGGTCCGTGGGTACCTGGACTTTTTCTTTAAATAGAGACCACATGCTCACTTATTTCTCACACATTTCTATCATATTCTTCTCTCTAAATATGATCCTCTATCAGATCTTTCCACTCTCTAACATGTAGATATTAGATCTATAATTGTTCTTCTTTTTATTTAGTGTTACTCATTGTAGATATGAAGATCACTTAAAGGTGTAAACAAGATCAAGAAATTCAAGCAGAAGACATACATTAAGTCATCGTGTCACCTCTATCTAGACTAGTTTCTTTGTACTTGTCATCTCATGGTATTATGTCCAAGATCTATGATCTTGACATCTCATGTTCTTCTCAACTGAGATCCATGACTTATCATCATTAGTCTATACATCTTTAGGAGCGGAAAGGCCAAAGGCCAAGTATGTGTTGACTTTGTGTATAGATCCATATTTCTCCTTCATGAGATCTATGATCTTGATGCTTCATGACTCGAGTTAATAAGGATTACGATTATGTCAAGACATGTTCTTCAAGATGTAATCCTTGATCTAGGGAATATCATATCATAGAGTCAACTCTCTCTCTCTCTTTATCTATCACAAACTATCACAAACTTCATGTGTGTTGTCGGTTCCTGTGTGAACCCGGTACTTGGATTAGTACCTACAAATGTTGTAAGATTAAAAGTCGTGTTGGTTCTACTTATGTTTAAGAACCCGGGTGTTGGTCCTATCCATTGTGCAACGACCCAGTGTGTAGCTTAGTACCGGATATAGTGTAAGCGATGTAGAAGGGACTTGTTGTACCCATGTGAAAGAACACGACATCCTAGCTTCGGTGTCGGTAAAGTTTGTAAGCCAATGTGTGAAGGTTTATCCACCGGTGTAAAGGAGATTCTTTTACTAGTGAAGTCGAACTCTCGAGTAGATTAGTCGGGGAGTGGATGTAGGGCAAGGAAGATGTCCTTGTAGTCGAACCACAATAAATCATTGTGTCGGTTTGCATTTACTTTACTTTATTGCTTTACACTTATACTTGCATTTCTTGTGTGCTTCGTGATCACTCAGTGTGCTACTTGATTCATATAGTCCTTGACTATATACAACGCCTCTCATACTAAGTCCCCCTTAATGGACATTTGATACAAAAAAGTTTTATATTAAACTATTCAACCCTTCTTCTAGTTTTCTACAGTTTTGATATAGCTAAAGCATTGGGAGTTTAGCTAGTATCCCGGATCCTCACTAACTTTTTGTAAATTTTATTATTTTAATAAAGTGATGTTTATACTAAAACTAGACATTTACCTGCGCATAGCTGCGGAAATGTCTTGCGGAAAATAGTTAACAATATCATAATTGACTTGATGGTTAAACTCATACCCCGATGACTGGATGGTCGAATAACTGACCATGACGCAATCGATGGACCCGGTGGTCGAACCCATGCATCGGTTACTCGACCGGGTTGATTCGGTGGACCAGATGACTTGACAGAGTTGACTAGGTGACTCGACTGGGTTGACCCGATGATCAGTGACGTGAGTTGGTAAAGTGACCAGTTTGAATCAATGATCGAACCGATGAATCGATAATATTTTGTGAAAAAAGAAAGTATTTAAATCTATATTATAAAATATTGAAAATTTTCAACTTTTCAACATGTGATGCCGTCTTTATTTTTGTAAAAAGTCGCAAATGCGCTTACAATTCAATTTTAATTAAAAACTCACCAAACCGCACCACACTCACCCTAACTATATCTAATATGGATTGCACTCCCATATATCCCACCTACATTTTACTCTCCCACCCATCCAAAAATTATTTTCCCCCAGATCTATTTTGCCTCTTTCTCACCCAAAATTGAAAATTTTCATTGCCCTTTAATATCTCATCGATTCTCCCTCCATTATCAGGACTCAATCCTTCGTCACTTGTTAGCCCCTCTCTCACAAGTCACTATTTCGTCATCTAATTTTTCACTTCAAGATCGGTTTTTGCAGTCATGTTTGCTAGGCACTAGAACCTTTTGGAGGTAAGAAAATAACTAATATTGTTATAATATGTTTAGTAAGTAATTATGTCTAATTGTTAATGATATTAACAATGGATATCTAACTAGGGTATAGTGTAAGAACCATATTGTTTGTTTGATATTTATTCCTTGTTGTTACTAGTATATTGTAATCGATTTTGATATAGACGTCGGCAATGATATTGCGACTATTTTGGTAGAATAATGGTTACTATACTCGGATTCCTTATCTTGCCTACACCCTACAAATTTAGGTTTTCAATTGGTTCTTCATTAGGTCTATAGCACAAGTCAGCCCAAGAGACTAACTAGGTCAATGAGTCTATAGCACAGTTAAATCCTTACTTGGTGAAGGTAAATAATCTAAATAGTAAACACTTTATAGAATCTGTATATAAGATACCTCTTTCTGGATCACGTTTTTAGTACCACAACATACAAAGAGCATCATTCTATGTTTTGTGTGTGGGTGGAACTTTGAGGCTATATGTGAAACTTTTAGAATATTGGTTTTGCTTACAAGTAATTAGTTGTAGTATATCGTAATTCATGTGGTTCAAAATAGACAAGGAGCGTACTATGTATAGCATTATTCAGTATCAGTTGTATCAAAGGCGTCTTTCCCAGAGAAATATCTCAATGATAAGAATGTGCCCTTGATGTAGTGTTTTTACTACTCTTTAGGAAAAGAGAGCAAAAGTGGCAAGTATTAAGTGTCGGTTTAGGAAAACCAAGCACTAATGACCAATTAAGTTCAAGTTCGTTTCTCAAGGAGGCTAGTGTGTTATGTGTGTAATGATATGGATTAGATTTGTGATTATATTTTTGAGAAAGAAAAATAGAAAGGGGATTAGAAGAGAATGACGGTTATGAAGACGGATTAAACTAAGTCGAAAAAGGTATACACGTAAAACCGTAAAAAGTGCTAAAATTAAAATTTTACCCAAAAAATTCCTAAAAATTAACAAAAATCCACAATAATATTCTAAGAGTTCACAAAAAATCAAAACTTGCTAAAACCTTTTAATTAATTAGATAATGACTTTTTAATGCTAATTAAAACCCTAAAAATCAAAATTAATTATTAAAAAGCCCTAAACAAGATTTTAAAGTTTGTAAACCTCAAAAATACTCTAATTAAGCTAAAAAGTATTTTTCAAAATTTTAAAATCACTAAAAACTATTTTTAAACAATTAAAAACTCCTAAAATCAATTAAAACTTAAATTAATTCTAGAAAATAATTAAAAGACCTAAAAAATATTTGGAAAGTTGCAAAAATCCTAATTAAGTGTTTAGAACCTAGGAAAAATATAAAAACTTAGAAAATCAGACTTTTAATTTTTAATAATAAAATAATATTAAAATAATATTAAAAATCCAAAAATCATAAAAAATTCTAAAAACTTGCAAACTAGCTTAATTTAACCTAAATAACTCAGAAATGAAAGTGAAATTACCTAAATACCTCTATTGGGCCTAGAAAATGGGCTAAACCCAAAACAGTCCCTTATTGGGCCAAATTTAGGCCCAATAACAAAAAGTGTTTAAAATAAGCCCAAAAAGCACAGGTTGACTCAAAATTTGATTTTAAACAACTTTTTCCAAAGGCCCAAAAGCTGAAAATGTGAAATAAGCTAACTTATAACCAACAGCTTATTCTTAATGGGCTTTTGGCCCATTAAGCCATAAGCTAACGCCATAAGCTAAAATTTGACACACAAGCTTCTTTTGACCTAACAAAGACTTCTGTAAAAAAGAAATTTGAAATAAGCCCAAGGAATAAGCCTGAAAATGCAATAAGCAATCTACACAAAACGACAAAATAGTCGTTTTTGAGTTCTAGGCCACCCCAAGTGCTGATTCAAGTTCCAAAAGCTTTTAAATGACTTAATTAAGCAAAATCAACAAAGAGTTTTCAAATAAGCTGACTCAATAAGCTGGAAAAAGCAAATAATCACTTATGTAAAAGTCAAATAAGTTGATTTTCTAGTAAAAAGTCAAAGTCAAAGTCCAATAAGCTCCAGTCTACTTAAATGGGTCAAATAAGGAAGACCTATCACAAAAAATAAGTTGTTGCAAGTCTGGATAAGCTAGAATAGCTTATTGATAAGCTGATGACAAATTTGCACTAGCAGGGGCTAGTTTTGGATGTTGAGTAGTGGAAACTTTTTCCACTGCTTGACTATTTTGACTTTTTGTCTTTAGTGACTTTTTTGGAGATTCAGATTACACAAAGGCACCCAAATGATCTTTGGATCAAAAGGAGTCAATCACAATCAAAATAACACAATCACTAACACCCAATTGATACAGTTTAATCAATCAATCATCAGACATTGCACAGACATGAAACAATAAGCAATTTAGGTTCAAAAAGCAATTTAAGCACAATTCAGCCAGCCAAATTCAACCAAATGCATACACAAGATATATTAAACTTAAATAAGCAAATCTAAACAAGTTTCATGCACTGATTCAAAGAATTAAGCAAGATTAAAGCCCTTAAAGTTACTGATGAACACTAACAGGTTAATGATGAACACTAACCAAAACTGATTTTTACTTTTGCTGATGTATTTGACACACAAGCCAAATTCAACACTTCAAATCTATCAAATAGGTTATATTGATGATGTTTTAACAGCTTTTATCCCTAAACATGCATAAACTCTAGGTTTTCCCAAAATTCTAGGTCAAAAAACAGTCAATTCAACAAGATATAGCAATTTGTTTTATTCAAGGTTTCAAACTCAGAAACTTGCAGCAAAACACTCTCAAACAAAGGTATAACAGATACCAAGCATAAACAACACAATCCAACAACACAATATCAAGTTGCAAGCACAAACAGATAGTCCCAAACACCCCTTAATCTTTTCATAATCAATTTTTTCAAAGGCAAAGTGAGATTTAAGGCTACCCAAGCATCAATTAACACTAAAACAAGTAAGATAAACAGATTCAAGCAAGAACAAGCCACAAAATTCACAAGAACACAAGTTTCATACAAATATCACCAAAAATCAAGTTTTAAGCAGATTTTAGGATTAAGTATGCAAACCTCATGGATGTACATCCACACCCACGAATTTTGAGCTTATGTGCTAGCAAGAACAAGCACAAGCTTCCACAATAAGCCTGCTAAGATTGAACAAGGTTAAAGCACAAGTGTATAAAAATCAGAAACTTCAAAAATCTTGATTGATGCAACCTTGTTACCCCATACTTGATTATCCCCAAGTTATAAGCCTCACAACACCTTAACTAACTCAGTTAGGATGCTATGATCAGCCCTATAACCCAAGATTTCCAAGATTGGAACAAGACTTAGCAAAATATCAAGAATGAGGAAAATTGCAAACTTTTGCAACCTCCAAGTGAAAACAGGTTTTAACTTCTAAAACTAACAATCATATATTAATAACAAGCAGTAAATAAGATTGGCCAATGACTTTTCTTCAATGCTTCAAACACAATTTCATTAAAACTGAAATGGGATTTACAGAAGTTGAACAAGGGAAAAATAAAAGACAAACGTCTCAATGAGACCTAAGGGCTATATATATAGCCTTACATGTCCTAGAAAGCTGAAGAAATAAGAAAAACCCTAATACATGAAGTTCCTAATGTGCCCTTGGGATTTGCATATCTTCAAGATCATGTGATGTTTTCTTGGCTGTATATGTGAGTTGGCAAGTGTAGAATTTGATCAATGGCTCATAATAAGCTTAAGTTTGAAGCAAGGATGTGGGGCGTTGGATGGCTGTCACTGTTTTGTCATCTTCTTCAAGAGTGTGAAAAGCAGGGTAAAACATGTGACTAAGGAGTGATGTGGCAAGCTGTTTGTGAGTTGGGTTGTAATTAGGGAGACCCTAATTATAATTCTGGAGGTTATTGGGTGCTAATTACAAACGAATTAAGAAAACCCAAATTTGTTCATATGATGAATAGTGCATGTTTTGATCCTGATTAAGGTTTGAATTGGGTGTTTAGCGCGTGTTTTGTAACTAATATTAATTAGTTATAAACCGGTTAAGTGGAAAGCTGAGGTGGAGCAATGGTGTGTGGTGATTGGTGGGATGGGGTGAGTGGGACACGTGTAGAATGTGGGTTGGTCTAGGTAAGTTAGGCTGTCTGCCAGAATAAGTCCCTCAATTTCCTTTCTTCTTTCATTTTGTAAATAAATCCCACAAATCTGATTTCCTTTGTTATTAAAGTTTCCATTTTCACACTTTTGCCCCAAATACTTTTCCAAAGTATTTTCAGGGGTATTTCTTGCCATTTTTGAATTCTTCAAGGGCTGAATTGGTAATTTTTTCAATGGTAATGGTCTTGACTTGTTTGATTGGTATTTTGGAGGACTGAAATTGCCAAGTCATAATGATTGAGGGACCATTTTTGCCAAATCTTCAAAGTTGAGGGTCCTTTTTGTAATTTTGGGATTTTCAAAGGACCAAACTTGTCATTTCTTGTACTTTGAAGGACTTAATGATATATTTTACTTTGTAGATGATACTGTTTGACAATTTAGCTTTGTTGAGGGGCTAAACTTGCCAATTCTTCAAAGTTGAGGGTCCTTTTTGTAATTTTGACAAACTTTAGGGACCAAACTTGTAATTATGAGGATAAAAGGGTATAAAGTTTCAATTCTTCCATATTGGAGGACCCTTCTTCATAATTCTTCAAATCTTCAAGGGTTGATCTTGGGAAAGTCTTCATTAGGGCTTGGTTCATTGTGCGGCTTCGTTTCCCGTGTTTGTTTTTGCATGATTCTTGTGATCTTTTGTCATTTTCTCAATATCCGTACCTAAAATACACAAGCAACAAACACAAGCATATATATGGGTATTTTGATGATATTTAATGCATTTTAAGCCCTATTTGGAAGATGAGACTATGTATAAAAGCAGTCTCATCACTCCCCCATACTAAACCATTGTCGTGCCCTCACGCAATGCTAGAATAAAGTATCGTAGCATCTCCAAAATTCATTTTTATTCACTTTATTGAATGATAAACTAGCTATACTACTACTATTGCTACTACTACTTGCGTTTTAGACATAATGTATGATTTTCATCGCAAAATAGGACGTTTAGGTTCATAGAATAAGAACACGTGAATGCTTCATTAGAAATAATTTCATCGTCCTCGATTTTCACCCCAATTCCATGCCAAGCGTGCAACGAGATCATTGCCATTATAAGTTAGTAATGCTAACACTACTCATATGCCCTAATCACGTACTTATCCTCCCATTATTCCTAAGTTGTATCTCTTGTATTTTATATTGTCTTGAATGTTTCACGAGGATACATTGTTTGACTTATGCGATAATAGAGATTTAGGTCTAAAAATAGAGTCCTAACGGTGTAACTAAGACCATTAAATCAATAACCCCTCCCAATAGACAACGATGTTAAAAAATTAAGTTGACAAGAAGAATCGATAAACACGGTTTTATAACGGTTTTGAACATGAGACTTATTACCAAGACTTTTATACGCCCCCTAACGGAAGGGCCTTATTATCTTTGATTTACCTCCATCTTTTATTCAACTTCGCCATGAAGCTTTTATTATGACTTCGGTCTTGCCTTGCCTTTTATTATCCGCCTCATCGGTGGTTTTATTAGCCAAAGACGTATATCCTCACGCTAAGGCGAATTTTAGATCTTTAAAGCTTCGAAGATTAAGGCTTGATTCACTTTCAATTTTGCATAGATTTTAGGCCTTGTGGGGCTTCAAATTGTTTGCTAGATTCAGGTGAGCACTTGAAATCTTATTATTGGTTGACGCTTTTGATTATTCGGGTGCCAATACTTCAACACCGTGACGCTGGCGATACCTTAATGTCTTCCTAATTTAATCACGGAAGCTACTAGAAAAGACTAGAAACCCAACAATCCTAACTAAACCGCTAAGTCAATATCTATTAAGCAAAAGATATTTACATGCGAAGGGAGAATAAGCTAACAACGAGAACACATGAGTTTTTGAAAGAATACGAGTACTCTACGTTTAGCATAGTAACTTATAATTAACCCTATCATTTCTCGTCCTCATTTAAGAGACTTAGCCTAATGTGTAGTTAAGGAATCAAAGCTAAGTGCTCAACACGCACGGTCGAGTCAAAAATTACTCTTATTCTCGCCATCGGAAAACCTACATTCGTGTCTTCAAACACTTATAAAACATAAGAAAAATTTTAAAATTTGGCCAACTTTAGCCTTATTTTGCAACAAAAACGATAAACAAAAAGATAAACTTTGGAAAGCGTGAAGGTTTGGCAAGGCAAGTATCTATTCACCCCCCATACTAAAGTTAAACATTGTCCTCAATGTTTCGAGTCTAGGGGTGCAAACACCCCATACTAGAGACGTAGTCGAATGCCTAATCTAGCATGGAAAGGGTGTAACCAATAAATTAATAGCCGTTTATGAAGTGTGCTAAAAACCTAAGGTTAGAACATCAAAAGGATATATCATGGATATTGAGAAAGTCTTCAAAGCAAACGATCGAGTGCTCCCATGAAACGAACACGAGAGGCTCCAATCGTGAAGATCATGATCATCTAAAGTCCACAATTAACAAACAACCACGGAACAAAGGTTGGAAGGGCACAAATCCCCACACGTTAACTACATTAGAAAGCGATAATATGTACATAGGATAAGCATGGGACTCCCCCACGAGGCTCCTCGTTTTTGATTACCGAGTCATGAGCTCGACTCGATCCCCTCAATACTAATTATCATTAGGGAAGGTGACTTGGTCGAGGTAGTTCAAGGATGGAACTTCCCCGCCAAAGTAGTGCTTCAACCTATGTCCATTCACCTTGAAGTTAGGACCATCATCTTGAGCTAGCTCGATGGTCCCATACGGAAACACTTGAGTCACGGTGAATGACCGGACCAATGGGATTTCAACTTACCGGAAAAGATTTTTAATCTTGAATTAAAAAGCAAAACTTGATCCCCAATGTTAAAAACCCGGTTTTTAATTTTAGAATCATGCAACTTTTTAGTGTTTTCTTTATAAATCAATGAATTTTCATAAGCAATATCCCTCAATTCATCCAATTCATTCAATTGCATTTTCCGGTGTTTTCCCGCGGTCTCCATATCATCATTACAATGCTTTTGGGCCCAATAAGCCTTGTGTTCTAACTCGATAGGCAAATGACAATTCTTTCCATACACAAGCTTATAGGGAGTGCACCCAATGGGCGTCTTATAAGCGGTCCTAAAGGCCCATAAAGCATCGTCCAACTTATCCGACCACAATTGTCGGTTCTCCCCAACGGATCTCTCCAAGATCCTCTTCAAGGCTCGGTTTGAAACCTCGACTTGCCCACTCGTTTGTGGGTGATAAGCCGTAGAAAGCCGATGTGTAACCCAATATTTCCTTAGAACCCTTTCGAATTGGTCGTTACAAAAACGGGTTCCACGATCGCTTATGATCGCACGAGGGGTTCCAAACCGAGAAAGTAAGCTTTTCAAGAACTTGACTACCACACGAGCATCATTGGTGGGCAAAGCCTTTGCTTCCACCCACTTAGATAGGTAGTCAACCGCAACGAGAATGTACTTATTACCACGAGATGATGGGAACGACCCCATAAAGTCTATACCCCAAACGTCAAAGATCTCACACACTTGGATGATATTTTGTGGCATTTCATCTTTTTGTGAGGCTTTTCCTTGTCGTTGGCATGAATCACACGACTTCACAAGATCTTGTGCATCTCGGTAAATAGTAGGCCAAAAGAAGCCGGCATCAAACACCTTCTTAGCCGTGAGATTAGCACCGTGGTGACCACCCGTGGGTCCCTCATGGCAAGCTCTAAGGATGTTAGAAGCTTCGGTGCCAAATACACAACGTCGGATGATTTGATCCGCACAAGTTCGAAACAAGTAAGGGTCGTTCCGAAAGTAGAACTTGACGTCAGGAAAGAATTTTTGTTTTTCTTGAGTCGTCATACCCTTAATGATGAAGTTACCCGCATGGTAATTTGCAAAGTCCGCAAACCATGGGGTGGAAGGATCAAGCTTAGAATTCACTACACCAAGTTTCTCGAGCGGAAATGTTTCGGTGATTTCCTTGGGCGCGTAAACACTTTGGTGAGGATCTTCCAAACGAGAAAGATGATCGGCCGCTAGATTCTCGGCTCCTTTTTTGTCAACGATGGTGTGATCAAATTCTTGAAGGAGGAGAATGCAACGAAGTAATCTAGGCTTAGCATCTTGCTTTGCCATGAGATACTTGATAGCCGAATGGTCCGTATACACTATGCATTTAGCTAAGACGAGGTAAGGTCGGAACTTCTCAAATGCATACACCACGACAAGGAACTCCTTTTCCGTTGTAGTGTATTTTAGTTGAGCCTCGGTCATTGTCTTGCTAGCATAGTGAATAGGCAAGAAGTGCTTATCATGACGTTGCCCCAAAACGGCCCCAATAGCGTAATCACTTGCATCACACATGAGCTCAAAGGGGAGGTTCCAATTGGGAGCAACAAGAATGGGAGCTTCGGTAAGTTTCCTCTTAAGGATTTCAAAGGCTCGTACACAATCTTCGTCAAAGACAAAACGTGCCTCTTTTTCAAGAAGATGTGTAATGGGTCGAGAAATCTTCGAAAAATCCTTGATGAATCGACGATAAAAGCCCGCGTGGCCTAGGAAACTCCTAACTCCCTTAACGGTTTTGGGATGAGGTAATTTGGCGATGACGTCTACCTTTGCTTGATCTACCTCGATCCCCGCTTTCGAGACCTTGTGCCCTAAGACGATTCCACTCTTAACCATAAAATGACATTTTTCCCAATTGAGCACAAGGTTGGTTTCCTCACAACGTTTTAACATTCTCTCTAGATTCGACAAACACGAAGTGAAAGAATCACCAAACACGGAAAAGTCATCCATGAAGACTTCCATCGTCTTCTCGATCATGTCATGAAAAATAGCCATCATGCAACGTTGAAAGGTTCCCGGTGCATTGCAAAGTTCGAATGGCATTCTACGATAGGCAAACGTTCCATATGGACACGTAAACGTAGTTTTTTCTTGATCACGAGGATCGATGGGAATTTAGAAGTAACCGGAAAAACCATCTAAAAAGCAATAGAAATCGTTTCCCGCAAGACGCTCCAACATTTGGTCCATGAAGGGCAAAGGAAAATGGTCTTTTCGAGTGGCTTCATTCAACTTTCGATAGTCAATGCACACTCTCCATACGGTCACGAGTCTAGTGGGAATCAACTCGTTGGCATCGTTTGGCACAACGGTCATCCCTCCCTTTTTAGGGACACAATGAATAGGACTCACCCAAGGGCTATCGGAAATAGGGTAAATCATTCCCGCGTCAAGGAGTTTAAGGACCTCCTTTTTGATGACGTCGTGAATTTTGGGGTTCACCCGCCTTTGACTTTGGATTGTGGGCTTGAAATCCTCCTCCATTAAGATTTTGTGGGTACAAAACTTGGGATCGATTCCCTTAATGTCGGATAACTTTCACGTAATTGCCCTCTTGTGGTCCTTTAGAACATCGACAAGTGCGGTTTTTCATCATTCGAAAGTTCCTTCGCAATAATAACCGGCAACTTGTCGTCCTCCTCCAAATAGACATATTCGAGATGAGGAGGTAAATCTTTCAACTCGAGAATAGGTGGTTCCTCAAGTGAAGATTTGGGCTTGATACTCATAACCTCCTCGGGTGGAGGAAATGGGAAATCGTTAAGAAAATCCTTGATAATCGAGAAGTCCTCATCGTTGTCGAGGTCTTCGTCACAAGTACGTGGAACATTGCATTATTCCAACGTAAAACCACCACCTTCAAATGGAGTGAAGGTTGGTGTCGAATTATCAAGAATTGGATCCAACATAGTGGGATTGCCACTAGTTTCTTCATCACCAAAACCTAGAACTTCTTGCGAAAATTCCTCGCAAACCACGTCGATCATATCAACGAGGTTTATGGTTGCAACGGAATAAACATGAGAAATTTGAGAGTTTTGAGTTGCGTTTATAACAAGTTCCTCGTCGTTGAAACGTAAGGTGATCTTTCTAGCATGAACATCAATCAAAGCCATAGACGTATCTAAAAACGAACGACCTAAAATAAGAGGAACTTGAGGATCCGTGGGGATATCAACAACGATAAAGTCTACGGGATAGTAGAACTTCCCCACTTTCACAAAAACGTCTTCCGCCAAACCACATGCGGGAATCGTGGAATGGTCGGCCAACTCGATAGACATTAGTGAAGGAGTAAGATTAGGAAGATTGAGCGACTTGAAGATTGCAAGTGGCATCAAGTTAATGCTAGCACCAAGATCAGCCAAGGCGAAGCATTCCTCCATATCTTGGATTGCACAAGGGATCAAAAATTTACCGGGATCACCGACTTTTTGAGGTATGCGATTAAGATAAACCGACGAACAACTAGACAATTGGTGCAATTTCTCCTTGTTGTTCAACATACTCTTAAAGTTAGCGGCAAATCAAGGCATCATGACCAAAGCATCGGCAAAACTCACATTAAGGTGCAAATCACGAAACATTTTCATAAAAAGCTCAAATTGGTAATTGTTGCGCTCTTGACGTTTCTCCTTCCTAAGTCTCGATGGATAGGGCAAAGGTGGTGTGGGTTGAGGCATAGTAGGCATAGCCTTTGGAATCTCGGGTTCCAATGATGGTAATGGGTCAACCGTAGGTGTGGCATGAGCGATACTTCGTGGGATTGGGACATGCTCCTTTTGGACCACCACCTCGGGTTCTTCCTCAATTGCTTCCTCCGTAGGAGCAATTGGTTGAGGAGCCGGTTCCTTAAGTGTCTTACCACTACGTGTGGTAATCACTTTCATCTCACCCTTAGGGTTGGATATGGTGTTGCTAGGAAGACTACTCGAACACGGTTTACACATTATTGCCTCAAACATAGATGAGATTTTATCTTCAAAATTGGATTGCCTCAATACGGCCTCGGTTTGCCTTTTCTCGGTCTTAATCATCTCTTGTTTAATCTCATGTTGCCCTTGTTCCATTTTTTGTTGATTTTGTTGCAACCTAGTGACATTTCCTTCCATCTTGTTGGTGTGGATTTTAAGTTCATTAGCTAACTCATTTTTCAACTCTTTCTTCAAGTCGTTCTTAAACTCGGATCTTAGGCTAATGATTTCTCTTTGAATGTTGTCAAACCTAGCATCATTCCCACTAGCATATTCAACAAACTCACTTGGAAGATCTTTCAATGTTTGCAAACTTTTGTTGTTGTTTTGAAAATCATTTTGATTTTTGTTTGAAACTTGATTATTAGCCCCTTGATTCTCATAGTTTCCCTTGTAATTGTTTTTGAAACCAACTTGATTGTTGCGATAGTTGTTGTTAGCATTTTGATTTGAACCAAAACCTGGTGGAGTCATTTGATTAGAGCGGGAAACTTGACCGTTTTGGTTGTAATTTCCCGTGGCCGCGAAGGCACTCGAAGTGTTACCACCGTTGGTAATGCACTCGGAGAAATCATGACCTCCACCACAATACATGCAAGAAACCTCAACCGCTTTAGCCGTAGCGGGAGCACTTTGTTCACCAACTTTAAATTCAATCAAAAGTCCATTTAGCTTATCAAAAATCTTGTTTTCCATGTTCGCCTTAATTTGGCAAGCATCGATGGTAGTAGACAAAGAAGGTGAAGCCGAAGACGAAGCCTTACGAACACTAGACGTGCTACGAGGACTATACACCTTAGATCTATTTTCAATTATCACCAAAGCTTCCTCAACCGTTTTACACAAAAATTACCACCCACGGCGACATTCAAATAATACCTTTCATGATCATTAAGTCCATTGTAAAATGTGTCAATTTGATGCAAGTCGGAAAAACCGTGATGAGGACATTCATGTAACATTTCCTTAAACTTATTCCAAGCCGTTGAAAAACTTTCATTAAATTCTTGTGAAAACTTTGAAATCTCGTTTTTCAAATGCATAGTCTTAGAGGGCGGAAAAAATTGGTTCACAAACTTTGAAACGAGATCCTTCCACGTCAATATAGAATTGGGTGGCTCTTTCTCTAACCAAATTTTAGCGGGCCCCGCTAAGGAATACGGAAAAAGCATCATCTTAATCGAGTTATTCGAGACATCCTTAAACTTGCAAGTGGCGGTAAGACGATTGAATTGGTGGATATGGTTGTGTGGACTGTCCTTATCATCACCACGGAATTTGTTGTTTTGGATCATTGACAACAAACCCGTTTTCCCCTCAAAATTCTCCGCAAGGATAGCGGGAATCACAATAGCCTCTCCATAACCCTCGGTGGTGCTTGAAGTAACTCCATCATAGTTCGATTCGCCATGGTTGGTGCTTCTCTTACAATGGGTTCGTCAATAGGAGACTCCTCACTAGAATTGTTTGGAGTGGGAGTTTTGTTCTTTCGTTTACGTGCACGTCTTGCTTGATTACGAGTTAGCATAAACGTCACGTACAACGAGGGGACGAGCAAAGAAGATTCTTTTTGGTGTTTTGTATTTTTCAATTTTTTTTTGGTTTTTGATTGTATTAACCTTTTTGGAATTTGGTGAATGTATTAAGTAGACACAAATCTACAAATCTCCTCCTTAATCAAATCTCTTGATTAAAGAAGCCTCAAGGAATGAAAACGATCACGTGAAGTGAATGCCTTCGATGACTTTAGAACGTTGGTGGAACACCAAAACGTTCAAGAGGGTTTAATCAATGAAACCAAGAAAATATATATGATACTTAGTAATACTTTGGGCGGCAAAACCCTCGATTAACTCTCAAAATCTCACAAGCAAGCGGGGAAACGAAGCGGCGCGAAGCACTTAAGAGCCTTTTTCCTTAGGATATATTTTATAATATCCGCCTTATACCCACCTTATAGTTTGTATTTTCAAGATTAAGCTTCACTAGAGTATTTATCTATTTTTGCCTTTTTCTTTGGTTTGAGATTCGAATACAATGATTGGGTAATGACCTCCCAAGTCAAGGTTGTGATTTCTCACGTATTTGGAGTACTTGTGAATTTATTGTTCTACGTATACACTATAGTAATAGTATTCACACAAAAACCGAAAACCGATAATACGTATTAGTAGAGTGCTACTAATACAAATACTAATTATGGTTAGTATATAAAAACAACAATTCCAATCAAAACACAACACGCCTCCCCGGCAGCGGCGCCAAAAAAATGATGTAGTGTTTTTACTACTCTTTAGGAAAAGAGAGCAAAAGTGGCAAGTATTAAGTGTCGGTTTAGGAAAACCAAGCACTAATGACCAATTAAGTTCAAGTTCGTTTCTCAAGGAGGCTAGTGTGTTATGTGTGTAATGATATGGATTAGATTTGTGATTATATTTTTGAGAAAGAAAAATAGAAAGGGGATTAGAAGAGAATGACGGTTATGAAGACAGATTAAACTAAGTCGAAAAAGGTATACACGTAAAACCGTAAAAAGTGCTAAAATTAAAATTTTACCCAAAAAATTCCTAAAAATTACCAAAAATCCACAATAATATTCTAAGAGTTTACAAAAAATCCAAACTTGCTAAAACCTTTTAATTAATTAGATAATGACTTTTTAATGCTAATTAAAGCCCTAAAAATCAAAATTAATTATTAAAAAGCCCTAAACAAGATTTTAAAGTTTGTAAACCTCAAAAATACTCTAATTAAGCTAAAAAGTATTTTTCAAAATTTTAAAATCACTAAAAACTATTTTTAAACAATTAAAAACTCCTAAAATCAATTAAAACTTAAATTAATTCTAGAAAATAATTAAAAGACATAAAAAATATTTGGAAAGTTGCGAAAATCCTAATTAAGTGTTTAGAACCTAGGAAAAATATAAAAACTTAGAAAATCAGACTTTTAATTTTTAATAATAAAATAATATTAAAATAATATTAAAAATCCAAAAATCATAAAAAATTCTAAAAACATGCAAACTAGCTTAATTTAACCTAAATAACTCAGAAATAAAAGTGAAATGACCTAAATACCCCTATTGAGCCTAGAAAATGGGCTAAACCCAAAACAGTCCCTTATTGGGCCAAATTTAGGCCCAATAACAAAAAGTGTTTAAAATAAGCCCAAAAAGCACAGGTTGACTCAAAATTTGATTTTAAAAAACTTTTTCCAAAGGCCCAAAAGCTGAAAATGTGAAATAAGCTAACTTATAACCAATAGCTTATTATTAATGGGCTTTTTGGCCCATTAAGCCATAAGCTAATGCCATAAGCTAAAATTTGAAACACAAGCTTCTTTTGACCTAACAAAGACTTTTGTAAAAAAGAAATTTGAAATAAGCCCAAGGAATAAGCCTGAAAATGCAATAAGCAATCTACACAAAACGACAAAATAGTCGTTTTTGAGTTCTATGCCACCCCAAGTGCTGATTCAAGTTCCAAAAGCTTTTAAATGACTTAATTAAGAAAAACCAACAAAGAGTTTTCAAATAAGCTAACTCAATAAGCTGGAAAAAGCAAATAAGCACTTATGTAAAAGTCAAATAAGTTGGTTTTCTAGTAAAAAGTCAAAGTCAAAGTCCAATAAGCTCTAGTCTACTTAAATGGGTCAAATAAGGAAGACCTATCACAAAAAATAAGTTGTTGCAAGTCTGGATAAGCTAGAATAGCTTATTGATAAGCTGATGACAAATTTGCACTAGCAGGGGCTAGTTTTGGATGTTGAGCAGTGGAAACTTTTTCCACTGCTTGACTATTTTGACTTTTTGTCTTTAGTGACTTTTTTGGAGATTCAGATTACACAAAGGCACCCAAATGATCTTTGGATCAAAAGGAGTCAATCAGAATCAAAATAACACAATCACTAACACCCAATTGATACAGTTTAATCAATCAATCATCAGACATTGCACAGACATGAAACAATAAGCAGTTTAGGTTCAAAAAGCAATTTAAGCACAATTCAGCCAGCCAAATTCAACCAAATGCATACACAAGCTATATTATACTTAAATAAGCAAATCTAAACAAGTTTCATGCACTGATTCAAAGAATTAAGCAAGATTAAAGCCCTTAAAGTTACTGATGAACACTAACAGGTTAATGATGAACACTAACCAAAACTGATTTTTACTTTTGCTGATGTATTTGACACACAAGTCAAATTCAACACTTCAAACTTATCAAATAGGTTATATTGATGATGTTTTAACAACTTTTATCCCTAAACATGCATAAACTCTAGGTTTTCCCAAAATTCTAGGTCAAAAAACAGTCAACTCAACAAGATATAGCAATTTGTTTGATTCAAGGTTTCAAACTCAGAAACTTGCAACAAAACACTCTTAAACAAAGGTATAACAGATACCAAGCATAAACAACACAATCCAACAACACAATATCAAGTTGCAAGCACAAACAGATAGTCCCAAACACCCCTTAATCTTTTCAAAATCAAATTTTTCAAAGGAAAAGTGAGATTTAAGGCTACCCAAGCATCAATTAACACTAAAACAAGTAAGATAAACAGATTCAAGCAAGAACAAGCCACAAAATTCACAAGAACACAAGTTTCATACAAATATCACCAAAAATCAAGTTTTAAGCAGATTTTAGGATTAAGTATGCAAACCTCATAGATGTACATCCACACCCACGAATTTTGAGCTTATGTGCTAGCAAGAACAAGCACAAGCTTCCACAATAAGCCTGCTAAGATTGAACAAGGTTAAAGCATAAGTGTATAAAAATCAGAAACTTCAAAAATCTTGATTGATGCAACCTTGTTACCCCACACTTGATTATCCCCAAGTTATAAGCCTCACAACACCTTAACTAACTCAGTTAGGATGCTATGATCAGCCCTATAACCCAAGAATTCCAAGATTGGAACAAGACTTAGCAAAATATCAAGAATGAGGAAAATTGCAAACTTTTGCAACCTCCAAGTGAAAACAGGTTTTAACTTCTAAAACTAACAATCATATATCAATAACAAGCAGTAAATAAGATTGGCCAATGACTTTTCTTCAATGCTTCAAACACAATTTCATTAAAACTAAAATGGGATTTACAGAAGTTGAACAAGGGAAAAATCAAAAGCAAACGTCTCAATGAGACCTAAGGGCTTTATATATAGCCTTACATGTCCTAGAAAGCTGAAGAAATAAGAAAAACCCTAATACATGAAGTTCCTAATGTGCCCTTGGGATTTGAATATCTTCAAGATCATGTGATGTTTTCTTGGCTGTATATGTGAGTTGGCAAGTGTGGAATTTGATCAATGGCTCATAATAAGCTTAAGTTTGAAGCAAGGATGTGGGGCGTTGGATGGCTGTCACTGTTTTGTCATCTTCTTCAAGAGTGTGAAAAGCAGGGTAAAACATGTGACTAAGGAGTGATGTGGCAAGCTGTTTGTGAGTTGGGTTGTAATTAGGGAGACCCTAATTATAATTCTGGAGGTTATTGGGTGCTAATTACAAACGGATTAAGAAAACCCAAATTTGTTCATATGATGAATGGTGCATGTTTTGATCCTGATTAAGGTTTGAATTGGGTGTTTAGCGCGTGTTTTGTAACTAATATTAATTAGTTATAAACCGGTTAAGTGGAAAGCTGAGGTGGAGCAATGGTGTGTGGTGATTGGTGGGATGGGGTGAGTGGGACACGTGTAAAATGTGGGTTGGTCTAGGTAAGTTAGGCTGTCTGCCAGAATAAGTCCCTCAATTTCCTTTCTTCTTTCATTTTGTAAATAAATCCCACAAATCTGATTTCCTTTGTTATTAAAGTTTCCATTTTCACACTTTTGCCCCAAATACTTTTCCAAAGTATTTTCAGGGGTATTTCTTGCCATTTTTGAATTCTTCAAGGGCTGAATTGGTAATTTTTTCAATGGTAATGGTCTTGACTTGTTTGATTGGTATTTTGGAGGACTGAAATTGCCAAGTCATAATGATTGAGGGACCATTTTTGCCAAATCTTCAAAGTTGAGGGTCCTTTTTGTAATTTTGGGATTTTCAAAGGACCAAACTTGTCATTTCTTGTACTTTGAAGGACTTCATGATATATTTTACTTTGTGGATGATATTGGTTGACAATTTAGCTTTGTTGAGGGGCTAAACTTGCCAATTCTTCAAAGTTGAGGGTCCTTTTTGTAATTTTGACAAACTTTAGGGACCAAACTTGTAATTATGAGGATACAAGGGTATAAAGTGTCAATTCTTCCGTATTGGAGGACCCTTCTTCATAATTCTTCAAATCTTCAAGGGTTGATCTTGGGAAAGTCTTCATTAGGGCTTGGTTCATTGTGCGGCTTCGTTTCCCGTGTTTGTTTTTGCATGATTCTTGTGATCTTTTGTCATTTTCTCAATATCCGTACCTAAAATACACAAGCAACAAACACAAGCATATATATGGGTATTTTGATGATATTTAATGCATTTTAAGCCCTATTTGGAAGATGAGACTATGTATAAAAGCACTCTCATCAGCCCTCCTTGTGGGCGACTTTAAGACTTAATAGCAATGCATCTGTAATCTACATGTCATTCTGGCTTTTGTGGTAAGAACTAAGAGCGAACCCATTAAGGTTCAAGCGAAGAAGCAATGATTTTCCTCCCATGATGAATTCCTTGAAAAAGCTGAGAAGCCAGTTATGGTAGACTTCTATACAACCTGGTAAATCAATCTCACTTGGTGCCCGTCTAGAAGACTAACTAACTAGATGGAGAAAGGTATTACACTTTTGATATTCTTATGTGCTCTTGAGCGTAAGTCTTTCCATTTTGTTAGTTGTTTCTATTTGGTTTTTAGTAGAATCTTGTTTTTGCAATTGTATATAATGCTTTGCAGAAGAAATATTTTAAGACACTAATGCTCTTTATGTGTGTGTGAGACAGTAGTTGAGGCTTGAAAGATCCCATATAGTATTTGTAATATATAATAAATAGATGACAAGGATTTAGTATTAATGGCCAGTTCAGTATATTCAAAAGTATAGATTGTTTAAATTTAAATTCATAAGACTTGCTTTACTAATACATACATTGTGCAGTTTCCTTCAGCTACTCAAAAGGCTACTACTAAAAGCTAAAAACAATAGTTTCAACATCAAGAGAGCGAGGGTGGGAGAAAAAGTCTCTAAGAATAGAGTGAAAGTTAGCAAGAAAGATCAACATAACCTAATTGTAACACTGATAGAGAAGAGTATGTTTGAGGAAATGCTCACCAAGTTCCAAATATCTGTCATTTAATTTTGATGTGGATGCAAGAGAGGTCGATTGGACATTATTGCCTTACCTAGATTTTCAACGGATGATTCGATCTATTTTTTTGTCGTACTTCTAGAAAACCAAGTAGAATTATATATTTGTAAATGGGAGGTGAAGATTTCATGTAGTTTCTCAAATATAAGATGTAAAAATGTTTGGATTTACCAGAATTGATATGCGAGAATTTGGGATTACTTATTTTGGTTCAATATACATTATTAATATTGACTTTTCATTTCCCATTTTATCTCTTTATAAGCTTGTAGAAATTATGCATATTCAAAAGAAAACTACACATCTTATTCCGTCACTAATCTTTATTGCAATACAAAAACCTGAATTCAGGAAACAAAAGAAGTATTTTGAATGCAGATAGTCAAGATACCACTCAATCAAGTAAGTCTTTTAGGTATTGGTTTCGGTTAGTTTCTTTTACTCTTAATTTTGGTTGTATTAAATGACTAATATGACTAAATTGTTTCAGGAAGCCACGTGACGAACCTAAAGATAAGCTAGTATTAGTAACCACCAGTCCAACCAAAAAGTGAGACGATAAGGCCAAGATTGAAGACGATAAACCAGACGAGTGGTATTACCCAATAGAAGCTGAAATCCAAAAAAGATGGAAACTTGAAATTGCACAAGAGAAGAGGTTAGAAGCGTGTAAAAAAAGATGGAAGAGCATTGGAAAGAAGTTGCTTGTAACACCCCTTTTGGATAAATGGATCGTTACAGGATAATAATGGCGTGTCATCAAAGCATACAAGGTAAATGTCCTAAAACATTACATGACCGTAAGGGATAACTGGAATCAAACATCGGCTCCCAAACATAAACTCATAAAGAAAGCATAAAGTAAATGTAATGCAAAAAGAACAGAAACATAAAATAGCTCCCATCCTATACAGAACCTCTCCATGCTCCTGTCTGACCTTGGGTACCTGCCGTTTGGGGACATGAAAAGAGAAATCGGATGATTGATACACTCAGTGAACGGATATATGACACAATATGGAATAGCATAAACATAAGTAAAAACTGAAATGAAAGCATGACAATGAAAGTGCAGCAGAATAATCTAAGTCCTGGAAAACCTGGTGACACGTAATAAACTGGTTTATTCTGAAAAGATTAAGTTTCATGAAAACTCTATTTTAAATGCCCAAGAGTCCATATAGGTCATGAATATAACATGGAAGGGTGGCCTCGTCATGCAATTAGAGGGGATGCCTCTAATTATAATAGTATGGGTAGGAGGGATCAACTCCTTGTGAAGGATGCAAGGCACACACCACATTCACAATGAAAATACTTGTCTGAAAACATGTAACTAGGATGCACCTATTCGCACCACATGATAATAGTAACATAGGCCAACATACTGTAAAGGGACGCTGCGAGCAATCACTCTCACCGCAGAAGAGTCATAACACCGGTGCCTCCAGTGCTCTGGTTACGGTACCTCCGTAACTAGGTGAAACATGGCATACTTGTATATAGCTCAGGCAATTAAAATAACATAACATTTCCTGCCGTGTGTAAGACACATGACTACAGGGAAAATAGTTGGCTGCAAACGGGAAAACCTAATCAAACATGTAAAGGGAGTTGTCCATACTAAAGGACAGAATATCCGTACCTTGTGTCCAGTAATGTGAACGAAGAAGATGCGAAGAATCCTACTCCGACTCCATAAATGCTACATAATAAAGAGGGACATGTATGAGTTGGCTGATTATCTTATACTTAAATAATTATTAGTTTACTTGACGTGTTATTACTTTTTTACTTGTTCCTGTCTTGTTTTAAGTGTTCTGGACTTGTTTTACTAATTCATGTTTAATCATGTGTTTTCTTAATGTCTCATGTGTTCTGATTAATGAAATTCAAGTTTTATATGTTAAAGTACTTGTTGTATCATAATGCGTAACTTTCTAAAAATAGCAGGATTCTATATATAGTAAGTTTCCAAAAATTAAAATTTTCCATAATTAATATATTACCTTAGATAATAATAGGCTTATTATAAAATAGAAAATGCTTTGACATATAGTTTTAATAAGCTTATGATATTTCTTGTATAATTATATCCTAATATAAATAAATGTGTATGCTTAACTTATAATTATTATTTAATAATAATATTACATGATGTCATAAGTATTTATTAATTAATAATAGTCTAAGATTTAATAATTAAACCTTACCTTAAAATGATATAAATTAATTAAACTAAGTTTTAATTAATTAATTATACATGAATAATTAAAATAATAATTATTTTAAATCATAAGTTTTATTTAAATAAAAATGGACATACATAAACCATGGTTTTATTTAGTAAATCTAATTCCTAAGTCATACATATTAATTAGTTTAATTAACATATTTTCATTAAACTACCTAAATAAAATAAAGTTACATGTTCTTTTATACTTAGCCAAACACCCCTTTGTCCAACATACTTGTTATAGTTCTGTCCAATATCCAGAATATTAGTCATATCCGATATATAAGATTATTAGTTATGTCCAACAATTGCCACTGCAGTGTTGTACGATATACTCCCAGCCCAAACCCTTGTTCTCTGTTGTTTGGTTATTCATACCCATTGGTTATACATATGTTCCTGCTGTTATTTATTAATTACCCATTGGTTTTTACTAATTAACCAACGAGACACATGGGTGTCTCGGTTCCCACTATTATTAACCCAAACACCTCGTTGGGGGTGTTTGAGGTTACCACTGCCTGAACCAAAACCAAACCGTCCCCACAGTGGCAACTGCTGGTGAAAAATAAAACCCACCGAGACCTAGAATGGTCTCGGTTTGTGTGTAAACAACCACGAACAACAAAATAAATCCCAAATCCCTTGTTGCATTATTATTATCTACGTGTTTTAACCACTGTTTTAATAACTCTTGAATATGTATATGATCAAATAGCAAGGATTAAAGCTTACGTGCGTACCTTTTACATGTTTAGGGTTTAGGATTGAAAAAGCTGAACACCAAATCTTATTCTTGATCAAACCCACGATGTGTTCTTGTCTGTGGTGCTTGGATCGATGGTAGAAAAAGAAACAAAAAAAACGACAGCAGCCATAGATGGAGTCGTTGGTGACTTGTTTAGGGTTTTTAAGATTTGGTTTCCTAAAAAAACCCTTCTCCCGTGTTTTATAAAAACAGACTAGGCTTCAAATATTGGGCCTTGGCCCGTTTCTTCTTTCCTTGGATGCAACCCAACAACACACACCCTTTTAACTTGTTTTATATTTCGTGTTGAATTTAAATACGTACGCGTATTCATGTTTTTAAACGTCGTGTATTTTTGTTATTATCATTTACATGATATTGTAAATAATAAATACGTAACTCCTTGTCGTGTTTAATTAATATACTATATATACATATTAATATTCGTGATGCGTGTAGTATATTAATTAATCGTATTGTTTTTAATTTATACGTAAATTCATGAAACTAATGTTCTAAGGTATTTTTAAAGCGCGTTTTACAACTCTTCCCCTCTAATAAGAGTAATTCGTCCTCGAATTAGAGATACGATAAACTGGAAAAACATGGATGTGACGTGACTATTAAGAACATGGAACATAACGTGACTGAAAGGAACATAGAACGTGGAGTGGCTGAAGAAGACATATCTAAATTATGGAAGGAAAGGAGGATAAGAAATCCAGATGGATTCCTCCGCTCCCAAGTGGCTTCCCGCTCGAAATGATTCCTATAACAGGTCATAACGAAGATAATAATCTTGGTCTTCATGACTCTGTCTTGACGATACAAAGAATTTCTTGTTTATCAACATAAGATAGGTTAATCTGGATCTGACCGAGTGGATAAGAAATAACATGTAAAGATACATGAAACGACAAGATACGAAGTGACCTACTTACTGGTATCAGCACACTCAGAGCATTGATGCACGAGACATATAGATACGTAGTACGTGAACAATTGTGAACGTTGTCACACCCCCAAATTTCATTGCAGCGGAAGACTGGATTTGGGTTACGACTTCATGGCGTGAAGAGGACTTGATGCGAGAGAACGACCTCTACATGCCAAAACAACAATGCAGACTCCATATAGTAGCATACCTGAGAAAAACATTGCTAAAGTGTCAACACAAAGTTGGTGAGTTCCTAGGTTTGAGTTTAAGAAAACAATAAAAATCAATTCAATGAACCACAAGATTCGTATCCGCCCGTGACAATATAACACATACTAAGTCACACAGTTTACCTTTACTACTATTTAAGCTCATGACACCGATGCGTTAACGAGTCTAATTGACTTCGTATGTGTGTTCCCATGCAGGTGACTAACCCAAGTCACCCGTCGTCTTCAAATGAAATTGTATTTACTTGAACGCACCCATTTAAAGTAAATAGGAGTGTCAACTCCGATAGATCTATCTATAACATTCGCGCTCACTTCATTGTAACCCAGCTAGGTGACTAACGGTTCATGATTCGTGGGCAGTTATCATTTGGGGAGATCAACTAGTAAAGAATAGTTCACTTGTGTTCACGCGTTTAGAAATCAAGCAATGTTATCACCCCAAAAGATGATAAAACAGTTTTAAAGATAGAGGGGTTAGTAACTCACATTTTGATAAAATAATTTATGACCGGGGCTAGAGAAATCATAGTTTGATAAAATAATTTATGATCAGGGCTAGAGAACTCACCTTGTTGATAGTAAAGTGTCACATGACAAAGTAGAATTTTACCGGTAACCTAATAAGAATAATACTTATTTAAACCATGTGTAATATAAAAATAATATACATGTATAAACCCGTCTTAGTTGGTGCTTTAGGTTGGAATAATAACGACTAAAGTTTTTATAAAACTTTTTCGACTATTAATTAGTTTAATTATTTAGTGTCGGGTTTTATCTTTTAAACTAGGGTTTCATCAATCTTTAACATTTTATATATTCATGTTTATGCATTATAAATCATTGATAGGTTGATATGAATTCAAATATATTTACTTATTTGATTTTTGAATATAATATTATTACGATATAAGTTTTATTTAAATCCTAAAAGAGTACAATTACGAGAACCTAGTGTTTTACAATTAAAATCGTTTTCTCCATTATTTTGAGAGCTACTATCGTGTGCCACTTTTATTAGACTAACACAATTAATGTCATGTACAGAGTTTACACTTTATTGTGCTTACGACTTTTACAACGGTTTTAGCGTAATTAGGTTTTATACGATAACGTCATTTTCACGCGAAATCTTTAATGATTAAGTTTTTATAGTTCGAGTTTAACTAGCCGTCTTACTATGTGTTACTAGTTGAGTTCTACATAAAATGACCATTTTAAACATTTTCAAAATTTGAAAAGTATCCAGCAGGCCTACTTTGAGAGGCCGTAACTTTTGCATACTTTAGAGTTATGACACAAACAAAGTTTATGTAGATAGCCCACCTGATAGGCTACGATAATGTTCTCTGAGCTAGTCGTGATTTGGATTCTAAATGGGTCAAAATTAACTTACAAAAACGTAGTTCCAGCCAGTTTAACACTAGACATGATGGTTTTTCAGAAATTTTATAGACATGTATCCTACTGCTCATTATCTTTCAGGTAAAACAGCTTGTTGTTTTAGAAACTAGGACAGGTGAATATTAATAATGTCCTTGAGCAAAATTTACCCATTCGGCCTCTAAGAGGCTCGAAATCGCTTCCAAACATGACTCCCCCGACCAAACAGTCCAGACTTAGAATAATTTACACCTTTGGCAGATTTTAATGTTTTTATTTAAATTTTCATTTTAAGTTTGCCGGTTCGTTATAACTCCGCTTTATGAGATTCAAGAGGCTATGGACTCGTAATAAAGTCTAGTATTTTAATTTATGACATAATTTCAGGAGGAGGTGTCTACCTCGAGAAACGTGCAAGAGCTTTAATAAACCGAATAAGGCTTTTTAACGTTTTTATTACTTACGAAATATTTCTAAACTTTAAGTACCACTAAGTTGAGGTATAACATGCATCATAAGTTATTTAAGGCTAAGTATTACACTACTTACAATGTATTAGTGGTTTGATCGAGTTTACGCCCTACTATTCCCTAATTTGGTCTCGGTTTCACTATAACTTCAAAGCTAGGACACGAAGCCTTTTGTTACTAAAAACTCAACCTCGTGATCACCTAGGGAACTGGAAATAAGGGTACTTGCTGCTGGAGAGTACACGAACAAAGATGAATTCAGAAACCAAGAATTACAAAGCTAGGGTTTCGTATAAAACCATAATTTACACCTTCAAGGGTTTCGTTTCTATGCCACTTCAAGGCACGAATTTCAAGGATGTTTTCAAGGGTGTTTAGGACTGTTGTTTATGAGTTATTAGAATGATTAGAAGTTGTGGTAATGGTGGTTTAGGCTAGTGGTTTAGTCGCGGAAGAATCAAGAGAAAAGGAAGAGACCGGTTTGGTTTTTCTTATGTTTTTGGGATCCATGATCATAAAGCTTGCACTACTTATTTATAACATGATTATAACTTACCCTTAAGACGTCAATTATGATAGGAAATCAAGTGGATGTGGCTAGGAATGAAGAACTATTGCTAGAGATGACAAAACAGTAACTAGGGATAAACAACGAGTTGTTTCGAGGGTTTTTAGGGATATTTATGATATAATTTCGTGGGTAGGGCATATAGGAGAGTTATGGATCGTTCCATAGCTGTTATGAACAAGGATTTTCATTATTTGGCAAGTAGATAAGTGTAAATAATTTTCAAAGTTTATTTCGTATTTATCTAAAGCATATTTCCTAATTTGTAGTTAAAACAAACCATCCTTAAACTTTCTAAAGGCCAAACACACGAAATTTAAGTTAAGTAGTGTTAATCTTGGGCTATTTTGGGTTTAGGTGCTTTTAGTTGGGTTTAATTTGGGTTTACGGGCTTTTAAAAATAGTTACGGGCCTATTTCTAGCCGTTTAATAATTTATTTAAGCTCGTACAATTTATTTTGAAGTTTACAAATTAATTTTATTAGTTCTTAGTTGATAAAATTAATTTACACGTTTTCGTGATCATTTTTCCATAAAAACGATATTTTATAAATAAATAATAAATAAAATACGATTACCTCAGTAAATTATCTGAAACGTTGAAAATAAATTAAAAGTGATAAATATTTGATTTAAAGAATTTTTATAGTCCATCATATATTGTTTTGAAGAAATCGTGAGTTGTAAACGTTTAGATAACTTTTTATTATTAATTAACGGTGATTTCGATAATTTACGTAACTATTCAAAATTAATTATTATTAACACTTATATGACCTATAAACTTAAAATAATTCATTTTAAGTAAAACAAATAAAACACATAAGCTTTTAGTTCGATGGCATCCAATTATAGTGTATCACGATTTCCAGATAACACAATAATTATTTTCTACTTTGTAGTAATTAATTCAAACACGTAGCATATAAATTTTGTGGGGAACCTAAGTCTTTTAGAATTCCCTTAGTCATAGATTTAAACTTAAATAAGTTGTTTGATATTAACTTGCCTGTGCCTAGGAGACAGGCAAGTAACCCAAGACTCACAGAGTTCTAAGTCTCTATGAGTAACCACAGAGGAGTCCATGTCAGAGACATTTTCAAGGAAGTCGAAGATTACTTGAAGACATACTCATTGGCTGTGTTGGATAACAGCCAAGATGTATTAGGGACTCTGAGTAGTTGAGTGTTAACAGGGGTGGCAATACCCTGTTAACACTCAGTACTCTTTGGACATACCTAAGTGTTTAGGCGGGAAGTTTCACAGCCTAAAGTACAAGGAATGAAGAAAAGGGAAACGATGTCAGCTCTGGTTCCCTAAAGCGATATGGCAGACTACCAAGAATAGAAGAGCATCTTTTGACAGATGTCTGACATTGTCTGTTTTGTGTAGTCACCATCAACTAGTACTAATAGTAAACCTCGTACCGCTATAAATAGGATATGTAGGCTAGAGTTAATGTAGTTCACCTTGTTAGATTTCACACATTAACTCTTTACAACTCATAAGAAGAACAGTTGTGCATGTGTTCTTGAGTTTTCTTTATTTTGTCCAAAGTGTACACAACATTATCCATAACGCATGTAATACTTGTTATACAATAATAAAGTACAACGTTTGAAAAGTATTTACTTGTGTTTATTATCCTTATTGTTCGTTTCAAGCTAGTTTTTGTGACTTTCAATTGGTATCAGAGCGGTGTTTGATATTAAAAACTTCATAAACATCGTTCTAAGTTTTATAATCAAGATCCACCATGCCTGAAACGAGCAACACCCCACCACCACCACCTAACTTGGTTTCAGGGAACAACATACCACCACTTCCAAACTCACCAAGAGTAACCCCCACTCAAAATGAAGACGATCTTCCTCAACTTCTTGATTCAAGAGGTGGTTCCCATGTTACCAACGTATCAGTATTTGATGAAGATGACTTTGCAAGTTGGAAAAGTCAATTTCTTGTCTATCTATATGGACTTGAACCATTTCTTCTAGAAATTCTAGAAAATGGACCATATGTTCCCATGGCGCTTACCTTTACTGATGAGAATCCTCTTCCCCAGCCTCTCAAGCAGTGGACTCCAGCTGATAGGAAATTAGAAAACCAAGATAAACGTCTCAAAAGCATTATCATCTCATGTCTCCCAAAACACATCATGAAATCAGTTATCCAATGTCCAACAACCAAACAAATGTGGACAGACCTCATCCTAGGCCATCAAGGACCCTCAGAAAATAGAGAAACAAAGATTCAGGCACTCAGGCTTCAATTTAATGCTTTAAAGTCACTTGAAGGTGAAAAGGTACAACAGACGTACACAAGGCTGAAGATTCTTCTCAACGATCTTGCCATGAATGAAGTCACCATTGGACAAGCTGAAGTAAACGCCACCTTTGTCAACAGCCTTCCCAGAAAATGGCTGAGCATGAATCAGACACAGAGAGCCAATAACTCCATCAAGGATGATACGTTGGCTCAGCTATATGGAAAATACAAATATGAAGAAGGGCTGATAGATACCATTTATAAATCTGAGTATGAAAGATTTGTAGTTCAGGGAGCAACATCCAAAGCATTGATTTCCACCTCACACACTCATGACAGGGATTCAGATGTTGAAGAAGACGCTCGTAGCAGCCAGGAGTTCATGACAGACCTTAATGTTGAGTTTCATGAAAGAGCTTTACTAGCTAATCAAAGAAGATTCTACAAAAGGTCAGGGAGAGTAGGATCAGCTAGTAAACAAACTGACAAATCCAAAGAGACTTACTTTGCCTGTGGAAAACTTGGACATTTTCAAAAAGATTGTCCATCCACTAAAACATCCTCACCATCCTATCCATCATCATTCAAACCTTACAAGTTCAAATCATAACAAAACAACTCATCTCACCAATCCAATTCCTCTGATAATGAGAAAAAGGATTACAAAAACAAATACAAGGCACTAAAGGCTGAGTTAGAAAAGATGAATTTGAAGTTAGAATCTTTGTCAAAGAAGAAAGGGGGTGATAAAAGGACAGAGAAAGGGTTGGTAGCTGAAGCCTATGATTGGAATGATGAGCCGCTGACATCTGATGAAGAAGATACCACCAGGGTCAGGGCATTTATGGCTATAGCTGAGGATGAACCTGCTGTTGGTAAAGGAGATGCTAGGTCAGGACAATGGGTTGACATCACTATGAAAAAGGTACACAGGCTCATCTCTATGTCTGAAAGTGATGAACGTAAACATGTCCTTGATTATACCATAGTTGATTTACACTTTGTTGAGGAACAAAGAAAGAACCTGCTTGATAAATTTCACTCTGTTAAACATGAATTGTTGCCTTTTAAGACTGAATGTGAAACTTTAAAACATGTTAACTCTGAAATGACATCTCTTCAAAATGAAGTTAATAAGTTAACTTTAAGAAACAGTGCCTTAAATGATCAAGTAACTGAACTAAACAAGGTTATAGAAAAATGGTTGTGTAGTAGGTTCACTATAAATGAATTACTTGATGATGAAGTTTCAGCTAACATATCTAGGGCTGTAACTGCTAAGAGAAACAAAATGAAGGCCCTTAAGAAACCCAAAGAGATTGTTTTTAAGTCCACAGAGACTATACATGTGTCTGACCCTCTTATCACTGATGTACATGTCTCTGAAGTGGTTATATAGAACATTGAACCTCTCCCATCTTTTCCTAAAATATCTGGTGTTGAACCCAACAGCTCTTCTAGAGGAGCTAAGGTTGAACTCAAACCAGATGTTGAGACACCTCCTGCTAAGGTTTTTGCTGTGCCTAGAAAACAATCTGTTAAGCAAAATGTTTATAAGGCTGTCTCAAAAAACCCTGTGAACAAAGTTGAACCCACCACTGAAGAACGCATGTTGTCTTTAATGGAAGAAGTAGAACTCTTAAAAGAACATATTAAGCCTTCCGCTGAATGCTCTGCTTCCTTTGAACCTAAGTCTATCTTAGGAGAACTCAAAGGTGAAAAGGTTATCAAACCTTATTGTAATGTGTGTAATAATTCTCATCATATGACGATAGATCATGATAGACATATGGCTGTTAAGAGAGCTCAGACACCTTTTAGGGACAGACAACAGGCTACTAGGAGACCATCAGGAAAATACAGACCTTACCCTCCATGTAAATATTGCGGTCTCACAAACCACCACTCAGATGAGTGCAGGGACTTTCTTGGATGTGACATCTATGGAGGTACACCCATGATACAGCCAATTGTCCTTCACATCGTCGCAAGTTCTACAGGAAATCAAGAGTTGCTAATTAGCAAATTCAAGGAACCCACTGGAAAGTGGGTTCACCATAGGAACTAATCTGTTTCTATATATCTGTGCAGAAACATCTCAGGGAATCGGTATGGTATCTAGATAGTGGCTGCTCTAGACACATGACAGGAATCAAACAATATTTGCACAGATATTCAAAAGAGCCTGGTCCTAAAGTGGTGTTTAGGGATAACTCTTCAGGCGACACAAAGGGATATGGCTCAGTTAACTACAATGGAATAACTTTTACAAGGGTTGCATATGTGAATGGTCTTAAGCACAATCTCATCAGCATCAGCCAATTGTGTGATGCTGACTACAAGGTTTTGTTTACAAAGATTCAACGAACCATATTCAACAAGAATAATGATGTGGTGTTAATTGCACCAAGAAGAAGAGATGTGTATGTCATCAACATGGCTTCTTTCTCAGAGGACAGCTCAAATTGTTTTCTTGCAAAAGCCTCTGAAAGTGTCAATTGGTTGTGGCACAAACGACTCTCTCATCTCAACTTCAAGAACATCAATAAGCTAGCCACACAAAACTTGGTTGCTGGTCTACCACCTGTGACTTTCACTAAGGACAAGACATGTTCAGCGGGTGTTTAAGACCAGGCAATCATTTTCTACTGACAAGTGCTTACATCTCCTTCATATGGATTTATTTGGGCCTGTGAAACCACAGACCATTAATCACAACAAATACACCTTGGTCAAAGTTGATGAATTTCCAAGGTACACATGGGTTTTCTTCCTCAAAAGGAAAAGTGATGCAGCTGATGCCATCATGTCCTTCATCAGGCAGGTTGAAAGCATGAATGAAGTTAGAGTAAAAGCTCTAAGAAGTGATAATGGGACTGAATTCAAGAATCAACAGCTTGAATCTTTTTGTGATGAAAAGGGAATATCACAAAACTTCTCTTTAGCTGGTACTCCTAAACAAAATGGAGTAGCTGAAAGAAGAAATAGAACATTGATTAAAGCAGCTAGAACCATGCTAAATGGTGCAGTCTTACCAAAGCAATTTTGGGGAGAAGTTGTCCACACTGCCTACTATACCCAAAATAGATCAATTATTGTTAAAAGACATGGAAAAACCTCTTATGATGTTTTTAGAAAAAGAGCACCAGACGTCAGCTATTTCCATATCTTTGGATGCCTTGTGTTTATTTATAACTACAGGGATCAACTTGGAAAGTTTGATGAAAAAGTTGATGATGGTTTCTTCTTAGGATACTCTCCAACAGCCAAAGCCTCTATAGTATTCAACACAAGAAGACATGAACTAGAAGAAACCTTTCATGTCACATTCAATGAAGATGATGACGTGCTACAAAGGACAGGAACAGAAGGTGATGAAATTTATTTGAACGAAAATAGGTCTTTCTCATCAGATGAGTTCTTTGAGCCAAGGCATGTCTTTCATCATCATCCACACAAAGAATACTCTTGTCCCATATGTTCCTGCACATGATTCGCTGTCAACACACAACATTGAACTTCCTTCTACTCAAGTGACAACTGAAAGTGAAAGTCAGCCTTCCACAAGCCCATGTTCTACCTCAGCTAAAGATAACTCTCCTATTTCTAGTAATCAAGAAAACTCTCTTGTGGTCTGCGAATCATCACTTCCTGAAATAGCTTATGAAGACACAGACACAGAGATTGTTTTTAAAGAGAGTCCTCCTACTCAACAGAATGAAACTCAAGTTGTAATTTCATCCTCTATACCTATACCTGTCTATGACTCCCCAGCTCCTCAAAGCAAATGGTCAAGAGATCAACACATTCTTCTTGTCAACATCATTGGTGAACCAAATGTTGGGGTTACTACTAGACAGAGAATTCATGACTCAAAATCAGCCTCAGCCAATGAATGTTTGTTTGCTGAATTTCTTTCCCAAATTGAACCCAAGCGTGTAGCTGAAGCACTTCTTGAAGATGGCTGGGTCACTGCAATGCAGGAAGAAATCAGTCAGTTTAAAAGAAACAAGGTATGGACTCTAGTGCCTGGTCCACCTGGTAAGAACATCACCGGCACTAGATGGATATATAGGAACAAGATGGATGAAATTGGTAATATCATAAGGAACAAGGAAAGGTTGGTTGCACAGGGGTATACACAGACTGAAGGGATTGATTATGATGAAACATTTGCACCTGTAGCAAGACTTGAAGCCATCAGAATCTTCCTTGCTTATGATGCATATATGAACTTCACTGTGTATCAAATGGATGTTAAAAGTACCTTCCTCAATGGAGATTTAGCTGAAGAAGTGTATGTTGAACAGCCAGAAGGATTCGAGAACAGCGAGTATCCCAACCATGTGTACAGGCTTCACAAAGCAATGTATGGACTAAAACAGGCTCCAATGGCATTGTATGAAACGCTGTCTACTTTTTTAACTGAAAATAAATTTGTCCGGGGTTCCATTGATAAAATACTTTTTACCTTCAAGGATAAAAGTGATTTCATCATTGTACAGATTTATGTTGATGATATCATCTTTGGGTCTACAAATGTTAATCTTAGTAAACATTTTGCTAAATTAATAACCAACAAATATGAGACGAGTATAATAGGTGAATTAACTTACTATTTGGGTTTTCAAATTAAACAATGTCCTAAAGGAATTTCAATTTGTCAAGAAAAGTATGTTAAATATTTGCTAAAAAAATATGACTTGGCTGATTGTGCATCAGTGAAATGCCCCATGCTTCCACCCAACAATTTAGGCCCTGATGAGTCAGGGGTCTCTGTTAATGAGACTATGTATAGAGGCATGATTGAGTCATACATGTATCTCACAGCGTGTTAGCCCTATATTTTATATAGTAGAACAAGAATGTAATAGGTCATCTTAGTCGTTAAAAGGTCTTGTATTGTAATAGGTTAGTCGGGAAAACCGGGCTTGGACTTTAAGCTAATATTGTATAAGTTAGGGGCGTAAGCCCAAAAGAAAGCCAAGCCCGGCCCAAGATGAAGCCCACAAAGGCCTTAGAGCCGTGGGGTATATAACCCTCTTTCACATGTGAAAGAGGGTGTTGGTTCATTTCATTAAACACATAGTTTTAGTGTAAACCTTCCACTTCTCTCTCTACTTTCTCTTTCTACTTTTCTTCTCTTTCTCTCTCTAAGAATCTTGTGTTATGGATTAAATGGGAATAACATTTGGTATCAAGAGCCTATAGTGGATAGGTGATTGAAGATTCGTGTGTGGTGTTCTTGATTTTTCGTGGCTTCCTTGATCCATATCTCACGTCCCATCTTTCTTTTTGTGTTTTTATGGTCTTTTCTTGATACAAATCATATACATACTAGTAGTAGTGATTTGGGTATCTTGGTTTTGGCTAAAACACAAATTTTTTGGATCAAAAGTTGCGAAATCTCTTGTTTTTCTTCATTCCGAAATTCTAGCAGAAACTTCCATCGGAAAGTACAAATTGTACTTGGGCTTCCATCGCAATAACCTTACCATCGGAAAGGGTTTGGTTCTACATTGCGATCGTGGGTTTTTGTTACTTATTCCGATCTGGACATTCCGATCGTACTTTGCGATCTGGATTCCGACGGGTATAAGGAAGTATTTTAAGTCGTTACTCTGCTTGAATTTTGACAGCCACGTTGCGATCTGGACATTCCGATAGGCTTTGCGATCTGGACATTCCGATAGGCTTTGCGATCTGAGTATTCCGACAGGCTTTCCGATCTGGACATTACGATCTGGACATTACGATCTGAGCATTGCGATCTGAGCATTGCGATTGAGCATTCCGATTGAGCATTCCGATCTGGACATTCCGATAAGTATTCCGATGGACATTCCGATGGGTATTTTGTTTGAGTAATTTTTAGACTTAGCCACTATCTAGACTAGTTTCGGAACGTAGTTTACACGAAGATTAAAAAAAAAAAAAAAAAAAAAAAAAAAAAAAAAAAGATTTAAAATTTTTAGGTCAAGTAAATTCAAATTTTTTCCCTACTAGTTTTTGGCTATTTCTAACTCAAATTCAAAATTTGGCGATACAAAATTTTTCGGCTTACCGTTTTGTCAGACTGAGGAATTTATTGTCGGACTGAGAAATTTTTTTTTTTTTAATTTTCGGAATTTCAATTTTAACCACACATCATCACAACAAATCCACTAAGATCTGCAATTCATCCACAAGTATTCACCATGTCTAACAACAACATCAACATTGCAACTGCTAATCAAATTCGTTTGGAACAAGGTGGCAACGGTAACCCACCTGTGCTCACTGCCGGTTGCTACGTTCAATGGAGATCTCGTTTTCTTAGATTTCTCGATGGAAAAGAAAACCGAACTGCTCTTCGTCACTGCCTTGAGAACCCACCTCTAGTTTTTGAATTCAAACCAATTACAACACAGGCAGAGGATGGTACTTCATCAACTATACGAGCTATGGAGGATTTTGACACATGTTCTGCTGAGAAAAAGAAACTCCTCCAAGATGAAGCTGATGCTGTAAATTTCATACTCACTGGAATTGATAATGATATCTATTCCACAGTTGATGCATGTCCTAATGCTATGGAAATGGGGAATGCAATTCATCGATTGAAGCAAGGTGAGTCAATCAATGTTCAAGATCTCGAGACTAATCTACTTTGGGAGTTTGGAAAATTCACATCTGAAGATGGTGAATCCATTGACTCATATTACTCGAGATTCTACAAAATGATGAATGAGCTTGTCAGAAATCAGTGCACCATCTCCAATCATCATGCCAATGTTCAGTTTCTACTTCAACTCAAACCGGAATGGCAGAGGTTTGTGACTTTGGTCAAACAAAGGGAGGATATCAAGACTATATCTTACCACAAACTTTATGATATCTTGAAACAACATCAGAATGAAGTGAATGAACTAAGGGCTGAAAAGGCAGAACGGTCTGCTAATTCTATTGCTTTTGTGGCTGCTACTTCAACAAAACCCGTTCCCCGTCAACAACCACCTACTCATTCCTCAAAGTCATCAAGCTCATCCACCAAACCTCTAGCTGTTGCTAAACACAAAGCAAAAGCAATTGTCCCTACTCCACCTCCAAAGTATGACACCGAGTCAGATGGAGACAGTGATGATGAACAAACTTCAAGGGACAAGAAGATTGAAGAACTCATGTCTTTACTCACCACAACTTATAAGAAGATCTACAAACCTACCAACAACAACCTCAGATCATCATCCAATGCTAGATATAAGGAAGTTGATCATGCACCTAGGTATGATCGTGATGCTAGGTATGATAATCAGAGGATGCTGAATCAAGTTGGGGCTAGAGATACTGTAGGCACTCCGGTGGTGCAGAAGACTGGGATTCAATGCTTCAACTGCAAGGGATTTGGTCACATGGCTAGGGAATGTAAGAAGCCAAAACGGGTTAAGGATTCGGGATATCACAAGGAAAAGATGTTGCTGTGCAAGAAAGAAGAAGCAGGAATTCCACTCACAGCAGATGAAGTTGACTGGCGTGATGACACTGATGATGAAGCCGATGATCAAGAGTTAGAGGCACATTATGTGTACATGGCAAAGATTCAAGAAGTGATCCCAGAGACTGATGATACTTCTGGACCCATCTATGATTCTGAGCCACTTGAAAAGGTACCATCACATGATAACTATAATGTGTTTGCTAATGAACGACGGCATCCTGAGCAACCCGAAAGCATCAATGACACATATGTAATGGACACGGAGGATAGCAATATCTCTACGGATTCACAGCATATGTGTAATGATGACAGAAAAGCTGTTCAAGATACTGACTCGGATGAGGACCGTGATTTGCTTGCGTCTATTATTGATTCTTTAAAACGTGAAATTGATGAAAACAAAGAAGCTAATAAACGTTTGAAGCAAGCAAACACATCCTTAGCCGAGGAGATAGACAGGCTTAAAGAGTGTGATTATGTAAAAGAAGCTGATCGACGGGTTGCAATAGCTAATGGTTTGGTATATGAACGTAAGGTGCTCAACGAACAATATTGTTCTGAAGTAGCACACGAAATTCATATGTCAAAACAGAAGATATCGGATCTTGAAGAACAACTGCTGCTACATAAACTCCAAATTACTGAATTAGAGTCGGTTAACAAAGAACAAACTGAGCTTTATAAAACTCGTGAAGAAAAGGATATTGAAAAAATTCTTGCTTTGGAAAAGAGAGTCGACACGTTAAACAACATTGTTTACAAAACGGGTCAGTCTATTCAAACTATGAATATGCTCAATAGAAATATGAAAACGAGTTTTGTCAAGCCTGAATATCTCAAGAAAGCTCAAAGTACCAAGCCTGCTCTTTATGATATCGGTTGTTATGTTGATAATCTTGCTCTTATGCTCTCCCCTGACTGCGACGAAATCATTCGTCAACAAGAAGAAAGTCGATCAAACTTAAGTGATTTAATAAACCTTTCTGATTCTAACAATCATATTAAGTTTGTCCCTCAAAAAGAACTTTCAAAAGAACAAAAGATGTATAACAGTGTTCCACCACCAAGTGATGAACCACAAAAGAAAGTTTCTTTAAAAAGGAGTTTCAAAAAGCAATCAATTTTGTTAGAAAAGCGAATTTTGGATGAAAAACGTAAATGGGATGAGAAAAGCAAAAGTGTTCAGCAATTTGAGTTTATAAAACAAGGGGTTTTAAATTTGTACAAAGGTGTTGTCGACTATGAAAAAGTTTCTAGGGATAACATTTGGAATATTAAACCTAACCCACAAGTAGAAGTCGTCATCCAACAATGCATTGTTCCAACCATTGATGATCTTTCAAAAAATGTGGAAATGTTTTATAATGCTCTCACTGAGGAAATGTTAACTGATTTAAGCTATGTCAAATCTCTTGAAGACGAAGTTGATTTTCTTCAAATTAAATTAAAGACACAAGAACACCAACTTTCTAACGAAATTGATCGACTTTCCAAGGAATATTTTTATGCTGACCATATGAATGCTATACTTGGTGTGTATACCGATCTGGATCAATACTGTCATGTAGCATGTTTAGTGTCAGAATCGGACGCGAAATGTCGCAATCTTGAAGTAGAGCTTTCGAAACAAATTCAGTCATATAACAAACTTTCGAAAAGTTTTTCTCAACTTGAGAAACACTCCATTTCTCTTGAACTTGCTTTACAAAAAGGTGAAAAATCTCATAATCATAAAAAGTGTCAAGAAATGTCAGCTTCTTCGTTTCTTCTACTAAATGAAAAAGATTTCGAAATAAATGATTTGAAAGCTCAGCTAAAAGAAAGGGACATTGCCATTAGTGAGTTACAGAAACTCATTGAGAAAATGAAAGGAAAGTCTGTTTTGGGTAAACCATCTGCCGTTCGTCAACCGAATGCGGTTAAATGCCCTAAAACATCTATTTTGGGACAACCCCCACAGACTTTGCCTAAGATAGGAAATGATAAGAGCACTAATGTGATAGCACCTGGAATGTATAAGATGAACACTAGGTCCACTCAAACTGGAACAACGCAGTTACCTCAAAATACTAGGAAAACTAATCAAAGTGTGTCTTCTTCTACAGGAGTAAATCCCACTACTAGTGTTAGCGGACCACAGCTTAAGAGCACTAGAATTGAAGATAGAGTCATGCCTAACAATAGTCAAGGGAAGAAGAATGAAGTAGAAGATCACCGTAGGAATTTTAAGTTTTCTAAGAATAAAACGTCTGTAACTGCATGTAATGACAGTTTAACTGCTAAGACCTCGAATGTTGAATTTGTTTGTGTTGAATGTGGCAAATTTGTTCGTACTTTCAATCATGATGCTTGTGCTCTTAATCATAATGGCGTGAATGCTAGAACTAGGAAGCCTATTCGTATGCCCACTAGTACTAGTAAACCCACAAGAACTTTGAACCAATCCACTGAGCAACCACTTAAGAAACTAAGTGCGTTAGAATCCACTACTCTACGTAAACAAAGCAGGTTAAAGAAGCTTTATCAGAACATGATTAGGACATGTACACGGGTTTATTCAAGATATACACCACCCGGATACAAATGGGTACCTAAGTTAACCACTTTAGTGATTGGGTCTAGGAATATCATCTTGCCTGTAGACTTTGCATCTAGGCCCACTACTATTTTGGAACCCGTCTCTATCAAGGGATCCTATTTTTCAAATGCTACATTGTCTTCTAATTCTTCTGCAGCTCGTCGAACTCATCCTATTCATAATGGACTCCGGGTGCACAAAGCACATGACGGGCAATCTCAAGCTTCTCATTAACTTCGTGGAGAAGTTTCTGGGTACGGTACGGTTTGGAAATGATCAATTTGCACCGATACTCGGATACGGAGACTTGGTTCAAGGGAATATCACTATAAAACGGGTTTATTACGTCGAGGGACTGAATCACAATTTATTCTCGGTTGGTCAATTTTGTGATGCGGATTTGGAAGTGGCTTTTCGGAAATCTACTTGCTATGTTAGAGACTACGATGGGAATGACCTTCTTACAGGTTCTCGTGGTTCTGATCTCTACACAGTAACTCTTCAAGACACATCTTCAACAAATCCAATTTGCTTAATGGCTAAAGCATCATCATCTCAAGCATGGTTATGGCATCAACGATTGTCACATCTCAATTTTGACACCATCAACTTGCTTTCTAAGAATGATATTGTGACCGGTCTTCCTAAGTTGAAATTCGTCAAAGACCATCTTTGTTCTTCTTGTGAGCTGGGGAAAGCAAAACGGAAGTCTTTCAAAACAAAGACTACCCCTAGCTCAAAAGGACGATTGGAACTTCTACACATGGATTTATGTGGTCCCATGCGTGTAGAGAGTATTAACGGGAAAAAGTATATTCTAGTGATTGTTGATGATTACTCTAGATACACATGGACTTTCTTCTTAAGGTCCAAAGATGAAACACCAGAGGTTCTCAAAAACTTTCTCAAGATGATACAACACAATCTTCAAGCTCAAGTCTTAACCGTAAGAACGGATAGGGGTACTGAATTTTTGAACAAGAACTTGCAATCTTATTTTCAAGAAGAAGGCATCGAACATCAAACGTCTATTGCTCGAACTCCTGAACAAAACGGCGTTGTCGAAAGACGGAACCGTACTTTGGTTGAGGCTGCTCGAACAATGCTTTCTGCTTCAAAATTACCGCTATTCTTCTGGGCTGAAGCAATTGCAACTGCCTGTTATACTCAGAATCGTTCTCTCGTTATCCCTAGACATGAAAAGACACCTTACCACATCATCAATGGCAGGAAACCTACTGTAAAATTCTTTCACGTATTTGGATCTTTATGCTACATCCTTAAAGACGGTGAGAATCTCGACAAGATGAAAGAAAAAGGTGATGCATGTATTTTTGTGGGGTATGCTACATTGTCGAAAGGATATCGGGTCTATAACAAGAGAACAAAGATCATTGTCGAAACAATTCATGTGAACTTTGACGAATTGCCACAAATGGTACTTGATCACAACAGCTCAAGTCCCGCACCTCAATGTCCAGCAATGGCACCTACACAAAACAGTGTACGTCCCGTGCAAGAATGTCAACAAAGTACTCCTACAGCAGACTCGACGGATACGACACATATGAATGAGTTGGTTGACTTATATGATCCTATGTTTGATGAATATTACTATGGAAACAATCAAGTTGTGTCAAAGCCTTCCGCTGTCAATACTGCTGATGCACCTGAACAAAATCAACAAGACACAACTGCCTCTACTTCAGCAACCGTTGCTCAAGAGACAATTCCAGTGGATACTCAACAAACTCAAGAACCTGTCATACAACCAACACCACCAACCGTCAATGCTGAAGGAGGAAACAACAATCAAGCAGTCGATGCACAACCTGATGATGAAGAATTTATCAATCCGTTCGGTACACCGGTACACGAAGTCGGAGAGTCTTCTAGTCAACATGTTGATCCGTCCAACATGCATACATTCTACCAACCATATCCATCCACTCACCATTGGACACGTGATCATCCATTGGTGCAAGTAATTGGAAATCCTTCACAACCGGTTCGAACACGCAGACAACTCGAAACCGATGGCGATGTGTGTATGTATGCACTCACCGTGAGTTCAACTGTACCTACAAACATCAAACAAGCCATGACTGATCATGCGTGGATTGAATCAATGCAAGACGAAATTCATCAGTTTGAACGCCTAAATGTTTGGGAACTTGTTGACCGACCCTATGGAATGTCAATTTTAGATTTCAAATGGATCTGGAAAAACAAACTGGATGAAGAACAAACCATCATCAAAAACAAATCTCGTCTTGTGGTTAAGGGATACCGTCAACAAGAAGGCATAGACTACGATGAATCATTCGCTCCAGTCGCTCGTTTGGAAGCAGTCAGGATATTCCTTGCTTATGCTGCACATAAGGGCTTCACGGTTTTTCAGATGGACGTCAAAACAGCTTTTCTCAACGGTCATTTGAAGGAAGAAGTGTATGTGAATCAGCCGGAAGGATTCGTCGATCCTCATCATCCTGACAAAGTCTATCGTCTCAAGAAGGCTGTATATGGACTTAAACAAGCTCCAAGGGCATGGTACGAAGAACTTTCAAACTTCTTGGTGTCCAAAGGATTCTCCAAAGGTTCTATTGATCCTACTCTCTTTACTAATAAATATGGGGATGACATAATGCTGGTGCAAGTTTATGTTGATGACATTATTTTTGGTTCTACGAACCCAAAACTTTCAAAACGTTTTGAAAAATTAATGCACAGCAGATTTGAAATGTCAATGATGGGGGAGCTAAAATTCTTTTTAGGCCTCCAGATTCATCAATCCCCACGTGGTATCTTCATTAACCAAGCTAAGTATGCTCAAGAGATACTTAAAAAGCATGGTATGACCTCATGTGCTCGCGTTGGTACACCATTGTCGACCACATCCCTAGACGCTGACTTGTACTCATATCCCGTAGATCAAACGCGATATCGCAGTATGATCGGGTCACTTATGTACCTTACAGCCAGCAGGCCTGATATTCATCATGCCACATGCTATTGTGCACGATATCAAGCCAGACCTACTCAAAAGCACCTCAAAGAGGTTAAACGGATCTTTCGGTACCTTAAGAATACCATTCACATGGGACTCTGGTATCCGAGGGAAACCGGTTTTCATCTAACGGCTTTTTCAGATTCTGATCACGCAGGTTGTTTTGATAGTCGTAAAAGCACTTCTGGTAGCATACAATTTCTAGGGGAAGACAAGCTTGTCAGCTGGTCGTCAAAGAAGCAGGATTGCACTTCGCTCTCATCAGCTGAAGCAGAATATGTGGCTCTATCCGCGTGTTGTGCTCAAGTCCTCTGGATGAGAACTCAACTCACGGATTATGGCTTCCACTTTGATAAAATACCTATGTATTGTGACTCAAAGTCGGCCATAGCCATATCTTGCAATCCGGTTCATCACTCCCGCACCAAGCACATCGATGTCAGATATCACTTCATCAAGGAACAAGTGGAACGTGGCATCGTAGAATTATACTTTGTCAGAACTGAGTACCAGCTGGCAGACTTGTTTACAAAAGCTCTATCGAAAGATAGGTTTGCGTATCTCGTTGGCCGTCTTGGTATGAAGTATATGACTCCAGAAGACTTGGAGGTTTTGGCAAATGAAGCTGCTTGATATTCTCTCACTATGACTTCTAGGCGCATCACAGCTTAGAACTCGGACCTCAACTAAGGAAAGTTTATCTCGGACGATAACTTATCCTTCTCAACGAGAAATTCATATTTCTCGGTCATGAGCTTCTCATAAAAACATTCAGAGTTTTTAAGTTCATGAAAAACGATTTCTAAGTAAATGTCAGCTTAGAACTCGAACTTCAACTTAAGGAAAGTTTATCGCGGATGATAACTTATCCTTCATAACGGGAAATTTATTTTTCTCGGTCATGAGCTTGTCACAAAACAATCAAAGTTTTGAGCTCATGAAAAACGGACCCGAAAGGGGAGTGTACGTTTCAGTGCGCTTTCCCTAATCAATAGAAGAGAAGTCTTCTATCCTGATTATTTTAAAACCGTTGAACACAATTTTTCATGAATTTCTCAAAAGGTTTTTCTAAATCTTTCAAAATTGTGTGTTCAACACTCCCTTCCTCATAAGTGGTTTTTATATCTCAAAATTGTCATATGTTATTTTGATCAATTTTTGAGGGGGAGCGTTTTAAAATCAAGCCTTTTAATGTTGTTGGGTACATCTCTAAAATTGTCATATTTTATGTATCCAACACATTCCGAAAATGATATAAAATTGTCAAATGTAATATATTATATCGGAAAAGGCATCTCAACTCCGTACCTCAACATATTTTGTGGTGTCGTTTTTCTAAAATTTTGTCAAATTTTGTCTTAAGACACACATATATTGTTGAAGGGGAGCGACCCGACTAAAAATGTTCCATGATTCATGCGTGCACACATGTTTCTCTCCCAATCGGTTTTCAGAAATTGTCATATTTTAATCAATTAATATCTCTAATATGATGTTTTTATATTAGAGATAGGGGGAGAAAATGTGATTAAAATGTAATATATCGCAACATGTGATCTTAAAGACTCAAGTGCAACTCTTTCCTTCACATGCCAAACTATTTCGTATATCGATGCATGTGTGTAGGGGGAGCTTTTCGGAAATGTAAAACTTTCAAGTGTTAAAAGTTTTGATTTTTATCAAGCACTTTGAATGGTTTTCAATGGTTTTATGGTTACGATCTTTACCCAAAACAACCTACTATCCACGACGGAACGATGGAGTCAAAAGGTGGTTTAGGATAGGAAACTAAGTCCTATGATCCAACCAGAACCGGAGGGATCTACCCAAGGACATTCCATAGCTAGAAATAGTTGTCCTTAGGAAAGATGGAGTTGAATGAAGCTGAATGCGGACCAAGTACTTAAGTTAGCACTGGAACAATCACAACAAGGTGCTAATGATGACGTATTGGTAAGCATTGAAGGAGTTGAATATTCTATGCAACTTAGGCAGAAACCGGGTCAATACATCTATTGAAGACAAGTCATCATGGACCCAGTGATGCAATGCACAACCCTTCCCAGCCATTCGAGTTTCTCTCAAAAGAAACTTGTCGCATTGTCACGGAGATCAACACGTATCTATTGACTTTCTCACTCCGAGTCAGTTAATATTGAAAAGGTGGCAGTCTGCTCCAGCCTCCGATTACCAAAATGCACTTATTGAGTCTAGAGCCAAACTAGATCAATTTATCATCTCATTAGGACACAATCGAGTCCTACGCATTATCCTTGTGATATTGCCAGAACATCTGAGTGATACGATTCACAATGAAGATGGAAATCCTGCTTGAGCCAACATTAAACAAGCTCATGGTAGGTAACTTGTGCGATTCTACACGAATCAAACTTGTGAGAACTGGAAAGCAACTAAGTTTCGATTCTTAATTGATTCAAACTTGATTCCAGGTTTCTTCGCAAAATCCATGTGATCTTGCCAGAACATTTAGAGTGACACTCATTAGTGTTCACAGTGACGAATGGAAATCCTTCCAGTGTGAACATCAAACAGCACTGCGGTAGGTAACTCGCAAGATTCTCTATGAATCAAGCTTGTGACAAACTGGAAAGCAACAATGGTGCGATTCTTTTAGAATCAAACTTGTTCCAGGAAATCTGAATTGACGACTCTAATCAGACAGATAATTTATCCTTATGATTCACTCTTTACGTTCGCAGTCTGCTTTGAGACGGTCGAGTAAAGAGAACTGGCTACTACCGCCGGGAAACCCTGTCAAGGAGGTTCTTAATCGAATCTATCTAATCACAGGTACGGTATTTTAATACCGTTTAACGGTCTTCACCGACCGGAGGTAAAACGCTACCGAGTTAGGATAAAATGTTCAAAGCCATTTTATCCGTGTCTATACATGTTGCTGCATATCAAGAAGGTGGCGTAGCTGTGCAACCGAAGTCGATTCAGAAGTCACAAGAGCACAAGATGGCGATAATCAAGATACCAAAGAATGTAAGAATGTAATAGGTTATCTTAGTCACAAGGAGTACAGATGAAGATCTCAAGCACTCAAAGTCAAATGACAAAGGCTCAAGATAAAGATCACGAAAGCATGAAGGAACAAAGTTGTTACAAACAAGATCAAGACCAAGATACAAGACCAAAGCAGGAAGATCTCCTCTACAAGAATGTATTCACTCAATCATCTTATGCTTTTTAAGCTTTTTAAGATGACCGATACATTGGGGGAGATTGTTAGCCCTATATTTTATATAGTAGAACAAGAATGTAATAGGTCATCTTAGTCGTTAAAAGGTCTTGTATTGTAATAGGTTAGTCGGGAAAACCGGGCTTGGACTTTAAGCTAATATTGTATAAGTTAGGGGCGTAAGCCCAAAAGAAAGCCAAGCCCGGCCCAAGATGAAGCCCACAAAGGCCTTAGAGCCGTGGGGTATATAACCCTCTTTCACATGTGAAAGAGGGTGTTGGTTCATTTCATTAAACACATAGTTTTAGTGTAAACCTTCCACTTCTCTCTCTACTTTCTCTTTCTACTTTTCTTCTCTTTCTCTCTCTAAGAATCTTGTGTTATGGATTAAATGGGAATAACACAGCGAGTCGCCCTGATATCCAGTTCTCCACATGTCTCTATGCAAGGTGCCAAGCTAACCCAAAGGAATCCCATCTAGTGGCTGTTAAAAGAATTTTCAGGTACCTCAAAGGAACAACCTCTCTAGGTCGGTGGTATCCCAAAGAATCAGGCTTTGATCTCAAGGCTTATTCAGATTCAGACTACGTTAGGTCATGCATTGACAGGAAAAGTACCTCAAGGAGCTGTCAAATCCTAGGAGGCAAGTTGGTTGGATGGAGTGCAAAGAAGCAAAACGCTGTGGCTATGTCATCAGCTGAAGCTGAATATGTTGCAACTGCTAGTTGTTGTTCTCAAGTACTTTGGATGATGAGTCAACTAGCTGACTATGAGATTCTTTATGACAACGTACCCATCTTCTGTGACAATACTAGTTCCATTGCTATCTCAAACAACCCTGTGCTTCACTCCAGAACCAAACACATAGATACAGTGACAATCCGTCAATTTATGGTTTATATTTTATTCTCAAATATTATTTAAAAATATTATTTTAATGTTATATTATGAACTCAATTATTTTTGGGAAGAAATTTGGATTTACGTCTTGAAGTAGCATCGACTACGTCTAAACCAGAGGATTCTACGTTACGTGCTTACGTTTACATGCACCGTTTTGGTGACAGTCCGACATTTCAGAAAATAAATGTGTCCGTGAATATTATTTTGAAATTTTAAATTTGTGTTGGTTCATAAACTCACAAATTTACGAGAAGAGATTAGGACTTACGATTTTAATTTAACTTCCTTTACGACTAAACCGGAAACCTGAGGATTACGTATTTACGTTTTCGAACTCCGTTTTTGATGAGACAATTTTAATTAGATTCGTTTTGTGCCGTTGATTCATAACTTATAAAAACGTTTTTCATAAAACGACCCGAGGGCACGCAAATCGAGAAAACTAGAATCAAAGAATACCCGTAAATTAGTGGGATGGGACAAAACAAGTTTATCCCACCCCACTCAAAAGAGATGGTCAAAAGAGGACACCACATCATAAGATGTGGCACCCTTTTAGCTAGAAAGCTAACACATGTTAGCATAAGCTTAACATGTAAGCTAACTTAGCACAAAACCACCAAAACCACTTTATTCATACCATTTACACTTAGCAACTCATGCAAACCACTCACCAAACTCTCTCATCTCTCTCTAAATTCGTCCCATATCATCAAAAATAACCCTCATTTGATCTATGTTAGCCATAAAATCATGTGTTACACATACACATAATGATGCTACTTTGAAGCTTTGAAGATTGGAGGTGATTCTAACATCCAAGGAGAAGATTTGTTGGTGTCATAGGGCTTATTTTCCATGAGAAGTTTATAAAGGTTGGTAGACTTGAAGATGATATTGGTTTATCACAAGTTTTTCCATCAAAATCCAAGCCTTGTGCATCAAAGACTCATCTTTTCGTCACTAATGGTGGTATAGAGATTGTTCTTCCTATCCTCTTGTTATTTTAATTATGTAATCTTGTATTTTCTTTATTTATGTATATGTATATGATGATGAATGATGATTAAAAATATTATGTGGGGATTTGGTGTTGATAGATTTGATAAACATAGGTAAAAAGATGGAAAAACCAAATGTAAAAATGGTTAAATCTTACTTAAATAGATAGCTGTATAAAAACAGTAAGTAACCAAATGATAAACTGATATAATGGTAAAGTGGAATCAATATACAGTAAGTATTAGGTGTTATACACATGTGAGAGTTGGACATGCAATGGAATCATCAAAATGAGTGAGATATGATCAAAACAAGTTTAGAGTGCAAATCTGCCTACACTGTTTTGGACGAATTTAATAAAATATTTAGAGGTTGATTCATCAGTAGATATAAGGAATAAAATGAAGCACATATCATGTAATTTCTGTGATAAAAATTTGAGGTCCTATCTCCTTATAGAACTCGAGATATGGACATTTTAGTGAACTTAAAATTTAGGACTGATTTTGTGAAATTAAAGTTTAATACTATTATATAAGCACTCAAATAAATATAGTATAAAATGTGAATTAAAACCCACTAACTTATATATTACATTTATATAAATATGTATAAGGATAAATAAATAGACATTTTATAAAAATGATAGTTTGATAAGTTTTATAAGCTATAAAACTATAAACATGATTTTTACGTCTTTTCGGCTAATACCGTAAAATTAACGTTTTTCATCAATTAAAACTTAGACGGTCGGACCCGTCTAATGTAAACCTTTTAAAAGTCATATACTGATATATAAGTACTTAATACAAGTAAAAACCGATAAAACCCGAGCTTTACAACATATAGACATTAACGGGCCAAAATAGCCTTATTGGACTATTAACCCGACTAGTTTGGTAAACACTTATAAACTTTCTTATTGGGCTTAACCCACTTGGGCCCAACATGTAAAGTATAATACTGATAATAAAATTATAATTGGGCTAATATAATATATTGGGCTTGTAATGGGCCCATTGGCCCTCAAAATGTAAACTAGTATAAAAATGTTACCAACACATAAACACTATAATGAATGAGTAAAAATGTACAAATCCCACTTGATCATCATCATATGTGTACATAATTTTTTTATTTTTATAAAGTCATTGGACAAGAGTCTAAAACGAGTATTATTTGTCTAGGTTTCCGTGATCGAAGCACGTACCGTACATCCGAATCACCGATAACCTGCCTTTCCCAATCAACGTGAGTTCATAGCCTCGCACTCTTTTAAATGTTTTTATGAAATGTTTTATAAACCCGCGAGGGAGATAACATGTTAGTTTTTATAAAATAGGACACTAGTTGTCCCGATTGTCTGTTTATTGATTTGGACCCGAATGATTGTATGACCCGATGAATGATTAAATGACCCGATAGATGAAATGAAATGGATTATTAAAGTTAGGTTATGTCACTAAAAGTCACATTAGCATGAATTGTGAACTACCGGGATTTGGTAGACGCTTATGCATATAATAGTACTATTTGGGGACGATCACCCCAGTTCGCGCCTTGACGGTTGATCTCTGTCGTGCCACATTGATTGGTAAGCGAATTTATGTATGAGAAGATTTACACAAGCGTGATTATTGTGACGACACGCTAATTTAGATGGACAAATGATTGTCGGGTTAGCTACCCGTTGTTTGTTGTAGTAAGGTAACAATGTCATGCGGCTTATAATAATCCAATAAACGAAATACTACTATACGCACCGAATTACGATATATTGCCTGACTAGCAATACGGGGTATTATCATTGATATTATGTTCATGTTTTGGTTTTATATAACCATATCCATATAACGGTTTTTAATTAATCTATACAACGTTATAAAACGTATTGTATGATGTTTTTAACGACAATGGTTCGTATAATGATTTTGAAGGCGAAAGCCTATATTATGATTTTGATAAGGATTTGTATAAAATGACTTTGGCGATTTTATGGCCTATTATAAAGATTTGTACGAAATGATTTTCGGTAATAATTTTGTACCGATGTTATATTGATGGATTTTATTAAACTCTATGAATTCACTCGAAGCGTTTTCGCTGACCTTTTCTTTTAACATCTTTTATCTCAGGTACTTGAAGGTAATTCTCGGGAAGACAACAATAATTCATGGCCCGCACTTAAATAATAATTTCCATTCAAATGCTTTGTAAAACTTGTATGAAATACAATGACTTGGGACCTATGTAAACTTGATATTTATGAATGGAAATGCTTTATTATTAAACGACGCGATTTTCAAGCGTTGTCTATGATGTGAGTAATGTGCTATCCCGTAACACCAACGAGTCTTCCGCTGTATTGAGTTGTATAAATTTGGGGGTGTTACAGTTTGGTACCAGAGCTCTCGTTACAGAGAACGAAAGATTCTTAAAACCAAGGTTTTGAATAAAACATTTCAAAATCTTTTAACTATAAACATTTTTCACAAAATGTCTAAAAATCTTTTGACTATAACGGTGCCGAAGAACTCCCGAGTTACCGACAAGGCCAGACTGAGAAGTGTTATTTTAATATATATATAACTTGGATTATATATATATATATATATATATATATATATATATATATATATATATATATATATATATATATATATATATATATATATATATATATATATATATATATATATATATATATATATATATATATATATATATATATATATATATATATATATATGATGTAATTTTATTACATGATTGTTTGATGATTATTTTGATATTTATACGAGGTATTTATAGGACGTAGATTGTCACAAGGAACCCTAAATCCCCTAGTAAATTAATCAAAGCTATTCATGTAGGAAATTCTAGCTATTCCAGATCTAAACCAAGTTGTGGATATTTATGATCCCAACAAAATGGTTCATATTCGTAGAAATGTAGATATTAGTTGATTATGATCTTGAAGAAGAATTGGCGAGATTAAATCTGATATCGATGTCATGACGATCTTTCCTTATAGAGTAGAGTTTGACAAAACGTTACCACCTAGAAAGGTGTCATCTGATTCGTTGTCATCCAATTCTTAAATTGAAATCGAAAGGGTGAATGTTGCACTTGAGGCTGTCATTAGAACCATTACCCAAGAGCCTCGTGCCACTAGTACCTTTCCGAGAAATCTAATTGAATGTGTGAGTCATCTCATGCTAGTGACTCATTTGATAATTGTTGTTGTAAGAGCTATAGGATTGGAAATTAAGGGTTGTTCATATCGAGCTTTTATTTCCTTTTTAAGGTCTAAAATAAGGTTGAAAGTATTGGAAAATGAGGTAGGATATCGCATTGAGTATAAGTTGATTGAGACTTGAATAAAGTAAAATTTAACTCGCATGGAATATGAGATTGTTAAGAGGAAGTCGTTAAGTTTTGTGATTGAATTTTAAGGTTTTAATTGATTGTTAATTCGTGTTAAGAGTTGTTCCTAGGCCATTGTCTAATAATGAGGATGCTCAGTGTTCAGGAAATAAATTGAAGAAATCTTCTTCTGAATTGGGACCGATGGATCTCTCGGGACATGTGGAACAGCTAATGACTCTTGTAGATTAGTATTCAATGTAGCATCTTTTAAAAATCCCTAACTTAACTGAGACATCAGTTGGTAGGATGAGTTCTTGGAATTGTATGACATAGTGACACACAATGTGTTACGATACAATTCTGACTTGTTTGTGATTAATGACAATACTACCTTTGGTTGCTAAATCCTACATGTATCGATGTTATCTATACTTTGTTGCTTCATCCTAATGTTCGCATTAGTGATGCAACCATTGAACAAGTACTCATCTCGATTTGAGTTACGTTGTGAATTATTCTTTTTGAGTGCCATCGAGGTCATGAACCTCATGATTATTTGGCTAAGCTCGTTTCCTATTAGATTGTAGTTAGTTCTTGGTGAACAAGTCTTCATCACTCTTTTATAGATCACTCATTGTTTTTATAAGATAAAATAGTATCCTTTGAGAAAATTTAATTTTCATCACTATATAGATTATTTAAAGTGAGACTTATAAATAATCATTATTGAAATAAAGTTGATTATGAAATACCTTGGAAAACTTAATTGTTTTCATAACAAAGAAAATCTTTGTAAATTTATTTTTGATTCTTATTTAAGAATTAAGCATGAAAATGTTTTTATTATAAACATGATGATAAAATTTTGACGAACTGAGTATTGCATCGTTAATCTTGAAAATGTATATAGTTGCGCGCCTACATACATTTTGGAATGGACCATGCAAGGCTGATTAGTAGTCACCATAAAACATGTTAATAAACATTACATTTTCTTTGAAGTTTGTGAAAGATTAAATTTTATGAGATCTGCAAGAAGTGAAAAATAGTGACATATTGATAGGGAAACCTACAAATGTGCCCGTAGCATCTATTCTTCTGAGTCGAATTTACTCATCTGTGGAACTTGTCTTATTTGACAATTGATATTCCCTTCTTGTCCAATTCTTCCGTGGTGAGATTCTTAGAAAAAGTATCTGATTACCGAGTGTTGATACCCGACTGGATGTATCGTCGTTCCTATCATTTCTTTTGATTTGATTTTATTTGAATGACCTGGGTAACGATCCGAGGAGCTTTCGAATGCGTACTCAAATTATGAAAACATGGGATATATTCATATTCATTAAATATTTTCGTCTGTATCTGATTTGAAATTCTCTCGCGTAGATTATGCGTTGACCTTACTCTTTTAAAGGTTAGTTATGTCTCCTAATATCCTTGAATTGTGAAGGATTATGAGTTATTATTAGTCTTTTGAGAAATTCACATCTTATCGACGGCAATGAAACTGGAAAGTTGATAGTGCCAATAGAATGGATTGAGTGATTATGACATGACGACATTGTCTTAATTGATGGGAACTTGAGTAGAATTCCCCTAAATGATAAGATGTTGATTATCAAAAGTGATCTAAATAATTCTTGATGGATGACCATATCCTGCATTTAGACTTAAAATTATACCATGAATGGTTATAAACTGATCATAGATCTTGTAATCTAGAAAGAACTTAAAGTAAATGTATTAAAAGATGTTCCTGCTATCTGAAACTTTAGGAGGTATTTGCTGGTGAATTACCTAGACTTTCGCCATTAAGGCAAGTTGAATATGGTATTGATTATATTCCCGGTGCTGCACCTGTGGCGTGTGCACTGTACGTTGGCACCATCTGAATTAAAAGAATTACCGTACAACTGAGAGAGTTGTCAGAGAAAGCTTTTATTCTACCAAGCTCGTCATTATGAAGAGCTATGGTGTTATTATTCCTTATATTTGTTGAATTACCCTGAACTAGGTAAGTTGATGATCAAAATCTATATCCACTACCCAAGATGATAGATTTGTTCGATCATTTACAAGGTTCTAGCGTATGTTCTAAAGATTTGATCCATGGCATGGTTATTATCAACTTTGCGTCCGCGAAAAAGGTTATCTATTCAAATCACTACATCCAGAACTCGTAATGAATATTATGAGTTTCATGTTATGTTGTTTGGATTGACCAATGCACATGTAGCGTCCATAAAATTTGGCGAATCATGTGTGTAGATTGTAATTTGATAAATTCATGCTTGTGATCACTAAGGACCATTTGTTTGTTTATAAGAATAAGAAGGAGTTAATAATTATTTATAGATTGCCCTGAATTGGCCGAACAATGAAAACTTGTACTTTGAATATTTAACATATGACTTAAGACTTAATCCTTTACATGATTTAACCGTGTGATTAATAAGATAAAGGAATCTATATTGACTTTCCAAAGATTAAAGCCATTTAAGACTTTGGGTTTTACCAGAAAGAAAATTGAAATATGTTTTGACAAATGTTTTAACAAAGGATTTTTAAGGGATTATTCCCTTATACACAAATCATTTAACTAAACTCCAGTTTAGGGGTAAATGATTGTGTATACCTCAAGAAAACCTAAGAGGGATTGAGGAAACCATTTGAACCATGACTTGAAATTTGAAACGACACTTTTTGCTTTTCAACTAAGAAAATTTTGACCAAAGTATAACCAAAGATTTTTCAGACATTTAAGAATCTTATTAATTATTTTCGATAAATCAGCAAAAATCGTGTTAATTAAATTCAAATTTGTTTTGAACATTTTATTATAATTGGTCGAACTAAGAAATTTAAACTTTTAACGTTTACGTTTCATAAAAACTTAATATTTATTGTTAATTTACGTGTAATAAATATCAACGCTTTAAAACATCGGGTCAAGCAAAACTGATAAAAATGATAGTTGAGACGAAACTAAAACTCAGAAAATGTGAAGAAATAATTTTTGAATAAATACGGACATGATAATTATTTCATTAGGGAAGATGAATGTAGATACTGACACATAATATAGAAAGGATAAAGAATCAATTAGGACATGTTCCTTAATAATGAAGGTGCAAAATAAATTGCCGAACAATATAAAAATAAACAATGCTTGTAAGAAGGATAATATAGATAATAAAAAGGGGTTCGCGGCTAATATGGACCATTAGAATTGAGGAGCCGATGGCGTTAAATGTATAAAAGGCCACTTGAGGATTGCCTAAAAATGGAGATTTTGAGATATAGTTATGTTGGAATCTTGTAAGTATAAGTATTCTATTCCTGCCATTTCTGATTTAAAGTATCTTTATCTGAAGAAGTTGTACTGATGGCAAATTATGAAGGCAGACACCGCCTCATACATTAGTAAACGTCTAGTTATTGCAAAGGTCATCATCTGAATTTGATTCGATTTGGGTCATCGTCGACAGACTGACCAAATCTACTAATATCATTCCAGTTAATGATAAATTCTCGATGAAGAAATTGACTCTTTTGTATTTAAAGGAGTTGTGTAAACATGGTGTGCCTGTATCGATCATCTCTATCAATATCCTCGCTTCACATCGAATTTCTAGAGATTTGCTCAGAAGTCATTGAGAACGAATCTTGATGAGAGTACTGTTTACCACCCCCAATCGGAGGGACGAGGTAAAGTAACGATACAAAATACTATAAGTGTTGTTTTATGCTTGAATGATTGACCTTTGGTAATGAACCGTATAATCGTTTCCTTTGGAGAGATTATCATTGATAATTATCGTATTAGGATCGAGACCAAATCTTGTGAGGATCTAAATGTGAGAGCATCTGTAAGCAGGAGTTGGGAGGAAGACACCCGACATACATCCATTGTGAGTTAGACATGTCTTTTAGGTTTAAGGTTTCCTATGATGACAATACTAACCTTACAAAATACCCGACCCGCGAGACCTGAAATGATTGTTGAAATTAGGATCTGATTATTGACTGCTGGTAGTGGGCAGGAGGTTATGTGAATATGAAATGTAGATCTTGAAGTGCCAGATGGGTAGCGAAGTTATGCCAAAAATTTTAACCATGGAAAAATGAATTGATGATCTGAAAGATCATGGGATATAAGTCCCCGTTGTATGGGACCATTTAGATGATGTAAAAGATTGGTTTGAAAGGCATATAAGCTGGATCTACCCTAGGACATCAAGAGTTGCGTGAATTATGTTTCGTATATTGAACTTGATAAAATGTCTATCAAGTAAGAATCTGATCACTTCTTGATAAAGTTTAGATCGGTGAAAATTTGCATTCATCAAAAACCCGTGAACATCATGGATAGAGAACGTAAGTAAACATTAAGCCTGATCTTATTTCCGTAGTTATGTTTGATGAAACTCGCGTATTGTAATGAATTACACTTGTGCGAAAAGACCGAATGTGGAGGAAATACCCACATGGCTTTAACTCTATAAGAAGCGAGTAGTAAGATAAGATGATCTTTGAGGACAAAGATCTTGTTTAGGGGTAAATGCTGTGACAATCCGTCAATTTATGGTTTATATTTTATTCTCAAATATTATTTACAAACATTATTTTAATGTTATATTATGAACTCACTTATTTTTGGGAAGAAATTTGGATTTACGTCTTGAAGTAGCATCGACTACGTCTAAACCAGAGGATTCTACGGTACGGGCTTACGTTTACATACACCGTTTTGGTGACAGTCCGACATTTCAGAAAATAAATTTGTCCGTGAATATTATTTAGAGATTTTAAATTTGTGTTGGTTCATAAACTCACAGATTTACGAGAAGAGATTAGGACTTACGATTTTAATTTAACGTCCTTTACGACTAAACCGGAAACCTTAGGATTACGTATTTACGTTTTCGAACTCCGTTTTTTATGAGGCAATTTTTATTAGATTCATTTTGTGCCGTTGATTCATAATTTATAAAAACGTTTTTCATAAAACGACCCGAGGGCACGCAAATCGAGGAAAATAGAATCAAAGAATACCCGTAAATTAGTGGGATGGGACAAAACAAGTTTATCCCACCCCACTCAAAAGAGATGGCCAAAAGAGGACACCACATCATAAGATGTGGCCCCCTTTTAGCTAGAAAGCTAACACATGTTAGCATAAGCTTAACATGTAAGCTAACTTAGCACAAAACCACCAAAACCACTTCATTCATACCATTTACACTTAGAAACTCATGCAAACCACTCACCAAACTCTCTCATCTCTCTCTAAATTCGTCCCATATCATCAAAAACAACCCTCATTTGATCTACGTTAGCCATAAAATCATGTGTTACTCATACACATGATGATGCTACTTTGAAGCTTTGAAGATTGGAGGTGATTCTAACATCCAAGGAGAATATTTGTTGGTGTCATAGGGCTGATTTTCCATGAGGAGTTTATAAAGTTTGGTAGACTTGAAGATGATATTGGTTTATCACAAGTTTTTCCATCAAAATCCAAGCCTTGTTCATCAAAGACTCATCTTTTCATCACTAATGGTGGTATAGAGATTGTTCTTCCTATCCTCTTGTTATTTTGATTATGTAGTCTTGTATTTTCTTTATTTATGTATATGTATATGATGATGAATGATGATTAAAAATATTATGTGGGGATTTGGTGTTGATAAATTTGATAAACATCGGTAAAAAGATGGAAAAACCAAATGTAAAAATGGTTAAATCTTGCTTAAATAGATGGCTGTATAAAAACAGTAAGTAACCAAATGATAAACTGATAAAATGGTAAAGTGGAATCAATATATAGTAAGTATTAGGTGTTATACACATGTGAGAGTTGGCCATGCAATGGAATCATCAAAATGAGTGAGATATGATCAAAACAAGTTTAGAGTGCAAATCTGCCTACACTGTTTTAGACGAATTTAATAAAATATTTAGAGGTTGATTCATCAGTAGCTAAGGAATAAAATGAAGCACATATCATGTAGTTTCTGTGATAACCATTTGAGGTCCTATCTCCATATAGAACTCTAGATATGGACATTTTAGTGAACTTAAAATTTAGGACTGATTTTGTGAAATTAAAGTTTAATACTATTATATAAGCACTCAAATAAATATAGTACAAAATGTGAATTAAAACCCACTAACTTATATATTACATTTATATAAATATGTATAAGGATAAATAAATAGACATTTTATTAAAATGATAGTTTGATAAGTTTTATAAGTTATAAAACTATAAACATGATTTTTACGTCTTTTCGGCTAATACCGTAAAATTAACGTTTTTCGTCAATTAAAACTTAGACGGTCGGGCCCGTCTAATGTAAACTTTTTAAAAGTCGTATACTGATATATAAGTACTTAATGCAAGTAAAAACCGATAAAACCCGAGCTTTACAATATATAGACATTAACGGGCCAAAATAGCCTTATTAGACTATTAACCCGACTAGTTTGGTAAACACTAATAAACTTTCTTATTAGGCTTAACCCACTTGGGCCCAACATTTAAAGTATAATACTGATAATAAAAGTATAATTGGGCTAATATAATATATTGGCCTTGTAATGGGCCCATTGGCCCTCAAAATGTAAACTAGTATAAAAATGTTACCAACACATAAACACTATAATGAATATGTAAGAATGTACAAATCCCACTTGATCATCATCATATTTATACATAATTGTTATTTTTATAAATTCATTGGACAAGAGTCTAAGACGAATATTATTTGTCTAGGTTTCCGTGATCGAAGCACGTACTGTACATCCGAATCACCGATAACCCGCCTTTCCCAATCAACGTGAGTTCATAGCCTCACACTCTTTTAAATGTTTTTATGAAATGTTTTATAAACCCGCGAGGGAGATAACATGTTAGTTTTTATAAAATAGGACACTAGTTGTCCCGATTGTCTGTTTATTGATTTAGACCCGAATGATTGTATGACCCGATGAATGGTTAAATGACCCGATAGATGAAATGAAATGGATTAATAAAGTTAGGTTATGTCACTAAAAGTCCCATTAGCATGAATTGTGAACTACCGGGATTTGGTAGACGCTTATGCATATAATAGTACTATTTGGGGACGATCACCCCAGTTCGCGCCTTGACGGTTGATCCACGTCGTGCCACATTGATTGGTAAGCGAATTTATGTATGAGAAGATTTACACAAGCGTGATTATTATGACGACACACTAATTATGGGGAAATGATTGTCGGGTTAGCTACCCGTTGTTTGTTGTAGTAAGGTAACAATGTCATGCATTTTATAATAATCCAATTAACGAAATACTGCTATACGCACCGAATTACGATATATTGCCTGACTAGCAATACGGGGTCTTATCATTGATATTATGTTCGTGTTTTGGTTTTATATAACCATATTCATATAACGGTTTTTATTTAATCTATACAACGTTATAAAACGTATTGTATGATGTTTTTAACGACAATGGTTCATATAATGATTTTGAAGGCGAAAGCCTATATTATAATTTTGATAAGGATTTGTATAAAATGACTTTGGCGATTTTATGGCCTATTATAAAGATTTGTACGTAATGATTTTCGGTAATAATTTTATACCGATGTTATATTGATGGATTTTATTAAACTCTATGAATTCACTCGGCGTTTTCGCTGACCTTTTCTTTTAACATGTTTTATCTCAGGTACTTGAAGGTAATTCTCGTGAAGACAACAATAATTCATGGCCCGCACTTAAATAATAATTTCCATTCAAATGCTTTGTAAAACTTGTATGAAATACAATGACTTGGGACCTATGTAAACTTGATATTTATGAATGGAAATGCTTTATTATTAAACGACGCGATTTTTAAGCGTTGTCTATGATGTGAGTAATGTGCTATCCCGTAACACCAACGAGTCTTCCGCTGTATTGAGTTGTATAAATTTGGGGGTGTTACATATCAAGTATCACTTTATCAGGGATCATATTATTAAAGGAGATATTGAGCTACATTTTGTTCCCACTGAGCTGCAACTAGCTGACTTATTTACAAACTTTTGGTTGAACCTTCGTTCAACAGGCTAGTTGCTGAGCTGGATATGCTTAATATCTCAAAGCCTGTGGCTGATATTTAATGTGTGTCATTAATGTTTGAATAAATATTAAATGTTTTTCACATGAAACTAGGTAGTTACTTTCCAAGTAAATGCTAAAAACATTCCCAATATTTTATTCACATTTTTTCGATAAATGAGGAAACAAAAATTTTTGAAAGGTCATGGGACCCACTTGTGTGCAGTCTTTTTCCCACTACGCATTAAATGTGGTTGAATAACCGTTTCAAATTTAGAATATATATATTGTTCCAAGGTTTTTCACCAAACACTTTTATCATTATTCATCAATTGCATCTCTCTCACTAAAATATCTCTCTAAACCCTCCCACCATCTTCATCTTCTTCATTCTTGATTCAATGGCGTTTCTAGTCCAAAAGAATCTAACGTTACCTTCGAGGTGAATGATAGTATCCTCGCCTCTAACAACTCCATTGGATGGCTCAAAGCTCCAAATGACAAATACTCAGATTTGGTGAACTTCATGAAGAATTGTGATGTAGGAAAAGCACAAGAACCCCATATGTTTTATACCAAGAATACCTTAAGGAATTCTGGTATTCTGCTGAGATCCTTGATGACAACACCATCTCCTTTAACCTCTCTTGTAATGAACATCCCTTCGCATTTTCTGTTGCTGATTTTTCCTCTTTGGCTGGGCTAAGACATGGCGAAGAATGCTTGAAATCTGATGATAAGAAAGCTGTAAAGGATGCCCTTGCCACACTCTTCCCTGTTTTTGATGTAAACCTAGCCCTTACACCTGCTGAAGTGGTCCTGAAGTCTCCTCTAAAGATCAAGTTTTTCCCACCTATGTGGCGTGTCCTCTTCAATCACATAGTCAAATCCTTGGGTGGTATGCAGGGATCTTAAGATCAACTGGCCTTCAATCATCAAGCCATAGCCTATGGACTAATATGGGGTACAGACATCGACATTGGAAGCATTCTTTTCTCAAACCTTGTTGAACAGCTGAAGGGCACCAACCAAGTCAGGGGGAAAACATTTGCTATGTTCATTTTCTCTCTCTAATCTTTGAAAGTTTGCTGGGTGATAACTACCACAACTCTGCGCTGACAACCATGAAGCCTTATCACATAACTGGGGCTATCTACAAGGTGATGGGACCCAATGACGTGCCATCGACTTCTCACATAAAGAACATTGCTAATAAACAACCATCTGTTGTGAAGCCCTTGATCCCTTCCTCTGAGAAGGTGATTACAGCTGGTATGTCTGGTAAGTCAGCGTCTTTAACCTCTGGGCAACACACCACGCTGTCAAAGGCAACAACTAGCCAACAACCAAAGAAGAAGAAAAAACCCTCTTCTTCCAAAACCCAAACTGTTGCTAAGGCCAGGGTTAAGAAGACAGCCACTCCTTCCTCTGGTCCAGAGACTTCTGTGGATACAGAGACTACAACTGATAAACAACAGGAGTCTAACGTCTCTACATCAGCAAAGACAACAGGGAACCCGCCTAATTCTGCTGATATCTCATAGGTAATCAGTTTAGAATTTTTAGAGGTACACAAGCAGCCACTCTCAAATATCTGTAGGTGAGAGTGGTAAAGTTAGGGTTATCCTCGACCCATAGGAGTCTATGTATGCACTTAGAAATATTTTAAGACTTCTGTACACCATGTCATTGCACCAGGGAGTGATTCATTTGTGTTTATAAAGCACCCCGATGACCCTGCACCCTCTAGACAGTATTCAGGAAAACAACAACCTGAATACATATGTCTCGACCTAGAGTAGTTGTACTTCACACAGCCTCTAGGTCCCTCAAAAAAAGAATCCTAAAAGTTTAACTTTTAGGGGGGGCTGAATCATCATCCTCAGCCTTCCTAGGGACAGCGTAATATGACGATCATTAACTATATCTTTTTCACAACTAAAAGAGTCCCAAAGGATTTATCCTTTCAGGGGGAGCTGAATCATCACCCTCAGCTTTCCTAGGGGCAGCGTAACAGGCGATCCTAACCCATATCTAATTCACAGATAAAAGAGTCCCAAAGGATTTATCCTTTTGGGGGGGGCTGAATAATCACTTAGCTTTCCTATGGGCATCGAATGGAGACCATTAACCTCATTACTTTCACACTTAAAAGAATCCCAAGGTTTTATCCTTTGGAGTGGCTGAATAATCAACCTCAGCCTCTCTGGGACAGCAAACTGGCGACCATTCCATTTATCTTTTTCACTGTTACTAACTTAAACAAATTGCAGGCTGATGTTGTACAACCAAATGTAGACTCTTTGGCTACACCTGAAGGAGCTAATAACTTGACTCAGGATCAACCAAAAGAAGATGAGCCCATGCCTGATGTTGAAGAGGATGTGCTTGCCTTCATTGAAAGCTTATCTGAACCTGAATTAATGCCAGATGATGAAGTTCTCCCTGAAGGGATGATTGAGGAGGGGGATGATGAAGAAGATGAACAACCTCACATGTCACCACCTGAAGCTGTGTCCACACCAGCTAGAGAACTAACTCCTCCTACAAAAGAAGCTGTTGTGACTCCTACCTCAGCTACATCTGTCACAAAGGAGCTTCAAAGCGCTGTGTATGATCCTACAGCCAAGTTTCTATTGTTTGATCATCCTTAACAAACAAATTTTGATCTTTTTCCCAGGGAAGATGACTTTGAGCAGCAAAGCCTGAACATTCATGGTTTAAGGCCTTATCATCATGCTTCAGACATTGAACGCCTGTTAAGAAAGTTAGACAAAATTGGATTGATGAGACTGCTTTTATACATGGTCTCATCGTCCAAATCAAGCTTAAAATGCATAAAATATCATTAATTATACCAAATATATGCTCGTGTTTGTTACTTGTGTATTTTTAGGTACGGATATTGAGGAAATGGCAAAAGATCACAAGAATCATTCAAAAACGAACACGGGAAAAGAAGTCGCACAATGAACCGGGCCCAAGTTTGGAATTTTGCAAAAAGACCCTTGAAGAATTGAAGATTATCAACTTTAGTCCCTCATCTTTGAAGAACTTGTCACAAATGACCCTCCAAATGTTATTTGTACAAGTATGGTCCTCCATGTTTGAAGACTATACAAGATCAGCCCTTGAAGAATCCAAGAAATACATTTAAAACCCTTGGAAAAGTTTTGGAAGTGATTGTGCCAAAAGTGACAACTTGCCAAAAGTTGTTACAAGTAAAATAGGCGTTGATAGCATTTTTTTACAAAATGGAAGAAATATGAAACTTTGGGGGCCAAGTCTGCCAAACAACAAAAATCCCACCACCAACCAGCTCCTTACACGTCACCTAACCCACCCAATAACCCATTAACCCTACCCTACCCGTCCATACCCAATACCCAAACCCAAGTCCAACCCGGTTTATTAAATAAACCCCAGTCAAACCCCACTTGTTTCCCACCAAAACACTTTATTTAAAAAAACATTTTACCCAATTCAGATTAAACTTTCCCTAATCCCCTTATAAACCCTAAACCCACCTAGGTCCAATTAACCTTATTTCAAAGGGCTTTTACCCCAAATACTCCAGATGGGTAATTCACAACACCCTCACCCAATCCCACACCAAAGACGTGACCCTAGACAACCCCATGTGAGGGTAGGACCCTCCCCTGCCCATCACTTTCACCTCAAAACCCTAAACCCGACCAAACCAACATCCCAGATTCTCCCCTTGGTCCCCAAGTTCAAATGGACGACTAGGATGCATTCAAACATCACCAACAACAACTGGCATCACATGGACGATTTTTGACCAAGCTTGAAGACAAAAGACCAAGGGCCTTTTGGCATTTCAGCAACTAGGGTTTTAAGTTCTAGTTTCTTCTATAGTGTAGTATAAATAGAGGTGCATGTACCTCTATTATTAAGCTTTTGTTCCAGTTTTAAGCTTTCACTCATTGTAATTCCTTTTTGATAATATAAAAGTTTGGTATTTGTGTTAACAAGTGTAATTCCTTTTTTATGATTGTTAAAAGTTGTGTGTGTGTTAGAAAGCTAAAAACTGAGTTCCATTTTAATTGTGTAACACTTTGAGTGTTTAAGGTTTTCAAAAAAGGTTTTAGCAAGTTTCTGAAAATCCAAGGTTCTTTGAAGTGAAAGTGGATAAGAGTCCTGGATTTTTGATCTTGTGTTTGTTTCAAAAACGTGTTAAGTTCCAAGGTTCAAGTGGTTTCAAGGTTTATAAGTTTTGGTAAAATCAGAAACATTGGATATAGTATTGTGCTTGTTCTTTTTCCATTTTTCTTAGCAGGTTTCATTGGCTGCTTGTTGTTAAAGGTCCAGCTCAGGTCCGGACCTGAAAGGAGGTGACCTAGCTGTCACTAAGGGTCCTGGATGTAGGACCCTTGAGGTAGTCTATTGTTTCCTTTTCATTTTTCATTTTTCTGATTTTGTGTGATTTTATGAAAATTGTATGCAAGTTGTTAAATTGATTGTTTAAGTGTTTGAGTTCTCTTAATTGGTTGTTATATGCATGTCTAGTTAGCTTAGAATCAGATTTGGAGTGATTTAAACCCATTTGCTTTGAAAAATTTTCAGTTTCATAGTTTAAAGGGGTGTTTGGATATGAATGTTAGTTGAGGTTGTAGTTAGATTTGTGAAGTAAAACCTGTTTAGACAAACTTCATGGGGTATTAAAAGGTTGTTTGATAGCTCATTTTTCAATTTAGTGTAGGTTTTAAGCAAGTTGAGTGATAAAAATTGTGGAAATAGTTAAAAATCAGTAAAATGCTTTTGTGACTGATTTTGTGATTTTTTTTGCCTTCAACCCTTGAAATCTGTTAAACAATAGGTTTAAGTAGGATTGTAGTTTGGTTATATGCTTTTTGGAGCTATTGTGTGCAAATTTGTGAGGTTGGAAACACACTTGTGTGCTAATTAAACCAGTAAGAACCCACCAGACCTAGCAAACCATATCAGAGACCTGTGTTTGCTATTTTTATCTTGATTGTGTGATTTTCTTGCTTGTCTTGTGCATTATATTGACTCCTTGTACTCCAAAGAGTACAAGGGTGCCCCCTTTGTCCAACAATTCACCACAAAAAAGCCAAACCAAGCTCCTCTTGGTTAATATTCACAAGTGAATAAACACTTGTGTGTTCATCAGGAACTTTGCCAAACCTGAGCACGTTTTTGCTCAATTCTTTTTTGAATCTTGATATTTTGGATTGTTATATTGTGTTTTTAAGTAAGTTGAGTTACTGGTTTTGGTTTTTAAAAGTAAAAAAAAAAAAAAAATAGCAAAAACCTCACCTTGCCTGGGCTCGAACACGCGACCTCTCTATTGGAGGAGTAACGTGTTAACCAGTGATCCAGATGGGTTTTTACGTTATAGGTCCATTTCAATAGTTATTTAAGGAGGTTTGGTTTTGGCCTTTGTTAAATAAGCCGTAGCTTATTTGGGCTTTTTCAGCTTATTTAAGTAGCTTATTTGTGATAGCTCATTTTTCCTAGGTTCTTATTTAGGTTTTAGACTTTTCTGTTTTAAAAGTAGATTTTTCCCTTTATTTATTTATTTATTAGGATTATTTTTAGCTTAATTTTTAGAAAGTAAATTAAAAATAGTAAAAAGCATTTTAAAAATCCAAAAAAATAGTTTTAGGTTTTAATTTATATTTTTGAGGTTTACATATCAAAAAGTTTTCAAAAAGTCTAATTTTTAATTTTATTTGATTTTAGGGTTTTTAGACAACTTTAAAAATTAATATAAAATTAATAAAAAGGTTTTAGGAACTTTAAATTACATTTTTGTTTTAGTTACATTATTTAGGATTTTTGGTAATTTTTTAGAATTTATTTCTAAACTTTTTATTTTTTTGATTATTGTAATATTATTTTATTAGTAAAAATTCAAAGTTTGTTTTTTCTACTTTTTTCATTTTTCCTAGATTGTAGACATTAAATTAGGAACTTTGTAACTTTCCAAATATTTTTTAGGCTTTTCAATTAATTTTTAGAATTAATTTAAGTTTTTATAGATTTTAATAGTTTTTAAGTAATTAAAAAAAGTTTAATTTGGTTTTAAAATTTTTAAAAATATTTTTTAGCTTAATTAGGTCATTTTTGAGGTTTACAAACTATTAGATCTTGTTTAGGGCTTTTTAATAATTAAAAGTGATTTTTAGGGCTTTAATTAGCATTAAAAAGTCATTATTTAATTAATTAAAAGGTCTTAGCAAGTATTGACTTTTTGTAAACTCTTAGAATTTTATTGTGGATTTTTTAGTAATTTTTAGAAATTTTTAGGTTTAAATTTTAATTTTTGTGGTTTTTAAGGTTTTACGTCTTAACTTTCTAGTAGTGATTTTTTTTCGTTAATTTTTATTTTTACGTCTTCGTCATTTTCTCTCCTCTTTTCTTCTTAATAAAATCATCAATCAAAACCAATTCATTACACAACACACGTGCCTCCTCGAGAGAACGATCCCCATTTGGGTCATAACTTGTGGTTTTCCTAAACCGCTCGCTAATACTTACCACTTTTACCTTGTTTTCCTAAACAAGTGTAATTTTACAACTATCAATTTTGGCGCCGCTGCCGGGGAGGCGTGTTGTGTTTTGATTGAACCATTGTTGTTTTTTATATTAGCCATAATAGTATTTGTATTAGTAGCACTCTACTAATACGTATTATCGTTTTTCGGTTTTTGTGTGAATATTATTACTATATTGTATACGTAGAACAATAAATTCACAAGTACTCCAAATACGTGAGAAATCACAACCTTGACTTGGGAGGTCATTACCCAATCATTGTATTCGAATCTCAAACCAAAGAAAAAAGGCAAAAATAGATAAATACTTTCGTGAAGCTTAATCTTGATAATACAAACTATAAGGTGGGTATAAGGCGGTTGTATTTCACGACCTAAAGGAAAAATGCTCTTAAGTGCTTCGCGCCGCCTCGTTTCCTCCGCTTGCTTGTGCGTATTTGATTTTGAGAGTGAATCGAGGGTTTTGCCGCCCAAAGTATTATTACATATCATATATATTTTCTTGGTTTCTATTGATTAAACCCTCTTGAACGATTTGGTGTTCCACCATCGTTCTAAAGTCATCGAAGGCGTTCACTCCACGTGATCGTTTTCATTCCTTGAGGCTTCTTTAATCGAGAGATTTGATTAAGGAGGAGATTTGTGGACTTTTTGTCTACTTAATACATTTCACCAATTTCCAAAAAAGTTAATACAATCAAAAACCAAAAAAAAATTGAAAAACACAAAATACCAAAAAGAATCTTCTTTGCTCGTCTCCACGTTGTACGTGACGTTTATGCTAACTCGTAATCAAGCAAAACGTGCACGTAGACGAAAGAACAAAACTCCCACTCCAACTCATTCTAGTGAGGAGTCTCCTATTGACGAACCCATTGTACGAGAAGCACCTACCATGGCGAATCGAACTATGATGGAGTTACTTCAAGCACCCACCGAGGGTTATGGAGAAGCTATTGTGATTCCCGCAATCCTTGCGGAGAATTTTGAGGTGAAAACTGGTTTGTTGTCGATGATCCAAAACAACAAATTCCGTGGTGATGAGAAGGACAATCCTCACAACCATATCCGCCAATTCGATCGTCTTACCGCCACGTGCAAATTTAAGGATGTCTCGAATGACTCGATTAAGATGATACTTTTTCCGTATTCCTTAGCGGGGCCCACTAAAATTTGGTTAGAGAAAGAGCCACCAAATTCTATATTGACGTTGAAGGATCTCGTTTCGAAGTTTGTGAACCAATTTTTTCCGCCCTCTAAGACTATGCATTTGAAGAATGAGATTTCTAAATTTTCACAAGAATCAAATGAAAGTTTTTCTACGGCTTGGAATAGGTTTAAGGAGATGTTGCACGAATGTCCTCATCACGGTTTTTCCGACTTACACCAAATAGACACGTTTTACAATGGACTTAATGATCATGAAAGATATTATTTAAATGCCGCGCGGGTGGTAATTTTTTGTGTAAAACGGTTGAAGAAGCTTTGGTCATAATTGAGAATAGATCTAAGGTTTATAGCCCTCGTAACACACCGAGTGTTGCCAAAATGGGCTCATCATCATCTCGTAGTATCAATGCCTTGCAAGATGAAGCAAATGAAGAAAATCAATTTTTTGATAGATTTGCTAGCCTTATGTCCCATTGGAAAGCTCAAGAAGCTTCGAATTCCGCTTCGGTCAAAGCGGTTTCTAAGAGTTGTTTGTCGTGTGGGGGAGCTCATGATCTTTCCGAGTGCATTACCGCGGATGGTAACACTTCGAATGCTTTTGTAGCCACGGGAACTTACAACCAAATCGGTCAAGGTTCCCGCCAAAATCAAGCTCCACCAAATCAAAATGCTAATAATTATCGCAACAACAACCAAGGTGGAAATTACCAAGGAAATCAAAGAAATTACAACAAAGGTAATTACCAAAGTGGTAATGGGCAAATTTCTAATCAAAACCAAAACCGTGATTTTCAAAACAATGCCCAAGGTATTCAAAAGGATCACACAAAAAATCTTCAAGGAGAATTTTTGAATTATGCTAAGGCTAATGATGCTAAGTTTGACAATATGCAACGTGAAATGGTTAGCTTAAGGTCCGAGTTGAAAAACGAGCTTAAAAACAAACTTGCTAATGAACTTAAGACTCATGCTAATAAAATGGAAGGAAATGTCACACGACTCCAACAAAATCAACAAAAAATGGAGCAAGGACAACATGAGATTAAGCAAGAATTGTTAAAAGCGGATGCTAGGCAATCAAAATTTGAGGACCGTATGGCTAAGATGTTTGAAGCTATCATGTGTAAGCCCTCTTCTTCGGGTGGTCTTCCTAGTGATACCATCGCGAACCCGAAAGGAGAATTGAATGTTATTACTACTCGTAGTGGTAAAACTTTCAAAGAACCCATTTCTCGTCCAAGTACTTCTATGGAGAAGGAAAAAGAGAAAGAACCCGAGGTTGTGGTTGAAAAGGAGCACATTACAAGCCCACGAAGTACCGCTCAAACCACACCTACGGTTGAACCAATACCAATCATGGAACCCGAGATTCCAAGGCCGTTGCCTATGCCTACTTTGCCCCAACCCACACCACCTTTACCCTACCCTTCAAGACGAGACAAGGAAAAGGCACAAGAACGAAATAATTATCAATTTGAACTCTTTATGAAAATGTTTCGTGACTTGCATTTCAATATAAGTTTTGCCGACGCCTTAGTCATGATGCCTCGATTTGCCGCGAACTTCAAAAGTATGTTGAATAACAAAGAAAAATTGCAAAAATCGTCTAGTTGTTCATCGGTTTTTCTAAGCCGCATACCTCAAAAAGTCGGTGATCCTGGAAAGTTTTTAATCCCATGTGCTATCCAAGACATGGAAGAATGCTACGTCTTGGCCGATCTTGGTGCTAGTATTAATTTGATGCCTCTTGAGATTTTTAAATCGCTCAATCTTCCAAATCTCACTCCTTCAAGAATGTCAATCGAAATGGCCGATCATTCTACGATTCTAGCTTGTGGAGTTGCCGAGGACGTCTTTGTGAAAGTTGGAAAGTTCTACTATCCTGTAGACTTTATTGTTGTTGATATTCCCATCGATCCTAAAGTTCCGTTAATTTTAGGTCGATCTTTTTTGGATACCTCGAGAGCACTTATCGATGTGCATGCAAGAAAAATCACTCTTCGTTTCAATGAGGAAGAACTCGTCATTAATGCAACCCAAAACTCCACTCTTTCTCATGTGTATTCTATCACATCTTTGTACAATGTCAATCCCATCAAAAACATTTGCAAAAACATTTCAAATAGAGTTTTAGGAGTTGTTGAGAAAAATGAAGTTCCGTCCCCTCCGCCGGTGGAGGTTAAGAGTGTTAAGCCTACGATTCCAATCTCGAGTGATTCTTCGGATGATGAATACGTTGATCCCGATGGGGAGGTTTTCTTTGTTGACAAAAGATTTGAAAACTTACCACCACCTAAACCAAAAAGATTTCAAAATGTGAGAATTTTTAGTGTGACTAACATTGCTTTAGATACACCAAATATTTTCGACATAATCAAATCGGGTTTTCACAAGGAGAGTATAAAAGATGAAAAAGGAAAAGATTTTAAATTGAATTTAAAAGATTTTTCTACAACCCTAACTCCGTCATCACCGCGTTTATTGAGTACTACAAGCTCGTCTTATCCTTTTTACGATGCTTTGTGTGGACTTAGTGTGGGGGAATCCCCTTTCTCCACCGAGGACGAGATATTTGATCCTGGAATTGCTTATAAAGGGAAATCTCGGTCTTCCACCGATGCAATAAATGGAAAATCTTTTCATTTGATTGGTGCGAGTCTACCTCGAGTAGCTCATATTTTTAGAGACTTACCCATTGTCCCACCCTTCTATTTCTTCTCTCCTATTTTCTTCTACCCCATTGGTGTTTGTGTTGAAGTAGCGTTGTTTCGTCTTTCATCCGAAAACGAAGACGCTATCTTTGACCCCGGTATACGTTTATCGGGTTTTTAAAGTACTCCACGTACTTTTGGGCCTTGTTTATCATGTAAGCCCCACCAAAAATTGACCACACCATGATTATCCTTAAGTGATCACATTTTTGGGGATTCGAGTCGAGCTTTTGACTCGGTTATCAAAAACAAGGTGCCTCGTGGGGGAGACCCATGCTTATCCATGTACATATTATTGCTTTCTAATTAGTTTAATGTGAGGGGATTTGTGCCCTTCCAACCTTTGTTCCGTGGTTGTTTGTGAATTGTGGTTTTTAGATCATGATCTTCACGATTAGAGCCTCTCGTGTTCGTTTTATGGGAGCACTCGATCGTTTGCTTTGGAGACCTTTCCCAATATCCAAATGATATATCCTTATATGTTCTAACCTTAGTTTTTAGCACACTTCATAAACGGCTATTAATTTATTGGTTACACCCTTTCCATGCTAGATTAGGCATTCGACTACGTCTCTAGTATGGGGGTGTTTGCACCCCTAGACTCGAAACATTGAGGACAATGTTTAACTTTAGTATGGGGGGTGAATAGATACTTGCCTTGCCAAACCTTCACGCTTTCCAAAGTTTATGTTTTGTTTATCTTTTTTGTTGCAAAATAAGGCTAAAAATGGCCAAATTTTAAAAAATTTCTCATGTTTTATAAGTGTTTGAAGACACGAATGTAGGTTTTCCGATGGCGAGAATAAGAGTAATTTTTGACTCGACCGTGCGTGTTGAGCACTTAGCTTTGATTCCTTAACTACACATTAGGCTAAGTCTCTTAAATGAGGACGAGAAATGATAGAGTTAATTATAAGTAACTATGCTAAACGTAAAGTACTCGTATTCTTTCAAAAACTCATGTGTTCTCGTTGTTTGCTTATTCTCCCTTCGCTTGTAAATATTTTTTGCTTAATAAATATTGACTTAGCGGTTTAGTTAGGATTGTTGGGTTTCTAGTCTTTTCTAGTAGCTTCCGTGTAATTAAATTGGGAAGACATTAAGGTATCGCCAGCGTCACGGTTTTGAAGTATTGGCACCCCAATAATCGAAAGCTTCACCTAATAATAAGATTTCAAGTGCTCACCTAAATCTAGCAAACAATTTGAAGCCCCACAAGGCCTAAAATCTATGCAAAATTGAAAGTGAATCAAGCCTTAATCTTCGAAGCTTTAAAGATCCAAAATTCTCTTTAGCGTGAGGATATACGTCTTTGGCTAATAAAACCACCGATGAGGCGGATAATAAAAGGCAAGGCAAGACCGAAGTCATAATAAAAGCTTCATGGCGAAGTTGAATAAAAGATGGAGGTAAACCAAAGATAATAAGGCCCTTCCGTTAGGGGGCGTATAAAAGTCTTGGTAATAAGTCTCATGTTCAAAACCGTTATAAAACCGTGTTTATCGATTCTTCTTGTCAACTTAATTTTTTAACATCGTTGTCTATTAGGAGGGGTTATTGATTTGATGGTCTTAGTTACACCGTTAGGACTCTATTTTTAGACCTAAATCTCTATTATCGCATAAGTCAACAATGTATCCTCGTGATCATTAAGACATAATAAAATATAAGAGATACAACTTAGGAATAATGGGAGGATAAGTACGTGATTAGGGCATATGAGTAGTGTTAGCATTACTAACTTATAATGACAATGATCTCGTTGCACGCTTGGCATGGAATTAAGGTGAAAATCGAGGACGATGAAATTATTTCTAACGAAGCATTCACGTGTTCTTATTCTATGAACCTAAACGTCCCATTTTGCGATGAAAATCATACATTATGTCTAAAACACAAGTAGTAGTAATGTAGCTAGTTTATCATTTCAATAAAGTGAATAAAATAAAATTTTGGAGGTGCTATGATACTTTATTCTAGCATTGCGTGAGGGCACGACAATGGTTTAGTATGGGGGAGTGATGAGACTGCTTTTATACATGGTCTCATCGTCCAAATCAGGCTTAAAATGCATAAAATATCATTAATTATACCAAATATATGCTCGTGTTTGTTACTTGTGTATTTTTAGGTACGGATATTGAGGAAATGGCAAAAGATCACAAGAATCATTCAAAAACGAACACGGGAAACGAAGTCGCACAATGAACCGGGCCCAAGTTTGGAATTTTGTAAAAAGACCCTTGAAGAATTGAAGATTGGCAACTTTAGTCCCTCATCTTTGAAGAACTTGTCACAAATGACCCTCCAAATGTTATTTGTACAAGTATGGTCCTCCATGTTTGAAGACTATACAAGATCAGCCCTTGAAGAATCCAAGAAATACATTTAAAACCCTTGGAAAAGTTTTGGAAGTGATTGTGCCAAAAGTGACAACTTGCCAAAAGTTGTTACAAGTAAAATAGGCGTTGATAGCATTTTTTTACAAAATGGAAGAAATATGAAACTTTGGGGGCCAAGTTTGCCAAACAACAAAAATCCCACCACCAACCAGCTCCTTACACGTCACCTAACCCACCCAATAACCCATTAACCCTACCCTACCCGTCCATACCCAATACCCAAACCCAAGTCCAACCCGGTTTATTAAATAAACCCCAGTCAAACCCCACTTGTTTCCCACCAAAACACTTTATTTAAAAAACATTTTACCCAATTCAGATTAAACTTTCCCTAATCCCCTTATAAACCCTAAACCCACCCAGGTCCAATTAACCTTATTTCAAAGGGCTTTTACCCCAAATACTCCAGATGGGTAATTCACAACACCCTCACCCAATCCCACACCAAAGACGTGACCCTAGACAACCCCATGTGAGGGTAGGACCCTCCCCTGCCCATCACTTTCACCTCAAAACCCTAAACCCGACCAAACCAACATCCTAGATTCTCCCCTTGGTCCCCAAGTTCAAATGGATGACTAGGATGCATTCAAACATCACCAACAACAACTGGCATCACATGGACGATTTTTGACCAAGCTTGAAGACAAAAGACCAAGGGCCTTTTTGGCATTTCAGCATCTAGGTTTTTAAGTTCTAGTTTCTTCTATAGTGTAGTATAAATAGAGGTGCCTGTACCTCTATTAAACTTTTGTTCCAGTTTTAAGCTTTCACTCATTGTAATTCCTTTTTGATAATATAAAAAGTTTGGTATTTGTGTTAACAAGTGTAATTCCTTTTTTATGATTGTTAAAAGTTGTGTGTGTGTGTTAGAAAGCTAAAAACTGAGTTCCATTTTAATTGTGTAACACTTTGAGTGTTTAAGGTTTTCAAAAAAGGTTTTAGCAAGTTTCTGAAAATCCAAGGTTCTTTGAAGTGAAAGTGGATAAGAGTCCTGGATTTTTGATCTTGTGTTTGTTTCAAAAACGTGTTAAGTTCCAAGGTTCAAGTGGTTTCAAGGTTTATAAGTTTTGGTAAAATCAGAAACATTGGATATAGTATTGTGCTTGTTCTTTTTCCATTTTTCTTAGCAGGTTTGATTGGCTGCTTGTTGTTAAAGGTCCAGCTCAGGTCCGGACCTGAAAGGAGGTGACCTAGCTGTCACTAAGGGTCATGGATGTTGGACCCTTGAGGTAGTCTATTGTTTCCTTTTCATTTTTCATTTTTCTGATTTTGTGTGATTTTATGAAAATTGTATGCAAGTTGTTAAATTGATTGTTTAAGTGTTTGAGTTCTCTTAATTGGTTGTTATATGCATGTCTAGTTAGCTTAGAATCAGATTTGGAGTGATATAAACCCATTTTCTTTGAAAAATTTTCAGTTTCATAGTTTAAAGGGGTGTTTGGATTTGAATGTTAGCTGAGGTTGTAGTTATATTTGTGAAGTAAAACCTGTTTAGACAAACTTCATGGGGTATTAAAAGGTTGTTTGCTAGCTCATTTTTCAGTTTAGTGTAGGTTTTAAGCAAGTTGAGTGATAAAAATTGTGGAAATAGTCAAAAATCAGTAAAATGCTTTTGTGACTGATTTTGTGATTGATTTTGCCTTCAACCCTTGAAATCTGTTAAACAATAGGTTTAAGTAGGATTGTAGTTTGGTTATATGCTTTTTGGAGCTATTGTGTGCAAATTTGTGAGGTTGGAATTCCACTTGTGTGCTAATTAAACCAGTAAGAACCCACCAGACCTAGCAAACCATATCAGAGACCTGTGTTTGCTATTTTGATCTTGATTGTGTGATTTTCTTGCTTGTCTTGTGCATTATATTGACTCCTTGTACTCCAAAGAGTACAAGGGTGCCCCCTTTGTCCAACAATTCACCACAAAAAAGCCAAACCAAGCTCCTCTTGGTTAATATTCACAAGTGAATAAACACTTGTGTGTTCATCAGGAACTTTGCCAAACCTGAGCACGTTTTTGCTCAATTCTTGTTTGAATCTTGATATTTTGGATTGTTGTATTGTGTTTTTAAGTAAGTTGAGTTACTGGTTTTGGTTTTTAAAAGTAAAAAAAAAGAAAAAGAAAATAAATAGCAAAAACCTCAACTTGCCTGGGCTCGAACACGCGACCTCTCTATTGGAGGAGTAACGTGTTAACCAGTGATCCAGATGGATTTTTACGTTATAGGTCCATTTCAATAGTTATTTAAGGAGGTTTGGTTTTGGCTTTTGTTAAATAAGCCGTAGCTTATTTGGGCTTTTTCAGCTTATTTAAGTAGCTTATTTGTGATAGCTCATTTTTCCTAGGTTCTTATTTAGGTTTTAGACTTTTCTGTTTTAAAAGTAGATTTTTCCCTTTATTTATTTATTTATTAGGATTATTTTTAGCTTAATTTTTAGAAAGTAAATTAAAAATAGTAAAAATCATTTTAAAAATCCAAAAAAATAGTTTTTAGGTTTTAATTTATATTTTTGAGGTTTACATATCAAAAAGTTTTCAAAAAGTCTAATTTTTAATTTTAATTGATTTTAGGGTTTTTAGACAACTTTAAAAATTAATATAAAATTAATAAAAATGTTTTAGGAACTTTAAATTACATTTTTGTTTTAGTTACATTATTTAGGATTTTTGGTAATTTTTTAGAATTTATTTCTAAACTTTTTATTTTTTTGATTATTTTAATATTATTTTATTAGTAAAAATTCAAAGTTTGTTTTTTCTACTTTTTTCATTTTTCCTAGATTGTAGACATTAAATTAGGAACTGTGTAACTTTCCAAATATTTTTTAGGCTTTTCAATTGATTTTTAGAATTAATTTAAGTTTTAATAGATTTTAATAGTTTTTATGTAATTAAAAATAGTTTAATTTGGTTTTAAAATTTTTAAAAATAGTTTTTAGCATAATTAGGTCATTTTTGAGGTTTACAAACTATTAGATCTTGTTTAGGGCTTTTTAATAATTAAAAGTGATTTTTAGGGCTTTAATTAGCATTAAAAAGTCATTATTTAATTAATTAAAAGGTTTTAGCAAGTTTTGACTTTTTGTAAACTCTTAGAATTTTATTGTGGATTTTTTAGTAATTTTTAGAAATTCTTAGGTTTAAATTTTAATTTTTGTGGTTTTTAAGGTTCTACGTCTTAACTTTCTAGTAGTGATTTTTTTTCGTTAATTTTTATTTTTACGTCTTCGTCATTTTCTCTCCTCTTTTCTTCTTAATAAAATCATCAATCAAAATCAATTCATTACACAACACACGTGCCTCCTCGAGAGAACGATCCCCATTTGGGTCATAACTTGTGGTTTTCCTAAACCGCTCGTTAATACTTACCACTTTTACCTTGTTTTCCTAAACAAGTGTAATTTTACAACTATCATGGATCTGAAATGCATTCCTCCACATTCAATTTTCCTAAGATCATTTCCTAAGCTGTTAAAGAAGCCATCACTGAACCCATCCAAGATGGTACAAGAAAAGGGGTTTCACAGGGACTTAGTCACTTATCTACTCGTATCAAAGATGCCATCATCCAAGAAGTCCCTGATATGTTTACAGCCCATGAGTTAGTACTGCACAAAGAATTTGAGGTTGTGTGCAACAGGAAAAAACGCCACACTACCTATTTGGATGGCCATGTTGATCGATTTGTAAATGGCAACTTCAACAGGCTTCTCAAAATTGCTAGAGGATCAAGAAACAGGCAAAAGAAGTTGGCCACATCTGTTGAACAGGTTGCTAGTTATATTCAGTCACGTTCAGCCATACGTCTTAAGAGACAGGCTAAACGTGAGGGGGAGAAAACTGAACTACTCAAACTAGGAGTTGTCAACACTACCACCAATACATTTGAAAACCCCATTCCTTTCCATGTCATCACACCAATCACTATACCTGATGATGATGCTGAAAGTAAGGTGGAGCAACAAGACAAAGCAGTTGATTCATCAAATTCCCTGTCCTTGGATAACACCAATAAGGCTGTGGATGATGGTGAACCAAAAGCTAAGAAACTCAAATTCACTGTTGGCTCCCTACAAAAAGCTGTCCAACAACAAGCTCAAATAGCATTTTTGAAACATGTTGATGAGATGAAGAAAGCAAGTGAAGAATCCCCTGTCTCGAAGAAAGGGAAAGAAATAGTTATGGTAGACTCAGACGTCAAACTAAAGAAAATAGCTGCGATGCTAGAGACAGGAGGATCCACCACCAAAATCTCACAATTCTCAACTTTCAAAGTAGCTGATGAAAAACCTTTAACTGTTGAAGAAATTGAGAAACGGGCACTTGAGGTTAAACGATTGAACGAAATCAAGAAAGCCAAAGAGTTGGATGAAGCAAAGTTGAAAGCCATGTATCCTCAACTCAGAGAGGAGCAAAGACAAAGGCTAAGAGAAATGAGGATGAAACGCGCAGAGGCCCTAAAAAAGGTAAAGGCTGACTCTGATGCCTGCGTTACCAAAAGATATGCTCCAGGCACTATCACCAAGTTCAAATATACAGTCAAGAAATCAACACATACCCTACAGATGGTCATTTGGAGAGATAACCAACAAGGAAACATGGATGTGTTTGATGATTTCAAGCATAAGACACTTGGTTTGACTGAATGGCTAGAAATTGAAGCTTTAGCTGCAAAGAGTACTCGACAGGAAAATTTCTTACTCCTTAAGACTCTGAGAGCTAAGTTCAACTGGCTGAAAGAAATAACAGCCAAACTCAAAATTGATCTACCCCCACATTTGTTTGAACCAGAACCAACAAAGGCTGAGAAGAAAAGAAAAAGGATGTCTCAATTCCTTCAAGAAACCTTTGTAACTGATGATATCCAAGTAGATGGAATGCACAGGAACTTGATTCGACCAAATGGGATTGTAGGGCCTGTTGATGGTCAGACTTATACTGAGCTTAAAAACGGAATGGCCTACATGAATAGGGGATGTCAATATGTGTTCCAAAGGGAAGATGAGCTGGGGCTGGCATCAACTATTCAGCTTATTTTGATTCAAAAGGTGCTTAAGCTAAACACAGAGTACTCCAGGGAATTTTCCCAAGCATTGAAGGCTGAATTAGATACCAGGATAGACATAGCTAAAGCTGAAGAGAAAATCAAGAATGATGATTATTAAAATTTTCACAGTTGAACTTTTACTATCATATTTTGTTTACTCATGTATTGTACTTATAATTTTTTTAAAGTATTAATGAGGTATGATGTTGTTTGTTAGATCTGTTATGTGTAAGAAGAAGTTGTTATCTCACTTACTATAACTCATATAGATCTAGCTGTATTTATGTTTAAATATGGAGATTGTTGGGAATCTAAGTCTGTTAGAATTCCCTTAGTCATAGATTTAAACTTAAATAAGATGTTTGATATTAACTTGCCTGTGCCTAGGAGACAGGCAAGTAAACCAAGACTCACAGAGTTATAAGTCTCTATGAGAAACCACAGAGGAGTCCATGTCAGAGACATTGTTAAGGAAGTCGAAGATTACTTGAAGACATACTCATTGGATGTGTTGGACAACAGCCAAGATGTATCAGGGACTCTGAGTGGTTGAGTGTTAACAGGGGTGGCAATACCCTGTTAACACTCAGTACACTTTGGATATACCTAAGTGTTTAGGCGGGAAGTTTCACAGCCTAAAGTACAAGGAATGAAGAAAAGGGAAACTATGTCAACTCTGTTTCCCTAAAGCATTATGGCAGACTACCAAGAATAGAAGAGCATCTTTTGACAGATGTCTGACATTGTCTGTTTTGTGTAGTCACCATCAACCATTACTTATAGTCAACCTCGTACCACTATAAATAGGATATGTAGGCTAGAGTTAATGTAGCTCACTTTGTTAGATTTCACACATTAACTCTTTACAACTCATAAGAAGAACAGTTGTGTCTGTGTTCTTGAGTTTGCTTTATTTTGTCCAAACTGTACACAACACATTGTCCTCAAACTGTGTTATCCATAACACAGGTAATACTTGTTATACAATAATAAAGTACTATGTTTTAAAAGTATTTACTTGTGTTGATTATCCTTATTGTTCGTTTCAAGCTAGTTTTAGGGACTTTAAAATTTATATATCACAAATAGAATTTCCTAATAGTCTTTTGTATGTATTATTGGTGATATATAATTTGTTAGTTTTTGAATATCTTCATGTTTATAATTTATAGTGTTTTCTAAAAACATTTATTGTAGCGATAATTATTTTAAATAATGAGTTCAAATTTACGGGTTGTCACATTCACCCCACCTTAGAGGATTTCGTCCCGAAATCAAAGCCTCGTATATGTTAAGGTATTTTTCGAGAAGAAGACGAAAGTGGTGAATGGAGGTTAAACGGCTAATAATAGTAACCAACGGTTACTTTTCTTCCCATAATTCAAGATTTTCAAACTTTTAACACACAATCAATTTTTTTTATCTTAGTTATAGGTTTCCAATTCTCATCATCGAGAAGATGTCGTATCTCGTTCCCATATCCGCAATCGTATTCGTCATTTTGGTCGCAATTGTATAATGGTGTTCATCTTACCGCTTATTGTCTTGGCAATTGGCGTGGAAGTATTTTGGAAGAATTAAGTATTAGTGGTTTGTTGGTAGTGTGTTACTGATGTGCGGAGATATGTATAGTGATATAATTTGATATACGTTATAGTGTAAATTAGAAAATTATCTTTAGGAAAAAGTAATAGACTAATATTACCAATGACGAATTCAATTTAAACACGTGAGTGAATCAAGTTCGTTGTACACGAAGATCTTATGAATTTGAGACGTTTTGTTTTGATTTGGACAATTGATGTGAATTGGTTTTCGGTTTTTAAACTACAATTAAAGTCTACTAATTTTAAACTATTCAAAACTTATCCTAAAGTGCATGAATCGTAAACCCCGCTATTTTTAAAGTCTACAAACAATTACTTACTTAAAAATTAAATTTATTTAAAAATTAATCTATTTAAAAAAATCTACAAAATAAATCTATTTAATAACTTTTAATCTAATTTTTTTTAAAAAATCTACTTAAACTTTAAAAATCTAATAAAAACTTTATTTAAAATTTACTTAAAACAAACCTTATGTAAAAACTATTTTTAATTAAAACTAATATTATAAAATTCTAATTAATTAAAAATATACTAATTAAACTTTTTAAATTTAATAAAAACATTTTTTTATATATTTATTTATTTTTATATTTTTACACTATTAATAATATTTGAAAACAAAATAAACTTCTTTTACAAAATCACTAATTAAATTTATATTAAAACGTAAATAAAGTAAAAAAAACGTTACTAGTTAAAATCAGTCAAAGCAAGTACACTATATTAATCAATAAACAAGATATAAACTCAAAAGGGCATTTAGCCCAGATGGTAAACACGCTTGACACATAACCAATAGGTCTCGAGTTCGAGCCCCATTAGTGACATCATTTTTTGGATTTATTTCTCTTTTTGACAGATTAAGCAAATTAGTCTCAGGAGAGACTTTTTGTACAAAATTATTGATAAGCTGATAGGACTCAGCTTAATGGACTTATCAGATCAGTTGGATCTGATAAGCTAAATGCTTGAACAATATGCAGAGAGATCAAATAAAAACCAAGCAAATAAAGACTTAGATTCAACAGACAATATAAATATCCCAATTTAGCATAAAAATTCAGCAGACCATTAACAAAATCTATATTCAGCAAAGTAAAACTATCCTAGCCTAATACAAAGGCAACATTAACAAAGAATTTCAAACAACAAGTTAATGAAAATCAACACTCACGGCAGTTCAAATAGTTTCAATATTACAGATTAACGAACACAGAATCAGCAATTAAATTGATTTCCAAAACAGGTAGCATTAGCACTCCCAAGATTCTATAAGAAACTAGGCAGTAACAAATTTTAGTAGATTAAATCACAGCAGTACCAGCAACTTACGCTTACTATAACAACTCAATTTTAACTCAAATCATTCTATATAACATCCTAATCTCTTATCAGTAAGTAAAAACTCTTAACATCAACTCAATAGATAATGTGAAACAAAAACATTCAAACATAAGATTAAAACTAAATAATGAATAAACCATTCAAACAATCTATAGCAAATCCTAACCCAAATACTGACTAAACCATTCAAACAGATTCAAAGTAAATAAAGATCCTTGACATAATATTCAAAATAATCATATAATCAAATAAATATTAATTCAACTAAAAACATAAGATTAAAACTAAATGAGCTTGACCTTTTTTGAAGATAACCGTTGAGTAGTAGACCTGCGCTGAGCAGTCTAAGAACCGGAACTAGAACCACCATTCTCCATCAAATTACACCAAAACGAACCACCAACAATCTCTAAATCCGAACCAGTTTTTATTATCTTTCCAGTAGGGAAAAATAATTTGAATCCTTTTTCACTTTTGATATTAAAATACAAGCTATTAATTAGCTTGAATCCAACATCACAAACGTTATACTTTTGAAACAGTAATAGGTTTAATTCATATGTCAAGTTAAAGCAGTAAAAGAAATTAAAATGAGACACGAGTAAAATCAAAACTATTAAACTTTCATTAATTTTCAGTAATATTACAAAGCTTTAATAAAGAGAAATACAAGATTATTCCTAAATCTATTTCTACAGAATAACATTAAAGAAAAGTAAAGGATGAAAAATACAAGTAAATGGGTGGGTTTTTATAGCCATCCCAGGCTGCTGATGAGAGGATATTCGGATCTTCTTAGAGTATATTCCCTTCTGATTTCAGCCCTTGATCTTCATTCTCTCTCATATTTGTTGAATCGGATGGTGGATATAACACTACTAGCACACGGATTGCCAACGTGGCATCCGTGTGTGCTAGTTGTGTTAGTTTTGAGGCTCTTGATTGGTGGATTAGGAAAAGAGATGTGTTGCTTCCAATGATGAGATGCCACGTAACCACTTCTCGTTCCATCCTCTCTTCCTATAAATTGGGGGAATTAATTCCCCCACACGTGATTAACAAGTGGGATCAAAACCCCCAATATTAATTAACTTTTTACCCATCTAGGGTTTGGAGTGAACAGTAATATTTGCAGGTTATTTGGGGAAGAAAGAGTATTGGAGAAGAAAGTAAAAACTTAGAAGTTATCGAAAGTACTTATTTATTTGTGTGGATGGAATGAAAACGTGTATGGGAGTAAATGAGTGGGTGAAGTGTCGGTTTTATTTAATTAATGTAAAAGGGATGTAACTGAGTGGGTAACTATTAAAGATGAAAATGGGGATATGGTGAGTGACGTGTTTTCACACGTTTGACAAAGAATAAAATCTTTGTAAGTTTCAACTGCTTAGAAACGAAACCCTAAAACTTTATTTACTTCGTTGGTTCCATGGGCTTGGGCCCTTATTTATTCTCCTTCCCATCCGTTATATTTAGTAAATAAACGCTAAGCCCAAAATCTTCTCATTCGTTTATTTCCATTTCTGGGCTTGGGCCTTAGCTAAATTCCATCCGTGTAATATAATCTTTTTGGGCCTAATGGACTTTATTAAAAGCCATAAGATTAGTATCCAAATTTGGGCTTTTCAGGCCCAATAAGCTCTTGTGGGTCCCACTTGGCCAAAATCCTTTATTTAAATATTGAATCCTCTAAATTGAACTCGGTTTTGGCTTCCTCGATCTTTTCTTCAATCTCGTGTCGATATTTGCCGGTTTTTGCGAACTTGGTACCTACACACATTCAAACAAGAAACAAGCATATACAAGGCATTCTTGATACATTTATAGCATTATTTCATTGTGATTTGATACAAATGATATGAGTAATTAAGCTCATATCAAATTCTCCCATGCTAAGCAATTGTCGTGTCCTCACGCAATGATAAAATCAAACATAAGCTACAACATTATTCAACTATTGACTTTTTATTTTGTAAAGACATAATGTATTGCTTTCATTATTGAAAAATAAATTTAAGGATCATAAAACTCAAATAGATTCATCGTCCCTGACCTTTCACTTTTCCATGCCAAGTGCAAAAACAAGATCATTGTTATTATAAGTTGGTAGACTAACACGAACTCATGTGGGCTAATTATTCACTTAGACTCCCTTATTCCTAGGTGTTTCTCTTATATTTTATTGTTGTCTTGAATGATGACAAGGATGCATCGTTGACTTATTTCGATAATTTATTAGGCCAAAAATAAAGTGAACGATTTAATCAATAGTTAGCTAAAGGACAAAATCTTTTAAAATTGCTTCTTGGGCTCTCATAAAGTTCATATCTTTGCATAACTTGCTTCGCGATTTGAGACCTTTCTCGGACCGATATTTGGCAGCGACTTTATACTTCAAACCTTGAGAGACGTTCATGAAATAATGGTCTTCTCTTCATATAGGAATTTCTTCACTTGAAGTTTTGAGAAATTCATACTTGGACCACGACTTCTTCATTTTTCTCCAATCTTTATTTGGGATTTTGATATACAACGATCCGCCTCCTTTTTGGACTTGGCTTCATTTATCCTCATACCTTGTTTTGGTCTTTTTGGATAGACTTCTCCATGACTTTTGGGGAGTATTTGCTTTTCGTCGTGTGTCTCGATCCTTCATATTGATTTTTGATAAATGAATCTTCACATCACTTGAGATCTTTAGCAATAAAACATAGCCTTCATGTCTTGTTAGGACCTTTTTGGACTCGCCAATCTTCGCATCCCGCTTCAATAAGTTATGCCTTGGCTATGAACCCTAATCCATACCGAGCAACTTTTAAACGATCTTGGGCTAGAAGCTAAGTAACTTTTCAAATCGGTCAACCTTATTTATTGCAAATAAATTTATTAACAAGCGATGGGAGAATAGGCTTATAATTAACTCACATAAATTCCAGAAAGAATACCAAACTTACAATTGGCTCTATCATCTCTTGTTCTCCATATTGTAAAATTTCAAAAATGTGAAATCAATGGATACTTAGCCTATTAAATCAATGTTTTGGGTTTTCAAGTCATCTATAGGATCTTGCATCTTCTTATACTTTTGTAAGTTTTAGAATTTACGTTTTAAAGTTCCCTTGATAGACGACTTTCTAGGATCAATTATAGAAGCTTGCGAAAAGTTCTTGTTCTTAACTCGTATGAATTAAGACTTTCGCGTTTTAAAGCTCCCTATATAATAGCCTAGCAAAACTTAATTCAAATACGTTAAGGAAAAGCTAAGGTTAAAAACCGAGTCGAGTCAAAAACTATTCTTATTTTCACCAACGGAAAGCCTACATTTGTGTCAAAAGCACTGATTTTATTTATTAACACTTAAAAATAACACTAAAAATTTAAAATTCTATTGAAAAATGAGAAAAATATTACGTTTAGACACGACAAAAGCAATTGCAAGTGATTATATGGATTGACTCCCCCATGCTAAAACCAAACATTGTCCTCAATGTTTCTTAGCTCAAGAGTAACACCCCCTTGCTAAAACACGAAGAGTGTAATGCAAAATCCTAGCATGGAAAGAGCACGCAAATCTATAAGCCGTTTATTAATTATGCCTCAAGATAAAATGTTAGTCGATAAAAATCAAGGGTAAAATGTGTGCCCCTTTTTGGCATTCAAAGAATGGAAGATCAAGTGGACCGGCAAAAAACCGAACACGAGAGTCTTCAAATATTAGGGTCATACCTAAGATCACAACACAACAAAACAAGAGCACGAGCTTGAAAGCTCAAGCCTTATTAGGTGTTAGAAAAGAGAAAGAAGATAGAATGTATGGGACTCCCCCACAAGGCACCTCGTTTTTGTTCACCGAGTCATGAGCTCGACTCGATCCCCGCATTCATTGGTCCTTAGGGAAAGTGGTGAAAACCGGCATAATGGAATGAAAACAAACATAAAGCACGATGTCGGGGTCAAAGATCTCATCCTCGTTGTCGGATGACAAACGAAAGGATAAAACTCTAACACAAATCTCTAACAAGAGATGGTAGTCACAACTAATGGTATGGATGTAGCATGCTCCCCGAGATAAACTCGCACCAAGATGATTAAAAAGTCTTTCAATTATTGCATCGGTGAAAGGCCGAGATTTCCCTAAATCAACGATTCCGGGGTCAAATACCTCGTCCTCAGTGGAGAAAGGAGTAGACAACAAGGTGTCGTCCCCCCATGCTAATCCTAAAGCATATAAAGCACATGGTAATGGTGGAACAAAAATCTCAACCAAAGTGGTATCAACTTGCATGACTTTGTTGACCTTATCACTCTTAGGAATGTGAATAAAGGGGTCATGGTACTCAAAACGAGTCGCATGGAAAACCCGCACATTAAGATCAAAGCGAGTGGGAAGGATAATAGGAGCAAAAGTAATTTCTCCCTCCGGGTCAACATTACCATCATCATAAATCGGGTGATCAAACCAAGAGTCTTCATCACCGTCATTAGACTCTTCCTCAAATTCCGAAGGAATGTCTATATAAAGAAACTCATCAACCTCCTTCATAAGAAGATCATCATCACAAAGGTTGTGAGATGTAGGAGGTGTGATGCTCTCAAAATCCTCATGAAACAACGGATTATTGTTCAATGAAACTTCAAAGAGAGGATTTGAGTAAGTCACGAAAGTGTCGTCATCCTTGTCATCAAAAGAAATATCCAACAAAGTATCGAGTGTATCACACTCGGATACAAGATCATCATTCTCATTAGAAGGCAATTCATTGGCGAATTCCTCGAGAATGGTAGGTAAAGCACAAGAATCACGTTCGATCTCGAGATTGGAAACGTCTTCACTTCCCCGTGGAAGTGGATCAATGATAGCAAAAAGTTCATCGATGAACTTATCACATGAATAGTCACTAACCTCACTCGGTGTGAAGTTAGGAATCAAAGGCTCTTCAATGGAAGATTATGCCTTAGGAACATCAACATGATCCTTAGAAGAGAGTGAAAATGAGTCCATTTTCAAAGATTGTTCAATTAAAGCAATATCACTCTCGGGATCAAAATTCTCACTAACAAACTCACTAGCATCAAATGGCTCACTTAAGTAATCATCTATTTGTTTTTCAATCTTAGCACAATCATCCTCGTGTGGAGTGAGTGTGGATGAGGAAAGGTTACAACGTGTTTCAACAAAGCAAGCTTCTTCATTTGATTTTAACTTTCCTTTATCACAATTAGAAGTTTCCAAAATTGGAAAAACACCTTTATCAAAAAGAGCTTTCTTATTACTTTCAATTGTTTCAACAAGTTTAACACTTTCAATTTTCTTAGGAGCAAATCTTGGAATCTTTTCCGGTTTAAAAACAATGCTTTTATCTCCATAAAACAATTTAATTTCTTCTTTCCTCATATCAACTTGAATTTGAGCCGTGCACAAAAATGGTCTTCCTAGAATAATTGGCACACGAGGATTGGTCTCATAATCAACTATAGCAAAATCCGCTAAGTACAAGAAATTCCCCACTTTCATAATGACATTTTCCGCTATACCAACCGGTCGAGTGGTGGTTCCATTAGCAAGCTCAATGATCATACGAGTGGTACTAAGTGGCGCATAATCAATAGTCTTCCAAAGGGCTAGGGGCATGATGTTAATGCTAGCTCCTAGATCGGCTAGGCCTTTGCAAACCCCAAGCTCATTGAAAACACAAGGTATCAAGAATTGACCCGGATCTTTATACTTCTCGGGAAAGAAATCAAAGAAAACCGAGGTACTAATCACATTCAAAGTAGCCTTAGTGACTTCTAGAAAAGTTTCCTTAGGTGGAGGCTTAAACTCAATCACTTCATCTTCATCTAAATTCTCACAATTCATAAACGGTTATGGCCTTAATCTCTCCCTTCGGGTTTGGAATAGTGTTACTAGGTAAGCAACCCGAAGAAGATGACGGTTTAGACATGAATCCCTCAAACATCGAAAGCAACTTATTTTGACTTTGTTCCAAACTTTGGTGCATACGATTTTGGTTTTGTTCTAACCTTTGTTGATTAAGCTCAATCTTATTGTTTTGCCCTTTAATCGTATTTTGAAAATCGAGTTTCAAAGTATTAATTTGCCCTTAAATGTTATTTTGAAAAGCTTTCAAATTTGCCTCATTCGCTTTAATGTAGCTTGACAAATCATTTTGATTATTCCCTTGAAAACCTTGATTGTTTTGATTAGCATTAAACCCATTTCCTTGATTATAATTCCCTTGGTTACCACGGTTAAAATTATTCCCATTGTTTCCATTGTTGTACCTATTTTGAACCGGTGGAAAACCCGGTGGAGCAACATGATTTTGACGAGGAACTTGACCGTTGGAGCCATAAGTTCCCGTCGCAGCAAAAGCACTAGCTTGATCAAACCCCGTGGTTAAACAAGCATGATTAGGATGTGCTCCACCACATGATACACAAACATTCTCAACCATATTAATGGATCCATGAGGATTCTTCCTAAGCTCATTCAAAATCGTGTCAATCTTAGAGTCCAATCTAGCAATCTCGGGATTAAATGAATTCATATTGGAAATACCCGGTGTGTTTCGTGAATATTGTGCTCTAGATTTTTTCTCAATTATTCCCCACGCGTCTCTCGGAGTTTTTCTTAAAAGATTACCACCCGCGGCGGCATTTAAAGAATCTTGTTCAATCATATTTAGCCCATTATAAAAAGTATTTATTTGATGCAATTCCGAGAAACCGTGGTGTGGACATTGTCTCAACAAATCTTTAAATATTTCCCATGCAACCCCAAACGATTCATGCACTTTTTGTTCAAATCTAGTGATCTCATTCTTAAAGTGTGTTGTCTTAAATGATGGAAAGAAATAATTCATGAACTTAGACACTAAATCATCCCATGTTAAGATCGAACCCGGTGGTTCTTTCTCATACCAAAGCTTCGCATTACCCTCGAGCGAGTACTGAAAAAGCAAGAGCTTAATCACGTCATTCGGCACATCTCTAAACTTGAGAGTCGAGGTAATTCGATTAAAATTCCGAATGTGAGAGTGCGGGTTATCGGTCTCATTGCCACGAAATTGGTCGGCACGAATGAGCGATAAGAGACCCGTCTTAATCTCAAAATGATCCGCCAAAATAGCCGGCACAACGATTGCTTCCCCATACCCTTCGGTGGGTGCACGGAGCAATTCCTCCATTGTTCGGTTATCGGCCATCTCTACAACAATAGGTGGAAGCTCGGGTTCCACTATTCGTTGTTGACGATTTCTATTTCTACGAGGAATATTTTCAAGTCTATTAAAATCAATCACAAGACGAGAAGAACGTAATTGCATACACTACAAAGACGAGAATTTAGAGGATTGAAGAAAAGAAATTAGACAAGAAGAAGATTAATTTTTTGTATTTTATTTGGTATTGCTCAATCAATAATGATCGATAAAAAACAAGGAATAAGGATAACTACTATGGAAGTAAATTACCCTCGGTCGACTTTGAAACGATAGGTGAAAACCTAAACGTCTCGAGGTTCAATAAGTAAACAAAAAAAATAAGATTTATTACTACTTGAGTCGGCAAACCAATAATAGGTTGTCCCTCTCAGTATACGCACAAGCAAGCGGGGAAACGAGGTGTGTTAGAAATACGTTTTACGTATTAGGAAGGATCGGTCACTCCAACATTAGTTCGTGTAATAGCTCGTAGTTTAGTCATTTGCATTTACTTAAACGAAGCCCAAAACCGAGCCCATGAAATGTATGGGCCGGCGGCCAAATGTAAGCCCAAGCCCATGACAAGGGCTTGGGTATATAAACCCTCTCCTTTGATGGAGAGGGGTGTGGTTTTTATTATTTTACACATAGTTCCTTTTAACTTTCTCTCTCTAAAGTGTGAAATCCACCATCTCTCTATCTCATTCTCTCTCTAAAAACATAAGCATAGATTTACAAATCTATAAATGGTATCAAGAGCTTGGGATGAAATATAGGTTTGTTTTTGTGTTACGTATTGTTTTCTAAACAATTCGTATAGTATAAGTGTGTTTTGCCGAAATCTTCAAAATTTTTTGTGGTTGATCGTAGTTTAAAGTAGTGTAACATAAGGATTCGTGCTTAAGAGTGTTCTTGGTATCTTGGTTTTCATTAAAACATCAGTTTTCTTGGATCAAAAGTGCAAAAAAGTTGGTGTTCTTCATTCCGAAATTCTAGCAGAAAGATCCATCGGAAAGTACAAACTGTACTTGGGCCTCCATCACAATAACTTAACCATCAAAAAGGGTTAGGTTTCTTCATTGTGATCGCTGGATTTTTATCACTTATTCCGATCTGAATCATTCTGATAGCTATTGCGATCTGAGATTCCGACGGGTATAAGGAAGGTGTGTTAAGTCGTTACTCTGCTTAAATTTTGTCAGCTACTTTGCGATCTGGGTATTGCGATCTGAGTACTCCGTGTGTAATTTTGACTTGGAATTTTTGGTTTATCGAGAACATATTTTAGGGGATTTTAACATTGTTTCTCGATTTTAACTCACAACAACACAAAAATACTTAACCTTATTTCATTGTTCGATCAACTTTGTAAATCTTAACTTATTGAAATGGAGTATACATCTCTTACGGATAAGTCCATCCTCTCGGGTATGGATAATCGTCCACCAATGTTGGTGAAGACTATGTATGAGGAATGGGCTTCCCGAATGGAACTTTATATGTTGAACAAGGAGAATGGACATCTAATTTGGGCATCGGTGCTCAATGGACCATTAGATTATGGTACTGTGACGGAAGGTACGACCACTCGTCCTCGCACAACGGGTGAGTTGACTGAGATATGAAGATTCAAGATAAATATGATAAGTATGCTACAAACATCATTCTCCAAGCCCTTCCTCCAGATGTCTACAAACTCGTCAGCAAACATAAAGTTGCCAAAGAGTTATGGGATAGAATTCGGGTTCTAATGCAAGGCACCTCGTTAACTAAACAAGAACGAGAGTGTAAGCTTTATGATACTTTTGATAAGTTTGCCTATGTGCCAGGGGAGACTCTCAATGATTACTATCTGAGATTTACCCTATTGTTGAATGAGCTTAACATCTATGGCATGGCAATTCCTACCTTTCAATTGAACACCAAGTATTTGAACACTCTTCCTCCAGAATGGAAAAAATACGTGACGGATGTTAAATTGGCTAAGGATTTGCATAACACCAATGTGGATCAACTGCAAGCTTTTCTTCAACAACACGAATGCCATGTGATCGAGGCTCGGTTGTCTACACCTCAAGTTCATGATCCACTTGCAATGTATGCTTCTCAACAAAACATGGCTTATACTTATCAACAACCATCATACTTGCAGCAGCCACCACCACACATCTATCAGCAACCACAGCAACCATCTTATCAACCACCAATGATGCCACAGCAAGAATATCAACAAAGTGTTCATCAACAATCTTTTCCACAGCAACCACTATATCAGACATCACCATCACAAGCCAACACTTCTCCAATGGGCTATACTCCTCAGCAAGGATATTTTCCAATAGAAGCACAATCAGCACAGGCTTTTTACTCTAATGAACTTCCACCAATCCAAGCACCGGTCTTTACTCCAAATGATACGCCAGCTGATGTTCTAAACCATCTCACCGCCTACTTGTCAAAACTTGTTGCAACTAGAGGATTTCCACCAACAAACAATCAGCTCCGCACCTCATCAAATCCTCGACAACAAGCCACTGTTCAAGATGGTCAAGTGACGGTGCAACCTATTCAGGGAAGGCAAAATTCATATGGACCTCCTACAAGGACTGGGAACAATCAAGCTGTGAATGCTCAAGCTAGTGGAAATGGGAGTCCTATTGGTCCTAAGAAGGTTGTGACTTGCTACAATTGCCGAGGACAAGGTCATATGGCTAGGGAATGCACTCAGCCGAAAAGGAGAAGGGATGATGCATGGTTTCGTGAGAAGATGTATTTGGTTGATGCTCAGTCTAAGGGGAAGATTTTGGATTCAGAGGAGTTGGCATTTCTTGCAGACCCAGGGGCAGCAGATACTGAAGGCATTGCGGTCGTTTCTACTTCTAATGCAGCTTATCAAGCGGATGATCTTGATGCATACGATTCGGATTGTGATGACATTCACTCTGCCCAAGCTGCTCTCGTTGCTAATCTCTCTCACTACGGTTCTGATGTCATCAGTGAGGTACCAACCACATCTAATAATATTGATGATAACCAACATCAAGTTGGGCATGAAAATGACAACCTCGAACAGCATTCGAGAACTAGTAATTCAAATGATGTGGTACCCAAACCTACACATTTGAGTGAACCTCAATCAAATGCTACGACGGGTATGGAATCTTATGCTCCACATGATTTGGTCATGGTGCCTAAACATATTATTGATCAAATGCATATGGCCCTCAGACAATCCGTAGATACGAATTCCACCCTAACTGCTGAGCTTGCGTTGCATAAAGAAAAGATCAAAACTTTTGAAATGGTCCCTCAAGAGGAGAAAATAACATGTTCTGAATTTGACCAATTTCGTTTTGAAAAGATTGAACACTTGAAAGAAATAGAATCATTAAAAGCTAATCTTTCCAATGAATTAAAAGAAAAAGAGTCGGTTGTCAATGATTTTTAGAAACTTAAAATGGATTTCGAAACTCTCGAGTCTAAAAAGGTTGAATCGGAAATTAATGCTACCAAACTTCTTAAATTCAAAGAACAACAGCTTTTAAAACAATACGCTTCCACAGAAAAGGTTCATCTTTTAACTAAATCATTTAAAGAATTCGAACTTAAACGTCTTCAAGATTTACCACCTAATCCCGGTTATGCAAAACAAGCTCAGGAATATATTCCCGGCCTTTATGATATGACCATAATTGGAAAATCGAAAGAAGCACCTTTTGTTCGTAGTACTGAGGAGACACAATCACTTGGGGATGAAACTCATTCTAAAATGCTTTCAAAATTCCATACAATTGATTATGATCAACATAACAAAGATCAATTTTCGAAAAAGACACGCATTCGCTTACAAAAGGAATTAGCAGAATTAACAGTTCTTGTGCCCCAAAGTTTGTCAAGTGAAAACCTTCCTAGTACGTCTCCTACACTCGTCAAAAAGGATTTAACGAAGTTAATTCCACCGGTAAGTAAGGCGTCCGTTAACTTAAATACGGTTCACCAACACTTAGCCAATTTTGACAAGGTCATTTTGGAACGTACGACGGCCACGGCCATAACGGAAGGTGAATGGAACTTTGAGCACACTAGAGCTGCGTTTCGAGATGAAATTGTTCCGTTTGTAAACAATGTTAAAGCTTGTCTTCGTAATATTGATCAAGATTTGTTTTTGGAAATAGAAGAAGTTAGACGTGTTTTCAATGAAATGGAAGATGCTTATGAAAACAGTTTACTTGAAATAGAACAGGTTTCACGCCATAATGATCTGCTTCTGAATCAAGTGATGTCTCATGATATAGTTTCTGTCTGTGTGAATACAAGTGTTGATAATGATTCTATTGTGCATAATGTTGAATCTGTGGATACTGTGGTAGATAGTACTTGTCACGAATCTGACGCTGAATTTTTAAAGCTTCAAGATTCATATTCTTCGCTTTCAAAACGTTTTGATGAGATTCAAACACATTGTATTTCGCTTGAATGCAAGCAACAATTTATTCAAGAAATCTTTGAAACGTCATTCGAAGGTGTTAATATCGATGATGCAAATTTTGAAAAGAATTTTCGATTGAATTTACAATCAAAACAGCGTCAGCCAAGTGACAAAGTTGCTAAATCTTTGCCGATAGAAATAGAGAAATCTGAGGAGCTTAACTGTGTGAACGTACTTGAGGCTGCTGAGAATTTTAAACTTGATCTAGATAATCGAGTTTCCAAGATTTTGTCCAAAGTTGATAACTTAAAACAGAAAAATACACGACTATTCGATTCAGTACAGCCCGCATGTGTTGATACCACTGCACAGAATCAATCATTGATTGAACAATTGAATCGAAAGTCGATGGAAATATCTGATTTGAGGGAACAAATTTGTGATAAGAATTTGGTATTGGCTGAGTTAAAGGAAACACTTCGTACTTTAAAAGGTAAGAATGTTGTGGATAACGCAGCCACTGTCTTAGCATCGTCCTCTAGTGCAATCAAAAGGAACCTTATAGCCGTCACACCACTTAACAAGGGCCCTAGGACTAAATCATCTCAAACTTTGGTCACTAAAGATAAGGCGGAATCAAAACCAGCTTCTAATATTCCCGTGTTGCCTTCTACAGGAGTAAGCACCACTACTAAGGCTCAAAGATCTAAGCTTAAAAGAAACAAGAAGAATGATAGGATCTTGCCCCCATCTAGTAGTCAAGTGAAGAAGAAAGTAGAAGCCCATCCTAGGAATTTTATTTCTGTTTTGAATAAAAAGAATCATGTAGCTAAACCTAAAGGCTCTGCGGTTGTGCAGCGTTCTAAGCCTACTGTGAATTCTAATTTAAAATGTTGGAATTGCAATGAATGTATGTTTTCTAGTCGTCATGATTCTTGCCTTATTGACCATGTGAATGAGATGCATGCCCGGAAAAATGGATTAGAATGGAAACCGACTGGGAAAGTGTTAACCCAAGTTGGCTGGATGTGGCGCCCCACTGGTAGAACTTTCACTATAGTAGGAAATATGTGCCCTTTGACTAGGATCACTCCCACTACAGCGAAGAAAGCGTGCCCTTTAACTAAGAGTACCAAGGCTACCAAAACACAAGCGTGTCCTTTAACTAGGAACACCAACACTACTGTAGGAACAAAGTACCCTTTAAATAGGTCTACTCCCACTGTAGTGCCCGCTAATACTCCAAAACCTCAGCAAATTGGAACAGTAAAACCTGTAAATGCTAAAACTCACATTAGAAAATGCAGGAAATCTAAGGATAACAAAAATGTTAGCAATTCTGATAATAACATATCTGTATCTGCTAACACTCCGGAACCAATAGTTCCCAATGCATTGTCTACTGTTGTGATTGAAAACAGGTGGTCCAAATTGTTCTCTGGTATTTGGACTCTGGTTGCTCCAAGCATATGACCGGAGATCGCTCTCAGCTCAGAAATTTCGTCAGCAAGTTTCTTGGTACGGTTCGATTTGGAAATGATCATATTGCAAAGATAATGGGTTACGGTGAATATCATATTGGGAATGTTATAATTTCAAGAGTGTATTACGTGGAAGGTCTTGGTCACAACTTATTTTATGTGGGACAATTTTGTGATGCAAACCTAGAAGTTGCTTTTCGAGAGCATACCTGCTTCATTCGTAATTTGGAAGGGGTTGATTTATTGAAAGGTACTCGAGGGAATAATTTGTATACTTTGTCTCTACAAGACATGATGGCCGCTTCTCCCGTATGTCTTCTCTCCAAAGCATCGAAGACTAAGTCTTGGTTATGGCATCGACGGTTATCTCATCTTAACTTTGACGCTATTAATCACTTGGCCAAAAACGAACTTGTTCGTGGTCTTCCTAAACTATCATTTCACAAGGATCATTTGTGTTCCGCGTGTACAATGGGGAAAAGCACTAAGAAGTCATACAAACCCAAGACTGAAGACACCAACCAAGAGAAACTCTATCTTTTCAATATGGATCTTTGTGGACCAATGCGTGTTGAAAGTCTTAGTGGCAAAAAGTACATCCTCGTCATTGTCGATGATTACTCTCGGTTTACATGGGTGAAATTTCTTAAAGCAAAAAATGAGGCACCTAAATTCATCATCGGATTTCTCAAGATGATTCAAGTGCGTCTCAACACTACTGTCCGACGCATTCGTACAGATAATGGAACCGAATTTGTGAATCAAATCTTGCGTGATTATTATGAAGAAGTTGGCATCTCTCATGAAACATCCGTTGCACGCACTCCACAACAAAACGGTGTCGTTGAAAGGCGAAATCGCACACTTATGGAAGCTGCTCGAACGATGTTAATTTACGCAAAGGCTCCATTGTTTTTATGGGCAGAAGCAGTATCTACAGCCGTGTACACCCAAAACCGGTCACTAATTCGTAAACGCCATGGTAAAACACCTTATTAGCTTCTCCATGGAAAAGTACCAGATTTATCATATCTTCATGTATTTGGTTTTCTTTGCTATCCAAATAATGATGGTGAGAATTTGGGAAAACTTCAACCAAAGGCTGATATTGGTATTTTCATTGGTTACGCCCCCGCAAAGAAGGCATACCGAATCTACAACCGTAACTCTCGCAAGATCCTCGAAACTATGAATGTTGATTTTGATGAGCTGACAGCAATGGCTTCTGAGCAAAGCAGCTATGAACCCGCACTTCATGAAATGGGACCCAGTAATATTAGTTCTGGTCTTGTCCCAAACAACCCTACTTCATCATTTACACCACCTACTAGGAAGGAATGGGATACGTTGTTTCAACCGTTCTTTGATGAATTCTTTACTCCTCCAAGTATTGTTGCTCCAGAACCTGAAGTAATAGCTCCGGTAACCGAAGTTGTCGCTCCAGCAACCGTTGCACAATCAGATACATCTGCACCAACAATTGGTCAAGATATACCTTCAACAAGTAATTCTCAACCAACACATGTTTCAACTACCCATGTCATGCCTATTGATGATGAAGAGGATGATGATGATCACGATTTAGAATTCGCTCAAATGCGTGAACTTCCATTCTTTGGTGTACCTATTCCCGACCCTAATCAAGCCGGGTCGTCCACCTCAGAGGAAGCTCCTTCTACAGTTTACTCCAATCCACGGATTCGTGAACATGACAGCAAGTGGACAAAGGATCATCCTATAGATTCTATTATTGGTGACCCTAATCGTCCGGTATCCACACGAAGTCAGTTACAAGAAAGTGCAATGTTTTGTCACTTTGATGCTTTTCTCACTGAAGTTGAACCTAAGACATGGAAAGAAGCTTTTACTCAATCCTGGTGGATAGAAGCTATGCAAGAAGAACTTAATGAGTTTATACGTCTTGATGTATGGGAACTTGTCCCATGCCCGGATCAAGTGCAGTTACTCACTTTGAAATGGGTTTACAAGGTGAAACTCGATGAGTTAGGCGGCATATTGAAGAACAAAGCTCGACTAGTAGCTCGTGGATACAAGCAATTATTGGGCATCGACTTTATGGAATCCTTTGCACCTGTTGCCCGTTTGGAAGCTATTAGACTATTCCTCGCTTATGCAGCCCATATGAATATGATCGTCTATCAGATGGATGTGAAGACGGCATTTCTTAATGGTGAAATCAAGGAAGAAGTCTATGTTCAACAGCCGGATGGTTTTGTGAATCCTAATTATCCTAATCATGTGTACAAGCTTAAGAAGGCTCTCTATGGGTTGAAGCAAGCTCCTCGCGCATGGTATGATCTTTTGTCACAATTCCTCATTACCCAAGGCTTCGCTAAAGGCAAGGTGGATCCAACGCTGTTCATTCAGAAACGAGGTAAAGATATGATTATGGTACAAATATATGTTGATGATATTATATTTGCAGCCTCGACCCAAACCTTATCGGATGAGTTTGGGACACTCATGTCTTCCAAGTTTAAGATGTCAATGATGGGCAAGGTATCATTCTTCTTAGGTCTTCAGATATCTTAGAGTCCCAGAGGCATCTTTATTAATCAATCAAAATATGCCCTTGAATCGCTTAAGAAATATAAGATGGAATCTTGCGACCCCGTGGACACTCCAATGGTGGAGAAATCTAAGCTTGATGCAGATCCACATGGAGTTGTCGTTGATCCGACACTTTATCGTGGAATGATCGGCACTCTTCTGTATATCACAGCCAGTCGACCTGATCTTCAGTTTGCTATATGTATGTGTGCCAGGTATCAAACTAGGCCTACTGAATTACACTTAGCTACTGTTAAAAGGATCTTTCGATATCTTAAAGGAACCATTAATCGGGGACTTTGGTATTCGAAGGACTCTTCTATTGCACTAATGGCATATGCAGATGCGGATCACGCGGGTTGTCAAGATACAAGGCGTAGCACGAGTGGAACTTTGCAACTACTAGGAGATCGACTAATCAGTTGGGCATCGAAAAGGCAGAAAAGTGCTGCAATTTCAAGTACGGAAGCAGAATACATAGCTATGTCCGGTTGTTGTGCTCAAATTCTTTGGATGAGATCGCAATTAACTGACTATGGTTTAGGTTTCAACAAGATTCCGATGTACTGTGACAACAAGAGTGCAATTGCCTTATGCTGCAACAATGTTCAATTCTCCCGGTCGAAGCATATTGACATTCGCTACCACTTCATCAAGGAGCAAGTGGAAAATGGAGTAATCGAGCTTTACTTTGTCCGATCTGAGTATCAATTGGCGGATATTTTCACGAAGGCTTTAGATCGCGCTCGAATTGAATTTTTGGCCGACAAGCTAGGAATGAGAACTTTCTCGCCTGAGACTCTAAAGGAACTAGCAGATGAAGCGAAAGAATAGTGGTGGTAAAACTATTCTCCGTATCCTTGGTGATCATCTGTATATATTGTTTATATTTTTATCCTCAAAAGCAAAATACAAAAAATATAAAACCATATAAAAACCATAAAAATTGAAAAATTCATAAAAATCCAAAAATATTTTTACTTTATTCTTCAAAGGCATGTCTTTTGGTACGATAATATTTACGGCCTTAGAAATGTTGATTAATATCGACACGGCGCCATAAATAGAGTTCGTACAAAAGTTGTAAATATTTCATAAAACATGCCTAATTGGCTTGTAGTTATTTCTGACTGCAACCCGGTTTTCACATTAAAGTCAAGTATTTCTTATGAAAGCTTTGGCTAACAACGGGAATTAATTTTCTCGGGCAAGGTTTACTTTAAAACCTTGTAAGGGATCAAGTTTACTTTATAACTTGGTCTAACACAAATTTATGTACGCCTCAGTGCATTTATTTGTTAAAACAAGAGAAGTCTTGTTTATGTGAAGCTATCATCTCTACAACCATGCTATCTACAATTGGTATCTACATACTCGACGATGCGACTACTCAACCGACGACTACAGCTCTTTCGATAGAACACGGGTCAACAATTGAGGGGGAGCAATTGTCAAGCATTCTGAATCTTCGATGCCGAACGTGCCAAGTTCACAAGTTGGTGTCAAGACAACAATACCAATCGTACATGTGGTGTCAAGAGATGACTTCAGACTTGACGAGGCGACCAACATATGCTGACAAGAACCATTTGATCTTATCATATGATGTTCTCATCTATCAGGTCCAACCTTGTCAATTCTTTTCTAATATGGTGAATATGTGATCATGTTACAAATTGATATCATATCTCATACGTTTGATATCATGAAGATAAAATAGACGTGCATTTTTCTTCCCAAAACCTTTGTTAAAACTTCATTAAATCAATTGATATTAAAAACATCGATTGGGTTAATATTTTTAATATGGGGGAGAAAATGTGATTTAATATGGGATATTATCACAAATGGTTTGACTTAATGTGCTGGCTCATCCCGACATGTGCGAAATGTTTTCGAATATCGTGGCATATGTTAAGGGGGAGCAAAACGGATTTGCATATCAAAATGGATTTTCATGGTGATTTATACTTACCCAAAACCCATTTATCTCACGACGATGAAGATTGTGGTGACATAAGGATGGTAGGATAGGTTAAGTCCTATGATTCTTCCAGAACCGGAGGAATCTTCCCACGGACATTCCATAGCTAGAAATAATAGTCCTTAGGAAAGTTGGAGAAAGATTGTGAACGCAGCTGAATGCCGACCAAGTACTTAAGTTAGCACTGGAACAATCACAACAAGGTGCTAGTTATGACGTATTGGTAAGCATTGAAGGGGTTGAAGAATGAAAAAGAATTGTAAAGATAAAGGGTGTAAAGAAAGAAGCCCTCCTTACAACTTTAGGCAGAAACCGGGTCAACACATATGCTATTGAGATCATTTTAATGATGCTTGATATTGAAGATAAGACATCATGGACCCAGTGATGCAATGCACAACCCATCCCAGCTAACTCAGATATCTCTCAAAAGGTATTTGTTTTAATCACACGGAGACAACACGTTATCTATTGATTTATTCACTCCGAATAAATTGGTATTGAAAAGGTGGCACTCCTCTCCAACCTCCGATCACTAAAATCCAAAGTGCACGATCGAGTCTAGAGCCATTTGAGATCATCAAATATCTCATTAGGACACACTTTCATATTTCCTTGCTTCTTCACACTCTGTGAAAAGTAAGAAAGATTTTAAGAGTCCTACGCAAAATCTTCATGATCTTGCCTGAACATCCGAGTAATACGAAAGTATTTACAATGAAGATGGAAATCCTTCTTGAGCGAATATCAAAAAGCTCATGGTAGGTGACTTGTGTGATTCTTTATGAATCAAACTTGTGATAACTGGAAAGCAACAGCTGTTTAATTCTTAACTGAATTTAAACACGTTCCAGGCCTCAACGCAATATCTCAGTGATCTTGCCAGAACACTCAGAGTGATACCTCAGTGTTCACAGTGATGAGTGGAAATCCTTCTAGTGTTAACCTCAAGCAGCACTTGGTAGGTAACTTGCAAGATTCTATACGAATCAAGCTCGTGACAACTGGAAAGCAACGATGGTGCGGTTCTTAATTGAATCTCACTTGTTCCAGGAACATGAATTGACGGCTTCAAATCATGCGGATATTATTATCCAAATGATTCACTCTTTATGTTCGCAGTCAGCTTTGGACGGTCGAATAAAGAGAACGGGTTTACCCGCGAAATCCTGTCAGGAAGTTACTTAACTGAAACTATCCGTCACGGGTACGATATCTAATATCGTCCAACGGTCTTCACCGACCGGAGGTAAAATGCTGCCGATTTAGAATGAAATGTTCAAAGCCATTTCGTTCGTGTCTACTTATGTTGCGGCATTTGAAGACGGTGGCGTTGCGGAATCCAAGAAGAAGTCGTCCCCGCATGCTTATACTTTATGCACTTAATATCTCGTCTAATTCAAGAAAGCCTAAAAGTTAAGTCTTCCGCTGTTTCAAACTCTGAAGCTTTCAAGAATTACGAAGGTATAAGTATGTGGGACGTGAGGTCACGAAGAGGCGAAGATCACAAGTGATGGATGCACGAGATCAAGGCAAGAAATTAATGCTCAAAGATTGATATCAAAGATCACATCAGCATGTTCACCAGAAAAGAAAAAGAAAAGAAAGACGAAGATTACGAGCTCAAGACAAGCATAGTATGCTAGGTTTATTTTACTATTGTAACTTGGGTAACGCCCTTGTTTGGAGTGACCTCCCTTAGGGGGAGATTGTTGGAAATACGTTTTACGTATTAGGAAGGATCGGTCACTCCAACATTAGTTCGTGTAATAGCTCGTAGTTTAGTCATTTGCATTTACTTAAACGAAGCCCAAAACCGAGCCCATGAAATGTATGGGCCAGCGGCCAAATGTAAGCCCAAGCCCATGACAAGGGCTTGGGTATATAAACCCTCTCCTTTGATGGAGAGGGTGTGGTTTTTCATTATTTTACACATAGTTCTTTCTTAGTTTCTCTCTCTAAAGTGTGAAATCCACCATCTCTCTATCTCTTTCTCTCTCTAAAATTATAAGCATAGATTTACAAATCTACAAGGTGGCACAAAGCACTTAAAAACCTTTTTCCTTAGACGGCCTTTTATAACACGCTGCCTTATACCCACCTTATAGTTTGTATAAATCGAGTTCAAACTTCTTATTAGTATTTATCTATTTTGCCTTTTATTTTTGTTTTGGATTCAACTACAATAACTAGGTGATGAAATCCCAACTAAGGCCTTATTTGAAAGATATGTAAATTTATTGTTCTACGTATTACAATATATTATTCACAAAAAACGAGAAAAACGATACATACTATATAATAGAAAAAATAACAAACTTTCCAAGGACGGAAAGGGTCTTAAAATCAACGATCAACAAATCTCCACAAAAGCGAATCGTACACAAGATCCCCGGCAGCGGCGCCAAAATTTTTGATGTGCGGAGATATGTATGGTGATATAATTTGATATAAGTTATAGGGTAAATTAGAAAATTACCTTTAGGAAAAAGTAATAGACTAATATTACCAATGATGAATTCAATTTAAACACGTGAGTGAATCAAGTTCGTTGTACACGAAGATCTTATGAATTTGAGACGTTTTGTTTTGATTTGGACAATTGATGTGAATTGGTTTTCGGTTTTTAAACTACAATTAAAGTCAACTAATTTTAAACTATTTAAAACTTATCCTAAAGTGCATGAATCGTAAACCCCGCTATTTTTAAAGTCTACAAACAATTACTTACTTAAAAATTAAATTTATTTAAAAATTAATCTATTTAAAAAAATCTACAAAATAAATCTATTTAATAACTTTTAATCTAATTTTTTTTTAAAAATCTACTTAAACTTTAAAAATCTAATAAAAACTTTATTTCAAATTTACTTAAAACAAATCTTATGTAAAAACTATTTTTAATTAAAACTAATATTATAAAATTCTAATTAATTAAAAATATACTAATTAAACTTTTTAAATTTAATAAAAACATTTTTTTTATATATTTATTTATTTTTATATTTTTCAAAATTTTTGATGTGCGGAGATATGTATAGTGATATAATTTGATATACGTTATAGTGTAAATTAGAAAATTATCTTTAGGAAAAATTAATAGACTAATATTACCAATGACGAATTCAATTTAAACACGTGAGTGAATCAAGTTTGTTGTACACGAAGATCTTATGAATTTGAGATGTTTTGTTTTGATTTGGACAATTGATGTGAATTGGTTTTCGGTTTTTAAACTACAATTAAAGTCTACTAATTTTAAACTATTTAAAACTTATCCTAAAGTGCATGAATCGTAAACCCCGCTATTTTTAAAGTCTACAAACAATTACTTACTTAAAAATTAAATTTATTTAAAAATTAATCTATTTAAAAAAATCTACAAAATAAATCTATTTAATAACTTTTAATCTAATTTTTTTTAAATCTACTTAAACTTTAAAAATCTAATAAAAACTTTATTTAAAATTTACTTAAAACAAATCTTATGTAAAAACTATTTTTAATTAAAACTAATATTATAAAATTCTAATTAATTAAAAATATACTAATTAAACTTTTTAAATTTAATAAAAACATTTTTTTATATATTTATTTATTTTTATATTTTTACACTATTAATAATATTTGAAAACAAAATAAACTTCTTTTACAAAATCACTAATTAAATTTATATTAAAACGTAAATAAAGTAAAAAAAACCTTACTAGTTAAAATCAGTCAAAACAAGTACACTATATTAATCAATAAACAAGATATAAACTCAAAAGGGCATTTAGCCCAGATGGTAAACATGCTTGACACATAACCAATAGGTCTCGAGTTCGAGCACCATTAGTGACATCATTTTTTGGATTTATTTCTCTTTTTGACAGATTAAGCAAATTAGTCTCAGGAGAGACTTTTTGTACAGAATTATTGATAAGCTGATAGGACTCAGCTTAACGGACTTATCAGATCAGTTGGATCTGATAAGCTAAATTCTTGAACAAATATGCAGAAAGATCAAATAAAAACCAATCAAATAAAGACTTAGATTCAACAGACAATATAAATATCCCAATTTAGCATAAAAATTCAGTAGACCACTAAAACCAAAATCTATATTCAGCAAAGTAAAACTATCCTAGCCTAATACAAAGGCAACATTAACAACGAATTTCAAACAACAAGTTAATGAAAATCAACACTCACGGCAGTTCAAATAGTTTCAACATTACAGATTAACGAACTCAGAATCAGCAATTAAATTGATTTCCAAAACAGGTAGCATTAGCACTCCCAAAATTCTATAAGAAACTAGGCAGTTACAAATTTTAGTAGATGAAATCACAGAAGTACCAGCAACTATCGCTTATTATAACAACTCAATTTTAACTCAAATCATTCTATATAACATCCTAATCTCTTATAAGTAAGTAAAAACTCTTAACATCAACTCAATGGAGAATGTGAAACAAAAACATTCAAACATAAGATTAAAACTAAATAATGACTAAACCATTCAAACAATCTATAGCAAATCCTAACCCAAATACTGACTAAACCATTCAAACAGATTCAAAGTAAATAAAGATCCTTGACATAATATTCAAAATAATCATATAATCAAATAAATATTAATTCAACTAAAAACATAAGATTAAAACTAAATGAGCTTGACCTTTTTTGAAGATAACCGTTGAGTAGTAGACCTGCGCTGAGCAGTCTAAGAACCGAAACTAGAACCACCATTCTCCATCAAATTACACCAAAACGAACCACCAGCAATCTCTAAATCCGAACCAGTTTTTATTATCTTTCCAGTAGGGAAAAATAAATTGAATCCTTTTTCACTTTTGATATTAAAATACAAGCTATTAATTAGCTTGAATCCAACATCACAAACGTTATCCTTTTGAAACAGTAATAGGTTTAATTCATATGTCAAGTTAAAGCAGTAAAAGAAATTAAAATGAGACACGAGTAAAATCAAAACTATTAAACTTTCATTAGTTTTCAGTAATATTACAAAGCTTTAATAAAGAGAAATACAAGATTATTCCTAAATCTATTTCTACAGAATAACATTAAAGAAAAGTAAAGGATGAAAAATATAAGTAAATGGGTGGGTTTTTATAGCCATCCCAGGCTGCTGATGAGAGGATATTCGGATCTTCTTAGAGTATATTCCCTTCTGATTTCAGCCCTTGATCTTCATTCTCTCTCATCTTTGTTGAATCGAATGGTGGATATAACACTACTAGCACACGGATTTCCAACGTGGCATCCGTGTGTGCTAGTTTTGTTAGTTTTGAGGCTCTTGATTGGTGGATTAGGAAAAGTGATGTGTTGCTTTCAATGATGAGATGCCACGTAACCACTGCTCGTTCCATCCTCTCTTCCTATAAATTGGGGAAGTTAATTCCCCCACACGTGATTAACACGTGGGATCAAAACCCCCAATATTAATTAACTTTTTACCCATCTAGGGTTTGGAGTGAACAGTAATATTTGCAGGTTATTTGGGGAAGAAAGAGTATTGGAGAAGAAAGTAAAAACTTAGAAGTTATCGAAAGTACTTATTTATTTGTGTGGATGGAATGAAAACGTGTATGGGAGTAAATGAGTGGGTGAAGTGTCGGTTTTATTTAATTAATGTAAAAGGGATGCAACTGAGTGGGTAACTATTAAAGATGAAAATGGGGATATGGTGGGTGACGTGTTTTCACACGTTTGACAAAGAATAAAATCTT